>OY986435.1:198324379-199791879 GCA_963920525.1 Dichetophora obliterata
AAATATTGGTCACAACCAATTTATACACTGGAAAAACCAACACGTTTTTAAATTCAACACAATGCCTTTAATACCAATGCTTTGTTTTTCATACATAATTGGAAAAAATGCTTCAAGCAATTTTTTAACCAATTTTTAGCAATATGTTATAAAAAAATGGCATTAAACATATTTCGTCGAAGTAAAACAAAATGGGGTTAAAAAAGTCGCCCATTTCATATTGAAGTGTAAAATCAGTTGCACTGACCATCTCCGATTAAGCTCAAACTTTGTGCTTAGATTAGTTTATTTGTTTAGAAAACCAAATCCGTAGTTTGAGGTTTTGAGATTTCTTTCGCGGACCCATTAGCCATGTGAATGCCAAAATAGGATCTATTTTGAGACAACTTAGCTCAGTCAATCTTAACGCGATTTTCATTAATAGGGTATCATTGGGAACAAGTAAGTCCGTGTGGAGCTAAAACGCCTAAATCAAACATACCTAGATTTTATTTTAAGCTATTAAATAGATTTTAAGCTGATCAAAATTGAAATGAAATTAATTTTGGCCTTTTTGCAATATACGCAGTATTTATTATTACATTTTTGTGTACATTTTTAAAAGTTAAAAAGCTTTCCGACTAACAGTTTAGACATTTTTTTTTTAACTGTAAGAAATCATTTTAGTATCACTTTGATATTGAACATATCAATTCATAGATTTAGCTCTGAAATTATAAAAGATTGTTTGTCAGTACATCAGTTCCATAGCTATAAGCCGATAGGTGGCGCTTAATACCTCACATATTTTTAGGCATATGCTGAAATTTAGAAGAGAAAAAGCAACATAACAACAATAATATGCAAACTTTAAATCGCTATAACTTCAAAAATATAAATTTTTAAGAAATAAAAAGTCCAGTTTGCACATCTATAGGTCTTAACCTACCAAACCATACTAAAGTTATTAAGATTGGAATTGTACTTAAAAACCCTTACGCCGGACAAAATTTGCTTTTGCGTAATATCATTGGAAATTTTATTTTGAGGGAAAAATATTAAACTTTTTAAAAAATTGCAGTTACACGACCCATTATTAATTTTAAAGTTTAATACCATCGCAGCAACAGGCGCTATAATATTTTTCATTTTCGTTATTTTCATTTTTTTTTACGTTCCATTACCTTTGCAAAGATATGAAATGAGAGTGTATTCTTTAAGGGTTCAAAAGTTATGGCGTAAAAACGTTTTCAACGAATTCAACAAGCGCTGATATTTATTGTTAAAAGACTACAATACAAAGAAACTTAAAAAATTTTGTGTGTAAATAAATAAAGTACATTACTTTTCAAAGTACAAGTAGTCCTTTTCAGCCGGTGTCTAGAAATTTTGGTCCCAATTTATCGAAAGAAAACCAAAGAGCATAATTATAATATTACGAAAACCTTTACTAGAATTATAAGGTTTGGTTGCAGTTTTCCCCCGCTACGGGGATCAAAAGCGTTGAAAACTACAGCATTTTTTAAAAAGTCGTGCTAAATTTTTCATATATGGCCAAACTTAATAAACTAGTAAAGGTTGTAGCTAAAAGTATCCTTATTAGAATGCACTTTGATTTTCTTTGCGATAAATCGGGATCAAAATATCATTACGCCGGCTGAAAAGGACTGCTTTCTTATGCCACCTGTCGAGAAGATGATCCAATGAAAAACAAACAAAAAAATTCATTTTGGAATATTTTTTATATTACTTACACTGAGAATAAAAACATACTTTAAAATTAAACAAAAAATTTTAAAATAGAAATTTAACGCTTTTGCGTTTCTACAAAACAAAATTTAAAATAAGCGTATTAAATTTTCAACTAAAAACCCATTTATTTTTTTTTTGTAATTTCACCTTATTATTTCCTTACAATAACAAAAAATACGTCGCTATCTGAGTTTGAATTGAAAAATTATATTCAGTAGAATCTTTTTGACAATAATTGCCAGATAATTGAGACCAAGCTAAGAAAAACCCCGATTTGACATTTGATTGTGTGAAAATATTTTGAATATTGTTTTTACAAATAATTAACATTAGATAAAATAAAAACTAATTTATTACTTTAATGTTTAAAATATTTTAAGCTGCAATAAGCTCAAACTTCATCGAATGGAGTTGAAATATGGTATTCGAGAATATTATAAAATTAAAAAAATGGAATCGAAAAAATGGAGGTTTTATTTTATTGTTTTTAATTTAAGAACGATATTTTAAAATTATGTTTTAAAACATTTATTTTCAATACTAAAGTCTTTGTTTTAACATTTTTTTAAACAAATGTTTTGACAAAACATCTTGAAAACAATGTTTTGAAAAAAAACTTTTGTTTTTAATTGAACTGTAAAAGCATTTGAGTTTGAGTTAAATAAAATTTTTTTAAACTCTATTTAAAAAACAAATTCGTTTATTATGAAGACAGTTCCATTAAATTTGAAAACATATTTCTTCAGTGTGTTTTCACAAAAAATGTTTTAAATTGAGTCTTTTTATTTTTTTTCCATGTTGTGCTGAGTGTTTCTCTCGAAGCTCGTTAAATTCTTTTATTTCGGGGGGTTCTAACCCCAAAACGCTCCTGCGTACGCGCCTGTGAATCTAACATGAATTATGAATTATGGTGGATATTAGTTTTGAAATTTTTGCAGGTGACTTATTTTGCATACCATTTGATGTGCCTTAATATACCTTTAACTACTCTCTGAAATATTTTTAAAAAATCTAATTAAAAATGGAAACCAATATTTTTTCACATAACTAGAGCATTTCAAAATACAATAACTTCACGCAATTCACTTAAAATTTTTTCCAGAATCTACCCAATGATCCAAGTCTCAAGGAAATCTTGAATAAATCATGCACGATTTTTCTTGCTCTTTGACGAAATATGCTGATTTGTGTTACATTTCATTGACGGAAATCTCATATAAAAATACCAAATTCGTGCACCGTTTAAAAAGTTTCTCATTCCGATGAACAAAAACAAGACAGATTTGTTTAAGAATTATCGAAAATGTAACAAACTTTAATTTTCTGAGATATTCCCGTATTCCCGTATTTAAGAGTAGATATTTTGCTAATTTGTGGTAGAAAATTTAACTTGTAATAAAGTTAGGATTATTAAATTATTGCTTACCATTAAGTAAGAAGAACGAGCTTTACTTTCATCAATTCTCGCTTCACAAGCGCCCATCAAACATTGAAATTAATAGCTTAAAATTCGTTTTATGAACCAATTAAGTTTTTATTAAAATATAAATAAAATACGCATCATTGTAGCAAAACAAACTTAGAAGGAAAAATATATTTCTGTAAAAGACAGAAAGAGAGAGAGTGGGATAAAGTATTTTATTGCATGTATATGTATATAATTAGTTAAAATATATGTCATTTCGTAAAATTTAAACAAAAACTGCCTTTGGTAATTTGACAAAAACAGCCAAGAGTTAACCGCAGATACGCACTCGTGCACAACACCCGAACTCTGTAAAACAGACACACACACACACAGAGCCACACAGGCGAAGGCAACTTTGCTTGTCAACGGTTAATTGCAAAAGTTTAGAAATAAGTTTTAAGCCTACTGCAGAATGACAGCAGACGCAGATATAAACACAAGTACAAACACAAGTACAAACATACATCCATACAACACTAAGATACTGCAGACACGCAATGTGCACAAATACGGATTCGGATCCGTTACGAACCCGTTCCGAGTCCGTCAGTACGCACTGCGCTTTCTTATGTTTCGACGGACCCGTGACGAACCCGTTACGAATCCGCCAAAAGAGTCTGAAACGCATTCGTATATGAAGTCCGAAACGGATTCGTATCTGAAGTCCGAAACGGATTCGTTCCTGAAGTCCGTTCTGAGTCCGAGGCGGATCCGAAAAAATGAAAAAAGCAATTCGTATTTTTGAGAGGAATCTTATGTTTCGACGAACCCGTTACGAATCCTTCAAAAAAATTTCCACTACGTTAACATAAAAGACAGTCTTAAATTTGTTTTACAATTTCTTATTTTATTTTCAGTAGATGAGGGATACGAAATACAATTGTGTACTCATTTTTGTTGTTATTTTTATTTTTATTATAAATTGATATAATTTTTAATTCCCTTCTTTAAAATGTAATATGTAGAATGTAAGAACTGAATTAGCCAAAAAATAAAAAAATGTTGAACATACATAAACATTATTGTCCCTTTTTGAATAAGAACTATTTTTAAAAAACGAGTCCGTTGAGAGTTCGCATTATTTAAAAAAAGAGTCTGAAACGGATTCGTATGTGAAGTCCGAAATGGATTCGTATCTGAAGTCCGAAACGGATTCGTATCTGAAGCCCGAAACGGATTCGTATCTAAAGTCCGAAACGGATTCGTATCTGAAGTCCGAAACGGATTCGTATCTGAAGTCCGAAACGGATTCGTATCTGAAGTCCGAAACGGATTCGTAACTGAAGTCCGTAACGGAGAGAGGAATTTCATACGAAAAAGGATCCGTTCCGGATGCGAAACGCAATCCGTTTCGGACAAAATGTACGAAGAAGTGAGTTCGTTACGGATTCGTAACGGATCCGTTTGGCACAGTGGGCAGTTTAGATAAATAAATAGACACACAGAGTGTAAAATGTACACAAACATAAAGATTTCATGTACTAGTAATTCGTAAAACTTGTTGTTGTTGATGTACTTGTCTGTGGTCGCTGGAGCATGTGTGTATTTGTGTGTGAAGGTGTTTCTATCAGTAAAACACAAAGTTGTGGATTTATTTGTTGTTGGTTTGTATGCTGGAAAAACTAGTAAAATAAATGTTGAAATTAAATTTTATAAATGTGTGCACAAAAACTTTTTATGCGTAACCACCACAATTTAAAGTGAACTAAATATTTTCAATTTGCTGAAAAATCAAAATATTACACAAGCATAAAAAACGCTATTTATTCGTACAGCACATAAGTTAAATTAGTGAAAGTAAGTGGGCGCCAAAAAGTATGCAAGGGTAAAAGTGTTGAACATACAAATGGAAGCACAAGAAAGTTAAAAACAGCACAAATGTTAACAAAAAATATAGAACATTATAAAATACAAGCACACACATCTATTCATGCATGATTATCCTAGCTGGCGCGTGCATCCTGTTAGAAACATGCATTTACAATTCCGTTATATTACTTTTAAAAGCATATAGAAAGAAAAGTAAGGGAGAAAATGAGTGATGTGTTCGCAAAAGAGAGCAAATATACTCTATATTTTCATAAACATTCAGACATCAGGCAAATAGCACAACAACAAAAAAAAATAACCACTACTTCAGGTGTGGATCCAGGAAAGTGGTCAAACGGACTAAAGCACCCCAAGACGCTCAAAATTTTAAAAAATTTGACAAAAATACTTTGCTTTTCAGACTGAAACGCAAAAACTGGATATTGTGGTTTTCGTCATAAGTTACCTGGCTTAAGATATTAATTAAAAATGTGATATCGCTAAAAAACTCAAAACGATTTTTGTAATTATAAAAATTTTATAAGAAATTATATTATCGTAACGACAAATTACTCCCATTTTTTCCATCGATTTGATTTTTGTAGTTACATGAATAATCTAAAAAATGTTATCATTTTATAATTTAACTATATATTTTTAACGCACTTAACCCATTTTGATCTACAAGACTTCAAGTAAGTTTTACTTCTGAGTTTATATTTGCGCGTTATTCTTCTATTTTACAGATATCGTCCAAAAAATCTAAAAAGATTTTGTTATATAAAACAAAATAGTATTTGATTTTATTTTATATTTAATACAAAAAAGAAATAAAGAAATTTTTGTGAGTTTTTTTTTTATAATTCCTTCAAAAATATTGAGGCGCTCAGAAGCAAAGTGGTCCAACCACACACGGAAGTAATCAAGAAAAATTTATTTTAAAATGTTATACAGTCATGTGAAAATAAATAGGGACACATGTATTTTTATATTTAAAGCTGCATGAATTACATACAAGGTGCAACATGCAACAGATATAGCATTAATTCCCTCGGGTGGTGGTTCCTCTTGATAAGGCGAGTATAAAACTTTATGGAGTTTCCTCCCACACTGTAAAACTTTGAAGATACAGGGTGTTTTACGGTTTTGGTACGTGTTTAGTATTATTGATCTAGAATCTAAACTACTCACCATAAAATAAAAAATAGAATTTTGTATTTTAGAAAAAATATCAGCTTTTCCATCTATATATCAATCACTTTCGTGTCATGTGCTACAGCGGAGCTAAAATTTTGAGATTAGCAAACGAAATATCAACAAATTTTATATCTTTTGTTTTAGCGGAGCTGTAATCGTCAAAATTTAAAATCTCTGTTTTTCATGTTAAAATACACTCAATCAACAGTTCTTTTCTAAATTCTAACTTTGGATGATAACAGCTCCGCTAAAACAAAAGATACAAAATTTGTTGATATTTCGTTTGCTAATCTCAAAATTTTAACTCCGCTGTAGCACATGACACGAAAGTGGTTGATATATAAATGGAAAAGCTGATATTTTTTCTAAAACAGAAAATATTATTTTTTATTTTATGGTGAGTAGTTTAGATTCTAGATCAGTGGTCGTCAACTTCATCTTGCTCGCGGCTCCCTAACACGACCCTTAAAAATGTGCGGCCCCCTAAATACATTTTTTTACATATTTTTAATGAGATCAACTATTTTTTATTTTTGAAGTCAGTTAATTCAAAGTAATTAGTAAACAATTAATTAATAAAAAACAAACTTTAAAATATATGAGAAAAAACATAACAAAAATTTTATAGAACAAAACAAAAACAGTAAATTATAGATTTTAATGTGATTTTTGAGTATGATGAGATTTGCATAAAAAATTTATGTCTGGTTCAATACTTGAAAGCGAAAGTCTTAAATTATGCTCAAGCGATTCAGGTGCAAGTTGAGATCTTTGTTTATTTTTTATGTAAACAAGGGACGAAAATGCGGATTCACACAAATATGTGGTTGCAAAAGGAATTAAAATTTTTAAAGCCATGTGTGTTAAATTTGGATACTCCTCAAGTCGCTTCATCCAAAATTCTGAGAGATCACTTGTGATGAATTCATTTTGAATGATTGAATCAGACCTCATTTCAATTAAATTCTCCTGAATTGTTAATGGAAGGTGATCGAAGTCTAAATTCGAAGAAAATGGAATTTTTATCCAATCATGTTCTCCATCGTTATTTAGGTTTGGAAAATATTTTTGAAAAAATTTTATGCACTGCGAAAGGTGTTCTCCAATGATATTTTTCAGTTCACTTGATATCAGTATATCATTTTCCTCTGTGAAAGCTTGTAAAGATGGACAAAAATCAAAATTGTCAAAACTTTGGACCACATAACTAATTTTTGTTGAAATGATTGTATATTTGAATTAAGAGTGATGATATTTGTGGATCTACCTTGTAGTGAAAGATTTAATTCGTTTACTTTTTCGAAAAAATCTGATAAGTAAGAAAGAAGGCAGAGCCATTTTTCATCACAAAAGCTATTTGCTAAGCATTCTTTTTTCTCCAGAAGAAAAATTCGAATTTCATCTTTTAATTCCAAAACCCTTTTCAGAACTTTTCCTCGAGAAAGCCATCTTACCTCAGTGTGGTACAAGAGGCATTCGTGATCCGAACCCATTTCTTTGCATACAATAGTAAACAGTCTTGAATTACTAGCATGGCGTTTTATAAAATTAACTACACTCGTAACATCGGTCAGAACTTTATTTAGCTGACTGGATGTGTTTCGAAATGTTAAATGCTCTCTATGAATAATGCAATGAACGTGGATTGCGTTTGGGTTCACCTCTTTTACCTCTGCTATGAAGCCTGCATTTCTTCCAGTCATAGCTGCAGCACCATCGGTACAAACACCAACGCACTTTCTCCAGTCCAGCTCGTTTTCTTCAAAAAATTCATCTACTAATTTAAAAATGTCAAGCCCCCTTGTTGTTCCCATAAGATTTTTACAGAATAGTAAATCTTCCTTCAGTTGTAATTCATGTGGATACCTCACAAACACCATTAAGTTTGCATTATTTGTGTTATCCGTTGATTCATCAAGCTGAATAGCAAATATTTTACTCTGTTTAATACGTAATATAAGCGCTGAACTGATATTCTCAGCCATGGAACTAATTCTCCTTTTAATTGTATTGTCGGACATCGGAATCTTTTTTAGTGGTTCTGCTATATGCGAATCATGCATAACTTCGCAAATTTTTATTGCTGCTGGTAAAATCAAAGTCTTGCCAATACTATGAGCCTTTTTATTTTTTGCAATAAGCAAAGCTGTTTCAAAAGAAGCTCTTAAGCACCGTTCTTCTAACTTTGTGTATTTAATCAAACATTTGTTTTGGGTTTTTATAATTCAGCTTTCCTTCTAAAAAACTCAATTGGTTTTTCTTTAAACACACTGTGAACCAAACTCAAATGGCGTTTAAGTTTTCCTGGTCTCATGCAATCATTTAATAATGTTTTTTGACAGATTACACACAAAGGATGCATTGAATTTTCCTCAGTTATAATAAAACCAAACTGCAAATATGATTCGTCATATTTTCTTGTTTTCCCAACCAAAGAAAATTTTGGTTTCTTTGCAACGGGAACCACTTCAGAAATATTCTCCTCAGATGAAGATGAGCCTGCTGCATTTGTTAATCCTTGCGTCGAATTGTGTGTTGTTTCCTGTGTTTTTTTTATTAACCATTTGTCCATTTTTTCTCCTGATTAAATTAGCTTAAAAAATGACTGCTATGTTTACCGGTCAAAGTTGCAGGTTTTTTAAATATTTTGACAATTAGTAGAAATGATTGATTTCACTTGCGCCAAGTTAACACCGTTGCAAGAGCTGTCAAAAAGTGTACAGAATACACAGGGTCGCTCAGAGGTTTCAAAAATTTACGTACAAGTAACTTTTATGCAAGATATGTTACAATGTAAGTCTCTCGTAATTTTTTTTTTTTAATTGTTTTTTCAGAGATAAGACAAAAGAGCTTTTTGGAAATATCTGCGGCTCCCCTGCAGGCGGTCTTTGGCCCCCAGGGGGCCGCGGCCCACCACTTGGCAACCTCTGTTCTAGATCAATAATACTAAACACGTACCAAAACCGTAAAACACCCTGTATCTTGAAAGTTTTACAATGTGGGAGGAAACTCCATAAAGTGTTATACTCGCCTTATCAATAAGAATCACCATCCGGGGGAATTAATGGTATATCTGGGGCACCTTGTATATAATTCATGCAGCTTCAAAAATAAAAATATAGGTGTCCCTATTTATTTTCACATGACTGTATATCTACATAAGATCGAGTTCTACTTTAAATGGCATTACAAATTTTTTATTTGTTGTTTTAAAAAAAATTAAAAAAATGCACCTTTCCATTCAATGAGGTTTTTTTTTTTAAAAAAGGCAAAGTGAAACTATTTGTTATAACAGTTTAAATAAAGGCAAAATCTTAAGGAACTCAATTTTATTCCAAAATATAACGTCAGTAAACGTGTCTGGTCCTAATAATCCTGAAAAAAAAATTTTTGTGGGTTGGACCACTTTGCTTCTGAGCGCCTCATATGTAAGCACGTTTGAAATGTTGAACTACATTTGGAAAAACCTATCTTCATCACAATGTTGGAAAGGCCAATAACGGGACGAGAAATGTAGTGGAAAACACATACTTTTTGCTATTTGTCGAAACCACCTGTTTGTCTCAGGGACCGAAAATAACAGTTATTTTCGAAATTTTTATTCAAAAAGTCAGATGGAAAGAAGGAGTTTATTCGATATTTGAATATTGCAAGGTGATGCTTGTTAGCTAAGTAATAATAATAATCAATTATTTTAATTTTTCTGATATTTTTAAAAAAGTCAATAAATAATCGTTATTTTTTGACCAATTTTATTTCGATCAAAAATAACATTTAATTCGATCAAAAATAACATTAAAATTTTTACTTATATTTTTTCGATCAAAAGTAAAAGTCATAACTAAATTCCTATATCATCTGCTTGCAGTCAGTTGCTGTTCCATTCGTTTCCGAAATAAATGAAAACAGAATGTGCAATGAAAAGCAACTAAGCGATGCAATGCAACGATATGAAGATTGATAGCAATGATTCTTTTTCTGTGCAGAAATGTTATCAATATACATAGGTGTAAATGAATAAAAAATGTGATTTATTAATTGTTTTAAAAATTTAAACTATTATTATAGTTAATAAGAAATAGCATTGTAAAAATTTAAATCTTTATTTTTGATCGGAAAATAAAAGTCAAATTTCAACTTTTATTTTTGATCGAAAATTTAAAAGTAAATTTTTAATTGTTATATTTGATCGAAAAAATAAAAGTCAAATTTTAACTTTAATTTTTGATCGAAGAAAGAAAGTAAAATTCTAACTGTTATTTTTGATCGAAAAAAGAAAAGTCAAACTTTTACTGCTATTTTTGATCAGGAAAATAAAAGTCAAATTTTAACTTTTACTTTTGATCTTATAAAATAAAGTCAAATTTTAACTGTGTTTTTTATCGATACAAAATCGGTCAAAAAATAACGATTATTTGTTTTTGAAAAAAAATCATAACGATTGATCATAACGATTGAGTTTTTTTAAAAAAATCATAACCGTTACGGTCCCTGGCTTGTCTAATGTCTATCTGTCTGTCTGTCTGTCCGTCCGATGAGTTTCATGTGGCTATGGCCACAATTACAAAACAATTCTGTAAACTATTGAAATTCAAAATATAAAAGTGGTAATACATAACAAATAAACTTTACCGGACAAAAACCGCACCTACCTCTTATTTAAAGTGACGCCATCCCTCAAAAATCTCTTCTGTTTAAGATTTAGCAAAACTGGATGAAAGCCATTTCTAAATGCTATTTAAAATTTCTGATACAAATACCATTACATGAAGACAAAGACACTTTTAATTTATGTTTCAGCATGTATCTCTAATACATTAATTTCATTTTAAGGACTAGCTGAAACCCATCGCGTTGCTGCCGCTCCCCCGTTTTCAACGCTCATCAAATGTAATCAGTCAAACAGCTTGTGCAAATTGTGGTCGAATACTGAATTCTGTAACTGTGCGTCCTTTAACTCAAAAGCTATTCAATTTATCAAACTTGGGTTGTGTGGGAGGGGCTACGCCCTCTTGTATAACATCCATAAAATGTTATCAGTAAAACGACATGTTTAAATTGTGGTCGAATACTGAATTCCGAAGCAGTGCGACCTATGACTCCAAAGCTATTCGATATCGCAAATTTGGGCTGTATGGGAGGTGCCACGCTTCCTTTTCCAATGCAAAAACCCTCCTTGGTATGTGTTTAATAACTTCCTAAAAAATCATGAAAATCGGTAAAGACATATAAGCTAAATTACCAAATTTTAGTTTTCTACGGTAAAACCGTCTGATATATAGTATTTTTATTAATTTGTGAGCGATAAAAGTGGGCGCAGATATAGTGTGACCACGCTCATTTTTTACAAAGTTGTCGAGAGTAAACATATGAACTAAATTACCAATTTTTAGTATTTTACTATCAGAATCGTCTGATATATGGAAGTTCTATTGATTTGTGGGCGGTTAAAGTGGGCGTGAAATCATTTATATGTATACTGACCTGCACTTGGAGTACCTTCACACCAAGTTTAATTATTAAAACGTGTGCAACTCCGGAATTGGCATGCTTTAGAAAAAGTATGCGTATAGATATTGTGAACACGCTCATTTTTTGTACGGCTATCGACAGTAACCATCTGAAGAAAATGATAACATTTTAGTAATTTACGATCAAAACCGTCTGATGTATACTCTTTTTATTGGTTTGTAAGCGATAGCGCAAATTTGACTTGTATGGGAGGTACCACGCACCCTTCTCCAATAGACTCCAAACACTCACACGAACACTTTCAAGATGTGACTTCAGTTTCCCTGAAAGATCGGTTCAGCGGTTTTAAAGTCTATACTTGATATACAAACATACCCTTATACACACATACACACACACACACATTTTTATATATAAATCTAAATACATTAACTGCAATTTCTACAATTTTCAAGATATGTGAGTCTTTAGTCGAAGTATTACTAAATACTCTCCCAACGTTCTCAGATTGTTATTTATTTCATTTTTAATTTTTTGGTGGTCATTTGAAGTGAAAATTTCGTAAGTGGAAAGCCCCCCCTTAATTTAAAAAAAAACAATCTAAAAGTTACTGCTAGAGGAAGAATTTTTATATATAGAAAGTGTGTACCAAGTTTGAAATAAATAAGTAATGAAACTGGAAGAATTTTTGCAAATATATGCAAATACGAAAGGTAATTTTTTGAGTAAAAAGTCCACATTTTGGACCTTTCTTCACAAAAATATAAAAAATATATTCACTGATGTAACAGAACAGTAAAAACTATTTTTGTGAATTGCTTTTATTTAACTTTTGAACAAACAAAATTTAAATAAAATGTATTTATGAACAGTAGAGATATTTGCATCGAAAGTACAAACTTTGATTTTCACGTCGTTTTTCACATTTTAGGTAACGATGCTTTATGAAAAAGTCGTTGTACTAAAAATTTCTACAATTTTGAAGATATGTGAGTGTTTTTGGTGTCAAAATGAAAAAAAAAAAATTTTAAAATGAAATTAAAGAAAAACTCATATTCAATCGAAAAACAAAAGTATTATAAAAATAACCGTTAGAAGAAAACTGTCGCAGGGGGCGTGGTAAAAACTTAGTATCTTACAAGTTAAAGCTAGGATGCACTTAATATGTGTATTAATTTGAGCGAAATCCGTTGAGCCGTTTAAATTTGTATAAAGGCCAAACAATCAAACAGCAAATGAGTTTTATTACTATAGATACACGGTTAGAAATGTTGGACTAAATTTTAGTCCCACTTTTCCCTCATTTTAAGCCTTAACTTTTGATTGGAAAGAGATATTGTGGTAATTTGCTCAAATAAACTATTTTTGAGACTTGCAAAAATTATCAAAACAAAATTTTGGACCCTTGTACCCTTGTACCCTAGTACCCTTGTTGTTTTGATAACCAAAACAGTAAAATAATTTTTGCTTTTAGCTGAAAGAATTTTCGCAAATGAGTGCTATAAAATGTGAGAGGCAGTTAAAATATGCAATTTTACTTGGTTTTATTTTTAAAACAGAAACAACTTTTAAGTCAGTTTTGACTAAAAAGTCAAAAATTTTACTTTTTTTTGAAAAAAATATAAAAAATATATACACTAACCTAACGTAACAATTCCAACTATTTTTGTAAAGTGCTTTTATTAATCTCTTAAAAAAATTTTTTTTAAAAATATTTAAAAACTGTAAAGACATTTGCATCGAAATTCAATACTTTGATTTCTAAAGACTTGTACAATTATGTTGATTTTCTATGATTTAAATACAAATTCTAAATGTTTGATAGTTTAAATTGTTCTTGAATTTAAAATATTTAAACTAGTTGTTCGATAGTTTAAAATCGTTTATTGAGCTTTAGGTCAGGTTAGAACAATTAATTGCTCTAACGAATTTTTTCCAAGAAAACAACAACAACAACATTTTTCAATATGAAAACATCACTGGCTGATTTTATTTTAATTTCGGCCCCGCTACAGGCTTCATCGGAAATCTTTGTGATGTCGGCGGGAATCGATCCCGGGCCGTGCTTGCCTCATGTAAGCGCATCTTAGCGCAATACAAAAACAGAGGAGATGAGATTTCAGTGAAAGTTTCTCAGTTTTTCTCCCTTCTCTTGTTGTTGTTTTTATTTTGCTTTACTTTAGTTTATGCTTATGTTATTATATGGAGTCCGACAGTTTGTTGGAATTTACCACTAAGCCTGCGGACAGAGTAAACGATGAAGCAAGCAAGCAGGCAGACAGGAGCAGGCAGCAACCTGTGAAGAAACGAGATAGAAATAAGTTTTTCTCGCTTGTGCACAAAGTTTTCTTGCGCCTGCCTGCCTGCCTGTCCGCTTTGGCGCTTACTCTGTTTGCAACCTAACAAAGCATGGTTACTGAAGTTGTTTTTAGATTTGCTGACAAATCTTCAGGCTGTTTCAGTGTGTTTTTGGTCGGGTTTTACATTTGATTAAAGTTTCTATATGACCTTGTTATTTATTATGTTGATTTTCTATGATTTTTGATTTAGATGAAATTCTAAATGTTTAAATCAAGAATGATTTAAAATATCAAACATTTAGAGTTTGTATTTTAATCATAGAAAATCAACATAATAAATAACAAGGTCATATAGAAAACTGAAATTTCTACAATTTTCAAGATATGTGAATGCTATGGGTGTCAAAATAATAGAAATATTTTAAAATAACACAACCAAAATTTATAACGGTAAAACGTATTTAAAGAATCGAATTAGTAATGTAGAAGTAATAATGTAATATGTAAAAATCTAATGTAAGATGCATACAATATGCGCACGAAGTTTGAGGGAAATCTGTCGAGTCGTTTAGATTTGAATTGAGTTCATATTTGTACTACAGGGGCCTCTGTCGTTAAAGATAGATCAAAATAAGTAAAGCTTAAAGATTTATCGTATCTGGAATCTCCTTTATATAAATTTGCGTTCTAATCATAGGAGCGATTTAGGAGTTTTTAATGTTTTGTAAAAGATTTTTATTGCATTTTTATTGTTTTGTGGGCTGTAAAAGCTGGAGTGGCATTTTTTTGCCTTCCTAAACCATCTCATACTCGAAACAAATCGACTGCCAAAATTTAAGATTAATTAAGTTTAAGCCTGGTGCACTTTGCTTCACGCGTATCAACTTAAAAAGGGGCATAAACCTAATGCAACCATGACCATTTTTAGTACAGTGTTCAAAAGTAACTCTACGAACTAAATTACTAAATTTTAGTCTTATATGACCGAAACCGTCTGAAATATAGCATTTTTATTCATTTTTGGGCGGTAAAAGGGGGCGTGGAAACCCATTTTGAGTACAGCTGCCAACAGTAACTATACAAACTTAATTACTAAATAAAAAATTTATACGACTCTGATATAGAGCATTTTCATTGATTTGTGGGCGGCAAAACAAATTAACTGCCAAAATTTTAGTTGCTACTTGGTTACTTTGCTTTACTATACGCTTATTCCCTGAAAAAGGGGCGTAAACATAGTGCAACCACGTCCATTTTTAGTGCAGCTGCCTAAAGTAACCATACAAACTAAATTACTAAATTTCAGTCTTATACTATTAAAACTGTCTGAAATATAGCATTATTATTGATTTGTGGGTGGTAAAAGAGGGCGTGGAAATTAATTTTTAGTACAGTTACCAACAGTAGCTATACAAACTAAACGACCTAATTTAAGTTTATACGACTAAAACCGTCTGAAATATAGCAGTTTTCCATATAGTAGGCGTGAAAAATAGGCGTGGCAAATATTGCATAGCCTAGCACGATTCAGCTAAAATAAAAAATGTTTTAGTACGTTTATTGTCTAAATCGGTTCAGTGGTTCTTATGTGATTGCAGAACATCCGCACGTATCACAAATAATATAATAGTATCTATAGATAGCCATAAAAATTGTATTACTAAACAAAATATCAACAAAAAATTTACTGGAATTGAAAATACAACTGAGCCTATTAAAAATGTTGGTGCAAAGAAAATTTAAACTAATACTCAAATTGATTTCATCAGATAAAATAATTTTTTTTTATATTTTTTTTAAAAAAGTCTTTACCATTATTTGTAAATATCTATTTATTTATTAGAACTTACATAATAATACAATTCTTATATAACTAGCTGATATACCCGGTGTTACTCGAGAGTCATTTATATAAACATTTTAATATACACTTTTCGATTAAAAGTTTTTGTAAATTTTGGATTTTTGTAAATACGTGTTGAATTTAAGTTTGAGAGCACTATAAAAATATTAGTTAAAAAATTTACCAAGCTTTTTTAACGAAGAAATAATTTTATCACTGTTTTTTACAATCAAAAACTGTTTTTTAGTTCTAAACTGAATTTACTGGTTAGAGTAGAGGGGGGGGGGGGTAATGTCGTGCACTCAACTTTAAAGTGCTCGTAAAGCCGTACATGACAAGCGAATACAACGAGTAAGCATCCGATCGAAAGATAATTTGGTTGGTAACATTTATGTGTAAAAATATTCGTGTAGCATGAAATCGTGTTAGTAGAAATGAAAAAAAAAGTGCACGACATTACCCCTCTCAAAATTTGTGGGGTAATGTCGTGCATTGTATTGTAAAGGTATCAGAATGTGTGAAAAACGGTAGGTAGTAGTTCGATTCAAGAAGATATAGCATTATTGTTTATTTATGTATTATTGTTAATTATAAGGTAATATATACAAGTCCGAAATATGATCAAAAAATACAATTTTATGAAAAGAAAAGTGAAAATAGGCAATTTGCTATATGAAACACTGAAAGAAAAACAATATTTTTTCAAAAAGTGCTTGACATTGAGAAAAAATTTTGGAAAGTTTTATTTTGATTGTAGCGTTTTGTTATGGCTTTACGACTCCCTTGGTACACTAGGGCGACCGCGTTTCCTTCCCTTTTCTTTTCTGTAAAGTGCACGACATTGCCCCAAAGGTCGTTTTCAATGTTGACTTCGACAAATCGGTAAAGAGCAAAAGTTTTTTCGATCACAATACATCTTTTTTTTCGGCGGAAAATTTGCTTTTAGAAAACACTTACCTGGTATATTTTCCTGCGAGACAAATAATTTTTCTGATCCGATAAAAAAACACTTTCGTCGTCCCGAGAACGTGCGATTTTTAAAAAACGTCGCACATATTGCCCTTACACATGGATATTGCTAGTATTGTATGCATGAGCTCTGTAGGTCAGTAGGCCCATACCTTACCAACGGCTGGTATATCATTCAATTTTTTATGCTAAAAAAGCCAGTGCACGACATTACCCCCTTCTACTCTACTGGTAAGAATGTTACTTGCACTTCGCTAATGAAAATCAAATTGATAAAAATCTTCCTAAAATTTTTTAGTAGTTTTTCCAGTTGGAAAATAACAATTGGATTGTCTATAAATTAAAAATTAATGTAAATTGAGTCTGATAGTTGATGCAATTTCTGAAATCTTCTGAATTCTTATTTTATACGAAAAATTGTACAGTCGTTTTTTAATGTAAATTAGCAAAAAGGTATAAGTTAAAAAGCAGTCGCTTTTTAATTTTTATTATAGTATATACAGCAACCTGTAACAATATTATCGACGTTGCAAGGCACTTCAACAGTGCAAGTAGTGCCATTATGTTATTTGCTGCAAGTTTACGCTGTGTGCGAAAAGAACTAAATTGAGTAACAGTTACTGACTTTTCTAAAATATTGGAATCGTGTCGGTAGTGCAGTACTTATTTCTAATTTATAATATTTTCCAGCATACTTTTCAGCATACTTTCGGTTAGTACGCAATTGAACCGAAAAATTTGTTCAATGCAGCCAAGCTTACAACCATGATTGGAGAGTTAAAATGTCAAAATTTCGCTGTCTTTTATATGTCGGTACATTTAATTGGCGTGGAAATTTGACTTTCAACAATATTGTTCAAATAACACATTAAACATGAAAAAATTAACTTTTACAGCATTTTTATTCACAGTCATCTTTTCGATGATATAGTGATATATATAGAACATGTAAAGTACTATTGATAAAGAACTGAGTGACAACGGTGAAACAATAGTGAGAACAATGACAAATCACAACAAAACAAATTTAACAAGAGGGGGGCGGGGTGGGGAGGCAAAAGAAAGTAGATTACTATAAGGAAGATTTTATATAAACCAAAATGTAATTACTCTAGACACACAACTTCATTCTTAGAGAATAAATGAGGACGCTCAAATTATATAGAGACTTTTAAAACAAAACTTGAAAAGAGATATTGGGGTAATTTTTCCACATAAATTATTTTTGAGACTTGACTTTTTTGTAAAAAAATATAAAAACAACATTTTGGAAAAAATAAATTTCGCGAAAAAAATCAAATGGTACGTACCCTTGTTGTTTTGATGACAAAAACAGTAAAATAATTTTTGCGCTTAGCTGGAAGAATTTTTGCAAATAAATGCTATGTCATATGAAAGGTAGTCAGATTTGCTATTTTTAATTGATTTCATTTTTACAACAACAACAATTTTGGAGTCATTTTTTGAGTAAAAAGTCAATATTTTGGACCTTTTTTGGCATACTCATAAAACATATATACACTGACTTAACGGTACAGTTCAACCTATTTTTGTGAAGTGATTTTATTGAACTTTAGAACAAAAAAATTTGAATGAAATATATTAATGGACAGCGGAGATATTTGCATCGAAAGACCAAACTTTGATTTTCATGTCGTTTTTTTCTCATTCTTAGGTAAACGATGTTTTATGAAAAAGTCGTTGTACTGAAAATTTCTCCAATTTTGAAGATATGTGAGTGCTTTTGATGTCAAAATAACAAAAAATTTCTCCGATACTAAAAAGTTTTATAATAACAAAATTACTGTTAGTTGAAAAATTTCAGAGGGGGCGTGGCAATGTAACATTTTAAGTTAGGACGCAACTAATATGTATACCTAGTATGAGCAAAATCCGTTGAGCCGTTTAGATTTGTATAAAGACCAAACAAACAAACAGAAAATGAGTTTTATTACTATAGATTAATTAAATTATTGAACACTAGCTGCTTAGGCTTTCGGCTCGATGTTACAATTAAGAGAAGATGCTAAAATTATGAGAAGTAATATACTATAAGATAATTTAAGAATGATACTAAATGACGATGATGAGCTTAGATAGTTTCAGGAAAATTTGTAAATATAATTAAATATGTTATTATCCATTTAAAAAAAATAAAAAAATTGTTTTTGGCAAAGTCAATTACTAAAAATATTTTTTAATATGTTTTTAATTTTTAATATGCAAAATTTTAAATATTTTCCAACTCTGCAGAGTATATTTTCCAAAGTACGGAAAATAATTCTTGTATAGGTAATACTATTGGGTAAAGCTTAAGGCATTTTACATTTGCCTTATATGTATAAAAAATGTTTAAAAACGATCGAATTCGGGCCATAGATTAATAAAAAAACAGTTTTATCAAAATTATGCCTTTTAAATTTAAGCTGATGGCATCAATATTAGTATAGCATTGCTCTAATGTGAAATTGATGTATTTAAATCTAATGATGTAATATCCCCTTCTTCCCATGAGCATTTTCTAGATACACCACTGCACTTCATATTTACATTACAATATGGCAGCAGGATGTTACCGGATGCTGTAGCCATAAAATTGTGTAGAGTTATTTTTCTACTACCTACATATGTGTGTGCACCGAGAGAAATGAAATCTGTAAAATCAAAGAAAAAGGTTGGTCAAAAAAACTGTTACCGAAATATCTTTGTAACAATGACAAAATCCTTGTAATAAGGATTTTGTTCATAACAAAAGCCAAAAGTTCTTCGTCGATAAATCAAGGAAAAAGTAAGTAACCGCAAAAATAAATTCTTTCCCAGAAAAATTTATTGCAATTCTTGCAAGACATGAAATGCAATACTGTTTTTTATACGAAGTTCTATTGCTTCTCGTGTCTTGCTTGTCGTGGGTGTGCTTTTTCTTTATACAGAATAAATCAGTTAATTCTTTGTTAGCAATCGGCTGAAAAGTCTGTCAATTCAAAGACTTTTCTTTGCTTTATAAAAAGCAACCGTTGCTTGTATTTTTTTAATGTTTTTCGTATATATATTGTAGTAGGGTGTCTCAAAAAAATATTTTTTTCGAATTTCATAGTTGCCCAACCTTTGGTCGAAGGCTTATGAGGTCAAGTATTTTTGAGATTTTTCAGATTTTTTGGAATAGGTTAAGAGAGGGCGCTAATCGGTTTTTCAAAAAAAACCGGTTATTCAGATATTTTTCGAATTCGAACCAAAAGTTGGGCAATAATCACTTAGACTTTTCCAAGTCCTTGAGTCGTCATTTCGAAAGAAAATTGTTCAAACTTCACTTTATTGTACATAAATCAGAAGTTTTGTTAAATTTTTTTCGTCATTCGGGTGTCAAATATTTAATTTTTTCGTGAAATTGTCGTAATTTTTTAAAAAACGCTTCATAATTTCATAACTTTAAAAATTCCATCAAGATGTATTGATGCAGTTTAAATTATGGTAAAATTCTAAGCAATTTGAACCTACTTTTGATATTACTTTTGTCGTTTCAAAGTTAAAGCCTTTAAAGCTTTTTCGTTGCCTGAAAACTTTTCGAATTTTAACAAGGCATTGTATTTCATTCAGCAAAATATTGTGAATATTTTTAAGCATCGGTAAGCTAACATTTTTATGAACTAGTTGAAAAAATTAGTTGGGACCTTCATTTAACAATAGATTTAGATACATATGTACAATAAAGTAAAGTTTGGACATTTGTTTTTCCAAAAATGACTCAAAGACTTCGAAAATGTCTATTATTGACCAAATTTTGCTAGGAGTTCGAAAAATCACCGAAAAACGTTATTTTTGGGGAAACACCGATTAGCGCTACCACTGAAAAAAATCTGAAAAAAGAATCCATCCAAAAAATCTGAAAAAAGTCTTAAAAGAACTTTACCTCATTTCAAAAAAGCTTGAGCAAAAATAAAAATTTTTTCTTGGGACACCCTAATATATAGTAGTTTTCTGTACATTAAGTGAAAATGATGTTTTTTTTAGTTTTATAAGATAATAAACACAAACATGTACAAATTTTAATATTATAGTATACTCATTTATAGTATACTCTTGGTGATTGGGGTTGGATTTATGCATCTATAGTGTGGCCAATATTGCTATATACTGCGGCCGTATGCATTAGCGAAACACTTAGATCCAGGCACTAAATGCAGTTTAGATCCAGGCACTAAATGCAGTTCTTTACTTAATACCCCTCGATATTATGAGAAAAAAGATGGCACAGCAAACAGACATCCGCCTTAAAGTAACCTTGCAGTGGGCTAACACTTGAACGGGTCGCTCCTCTATTATTGATCTTGCAGGAGCAGTTGCTAGTAAAACCGATTAACCGATTACTCATTATACCTCATACTCATTATCAGGAAAACCAAAAATATGCTCCAAAAAACACGTTTTATGCGCTTAAAAAATGCTCTTAAAAACGGAAAATATGCTCTAAAAACCTTAAAATATGCTTTTAAAAATAAAATATACATATTGTATTTTAATTCATAAAATTAAATTTTTATTTAAAAAAAGAACAAAAACTTAAAGAAAATAACAAAATATAAGGTTACAAAAGGTGCACATAAACTTAAACATAAGTTTTATATAAGAAAAATAAATAAAGTTAAATAAAAATTCAATGGCTAACAATATTTTCTTTTTACTGTTTTATGTTGTATAACAACTAAATTTCAATATTTTAAATATATAGTTTTGTGGATATTATTAAATTTTATTGAACTTTGATATTGCATCAATCTATTTTGAATTTTCTGAGGAAAATTAAACTTTAAACCTTTTAATGAAAATTTCTTAATTGAGGTTATTGTTGCAGTAAATAACAAAGTATTGGCTTAAATTTTCAAATAAAAATCTTTGTCTATTATTTCTTAGCATATTTTTGTACATTGAAAAACTTCTTTCTACCTCGACAGATGTGATGGGAGCATATTTAAATGATAAAATTTCTCTTACATTATATTTTAAAGATGTATTTTTTGAAGAACCATTTAATTCTTCATAGATATTTTTAATTCAGTCAAAGCCTTTATTTTTATCTACAACCTGTTTAAGCTTAAGCTGAATTCTATAAGAAGTATCGCAATACGGGACATTATTGATTTCTCTAACCGTACCTGAAACTATCTGTATTTGTTCATGAAGGCTAAGTCCAGATGTCTGTAGTTTTTTAATAGACTTCACAATAAATCCATAATTAGATGAAATAAAAATTAAATCAGACTTTGTTTTAGAACTTTGTAAAGTTTGTTTAGCAATTTGAATGGATAAAGCATCTTCACTCTTTAAAGCATCCAGTATTTCTAAAATCTTTTCATAGTTTTTGGCATAATAGTTTACCGCCTCAAGCCAAGTTCCCCATCGAGTTGTAACTGGCTCAGGCGGTAATGCTAAATCGGGATGAATTTCTCTAAAAATATCGATTCTACATGGAGCTTTTAAAAACACTTTTCTTACGTTTGATATTAGAGTATTTACACTCTCATTTGAATCTCTTATACGTTCACACACTCGATGAAGGCCATGAACCACACATGTTATATGTGTTATCTTAGGATAAAACACTTCGAAAACCTTGGCAGCTTTAATCATGTAGGGAGCAGCATCCGTTGCAAATAGTAGAATTGAATTTTTATTTAAACTATCTCCCAGGATTTTTATAGAATCATCAAAAAGTCCAGCAATTGTAGAATGATTAGTTTTTTCAAGGACTTAACAAAAATATTTTCTTTGCTATATCTTCGTCATTGCTTAGAAGCCCAATGATTACGTTTGCGACGTTTCTTCCTGTAACATCAGTAGTTTCATCAATGGAAACCCATATATACTGATTTTTAACACATTTTTTTATTTTATCAATACAGTTGTTGTAAAGAATTGCGACATATTTAGAACGAAGAGTTGATTCTGATGGTACTTTAAATTCCGTGAATTCTTCTAAAAATGTTCGTAAGGTTTCATTTCGAACTTTAAACAGAGGAATATCTGCTGCAGAAAACGCAGCACACAATTTCTCCTGAAATTGGGAATCTTTTGAAGCTCCTGCAGATTCGGCAAAAAATAATTGAGTTTTTTCTTTTTGAGACTTTCTTTCTTTCTTTTAATTGGCAATGTTTTGTGCCTTCTATATGTTGCTTAACTAAAAACACCCTATCTGCTGATAAAGATTTGTTGCAAATAGTACAGAAGAGAACTGTACCATCGGTTTTAAACTCCGGATAATCCTTAATGATGTTTCGTAATTTTGATGTCGGAGATGCCTTAGGCTTTGGCATTTTCTAAAAAAAACTAAACTTGTTAACAACTTTATAAAATTGTTTATATTTAACATTGCGAACTTACAATTTTTTTTAATACTGTTCACTAAGAGTTCAACAAATTAAAATGAATATAAGCACGAACACGAATATCTGTGTTTAGGCTTTAACACAAAATAAACAAGCTCGACCATAGTATAACTAAACCAAGTAGTATCTTGCTGTCGACAAAATAAATTTTGTTTAAATACGTACTTCCCCTTTTTAATATTATTTGTTCTAGACAGAGTTACCATATATTTTAAACTCAACAAGGTAATGGCCGCTATTAAGCCGCCCTTAGACATGTGGATCGGTTGCAGCAACTTCAAGTTTACATCAACTTATCCATAGTGTGAGGTGAAGTTGGGAGTTTGCACAAACTTGTTGAGGTAAAATCATAACGATGTCAACTTATCCATGAATGTAAAGGGCACCTTAGACCAGCGGTCTAGTCGGCCGATTTGCAGTCGGGTCTTCCAGTGTAAGGGGCAGTTGGCCGAGCAGTCGGGCAAAATTCAAAATAAATTTTGATTTTTTTGGAGTCGGCCGACTAGACTGCTGGTCTAAGGTGCCCTTAAGGAGGAGTTGAAGCAACAAAGGAGTTGAGTGAGGTGTGGCAATGTTGTCGGGAGAATAAAATGAATTTACCAAAGAGCAAATAAAGAGAATAAACGAAGGGAAAAGTTACAAACAAATAAAAAACCTTAGTAGTGCTATTGTTAAATGTATGCAAAATATTAAAGTGGCGTTTTTGCATAAAATTCTTAATAGTTTTACATTGTGCGCATAGCCTTTCACTATAAAGTCTGTCTAGATAATAAAGTTTGTTCAACCTATTTGAAAGTGTAAGGGCAAAATCACAATCGATAAAAAAATCGATGATTACGTCAACTTCAAGTTGATGACCTAATCCAGAGGTCTAACTTAAAAACGCGCAGTAAAAAAATTAATTTAAAAAAAAAAATTTAATTTAAAAAATAATTGAAAATATGCTTTAAAAATATGCTCTTATACCAAAGTATGCTCTTAAAACTAAAATATGCATAAATATGCTCTTAAGTTCAAAATATGCAAAAATATGCTCTAACAATTCGATGCCAGATTTGTTAAAATCTTTTGAAACGGATAAATACTTCATCCATTCATCAATACAATGTACAGGAACAAATATGAAATTGCATATTTTTGGTTTCCCTGCTCATTATTATTTGAGAATGGCTTTCACACAGTAATCCCAAGCAGAGCAGAATGGAACGGGTTACTGTCGCTAAACCAAGTTGGCGCGCATATTTTTACCGACATCTTTTCTTCAGATCTGGACATTAAAACCTCATTTAGACTGCCAGATCATTGCAGCGTCTTCCAGGCTGAAATAATAGCCATTTATAGAGCTGTGGAATGGCTTAGGTACACTCTTAAAAAATTCACGAGAATTCACTACAATAATTGCTGGCAAGTGATTGCCTACATTTACTGTCGTTAAATCGCATAGAGCAAAATTATAAATATTTATCGTTAAAAATTTCTTATTTCTTTCGCTATCTTGTAAAAACTCTCTTCTAAAATTATTTCTTCCAATCTTGTCTGCGCTTATAAAAAAAAATCTAGAAATGCGTGAAGGCTCTCAAGTAAGTTTTGAACATGGCAACAACAACAACTCTGTATAGAGGCAATAATTCAGCAGAAGGCGCTACTCTTTCGTACTTCAGTAAGCTTGAGTAATTAAGCTTTGACCAATCTACTGTTTAAGTTGTATATAATTGGACACTTGTTCGAATAAACTCTTTGAAATCATATGACGTTAAAGCAGAGATGTTTATTTAAGGACAAGCGTAAAATACCGCTGCTGGAGCGTTTTTAGGACTATCTGAGCGAGAACACGCTGAAATAGTGTGAAAAGTAGGGAAAATATTCAAATTTTAAGACTCTCTGAGCGAAAACACGCTGAAATAGCGTGAAAAGTAGAAAATATACATATTTTGGAATTCTCTGAGCGAAAACACGCTCAAATAGCGTGAATAGTAGAGTAAATATACATTTTTTGGAAAAAGACGCTGATTTTCAGACAAAATTAAAAAAACTAGCCGCATAACGTTGTTTTTTTACACAATCGCCAATAAATGTCGTGAAAATTCACAACATTTATTGTAGAGATATTCCAATCAGTTTTTAGAGTGTATAGTGAGATATTAACTAGAGATATCAGATTTTTTCGGTTTTTCGGAGGTTTTTCGAACTCGAAGCAAAAGTTGGTCAATAACAGACATTTTTTTAGACTTTGGCCGCATTCAGCACAGACAACTGTTGTGAACTGTAATGGTAGCGATACCTTCGTAAGCGGCGTTTTTCTCTGAGTGTTTTTCACTGAGTCTTCAGTTCGAAAGAAAATTGTTCAAACTTCACTTTAATGTACATAAATCAGAAGTTATGTCAAATTTTTTCGTCATTCGGCTGTCATATATAGATACGGACAGTCAAGATAAAATTTCTTGGAGGTGTATTTCTAACATCACTAACAGCCCTTAAATGTCGTTCGTCTCTTAATGAGATGGCCGATAACATCTGGTCTGGGTACCAGGGCATAGGGACATTTCTGGAAATTGTCGACATTGTTGACATGGAACAATTAGGCATACCACTTGCGTAGTACAAGCTGGCTCTAAGATAATAGAAATTGCCACAGAAATGGATAATTTTAGGTGAAAGCACAGCACCACCTCTAACAATGCCAGAAAGTTGTGGCCTAGTTTTACTGAAAACCGAAAAACTAAGCTCACTCAAATACCCAGCAAAATTGTTGATATAAATGTGACATGCATTCTTAGGAACACTGCTTCCAGAAGACATTCTATTGATCCAATTGTGATTCTTCTTAGCTTTATCAAGGAGTGCTTTCAAGAGACATTCTCATAAACTACTTCTGGAAGACATTTAAATAGCATTTAAATTCAATCAAAGTAAAAAATATTATATATAATTGTAATCAATGTTTAAGATACTTTCCGTGGGATTTTTTGGAAAACCCAATCATTTCTTCCAACATCAAAATGCCGTGAAAATCGAGAAAAGGGATATTTTACGTAGAATTTTTTACATCCCAACAAAACCCTAACATGTCTTATTCCCAATGCCAAAATTGCGGGAAAATTTGAAAAAGGGATATATTCCGTGGAATTTTCAAACCACCTTAACCAAAAAACCATTCCATTCCATAGAATGCCTTTTTATAGTTCTCCTAAAAAACTGCTACTAAAATCCTTTCAATGAAGGGCTCAGAGAAATGTTACATTGAAAAAATTCTGGAAGCACTTTTAGAGAAGACTAAGGAAAGCATTCCTTCCAATGACATGCATATGTTAAAATAATGCCGTCTGGGTATGAAAGTGGAAGGGATGGAATTCAAGACTTTCCCTTCCATTTTAGCTTCTTTTGGAATCACTTTTTTCCTGCGATAGCCAGGAAAGATCTCTCCACTCTGATAACAGGGCACTGTCTTATATTTAGGCATGCCTTAAGAATGGGGTCGTATGCGAATGACTTCTGCAGGAGTTGCAGGGATGAGAAAGAAGCGGAGACGGTATCGCATCTCTCCTGTTCATGCCCCGCTCTATCCCACAGCCTCTTCAGGGATCTTGAGAAGGTAGACATTAAGCGTCTTCTACTTTTATTATTAGTACAGGCTAGTTCCATGGAGAGCTTAATAGAGCAGGAGGGGAGGAATAGATCCCCTGTCGAATGACAACGGCTCAAATATCTGGTCAATAAAGGCTGGTCTTTAACCTGCCGCACTTTAACCTATCCTAACCTAAGATATACCCTATTATTGTACTTAACTTTAGCATAGCAAAAAAATCAGATTTCGCATAAAAAGAATATGTTGTTATATTTAAGTACGCGCCTTTGTTAAATCAATTAAATATCGTCTTGGTCACAAAGAAACTTTGTCTTTAGGCACGATTAACCCACCAAAAGTCTTTGCGGCAAAGAGCGTTTTCTCTGATTTAACATAATTTTTTTACGGTGTGTTCACGTGTTTTACGTCGGTTAATGATTTGCCGACGTCATTGTTGTTTTTTAATTTCTATAAACACATACTCGCACAGCAGTTGAGTTTTGTAATGTTGCTTTTTGTGTGCGTTTCCGCTTCCGCTTACAAACACAGAACATTTGGCATGATTTTCCTTGCCGTGCAATTTGTATAACATTGTTTTTGTTTAATTTGTAGATTTATTGAAAATTATTTTCAGTTGATGTCGTTTTTTTTTTTGTATTCATATCTGTTATTGATTTCGGTTTTGCTGCAACATACTTAGTTATATTTTTAAAGTTATTATAATAAGTATAATTGCAAACACATTAACATAACAAATTAATTGTAAGCCATTCAAAATAAAGATAATGTTGAAATGCGTGTAAGTAAATATTTCCGCAATAAATTTGCTTGTTTTAAAATTAGGCAACTATATTATTAATTTTTTTCATTGTTTTAAAATTTTTTGTTTTAACAAAGTTTTAACATAAATACATTACTTTTGTTTAACTGAACTATCCGTCGTATTTGCGGAAAAAGAATTTTATTTTTCACATATTGTGAAAAATAACTACAAATTCACATGCGTGCACAAATAATTCCTGCTATTATTTTAGTAATGGTTTTTTTATTGAAAGCTTTATTTAATAATTAAATCCATTGCGTAGCTTTTGTTTGTGCATATTAGATAACAAACTGTTTGAATATGCAAACTTTGCATAGTTTTTGGCGCAATAAATGCTGCACAAATCAATATTCGACATAAAGTTTTAAAGCCTTATACAAAATGGTCAGATTGCTAGATTAAAATATTCCATTTCATTGATAGTGAGCTTATGTTTGCGCAAATAATGTATATACATATCGTCCGTTTTTTTTCAGTAACGTCATAATACAAAAAACGTAAAAGTTGCATAAAAGTACGCAGAAAAATTTGTCCCATCCTATGATTCATACTTTACGTATTTTTAGCAAGAATATTTTTGAAGTGAAAACTTCTTTAGGCGCGTTGAACGATTTTGGTAGAGGGTAAATCATTGGTTTGCATCATCGTATTTTTCCAAGGAAATCGTCCACAATCGGCCGCAAGCTCACAAAGAAATCACTTGGAAACTCCTGAAATTAATGCATATAATCTGTTTGTTAGTATAAAAATACTTAAGTTAAGTTGCAATAAGATGTTTGCAACCAAAACTTATTATTAGTTCGGTTTATATTGGTATATATATGCCTTTAAAGTTTGGCAATTTCTTCAGTTGTTGTAATTGTCAACATTTTTGAAAAATTTGCTTTTACTCAAACAGCTGCTATTCATGGTGAGATTTAAAAATGGATCGATCTTCTTCTCTTTCTGCTTTTTTTCTGCTGGAACTTCGTTTGCAAACAAGAAAAATAATGTATGGATTGAGTGTTTTAACATTTTAATCTTTAAGTTGTGATAAAGGAATATGTTGAACATTCAAATAATTACATGCATGCTCTTATTTTATTACATATCGTCAAACAAAGTTTGACAATTTTCATACTGGTTGTATTTGTCAGTGGCTTTTTATTTTCACCACTGCGGCATTTTATATTCAGAGTTGTCAACTATGGCTGTGTGTCAATCGGAAAGTTTTCAGTCGTGGTAGGATAGAAAATATCAAATTAAATAAAATTTGTGTGTGTTGTAATAAATTTGTCTTTTTTGTTGTGTCAAATGGACGATGAAATTTTGACAGTTACAAATTTTGACGTTTCACATTTCGGTCGTGTTTTAGCGCAAATATTTTATTTTATTTGCATTTTATCAATTTGCGACATATTTAATTCGAGAGCTTGTACTTGCAACATATTTCGTAATCTTGTAATATTATAAACTTAAAAAACTTAAAAAATAACAAATTAATGAAAAAAATGAACGAAAGTGCTTGAGTTTGTGTCTGCCTGTGTGTGGGCCAAAGGTCTCCAACATCAGCAAGTGCAGCAAAGTTAAATTGGCTTTCTTTGCTGGCGAGCGTCCTCCAAGTGCCACCACCAGCAAGTGCAGTGCAAAATTTGTTGCTAGCCAACATCCTCTAAGTGCCATCACCAGTAGCACAAGCAAGTGCTAAGTGCTTGCTAGCAGGCAAACAGAAAATATAGCATGCAAAGTGCTGTATATTTTACGCCGCCAATTCGGTTCATCCCCTCTAACGCTGCGCAACCGCTGGGATCTTCTAATTCTCTTTGCGTTGTTGTTGTAAATTTGCTAAGTAGTTATTGTTGTACAGTAAGCTTTAATTTTTTGTGGATGCTTATTTGTAGCTACAGTCAGCATATGACATCGAACTAATTTTGAGGAATATATATAATATTGGTAAATTTATTTGTTTTTAGTAAAAGTGTTACCGTATCGGAAATACATATATTTATATATATACATATATATATATTAGGGCGGGTCAATTTGTATGGACGAATTTTTTGGAGGTCTGGCTCAGCGAAATTCATAAAATACATGTAATTTCAAGACTTTTTCTCCACTACAGCATATACAAATTCTGAAAAAAAGCTGTGCGGACTTTCGTAAATAGATTTTGTTCTCAATTATAAAATATGAATGTATGAATGTATGTGTATGAATCTATTTACGAAAGTCCGCACAGCTTTTTTTCAGAATTTGTATATGCTGTAGTGGAGAAAAAAACTTGAAATTACATGTATTTTACGAATTTCGCTGAGCCAGAATTTGACCCGCCCTAATATATATATATTAATATTAATATTAGTTATTTCGCAGGTTTAATACGTAATAGTTATTATATAAATATACATAAATATTCTTTAAATTTCCTCAATGAGCTAAATTGTTCATATATATAATATTTTCAGTAGTAATTGAATAACTAAAGTCTACTTATCCTAAGCATTCTTGTTTTTAAAACTGTTTAGCTTTAATTTCTTTTATGAATATATATAATTTATAAGCGATAGATATTTCTTAATTTTAGAATATTCTATTTTTAATACCCAACGCAATATAGATATGGTGAACATGGATATTGAGTTAGTGTTATGATATAAATATATATAAATAAGCTTTAATTTTTTATATTAATTCAATAATGAAATAATTTAAATAAATTACTTTAATTATATGTATTTTTGATATGGTAACACTTTTCCTTAAAATAAATAGTTTCAGTAATATATAAAAAATTTAATAAATTGTTATAAGCTCTTAACAAAAATAATTCTAGTTTCATATGCCGACTGTAGCTACACGATTAGAATTCATAACACCTACAAAAAATTTCCGGCTGACTGCGCCAACAACAATTACCAAGGAAATCTACAAACAAGGACGCACAGAGAAGAACAAGATCAGAGCGGAACTTTTAAAACTTTTTGATTTCATCCTACATGTAGGACGGGCTGCAGTATAAGCTTTCGTACATCCTACATGTCCGTCCGACCTGTCAAATCCATCCTACATGTAGGATAGTCCGAAACACATTAGCATGAAAATTCTTATATAGCAGTAAGGCGTTCCGTGGCAGGACAACGTCTTCCAGGGAATACTAATATTTTATATACAGGTTTTCGCTTCGGTCGGCAGTCCTCTCACTGCTATACTTTTTTTTTTCAATAAGCAAAGAACATACGAGTCAAAACTCTGACCACAAAAGCTTTTTGGTAACGTAAACCATTTTGAAATAAAATGCTTTAAGTAGAACCTTTTTTAAATTGGTAATAAAAAAGAAGAAAATAAAGTGTTTGGTTTGTTAAAAATTTATTGTTAAATAGCAAATCAAAAGTGCTTAACAAAAATTTTTATAGCATGCATTTTTTCTTACTCATTCACTTACCTTAACTTGTTGGAAAATGTTCTCTTGACCCTGCCTTAATTTGGGTCTAAGACAGGCATTTAAAGTAGCCATTATTCATGTGTTGCTTTTTTTAAGAAATTTGTAATTAACAAAGCATAAAAATTTGAGTTTATTTAAATATCTGTTAATTTTTCTGGTACACAACAGCTGGTAAAGGGTGTTTTTTATAGAGTGATATAACTTTGAGTTGACATCACTACTTTATTTGACCATTCATTCAACAGTTGGTAGTTGTTTTTTGTTTCGTTTGCTTTGACATTTTATTATGGATCAACTTACACCAGAGCAACGCGTGCAAATTGTGGAAATTTTTAATCAAAATAATGGTTCTGTTCATCAAACTTATCGTGCACTTCGTCCATTTATGGCGTACATAATCGTCCTTCAGAGCTGCTAATTCGAAAAACAATAGATCGTTTTCCGACCACATTTACTGTTACTGATAATGTGCATCCCGTGAGATGCCAAACAGTGCGCACTGAAGAATCTGTAGCCACTGTACAGGAAAGCATTGGAGATGATCCTAATCAATCAATTCGTCGCCGTTCTCAGCAACTGGGGTTGTGTCCTTCCACTTTATGGAAGATTTTACGAAAAGATATTGGCTTAAAACCTTTCAAGATTCAACTTGTGCGGGAATTAAAGCCAAACGACCATCGTATGCGCCGCCAATTCGGCAAATGGGCTGAAGCACAAATTGATATTGATTTTGAATTTCCATGGAAAATTTTATTTTCCTATGAAACCCTTTTTTGGTTGAATGGGTACGTAAATAAACAGAATTGTCGTATTTTGAGTGAGAGAATCCACAAGCTTTTGTCGAAACACCATTACGTCCACAGAAAATTATTGTTTGGTGCGCTTTATGGGCTGGCGGAGTCATTGGCCCTTATGTCTTAAAAACGATGATGGTCAGAATGTTACTGTCAATGGTGAACGGTATAGGAATATGATTCGAAGTTTTCTCGTACCTCAATTAGCTGGCGTTAATCTTGCTGATATGTGGTTCCAACAGGAAGGAGCAACTGCCACATAGCGGGCGCTACAATTGATTTACTCAAGGAAACTTTTGACGAAAAAATAATTTCACGAAATGGCCCAATTAATTAGGCCCCAAGATCGTGTGATCTAACCCCATTGGATTATTTTCTTAGGGGTTATGTAAAGTAACTTGCCTACGTCGATAAACCACAAACAATTGAACACCTGGAAACCAACATTCGAGGAGTTATCGGTGAGATACGGCCGCAAATGCTGCGAAAGGTTTGTGAAAATTGGTGTTCCAGATTGCGCCTTGTACGCGCCAGCCGTGGCGGTTACATGGCCGAAATCATATCTAAACATTAATGTCATAAAATTTTCTATCCAATAAATTTCATTTTATTGATATTAAGAATATATCACTATGTTTTATAATGATTCAAACTTGTATTACTCTATAAAAAACACCCTATTTTTTTTTTTTTTTTTTTTTTTTTTTTTTAAATCTTAATCATTTATTGAACAAAATGATAAAATGTTACGTTGCCATTTATATTGTTTAGTAAGCACCTAAGGCGCTTTTTTCAAAAAACTTAATCTGATTGAATATTATAAAACTAAGTGATAATAAGTTATTAACATTAAAAAAAAGGAAAAATAACAAAAACCTTAACTGATTGGAAAAAGAATTAATTTAAAGAAAGTAGGGTAATAACTAGCTATATACATATATATATATATATATATATCTATGTACAAAAATTACATTTGGTTTACATTATATACTAAAGTATTGCTATTAGAATAGGCTTTATGGAATAAAAGAAGCTTGTGGTCCGTAAATAGTGTTCCATTACGAAAAGAACGATATGTCAGAAAGACAAGAATATTTACCAGAATAATCAAAATCAAGTAAAGAATTAAATTTAGAAATACTATTATTATTAAAACATTTTTCAAAAAAACTAATATTATTTTTAACAACAAAATTATCTATCCTAGGACATTTTGCTTTGTTATAAAGCAAATAATTGTTTTTATATTTAAAAAAACCAATATTTCTGTAAAAATTTGCAGCTTTTCGAAGAATGCCTCGTTCAAAAAGTCTTAAAATTTCCATTTGGTGAGATGATAAATTTGGAATTTTGCACCAAATACTTGAAGCGTGTGTCAAAATTGGCCTGATATAAGATTTGTACAAGTTTACTTTGATATGTGGTTGAATAAATTTAGAACGAAGAAGTCGATTAAGGGCATATTTGGATTTTCTAGCTTTAAAAACAATACTTTTAACGTGGTGAATAAATTTATTGTTTCTGTGCATAAATAAACCAAGAAATCTTATATTATGTTTAGATCCAATATAGTGACCGTTAATTGAGATTTTCATGTCTTTACAATTTCTTCTCAGCTTACTTGTAGTATCCTGAACTGAACCAACAAAATGAATCATTTCCGTCTTATTTTCATTTAATATTAACTTCCATTTTTGAAAATATGAAACTAATTTCGCAATGTAAATATTAATTTTATTTTGTGCAATTACAGCATCATTGTGAGTAAAAAAAATAGATGTATCGTCAGCATACTGAATTGTTTGAACATGTGCGTCGAGTGGTAAATCATAAAGATATAAATTAAATAAAATGGGAGAGCAAACAGAGCCTTGAGGAGTTCCAGAAGGCATATTTGCAATACAAGAGTAGTGATTACCCAATCTTACTGCAAAAGAACGATTTGTCAAAAAACTTTTAATGAGTTTAATTAAAAATATTGGGAAACCAAGTTTACCAAGTTTGTAAATTAGGCCATCATGCCATACAGTATCAAATGCTGCTTTCAGATCTAAAGAAATAAAAGATGTCGCCTTACCAACGTTCAGTCCTCGATCAATGTTCATTTGAAGTTTGCCAAGAGCATGGTCAGTTGATAAACCAGGAAGAAAACCAAACTGATTTGGAAATATATCAAGCTTTTCAATATGTAGGAATAGTTGCGTTAAGATACGCTCGAATAGTTTTGAAATGCAGTTTAAATTAGAAATAGGTCTCCAGTTTGTTAGAACAGATGTATCCTTTTTTGGTTTTGGTATTGGAGTAATAAGAGCTAATTTCCAACAAGAAGGAAAATAAGATGAAGATATAAGATGGTTAAAAAGAATAGTCAAAAATATTATTATATTTGGCGAAAAATGTTTTATTAGATAGTATGGAGTGCCATCAATACCCGTAGACTTTTTGTTTGGTTTTTTTGAAATAATATTAGAGACTTCAGTTACTGAAGTTAGAATATCTTTTTGTTCGTCGGGAAGATTTGCATTAATGAGCATAAGCTCGCGATCATCCTTAATGTCGGGAGTAATCGCTTCATCAAAATGAATAATAGAAAATGAATTTGAAACATAGTTATTAAAATTTTGGACCGAATGAGACTCAACTGAATCTAAATTTGTAGACAAATTGTGATTAATCGAAAAGTGATTAGAAAAGGCATTGGCTATGTTTTCAGTTCCAATAAATTCAAAATTTTTATCATCATTTAAAAATTAAATTAGGAACTTTTGACCTTTTTTTGTAGCCGGTGTAAAATTTAACGGTAGAAAAAGCTTTTCTAGTGGTATTAGTGTTTACCAAAACATTTTTATAATAGTTGTTCAGATCAAAGGAAATAGCATTAAGAAGCATAGAACGTGTTAAAGAAATGTCTCTTTTGATGTTTGCAATAGAGTAGGAATTGGTACCTCTTTGCAAGTTTCTATGCAATTTTCTTTGCAATGAATGATGCAGTTTTTGAATTTTAATCGTTGAATACGACAAAATAATACCATTAGGCCTTATCACTTCAGTTGGTACAAATTTATCAATAGCTTTTTTAAGAATATTACCAAATTTTTCTGAAATATCTTCTAGCTCTTCATGCGAAAGATTATCATTGGTAGGAATATTAATTTGATTAATATGATTTTCTATAAATTTATTAAAACGATTTGGATTTGTATAGTTATATTTTTTAATAAAAAAGTTATTAGAAACAAAATTAGTAGAGAAATTACCACTTATAAAAATTTGTATAGCATTATGATCAGAAAAGGAAGGAAGATTAGTAATATTTGAAAAAGAAAACGGAAATTCGCTGTTAAAAATAAATTTATCAATAAATGATCCAGAGGGAGAGTGAAAACAAGTTGGAGACTTTGGAGATAATATAATAACATTTGTAATGTTTTCAATATTTTTAAGATGCTGTCCAAGAACATTGTTAGAAATGTCTCCGAAAGTAGAATGCCTCGAGTTAAAATCACCGCCAAAAATGAAATGTGTATTAAGATGAAAAATTTGTAAGAAAATGTTAAAATCAACATAACCAGGGTGCACGTAAACTGATGCTATGGTAATCCAATCATTTCCTAAAAGGACATCAATAAAAACTATTTCTATGCCACCGTTATTAAAAGTTTTGTAATTTCTAATTTTAAACTGATTCCTGATTAGAATTGCTACACCTCCAGAACCGATCCTATTATCTACCTTAAAAAAATTGTAACCATCATATTGAAAAGAATAATGTTCATCTAATTTAGTTTCTTGTAGTAGATATACGTCAGCAGAAAAATTAGCCAAAAAATTCTTAAGTGAAAATCTTCTTTCATATCTGATTAAAGAATTGACGTTGAGAGAAATAATTTTGAAACTCATTTTTTGATGGTATTAAAAATTTGAAATATTTTAGAAAGAGGTTCAGCAATTTGAGAAAACATTGCGAACAACTGTGCTGTATCAGCACTAGCAGAAGGGGAAGAATTACGGACCACTGAAGCATAACTCTTATTAACATTTGTACTACTTAAATTATTAACTTTAGTCTTAAAATTAGAAAATTCATTAGAAGTATAATTATTTTTAACAGTTACATTTGTATTTTTTTCAATTAATGGTGAAATTTTGTTTTTAAAAAATGAACAATTTTTAAGATCGTTGGATGTACAATATGTCCGGCATGATCCAAATTGGAGTCATAGCAGTTTACACAACCCAAAGGAAAATTTGCGTTTAACTTACGAGGACACTGCTGCGCTTGATGATTTTCAACACATTGGACACATCTGTATTTATAGTGGCATTGACCTGCTGTGTGATTAAATCTTTGGCAGTTGTGACATTGAACCACCTTACTTGCTCGCATTTTCTCGATTTTAACACCAAAAAAACCAATTGTTCTGATATTAACCAGTGTTTCATCTTGAGTCGCATTATCAACTACAATACGATATAAAATGTTGTGCGTTCTATTAGGATTGCAGCGTTGATATCCGGTTAAAAATCGAGTTACAGTGAAATCAGAAATTCCAGCAGAAGTTAAAGCAATTACAATTGCATTAATATTTTCCTCATCGGAGTTGTAGCAAAATCCACGCAGTATAAACGATTTTTTCTTTTCGAGCTTGTTGTTGTAAGAGTTGAATTCATATCCATGCGAGTCAAGAAAATCCATGATAGAAGTCTTAATTTGGTCATTATCAGTAATAATTCTAGGGTTACTTCCATGTTTTATTTGTTGAAAGATATATCCTTTTCCATGAAACTTGGTTAAAAGAGCCTTGATTAAAGAAGAACAAGCATCAGAGCTCATTTTATTTAACTGTATAGGCGTTGTTCCAACTTCAGAAGAAATATTTTTTGTAAGCTTTCTGCTTTGCTTATATTGTTTCTTGGAAACTACATTTTGCCAAACTGAATTTTCAAAGCCATTTTCCTTCATCAGCTCACTGTCTTCTTCATCAGGGCATTTTGTTTGACAGATATAACCAGAAATTTCATGAGCGCTTACATTGATATTACTACTAGACGCAACTTCATCAATAGTTGGGTTTGGAACATTATTTGTATTAGTGTTTTTTAGTTTACGTTTTTTAGAATTTGTATTACTATCAATAAGATCACCCAAACGCGTGGTCAGTATTGCGATATCATTAGACAATTTAGTGTTTTGCTGAATAATTTTGTTTAACTGTTGCTTTAAAAGAGAGTTTTCACTTTCCAAGGACTTGTTCCTTTCTAGAAGGATATCATACTGCTCTTCATTCATTATGAATCCTGTCCAAGCTCTCAATATTTTTTATAAAATTTTCAAAAATTTTCACAGAATTTTCAAACAAAATTTTTAATTTTTTAATTTAAAATTTTTATTTGATTTTTTTTTCAAAGAAGACACGACCGGCTTTAGTGAAAACAGAAATCAAACTGGAAAAAAAAAAAAAAAAAAAAAACACCCTATAATTGTTAATTTCTGCTTAAGAGCCGTTATATTTTTTATTATTTGTTGGCAATGTGTGTTGATCATTTCTATCGGTCTGACATTATCACTACATAAAAGTGAATACATAATACAATTTTCTCTTTAGTATTAGCCTCTAACTTTTGTTTTATATCCACAAAAAACCTTTCAGTTTGATTTTATTTTACTTCCTTCTTTCTGTTTTTTTTTTCTCTGGTATTCATCATGTGTACTGAGTCAATATTTAGTAAGAAAAAAAAAATTATAAAGGTTTATAATATATATTTCTATGTTTGCACTTAAATTTTTGTTATAATATTCTTTGGTTTCTTTTTTACATTAACTTTCAGAATGGAACGTGATTTGATGACACGCACTGATAGATTCGGTGTTGAAGTACGTGAACGCACGATGTGGGATATACGAGATGGTGTTGTTGGTGCAGAGACTTTTGTGCCCAAGCATGTTGTAATCGCCACGTGGAAGAACGTATCCTTTGCTGGTGGCATTGATAACTCCTTGTTTACGGTAAGTTGCTGTTGTTTTTATGTGTCTTATAATGTTGCTGCATTGTTATGATTTTGTGTTGCTGTTGTTGTTGTTGTTGTTGTTGTTATTGCTGATGTGTCTGAATTGCTCAGACATCCTTGCGTTTTGGCTTATGAGCTGTCTTTATATATTGAGCAATAGTCAATTACAATTGCTCTAAGTTGTACATGCATTTGACTGTAAGTCTGAATGCGTGAGTTTTTTTGTCATGACATGACATGACATGAATTTCTGTTTTTGACTGCACGCAAAACTGATTGGCCAAAGCTGACACGAATTTCGCTTCAATTCCTAGATGCTTTGCCAACCGCATTTTAGAGTTAATCTGAATATAGAAACAATCATATTTGTATTTTGTTATTGTATTAAAAAAATGTTTTACTGCCCGACATTATTTTTTTGCTTATTGCACTTTTTGTAAACTGTTTACAAGTCTTTTTTAGTTGCGAACATAAAATAGTATCTCAACGTCAAATCAAATGGATTGCATTTTCTATTTTATTTTATTGCTATACACTAAAACAGGCTTTTTGTTTTCTCATTTTTTATTTCGTTGCTCTTTTTTCCAGTGTTGAGCTTAAATTAATCCTTGGTTTATTTATTTTTCACCCATTTTAGACCAACTCATTCCAAATGGTTTTGGCCACCGATGAAGTATACACTTATGCCATCTTTAATTATGGCGTCATAAACTGGTCAGCCCACACTGAAGCTGGTGGTGATACAACACATGGTGAAGGCGGTGTTCCAGCCTTTGTAAGTATTCGAAAGCAACTTAATCTTAACTAACAGACTTTTGCATTAGAGTAACTATATTTTATTTCTGAAAGAGAATGCTGGAAAAGAATTTTTCTATATTTTTCTATATTTCTATATGCTAAGATAAGTTAAGAGCCGAAAGTTTAAAAAAATGTTTCTTTCTTGTAGCAAATAAAAGAAAGAACAGCTGTACCAAATATGAAATCGATCAGTTAAGTAGATTTCGAGAGATTTGAATAACTTCAAAGATACTTTGAAAAAAAAATTGAAGGGTACGTCTCAACAAGGTGCTAACCCACACCGAAATCAAAATTGAGTTTTGTATGCAAATTAAAATCGTGATTTCTTCGGCAAGAATGAACCAACCCACATACAAATTACATTAATTTACTACCACCGACAGGCAAGAGATTTTAAAGTTCTGAGTGTACAGATGCCATTGTATGCAGGCCTTCTAAAAATGAAAATTCAAAATCCGTGAAATAGTTAAATGGTGTGGCTAACAGGCGATTTTGAAAGTTTTACATGTGAATTTTTTCGGAAGGATTTTATGTTTTGAGTATGCAGGACTTCTAAAAACGAAAATTATAAAAATAACTTAAAAAAAAAGATCTTTATAGAAAAATATGAACAGTTCAAAATATTCAAAATTGCGATTTATCGAAGCCGTCAAACTTTCAAATGCTATTACCTCCAAATTTTTTTTTATGTGGGTTAGCACCTTGTTCCCCCGAACCCTTTAATTGTAAGATTGCGCAAACTATTTTGAATACATTTTTTTTTATAGAGCAGGGTTTATAAAATACACAGCTCAACGTTTTTCTAATCACAATTCCCAGAAAAGTTCAAGATTCAATAAAATAATGTACCAAATATGATAAAAGAATAACTTTTTTTTTGTTTTCAAACAAGTTTCAAAGTAAGCAATGAACATACGTGTGCAGTTTGGGAAGTCATTAAATATCTCTCAATAGACTACTGTCAAATTTTGAGTAAGCTGCGTCATTAAGTTTGTGATTGACATCCATTGAAAGCAGACAACCTCGTGAATTTCGATGCAAATAAAAAAAAAGTGACTTTCGTGTACTTGTCAAGCTTTACATTTTGCAATAAAAAAACTATTTTGACAAAAACTATGGGAACTCTGAAAGAGGTTTAATACAATCCGTTGAGGTTGTCACTCCAGAAATCGTCCATAAGATGTATGGAATTATATTGGACGATCACAGAATAAAAGAATGAAAATGCGTGAGGTGGCTGAGGCAGTAAGCATTTCAACTAAGCGGGTACATTAGGGCGTATCAAATTACAATTTTGTCGAATTTCACATTCTAAGAGGTCTCAAAAGTTACATAGGGTTGTACAGATCCTCCAAAAAAATTGTAGGAAAATAAAAGGATTTCTTCCTCTCCCGCAAGGATAAAGTTGTTTTTTGAGAACAACAGTAAAAAATAACGATATCAAAATGCTTAAATTTTTATAAGATAAACTATATATATCTAAAAGCAAAATTTAAAATAGACTTTAAATAAGAGTATTTTGCTAAACACAATGCTTTTCCCGATTTTTACCCGCAATGCCCTATGAGAAGGATATTCGAATCAAAAAGTACGCTAGAGGTAAGACAGAATTCTTTACTGTTATCTGATTATATAAATTTTGGTGGTATTGGTAAATGTAAGTGTTAGCGTTTTCCTTAAATTTGGTGAATTAATAATTTGCATAATTTTCGCATATGCAATTTCTCGTTTTTGAGAAGTGTATATCGGGCAATTGAAGTTGAACCGAAGATAATTTTCTCAATTTGGATTCCTCACATATTTCTAAACAATCCTTTTTGGAAGAGTATCTTTTTACAACACCAGGTTAAGATCATAATTTTTTATTTCGACTTTTTTAAAAAAATGATTGAAATGCATGAAATTTATTATATCGTTTTAAACACCTTATCTAAGCATTTACAAAAATTTTGAGCTTCTGAGCTTGCCACTCGATGTGTCTCAATTGACTTATCAATTGTTGTTAAGAAGTGTTTTAAAGAAATGATAACTATAAAGGCACGGTTGCCACCTCAAATCCCCACGAAAAACCTCTTTCCTACAATAACAAAAATTAATAACCTCGAAAAATCCCATAGTATAATAAAGACCACGAAAAATCCCATTTATATTAAAAAAAAGACACAGTTTCGATAGTATCGTAAATACAGACGTAGAATTCCTTTTTATACAGTAATAGAGAAAAATTCTGGTTTTTTTTTATCTAAATTTTTGAGAACTATTTAAAAAGATTTCATCTTCTAAATAAAAATTATTCAAAGACAAATTTGTTGTTGTTGTTGCCTTCTTCAAACTTACTTGATCTAAAAAGCTCACAATTAAATTCACGTTAAAATTTGTTTTGTTTTATAAAAACTTCTCGTTTGATATATATATTTTATAAGTTAATGCTCTTTACTACAGAAAAAATAAATAGTTAAAATTTTTCCGATATTTATTTCCATTTATTAAACGTAACTTTGAATTAAATTTAGTTGTAACCAACATAAAAACTTAACAACAAATTCATCACTAAAAATATCAAACGAAAACTTTTTATAAAACAAAACAAATTTTTACATGAATTTAATTGTGAGCTTTTTAGATCAAGTAAGTATAAAGATGGTCTCGCAACAACAACAACAAATTTGTTTTTGAATAATTTTTATTTAGAAGATGAAATGCTTTAAAATACTTTTGAAAAATAAAAATGAAAAAAAAACAGAATTTTTCTCTATTACTATATAAAAAGGAATTCTACGTCTATACTTACGATACTATCGAAACTGTGCCTTTTTTTCTTTTCATATTGAAAATGTTGTTGCTGTTGTTTCTTTGAAAAAAATTCGTTAGAGCAATTAATTGTTCTAACCTGACCTAAAGCTCAATAAACGATTTTAAACTATCAAACAACTAGAATTTGTATTTAAAATCAAGAATGATTTAAACTATCAAACAATTAGAATTTGTATTTAAATCATAGAAAATCAACATTAATATACAACTTAATAAATGGTACGCATATATGAAACACACAATGCATACTTTGCTAACAACGAAACGGTCCGCTTCAGTGCTTTTAAAAGTGCACACCGTTTTCAACAGAGCCGATTGGCTGTCTGGGAAACGAAAAAAATTAAAGCAACTGATGTACAGTCATGTGAAAATAAATAGGGACACCTATATTTTTATATATAAAGCTGCATGAATTATATACAAGGTGCCCCAGATATAGCATTAATTCCCTCGGCTGGTGATTCTTCTTGATAAGGCGAGTAAAACACTTTATGGAGTTTCCTCCCACATTGTAAAAATTTCAAGGTACAGGGTGTTTTACGGTTTTGGTACGTGTTTAGTATTATTGATTTAGAATCTATACTACTCACCATAAAATGAAAAATAATATTTTCTATGTTAGGAAAATATCATTTTTTTTCATCAGTGTATCAACCACTTTCGTGTCATGTGCTGTAGTGGAGCTAAAATTTTAAGATTATCCAAAGAAATATCAACAAATTTTGTATCTTTTCTTTTGGCGGAGCTGTTATCATCCAAAGTTAGAATTAGAAAAAACTGTTGACTAAGTGTATTTTAACATGAAAAACAGAGATTTTAAATTTTGATGATTACAGTTCCGCTAACAAAAGATAGAAAATTTGTTGATATTTCGTTTGATAATCTCAAAATTTGAGCTCCGCTGCAGCACATGACACGGAAGTGCTTGATATATTGATGGGAAAGTTGATATTTTTTCTAAAATACAAAATACTATTTTTTGTTTTATGGTGAGTAGTTTAGATTCTAGATCAACAATACTAAACACGTACCAAAACCGTAACCGGGAGGAAACTCCATAAAGTTTTATACTCGCCTTATCAGGAGGAACCGCCACCCGAGGGAATTAATGCTCTATCTGTTGCACCTTGTATGTAATTTATGCAGCTTTAAGTATAAAAATGCAGGTGTCCGTATTTATTTTCACATGACTGTATATTTATATAAGTATGATTTACATACATATTAATAAAAAACAACAACAACAACAAAAGCAGCATAACAACGAACGACGTGATTACGAACCAAACAAGCAAACACAACAACAACAAGAACCTTAAAAACAGCATAAGCAGCTACTGCAGCTAAGCAGCTTGTGCATTTCTCATACGAATATATGAATTTTTCATCTTCTTAGATTTTGCTATTTTATTAGATATTCTGGCATGATATTTTGGCATTTTTTTCTTCTTTGTACGATGAGTATTAAAGGCTGTAGGTATACCCCAAAGTGTCGAATATCACTTTGAAAAAATTTGTGATAATGACCCCCATACAAACCGCGCTGTAAGACGTAATTCTACGTCAAAAAAACCTCTTCTATTAAAAATTAACACAGAAAATACACACAGTTTTGACATAACAAATTGTCGAAACCGAAACAAAAAATTAAATTTGTTAAATTAAATTACACACGAATATAAAAGAACAACAAGTATATTACTTCGATTGTATTTGAATTAGTCTTTTAGTTATAATATTCAATATAAAATATTTGCTTACAACAGTCTTCATTTTTGAGGGGCCTTAGGCCCCTTTTATGTGTAACATCTCAACTTAAATTGACTAGATTCAATTAATTTTTTTTCGTAGAACTTATTACATGCGTTCATGGGCGTCCACAGGGGGTAAAGGGGGCGATTTCCCCCCTAGGCAGTGAATTTTTAAATATCTTCATATTAAATCAAAAAGCCATAAGCTACAGTTAAAAAATTTTACGGGAGAGTCAAAAAACTTTCTAAATTGTAATTGTATGTTGCGCTCCCAACTTAGGGATTTTAGAAATTTTTTACTTAAAACGTCATTTTTATTTATAGGAGTGTACAATTTAACAAGAACATGTATTTTGATAAAGTGCATCGATAATCAATCAAAAAGTCGACTTTGAATTTTTTGTAACTTGCGGCTTTTTTGATTTTATATAACGATATTTTTAAATGTTAATATATTTTGAAGAGAACTCAAAAATGTACACTTTTTTAATAGTATGTTGTTCTCGTCGCAGTGATAAGTTACGATACGATTTCATTAACCCTTGTTTCACTGGCACTTTTTAATACGTATTTTTACACTCAAAAAATTTTGTGTGTAAATATTACTAATAGCTGCGTCCATTCAATGAATTTTATTCGTAGTTTTCAGTCAAGAATAGGATTCGTAGAATGGACGTAGTTTGGTACAAATTTTTATTCGTATTCGTACAAAAACAAATGTATATTGTATGAATACATTTGTTACATTTAACAGAGCTGTAAAAGATTTGATCAATTTGATTTTATCCACAAAAAAAATAAATCTGTCAATAACGAAATAAGAATGCATTCAATGAATGCAAAATTGATATATAAACAAAATTTTTAATTCACATTCAATTTCAAGAAAATGATAAATTATTCATTTCAATTATTCGTTATTCACAATAATGAATAATTTCTTTATTCATTTGAATGATATTCACAAAGAATTTCAGAATTTTCATTTATTCTTTCCTTATTCATTATTAATTGTTCATTCATTGTTAATTTTTTATTCATTATTCATTTGTTGTTCAGTATAAATTTTTTATTCAATATTCACTTGTTATTCATAATCAGTTTTTTATTTTTTTATTCATTATTAATTTTTTATTCATCATTATTTTTTATTCATTATTCATTTTTTGTTGATGGCTTAGGATTAAAATTAATAAAAAATGAATAAAGAATAACAAATGAATAATGACAAAAAATTCATTATGAATAAAAAATTAATAATGAATAAAACATGAATAGTGCATATAAAATGAATAATGAATAACAAAAGAATAATGAATAAAAAATGAATAATGAATAAAAAAGAATAATTGAAAATTTTGAAATTCTTTGTGAATGGCATTCAAGTGAATAACAAAATTAATTCATTATTCTTAATTACGAAAATAAATAATTAAAATGAAAAATAAATAATTTTTTAGTGACTTGAACTTTTCAAAGAAAACTTTAAACTTTAAAAAAATATTTTTGAGTTATCTTCAAAACATATTAACATTTAAAAATATCGTTATATAAAATCAAAAAAGTCGTAAGTTGCCGTAAGTTAAAGTCGACTTTTTGATTGATTATTGATGCACTTTATCAAAATACATGTTCCTGCTAAACTGTACACTTTTAAAAATAAAAACGACGTTTTTAGTAAAAAATTTCTAAAATCCCTAATTTTGAGCGAAACACACAATTACAATTTAGAAAGTTTTTTAACTCTCCCGTAAAATGTTTTAACTGTTGCTTATGGCTTTTTGATTTAATATGAAGATATTTTAAAAATTCACTGACTAGGGGGCACGCGCCCCTTTTCCACCATGTGGACGCCCATGAACGTGTGTAATAATTTATAAAAAAAAATTAGTTGAATCTAGTCAACTTAAGTCGAGATGTTACACATATAAGGGACCTAAGGCCCCTTAAAAATTAAGACTGTTGTTAGCAAATATTTTATAATGATATTATAACTAAAAGACTAATTCAAATACAATCGAAGAAATATACTTGTTGTTCTTTTATATTCGTTTGTAATTTAATTTAACAAATTTAATTTTTTGTTTTGGTTTCGACAATTTGTTATGTCGTGGTATTTACTGTGGTAATTTTTAATAGAAGAGGGTTTTTTTGGTTTTTTTTTAATACAAATGGGATTTTTCGTGGTCAATTTTATACTATGGGAATTTTCGAGGTTATTCTTATTGTGGGAAAGGAATTTTTGTTATTGTGGGAAAGAGGTTTTTTCGTGGGAATTTGAGGTGGCAACCGTACCTTTATGGCTATTATTTCTTTAAGACACTTGTTAACAACAATTGATAAGTCAATTGAGACCCATCAAAAGGCAAATGCAGAAACTCAAAATTTTTGTAAATGCTTAGGTAAGGTGTTTTAACGATATAATAAATTTCATGCTAGAAAGGAACATTTTTTTGAAGAATCGAAATAAAAAAAAAATTTTGTTAAATTAATGTTAACCTGGTGTTGTAAAAAGTTACTCTTACAAAAAGGATTGTTCAGAAATATGTGAAGATTCCAAATTGAGAAAATTGTCTTCGGTACAACTTCTTATGCCAGATATACATTTCTCAAAAACAAGAAAATGCATATGCGAAAAATATGCAAATTATTAATTCACCAAATTTAAGGAAAACGCTAATACTAACACTAACCAATACCACCAACATTTATATAATCAGATAAGACTCCAGAATTCTGTTTTAACTCTAGCGTACTTTTTGATTCGAATATCCTTCTCACAGGACACTGCGGGTAAAAATCGAGAAAAGCATCGTGTTTGGCAAAATACTCCTATTTAAAGTCTGTATTTACTTTTGCTTAGTTTGCTATGTAGTTTATCTTATAAAAATCTAAGCATTTTGAGATCGTTATTTTTTACTGTTTTTCTCAAAAAACAACTTTGTCCTTCCGGGAGAGAAAGAAATCCTTTTATTTTCCTACAATTTTTTTGGAAGGTCTTTACAACCCTATGTAACTTTTGAGACCTCTTAGAATGTGAAATTCGACAAAATTGTAATTCGATACGCCCTAATGTACCCGCTTAGTTGAAATGCTTACTGCCTCAGCCATCTCACGCGCTTTCATTCTTTTATTCTGGGATCGTCCAATATCATTCCATGCATTTTATTGACGATTTCTGGCAACCTCTTTGGGGTTCAGCGTCACTTGTGCTGATATGACCTCAACGGATTGTATTAAACCACTTACAGAGTTCCCATAGTTTTTGTCAAGCCTTTCTTTGCTTTCGGAGATGGTTTTTAAAGCAAAATGTAAAGCTTGACAAGTACATGAAACTCATTCATTTTCATTTTTATTTGAATCGAAATTCACGAGATTGTCTGCTTTCAATGGATGTTTTTTTGAGAATTTACTATATGTAAAAAATTTCACCATCACAGTATATATTCACACATGTTACATACAAAATTGCTTATTGTAGGGTATTCGTAAGTGATAGCGCAAAATGTCCGACTTGTTTTTTGTACATCTCAGCAATATCTAAAATTCCCTCCTACACCATTCTCTTCCATCCCTTATAGTTTAGGTGCTATTACGAAAATTTCCTTTAAACGCTCATATTTCAAGTCAAAGGTCATCAATCGAAAAATCAACCAAATCGTGCACGCCTACGCATCCAGCTCTTTCATTCGATACCTCATTCATCATTGTACACTCCGCCAATCCTGAAATCTCAGAAATAAATATATAGATTGTAAAGAAAACGAGTATTAGAGTACCTTGCTGATTCTCATGACCATTCTTCATATTTTTGTCCATATTCCACATTCTTCATATTTTAGTGCATTGCCTGTCATCCTTCTTTTCGACTTTCTGGCCGATGCCCAACAATCTCGAACGAAAAATTTTCAGTGATGGAAATTTATTGGAAGTGTCAAATGCTGCACGGATCTCCCTAAACTTGTTAGATAAGCCATCGAGTAATATAACTGTAAGTAAGTCTTCATCCACGATGACATTCATTTCGTTTAAACATGAAACACAGACATCAAATTTGATCAGATATTGATCTACGGATTGACATTCATCCATTTTCAAATTTAACAACTTACGATAATGTTCGGCTTTGCGTCTTAGAGACTTTCTATCATATGTTTCCTGAAGGAACAGCCATACATCACTTGCAGTTTTCAAACTTTTCACCATCCGGACGATCGTAGCTTCCAGAGCTATGATGAGCTCTGAGCGCGCGTCCATATCCTTGTCATGATAGTTCCGCTGATCCTTCTGATTCTTTCCATAAGTTGTTTGTTGCGCCGCCGTTGCTGCTGCCGGTAATACATAATCCGCCGGTATTTTTTTGACTCCATGAGTCCTCATACAATCATGTTATTTATTTATTTATTTATTTATTTATTTATTTATTTATTTATTTATTTATTTATTTATTTATTTATTTAGTTATTATTTGCAGTTCTTAGTGTTACAAGATATAATATCTCTTAACTAGCACTAATCATTAAGAAAGGAAATATGGCAGTAAATATTTAATATACGAAACACTTATATTTAATATACGAAAACTTAAAACTAACATGAAGAGCTTATTACAATAAAAAATCGAAAACATACAAAATTATAACAAATAAATATGAAATCTGATTGAATAACTTAAAAGGACTTATATCTAATGGATGACATGTTAAACTAATTAAGGGACGATAATAGTTTCTTTTTAAAATTGACAGCGTTGCTAATTTGTTGTGTGTTATGATCTAAGGAATTCCAAAGACGTGCACCATATACATATGAAGAATTGTCTTTCTGAGACAAGGCAGGAGTGTCTAGCTAATACAATATTATTATTACGGCGCGATTGTGTAAATCGAAGTCTCTCGAAAAGATAGATAGGTTCAGCGGAAAATATTAATTTATGGACAAACTGTAGAACTTTTATCTTGAAAAGGTTATCAAAGGTGGTGTTGTTCATTTGGTAAGCATATTCCGAGACATGATCAAACCTACTCAGACTGTATACATACCGAGCGATATTATTATATGTTACTTTTAATTTTTGCTTATGGACAGAATCAGCGTTTGCAAATACTTCACAGCCATACAAGTCATTCGTAATAATTTATTCTTATGTAAAATTGCCTCCATTTGCGGCTTCCATGTACCGTAATTTGTTCCATTTAATAAGGGAATGTGTAAAGCAAAACAATCCTGACGACAACATACTAGTTCCTTGATACATTTTACATTTGCACTAGGTTTAAGGTCTGGGCCCATAACCCATTGAAATGTTAAGTCCGATCGATATGAAGTTTTAGGCGAGAGTGAATAATACAAATTACCTCTTAATTTTATTAAAAACATGATATGAACAACATATGTGTTTGAAACAAAACAAGTACAAGTAACAAAGTTAAAAATACTAGTACAATAAGAATATTATAATGAATAGTTGAATGAAAGCATAGATGTTGCGTTTGAAACTTTAATTGCAATGTTAATTGATGCATTTCTTCAAAAGAGTAAAATTAAAGCCGCAATGTCAAGGAATATCTAGCAGGATGTTTTCTATGTCTGAACCTTTAAAACATTGTCTGAATTTTCTGAATATGCAAACTTTTAATGAAATGTATCTCAATTTTAAATGGGGTTAATTTCAGTGTTTCGGTGAAAGCTCAGAAACTTTATTGCAATTTAAGTTTGCAAGACTTATGTAACTTTTTGATTTGCTTTTGGCAACAATGTTTTTAATATTTTCCATATTTGTGCAGCTCATTTTTGCCCTAGCAATTTCCGGCTTTATTTTTCAATAACGACTTCATGACGTTTGGTCACTAGCAGTAATGCTCAGTTTATCTGATTGATTTCACAATGATTGCAACAAAGTGAAGACTCTCATTGTCGTCACTTGCTTGCATGTTAAATGAACTCTTTTAATTGAAATTGAATTGTGCACAGAGCAAAAGTAAGACTTTATTCAACAAAAGTAGCAGCAGTAAGAAAAAACCTACTCACTGCCATTGCTGCTATTTAATTGTGCAGCAGAACAATTTTAAATCTTTTCCAACTAAAGCTGGACCAAGTTTTTTGGAAATGCCTTTTCGAGTACTTCCTTTGTTTGTTGTGCATCATCATTTGTGCACCAAAAGAACATATTTTATTTATGATAAAACTTTGCAAGGTCCTTTAAAAGCCATATAGTTTTGTTTTGCTTTGTTTTGTGTGGCATTTTTTTGTAGTTGTGCAAACTTTATTTAGCAATTCAATTAACTTGGTAATAAATAATTAATTTCAAGTGCCACGACAAATGAACTTGTTTTAAATTGGACCTTGTTACTTGTTTTATGAGCAGTATGATTAGTATGAAAAAAGTAAATAAATAGGCGTAAAAGTAATTGTTGTTGTGCGTGTTAAAAGTGCTGTTTGATTTCAAGTTAAAGATAAAAAAAATTATGAACATTATAATAGCTTTTTACATACTTAGCTAAACAAATTCCAAACAAATTAGAATGTAATAATAAAAAAATGAAAAAATAAAAAAATATTTTATATGGGAAGGCAAAAAGATACACTAAGAGATTATAATAACAACATTGGAGCTTTTCCATTAAAGCGTCAATCTTAATTTAATTAAGTAATTAAACAAAAAAAAAAAGGAATAAGTTGTGCTGTGAGTGTTAAATGTTTGAAAATAAATAATTAAGAACAGGAGCTTTAAGTTTTATGCCATATGCCACTTTCCGATATGTTGCAAATTCCTGCAGGGGTGCCACAGGGATCCGTGATTGGCCCCACATTGTATCTCATATACTGTTCAGATTTTCCGCAATCAAGTAGTTGCGAATATGCATTTTATGCTGATGACACGGGAATATTCTCTTCACATGAATATGGCCAAAATTCAGTTTTTGAATTGCAGAATGCTCTCAACTCTGCAATGATATTCTTTAATAAATGGAAGATTAAAATCAATGCTAATAAAACGCAAGCTTTGTTTTTCACAAGAAAACGAAAGCCTTGTTTTTTTTCAAGCGCAAAAATAATAATAAATGGAGTTGAGATTCCCTGGTCAACAAATATAAAATATTTAGGTATTTATCTAGATCCCAAACTTACTTTTCAGCCACACGTTCAAAACGTTATTAAGAAATTTAATGTTGCCATAAAAATGTTATACCCTCTAATCAATAGAAAATCAGATCTCAGCACAGAAAATAAAGTTATCCTTGTTAAAGTTGTATTTCAATCAATCATTTTATATGGATGTCCAGTTTGGGGTAGTTGTGCAAAAACGCACGTAAAAAAGTTACAAATTTGTCAAAACAAACTACTTAAAATGTGTCTAAAATTGGCATTTTTCCACAAAAATTCTCCACAAAAAAAGTAAAGTTAGTTTAATACAAGAACGCATTGTTACGATAACAAAAAAGTTTAAACTTTTGTGTAGCATGTCAGACAATATTTATATATTAAATCTATACCAAAATAATTAAATAATGAGCGTTCTACCTTCAAAGGCTTTGCGCCTTCGCGTCGTAGTTGCTTACTGGACGGGCAGTCTCTGAAGTTAAATGTTCATGTAGTATTGTGATTAAAAATCTGCTTTCTATGTTTTATGTCATAAAACTCTATTTGCTCAAAATGTCTAGTCCTAGTTTTTAAGTCTCATGAAGGTTTTTTATTAGTATATTTTCCTTCAATGTTTACTGTTTATCTAAATCCAATATATTTATTTGTTATAAAAAAGTATGCTATAGAAGTAAGGTATATAAGTATTTACCATCTCTGTAAATTGTGCGTCAACAATAAGTTTTGTAAAATATATATTCCATACAATTAATAAATAATAATAAAAATATGCCATATCCGAAGGCTAATTTTTTTAGAAGTTTTACACTGAGCGTCATTAGCTTAAGGGAAGCAATTCTTATTTGAAATTATTATAGTACAAAATATTACACGGAGTAAATTTTTAATTTTTGTTTTTCGAGTTTATAAACATAAAGAAACATAACAGAAATAAAGTAAAAAAATACAGTGCAAGCAGTATTGAAAACTTGTAGCACTTTACAGATACAACTTGTTGAATTTCATACTTTTTTTTTGTCATTAGGATAAGAGCACTTTTTTTTTTAAAAGATCAAAGAACCAAGGCATGCGCCTTAAAGAGGAATTGATTGGAATCATATGTGAATTATTGATTAGGCGAAACAACCGTTAAAGGCAATTTGAATTGCTTTTAATCGAGGCTAGTGTTATGCCTTAACCTCGGCAAGCATTTCCAGCCCTTAATTGTTTCTATCCTTTGATTCCACATTTTCCACAGTTTATTTGTGGATTATTAGTTTTCCATAATTCTCAAATATAGGAAAGAACAGAGAAAGTGAAAAGAACCATGCCCGAGCCTGGATTCGAACCAGGGACCTCTGGGTTGATAGTCCAGCGCACTTTCCACTAGACCACAAAGGCAGAGATAAATTCAAAAATAGTGGACGGATTTGTATTTTTTTATTTCTAAATGATTATTACCAAAATACTTACTTTGGGTATTGAATCATAAAGTGGTTTCAAGTAGTTTTCTTCATTCCATGCTATTTTGATGGCGTCAATTAAAGAATTTTTGCTATCGAACTGTCTTTCATTTTCGCATACTTTCCTCGAAAGTCAACCCCACACATTTTCACAACGTTAAGGTCAGGTGAATAAGAGGGCTATTCCAAGACCTGGCTCCTGAATTCAGGTTTTAACGAGTCTTGCCGTATAAATTGGGGCATTGCCATGTTGATATGTCCAAAACGTAAGGACAATCGTTCCATACTAGCAAATAGCGCCCTATACCATTACACCACCCTCTCTGTTATGGTGCCTAGCGCAAAATAGTTTTTCTTTTCTTAAATAGAGAAAATTATAATTGTAGTCATCAGTGCCATCTAAATTGAATTTATTTTTTATTCGAGAAAACAACTCTTCTCGTCTGCGTACTCTAGGACGTTTAACGTTTAGCAAATTCTAGACAAAAATGCTTACATTGTTGATTGAGCGGTGTTTTTTTTGTCAATATTTTATGCTGTAAGTGTTGAGATTACTTAATGATGCAACGCAGTGTTGATAGACGAGATTCAATTCTCATTTCATATATATCTCAGAAATTTATGCACCACATTTTTGCTTCTCCCAGTTTTAGCAGCAATTACACAAGTCCTATACCCCTTTTTATGAAACGCTTCAATTTTGGCGTTTTCAGCTTCAATTAAAACTTTCCCTGCGCCATTTTCTGAAAAAAAGTATTTTATGCATTTACTATCGAAGTAGAAATTAATCACTCTGAGAAATTGTGCACAATTTTTCCCAATCATGCAGAAATCAGTATTGTCGTTATGCTAATGACGCATTTAAAAACGTTCGTTCTCACATGTTTGAAACTATTATTTGCAAGAACTTAACGGTGTTTATCACAATGTATCTACCTTTTGCAAGGTTACAGTATAATCCACTGTTCGAATTAATTAAAAAAAAAACAAGGTTATAACCTTATATTAAAGGGCATATTGCCAGTTGGGTCGCCAAAAATATTAATTTAATTAAAAAAAAAATATTCTGCGCCATATAAAATTTGCGCTACGGTTCTTTGGCATAAAGGAAATGCACCTGACCATTATGCCACTGATGCTAACCTCAATTAAATAAGTTAAGTAAAAATTCTAAAATCAAAGTATTTTTAGTAAAAAGACTTAAAAATGAAAATACAATTATTATTATTTTAACTTTCAAAACTGTGGTCCGGCACTTGAAGCCAAAAATTTGAGGAAAAAAAAATGTTTAAAGTGCTTCGTTTGTCTCCATTTTGACCATCTGGTGCTATTTTGTTTTAATGAATTTTTTAAATTTTTATGTAGAAGATTTTTTGAAAGTTAAAAATACATTTTTTTCAAGTAAAAATTGTATTTGAGGCTGTATTACTACAAAGTTGGAATGCAGTTGGCAACGCAGATGCTGCTGCAATGGCAGTTGTTGACGCAGTGTCATTTACTGTTTAACTAATTTATTGCTCAAAATGACGCAATCCCGAATTTAATTTTGATTGTAAAATTAATGTTGGCCTCGTACGTTTACGACTAAATGTTTCTGGCAATATACCAGAAAACCAGTATATAAGTAGTTACCAATCATTGAAAACAAATCCTTTTCCTTGTATCGATCTTCAACCGCAGCAATGTCCTGGTGAAATGTTTCACCTTGCTCATCGCTAACCGTTCCGAGGTTCTTTGGAAAGAGATCGAAATATCGGCGAAGAAATAATGTTTAGTGGCATGTGAACTTTTAATTTGTTGTTGCTGTTAGCGTGTTTTCAATAAAAGCTTTGCAATTGGGTGCACGCAGAGAAAAGACATGGGTAAGACATGATTACTACAGTAATATATTTTTTACTAAAATATTGTATTATTTCTGCAAACACAAATTTTTGCCTCAATAAAGTGATAATTTACTAATGGTGACACCAAAAATAGCATTATTGTTGAAATCATAACATCATTGAAATCGTCAACATACTATGATTAACTCAACTATTAGTTGCAACAAAAATGTTATTATACCGTAATAAAAAAATGTTATGTTTACCGTAAATACATTTCGCAATTCTGACCATATTTTGTTTATCACAAATATTGCTATTTTTGTGACAACGCACTTAATGTACCATGTTTATGAATGGCATTAGTAAGGCGAGCGGTAGTAGTGGCTGTGGCTTACTGGTAGTGTGCGTGGCTCATAAGCGAAAAAGCCGCGGTTCAAACCCCAGCTCGGACAGAAAATTTTATCAAAAAGATTTTTCAATTGAATTAATATTTCTGTTTAGCCCAGACAATGGCAAACCTCTGGAGATATCTTAATTAATAGCTGTGGAAATTGGATTGCATGAAAATAAAAAAAAAATAAAATTGTTGTTTCAATAATATTCTGGATCCTTAAAATAATTCTATTTTTGGCCCAATAGGATAATAATGATTGTTTCAATAATATTTTGGTTCCTACAAAAAAGTTCTTTTTCTAAATATGGTTGTTGTAATCATTTTATCATGATCAAAGAAAATATTATATGTTTAAGAACATGTTAGAAACAATCATAATCCGAAAACATGGTTGTTGCAACTATGTTTTTTCTTTACGTGTGCGCGATATTTTTCAAGAAAATGTATGGTCACTAATCTCATATATTTAAACGCCACCCTCTGGACTTCATTGAGAGATGTCACGAAGTCAGCGCTATTGAGCATTCTATTAGTTTTTGAGACAGTTAAAGTTCCATGTGCAGAGGGTAATAGCTACAGAATTAATAAACATATCGATCAAAGTTAAACCGATTAACTTGTCTAGCCTACTATGATTTTTAATGTACTCAATTTTAATATCTCTTCAGTATCTTAAATGAATCCCGAGTAAGAATATGAGCGGTCAAACAGCGGCCGATCAGCAGTCAATCATTAGCCGAACGGCCGTAGAAGGGTCAAAGATGTCCTAAAAATAGTCCAAAAAGCCTAGCGGCTGAAAGTTGGGTCAAACAACGGCCGTACAAGGCCTAAATTAAGTTGTATGGCCGCAGAACGGCCGCAGTACACCCGTTGTATGCCACTAAATTATTCAAAGCTGTTATTCAACGAACGCATGCTCCACAACAAAAGCAAGCCTCACTCGGTGATGTGAATATTATCACCACTTGTATGTGGCGCAAAACATTTTTTGTATATGAAGTTAGTTGTTTGAATACAATGCCCCAGTAAATTTTCATTTAAAACAGTACACTTCCTTTTAACTTATTACAATTAATGGTAATGAAAAAAGATAAATTATATAGAAAAAACTTATTAAAAATATTTTTATTAAGTTTTACATCAATTTCTTTCCGCATGAAGTTGCAATTGAAAAGCTGCTTTTCACTGTAGTATTATCACTGCTGGGCCGATGTACGGCCCCGCTGTACAGCCAAGATTATATAAAAGTGGCCTCTGTTCGGCTGCTGATTGGTCAACAAATCCTGCAAACCACCCTTGTACGATCCTCGTACGGCTGAGAAAAAAGATTTAAAATTTGGCCGCTGTTTGGCCTTAACTAAAAAAGTTTTTATTTTTACTCGGGAATCGCTTTCAGCCGTCACTTCTTGAGCATCAATAAAACTCTAACAATTCCGAGCTTTATATGCAGTGGTGGTAGAATAATCGTATCTCTTGAAACAAGTGGCTCTATTATAACACTGTCCTTGCCTTTATGAAATTAACCCGAAACACCCTGCCGTTGCCATATGGCAACGCAAACACAAACACTTAAAATGTGCTTATTTTAGTTTAAACCATGTTATATTTGCTTTAACTGGTCATTCTGAATATTTAAAAAAATATTTACTCAGGGTGATTTGGGTTAAGTTCATCTTTACGTCCCTCAAAATCGTAAAGGACATATTGATGTTTTGCTTAACTGCCCTTTAAGCCTTTTGCAAAAAATTTAATGCATTATGAAATCAACGAAAAAGGGATCAAATGAAAATTTGTTCTTGACAAAATGGAGAAAATTTTCAAATGCGAACAGATTTGCCACCCATGTTTTATCCGATTGGCCAAATCTAAAAGTAGTATCATATTTTCATATGTTTCCTTGAAATTCATTATCAATGTCATTTAAGGCAGTAAATTAGTGATTAGCATACTAAGACTTACATCAAGTTAACCACATTTTTAATAATCTTAACAAATTGTTAGATCTTATTTACTTATCCTCAAATATTAAGTTTAATATTTCTGAATGTCCTTAACCTATTTCGAAATCTTGTATTCATCATAAGCCACTTATGACAGATATTGAATTTTATAAATTTTTTGATGGTGATCTAGATAAAATAATTAATAATTTTAATTATTATAATTTAAATATTTTAAAGAATCTATTGTTAAATGTAAACTGGAATGCATTATTTAATGGCAATAATGCTGACGCATGCTATAATTTATTTAAAACAAATGTTTTAGCCATTTGTGATTCGTATGTCCCACGCTTGCCTACAATTACACATAAGCTCCTGTGGTATACGTTTTTGAACAAATAATATATTTTAAGAATTGAATCTAACATCATATCTAACCCGAAATCATTTTGGAATTGTATCAAGGCAAAAAGAGGTGGCTCCCAGATTCAAACCTTAATGTTTTTTTGAAGACAAGCGCTCTGTTAATATATCTGACACAGTGAATTTTTTTGCTGACTTCTTCAAGTCTAATTTTGTTGCTAATAGAGATTTTTCGATTGATAATATAGAAACCTTTATTGACGATTTTACTGATATGGGCTGATTAACAGTCTCAGTTGATGATGTTATTGGATATGAAATGGATATGAAAACCTCTTTCAAAGAAGATACTGATGGTTTTGCTTCAGTTATTTTTGTCAAATGCAAACTTGCCTTAGCTGCTTCTTTGTGTGATATTTTTAATAAATCTTTATGTGAGGGTAATTTTCTTAATTGCTGGAAAACTATCTCCATTACTCCTGTTTTTAAGTCCGGTTTTAAAAGCAATGACACGAACTATCGCCCAATTTAAAAGTTATCAAAGGTTTCTAAATTGTTTGGAAGTATCGTTAAGTTGAAATTAAATTTTGCGGTTGAACGTTATATTTGCCCTGAACAACATGGTTTTGTTTTCGGGTGGTTCACGGTTTCTAAACTAGCTCTATTTTCGAAATGCTGCGTATCTTCATTTGCATCTGGAAATCAAGTAGATGTTATCTATACTGATTTTGCAAAGGCATTTTATAGAGGTTCTCACAAGTTGTTACTCTGTAAACTATCGATAATGGGATTCCATTCATCGCTTTGGTGGTGGATTAAGTCATATTTACAAATAAATCTTATAAATATGTCACATCCTCAGGTGTTCCTCAGGGTAGTATTCTTGGACCCCTGTTTTTCATTTTATTTATAAATGATATATCTAAAGCACTGATCCTCACAGCCTATGCCAGCGGTCATTTGAGCTTTTAAAAGCTTTCTGTATATATATTAACTCACGGACGAGCACTGAACTGCGTCAGTATCTATTGAGATTTTATGCAGAAAGAACCTGCGTCACATGCATGCTTGTTAGATTGTTGTTGTTGCTATGCATACGCAACTTATGCAACTTAATATATACTCTTTTGTTAATTCTATGCAAAATGTCTCTTCTTGAATGGGAGTTGCAATTTTTTTTTGCAGAAAATATTTTTTTTTGAACCACAATGTATGGTTTGCTCTCGAACTTTTTCTGTTCGTAAAAAATATAATATTGAACGGCACTATAACGCTTCTCATAGTTTTATATACAAATGTTGAAATGAAACTGAGCTTAGGGAATTAGCGACTAGCTTAAAAAAAGCGTTTATTGAAAAAATAGCAAACTGGCTACTGGTCAAATTAACAGTTATTCAAAGAACAATGCTTTTAAAATACAGTCCGTTGAACATTGAACATAGGGCAGTATTTACTGCCCTATTCTGGAAAATTAACAAATTGTTAACCAGTGTTTTGAATATTTCAATGCGTTTGTTGTAATTTTTTGATTTCAAAACAATATTTGAAGCTCAAAAATAATAAATTTTGATAAAAATTGTCAACTGCTTTTCAGTTATTGACATCTTTTTTCAAAAATTTTGTTTTTTTTGCTTCAAATTTTGTTTTGAAATATACACAGAGAAAACAACATTTTCAAAAGTAGCAGAAACGTGCCACTTTTAAAAACGTTTAACCCAGATTTTGCACTTCTAACGTTTATTTTAATTTTAAGAACGAATATTTTAAAATGGAATAGTAAAACGTTGATATTCATTTTAAAAACGTAAATTTTAAAACTACATTCTAAAATGTTCGTTTGATTTTTTACAATGGACATTTTAAAATCCAATAGTAAAACGTTTATTTTCATTTTAAAAACGAACATATTAAAACTGGGTCATTCCACGATAACGGTCGGGACATTATTACGAATTTTTGAGTACTCTCTCGCAATACACTCGTTTACTAGCAGCAAATATCAAAAATGTAATATACAATTTTATGACAAATGAAATGTTTTTAAATATGGCAATCAAAAATATTTGTGTTTTAGTCGCGGCTGTTTTAAATTCCTTTCCAAATCACTGTGACGGTCGGGACAAGCAAAAATTCACTTACCAGTTATAAGAAGATAAAACATTGAAATTCAGTTCAACCATGAGGCTCAAACCCAAACCTTTTTGGTATGAAAGACTTAAGAAGTGCTGCAATATTTTATTGTAAGAAAAAACTCGTAAGGAATTGCCATTTTTTTTACATAAATTTGCAAAGTTTGTGATGGTCGGGACAAGGAGTTGTGACCGTCGGGACAAGTAAGAAAACCATATAAATAAGTGCGAACCAGCTGAAAGTTTTATTCGAAATTATTATACATAAGCAATTTTTTTATAGTAAAACAACGTTAAAAAATAAAAATTAATTTGAAAAAATTAAAATACTTCCCCAGACAAAATATTCGACAGGAAAACGGCGTTATATCAGCATAATTGTGGCAAATGAGCAGAGTTCTGGCAGTATGTTGAAATGTGGTGGCGGCCAGTTTACTTTTTATCAAAAAAGGCTGCCAGAAAGTAGCAACATGAAGGCATGGAAAAGTCAGTAGAAGGCAGTGTGTCGAAATTCGGCATTGTATTGGACGGCAACTGAAATGTTCAAGCAGCTCGAACATTTTTGTTTTTTCAGCAGCAGCCTTCCTACGCACTATAACGGCAGGCATATGAACTCTGTTGAATAAAATCATTATTTTGGCATTGAACTGAAATATTTAGGCAGGCTTAAAAGTTTTGTTTTCTACAGAACAGAATGCTTTCGCCCTATACTGGCAGGCACATGAACTCTATTAAAAATAAGCATTGTATTGGCATCCAATTGAAATGGTATAGCAGCTTAAAAATGTTTTGCTTTCTAGACAACAGAATTATCTCGTCTTATACTGGAAGACGCTTTTATTCTGTCTAACTCTTCTGAGCTCTAACTTTTTACTGGCTTTAACTTGAAATTTTGAAAACCTTTTCTCATGTAGCATGTGAACTTGACAGTTACAATTAATTTTTTTTTGCCGAAAGTTTGCATAAATAAACTTTATTTAAAAATTGATAAAGGTAAAGGTGCTTTATTCGTTTTCAATCATATTTAGTGGAACACTATGAATCATATTTGGTGGAACGCAAAACATAAGAAATAACAATGCAAACATGTAATGCAAAATTCAGTTTTTAATACATTGTGGCGAAATTTACTGTATTTCAGAAGATCTGATATACTGGTGTACAAGAGTGACTTCAACATTTCAGAAGACCGTCGGTTTTGAATAATTTTTAGTGCATTTGTTAATTACTACATAAAAATCTAGTTAATAGTATAAGTTAAATAAAGTGCTGCCCGTCAAAATACCACATGAATGATAAAGTCCTGGGGTCATTCATGAATCTATTTTCGCATTGATTGCGATAGAATAGTCTTCTAGCCTAAAGACATAAGTGGAGATGGGCGTTTCAGGGCATATGGATGGAATCAATCAATTCCTACAAACTGCTTAATGCAGAACCGCTTAGTTTGTGTCGTAAAACGTATGCTAGAATTGAGGTGAAGACTTCAGATGTTGATACCGGAGATCCTAGAACAAATCGATCTTTACTATCCTCGTCTGATGCACAATTTTTTGATTCTGGGAAGGATGAGTGACCAGTGAATTCATCATCTTAATTAAAAAATTTTACTGATTATATGGTACAAACATTTCTCTGTCAAATTTCGTTTAGGAAATCTGCTTAATTTTTGCGTGTTGGACTATGTTTTTATAGAGCAATAATTTTAAAATTCACCATTCTTTTTAATAAAACTGTTCGCATACGTAGTCTCTGGTATTGTTAGTGGCATTGTTATTATACCCACAGGAGTGGATTCCCCTTTTTTGTTTGGGTTTGCTTACACATGATATACTAAAGATCAACTTTTTTAAAAAAAAACTTAGAAATTTACGTTTGAAAAATCTCATTCAAAATTGTACGTCGCAACAAAATAATTCACAACGCACCAAATTCAGCTACAGAAAAACCAACAACAACGACCACAATTTCAACATAGCGGAAGTACCGAGAGCCTCAATATCATGGCCACCACAACAATTTCCGCCAGCAAAGCCAGCATTAGCTTACCACGCTACTCATCGCGACGCAAGAACAAGCTTCAACGTCAAGCTTCGACCAGCGTCAATTACAACGATGCGTTTTTCGATGAAACTGCCTATCATGCCGATATGGAAGAGGATGATCATGTAGCTGAAGATCCCAGTCACGACTCTGTCTCCATTCGTCTGTATTAGAAACATATGCAGTTTTCACAGCACAAGCCTCAAAGCGACTCCATGATCATCATTTCAACGACGAAGACGCCTAGCGAACGTCTCCTTAAAAATGAGGACTCCTTCGAATCAACTGCAACAATGGATCAGAGTCCTGCTTGTCAGCGATGTCAACGTTTTGCCTTCTTGGCATGTGACAATTCGGTGCACTCGGACTCCAGCCGCTATTCGTGTGTGGACAGTCTGCTAGAAGCACGCAAGCCTGATCCAGAGGCAATACTCATAAATATAGGCTTATGAGTAGTCTCATAAATATAGAATAGAGTAGTTGTTGTGAAGTCAATTTAAGCAACACCATGGGACAAAATTAGCTTTGCCGTAATTAGCTTTAATAACAACATATTTTAAAATATAAGCCATTTATTCAAATGTGATCATTCTTTATATATATACGTAGTTGTTTTAGGATCTTTTAAAGGAAATCGAATACTTATTTTAGTAAATTTTTTAAAACTGAAGCTTTAATTTAACATTTCAAATATTGCTACTTAATTTATATGCTTAAAACTATCAAATATACCTTATAATATTGAATTTAAATTTAGTATTAAAAAGAAAATTTTTAATAAAATATTTACCAAATGACTTAAAAAAAACATCAAAGCCGTTCAAAATTTAGGTGAATCGAAAAAATCGACAAGCCCAAGGACCAAAAACTGTTAGATAAATAAAATAAGTTCAAACATATAAAAAATATAAAAGAGACCAATAATATGCATTCAATGTCATGTTAATGCCCCATCCAATTGCCTGCCACTACCTGCTTGTATTCTGCTCTGTACATTCCCTGCCAAGTTGCTTCCACTGAACGCCACTTGCATGCTCTCTTATACATTTTTGAGTCTCTGTTAGCCAGTCTGCTGTTCTGTACAGTGACAGTCAACTGGCTGGTTTTGGTACAATTCCCGCCCTGCCCTGCCAAAATTGGGCCAAAATAATTTCATTTATATTCCAATAAACAGACTTTCTGTCTGCCGTTTTAAGTTCATTTTCCGGCCAAAAATTTTGTCTGGGGTTAAGAAAAATTTTTTAGAAGAACGGTTAGCGATTATAATTATCCAGCGTTGCATCTATGTCGGCATCGATATCCATTTCGTTGGACGTGTTGATATCCTTGTATGCAATCAAGGGCTGTTTCTGAATTAAAAGCAGTTTGTTCTTTTTAGTAGAGTTAGAAGTTATGCCATATGCTATACAGTTGCAACTTAGAGCCTGGAAATGGTGTTTTTGCTGAAGATATGGGATAGGTTGGACATAGTCCTACCTGCGTTGGAGATTTTCACGGTGCATATCAATATCTGCTATAGAAATAAAAAAATGTGTGTTCCTATGTCTTTGGTTCTTAAATAAACAAAGCATTCCCAGCTGTTTTTTATTATTGCCTTCCTGCTCATAATAGCTGACCACAACAAACGTTTTGCTGTGGCCCCGACCCCATCGACTGCGCCTTTCCCATGACTTGATGCAAAGAAATTCCACTCTACACTGACACCCCAGTCAGACTTCGCGTAGCATATATTAGACAAAGTATATCTATTTTTAAATTGAGCAGCGCAGCCGTCTGCATATAAGAAAATTTTGTTGAGTACCGGGTAATGGGTTTTTAAATCCTTAATTATTCTTTTTAGAAAACTCAAACTGCAAATTTGTCATGAGATAGTTTGTTGCTCAGGATTACATACGATTGTTTTTTTTTACCCTTGCTGCCCCAAGAACATCCTGTAAATAACGTTGTTTGCGGGTGAGACCAATGCGCGCTTTCAATTTCATCTTGAGAAAGAATTGCAAAATTTTCTGCAAAGTCGACCTGAAGTACAACTTCCGTTAAAGAGGTTTCCTTCTTTTTGTTTTCAAAATGATTGGATTACTGGTTTTTTACAAAAAAATGGTGCTTAAATTTTGCTATTTGTTTGTTTATCTCTGTAAGAAGGTTTGTAAGTTTTCCGGTTACAGTCTTTATTTGCAAAAAGTTTCCCTGTTTCATCCACTGCTTCTAGTTGACTCCACCCGATTCACGTATCTTTAATTTAATTATTTATTTATTTATTTATTTACTTGATTGCTAAACCTTAACAGGTTTTATAGCAAATTTAAAATTATAAAATAAGATGTTTAATAAAATTCAAAAATATAAAGTATAATTTTGATTGAAATAATGTATTATTAACAAACTAAAAAGTTTTAGTAAATTGCTTAAAGTATATAATTTTATTAAAGTATAAAAAATAATAGAAAAAAAGTTAAGTAAAAATCGATAAAATCAGACAGCATAGCAGGGTTGCATTTTCAAGACAAACAAGGTCAAGTCAGCAACAATTTTTGTATACGGCGGAGTCGTGTGATAAACAAGGTCTCATACCCAAAAAACACCACTCCAATAGGTATATATATAATATATATCGTTGTCTCCCTGAAGCCGGTGAAATCCTGGCTTGACAGGGTGGTTACTCGACAAACTAGGTCAACTTCACCAAACCAATTTTCATAAAATAAAGAAAACCAGTTGCGAACGCAGGCACCAAGACAAACTAGGTCTTATCGGCCACTCATATTAATATATTACAAATCGATCTAACGTAGTGTTTCAAGAGGTAAAAAGACACCAAGACACCACGGTACCGTCGACAAGTGTAGTAACAATCATCATGAAGATATGAGGCAACTGAAGATCCCAGGTTTAGGTCCATTCAGATTACTTAGATGAATTTTCCATTTTACGCTTAGGTCCATTTATCCATTTAGATTGTTATATTAATGAGTTTACAAATCACCAGATGCATCAGATATATGTTTGAAAGAACTTTACATAATCAACGACGGTACTGCAGGTAATCTATAATTTTTTGTTTGATTGAGTCCATGGATTCACTTAAGGATATAACATCAGATACAAAATTAAAATCACCGCAAGCGCTTCTAAGAGGTTTATTTTGCAAATAATTAGTTCTACAAAAGTTCATGGGGAGTAACTCAAAAGAGCTTCTAGGACGAAGAGGAATATTAAAATATATTTTACTCAATAAATATGGACTGTTTACATAGCCATGTAAAAGTTTTATAATCCAACAAGTATTTATCATAATTCTCCGATTTTTTAAAGAAGGAAGATTTAAGCGTTGTAACCGATATTCATAAGGTGGTAAGTGAAAATCAGTATTACAATAAAGATAGCTTAAGAAAAACAAAAGAAATTGTTTCTGCACTGATTCAATGTCATCTATGCAACAACCGTATCGTGGGCACCAAACAACTGAAGCGTATTCTAAGATAGGCTGCACTAGGAAGTGAATAAGGTTTTCGTTATGAATGGATCATTAAACTATTTTGCCCAACGTTTAATAAATCCTAAAGTACTATTTGCTCTATTTATCATTTTATTTACATGAATATTAAAGTGTAGTTTAGGATCCATTGTAACTCAAAGATCATTGAAAATATCTAAAGACTCCAATAGATAACCACAAATTTTGAAGGTACATTTAATTGGTGGTTTGCGCGAGAAAGACATATGCTTGCATTTCTTCATGTTGAGGTTCATACGGCTCGTTTTGCACCAGTTATGAAGATGATCTATGTCGGCTTGCAAAAATACAGCGTCATTATCATTTTTAAAAGAAAGGAAGAGTTTGACGTCGTCAGCAAACATTAAGATGCTGGAATGCATTATGACAGATGGCAAATCGTTTATAAAAAGTAGAAACAGAAGAGGCCCAAGATGACTTCCTTGAGGTACTCCTGAAGTAACAGGAAACTCGTGTGATTTCTTGAGCTTAAAAATAACAGATTGTGTTCTATTGCTTAAGTAAGATTCAATCCACTTTACCAACGGTATAGGAAATCCAACAAGATGTAATTTTAAGATCAGTAGTTTGTGATTTACAACGTCAAAAGCTTTGCTAAAATCCGTGTAAATAACATCAGTCTGCATGCCTTTTCCAAAGTTTTCTATAGTTTTTGATGTAAATTCGAGAAGGTTAGTAACAGTGGATTTTCCAGAAAGGAACCCATTTTGGAAAGGAGACATTAAAGATTTAACGCTATGCGATAGTCGTGATGTAACAATTGCCTCTAAAAGTTTAGGCAAAGCGCTCAATTTTGCGATGCCACGGTAGTTATCAATTAAAGACCTATTTCCGGATTTATGCAACGGAATGATAAATGAATGCTTCCAGGCTGCAGGAAAATAGCAGGATTTTAATGATGAAGTAAATAGTAAAGAGATTGGAGTTACTAATTCTTCACAGCAGTATTTTAATATACACGAAGGTATGTTATCAGGACCACTTTTATATGATGTTTTAATATTTTTTAAAAATGATAAGACTGTGTTTGTGTCAATTATTGGGAAATATATATCCCCAGATTGAATATTGAAAGGATAACTTAAATAATCATAGGACGATGATGAATAAGTCGACTTGAAAAATTCAGCAAAAAGATTGCAAATACTATTATCATTATCAGACTCAACCGAATTATACTTCATAAAAGAAGGATAGGAATCAATCTTGCGTTTTGTGTTAACAAAGTTCCAGAAGGATTTAGCATCAGATTTGATGTTTAATTTTACTTTTGTTAAGTAGATATTATAGGATTGTTTGCATAACTGTTGATAACTGTATTTAATCGAGGTATAGCATCCAAAATCGCATATGTTATGTGTTTTTTGATATTTTTTATAGTATTTAGATTTCAAATTCCTCATTTTTCTTAATTCATTTGTATACCATACCGGACCCGATGTCAAAGAGGCTTTTCTTTGCGGAACAGCCTTCAGAAAACAATCATTGAGCGTTCTATTAAACGCATATACCGCATCATCAAGACACTGAGAAGATAAACTATTTGTATTAATATTTAGAATAGAATTCCAGTTTAAATTAGACAAGTTATTCTTCAAAATCACGTAGTTTGTTTTTTTAAAGTTAAACTCAATAGGTGGTTGAGAATCATAATACTGCACAGATGGTTTTGGAAAATTTAAAATAATTTCTAATGTTGGATGATGAGAATCTTCGGGTGTAACCAGAGGATCTGATTTAGACACAGAAGCGATATTGCTGTCATCAAAAAACACCAGATCAAGCAAACGATTATTTTTGTTAAAAATGCAGTTAAGTTGGAATAGCCCTTGGATTGAGAGCTCGTTCAAAAAGTAATTATAGGATGAACTTTCAGACGAAGGTAAAAATATTTCAGGAATTTCAGAACAGCAGTTCCAAGAAACGTTTGGCAGGTTAAAATCTCCAGTTATTAAAATATGATCATTTGATTGCAGTTTTGAGCAAACTTTACTAATAGAAGCCAAATGTTTGCTATAAACTTCTAAGGTAGAAAGGGGAGGAATATATGAGCATATAATAAAAAGGCTCAAGGAACCAAACTTAACATGAACACAACAGAATTCAATGTCCAAGGATTCTGGAATTAATAACTCTTCAGAGAAATGTGTCGCTTTGACTGCAATCAACACACCCCCACCTTTAGATCCAATACCAGGAATGGAGTTTCTATCTTTGCGGTATATAATAAATTTGTTGCACAGAATTTCAGTATTTAGAGTGTTAGATTTCAGCCAAGTCTCACTAAAAGCTATTATATTAAAGTGAAGATTGTGACTCAAAATTAATAAATTATTTAGTTTTGTGTTAATGCCACGAACGTTTTGGTAAAGGATAAAGAACTGAAAGCAACAATCTAGTTTTTTTGATTCTTGTTAAAAACCGAAAAAGTAGCCAAGGAAGTTGTAGGCCGAGGTCTAGAAATAAATTCATGCACCATCGTATTGTCAGGCCAAAACTTTTGATCCAGTACCTTGTGAAAAAGATCACCAGGCAAAGATATTTTAAAAGAGGACGTAATTCACTCGTATGAAAAATTGAATTTGTAAACAGAGATATTTTTATTTACAACATTTAGCTTAGAGTTTATATAGAATAACACGCCTTCACCGGATGTATCAGCTGCAAAACGAGAAACAAATATAGATTTTGCAGGCTCAATAATCACAAGTTCTTTATGAACAGGGGCTTTGATATTGCCCCTCGATCGATATTTGTTTCCGTATCGCTCCTGTAGAAACTTTATTCGTGTAGAAAATTATGTCGTGAACATCGAAATAATTTCGGCATTCGTTAGACATGCATTTTTCGGAATATATGTCGCATGTAATTTTATTTAAAAATTCCCATGAAGTCGCAGGAAAACCTGGTATATATTCGTACAAAGCCTCAACCATGTATTCAAAGTTTGCATGATACATGCAGACACACACACATTGTGAGGCATTTCGCTCATAGGCCTAACATGGGAGGGCCGCAAATCAAAAAATTTGCTTTTACCTATTTTAATGTTGGGGTACAGCTCTTTAAATAGATAGTAAGCTTCAGAAACAGTCATAACTAAATGGTGTTTCGCCACATGGGTACGTTTACCAGTAATTAAATCTTTTACTGAAATTGTGTCTTTTCTGCCAGGTGCAGCTCGACTAATGTCATCTCTTTCGAAAAATAACTTCACAGTGTTAACTTTTTCATCTAATAACATATCACATATATGCTTTCTGGCTTCGTGAGACATATTCGGCATGATATCTCTTAAAAGTCCTAGCATAACAGTTTCTTTTTTCCTTGGACTCTCTGGCATTGCCTTTTTTGCTTTCATTACAGCCTTACGCAATGTATTTTTGCACTTATATGAACCTATGGGCGTTACCTGATATGACTGTAGCTGGGCGGTGTTTTTCCCTTCCTTATATTTCCTTTTTCTAAGTTTTTCTTTTTCCTTCCACGATTTTTATCATCATCATCAAAACGTTCTTCTTTGGCTTTTTCTCTTCTTTTTCGACTTCGTTCTCTTTCCTTTAACAATTTCTGTCTCCAAGGCTCTGGATTTTGCTTCATTTACTCCACTGAACGATGTTTTCTCTCAACTGCATCCATGCTATAAAAAGATGTTACCAATCGATGTATTAGCATTCTGTTATAAACACGTCTCCTGCAGAGATTTCTGCTCCACTGAAAATGCCCTCCCCAAATTTTTCTCATGAAATATTTAATGGCAGCAGATATCTCAAATGGAGTAATTTTGTGATGGTCGGGACAGAATCGAATTCCCAATTAAAAATTCTGTTAAGCTCTCAAAAATACAAGACCAAGCCAAAGCTATGTGCTCTTAGTTCCCTCTTACTTTGCAATGGTTTTTTGCTTACTCACATGCAAATTTTTAGTTTAGGAAAAACTAATGTCTATTTTGCTGTGATGGTCGGGACAAGAAAAACGATCGCTTCAGAGGACGATACATTTTGTATTTACTTACCTTTTTAGAATATGTGTTCTGTATAATAGTAAACAATATTATATTTATACATTATCAACAAAGACTCGATACAATTGTAAAGCAAAATTGAAATAAAATACGTAGCTAACTTAAGTGTAAAATTTCAATCTTATCGTAGAAAAAAATCGTCAGTGTTAAATGCGAAAAACTCTAATAATTGTTAATTTTTTTTTAAAAATAATGAAAAACTAGCAGAATATAAACTATCTAGATAAAATTTAGTTTAAATAGAATCGTTTTAATGAAAAAAAATTAGATTTGTGCGTTCCTCTTTACCGTGGAATGCCCCAACTAGACTCTAAAATGTTCGTTTGATTTTTAACAATAAACATTTTAAAATGCAATATTAAAACGATTTTTTTTTTTAAAACGAAAATTTTCATTATTTCTTATTAATTTAAAACATTCATAAAAATTCCCATTTTTATTATATAAAAAGTATAATTGTGTAATAATTGTGAGCTTTTTAGATCAAGTAAATTTTAATATTTTATTTTCTGAACAAATATCAAATACATAAATCAATGAAACATATGTAACAAACAATTCGTTCTTAACAAGTGTTTTTAAACAAAGTATGTGAAACAAACATTTAAATGTCATGTTAAAACGTTCGTAGTTGTTTTAAAAACGTTTCGTTTTACTTTTCTATTTAAAAATGTGCGTTTTCAATTTTGTATGGCGTAAAATGTTTTTTAAAATATTCATTTACCCTACTATATCATATTAAAAGATTCGTAGTTGTTTTGAAAACGTTTCGTTTTACTTTTCTATTTAAAAATGTGCGTTTTCATTTTTGTATGGCGTAAAATGCTTTTAAAAATATTCATTTTACTAAACGTTTTTAAAATGTGCGTTTTTGATTTTTTGTTTTCTCAGTGTAGAAATATAAAAAATACTGGTTAAAAATTGAAGGGCTTATTGCTGGAACATGATAAGCCACATAAAAAATATTTTGAAATAATCGACTGTAAAGTTTTGAAAAAATTTGTTTTTGTATGTAGAAATGGAATTGATCACGAAAACTTTTACAAATAGGTTCAAAGTTTTATAAGAAATAGCCAAAATCTCTTTAGTGGTTGTTGGCAATGCATTGAGTACTGCATTCAGCCTAAAAAATTGATTTTTTAGATCATGTGGCTTAGCACGTTATTGCAATAAGCCCTTCAATTGTTAATTTGCCAGAATAGGCCTGTTAAAAAATATTTAACTCAAACAATTAATAATTATATTCCTTGCTCAAAAACGAACAAAACAAAAAAACACAAAAATTTTAAACAACAAAAACTTAATTAATACATACTCAGGATGAGAAAGTATAGGTGTGCAAAGCTGCCCGACACTGATCTAAACATGTAAGATATGCGAATGATCTAAAACAGTGTTTGGCAAACACAAGCGCACACGCACAAACGTAATGTATGCTTGTGTTCGTTTGCTGAGAGATAGACTGAACGCTGCTAAGCTTTACACCTCAGCTATGCAGTATTTCTCTGCTACGCCGCATCGTTTGTGTGCTTTTCCGATCATATATGATGAACTTATGTATATCTACAGTAATTTGTTTTTTGTGAGTACCGGTATTGAAGTTTACTATTATTATTGTATTTAAAGAATGGTTATGCTTTTGTACCTTACACTCAATGAATATAACAATCACGTTGACCAACCATTTCACCCAAGATTTATAAGAATGGCTGATCCTCGATCATTTCCGGCAAATGATCTTTCTTTTCTATTCTGGACACCACATGGTGAAGTAGTTTAAATTGTCAAATTTTGCTAGTTTAACATATAAAGTGGCACATAAAAGTGATCTCTATTGGTTCACAATTTTTAGTGACAAAATAATATATTCTGTTACAATCAATTGTAAATAATTGCTGGATTTATACCCAATTAATGAAAAAGGTGCGTAAATTAGCAAATAAATTAATATGGATATCATAGGTTTCATGGGAAATTCTCTACAGGTAAACTTTTGGGAGCTATTTTTAATTGATGGTAATGCCAATAATTTTGGCTGGTATTCAGATTGGCTCTTTGGCGGATCAGAAACCTACATCAACTTCATCTGCATTCAGTCTCTCGTAAGCGTGTGGAACAGCAAGACAAAAACAGGTTCCAGAAACGAAAATACAAAAAGAAAAAATCGTGCAAGAATAAGTTTTAAACATGCAGTTAACAAAAACAATTAAAGTCTAAAATGTTAAAGGCAAATACTTAACTAAAATCAGTTTAAAAGTAAAAAAAAAGAAAAAGGAAAAAAAATCTATATATTTTTCATTATATCACGCAGCCAGCCGTAAATCTAAAATTTTAAACATAAAAATAAGATAAGTTAAAAATGTGATGAAAATGTATACATACTAATGTAATGCACTAAACGACGGAATATATATATATATATATATCATCGTAATATATACAATATATATATATATATATTACAAGTCAATTAAAATCTAAATTAAATATCTATAATATGTTTACGATATACCAACAACTAAATAGCACTAAATAGTTTAGTAGGTTTATTATCTTTAAAACAAGTGTTAAATTTATTAATTAAAATAAGCTTAAAAATAATTACTTAAATTAGTAAAAAAACATTCATAAAGTCCTTAAAACTAGTGAATATTAATAATCAATACATAATATATAAGCAGTTTAATTTTGGTATACCTAAATAATTTGCCGTAGTGAGAGTACACGCACAAAATTAAGGTGGTCTTAATGGTTTTTTTTACATGCATAAAGTTTAAAACATTTACAACAACTTCTATCATACAGCATCGCACCAATGAAGGGCCTTTTATCGTGGGATGTAAAATAATTTGAAAATGAACTAAACTAATGAATTATAAGATATAAAGTAAATTCAATTAAATACCTACTAAAGGTTAATACTGTGTTAGTGTTTTAGCCATGTTAACACAAAGCTGTTAAGTTAACGAAAGCTGTTTGGAAACATGGTCAAGTGGGCAAAATGCTAACATAAGTGATTACTCTTAGTGTAGTACACCTACGCTGCGGCGAAGTTATCTATATGTAAGATAACGCAGTTCACACTTTCTCTCTCTCTCTCTTTGATTTGCAGATTTTTTTTATTTTAATTTTTTTTGTAAAGCATAAGCGATAATCTTGCAAGAGCGGCTTACGCATTTTGTTTTAGCGAAGATAATACTACATGCAATGCAATGTAACTCAATTTCATTTTTTTGGTTACACATTGTTTTGCTCTTTATTAAGACTCTCTAATTTTCTTTCTTTAAACCAAGTGGATAATATATCAATTTTTAAGTGTTGGAAAATGGAAGAATTGTCGCGATTGAATATTTAATTTTTTTTGTGTATTACATTTTTATTAAGGGTAATATAAACTGAAATCATTAACAAAAATGTCAATTTTGCGTTAAATTAGAATAAACTAAGCTATGAATTTTGATATTATAAACAAATTTGTAAACTGTTAATTTAAATATGATTTTTTTTAAAGTAAAGATTTTGTTAATATAATGAGTATGAAATAAATTTTATAAGATGCGAATGTAGTCAACCCGTTGGTTTTGCTTTGGTTGGGACGGGGAAGAAGGTAAAATCTCTCGCAGTAATGGTTGGGTAGTGAAAAGTGAGATCGGTGGCACCGTAATAACACCTGTTGTCATCGCATGGAGTGTCAATATTGTTTTTTTTTAATTTGCTGATTTGGTAGTTTATGGAATTATGCATGAGTATTTTATTTGTATGATCATAAGGCGTAATGCACAAGGTGTAAAGAGTACGAACTCTACCCAATACGACGAGCTCAAGCCTGGAACCGAAATCATGCACACACTCTCCTTACACGCATTACATTTCCGGTCTATGACACATGTCTGTGTGAAAAAAACGATTTGTGCTGAGCACGCGTGCCTATGGCGTGCCAAACACTGATCTAAAACAGTGTCGGGTAGCTTTGCGCACCTATAATTTCTCATCTTGAGTATGTATTTATTAAGCTGAGCTGACAGCTTAAGTCTTATATCAAAGTTTCCAGAAATCTGGCTTCAAAGTTTTCAATCGCCATATAAGTCATATGAAAGGGTTTTTGGTTTTTGCGTCATATCTTTGGCTAAGGTCATGCTAGAAGTTCCAGATTTTATGTGTTCATAACGATATAAACGTGAAACACAACTATATCAATAACTCAGTTCTGTCTTAAATCGACTTAAGCTATTATTGCTTATCAATACAGATATAATATAATATATTCAAGGAATACGCAAGCGCAGATCTAATCTGCTTGACATTCGCTTGAACACTGAAGCTTTGATCGTTCTGTAGGTGAGATGAATACATATTTTACTGCACAAACACAATCTCAAGTGTGCAAAGCTGCTCGACACTGACCTAAAACTATTTAAAAAGATATCATGTTCAGCAGATGTGGCTTATTTGCAAAGTAATATTTCTAGTATATTGACTTGGAGTATTGCTAATGGCCTTCTCTAAACTTTAAACGGTTTCCTTATATCGTAATTTGGGTGTTATTTTTGACTCTTAATTTTCATTCATTGACCATGTCAATTTTCTAGTACCTAAAGCTTACTCTTTACTTGCTTTTATTTGAAGACACAGTAAAGAATTTTTGGACCCGTATAGCCTTAAATTGTTGTTTACTGCTTTTGTGAGGTCGAGGCTGGAATATGCTTCCATAATTTGGAGCCCTTATTATGTCTCAAACTCTTTTAGATTGGAAAAAGTACAAACAAATTTCACCAGGTATGCACTGAGGTCAATCAATTTCCAGGACCCTTTGCCGCCATATGATGCTCGTTTATTGCTCTTAGGACTAAAATCTCTTGAATCAAGACACAAGATAGCCTCTTTAATATTTATTTTTGATATCATATCTGGATCACTAGATTGTCAATCGCTTCTGGAGCTTATAACTTTTAATATTCCCATTAGATATTTAAGAAATTCTAAGTTGTTTTATATTTAATGTTGTAACACAAATTTTGCTTTAAGTAAGGCCATTACTAGGGCTTTGACAATATTTAATGAGCTGAATGTATCATATGACTTTGATCTCTTTGTACCTAAAGATGTATTTAAAAACTTTGTTAATAGTATTTTTTTAACTTGGCTTTTTATAATTTTTCTATGGTGCATTTCGACAAACTATCGAACACCAATTAATATTAAAATAAATGAAGAAGCAACTAGAACAGATGGCAACCCCTGATAGAGTTGATGGCGGTGATCTATAAATAGCCTACTGCTTTGAAATGTCATATGATTAGCAGCCATACAATTCATAAGAATGAATTCCAAAATCTGCACATTCATATGCTATTTAAAACAGTGAGTTTATCACAGCTTAATCACTCAAAGACTACTGAAGAGGAAAATGTAGCGATTTCCGAAACAGACTGTCTAGTCAGCTAAGTGATTGACTCTATACAGAGTTGTTGTTGTTGTGGCATTCTTGAACTTGATCTGAAGCTCACAATCTTAATTCATGTAATTATTCGATAGATCATAAAAACTAATTACATGAATTATGTTTATAATTTTGTACATTTATATTACTGTTAAGTTAGTTTGTAAGAATTTGTATTCCAAAAACTTTCAAATAAATATACTAAACTAAAAACTGAACTAATAAACTAAGGCAGCCTCAAATACAATTTTTACCCAAAAAAAAAAAAAATTAATTTTTAATTTTAAAAAATTCTCATCATAAAAATTTGAAAGTTCATAAAAAATTCATCATATGGAGACAAATATGGAGACAAAAAAAAAGGAAGAAGACACTCTTTTACTCTCAAATTTTTTTTCTCCAAGTGACTTAAAATTTTAGCATGATTTTTAATTCAGTAAAAAATACAAACTTTTTCAGAATAAAAATGGAGGAAAAATAATTTTGCCTTTTTTCCTTTTTTTTCAAAGAGACCAAGATGTTCTCATTTGGATTATCAGAAAAAAATAGGCTGCCTGATTTTGGCATTTCATTTTTTAAATGAAACCCTTTCAATTGTCAAAATAAGGCAGCATGTCACAGAAAAATATTGAAAAATTTCATGGGATAAGAACACCTTGCAATTCTTACACCAGGAAAAACACAACATTATATACGTACGAAAATATTATTTTGTACTCAGAAAATTGATTCATAAATAAATCTTATTAAGCTTTTGCCTGCTGTTTTCTGGTCTAAGCCATCAATTGAAAATTGAGGCAACACGCTGAGCTTTAGTTCTTGATAACAAGCATGATACAACAACTATAGTCCACTGAACAGAAGGATACTATATGAATTGATGCTGTCGCTTAATGTAACAAATGTTTGCTGAATATTGCTATGTATTTGCGGCTGCTTGTGAATGGTTGTGTTTGTGCAAGTGTGATTGTGTATAGAATACAAAATAGCAAGACGGCTTCTTAAACACTTATGTTCAATAGATTGATGTTAATTGTCGGAAGTAGGATTGAATTCATTTTACAAAAAAGGATAATGCATTATACACATAGTCAGTAAAGTTTGAGACCCTTTTGTATTATAGTGCTAGAAAAAATGAATATAATGTATTATAAGGATCACAAATAAGGAAAATATTTGTAAAATATTTAAGCAAATTAAGCTTCTATAGTATTAACTTTATTGTATTTATTATATAAAAAATACTCGTATAAGATTACGTTTGTTTTCTAATATGGTATCTCTTTGCATACAGATTGGTTTTAACGCTGGCAATGGTACCCAATCCTACGAGTACAAGCCTTACAGTCAGGCCATGGTCTTGCGAGATTTAACTGGGCGCGGTTGGGGCAACGGTTTTCCAGGTCGCCACATTTTCCGCATAGATGAACGCATATTGATTGGTTCTTGCAACAAGGATATCGGTGCGTATGAGTTCTATAAACTAGTCATGCTCAATCTATACTTTTTGAGCGATAATTAATTCCATTAAATAAATTTTTATAATTTTACTTTTTAGATGCCTCCCACTTGCCGCTTACCTTTGCACCCGAATCTGGTAACATGTTGGGTGGTACTGTGGTAAACATAACTGGACCCTGCTTTGATCCAAACATACGCGTTACTTGTCATTTTGATACGGAGGATGTTCTGGGTCATTTCGTGGACATCAACCGTGTCATTTGCGTGCAACCATTCCTTAAGGCCGAGGGATATATACGATTTGAAATATCGGTGGGAAATGAGCGCTTTAAATGGCGTGGAAAATATTTCGTGGGTAAGTTTGCAAGGAAAAAAAAAACTGAAGAAATACTCAAAATGAAGTGCTTTAGAAAATATACTTGATATACACCTTAAAAAGTAAAATAAAAAATTGAATTGGCTATTTAAGCTATTGAAAGTAATTAGATCGAACTGCAATTGATGAATTGTGTGGTGCGTGTAATTATGTAAATGTTTAAAAGAAATGATCGAGAGCTAGACTTACGAGTTCTATGTCGTCAGAGCCAGAGCTTATCAAGAAGCCTTATATGACAGTTTCTACTCTCTAAGATTTGCCATCGTCTGCAGAGAGGTGAAATATCAATTCACGAAAACTCTAACACGTTAAAAAATTAAATACAAATGTGTTAACTTCTTTCAGCAAACTGTGAAAAATTTTTGCAATGCAGTCATTTTGACGGCAAGTTGTTGTCAACAATTTTTTAAACACTAAAATTTTTAAAAATATAGCCAATTAACGATAGTACCTATAATTTAGTGACACTGTTTCGATATCTAAACGATACCAAATTAAAAAATCTCGATATTATTTTCGATACTTTATATATCCCTGCAAAAAGAATTTCGGTTATCTCTTCATACAAAGTTTCAGTTATGCTAGGAAGAGCCTCGGGAAGAAAGTAACCGAAACTCATAGATACGTGTGATCTGGCATCCCTTTCTCACACGTGGTTTTTTTATAAATTTGCAATACCATCGAAGTATAGCCTTCTTGCACTCTCTAGTTAGGGTTAACATAAATATAAGTAACCAAATTTCACTAGATCGATATAACCAAAAACTGTTACATGTAACCGTTAGATATAACGTAAAAATCAGTTTTATTTAACGTACTCCTTTAAAATTAAAAATGCATGCAATTTGTTTGTGTCTTAAAACAAATGTTTTAGTTATTATAAAATTTTTAATTGTTGTTGTTGTTATTGTTGTTGTTGCTGCTACTGCTAGCCACTTCTGTGGCAACGACTTTGGGCGTGGCATTAGATGGCTCACTGCATTATTGATATTGGCAAGCGTCATCATTGGCGCATCCTTCTTTATAAGGGCGGCAGCATTCCAACAGTAAGCAATTTCAAGATTTTTAAATTTTTTTACTGTAGAACTTGTTTTTTTTTTATTGTTAGCGAAACCTGGAATGGTAAACTACAATGGCGGATATGCAAAAATTAGACATGCTTTTTAGTAATCATACCTTCTCTTTCTTTCACATGCACTTGCTAAAATGTTCATATTTTGTCCTTGTTGCTCAATTTTTGACACAGAAATGCATATGCAGTGTTAGAGTTTTGGTTAGCTATTTCTTGTATGGATATATTTTATCCTGTATTTCTCTTTATCTTGTATAACACACACTTTTTAATTCTATTCACTATCACTACCTCTATATTTCCATTTTGAAACAGACTAAAAACTGATACAAAAAACAGATTTTCTGGTTTTTATAAGCTTTTATTTAACTTGCTTCGTTCGTGTGTTTTTTTTTTGTTTTTTATTTATTTTATTCGCGAAGGGGGAACCTTCAAAAGGCCCCACCGTGCTGGTGGGAGTGTACGATTTTTACGCACTAAGCCTACATGATACCTCGCGGTATCATAACCTCCGCATTGAATCTGCGACCCTATAGAACCCCGCGGGACCGCCGTAAAGCATAACTTCGCGGGGCTTGGGAACAGCACTAGGCTGGAAACTGTTTGGCTACTGCCGGGATCTACTGTGGGATGGTCGTCGGGTCAACAACCTTTGCCTCATCTATCTTGCGCGCGCTCAACTCTTCGCAGCTCTTCGGTTATTTTTCTAGCCAGGGTGCTAACCATCGACCAGTTCTCTTCGCTCTTTAGCATAAGAGAAACCATATTTTGCTGTGTTAACGTTTCGCCGAGACAGGCCGAGGCCTCAAGTCTGGCGTTATGGAACATGGGGCACACAAAAAGAACGTGCGCCGCGTCTTGCAGCGTGTTTCCTGTGCAATTAGTGCAGTAAGGATCGATCGCGTGTTTATACTTGTGAAGGTATGCCCTGAAGCAACCATGTCCGCTCAGTATCTGTGTAAGGTAGAAGTTCACTGAGCCGTAGCTTCTGCCATACCACTCGGTTAGGCTAGGGATGAGCTGGTACGTCCACCGACCCTTCTCTGAACTATCCCAGCTGTGAGAAGCGCTTCTTCCACGAGAAGGTCAATAGGGATCGCGCTAGCTAGAACCAGTGCTGCATCTCCGGATACCGTTCTGAAGCTGCAGCAGACCCTGAGTGCGCCAAGTCTGTAAACTGACTCTACTCCGTGTCGGTAGAACTTCGTTTTCATCGCTGTGTACCATACAGTCGCACCATACATCATAGTAGATCGCACTACGTTGAGGAGCAGTGTTCGTCGTGCTTGTTTGGGGCCTCTTGTGTTCGGCATTATTCTAGATAGCGCCAAACATACTTCGGATGCTTTCCTGTGTGCGTACTGCATATGTTGCTTAAATGACAGTCTGGAATCGATCATTACACCGAGATATTTAATGAACGGCTTCGATTCAATTACTGTTCCACGAATACTGATGCTAGCGGTTTCTAGTTTTTTCCGACTACTTATAAGTACCATCTCAGTCTTATGTTCAGCTAGACTAAGTCCCGCTCTTCGCAGCCAATCGCAAATCATAGCGATAGTTACACTACTGAGGGCCTCAGCTTCTTCACGGTGTTTTGCTGTCGCCACAACTGCAAGGTCGTCGGCAAAGCCAACAATCTTGACGTCTGCTGGCACCTCAAGCCTGAGAACCCCATCTTACATGACGTTCCATAGCAGGGTGCCAAGAACCGACCCCTGTGGGACTCCACCGGAGACATTGTACGTCTTCGTGCCTTCTTCTGTGTCGTAGAGCAGGACTCTTTCACTGAAATAGTGTGACACGATCTTCGTGAGGTATCGTGGTACTACAAAGTTCCTGAGGGCTGTCATAATCAGACTCCAGTTAGCTGAGTTGAAAGCGTTCTTTACGTCGAGTGTTGCCACCAAACAGTACTGCTTTGCTCCCCTCACTCCCTCAATTGCTTCCTGCGCGGTGCTTGTAACTAGCTTAATAGCGTCCGTCGTTGATTGGGCCTTTCGAAACCCAAATTGTCGAGCCAAAAGTCCTCCTCCGGCTTGGATCGCATTTTCCAGGCGGTTGCACACCACACGCTCAAAGACTTTGCCTATTGTGTCGAGTAGGCAAATCGGCCTGTAGTCTGAGGGGGCGTCCGTGGAGCCACTGCCTTTCAGTATGAGCACTAACTTCTGGGTTTTCCACTGCGTTGGGAAAATGCCCTCTAGAAGGCACGCGTTGAAAATCTGGGCAAACTGATGCGGCTGCGACATAATCGCAATCTTTAGTGCGCGGTTCGGAATACCATCAGGACCTGGCGCCTTGTTGTTTTTTATGTTTTTTACTGCGTTAACAATCTCCTCTATAGTTACAGCCAATATGGTCCGTAGCTCGATGTGTTCCTCGACCGGCTGGACCGCTGGCTGCTGTGGAAAGAGTGTTCTAACTATAGCACTTAGTACCTGCGGGTCCGTAGGTGCTGGTCGCCTGAACGACTTCAGTTTTTTCATAACTAATCTGTATGCAGTACACCATGGATTGGTTTCTGCCTCATCACATAGCTGTAGGAAGTATTGGTGCTTACTAGTACGGATTGCTATTTTCAGGCCTTTCTTGAGCATTCGATAGGTTTCGCGGAGATCGTTGAAGCTTTATGAACATCTTGCGCGGTAGTACATCCTCCTTGCTTCGAGGCATTTCCTGCGTACTTCAGCAATTTCCGCCGTCCACCAGTAGACCGGGTCGTGTTTGCGCTTGCTAGACCGCCTCAAGATCATCGATGCATCGCAAGCTCTTCTTGTTTGGTCCAGGGTCTGCCTTGCCATATCATTTGGCGTGCCAGACAGATGCATATCGGCCATTACTACTTTCAAAATGTCCTCGTCTAGTGTTTCGACTCTGTACGAACATTTATTTCCCGTATTTATGCTGTGTCGGCTACGCGGTCGACCATTGAGCTTATAAATGATAGCTTGGTGGTCGCTGTGCGTGTACAGATTGCTAACATGCCACTCTGCTTGCATAGTTAACTCGCTACTGGCGAAAGTCAGGTCGATGATGGAGCTTCCGCCCGCACGGCTGAATGTTGCTTGGGATCCATTATTGAGCAGCACCACGTCTAGTAGAGCAAACGCTTCAAAGAGAATAAAGCCACGTTGGTTTGTTTTTTGACTTCCCCAGTCAACTGCCCACGCGTTAAAGTCACCAGCGATAAGGAGTGGTTTCAGGCCTCTCGTTTCGCTGACTATCGTGTCTAGAATCTCCGTGTATTCCTGGATCGACAGACTTGGCGCTAGGTAGCAACTCACGACATGTATGCCATCTACTTCCGCGCGGACGAAACCGTTTGCACGTGTATGAAGCCTTAGATAGAAGGGAGTCCTTCCACAAGACCATAGGGCGGCTTTCCCGGTAATGTCCGAGGCCCATGCTCCTACGGATTTTTCGGCGTAAGGTTCACTCAATATAGCCAGGTCGATGGCCTGGTCTCTGACGGTTTGCCCGAGGAGGTCCTGTGCTGCGCCACAGTTGTTGAGGTTCAACTGCAGTACTCTCATCTGCGTCTCCGTTGGCTGGCTCCTTGAACGGACTGGCATTTCAGACTTCCGGTGCGGTGGTTGGAGTCTTGGCCTTCTTTAGCTTTGCAAAGAAAGCAGCTCGCCTTTGCTTCGCAATCCTTGGCCTTATGGCCTTCTGTACCGCATTTCATACAGCATCCACTTCGGTCTGTACTTTTGCAGCTTCTTGCGGTGTGCCCAAAGTCAAGGCATCTGAAGCATCTGATTGGAGCTACCTTCTCGCGGGCTCTGCAAATTACCCAGCCAACTTTGATTTCACTGATTTTGATCAGTTTTTTCGCCTTTGGAGCTGGTAGGCCTATGACCGCTGTTTGGGTGCCGGCGTACGCTTTGCGAAGTGACTTAACGTTAGCCACAATGGTGTAGCCAAGCATCCTCTGGATTGCGCTTCGCACCTCTTCGGATGTCGTCACCTCGTCGAGATCCTTTATCTCTATTAGAGTCTCTTCCGTGAGCGCTTTTGTCTCCGTGTGACCGGCGAACACCGAGTCGAACTTCTCTTTCAGCTGTTGGGTCGTCTGTGTGGTTGAACGCTTCAGTTGGATCAACACCTCACCCTTCTCTGTTCGTCTTACTCTAGAGACGTTTTCTCCGAACTCGTCGAGTGACTTTTCCTGCTTCATCTTCAGGATGATGTCACTGTATGAAAGTTGGCCTAATTTCGCCACCACGATTGCGTCCGGTCTTACTAGCTTCGGTGGTGGTTTTTTCCGTTTCTTCCGTTTTCTTGCCTTGCTGATCACCTTGGTCCAGGGCTTATCATTACGCTTCGACTGCGATGATTGTTGATCAGCGTGGGTGGCTTCTTCAGTAGAAGTGGGGTTGGGTGTGTGTACTTGGACCGCCAACTGCTGTACTCTCTTCTTTTTTGGTGGCGTAGCTCGAGAGCTTTGCTCGTTTGCCCTTTTTGAGGCTGCCTTCGACGCCTTCGAGAACAATGGATCTGTTTGGCAATCCTTATCGACGCAAGGTGCCTGACTGAGCGGTTATGGATCCCCCGGGTTAGCATTTACCTCTTTAGATCCTACTTCTTTTATTTCTCTCGCGAGATCAGAGTACGCGAGTTTAGAGAGATTAATAAGCCTCTTTATCTCGTGATGAACGTTTGTTCTACTCTTTACATATTCTGCCAGGCCATCGATGTAAAGCTTCAGTTTGCCCATGCTAGAACTGACAGGATCGTCAACTCTAGGGCTTGGTGTTCCTTCCGAGGGTGATTTATCTTTACTCTCTTTCAGTTGCATCAGGGTCTTTGTGCCTCCGGGAGTGCCTTTAATAGGCGAACGCTGGATCTTTGAACTCAATGTAAAAGGGTTCTCAGCTTTTTTGTTGCTCGTAGCTTTAACTGGTGCAGCGGCCGAGTGTGCCACCGTTGCAGCAGTGTTAGGAGATGAAATGTTGGTTAGGGCCTCCAGAATCCGTGCCCCTGCCGTGGTAGTGTCCACGGGTGGATTTCCACTATTGTGGTTGCCACCTGGAGTAATTTTGTTATTCTCCGACATTCCAAGTAAGTGATTTTGTTTTCAGGGATATCTACCCCAATCCTTTTATACCTACGGACAGGTTTAGATACTGCCGACCGCTACGGTACAGACGCAGACCAGGAAGCCGCCCAATGTGGGTCAGACGCGCCTGGATTTCCTAACTGGGGTCCGCGGGTTCGTTATGCCCGAAGGTCCTGGGGGACACAGGACCTCCCTGCTTGTGTTTTTTTCAAACGAATATATGAACTTTTTTCTTCTTAGATTTTGCTGTTTTGTGAAAGAAATCCAAAATTACAATAATGTTATATAATAATACATACCGAATATTCACTTTCGGTTTCGGCCAAAATTCCGGTTTCGGTCGGACACTAATCTCAATACATGGATATCTAGTTAATTGGAATGAGGAATATGAAAAACTTTTTCTACAACAACTATAAACTACTTTTAATAAACCCCCTAAGGTTTAAACAGTTTCCTAAAATTACACTGCGAAACACATTTTTCTAACGGAAAAGTGGACAAAACGGGATGATAGTACTGGTTTATAGTAAGAAAACCCTAAAAGCGTTTTGCAAAGTTAGCTCGCTTTTAAAAGATATAGGCATTGAAAGTTTGAATCTTGCAGAGAATCTTTTAGAAATGTAATGCTTATTAAGGCGTATCGAATTACAATTTTTTTCGAAATTCGCATTCTAAGAGGTCTCAAAAAATGCATTGGGTGGTCAAGATCTAAAAAAAAATTTAATAAAAAAAATTATGTCTTCCTCTCCAGCAGGGACACAGTTGTTTTTTGAGAAAAACAGTACAAAATAACGACCTAAAAATAATTTGATTTTTGTAAGAAAAACTACATTTGTCTTAAAGCAAAAGAAAATCTATATTTACTTTACTACTAATGTCTCGCAAAACAAGATGCCACTCTCGATTTCTACCCTCAGTATCCTGAGTACAGGGTATGCGAATCTAAAGGTACACTCAAAACAGCACAGAACTTCTGATTGTTATCTGATGGTCTAAATTTTTGTGGTATTGAAGTGTTAACGTTTTCCTTAAATTTGGCAATTAAAAATTTGCATGTTTTTGGCAAATGCAATTTAATAACTTTAAAACAAATTAATTTAAAGTTTTATATCTTGGGCATCAGAAGTGGTACCGAAGATAATTTTCTGAATTTTGGTTCTTCAAATACTTCTAAAGAGTATCTTTTTAAAACACCAGGCTAGGACCACGATTCTTTTTCGTATATCGATTTTTTAAGAAATGTTTCTTCCTAGCATTAAAATTATATATTATTTCGTCAAAACAACTCTTCTCAGCATTGACAAAAATGTTAAACTAAAATTTTGAGCTTCTAAGCTTCTGAACTTGCCATTCGATGGGTCTCAATTGATTTAACAATTGAAGACATGAGTTAATGAAGGTGATATGTCACAAAAATTTAGTTTCGAGAAAACTTTCTCATTTTTACAGAAATCTATACTAGTTAAATTAAACGTGTGAAGTAGTTTATTTCTAAAATAGCCACAAACATGGTTGTTTTAAGTTGTAAAATTGTTTTTATGCACATAATACCCTTCATCCATGCATAGAACACTGAAAATCCAAAAATGCGACATATCACTTTCATTCACTCATGTCTTCAATTGTTGTTTAGATGTGTTTTAATGAAATAATAGCCATAAAGGAGGTATGAACAAATTTGTAGAATTTCATGATAAGTATTTTTTAAATATAATAGGAAAAAAAATCTCGGTTTTTTCCTGGTGTTTTAAATAGATATTTTTAGACAGCGTTTTAATCAGTAATATTTGAAGAATTCAAATAGCGAAAATTATCTTCGTTAATAATTAAAGGCTATAACATTTAAAAGCGAGCTAACTTTGCAAAATCCTCTAAAGATTTTGTTGGTCTAGATCAGTACTATCGACCTATGATGGTCGCTTTTTCGTTAGATTCCATGACTCTTAAATTGTGGCACAGTGTTATTTGTATTTATAAGAATATTGGACACAGAAAAATAATTTTTATATAAAATCAGAAAAATTCCATTAAACATTTATTGGTGAAATTATTAATAAGAAGTATTAAAAATTATATTGATTTTTTCTCTTATATGTGTTTATAAAATCCAGCTTAAATTATTAGGCACGTAATAAATATTAATATATTATGTTTAATTAATAAATATTTTAGACGATCAAAAATTTAAATTTGTTAGAAGTAACTAACGTATTTTATAAAGGTTGAACCATATTTTTTCTAAGACGTAAAAATTTTATTTACTTTAAAAGTTGATGGTGAAAATAGTAAAAAGAAAAATCACCAATTTAAATTTATTGAACTAGTGTTCGCCTATAGAAAGGAAGATATAAAAAAAGGAGTCGTATTGTCTTAGATTGTTTAATCGACCTCTGAATTGATACGTGTATCAATAAACACTGCCAAAAAAAAATCGTGTTTGAAGTCCACAGCTTTTCCACTTCCATTTGACCTAAGAAACACCCTCTGTGAAGCGCATCTCAAATAGTAAAGGTTTAGAGGTCGCGAACTCATTTTCTAATTTTTCCTTATGATTTGTATGGGGAAAAGTCAGTTTTGCTGGTAAATTGAATTTAAGAGCTATTATCTTTAAAGGAAAATGGTTAATAAAATCACGTTTCCCTCAAATCTTATTTGTTATGACATATCCAAATTTCATTTTCATCTGATTTTTATTTAAGTATTAAGGCTAAGTATGAAAGCCACGGACATTTATCAAAATAAAAAAAAAATATATATATTTAAGTGTATATGGGAAAAGTTTAAATTGAGGTTATTATAGCTTAGTCTTAAATTTTATCGGTCTTGTTGCATTAGCATGCCAATAAATAAAAATAAATAAATAAATAAAATAAATAGAGCCTATTTCATACCATTTATATTGAAGAGATTTTAAAATTGCGATAAATTAAAAAAAAAAATAAAAATAAAATCACAATTGTATTAACGTTTTTAATGTTGTTTTTTTCTGTAGAAACTCCTGCTGCTGCAACTGAGAAAATCTTCTTCGAAACCGAGGATGTCCACAAAAAGGCTCCCAAAGAGATACGCATTAATTGGAATCGCTATAATTTGACCACAAATCTTAATGCCAACATCATGATTTCGCTCTGGGGCTATCGTGAGACCACAATTTAGTGCGTATTGATTGCATTGGCTCATTTCAAATATGAGCATGTGTGTACAATTAAATAAATATATGTATTTGTAGCCCTCAGCTAGAGTTCATTGACGTCATCGAGGCTGGCATCACCAATACGGGCAACTATATTATTTCACCACAGAACTACATCAATCGCAATAATGTCAACAATGATTTGCAATTTGGTTTTCTACAAATAAACTTAACCAATCCGCAACAGTATTCAGGATTGCAAATAAGCCCGTAAGTAACTTTTACTAAGTTTAAATTTCAATTTTTTGCATGGCGTATGAGTGACATTAATTGCATGCAATGGCGGCACGAAAATCTGTATTTAATAATTTCAACGTTTTTTACTTAATTTTAATATGAGGAATCTCATGGTAACATCCGTTTTTCCACTTTACCGAAGACTTTAGTGCAAATTTTTTTCCAGATATGCACTCATTTGCATGTTGAGAACTCTTGAACCATTAGGATTTTTATTTTGGTTTCTTCAGCAAAGTTATTTCTATTATTCTTGCCAACAACTTTGTTGAACAAATATATAACGAAAAATCATTTGAAATTATCTTTAAACCTTTAATAAGCGACATATGTCTTGCACGCTTTCAACGCTTTAAAGCAAAAAATGTTACTCATACGCAATGTTGTTCAAATTTTTTTCGTTTGACTTTTTGTAAGAATCACTCGATAAGACCCACTGGAAGCGATTTTTTCATATTCATTTATTCAGCAAAGTTCTTGGCTAGAACTATAGAAAGAGCTTTGCGCAAGAAAGCAAAATGAAAATCCTAAGGATTCAAGAGTTATCAACATGAAAATGAAATGTCTTGCATGTCTTGAGTAATTTTTGATATATCTTAAAAAAAGAAAATTTTGTTCTAAAATGTTCCTTAAAGTGGTAAAAGTGGAGACATTTGCTCCACGAGATTCTTTATACCGAAATTAAGTGAAAGACGTTAAAATTATCAAATACAGAGAAAAAATATACAAAAAAAGAGCACAGTGTTATTTGTCAGTTTACGTGATTGTTCGTTCATATTAAATCAAACAACGTTAAAATTTCACTCATAGTTTTGTGATTTTTTTTTTGGAAGTAGGGCTTGTGATTCTTCAGCAAACTGCATATTTTTGGTTTTGTTTTTTGCAATAGTTTAACTTTTTTATGCATTTTTTAAAAAAATATTTAGTAGCTGAATTCAAACCAAAGAAGCTATTCAGATTAGACCGTCTCACTTTTTCGAAAAGTTCCCGGGACCTCTGATTCTACTTAAAAACCCCGTCTTACAGGAGCATGATGAAAAATCTTTTGAAAAATTTCAAAGCAAAATTTTTTATGTAAATTGCAGCATTGCCAATTTGTCATTTTTTTGGCGAAAAAAGAGATAGGAGCGTTATGTATAACTCAGAGATTCATGATACGGTATTTTTTTTTCAAGAAGCAACACAACTGCACAGTAAATTTTTCCGAAAAATATTCAATTTAATTTTTCGGCTTGGTCTTTTTAAAAAGGTTTGCCTCAATTTCGTTCGTTTAATTATAAAATTTGTATATACGTACCATGTACTATATGTTGAAAGCAAACATTTTAACTAATTCTGAAAGAGTCAAAAACTGGCGGTTAACTGTCAACAAGGTTAATTATTAAAAGAATAAATAAAAAAAGATTGGCTTTCTTAAAACAATTGTGTCCTTCATTTATTTGAGAAACGAAAAGATAATTTTAAGATCAACTGATGTACTTAACTAAATATATAAGTATATCTTTTAACAACTTAACTAAAAACTAAAAAAAAAACAAATGATGAAGATGCATCACTTTTCACAATTTTAACCAGTGTTATTTAGTATTATTTTCTATAATTTAAATATTAAATTTAGATTTATAATTAATCTCTCAATATATCTCAAGAACTATTGCACCATCCAAATTTTTGTGCATGAATTTTTTTTGTACACAATTGGCTACAGAAAAATATTAAGACTAAAATTTCCATGAACTTACAAGTTATTTGAAAAAAAAAAGATCTTATATCATGAATAACCTTTACGCGAATACCAATTCGAGAAGAACTTTTCGCGATTATTTGCAATGATAAAATTAAAATAGCCTCGGTGAGAACTGTTATGAGATCATTCTTATTTCCTTAGGTTATATTTATTGAAAGAACTCTATTTTTTTTTGAAGTAGTTTTGAAACTTGTTTTACATTATTGCTAATTTCTGTGAAGAGGATAAAGTGAAAACGTAAGCAAGTTCAGTAGATTTTTTTGATGTTTCCCTGAGATCAAGCGATTTATTTCCATGAAAATAAGCAAGAATTGACAAATTGAGGAACCGTTATAAAAGAGGTAAGTGCGTTAAAAAAGAGACTGTTATTTACAGCAAAACAGATCTAAATATTTAACCTTTTTGTAGAATTGAGTCTTGCATTTGAGCTCGGAAATCTCAAAAGTGACTTCTTTTATTTTTATCATGCTATTTATATTAAACGGATTATTTTCTTATGTTATTGAATATTTTTCATATATGAGAAACTTGAAAAACTTAGTACATTTTTTTATTATTAGCTTAAATCAATAACATGCCAGTTTTGCAGTTAGCAACACAGCCGCTGCCTTGTAAATTATTGAATTTCAATCTTGCATGTGTGTCAATTTTTTGAAAAATTTAAAGCTCTAACTTCTTTAAATCTATTGCATTGCAATTTTGATGAGTACTCTTAATTCTTCTTAATTTGATGAGTACTCTTAATTATTAACTCTATCTGGGCTTTAAATCATTATCTTATTTATTTTCTTTCAACTTTTACTCTTGAATTTCTGTATTTATTTACTTTTCTACTGTAATATCAATTCCTTTGATATAATTGAATTTCCTTTTCAATTGTGCACAAATTGACATGTAATAAAACACATTAGAATTCAATTATCCTGGTCTGTAATGCAGCAAAAGTAATATAAAACACTCAAACACACATCCACTTCTACACACACACCCACTTCCACACACACCCACTTTCACACACACCCACTCCCACACACATACACACTATCAAACTATCAGTGACATTGAAAATCTATCTTACAACAGTTCATTTTAAAAACAAGAGCCAAACAAGAAGAAGTAGCAAAGCAGTCATAAGAATGCGAGTAGAAAAAAAGGAATAAAACACAATGCAAAATGAACAGAAATTAAATGAGGCAAATAATTTTAAAGCATTAGAGAAAGCATTTAGTTGCATGCATCGATGCGAGGCAAAAACTGGTGTTGCCACACTTTAGTTTCAAGGGAAATCAAGGAAGTAAGTGTTAATACAGCACTACACGCAGAGAAAAGCATTCCTCCAATGTAAAAGGATCTACTAGAAATTGTAATTAAATTAAAAAAAAAATCAATTTGTAGTTAGATATCGCTCATTTCGTGGAAGACCGTCACAACTAAGGCTTCCAACTTTTGCTAGTCCCAATAGTCCCAGGATTTTCGGGATCCTGGGATTGCCTTCAAATTGCAAAAATGCAACACTTTAATTTGAAATTCGAGTAAAAACTTTTAAAAAATTTAAATTTACCTCAAATTTTCAAAAATTATATAAAAAATATATTTAAATGGTGGCAGTCAAGGTAATCTGTTTCAAAAAGCATATGATTATTTGATAAAAAGTCCGCCTGCTAGTGTTGAGTCCGAGAGATGTTTTTCTTCAGCTGGAAATTTTGCGACCAAAATTCGGTCAAGCCTGTATTTTTAAAAGCATATTTTTAAAGTCAATCAGCCTAACTACAGTGACACATATTCGTATACAGGGTTGCCCATATTCGACGGACCCATCTGGCAACGCCATAACTTTTGACAGAGATGTCAGATCGCTTAATGACATACCGCGTTTGAAGCGTCAGTTCAAGCAGATTTTTACCATGGAACAATACACGCCACGCGAGCGCTCTGAAATAGTTGAAATTTACATTCAACAGAAGAAGTCAATTGTGAAAACTCAACGTGCTTTTAAAAGATTAAAAAATGTGAGAAGTGCACATTGAATGGGACCGTAAATAAGCAAAATTGCCGTATTTACGCCACTGAAAATCCTCAGGAGATTCAAGAAGTGCCTCTTCATGACGAAAAAGTCACAGTTTGGTGCGGCGTTAGTGCGAAAACGGTCATTGGGCCGTTTTTCTTCCAAAATGAAAATGGCCATGCTGTTACCATCAACCAGGAGCGTTATCGCGACATGATGATAAATTTTGTGATGCCAATTATTCGTCGAAAGCGTATGAGGCAGTTCTGGTTTCAACAAGATGGCGCTCCACCGCACACAAGTCGCATAACAATCGATTTTCTGAAGAATTTGTTTCCGGGCCGTTTGATGTCGAAAAGTGGTGATTTGGACTGGCCACCGCGTTCGCCCGATTTGACGCCGCCTGACTTCTTCTTGTGGGGATATTTGAAGTCAAAGGTTTACGTTAACAAGCCAAGGACCGTAGAAGAGCTCAAGGACAACATTCGTGAAGAAATAGCCGCTATTCCGGCCGAAATGTTGGCGAAAACGATGGAAAATGCTGCAAAAAGGGCACAATACGCCATCAACGCCAGAGGCGGCCATTTGAGAGATGTCATATTCAAAAATTGATGTAAACAAATCTACTTGGAACAAATTAAATGATTAAGATTGCCAACCGCCAAATTTTTATTTTTTTCTTTAATTTTTTTAAAAAAAACATGGGTCCGTCGAATATGGGCAACCCTGTAAACGCACTCTTAATTTTAAATTTGCTACCTTCTCTCTCTTTTATTAATGCATTACTCAAAACAAATTCCAACTCATATTGTTTACTAAACTAACGGAAATTTGTACTGAGTGCAAAAACCTGCTTTCGTTGTTGTTGTTTTATATAAATCATTTCAGTTTAAATATTTTACTTAAAACAAGTACATATTCGTTTAAACGCATCAACATAATTTTCAATAGGAATGGGTATTTATTTAATTTTCAATAATTAATTGGTCCACCATTTTTATTTATAACTTCAAATATACGATTCGGCATCGACTTCACTAAATTTTCCAGCAACTGACGATCTAAATCTTCCCAAGCTTCCTTAATGGCCAACTTGAGCTCTAGCACGGTTTTGTAAAGGTGTCCTCGGGCTTTTTGTCCATAGATTTTGCGTGATTTGCATCCCCAAAGATTCTGCACCGGATTCAAATCGGGACTGCATGCAGGCCATTTCATAAGTGGGATGTTGTGCTCTTCAAACCACTTCAATGCCTCTTTAGAAACGTGAATGGCAGCATTATCCTGTTGAAAAATACTGTCTTCATCCATTTTATCATCCAAAAATGAAATGAGAGCATCATCCAACAATTCCGTGTATTTTTAAGAATTCATTTTGGGCGGCACAAAGCAGATATTTGCTTTACCTCTAGATGAAAATGCCGCCCACACCATAACGCTGCCACCACCAAAGTTTCTTTTTGACATACTTACGTCATTGTTTCGCAAATCATGCCAATAACAGCTGTAAGAGTCTGGGCCATCTAAGTTAAATTTTTTTTCGTCGGAAAACACAACATTGTCCCACTCAGTTGACCATTGCATGTGTTTTTGGGCGAAGTCTAAGCGCGCCTTTTTGTGATGCGGCTTCAACACAGGCTTGCTCACCGGTTTTTTCCATTTAACGTTATCTGAGTTACGTAAAATGTGTGCAATGTGCCTCGTTGTCACTGGAAGATCTAATTTTTCTTTTATTTGAGTTGAGTTCAAAAAACTTGTGGTGGCTTCCTTCCTAATTTGATTAACTTGGCGAATACTCAGTTTTCGATTGCCTTTCGTGGATTTTTTTACTCCATAATTAACACCGTTTTTTAAAAAAGAGCGGACGACTGCTTCTGATCTTCCTAGTCTCCGCCCAATTTCCCGATTTGAATAACCCTCTTTATGTTACAGGTTGATTTGGACTTTTTCTGTGTCATTGAGGTATTTTCCCTTTGGCATTTTGATAAAATCTTAAAAAAACATCATTAAGAAAATATTTTTACATTTAAATTAAACAAAACTTACCAATTGTTAATTAAATACAAGCAAATACTTATTTCTTTAAACCACTAATATATTTTCGACCTCCTTATTTAGGTGCGTTTAAAGGAATGTGTACTTGTTTTTAGTAAAATATTTAAACTGAACTGATTTATATAAAACAACAACAACGAAAACAGCTTTTTGCACTCAGTACAAATTTCCGTTAGTTTAGTGAACAATATGAGTTTGAATTTGTTTTGAATAATGCATTAATAAAAGAGAGAGAAGGTAGCAAATTTAAAATTAAGAGTGCGTTTATACGAATATGTGTCACTGTAACCGTTCAAAGAAGGCCTCAGTGATTTTAAAAAATTTACCTTTTTTATATTAGTATTATTATGCCAGAAAATATGAATTTTGTGAATCAAACTATAGATATATATAATAAATAATTATATTCGCATCGTTTGTATATATAAAGAAATAAAATAAATTAACTATTTATAAAAAATTTTAGAAAACTGTGTTTTTGCTTTGAACAATTTAGGGACTTATCCCAGGATCCCGGTGTTCTTAGTTATCAATCTCGAAATCCCGAAATTGCTTTTGAGTCCCGAAATTGGAAGCCCTAGTTACAACTCAAAATTTGTTTTTTTTTGAGTTAAATATACAAAAATATGCATTGTTATCATTTCTTTTATTTGAATGAATTTTAGACCGATTTGCTGTTAATTGACTGTTTTACAGATACTTGTGTCGTTTTGACTTTTAGAAACTGCCTCAGTTTTTTAAAGCAATAACGTTTCATTTCTATTTATACTAAAATTTATTTTAAATTTCTGCCTAATTTTTCAACAACAACGACTTATTATATCATAAACCATTTTTTTAATTAGAAATCCAAGCAAGTAATTTAATATTTTTTGTAATAAAAAAGTGCCAACTCAAAACGTGACATCTCTCTGACTCAAAAGTATGTTATCATATTGCAGCAAAATCGTTACAACACAAAATGAAACATTTTCAAAATGAGTTTTTGTAGTAATAATGTCACAACTCAAACAGAAACTTGTAAAAATATTGCTTAAAAATTCACTTCTGAAGCAAAATGAAAAATTAATGATATTTTTGGTAGAAAATGCAGAGGCCTACAAGTATTTTTAACAATTTTAAGCCTGCCTTTATAATTAATGGTCGTGATGTTATTTCAAAATTTCATAAGGCTCTCCTGAAAAATTCTAAGTTTGGAGTTGTGACAGTCGTGCATGAACTAAGCGAATGTATTCAGTTTAGTCTAACAGGAAGTTTTGCAGTGAAGTATTATTGTGGTAGTAATTAATCTTTTTGTTTGAACCAAAACAAAATTTTTTTTAAATAAAAAACCTAAGGCTTTTCTTTACTAGGGGTATTCACACTGACTTAGGTAATTGGGTAGATTGAGTACTTTTGATTATTGCGACCACCCTAAATTGCTATTGAGTACTTTGTAGAATAGCTTTGGGTAGTGCCGCATGTTTGTTTGATCTCCCGGTGACTGTAGCTAATGATGATGAGTGACATCTGAAAGAGGGTTGTTACCAATTTTTTTTTGTCAATTTATGTGAGAAAGGTTGAGACCATTAATTGGGCGTAAAAAAGTTATTTTATATACAAATAATTTGTATGTGAACTTCGAAGCATTTTATAATTTACTAGTATTCCCAGGCAGACGTTGTCCTGCCACAGACCGTCTTTCTGCCATATAATATTTAAATGCCAATAGAAAAAAACAAATTTATGTAGCTGAACTGGCAGTGCGACCACTCCCGTTTTTAGTTCAGTTTACGAAGGTCAGTTTCCCAGCTAGCACAGCTTTCGATTTGTAACAAAAATATGTTATAATTCGGTAGTATTCTAGTTTTTTTAAGCAAATTTAGTCACAAATGGGTTGTATTAAAGTTTCAAACATTAAGTAATTTGTAACAAATCATTCGTTTTGTTGCAAATATGTTAAACTACGGTGTTAATTATGTTACGAATTAATTCACTTGTTGTAAAAATGTTTCATAAAGTGTTGAAAATAATAAGTTATTTTTTTCGGTAAATTAACATTACTACATTTCTTTTTGTAGCACCTATAAAAAATGTTTGTGTATTGTAATTGTAACAAATACAGTAACGAGTTAGCAACTTGGATGCGACTAAGTTGCTTCATGTTTATGTTTATATTAAGTTTTATCAATGTCACAACAACTAAATATTCAAAACTTCGTTTTGAAGATGTTTTTTATAAGTTATAGGGAAGTCACTACAACTAAATGCTTCCAGTTTTGCTGTGACGTACTAAAATGCCATAAGCAAAATATAGATTTTATTGTTCACAAAAAATTCTGTGTTGCTCGACAATTTCATTGTGTAGGCTTCTACTAACATGTAATCCCTTTTTGTTTTAATTCAGAGACTACCAAATTGAACAAATCTTTCGTTCAATGGCAATGAATCATTCTGAAATGATGAGAATTTGTTTTTTTGCAAGAAGGTCGAAAGGAGGTTTTTATTCAGTAACAAGTACATTGGAAATAGTCATTGCAACCTTATGCTGCATTGAGATTATTACTCAGTTGCAACAACTTTGGGAAACATTATTATAACTCAAAAAATCGAGTTAAGAAAAACGTTGAATTGACGTTGTTGTTTAGTTGCAAGAACATTAAAAATAATCATTGAAAACTTGTGCTGTATCAAGGTTATTTTTCAATTGATGCAGGTTTAAAAAACATAATTGTAACTTATAAAATTTTGCTTGATATAAGAACGATGTATTGAGGTTATAATTCTGTTCCAAGAACTTTGGAAAAACCCATTGCAACTTATATAATGTAATTAGTTACATGAACGTTGTATTGGAGTTGTAATTCAGTTGGAAGAAGTTTTGAATAAATTATTCAGTTGCAACTGCTCTAAAAAATATTTGTAACTTTGATATTTAGTTAGTTGCAAGAACTATGTATTGAGGTTATTATTCAGTTGCAAGAACTTTGGAAAAATTTTCTAAAAACTTCATACTTGCCATATTTGATTTTTTGAAGCAAAGCTTTTTACGCCTCGTTTTGTGATTTGCTTGAGTGAAATTTCAAAAACGACACATTTTCCTTAGAATTGTTGTTGCTTTTTGCTTGCGTCTGTTACACCAAGAGAAAATAAAATTAAAATATTTCTTAGCTTGTAGTGAGAATCGAATTCGTAACCCTTCGATTGATAGTTCAAAATATTTGTTACATTTATGTTATTTCATCTGCATTGTAACGTAAGAACAACACAATAAAACCTTTTTTGAATGTTTCAAGCATGTTTCATCTTGTGGCGTGCAACTTAAGTTTGTACCAACAACACATTGATAATATTATTATAACACATTTTTCGCCTAATTGCAATCTAAGTTGTTACAAAATAAGCGTAAATATCTGCTTTTCCAAATGTAATTTTACCTTACTATTATGATTTATATCTGTATTGGCGACTCTTTTGCGATACTTTTTGTACTAGCTGCGATATGAACTAAATTACCAAATTTTAGTTTAATACGACCAAAACCGTCCAAAATATAGCATTTTTATTGATTTGAGGGCGGCAAAGGGGGTGTGGCAAAATTTTTACCCTTAACCATCTCGTACTCGAAAAAAATCGACTGCCAAAATGCAGCTCAATTCAGCTTATACCTGGCGCACTTTGCTTCACTCCACGCTTATTCACTGAAAATTGGTGTTAAACATCATCAACATGGAAAACATCGATCGCACCCATTTTTAGTAAAGTTGCCGCCAGTAACCATACGAACTGTATTACAAAATTTTAGTTTAAAATAAACCAAATCGTCAGAAATAAAGCTTTTTTATTGATTTGTGGGCGGTAAAAGGGGTTGTGGAATTTTGTTTTTATTAACCGAGATATTTACCTTACTGCACGAATGATTTTACATATATATAGAAGGGCGGTAAAAGTAGGCGGGGCTACATTTATATTCATAGTGACCACCACTTGGTATCATAGTATATTCACACCAAGTGTCAACATTACAGCTCAGGAATTATAATGATTTCTGAAAAGAAGGCGTAGTTATAGTTAGACCACTCCCATTTTTGGCTGAGTTGCCGATAGTAACCATACGAACTAAATTATCGTAAAAAATTGCTGGATAATACAACCGAATTCCTTTTAAATATAGCGTTTTCATTGATTAATGGGCAGTAATAGGGGGTGTGGCAATTTTTTTATTCTTCGATATATTACCCTTGACAACAAATGTTGTAAATTTGATGCCTTTAGGTCAATAATTGCCCATTTTTGCAAAAGGTGGCACCACATGGAGAACGTACTCAATTTGATAAGAAATCAATCTAGTCAAGGGATCAGCTAAAGAATATTTGCAGATAGGTACTTTGGTACAATAGCACTTTACAAAAACAAAATGTACAGCATTTGCCAATCTACCCAACTACCTAAGTCAGTGTGAAAACGCCTATTATTAATTCTACCGAAATGCTACTGAAAATGGTAACAACTCCTTTAACTGATTTGTAAAAATTTGTTTGAATATAATTCGTTTTTTCTTTTCGGTGTTCTGTTTCGTTTTCGTTGTGTTTTTGTCGTAGAGAGGTTTTTTGTTCAACATTATTTTTGTTTTGTTCTGCCCTATCTTGTGCGTTTTAAGAAGTATACCTACTCCCATTGTCGCTTACAGTGTAAAGTAGATGTCGTCAATGTTTAAGCAGTTATGTCCGAACAAATGGTATTCATTGGTATTTCAGAATTAGTTGGTTACATTGTACGTCTATTTACCACTGGGTACTTATTTACTTCTATAGCAATGTTCCTTGATAAAGTTCACTCTTATTCTCTTTGGACAACATTTGTTTGCAGCGTAAAGCTATAGAATCTAAAATAGTAAATTAAACTACCTAAAACTACGCAGTAAAAATTTATTCCAATGATGCATGGTGAGCATTTTGGATATGATATACTTTTCCTTATTTATTAATTAAAAACTGACTATTTTTGTTCATAGAAGTACTCTTCAGGCAAATCTTGTCCAAAAAAAAACTATAGTGAAACTCTTTAAGTAAAATTTTGGTAGAATATTTTAACCCAAACGACTACGTTAAGAGGTCTTTCTTTAAACATTTATTTTAAAAGACCCCTAAACAATCCACAAAACTATTACTCATAAAATTTCACTATAGGTCTGAGAACAACAACTCTGCCAAAGGCATATATAAGTATAATGTACGAGCCAAATTTTTTAAGTCAGTGACTCTTGGAATAAAATGTACTTGTTTTCGAAAAACCGTTTTATTTGTTAACAAAGTCTTTTTTAGATCGGTGAGCTATTTTCCAATATTTTATTTATTCTAAATAATAATTTTTATCGAGGTCCTCGAAATTGGCGTTTGTTTCAGTGATCACCTCTTTATTCGACCCAAATTTCTTACCGCCGACTCGTTTTTTTAGGTTTGGAAATAGTCACAGGGGGCTAAATCTGGTATGCAGATGACATTGCGTTGGTGGTCCGCGGCAAGTTCATTGACACCATCTCTGACATCATGAAGGGAGCACTCCGAATGGTGGAGGAGTGGTGTCGAGAACAAGGCCTTACCGTAAACGCAGGCAAGTCAGACAATATTCTCTTTACTAGAAAGAGGGTAAGCCTGAGGACAGAACCACTCAGACTTTTTGGAGCTGAAATCAACATGTCCGCGAAAGTTAAATATCTAGGGGTAACCCTTGATAGCAAACTGAACTGGAACGAGCATGTAGAAGATAGGATTCAAAGAGCCAAGAGGGTTCTGTTCCAGTGCAGACGCGTTTGTGGTCTCAAATGGGGGCTAAACCCAGAGGCTATGAAATGGGTTTACACTATGATGGTTGGACCTGTCATCACGTATGCTTCGGTGATTTGGTGGACAAAAGTCAGCCAGAAAACCATTAAGAAGAGACTGGACAGAGTCCAACGGCTGGCGTGTGTTGGAATAACAGGTGCAATACGCACCACTCCAATAAGCGCAATGGAGGTTCTGTTAGGTATGCTGCCGTTGGATTTAGAAATAAAGAAAACAGCGGCGCTGTCAGCCCTCAGGATGTTGCGAAATGCTACGTGGCATGGGGCAACGGCCCTGCATGGTCATATTCGCATCCTTGATTTTGTACAGAGAGATGTCAGGGAGACGCTTATGCCTATGGACGGAAGGCAGAGAGTAAAAATAACAGAAAAATGTTATAAAACTCTTATAACGGATGGAGCCGTTTGTGAAGAAATCGCTGGTAGTGATATCAGTATATTCACAGACGGCTCTCTGATGAATGACCGGGACGGGGCAGGCGTGTACTCAAAAGAGTTAAGACTATCCTGTGTACTGAGGTTGGGGAGGTTTGTGTCTGTATACCAGGCAGAAATGCTTGGCGTAGTGCATGCGCTGGACCACCTGATAGATGGCCGGATCAGTGGCAAGAAAATTGTCATCGCTCTCGACAATCACTCTGTGATTAGGTGTATGCAACGGACAGACATCACTTCCAGGTTGGCCATAGAATGTCTTACAAAACTCAATAGGTGCGCCCAGACGAATGAGCTCACACTTATGTGGGTGAGAGGACACTCTGGCATAGAACAGAATGAAGAAGCTGATTCTTTAGCAAGAGCAGGATCAGCAAAAGAGTTCTGTGGACCAGAACCACGTATCGCCATATGCGACAATATGGTGGCAGGCCTTATTAAACAATGGACGGACTCGGAACACAGTACATGGTGGGAAGAAGCTGTTAATTGCAGGCAATCAAAGGTGGCCGTGAAGTGGTCTCGTAGTGAGGCAGCAAAAGTTATCCGATACAATCGAAGGACTTTAAGCTGGCTTACCACACTGGTCACAGGACACGGTCCCTTCATGTACCATCTCGGGAAGATTACTCTGACTGAGGACGATGCGTGTGGGTTATGCCTAGAGGAGCCGGAAACAGCAGCATACATTCTGTGCCAGTGTCCGACGCTGGCAAGCATAAGATTGACCACTCTGAGACGCCCATTTATTGGCGAAGCCGAGATTGGTCAACTAACCTATAAGGATATGCTTGAGGTGACAAAGGATGCTTACACAAGGAGCATGCTCACGTACGAGTACTCCGAGCAGTAGTACCCTTTGTCCAATGGGGGACGAAAAGGGACCCACTGTGGTCTGCTTCGGCAAATCCCCAACTTATTATATATATAAATCTGGAGAATAAAGGAGTTTTGGCAACTACAGACGTATGCACCGGTGCGTTGTCATGGTGAAAGATAATTTTTTTCACCAAATGCGGTTGTTTTGATTAAAATAAATGTTTAAGCTGTCCAATAGCTGTGATCGATTTACCATTTTCAAGGTGATCGATGTGAATGATTCCGCTCCATATCAAACAACTGTAGCAATGACCTTGTTGGCCAACCTTGTACTTCTTTAGTGGACGTTCACCCAGAGAAGTCCACTGCTTTGACTGCTTTTTAGTGAGGCATCCAATTTTGGGATGTTTCGACAATCCCGTGTTGGGATTTTGCAAACGCAATCCCAGGATCCCGGCCCTAGACCCGGGATTGACAAACCTTAGAAAATGAATTTTTTGGAAGACGTAATATGAAGTTCCAAAGTAGGTATGCCTAGTTTTACAACACAAAACAATGCAGAAGATTTTAAAAAACTAAAAGACACAGTTTCGATGAAATGTTGGATAGTATTTATTGTTAATTTCTGAAAAATAAAGATGAATTCTTAAACAAAAAAATAATTAAATGAGATCATGCTCATAAAAGGCTCATAAAATTATTTAAAAAACAATAAAGTCATATAAAAATTTTAGTAACTCTAAGTACGAATTTTTGATATTTTGAACAGCTTGTCAAGGAAACTTTTTTTTTAATTTTTAAAAGTCACATTAAAGTCTTAATACACTATGAATGAATTTCTTAATACACTAAATTGCAATGGGGTCAAAGTGGTGGCTTATGCGGATGACGTGGTTGTTATGGTGTCAGGACTGTTCCCCTCTACGCTCAGTGGGCTAATGGAGGTTGCTTTGGGAAAACTCAGTGTCTGGGCTGCCAGGTGCTGCCTAGGAGTTAACCCTAGCAAGACGGAACTGATGTTATTCACCACAAAAACCAAAGCGCCACAATTTGTCCTTCCAAAGCTCAATAACCAACCTCTTACACTATCCAGTAGCGCAAAATACCTAGGTGTCATTCTGGATCCTAAGCTAAGCTGGAAAACTAACATCGAACAAAGGGTCAAGAAGGCCTGTATAGCCTTCTACGCCTGCAAAAAAACCTTTGGTAGAAAATGGGGTCTTCAACCAAAAATGCTCTTATGGCTATACACAGCAGTAGTGCGACCCATCTTGGCGTATGGTTCACTAGTATGGTGGCCTGCACTGAATAAAGCATACAACACAACTAAACTAGCTCGGATCCAGCGATCCGCATGCGTAGGTATCACGGGGGGTATCCGCTCATGCCCCACTGATGCACTTAATGTCCTGACACATTTACTCCCCATAGATTTACACATTAAGCTTACCGCAACAAACAGTGCAGTCAGACTCAGAGAGTCGTACAACTGGCGAAATAGACCATATGGACACAGCAACATTCTTAATCCGCTACCTCGGGAACTGCTTCCTGGAAAAACGGACTACGACACCCCCAAACTCGACTTCACGAAATCCTTTACAACCAAGTTTCCCACCAGGGTGGAATGGCGCAATGGGGGAATTGATCTAGCCTTCAATGTGTCCTTTTACACGGATGGCTCCAAGATGGAGTGCGGAGTGGGAGCGGGCATATACTCTGAGAAACTGGGGGTGGTGGACTCGTTTCGTCTACCAAACTCAGCCAGCGTCTTTCAGGCCGAGCTTTTTGCGATAAGAGAAGCTTGTCGCACCTTAAGGAGAGCTAATACCAACCACCTTAACGCAGCTATTCTGACGGATAGCCAAGCTGCCGTTAAATCTTTAGCTGCGATCAGTACCAACTCCAAACTGGTAAGGCAGTGTAAGGATGAACTGGCCCGGCTAAGTCACCAACTTAGCATTACCATAATCTGGGTTCCCGGCCATAGGAACATTTATGGTAATGAAAAGGCGGATGAATTGGCCAGGCGGGGTTCTTCCCTTGACGTTTCCAGAGCGGAACCAGTCGAAGTTCCACTGAACACAGTCAAGGGAGGAATTCGTTCTTACTACTTAACCTTAGCCGGTCGTAGATGGAGAGAACTACCAACCTGCAGCACATCAAGAAAAATATGGCCCCTCTACAATATAGGCAGAACTCAACAGTTGCTATCAAAGCCCCGGAGCGACATAGCCAGATTAACGGCTATTATTACGGGTCACTGGTGCATCGGAGTTCATGCCGAGAGAATCGGACTACCTTTCAACACCCACTGTCGCAGCTGCGATGACCCAAATGAAAAAGAAACACTAACACACTTTCTGTGCACCTGCCCGGCCCTGGCCAGGTCCAGACTAGCAACGCTTGGCAGGCCCTTCCTCAGCAACCTAGAGGAACTCTCAACAACAAAAATCAACAATCTCTTAACGTTCATCAACCGCACCGGATGGTTATAACCTAGCAGTGCGCTGCCCAGCCAACCAACAGAAACACGAGGTTATGGTATAAAAACGGCTCACTAGAGCTACTTGGATCCTGCTTGCATGTAGAGTCACCATCTAAACCAACCAACCAACATTAAAGTCTTCTGAAGTTAGTATTTTGTAATATTTTGTAAGTTAAGTTCGGAAGAGGTTTATATTTTTAAATTTTTTATATCATATTTTGTACAGATAGTTACAAAATATTTTTATTTATGTATTATTAAAATCACATTTCAGTATTTCTTAGGTATTATCATGTATTTCTCACATTGTGCTTATTTTAAGAAAGGTTTTTATTTAAAAAATTTTTAAATCACTTTCAGGCTTATCTTAAGTAGTATCATTAAACTTTTGGTGGAATTTTTTGGTATTTTGTTTGCAATGAAGGCAATCCCAGGATCGCGAAAGTCCCGGGATTTTAGGCCTTGCAATCCCGGGACTGTCGGGGCTAAAAAAGTCTGGGACCCCGGGATCCCAGAATTGGATGCCCTATTTTTTAGTATCTGGTGTGTTGTGATGTGTAGCAAAAACTCCTTCGGATTGCTGTTGAACATCGCCAAACACTGCTTTGAAGTGGGCACACGGCTGCACTTATGGTTGTCGTCGAGTGCGATGAATTGCGACACCCATCGCACGGACAGCTTTTTCATGTCCAAATATTTATGTAAAATGTGATACCTGTAACCTTAGCCACCTCACGCACTTTCATTCTCCGATCATCCAATATAATTTCATGAATTCTATCAACGATTTATGGCGTGACGACTTCTTTTTTTGGGCGACCTGAACGTTCAGCGTCACTTGCGCTGTTACGACCACAACGGAAACCACTTTTTTAAGCATTAAAATTGGGGGTGCAGCGTCCCCTTAGTATGGGGGTTGGAATTAGTTTTAAAGGTTTTCTAAGAGATGGCGTAACTATCAATAGATCGCATCGGGCACACCTGTGACTATATTCATTTCAAAGCACATTGTGTAAGCTTCATTTTTCAGTATGTGTCATTCCACTGAAGTGTAAACAACATATATTTTTTTTTCTGTGAACATGTCGACTTTCGTTCCAACAAAACGCAATTTGCGGGAAGGCTTACTTTTGTGCTTCCATTTGAAGAAAAAAGCGGTTGAAGCACAATGCACGCTTACTGAGGCTTACGGGGACTATGCTCCATCGATTTCTACTTGTGAGTACTGGTTCCGTCGGTTTAAAAGTGGTGATTTTGATACGGAAGACAAAGAGCGTCCGGGCCAGCCGAAAAAGTTTGAAGATGAGGAATTGGAGGCTTTGCTCGATGAAGACCCGTGTCAAACCCTTCAAGAATTGTCAGAATCATTGGGAGTCGACTTATCAACGGTCGGCAAACGCTTGAAGGCCATGGGAATGATTCAAAAGCAAGGAAATTGGGTGCCGTACCAGTTGAAGCCGAGAGACGTTGAACGGCGATTTTGCATGTGCGAACAACTGCTTCAACGGCATAAAAGGAAGAGTTTTTTGCATCGTATTGTCACTGGCGATGAAAAGTGGATCCATTACGATAATCCTAAGCGAAAAAAATCGTGGGGACCACCCGGCCATGCATCAACATCGAGGGCCAAGCCGAATATTCATGGCGCCAAGCTTATGCTGTGTATTTGGTGGGATCAGAAGGGTGTCGTGTACTATGAGCTGCTAAAACCTAATGAAACCATCACTGGGGAACGCTACCAACAACAATTGATGCAATTGAGCCGAGCATTAAAGGTTAAACGGCCGGAATATGCCAAAAGACACGACAAAGTGGTTTTTCAACATGACAACGCACGGTCACATGTTGCAAGAACCGTCAAGGAAACGTTGGAGGCGCTGAATTGGGATGTGCTACCCCACCCGCCTTATAGCCCAGACATAGCCCCTTCCGACTACCACCTATTCAGATCGATGACGCATGGCTTGGCTGAGCAGCGCTTCACTTCTTACGAGGATACCAAAAAATGGGTCGATTCGTGGATTACCTCAAAAGACGAATCGTTCTTCCGGCGCGGAATCCATATGCTGCCAGAAAGATGGGAAAATGTTGTAGCTAACGATGGACAAAACTTTGAATAATATACATTGTACCGTTGTTTCTAAATAAATGCTAAAAAACCGAAAAAAAACCTTTAAAATTAATTCCAACCCCCATATTTATCAAGACTTTTCTTGGTTTCGGTGATGGTTTTTTTGCGCAAAAAATAATGCTTGATGAGTACTCGAAATTCACTTTTTTCATTTCGTTGAAATTTACAAGGTTATCAGCTTTCAATGGCTCAAAGTTTGAAAGAAGTCTATTGACAGCTGGAAGTTGACCGAAACAGTGTTGCATTTAATGTTACTACGTGGAAAATTCAAAAGTCACTGACTTCTAAAACTACATACGTAGATGCTAAATATACATCATTGAGAAGAGATTTTATTTTTTAGCGTGTAGACGCTCTCTTATCCACATTTTAGAGATGTCATCACTTCTAAGTCAACCACTCCGCACCAATCACTTCACCAACATACACAACATAGTTGTACGTGAAGGTATGACAATCATCGGCAGCTGTGTTGGGCATGCTTGTGTGAAATGGAATTTAAATATTCAAAGGATTTGCGCAGCATATATTTGTACTCTTAAATCATCTTATAATGCTTTTATCTTTCTAAGGACGTGCCCGTGAGAGTTGGGCTCAGTTAAACGAAGACTAAAATATTTGTGTTGAGTGTTGACAAAAAATTTAATTCTTCTTTAAGTTGATGCAATCAATAAACATAGCAAAGTACCTAATGGTGTACTTAAATGCCAATATCGTAAATATCAGAACGCTTAAAATATCATAACTAGAAATTTTTTTCTTTAAGAAAATTCGTATAAATTTGTATTACATATTTATTCATAATGAAAAAGGGAACCTTTACCTTTTGCATTAAGCCAACAAACTGTTTTTAGATTCTTAAATGCATTGATTATATTTTGATATAGAAAATATATGCTTTTATTTATTTTTAAATCGATATTATTCCCGAAACTTTGTAGAAATATTTGATGCTTTGGTTATCTAAATTTTCAGTGATAGTTTAAAGTGTTATTGACTTAAACTTAAAGTCGTTAAAAAACGGACTTTTAGGTAAAATAGACATAATATTTATTTAAATGAAGCAAAAGTATGTTTGTTCTTACGAAATAAAGCTATACAAACTGGCAACGTACAGACTCTATTCAATTTGAGAGTATGTTAAAGTTAGCTCTGAGAAAAAGTGAAAATTTATACTCGATAATAGCTAATAATAACTTCATATATATGTAAATTAGACCATGTACTTCCAAAACTAAAGTCAATTAGATAAATGAAGGTAATTGGAATCAAGTTGGAGGATCAAAATTATTTAGATATTATTAATAAATTGCAAAATTCAGTTATTTGATTTTGTCCAGCAGTTTTATATGTTCTCAAGTGATATACTACCCTAGAATGCTTAAAATATATTTTTCACACTTTTAAAGCAATTAAAAAAGACTTTAGAGAGAAAAATTTCCCCTGTTCACTTTTAAAAGCTTTATGTTTATCAAAACAATTTGTTTTCACTGAGTACTTAAGAGATCCTTGAGTGACCTGAACTGCACTAAGCCAACACTTACAGAATGAACATCAAAACAATTTCCATAAACAAGCAAAACAAAATTAAAACCTATGCTTATCTCACTCATGTTCAGCTTATTGCAAACAATTGAAACATTTGTGCCACACATTAACAAGTTTTAATTGTATGCCTGTTGTTGGTGTTGTTGCAAAATTTGTATTGAGTGCGATGGATGGTGGTTGAGGCTGCGCTAGTTCTTTCAACATAGCTAGATACTAATCTGTGGATTCGTTGAAAAGTTTCATAAAAATCGCTTTGATTCTGATCAAAAGTGATAGCAAAAATGTTGCTTTTTATATTTCTTCTATTTACTTTTACTTTTGTGTGACCGGCTTTTATACCTTTTTTTATGTTAACGCAAGCTAATTTGTTTGTGTGGCTTTAGCAAAGTGCTGGAGCTTTGAGGTTCGGTTTACAGGCAGGTGGCAGCACTACAAAGTGCTGTAAAAAGGTGAACTCTTGATTAGCAATTATTAACAAGAAAATGGCTCCCTTGTGTGTCATTAGTTGAGTAACACTGACTGACCTTTTTATGCCATGGTCAACAAAAAGGGTTGTGCTGCACGCTAGTGTGTAGTGTGACGTTGTAAGTGTATTTTATTTTACTTTTAATGGCTATAAACATATTGTATAAAATAACAACTAAGATTTTTGCTATTAAACTTTTTGCTATAAACATGTTTAATTTTGTGATAATTTGAAATTATTTCAACATTTTATTTATTTATTTATTTATATTTTTCAGTCAATTTATTTTCAATATTTTTGCAAAAGAGCCGTTATTTCGAAAAGAATCCTGTGATAAAAATTCCACTACGTCTAGAACATAACCAACATGTCAAGTTAAAAAAAAAACCATGCAGTAGTTTTCACGTGATTCAAACAGACAAACAATAATTTCAAAAATTACGTTTTAGGAATCCAAATCCTTCAAAATGTTCAGCGTAAAAAGAATTTCGAAAATAAATTCAATAAACAGTTTTTCTAACAGTTCTATTATATGCATAGATGTATAGACACGACACAGCATTGCAAGGACCTTTTTATACAGCACACATAATTTTATTTTTTAAATTCAACCCGTAGTATTTGTATGAGATAAATAAAGTAATGTAAACGCCTACCAAAAACAAAAAATCAGATGCGTCGTAAGACACACGAGAGAAGCGAAGCTTTGGGCAGCTTCATAAATTTGATAATTTAACGTTTTTTTTAATAAAAAATTTTTTGAATTAAAAAACTTTAAATACCATAAAGTTAACTAAAAAAAACGAGTTAATATTTCCACCAGTAAATTTTATTACATTACAATATTATATTATTTGATTACGTGTTACAGTAATTTTGGATAATTTTCGTAAATGTCTTTAATTATTTTTATAGAGATTTATTAATGAAATTATTGGTTTTTAATATCTAAACTAGCAGACGTATATTATATACATAGATGCAATGGCATAAATATTTCCAGGAAATATTACATCAATAATTGTCCCTAATCGTGTTGTACAAATATTTATATCGCTTATCATTCTTAAACTATATTTATCAAAACGGTATTGTTTAAGGCCTAGAGTTTTTATGAAATTGATTTTTTTTTATATTTCAAAAGTATAGTCCTTCTGACGTTATTTTCACTTCTAAAGCCGTTTTAGTAGGTATCGAGCCACAGTGTTTCGTCTACATTCATTTTCTTTATAGTAATTTATCTCGAAACTACTTTTTTTCGCATGGTGTTGTAGTAAAAACAAAAATTATTCGGCCGAATCATTTGAATTTTAAATATGCTATTCACAACATCAGTGGCCATCGCTGGAAGTAGAATCAGAGTTTTATTTAAAAAACTTCGTATATTTCACACTTAATAAATGGAAGAAAACAAGCTGTTTTAAGAACTAAAAATTCAAAAGCACGTCATTCTGTCAATTTTCAATACTTTTTCTTTCTAGTTCCAGCCATAGCTGCAATCGTCTGTGAATCAGAAAAGAGTTTTCACAGCTTATAATGAATTACTAACGAACTTTCTTACCATTCTCTCCTACCGGTTTGCAACGCACTAATCTGGCAACGCCGACTCACTATCAAACAAATGTTCAAAATTTGTGCAAAAATATAATTAAATAAAATTTATAATAAAAAGGTGGTAAATAAGAGGTTTATTATAAAAATTTATAATGAAGGTAAAAAAAAAAAAAAAAATTCATCTTGCTTTCGTGGACGAAATTTTCTTCATCTTTTCGTTGCAGAAATGTCTTTCATATATCTGATTTTATTTCGTTGCCCAAATTTCTTTTGAATTTCCGTTTTATTTTCTTGGTGACATTTATAAAATAATCACTCTAGCTTTCGCTGACGAAATTTCTTGCATTTTTCATGAAAGTTTTATCGGCGAAAATTTGGACACTTGTATTAAAGTTTCCTGCACGATTTGTATGGGCGACTCCTCAAGTTTCGTTGGCGATTGGGAATTTTCGTACATGAATCCTTCATGAAACCTTAAGGAGACAGCCAACTGGGATATTCTTAGTTTTTATTTTGCAGATACATAGAAAAGTCAAAAACTACAACACAGCCCATGCCCCTTTTCTTTGAGAGTGCATCTCATTGAGCACCATTTTGTACATGATCAACAATTTTCTAAATTAAAAACAATATTTTTTTTTATGATGAATGAGTGTTTCAGTATACCTTAAAAGTTGTTCAATATTTTAACATTTAAAAAAATCCTAAAAAAACCTTGAATTTTCGAGCGCTACACAACTAGCCTTGCCTTAAGTGCCTGTGAACATTCATGTCTGAATTCGCAATTAAAATCTACACCTAAAACAATTGGCATCTTGGGTGTTTTTTATACAGTGATACAAGCTTAAATCATAATAAAACATAGTAATATATTTTGAATATCAATGAAACGAACTTTATGGGAAAGTATAATTTTATGACATTAATGCTTAAATATGATTTTGGCCATATAGCCGCCACGGCTGGCGAGTAAAAGGCGCAAACTGGAACACCAATTTTCACAAACTTTTCGCAACATTTGCGGCCGTATCTCGCCGATAACTCTTCGCATGTTGATTTCCAGGTGTTCAATTGTTTGTGGTTTATCGACGTAGACAAGTGATTTTACATAAACCCCAAAGAAAATAATCCAATGGAGTAAAATCACACGATTTTGGGGGCTAATTAATTGGGCCGTTTCGTGAAATTATTTTTTCGTCAAAAGTTTCCTTGAGTTAATCAATTGTAGTGCCCGCTGTGTGGCAGTTGCTCCGTTCTGTTGGAACCACATATCAGCAAGATTAATGTCAGCTAATTGAGGTACGAGAAAACTTCGAATCATGTTTCTATACCGTTCACCATTGACAGTAACATTCTGACCATCATTGTTTTTGAAGACATATGGGCCAATGACTCCGCCATCCCATAAAGCGCACCAAACAGTCATTTTCTGTGGATATAATGCTGTATCGACAAAAGCTTGTGAATTCTCCTAACTCCAAATACGACAATTCTGTTTATTTACGTACCCATTCAACCAAAAATGGGCTTCATCGGAAAATAAAATTTTCCATGGAAATTCAAAATCAATATCAATTTGTGCTTCAGCCCATTCGCTGAATTGGCGGCGCACAAGTTGAATCTTGAAAGGTTTTAAGCCAATATCTTTTCGTAAAATCTTCCATAAAGTGGAAGGACACAACCCCAGTTGCTGAGAACGGCGACGAATTGATTGATTAGGATCATCTCCAATGCTTTCCTGTACAGTGGCTACAGATTCTTCAGTGCGCACTGTTTGGCATCTCACGGGATGTACATTATCAGTAACAGTAAATGTGGTCGGAAAACGATCTATTGTTCTTCGAATTAGCAGCTCTGAAGGACGATTATGTACGCCATAAAATGGACGAAGTGCACGAGAAGTTTGACGAACAGAACCATTATTTTGATTAAAAATTTCCACAACTTGCACGCTTTGCTCTGATGTAAGTTGATCCATAATAAAATGTCAAAGCAACCTTAACAAAAAGCAACTATCAACTGTTAAATGAGTAGCAAAATATACCAGTGATGCGAATTTAAAGTTGTATTACTCTATAAAAAACACCTTTTTTTTTACACCAATATTACTTAATATTGAATGAATCACATTTTGTAACAGAGGGTTTTGGATAAGTGGTTAGTGTGTATGTGTGGAGCTGTCGATTGAAATGGTACGAATTAGCTTCTCACTGCTTACAAAGAAATAGTTTGAATTTTATATCCTCTTGTTGTAATAGACGCAAGTAAAAACAATAACAATTCTAAGGTTTTAATAAAATCCGTTCCTAAATTTCTTCAATTCTTTAAAAGCTTATAAACTCGCAATTAGGCTTGATAAAAAAAGAATGTAAATTTATTCAGGTCCTACAGAAGAACAATTAGTCCTAACAGGAACAAAATCCAGAATATGACTATATTTTCGCAGTCCACTTGACGAGGAATGCCCCTATAAGAACATAGATCAGTAGAATTAAAAAAAGATATGCTCGAGTCTTCAGAATTTGATTTTTGAACTTAAGCTTCTTTTTACCTTTATAAGCTAATTTTAAATTGTTGCGTTCCAAGGCAAGAAATTAAAAAAAGCAACTTCGTGACAAGGTATATAATCGAATGAATAAGTTTTATTTAAATTAATTCCTTGTATCCTCAAAACATACATATTTGAAAAATAGTAGTAAAAAATGGAGTAACTTAAAAGTAACAAAATAATACAGTATGACACACAAGGTATATAGTAGAAGTAGTAATTCAAAGTGCTTAGAAGTAAAGTATTACGTATTTAAAAAAGGAATGAATGAAAAAGTTTGAATAAAAATAGATATATTTGAAGTCCGCTACAGAACCAAAAAAGTTGTTATGCAATGAAATTAGTATTACATATATTCCTAAAACTTCAAAAATTATACTTGGCTAAAGAGTTTTATGCTTGAGTGAAATGGTCTTTTCTCTTGGCTCAGGCTCTTTGCCTAGATAAGTATTCTAAATACTTGATTCACTTGATCACTTCGTAAGGAAATATATACTTTCAAGACTTGATTTATCTAATTTTCTAAAATTTGTCTTGCAGTATTCTGTGGTCCAAGCCCATACCTTTGGCCTGGTATTTCGCTCCACAGTGGGAGCGCAAACACGGCTACAAATGGCCACGTGCCTTATGCGATAATTGGTTGCGCACGGACAGATATCTAAGGTGAGTCCTTTTTTTTACTTGAACTGCTGAAATAACACTAAAAATTAAATACTTTTCTCATTTCATTAGAAATTTTGCTGCCGATTTGCCGCTATGTCCCTGTAATCTAGAACAGGCCGTCTATGACAAGGGTCGCTATATGCCTGATCGTGACTGCGATAAGGATTCGAATCCCACCTGCTTGCGTCACAAGGGCGCCATACACTGTGTGGTCAGCGGAACACCTACGTAAGTGTACACAAGAGACCAATTATATTAAAGACTTATTTGATCATAACCTTCTCTTCAGGCCTCAGGGTGCCGAACAGCAGTGCTGCTACGATCGCTACGGTTTCCTTATGCTTTCCTATGATCAAATGTGGGGCTCACGTCCACGTCGCAATCACAATCTGGGCAAAATGCCCTGGAACGAGGCCAGCAAGGTGCCGACACTCTCCTCTTGGTTTCATGACATGCGTCCATTTTATTCGTGTTGCTTCTGGCAGCAGGAGCAGGCAGTTGGTTGCGAAACCTATCGTTTTGAAAGACGTCCTTCGCAAGATTGTGTCGCCTATCAGGCTCCAGGTGTTGCTGGAGTCTTTGGTGATCCGCACTTCATAACGTTCGATGGGACGCAGTACACGTTCAACGGATTGGGTGAATTTGTGCTCTCCCGCAGTATAGATGCCGATCAGCGATTCGAGGTACAGGGTCGCTTCGAACAGCTGCCCAAGAATATGTTTGGCGCCGTGCCGGCAACGCAGCTGACAGCATTGGCCATGCGTGGCAATACAACGACAACAATTGAGGTGCGTTCACGTCCATTGCATGCACGCTGGCGCTATCGCTTGGATGTGCTGGCCGATGGCAGACGCGTATATTTCGACCGTGAAAGTTTGAAGTTCCAGCATTTTGACGGTGTCACAGTCTATACGCCTACTTATCTGCTCAATCAGTCACAGGTCATAGTGATGTTCGACTCGGGAATCGGTGTAGAGGTGGTGGAGAACGAGGGCTACATAACAGGACGAGTTTATCTGCCCTGGGGCTTTATAGTGAGTTGAATTTTTTGAATTGTTAAATTACACTGTGCGACAATTAAAAAGAACTAAAAATCTCAATGGTTTCCGGTAGCCATTTGGTCTTAGAAAATACCCATCAAACGATTGGTATGGCTAAGCTCAAAAAAGTGGTCTTTATCTCCTTATCCATGATTCAATCATTATAAGGTTAATTATATTTCGTCATACATTTTATACATATTTTTACTATTAGCGCAGGCGGATACGCGGTATTGCACTCGCAATGGCGATATTTGACATAACCTTATTTTATGTGAATTTTCACATACACTCATACGGTGGTAGTAAAATATTACAGGAGTGCTGAAAAACTTTTTTCTTTTAAAATGTTGAATGGAGTTCCAACTGAACTAAACATTTATTGAAATAAGATCTCAAATAAGCATTTAATGAAAAATCAAAATGGATGATCAAAATGAAAATAAAATTAATTTTGCTCTTTTTGCAATATACGCGGTATTGCAAGTGGTGAATATGTACTATTGCACTCGCAGCGACGATATACTCTCGTAGTCATGGCAAAATTCTACTATGCTCATAGTAAGGTCTTTGAAGTGAGGTCGTTAAAGGTTCTTAAAAACACATGATAAATTAAATTAGGTTTGCTTTATAAGTAAACAATTTATTAAGCTATTAGGTCCGTTCCCGCACTCGATTCCAGCAACTTCAAGTAACTTGAATCTAGTACGGAAACAGACCAATTGTATGAATTAGATATTAGGTCCGTTTCCGTACTCGATTCAAGTAACTTGAAGACCTGTTCCAAGTAGCTTGAAGTTGCTTGAATCGAGTACGGAAACGGACCTGTTTTATGAATTATCGCTATTAATTTATTTTTAAAATATGCGTTAGGGCAGGTTCTTTAAAAAATATTTTAATTTTCGAAAGGCATCCAAGATGTTGGTGTACAAAAACTTTTTTTTTATGCTTATTGCATTACTTTCTACAGTCCATTTATTAATAGTATAAATCAGTGATGCCAACCCGAAGAGAGTAAAAATCCACAAATGCGACATAAAACATCCGTGTAAATCCGTGCTAGCAAATGAATATATTTTTTTTTTAATTTAAAAATAACAGCTAATAAAATTACTCAATTGAAGTCGTTAATAGTTTTTTACAAATTTTTGTATACATATTTGATTTTTTTTTATTAAACTTTGCAATAAACTTATAAAAGTTACAAACAACGTAAAATATAACTAAAAGTAATAGTTTTTAACTATTTTTACTTTTAGTTATGCTTATGTTACAATAACTAAAACTTAAAATATAACTTTTATTCATTCTAATGGAATATTAGATTTTTTAAATTGGTAATCTATATATTATTACGCAAACAAAAAAATTGTGGTACCATTTTACCTGTGTTAACGTCAGCATATTCACATAAATCTTACATCGTTGGAAAAGTATTTTCGAGTAAATTTGCAGAACATAATTGTTATTCGAATAAGTTGTCATTAAGATAGGTAAAACTAAGCAAATGTAAAAACTTTTTTCCCAATGGGACAGTGCAAACAAATAGTAACAAAGCTCTGTTGAACATGGTTGCTGTAGCATACACGAGAGAGAAGAGAGTGACTCAGAACACTTCAACAGAGCTGTGTGGCATTGTTGTTGTTGGTGTTTCTTAATTACTCTCTCGAACTGATAACCTGAACCATGGCAGAATAAGAGGCGGAACGGAATCAAAAATCGTAGCGGCCGACAATTTTTTGTTGTTGGAAAATACGTGCAAAATGTAGAAAACACCGCAGCTCGTTTTCCGCAACGATTAATCGCAGACTTATAGCCGATACACATTGACTGCAACAGTCGTCCACCGCCAAAACGAAAACTTGCCGTCAGAGAGAAATGTCGCAGTATTCTCGTCGACTTGATTAAAATGAACGCAACAGCGACAATCAGTATTTCATACAAAACATAAACAAACTCTGCTATGTTCGCTCTTGTCGTCTATCAAATTAGAAATAGATTGAAGTCTGCGGCAGCAACAATTGCGGTCGTGTTCTCTCTTTGTCGTGCCGTCTTCAAAAAATACACCTTCATAAGAAATCTTGCGTTCTATTTTTTGACAATTGGCGTTCGTCGCTAGTCGCAGTCAATGTGTATCGGCTATTAGAATCTATTCTATTCCAATCGTCGGTCGCAACGATTTGTGATTCTGTTCAGGCTCTAATGAGGTAGGGTAAGTAGCTTTGACAAGATCTTTTCTTAATGTCAAAATTATAAAATATAGTGCTGCCATATCACAAATAAAAATCCAATGCAAAATCCATATTAAGCTTTTCTGATGAAATCCTTTACTAAAAATTCTTCAAAACGGAGAAGTACAGGCTTTTTGCTTTAGGCAAGCTTGAAGCAGACTTATTCTGCGAAATATTTTTTTATGTCATTATCCAGCTTAAGCCTTCCACTTCAATTTTATTCTTGGTCATATAAGCGTGTATAAAGGATTTTGTGCGAAGTTACATTAATTTTAATAACTTTAAAATTACAAAAATGGCAAAAAGAAGTGGGGAAATTTGTTGGACAACGTGGAATAAAGAAAATTTAAGTTTCTTTAATGTTTAAAGTGATGTTGTAAAGAGGCGAAAGGGGTGGAGTCTTCTGGCTAAGACTTGGAATTTACAGGAAAAGTTTCATATTCATATTCATTGGGTTTTTATTTTATAAGTACAATAACAACTATGTTCTTTTACAGTACAAAGTCTAAAAACAAGATACATTTTGAATTTAGTGAAATTAAATTAATACATTAAATTTATATTATAAAAATAGTTTAAATTAAATTAAAAAATTATATTGGAAAAATTAGCAAACATTTAAAAAACAATTAAATCAATTTATAATTATTTGTTTAAGTTAAGAGAGAAAGAAAAAGAAAGGAAAAATAGAAAATAAGGTAAAGATAAGAAAACTGAGTAAAAGAGTAAAAGAACTGTTTACCTAGTAAATGTACAGTGAAGAATAATATTCCAAAATGTCATGTTTGAAATTTGCTATTCTGACTATAGATTTTATACAATTCGGTAATGCGTTCCATAATATGATGGCGTTTATAAAAAATAATCTTGTAGAATTCAAAAAATTAAAACATGGAATGACAAGCATTTGGTTTCTTAACGATTGACAAAATTGTAATTTTTCAAATAAATAGCTAGGCGTTCTGATTTGAATTAGTTTGGGCAAAAAGATGCAATTCCTGGCATTTAAGTAACTTATAATGTCACAACCTAGTATCAAATTTTTAAATTGAGCTAAGTGTTCATGAGTACGCAGTCCATATACATAACGCGTAGCATGATTATACGCAACTTGTAATTTATGTTGTGATTGTGAATCTAATTTACTGTAGACAAGTTCACCATATGTGATCACTGGAAGTATTAGTTGAACAACAAGCTTGCGTCTTGTATCAACTGGTGTATAATCAGCTGACAATCTAAGGTTCCGCAGGATGAAATATATTTTACGGACAACATCGTTAATGTGATCTGTGCACGTGAGAGAACAATTGATTTTAAAGCCAAGACTTCGAACACAACTGACTAGTTTAAGGTTCTTGTCACCAATTGAAAGGTCAGGAATATCCCCGTGATGAATTTTTTCTTTGGATATGGGCAACACATGTGATTTTAGTGCATTTAACTGAAGATAATTTTGTTTAACCCACTGGTAAATACTGTTCAGATCTTCATTTAGTTTATATACCAAATCTTCCATAAGGTTTGTTTTACCAGATAGGTATAGCTGAATGTCATTGATAAACAATGAAAATAGAAGTGGACCAAGAACGGATCCCTGGGGCACACCACTGCAAACTAATTTCTGCTGCGAAAATCTACTACTAACTTTTACTCTTTGTACCCTACCTGTTAAGTAGCTATTCAATAGTTTTACAGTATTCTCACTAAATCTATAAAAGTATTTTAGCTTGTGACAAAGAAGTGCATGATTAACGGTGTCGAATGCTTTAGAGAAATCAAGCAGACAAAGAAGAGTTACTTTACCATCATCATAAAAGGACCTAATGTCATCCAAGACTTTGAGGGTAGCCGTCGAGCAGCTGTGACCTGCCCGAAACCCAGATTGTAGAAGAGATAAAAGATTATTTAGTGCTAAAAAGATTGTGAAAAACATTTTTCAGAAACCGATTTCATCAAAGCTCCACGTAATTCGTGCTGCAAGCCACTACATTTGATGCCGAATACATGCCGTCGTTGCGGTCATTTGGTACAAAGTGGTCCATGTTGCAAAAATCAAAGTTCGATGTCGAACGCATTGCCGTCGTTGCAAGCAAGTTTAAAGGTTTTAAAATTGAGCACTGTCCCAATTTAAAAAAAAAAATGTTTGATTTATGTTCATCCATTGCATTAGCAAACGATATAAATAAATTCTTTATAAGATACAAGATGCAAGTGAGAATCAAATTCTTGAATAAAAAAATTTCAGAAATAAATTAGTCAAGATTATGCTAAAAAACTACTTCAAAGCTTATTTATTTCATAGTAGATACATATATCCTCATTTAATCTTATTTACCCTTCATAAAATTCCTTTTCCATGTGCTTATCTCAGAAATAACATTGATAAAAAAAAACTGGCAACTCTAAAACACACTTTGACATTAACGATAGGTCTTGTCAAAGCTACTTACACTGCCTTATTATTTGCTATGACCTAAACAGAATGAAGCATAGTAGAACTAGACAAGGTCATGATTCAATTATATATAAGGTTAAGTAACCATGAAATTGTTCTCATACAACAACAAAACTTGGATTGCAAAATGTCAAAGTAAAACAAAAAAAAAAGTAAACAATCAAATTAAAATTTCTGACTAGAAGTCAAACTATTTGATTTTTATATTAAATTTGTGTTTCAAATAATTTTTAAACAATTTTCTTGGAGTTTAAGTTTTTTTTACTACCTCAAAATGCCGAAAAAGTACGCGATTCGCCATAACTATTGGAACAAGGAAAACGTTTCCTTTTTTAAAGTGCCCAGTGACATTTTTAAACGAAAGCGCTGGATGAATGGAATTTGGATCGGCGAATGTCAAAGTAAAAGATAACAACACCAAACAGCTGTTTCTGACATTCGCCGAGAGATATGTGCTCTCAGCTTACTCAACCTTATATATAATTGAATCATGGACAAGGTAGTGTTAGGGCTGAATGTGTTCTCTTTCTTAGTGCTGGTCTACACTAGCCTCACTCAACCGACTCACTTTGATGTTTATAGAAGAGATGAGGAAGTGGAAAGGTAAATGAACCGTGAGGCAAGAGTTTAAAAAACTTTAAAAATTTTGCGACTCTCTTTGGTTTGACATTTGTCATTTTGAGTGTATTTTTATATTTTGCGCTTATAGCTGCCGGTTTAGCAGTGCTATATGCAGCTATGAAGCACACACTCAAGTTAACACTAATTTTTTATAGCTTTAAAATGTTTTAGGTTAAAAACAGCACAAAATAAAATGCACACTCAAAGTGAGGCAGGTTATGTGTGTGAACATTTAACAACTTTTTCATGGCAAAGTGAGTCGGTTGAGTGAGGCCAGTGTAGACAGGCTCTTAGTGACCATAACTGTCCAACTCAGCAATTTTGTTATTTTTGCCAAGTTTTGCTTTCATATTGCATTCTCATTGGTTGCAGATTTTGTATGAAATGTCAACTTCGTTTTGACAGTTTCGGTCACCGGCTCTTCGCCCTAGCACTACCTTATCTAATTTTGCCATGGAATGAAGTAATTTCATTCAATGAACCCAGTGGTAAATAGACACATGACGTAACCAATTATTTATTTTATACCTACAATGTAGCTGCGAGACTTCCAACGCCTGTAGAGTTGATAATTGAGTTTTTGAAGTGAAAACTTCTTCAGGCGCGTTTAGTAATTTTGTGTTGAGGAAAATCTTTACTTAAACGAAACCCTTACTCATGACACGACATCCACAAATCAAGAGAAATGCCATATTTCAGACAGTTTTAGTCGTATTAGCCAAAAATGTATGAAATGCAATACATTTGACACGTTAGTGCTATTTAAAAAATGCTGCCATGCCTACTTTTAACGGCTGTTAAACGACAGCAATGTTTGTTTGTTTGTTTGTTTTTTCGTCCTTTATCCCTTTCAGACCTGACGCTACGCCACTGAGAATTTTTTTATGATATTTGGAGTAAATGGACTTTATATGATCTGAAAATATATTTAAAGCCAAAACTTTGATATTTTCATGTTCTTCAAGGATTTTCAAGAACCAAAATTTTGTACTGAAATAATTTTTTTTTGCATCAAATGACCTTAAATCAATTAAGATTTTAAAATATTTTTTATTTCATATATTAAAATGTGTCCACTTTACTAAAATTGCGCTATTAAGCGCTATTAAAAAACAACTAACGATAATTCCTTGAAAATTTAAGAAACGGCAAAATGAACATCAAAATAATATGAGAAGCAAAAAATAATCAGCGCAATCGATACATGAAAATTTTTTTTACATTCTGATTCTGATAACAGTGAGTACAGAGAACGTAAAATGAGTTGTGGATATGTATTAGCCAAAAGTATTAATCTATGTAATGTTTTTTGTCTTTGATAAAAGTTTTTCAATAAAAATTAAAAAAAAAAAAACAAATCGACTTTGATATGTTTGAACTTCGACCACAGGCAATACTAGTCATTATATAAATACAATAACATTGAAGTACATTTCACAGGCACTTTAAGTTTGTTTTAACCCATAAATGAGAACGTATGATATGTCATACGCGATGAAAACATTTTTCAAAAATTTGCAGCCACTGTAAAGCTTTTGCTTCCAACAGTGTGGGAAAGCCAAAAGTATGCTTTTTCCAAAAAAAGGTCGTAAATAGACCTTTAAAGCCTTTTTGTTTATTTTTCCCGCCAGTTTCAAGTGCAGTATTTCAAAGAAAACTGGAAAATTAAACTCAGCTGAGTTTTTTTTACAAACATCAAGAAAAAGAAAATATATAATAAAAAAATTCATTAGGTTAGAGTTGAACGGATGTGTTACAAAATGAAAATTTTCCGCTTTCTCATTTTTTCTAATTTTTTAAGTTTTTTATTTATTTCTTAACTTACAGACCCCTTATACGTTCATGATCTTATACCAGGCGCGTACCCAGAAAAATATTTCTGGGGGTTTTTATTTTTTTTTTAGACTTATTCCAATTTTTTTTTATAATAATAATATATTTGTTTTTTTTTGAGCTAGTGCACTTAAAATTTCTTCTCACATCCCTGTGAACATTTAGAAGAGCTAACCCATTGAGCCTTTCTTCTCCAGTGCCTACAAATATGGGGTACCAATTTAAAATAATGTTTCAAGCAGTTTTGTAACCATTTTTTAACAAGATGTTATAAAAATTTTTTATTAAACACATTTCGTCAAAGTAGAAACAAATTGTTTTCAATATGTCGCCCATTTCACATTGAAGTGTTATATCAGTTGCACTGACCATCTCCAATTTGGATAAAATTTTGTGCTTTTTGAGGATCCACAATCATGCGAATGCCAAAATAGGGTCTATTTTGAGATAAAGTAGCTCAGTGAATTTAAATGCGATTTTCGTAGATAGGGTATCATTGGAAATTTTATTTTGAGAGAAAAATATTAAAGGTCCAATTATAATTACTAGAAGTAACGTAATTTGATCTAATGTCAGTTAAGCAGTGCGTTCTTTCATTTATTGTTTGAACTAATGCTTTCTCATACAAGTGGTTATAATAAACGTAACGTAACGTGTCGGGACGTATGGATCCGTGGTTTTTGGATTTCTAAGTTACTTTACATTACGTCTTGTCAAAAAGCAACTGAACATTGAGGTTAGATTCGATTAGTGTGCAATGTGTATTATTGAAACCAAATTTTTTGTTGAGTTATAGTTATTAATGTGATAGTTCTATATATCCACAGCTATGGATGACGAAGTTATAATTGAACTTGTACGGGAAGATGCAATTATTTACGACAAACAACTGCCTGGCCTATTATAATTGCTATAACGTTTTCTTACATTGCGTCCCGTCATAATGACAGTTGAAACATTACGTTACGTCTATTATAATTCGAGCTTAAGCTGTTGAAAAAAATTGCAGTTACATGACTCATTATTAATTTCAAAGATTAAAACCATACCAGTAGCAGGCGCTATAATTTTTTTTCATTTTCATTATTTTAATTTTTTTGTACGTTCCATTACCTTTCCAAAGATATGAAATGAAAGTGCGTTCTTTAAGGGTTCAGAAGTTATGGCACAAAAACGTTTTCAACGAATTCAACTATCGTTGATTTTTATTGTGAAAAGACTACAATACAAAGAAACTTAAACATTTTTTTACGTAAATAAAATAGAAAATATTTTTTTAAAATAAATTTTTTTCCAAGTACAAGTAGTTCTTTTCTGCCAGTGTCAAGGTATTTTGGTCCCAATTTATCTTGAAAAAAAAAATCAAAGTGCATATTAATAAGATTACGACAACCTTAATTACTATGGTAGGGTTTGGTTACAATTTTCCCCCGCTAGTTTCCAATAAATTCGGACCAATATATCCTGACATCGGCTGAAAAGGACTGCTTTTTTATGCCATCTATCGAGAAGAAGATGCATTTAAAAAAAAACAAAAAAATTTTGGAATATTTTTTTATATTATTTATACTGAGAATAAAAGTGTACTTTAAAATTAAACAATAAATTTTAAAATAGAAATTTAACGCTTTTGCGTTTCTACAAAACAAAATTTAAAATAAGCGTTTTAAATTTTCAACTAAAAACTCATTTATTTTTAGTATAATTTTCTCTTACTATCTTTACAATAACAAAAAAAAAACGCCACTATCTGAGTTTGAATCAAAAAAATTATGTGCAGTAAAATCTTTGACAATTATTGCCAGATCATTGAGACCAAGCTGAGAAAAACCCCGATTTAACATTTTTAATTTTGAATTGGTTTTGCAAATTATGAGCATTAGATGAAATAAAAACTAATTTATTTTATTAATATTTAAAATATTTCAATATTTTAAGCCGCAATAAAATACAAACTTTGTCGAATGGAGTTAAAATATGGTATTTGAGGGGTTCCAGGGGTCAGTTATTACGAATTTGAAGACAAAAACTAGAAAAAATTAAAAAAATGGACTCGAAAAAATGGCAGGTTAATTTTATTGTTTTTAATTTAAGAACAGTATTTTAAAATTATATTTTAAAATATTTGTTTTCAATGCTAAAGTTTTTTTTTTAAAGTTCTTTTTAAATAAATGTTTTTAAACTGTAAATGTTTACTTTAAAAGTATATTTAAAAACATTGTTTTGAAAAAAAAATTTTGTTTTTAATTGAACTGTACAAACATTTGAATGTAAGTTAAATGAAATTCAAGCTCTATTTAAAAAAAAAATTATTTAATATGAACACAGCTTCATTAAATTTTAACACATATTCCCTCAGTGAACTTTAAACAATTTTAAGCCTATAGTCTTACAATTAATATTTTAAATTGAGTCTTTTTATTTTTTATTTCAATGTCATCTAAAGATTTTTGTCGTGACCATAAATACACAACAGCTGCCATGTGTGTTGAGTGTTTTTATTGAGGCTCGTCGAGAAAATTCTTTCATTTCGGGGATTGTAACCTCCAAAACCCCCTGCGTACGCGCCTGTCTTATACGTTTACACAGTTCGCCATGAATAAGTTCATTCTTGTGAGTAAACAAACGTTAAATTGCTGCATAGCTATATTATGATTGAATCATGTCCTTTCCGCAGTACAATTTGGGTATTGTTTGGCCAACAAAATAGAGCAAAAGTGTTGTACCCTCAAATCCTCTCGAGGGGTTCAAATATCCCCTCAAATATCCCACAAATTAACTTGTGATTCAGGAAAGATAAGTGATATCAGTTCCCTTATTCCAACATACAAATTTTTCAAGGTCTTGTCTACACCTGTTCAGAACATTTTATTCCATTAGAACTTACCCACATGCAAAAGATATTTTTAAATTTTCTAGAATATTCAACTGTAATTTTTTCCCTTTGAAACCTTTGAACTACTTTAAAAAAATATGTATATGTATGAAAATATTTTTACTTGTTTTTTACAAAAAGTATTTTGTCTGTTAGTATTGGTTTACTGGTAAGGATAATTGGCTAAAGGGAAGCTAGGTTCAAGCAAGCGTGAAAAAAATCTGTTTGTGTAATCATGGAATTGTTAAAACTACACAACCCCGAGTAAAAAAAAATCATTAAACCAAAGAAAATACTCTTCGCCACAAAGACTGTTATTGGCTAGTTTGTGCCTAAAGATAAAACATCGTCACGGCGGTCACAAACATTGTTATATTCCCATGAAAAATATACTTTAAATCAAAGATTTTTTTTTGGCAAGGACGTACGTCTTTAAAAAACATGAAAAAAGTCGTTAAAGTAAAGAAAATTTACTTTGGCACAATGACATTTATCCATTACGGCAAGGACGCAACTGTTAGATTCCCGAGAAAGAAAATTTAAAATCAAATATTTCAATTCTTGTGGCTATGACGAACGTCTTAAAAAAAAATTTACAGTATAGCGTGTATACAGTACAGAAGGGAAACTTCTTAAAATTAAGAATAAGAGAGATTTTTGTGAAAGAGACAGAGAGCAAGAGAGAGAGAGAGAGAGAGAGAGAGAGAGAGAGAGAGAGAGAGAGAGAGAGAGAGAGAGAGAGAGCATTTCAAAAGGAATACAATCAGCGTTGCCATATGGTCCGATATATCGGATATGTTACGATTTTAATACTTGAATCCGACAACTGAAATCCGAAAATTCTTCAAAATATAACGATTTCAGAAAAAGTATATCCGGCGTCCGATTTTGCATATATTTTTATATACATATATATATGAAAATAAAAAAATTAGCTTTATAAAATTGATGGCAACTTTAAAATAAAAAGATGGGATGGTACTTCTGCATATCCAATAATGGAAAAATTTATTCTTTGAATTGTTGAGCTTACCAAACTCCTCAACTACCGTTTAGCGGACTTTTAGTCAAATAAATATTAATAAAGCTAAAGTTCGCAGTAGATTAGAGTTAGAAACAATGAAAGGAACTTTGCATACAAAAGATTATCTGCGTATGAAATCTTTTAACTGTTTTAGTCTTGAAATTGATAAAGAACTGATAAACAAATTTAATAAAGCAATGTATATATGACTTCGAAAAAATTATATTTTTTATACATATTTTTTCACCAAAATCTAATTTTTTTGTAGTTTTTGCTGGCTTAAAACAACAACAATTTTTCTTTAATTTACTTGAAGTAAAAGATTTACATTTCAAAGTAATTTATTATTATATATTTTCTATATTTATAATGATTATTGAATTGACTTTTGAAAGAAATGTGATTTATTTAAATAAATAACCTTAAATATACGTCATACGTCTAATAAAATACAATATTTTATATGCCTTTTTTGTTGTAAAATGCGACTGAAAATTTTTTAGTTCTTGTTTTCAGAGTTTCACAAATCCGACGAGAAATTCGACGTTCAGAGTGCAAAAGTTACGCTGTACAATTTTTTTTCATGGCAACACTGAATACAATAAAAAATTTTGCATGCAAAAATTTCTGTTAATTTAATATTTACACTGTCAATTGCTAATAATGATTTTAATTGTTTCTGATAACTAAGATATGAGATAATGTGTAATAATTACATCTTTTATAAAGGAAACTATTTTGGAGGTCACTTAATTGAGCTATTTTCTTAGGTTATCTTTTTAATAGTATCAAATATCTTTTTACTTCTATAGAGAAAATCTTATTAAAACTGATAAAATATTGCTTAATAAAATTCGTTATTGAATGAATGATGTGAGAATCTTTTTAACACTCATGTCATCTTACTCACTCATCTCACTAAAATTCAAGAAGAAAACACTTAAATCTAAAAAGAATATCTCTTTGATCTGGAGATCTTATTAACAGTCATGCCGTCTCACTAAAATTTATGAAGCGACTAAGATGAATGTCTTACTCTTATTTTAACGTTTACATGTCTATAGATTTGGTTTTCAGTCATGATCGTTCTCGAGGTTGTAAAATACGTAGGAAGAATAAAAAATTATAAAGAAATTTTATGTTTAAAGAAACAAAAGTTAACAATGGATAATTTTGTTCCAGAGCTTGTTTTTGTTGAAACTGACATTCTCGAAACTCAAGCTCAACTCCAATTTCAAAAGAAATATTATTAAACCAATAAGATTTCCTGGCTTAGTATCAAGAAGATAACTTTTAAAATTAGCCCGAATTATTAAGAAAATTTTTTTTTAAATTTTCAAAATGACCTGTTAACAGCAAATATAGAATGATTAAAACTAAAAGCAGAGTTTACACTTACGTTGATATTTAGCAATGACACGGTAATTCGGGTTAATAAGAAAATCTCATATTTTTCACAAGAAGTAATTATAGTTTAACCCTCATCCGGCCCTCAAAAAAAGTCACAAATGAAACCCTAATGGGTGAAATTTCCCCCATGAGTATTTTGTACGCCTAATTAACTAAAAATTATTAATTTTCTTTTATATACGTTTATTTTGTTAAATTACAGTTTATTATTTACAGTTTGTGCAAAAGTAGAAAGCAGCTTTATGCTCACCTCATATATTTTTGCTGCAGGAAGGAATATGCTTTTCGGTCCTTTTTCCGCATATGGGTTTCGCATTTACCGTTATGTTTTATCAACCACAATATTGATATATTATTCTAAACGAAAGGAACATTTTATACAAATACCATACATTTCATTAATTTTACATTAAAAATTAGCCATAATATTGATATCATATTCTAAAAGAAAGGGACAGTTTATACAAATATCATACATTTCATTAATTTTGCATTAAAATTGTGCTAGGTATAGAGTTTTAAACTTCAAAATGGGCGAAATTTCACCCGAGGATAGGATGAGGGTTAAAAAGTTTTCGTATAAAAAACAATAAGTTTCTTCTTAGATCTCTATGATTTTACTAATAAAAAATTATAGGTTCGAAGAAGATTTTCTCTATGGTCTTTAATTTTTCGGATGAAAACCATTAAGTAATCTTATTGATTTTGTTTTATTTTATGGCGTCGTTTTGGCTCTGTGTATGTTCTAAGTGTGTCCAAAGTATGTTCTACACCGACTACTGACAACAATTGAGATATAAGAAGTAACTTTCATCAATCCAGGAATTTTCGCAAAGTGTTATTTAACTATTTTTTTGTACAATTTTTAGAATAAAACAGCCGGGCTGTTTGGCAATTGGAGCTTCAATCCGCTGGATGACTTCACGCTGCCTGATTTAACAGTTGTCCAGATCAATCCTGACAACATGCAGGACGTGGCCAAAAAGTTCGGTATGAAGTGGATGTTGGCTGATCGCGATCTGCCGGGTGTGGGTGCGGCTCTTTTTACGCGTGAATTTGGACGCATGGCCAGCTACTATTCGAACGCCTCATTTGTGCCGAACTACATGAAGGAACCGTCGCAGTTTTTACCGGCAAATAGATCGTACGATATAGAGCGTGCAGAGGAGTTGTGCGGTGAGAGTTATCAATGTCGCTTTGACTATGGCATGACTTTGAATCGAAATCTGGCGCACTTTACGAAGAACTACTACGACAGTCTGATCAACATAAGGACCTTGAACTCAAAGTAGGTGTCCTCTGTTGAACATGCTTTGCCTTGTTATATGTAGGTAATACATTTTTCTCTACTCAACAGGCGTATTCTTTCGTGTGGCGTGCTGGAGACGCCACGTTTTGGTCGTAAACTAAGCTTCTGCTTCATGCCTGGCTGTAAGGTGTCCTTTGAGTGCAACGAAGGTTTTGTGCTCATGGGTGACCAGCGCCGTGAGTGCATGTCCAATGGTCTATGGAATGTGCCAGAGTACGGTTACACTGAGTGTCTGCGTAAGTATCGAGTCTTGAATATTTGTCTATATTTCAACGGTTGCAATCTACTTAAATACTTTGCTTCGGCCTTTTGTCCATTATTCCCCACAACTCAATTACATCCACTAAAATAGGTGAGGTCTACTATACACGACGCGTCGCTTTTATTGCAATTGGCATTATCATACTGGTAATTCTTCCGCTTATGCTCTGCATCATCTGTGGTGTCTATCGCTTCCGCCAGAAGCAACTAAAGGAGGATCCCAACTGGAAGATGCCCGTCTTGCCACGTTCACGTGCCTCGTCCCGCACCAATCTGCGCCAGCTCAGTACGGGACCCGATGATGACAGCGACACCGATGCTACGGGTACACTGAAAAAAAGTAGGTCATATGATAAAGTTTATCGCACGAATGAACCACTACCGGGCAAACCCCGTATTGAATTTCCAGCTAAGAAATGGGATCTGGATGACGAAGAGGATGTGACCTCATCCGAAGGTAGTGAGAATAAAGATACAAAAGTAGCTAAGGATATTGAATACATTAATAAAACAGGTGATCGACCGAAGCAGATGGGCCGCCGTTCACTGCGTTCCGCATCAGATCTGAATGGCGTCGATGAGCACGATGAGCCGGAGGAGGAGCATGAGAATGAGCAGCCTCCCTCGCCTGAGGTCGATGAGCACGATATAGCTGGACCGACTGTACTCAAGCAGCAGTACAGCCCCACCTTCAGTGGCCTCGATAGTCGCAACAGCGCCGGCAGTTCGATGAGCTATCCAGTCAATGCACCTCAACAGAATCGGTTTGGCGGTGTCCCAGTGTTGCCAAATAATACCCAATTTTTTAATCGTCCACCTTCTGGCATGCCGACAGGTGCTATGCAAGTAGCTGGCACGCCCATGCGTACAGCTCTACCACCAGTGCCCACAGCAGCTACGCCACTCTTGCAGGATAATGGTCTGCCATCCCCACCGCAAGCTGCTTCACCCACACCATCTGCTCAGAAGTCGACTGAGGTGTAGAGTTTACACAGGCGTTACCATCGCCCACACTCACATGCCACACCCATCTCTTATTTATGTTTGTAACATATTACAACTAAACATCATATCGATTTCTTATAACATGGGGTTTCATAGAGTGGTGACAAAAATTCTAAAATAATAATACACATCCAAGCAAAGTGAGAAAAAAACACATAAACACACACACACACAGCTAAAAAGTTCAAATATTTCAAAAAAATAAAAGTTTTTATTGTACTTTTGTTGTAATCTTAAGTTTTATAGTAGCTTTTCATATCGTTTATTATTAAAAGAGAAATGCATTACCTACTTACTCAGCAATAACAAATAACAACAACATTGTAAGCCACACAATCTTTAAAAATAAAATAATAATTTTGTTCTGTGCTTTTAGTGTAAAAAGTTGACATTGTTTTATCTAGACATTCATAACTAACTCATGTGCCATGACTCTAAAAATGTCCTAATACATTCCATAAATAATCCATTCCAACAAACAGCTGTAACATGCTTTAAAAGAATGACAAAAACATCACAATTTTCAAGGGAAAATTTCCGGTCTTGAAAAAACTTATATGCCAAAATGTTTTATTAACCTCTTTAAAAAAAAAAAATTTTAAAAAGAATAGTTTTTCTTTTGCATTTACAACTCAATATATTTATGTTTACAATTTTCTTGCCATAAATTATAATCATGTTTGTAATGTTTATCATGTTGTTATTTCACATTTTTATGTTTTATTTTTCTTTTTAAATAAAAATAATAAAAAAATCAAGTTTTTCTTATAACGGCTGCATTTTGATTTTAATTTTTTCCTTCTCTATTAATGATATTTTTGCAGCCCTGATAATGCCAATTGTTGCACCAAAGCGCACGCGACGTGTTTTTGAGTAGATTTTTCTTTTACACCCGAACTCAATGCATTACTTTTATTTTCCCTTTATAATTATTAATTTTATGGTTTGCGTTATAAAAGTGTTTTTGTGCAACAATTTGGCAACGCAATCAATCAATGTAAGGTTTTTTACAGAAAACATGTTTAAAAAACGTTTGTTTGATTGATGGCTAGACATATCTACATTTTAGGCCATCTGGAAAAAAATCATAGTCTGCAATATTGATAGTATAACCGACAAAAATGATAAATGGATATTGTAGAATGTGAAAAGAGTAGCATGACCGAATGATTGTAAGTTTGGCATATAGCCAGAAGGAAAGAACGACAGAAAAACAATGATTAAAGTAAATGCCGTCCTACCTGGTAGTTCCGTGCCAGTTTTTTAAATCTCAAAAACAATAAAACTTGTCCACCAATTCATTGAATTCTGATTGTATATTTGATGTTTAGTTTAGTCTATTTAACAAAAATTGTTGACATATAAAAATAGATCTCTGCATGCCGCTTTGAGAATGGAAATAACAACATCAGAAATAAAAAAAAAAATTAAAAACTATTACATTATCAAGATATTAAGAAATAACTCGAATTTACACTATGAAAAATTATTATCAAACCAAAGAATACAAATGTTGTTAAGGGAGAAATAATAGAGCAGTAAGAATAAGAAGAAAAGAAAAGAGGAAGTTAGAATTAGTAAAAAGTATTCGAAAATTAAGTGCGTAAAGTAGTGCTTATTCGAAAAGGTTTTGATACTATTAGGTAGTGAATTCCACGATCTTATAACTCTGACGAAAAATAATATACTAGAGTTAACGAAATTAAATCTATGGCTCACAAGGTTCATGTTTCTGTATCAGAGGAAATGACAATAAGCAATGTTGCTTTTGTACTAAAAACAAAAAAAAGGGGAATTTTACAATAAGTAACTTTTACGCGTTGCTCGATTGTATATTTTTCCATGGTTCAAATTGAATTAGTCTGAAATTGAGAAATGTCAAATGAAATGCAGAAAAAACTTGACATTTAGGTGTGGTTCACATTCAACATCGGCCCTTAAAATTTAACCACCCTTTATATGTAATTTGTCAGGAATTGAATACTTCATTTTCTGAAAATATCCAGTCATATAAAAATTTCTGTCCACATAATTGCATTTACTTAAAAAATAAGAGATATATCGATGCCAACTAAAAATGTAACTCTTTGTAATATGTATAGAATTCTGCAATTTCATTAACACGAAATAAAACTTTTGCATAATGTATTTTGTTACTTTAATATAGAAAGGCCCTATCTCCTTTACTTCATAGGAGAAGGAAAAAACTCCTGTAGTTTTTGTAGTAAAAAAATTTTACATCATAGCAAAGTTTTTAATAAAAAAGGCTGTAAAAAAATCGAAACTACAGAACTTAATTTTTCAATAAATTTTTCTTAAAATTCAAAAACTACTTAAAATTAAGTGTAAATTTGTTGAATTTACGAAATTTTTTTCTGGGTGTGATGACAGTTATTTGCAGCTGACAACCACTACTGGCAAAAAATATGACGCTGGTGTGCTGTAACTTTGTTTTCGACTCATGGATTTCGTTCAAAATTTGCATGGTAAGATTTTTTGATCACTTTTGACGTCAATGCAAAATTTTTAAAAAATTTCAAAAATGTTAAAATGATTTCACAGAAAAAAAATACACCTAGAATTCTTTTTTTTTTCCACAACTAAAATAACCATAACAAAAAATTACATGTCAATTTCATAAAATCGGCCTACTCTAATTTTCGTTCGAATAAAAATTATTTCACATTTGTTGGGGGCAAAAAATATATAATTCGAATAACAATTAGCTCTGCTTGTGGAGTAGTTTCACAAAATAATTGAATCATTTCAGCATGTTAAATGATTAATTTGCAATTAAAAAGCTGTTGTAAGCATCATTAAAAAAAATTGCAAAAAGTGATGTTTAAATGCTGTTTAAAAATTAATTAGTGAGTAAACTTAATTATCACTTAATAGCTTTTAAAAATTTAAAAATTATGCTACTGAAAGTGACAGTAAAGTTTAACTGTAAAGGGAAATAACTACAGAGCAAATGCATTTTGAGCACTTCCGTTATCTAGCAACTAGTCATTAATTTTATGTAATTGGCAACATGGCGACTGGCATCCGGTGTAGCTGTGCAGCCAACTTTATTTTTTGCTTCTGCTATGTATTTACATATAATTTTATTTTAGTAATAATAGTCTCATTTGTATGTTTTCTTTCTTTTGCTTACTACACCTGTACCATCATCGGTCATCTGCGTAACACATAATGGCTGCACTAAAACATAAACATAAACACATACCAACACACCCACATATACCTACATATACCTACATATTAACACAAACATGAAAACAACACGTAACCAGGCAACGAGGAGCATCAGGCACGCGTTGCCAGCGTTTCGCTCGGCATGATTTTGCTAGTTTTAATACCCAGCCTCCTGCTGCTTGTTTGTGCTGCTCATTATTGGATCCGTGAAAAAATAGCTACAGAGGAAGCAGCAGGTGCTTTACTTGCCGCCAACAAGACGAAGACAGCAACAAAATCAGCTAAATTGTATTAGGTGCTTGTCGACAGGATAGTCGTATAACTCGTTAAAGGAAAAAAAAAGTGCAGAGAAGAAAACTTGAAGCGAATACTGTAGTTTATGGCAAAAGCGCGATTGCACTTTGTTTTTGCTGCTTCGACAATGAATGAAGTTCCAAAATGAAGTCAGGAACATCAGTATGTTTTATTATCGTATTACATTGTGTTTATGTTAATTATCCTGTTCAAGTTTATTTTGCGCTATTTAAGGCACATATTTTTACGTACTCTTTTCAATAATTGTTCGAGATTTTATTTATTCGACTCCATTTTATTTAAGTTATTTGTACAGTTGTAATATCAATACAGTTGTAATCAGGAGCATAGCTCAAGTGATTGAAAAAAAAGACATGAAAATCGCATAGCGTTACTCTTCATTTGCATGCATTACTTCGTTAAAGCGTGGTTGTAATTATACTACGAAGTCGATGCATGACTAGAGAAGAATATTTTTTTTTATATTTTTTCCCTTATATTATTGCTGTTATTTTATTATTACATAATTTTTTTATTTTTGCTGATGGAGAACGTATAAATGTAATGATCAAAAGCTTTATTAAAAATGTATTATAGCTTTAAGATTAACATAGTAAAAAGTTTTTACCTTTAATTCTTTCTTTCTTTCATTATTATAGCATTATAAAAGAGTTTTTATTCATAAAGAAATTAGTAAATGTATGATAATAAAACAAATTAGAAAAAATAAAATAATAACATTTTTAATATAATACTATTTATAAATAAATTATCAAATTGGACTAAGAAACTAATGAGAAAAATAATTTAAAATTATTTTTTACTCTGTAGTTATTTTAAAGTTGGTTTTTTTTGCTTAAAAGTTTTTATGTCTTCCGGTTTAGAGAACATGATAGGTTTTCAAAATAACTCCACACATTCTTGTAACGAATCTTAGTACAATAGTTGCAATATTACTCGATATGCAGTATTTTTCTAATATTACCAAGCCCATTTGTTTAATAACGCCCACTTTCTGTAATTTGTAATAATTGCTTCCACCACTGTACTAAAGTTCAGTACCCTAGTGTCATTAATTTTCGAGGTATAGTGTTTTTTAGTATTGCCACGCCCCTTTGTCGCATTCCGAAAACTTTATTCATCGTGTTTTGTAATACCAACCTAACCATTCTTGTAAAGAATTTTACTGCAATGGTGAAAATATTATTCGAGACACAGTGTTTTCTCCTTTTTCCAATAACGCTTACTTTCTTTCTAACGCTGTGAAATTCCTCCAAAGTTTTGTAGTTATGTGCAAAATACTGCAGAAGAAATTTCTTGTTTTTTCGAAAAAATTAATTTTTAGCCAAAAAGCCTTTAAGCCGATTGCGCGACTATTTACTGTTAGTTGATATAAAACTTGATATAAAACTTTAATATACCAAAATTCGTGTTTTTGAGAGTAGAATCAAAAATTCACGTGTCTCGGGAACTTTTCGAAAAAAGTTGAAAAAGTGGGATTGTCTAAGGGATACACCCAAAGCGTAGTGTTTTGTTCCGTCCTTTTTCTTAAGTGTTTTGTTGAACCTTTCGTCGGCTTCGGTCGGTCGAACATCCGAAGTGTTTTCTTGAACTTATCGTCGGCTTCGGTCGATTAAAAATACGAAGTAGGCTGTCGGACTTATCATCGGCTACGGTCGGTCGAACATCCGAAGTAGTTAGTCGGACTTATCGTCGGCTTCGGTCTGTCGAACATTCGAAGTGTTTTGTTGAGCTTATCGTCGGCTTCGGTCGGTTAAACATACGAAGTAGGCAGTCGGACTTATCATCGGCTACGGTCGGTTGAACATCCGAACTAGTTAGTCGGACTTATGGTCGGCTTCGGTCTGTCGAACATCCGAAGTGTTTTGTTGAGCTTATCGTCGGCTTCGGTCGGTTAAACATACGAAGTAGGCAGTCGGACTTATCGTCGGCTTCAGTCGGTTAAACATACGAAGTAGGCAGTTGGACTTATCATCGGCTTTGGTCGGTCGAACATCCAAAGCTCATTTTCCTTTTTGTTTTTTTTATACAGTGCCGTGCAACTAATTAACAACGACGTAACTTTCCATACGATCTTCTTGTAACATAAAATTTATAGGTTGGATAGTGTAAAACGTCATTGTTTTTTCTATATGGCAACTCTGTTGTCGATAAACTATCGAAAGTTGTTAAACTGAACCGTAAATAAATCCGTTATGAGCTTTTTCCTCAGTAAAGTGAAAAAACGACCGTGCACATAATTAGCAACGTTTAATTATTTTGGTGTTGAATATATTTTTTGCATAATCAAAGGTAAAATTTTAGTTAATTTATTAAAATATAGATTGTGTTTGAAATATTACGTGGTTTTTTAGCATTCTTTTTAATGGGTAGAAACAAATCTTGCGACGAAAGCACACGGGCCAGAATTGTCCAGAAGCACAAGGACGGGCAATCTTATGGCCAAATTGCAAAATCTCTAAATGTCTCTAAAAGGATGATTTTTAATGCTGTGCAATATTTCAAAAAGAATGAAACGGTAAAAAAGGTATCCCGAAAACGAAGGGCTCGTAAAACTACTGCCAGAGATAGTGCGTGAAGCTAAGAAGTTCTTTCAGAAGTCAGCAAATGAAATTCGTGTATCGGTTTTTGGTGAAAATGATAGCTCACCTTCTGTAGATACCATCAAAAGAAGATTGAGAGAATATGGGCTATTTGGAAGAATTTCCCGGAAGAAGCCGTTACTGTCTGAGCGCAACCGCAAAAAGCGGTTGGAGTTCGCCAAAAAATATCGCTACTGGACAGTGAATGATTGGAAAAAAATCTTGTTTTCTGATGAAACTAAGATAAACAGAGTCTCCTCAGATGGAAAAACTTATGTTCGTCGTCCACGGTCCAAGGAATTTGACCCCAAGTATACCCGTCCCACATTAAAACATGGTGGTGGAAGCATTATGTTATGGGGTGCAATGTCGTGGCGTGGTGTGGGCCCAATTCACAAAATTGAAGGTCGTATGGACCAATTCCAATACATTTCAATCCTTAACGACGTAATGTTGCCATTTGCTGAAGATCATATGCCCGTAACATGGATCTTTCAACAGGATAACGATCCAAAGCACACGGCACGTAATACAACAAAGTGGTTTGCAGACAAATTGGTGACTCTATTGGATTGGCCTTCATGTAGCCCTGACCTAAATCCAATAGAGAACTTATGGCAACAGTTAAAAAGGAAAGTTGGCTTGCATAAAGTGGGAAATTTCGGCGAACTTTACGAAAAAGCTAAGGAAGAGTGGGAAGCGCTGCCTGTAGAGGTTTGTCAAAAATTAGTTGAGTCAATGCCACGCAGATGCCTTGCAGTTATTGAAAATAATGGTTTTGCAACCAAATATTAACATTTCTGAATAAATATAAAATATAATTCATATTAAACAAAAGCGTTGTTAATTATATGCACGACCTTTTTCAACTTGTTTTTAGTTTATTCAAAGAAAATTGGCAATCCTTTTATTCATCGAAATAATAAAGGTTCCAATTAAGCGACAACCTTAAATGGACAAACTCTTCATAAAAAAGTTCAAAGGTTTTGGCTTATTTTGCAATTGCGGTTTCTGCGTTGCTAATTAGTTGCACGGCACTGTATATATGTTACTACAGTCATACACTTCTGAATACTGGGGCGATTCACGCCATATAAGAGTAAAAAGATAATCTTGGGTTGTTAATTATTACTACAATTATACACATAAAATACCATGGCGATTCATGTCATAAAAAAATATTAAGGTACGAAATTGCTATATAAAAGAAGCGTAGTCGGGCCTCGTCTAAGTCATTCTCACCGAACCGCACCCAGAACCGCACCAAACCTAGTCACCGAACTTCTCCGAGTCACCGAACTTCACAGAACACCGAACAACACCGAACCAGCATACGAGAACGCTTTAGGCAAGGTTGATATGTCGCAACTTCGCTGTTCTATGCATGGATGAAGATGGAATGTATATACAAACAAGTTTTAATGTTAAAACAACCATGTTTGTGGCTGTTTTAGGAGATAACTTCTTCACAAAGTGTGATTTAGTATAGATTTCAGTACAAATGCGAAACTTTGAACTCAATTTTCTCGAAACTAAAATTTTGTGACATATCAACTTCATCCACTCATGTCTTTAACTCACGACCGCATACGTATTATATTGGCATTTTTATTGTTTATTGTAATAAAAAGACGTAAAAATACTTAAATATAAATAAAGGAAAACAATATTGTTTTCGAGGTATCGAAAACACCTAGTCTTTTCATTTATTTAGCAAAAGTTTCTTTTGTCTGAATCTGGAGCAGCTGAGCATACCTCAACCTTTGATTAAACCCTCTTACCAGGGACCAAAAATAATTGTTATTCTAGATTTCACAGCAGAAAAAGTTGGGCAATTTCAACACATAAAAATTTTCGTTATGAATAACTTTTATTTTTAAGAAAAATGTTTTTTGGTTGCCGGATAACTTTTATTTTTGAGGAATAATTTTTTAGGTTGGCTCATAACAGTTATTTTGTGAAATGAATTTTTTTCGGTTATAAGTGTCAAAAATCAAGAAAAAAAATTACTTTTTTCTTTTGGAATGGGCTCACACCTCTTAGCCGTGGTCGATATGGGGTGATCAATCATCCACCGTCATCGTCGTGATGTTAATATTTCAAAAAGTTTTTTGACACCATGGTGGACCCTAAAAAGGTGTTTTTTATATTCGCTTCCCTTTTTATAATCTTTCCCAGAGAAACCGGCTACCACATCGATTACCGAAGACTGATTACCTAACCGAATACAAATTACTGAAGCGATTACCAAGCGATTACTTAGCCGAATACCGATTACTAAGCGATTACATAACCGAAGACTGATTACTGAAGTGATAACTTAACTGAATACTGATTAAAAAGCGATTAAATAACTGAAAACTGATTACTGAAGCGATTACCAAGTTATTACTTAGCAGAATACCGGTTACTAAGCGATTAAATAACCAAATACCGATTACTGAAGTGATTACTTAGCTGAATACTGATTACTTAAGTGATTACCAAGTGATTACTTAGTCGAAAACCAGTTACTAAGCGATTACATAACCAAATACTGATTACTGAAGTGATAACCAAGCGATTACTTAGCTGAATACTGACTAATAAGCGATTACATAACCGAAGACTGATTACTGAAGTGATTACCAAGTGATTACTTAGCTGATTAAAACTGTTCTTTTAGTTTTTTTTCAAAGAATTTGTGCTTCAATTTAGTTTTACAAACATTTTTTTTTTTTCAAAAACACACACAGAATTTGTTCGGAAGTTCAATTAAAAGTTCAATAAAAAGAAGTTCTTATTAAAACAATTTAATATGAATTACAATATAGATGATAAAATTGAAAATGATAACATCCAACGCATAAAATTAATCAAAATGTTTTGCGTTTACACGATAAATAAAGCTATAGACTAATTCATAATTTTTGCTTTGCTTAACGCTTTGTAAATATTTTGATTAAACTAAACTAATATATTTGAATTAAATAACTGATGGAAGAAATTTTAAGCAAAAGGTTTGGTTTTGGTTTCCGAAACCGAATATTCGGTCGGACACTAGTTAGTTGTAACGTAACGCCAGCACATATTTTTGCTTATATCTTCGAGTCCTTAGGGTCGATTGCTGTAATTGTTTTTACTTAATATAGTGCTACTCAATTACTACGCAAATATAAAACAAGCCTTTTTAAAAGTTAGACCTTTTCATTTTTCTTTTTATATTTCTTCGTACAAGTCGTCCGTAACGCCAGTTTGGAAATGCCCATAAATATAAATTGTCATAGGGTAAATAAAATTGTACATTTGCAAACATTTTCTTTATAACAATTCCAAACTTTTGAAATTAGGTGTAGATTATTTATGCCATTTTAAAAAAGCTCCTTTGTTTTGTTTTAAGTACAGAAGCAATTTTGTTTATTGTCATTTCCTCTGTTTGACGTTAAACTCCCATGACTGAAAATATATTTGTAGTAAGACTGGCAAATTAAATTTAACTAAAATTATTTAAACCTCCATAAAAGAGAAAAAATGCTAAGATTTTTTGTTGTGAGAGTACTGAGAGCTGATCTCTCACGAAAACAGCACGAAGTTTAATAAAAGTTGCATCAAATGCGTAAATTTATTTCCCATATTTGCGTAAAGTATTTAATGAACTATAGAAAACCTTTGAAAAAGCTGAGTGTACCTCATAAAAAATTATTCTTTTTACAAAATTTTAAGATATCGATTTTTTTTAATAAAAAATGTTTGCTTAGTCATTATCAAAGAAATTAATTAATGTAATTTTTAATATTAATGTTTTGCTTCTGTTTAATAATAAATGTTTGCTTAATCATCATCGAATGCATTTTTAATATTAATAGGACCTTTGTGTGGTTTAATTGCAAAATGTTATATATTTTTCAAAATTAGGTAGATACTTATATGAAATTTATGCACTTTTTTTAATTCCAATATCAGATTCGAAATGACCAACCAGCGAATTTACAAAGATTATAAAACAGAAAACACTTTTTTAGGGTCCACCTCAGTTTCAAAAAACGTTGAAATTCTTAAGTGAGATTTGAAAGCAGTGACGTCTAAATACTAGCAGAACATCTATCATTTCCGATATGCTTTTATACACAGGCTGAGCTTTACCTCAGCCTCTCCAGGATCTTGTGAAAGATTCAGTAACTCTAAAAATGATTTAATATTTATTATGTCGTTATTAAAAAATGTGTTCTTATGATAGTGTCTTTTGTATGCAGCGTTAGGTAGCCGGGGCATGGGTTAATCGTGCTGTCACTTTTACGCCTGTTCAAGCTATTCTTTTGTTCTCGTAGCCGCTTTAGTAATCGCTATTTAGCTAAGTAATAGCTTGGTAATCACTTCAGTAATCAGTCTTCGGTTATGCTATCACTTAGTAATCAGTATTTAGTTATGTAATTGCTTAGTAGTCAATATTCAGTGCAATAATCGCTTGGTAATCACTTCAATAATCAGTATTTGGTCATGAAATTGCTTAGCAACTGGTATTCGACTAAGTAATCACTTGGTAATCACTTCAGTAATCAGTATTCGGTTATGTAATCGCTTAGTAACCAGTATTTAGATGAGTAATCGCTTGGTAATCATGTATGTAATCGGTATTTGGCTATGTAATCGATTAGTAACCGGTATTCTGCTAAGTAATAATTTGGTAATCGCTTCAGTAATAAGTTTTCAGTTATTTAATCGCTTAGTAATCAGTATTCAGCTAAGTTATCACTTCAGTAATCAGTCTTCGTTTATGTAATCACTTAGTAATCAGTATTTAGCTAAGTAATCAGTATTTAGGTTATGTAATTGCTTAGTAGTCAGTATTCAGCGAAGTAATCGCTTGGTAATCACTTCAGTAATCAGTATTCGGTTATGTAATCGCTTAGTAATCAGTATTTAGCTAAGTAATCGCTTGGCAATCCTTTCTGTAATCGGTATTTGGTTATGCAATCGATTAGTAACAGGTATTCTGCTAAGTAAGAACTTGGTAATCGCTTCAGTAATAAGTTTTCAGTTATGTAATCGCTTAGTAATCAGCATTCAGCTAAGTAATCACTTCAGTAATCAGTCTTCGGTTATGTAATTGCTTAGTAATCGGTATTCAGCTAAGTAATCACTAGGTAATTGCATTTGTAATCAGTATTCACTTATGTAATCGCTTAGTTATCAGTATTCAGCTAAGTAATCACTTGGATATCGCTTCAGTAATCAGTCTTCGGATTTGTAATCGCTCAGTAATCAGTATTCTGCTAAGTAATCGCTTGGTAATCGCTTCAGTAATTTGTATTCGGTAAGGTAATCAGTCGTCGGTAATTGATGTGGTAACCGATTTCCCTAGAAAAGATTATAAAAAGGGAAGCGAATATAAAAAACACCTTTTTAGGGTCCACCATGGTGTCAAAAAACTTTTTGAAATTCTAACATCACGACGATGACGTTAGATGATTACCCCATATCGACCACGGCTAAGAGGTGTGAGTCCATTCCAAAAGATAAAGTCATATTTTTTTTGATTTTTGACACTAATAACCGAAAAAATTTATATCAGAAAATAACTGTTATGAGCCAACCTAAAAAATTATTCCTCGAAAATAAAAGTTATCCGGTAACCAAAAAACATTTTTCTTAAATATACAAGTTATTCATAACTGAAATGTATTTTAACCCATTTTAATAATTAATTTTAACCAATTCCAAAAAAGTTGCATTACAGGTATGTCCCTGCCTCTTACAGTTCATTCAGGAATTTTTTTTGTATAAGAACCCTTCCCAATTTTTTTTGCAAAAAGGGTTTTTATAACCAAATAAATTTTTCTAGGTCCGAGGATAGTCTGCATTTTTCAAAACATTTTTTCCCATACAACTAAGGTGCACTCTAATGAAGATAGATTGTATACACGTGATTGGAAATAATATTTACCAATCAGCTCAGCCCTAAAGAAAAACTGCTTCATTAGATCTAAAACGGAATAGAAAAGATTTGACTTCATCCAACATCGTTATCGTGTTCGTAGTTTTAATAGTTTTGGCCGAGTGTGTTTAGAAAATGGCAACAAGTCAAAAAAATGTTGCAGGTTTATAAGAAATCTGTTGCTTTTAGTAAGCATTTCGAACGGAACAAAAATGTCTGGTAACACTGATGGAAAATTCTGTTTTTTTAAATTAAACATACTATGTAAAGCTTAGCTTTCAGTATAAAAAATATTTTATGTAAGATTGGTTAAAGTTACGCTGATTTTAAATTATTTCATAAGATGAAAGCAACCCAATTCAACCAAACGAAAGCGGTTGGATAACGTTTAACAGGCATTCTTTAAAAGTTCTTTATTCGAAGAAAGTAAAAAAAAACATGACAACAAAATAAGGAAAATCAGCTTATGTTTTTGTAGGTTGTTTTGAAAAAGGGATTGCTACAAACAAAAACAAAACTCAACCATTGTTAAAAACTTGTCACTGACTTAAGAAGATTTTCTTGGGGTTTTTTTCTTTTATACTGAGGTGAGATTAAGCTGCCACAACTTATTGAGAATTGTGTTAGTCAGATTTATTGGGTGAAGCGAGTTTAGGGTGAGTATAGTTTTACTTACAACTTACTTATTGCAGGTCAGGTTTCACTAATTTTTAGATATAAAACAAGCTGATAGCCTGGCATCAATGAACCAATATATCAACTTTTAACTGGAAACAGATAAATATATAAACAACATCACTTCCAATTTGAATTAAAAACAAATCCATTGAATTGCAGAAATTCCATTAAAAATTCGTTATCTTAATTTGAAGTTCAGAAAGGTGTATCAAAAAAAATTTAAAAGTTTCATTTGAAATTAATAAATAAAAAAATGAGTTAAAGTAATTTTCTGAACTTACTTATGAGATAAAAAAAATAAATTTAAACCACTGAAAATGCTTCACTGGAAGGTAGGTAACAGAAAAGTCTGATCGTATACGTTTTTAAAGCGATCTCAGAGAGAAAACTTACAACGATATATTAAATGTTATAATCCGATCAAATTGACTGAGAAGAGGCATTTAATAGTTAAATTTACACAATGTTTCTTATTTCTCTTTTTAAAAAGTTTAATAAAAGCTATTTTTTCGCCAAAAGATGATTGAAGGATTTTCTTTATTTTTTAATTTGGTGAAACTTTTTTATTGCAAATATTGTAAAAAAAAGTTAAAAATACTTGAATGATATAAGTAATGAGCAATAAAGTTTAAGTGAAGTACAGACATATGGGTACTTTTTGAATCCTGCATAACGAATGTTAGTCTTTTCGATTTACACTGCGCTCTTTTTTTTAACTAATAAAATAAGTAAGTAAAAAAAAAAATATATAAAATATAAGAAAAAACACATAGACCAATATTAATGTTTTTTGATTTTTAGTAAAATGTACATAGTTTTTCATTTTCAATAGCTTTTAATGTATTTTATGTATTACCAGATCCTCAAAAACGAGTTTTGGAGCATATTAGTCTAAACGACTAACATTGGTTATAACCAGTGCTCGGATTTGGATGACCTTAAAAAAACTGAAAAAATGACATAAAAAAATGACAAAAATTACCTAAAACTGCAGAAAATGACCAAAAAACGAGCAATGAATTACATAAAAATAAAAAAAACCGCTTTAAAAATAAAACATTAATAACACTTAAAAATTATTTTATATAATTTTTATACAGAGCGTTACAGTAAATTACAAGGTACATTTTTAAGTTATTGAAATTGAAAGCACTTCGATTGTTTGGCAAAATGTTTTTGTAAACAGAAAAACTGCTTTCCACTTTTGCACTGACGAGTGGAACATATTTAAAAGACGATATGTTATTGGATGTAAGCTCCTCTGCTAATTTCATAGCATTAAAATTTTTACCCACTACTATTTCAGCAATAGAGCATAAAAATAGAGTTAATAAAAAATAGGATATTCCAAGTTTTTATCTAACACACATTGGCGTAGCAAGCGGGTGAAAAGGAGGCAGTTTCCCCCCGCTTATTTAGTTAGATAAATAATTTTAAAAAAAACTTTAAAAGTTATTAAAAATATCAGTTTTTTTTTACAACGATAATATTTTAATATTTTATATTTTGCTCTTCTTTCTCTCTTTTTCATAAGCATGCTTTCGGATAACCATTTTTTTCTCTGTGTTTGCAAAAAGATTGTAGTATACCTATACATATTATTTAAATATTTAATTTACAATTAATGCATTTCATTATAAAACAAGCTATAAATACTTTTCTCAAAATAAGTAATAATATAAAAACCTCTACTGTAAGAATTTTCGAGAACATGCACAATAATATTCAAACTAAGTTAAAGTAATACACCTCTACGGTATACTAAGATATTATTCAAACAATAAGAACATATGTTCATACTAAGCACTACAATCTATCTCATTCGCACACATGTACCCATTCGGCTGAATACAAAACATATGATATTATATTATACTTTTTACTCCTACACAAATATGTTAACATATGATTATGTTTACGTTTTCTATTCTACTCACTCACACATATTAAACTATTAATACTAAACTACAAATATGTATTACGATATTCTACTATTACTTTTACACTAATTAAAGAACATATGATTCTATTTACATTCTAAACTACACAAACAATTGTCAACTAGTTTTAAGACAAAATACCGTTATGTTTACTATAAAAGGATGAACATATTTGAAAATAAATCAATTAGTTTTGAGCTTCTAACAAGCTGCCTACTAATTCATTTTTAAATAAGTCTTGAGCTTTAATAGCTGCCGACTTCAACTTTTTAGCATCTGCATTTTTTATAGTGAACGGCTGTAAATGTAATAAAAAACAAAAATAGTGCCAGTGGCGAACTTCGCCGGCAACCAATTAGGCAGGACATTAAAATATTAATAGTAAATCCGCGAGTCCTTTTTTAAATAATCGCGAACCCTTACATAGCGATGCTATGTCGCGAATAAAATTATGTGGCGATTCTGTCGCCAAAATATTATTACATGGCGATCCAAAAACATATTTACTAAAAGATAGAACAAAATGTAGAGTTCCTACTGCAATTCCACCGCATTAGTTTAAAAGCACCCTTAAGTATGTAGCTTAACGCTTCTTAATTTGTTAATGCTTCTTAAACTAAATCTTTATGCAGATGACTTTGTTGTGAGCGACCTCCATGAGCAACTTAAATTGCTAAAGCAATTGCTTGGCCAAACGCCTTCAAATTGTAGTGGCATTGTATCTCAATTTGAAAAAAATTCGGATTCTGCAAAAAAACTATTAAATGAAGTTGGAAAACCTTGTTGCTTTGGTTTTGACTATGCCTGCATCAGCAGCTTCATCTGAGCGTTCTTTTAGTGCACTAAGACGACTTAAAACGTATCTTTGAGCAACTATGACACAGAAACGACTCACTCGTTCATGCGGCACTTATACACATTCTCAAAGATAAAACAGAAGAGTTGAATTTGATGGAGGTGGTGAAAGAGTTTGTTTCTCGCAAGGACAGAAAGAAACATTTTGGAAGAATTTAAACTAGTATAACTTTTTGTATTTAAGCCATGTAAAGATATACATAGTCTTGCTCCATAAAAGAAACAATTATTTCTTATATTTTCATATTACCATATGAAAGATGCTTTAAAAAATGATCTCTAATATCGAAATTGGAAAAACTTTTAAAAATAATGAAATATTAATATTTTTTTTTATATACTTTTATTTTTATTTTTGTATTGAAACTAAAATAAAAAATTTGTTTATTCATATTCTTGGTTATTTTAAGAAATTTTAGTGATTTTTTTGCACCCCCATTTGTACTGCCCCCAGATGAAATTAGCTTCCGTCGCCCTTGCTAACACATGCTTCATCTTTCTACATACCCTTTCGTCAGTTTTACCACGCGCAGAGCTTTTTTTTTTCATTGAGGTCCATAAACAAAGCTTCTCCTTTTTCGAGAGGTAATGTTTTTGATTAAAAGGACTCTATTGTTTAAAGGAATATGTTTAAAAATTTGCATTTTTACATTTTTTTGTATGAAAAAAACAATAATAAATTATTTTAAAATCACACTAAAATTACCTGACAAAACTTACAAATGACAATAAAATAACTTAAGAATCGCTAAAAATGAACAGAAAATGCCTTCAATTTCGTAAAGATTACCTGAAAATTAAAAACGATAAAAAAACAATAAAAAATTACGAAAAAATTACCTAAAAACTTTTCATATTTGGAATATAGGAAACAAAAATGGAGGTTATAAATAACCAGAAATGTCTTAAAAGCAGCAGAAAAAAGATGACATGCCATTGAAATACTGTTCAAAATCAACCGAGTTTGTATCAAGTGAAGAGTTTTTCTAGTAACAATTTCTTAGAATCATCAGCTATTTTGCTTTTGGTTACTATCAACTTGCCATTTATCACCTCTAACACTTAGCTTAAATTTATTATTACGCCTTTGATTTTGCTTTTTGGTCTCTCCTGAAAATGATCAAATACATAGCTTCCACATTTTATTGATAAATAAAAAAAGCGTCAATACTATTTGTAATAACCATATTTTCATTAGTTTATTTTACTTGTTTCAATTTACATAGAATTTAGCAGCTCTTTTCATAGCTTATCTCATGTTATGTCATATATTGACAGCAGCAGATCTAAAAAGTTTTAAAGTTTTTCTTTTTATAGAATTAAGAAGAAGTTTGGACTATCCTGGGAATATGGCTGCTTTGAGAATAGGTTTTTTGGATTTAGGTTTTATTGGTACAATATTTATTTATTATCTTAACAATTGGTAGATTTAATATATTTTATATCTTGTGTTGTAGTTTTCACTTTTTTTTTTGTATAATCAAAGTTACTTAAATGTAGGTATGTGTATCAAGTGCTCAAATACTCGTATATATGTATGCAGTAGAAGTTTCTTCCTTAACAATTGGACTCTGCTGTTTGTTGTTGCTGGCTTATTTGCTGAATATATCATTCAATTGTTTGTAAGTACGTAAAGTTTTACTCTTCAATAAAAACTACAGTTCAAAAGAAAAAAGAATATTTTTGTAGCTCTTACATGCTTATGCATATGTAAGTTTTCTTTAGTGTATAAGATAGTCTTAATATACTATAAAGCTATTTTCAGTTAAGAACAACATCTTGTAATATATATTTTTATCTGTTTATTATTTTCTATCATCCAATACTACATAAGTTGTTTTATTAAATTTAAATCTTATGAGTTATATCTATGTATAATATATATGGTTTTACAGTCTACATAAATACATATGAACACTGAGTGAAAAAGCAAAAGATATTTTTACTCTAATTTAAATTTAAAAGAAAGTTTCAACTATCACTTACATAATATTTGGATTGAGAAAAAAAATTGCAAAGCATAAGATGTTTATAATTTATGAGAACAAATATTTTTCATGCTTAAACTGTTTCGGTTTCGAAACTGATTACTGTTTTAATTTGCATCCCGAATGTTAGTATTTTTAAAAGTATAACTTTTTTCTCTCGGTGTAGCTATGTGCGCTGTTATGTTGAAAAAAATTTGTTTTACTTTAAAAATTTATAAATTTTTAGTACATATTTTTTTTTCGTTTTTTTTGTTATAAGCGACATTTGTGTAAACATTTCATGAAACTGTTAACGGTTATTTTATACATTTGTTTTGGTGCTTTTTCGATACATATATTCTATATGTGTAGTACAAATATTGGTTTTTGTGTCTTTTACATTCTAGTTGTAGGAAAGTTTTTTTAGTTCTTTATGTGCCATTTTTTCTCGAAGTGTATATGAAAATATTTGGGCTATCATAATTTTTAGCATTTTAGTAAGGTCACAAGAAACGGAATCATGTTTTGCTGTTTTTTTATAAAGTGATTTAGTGTATAATAAGTGTTTTCTGTTAAAAAGTTAACTGCTAAGAGAAACCATGCACAATTTCAAGTTAAGAGAAAAATTATAAAATATTTATTTATGACAACACAAAATATTTCATATATCATATTTAGTTATATTTTACATACAAATATACGTACATAAATATAAATTTTGGTTTTTATTTCATGGGATTGCTTTTTTTTGCATGGTATTCATTAATGATTCCACTTATTTGATTTATTGGCTTCTATTAGAGTAAGCCCATGCAGCAGTTTGTTGGTTTGTTATATTTTAATTTTTTTATTCCCTTTTTCTAGCATTAATGGTCTACAGCAAAAGTTTTTTATTTTTGCAGTTAGGATGTACTTTAACATTTGACTTATTTGTTTTTTTTTTTTTAAATATATACAATGTGTAAAGTTTCTAAAAACATCTTAAAGTCATTGATGATATCAAGATAAGACTGCATCTAATATCAGCTTTGAGCAGACAGAATAGTGATTAGTAACTCAAGCTTAACTCTCTATGTAGATATAGCATAATGAAAAAAAAAAAATATATTTAGAAGTCATTATATGTTTAACGAAAGTACACTTTATAATATATTAAACCTATTGCTGTGAGTAGACATATTATAATGAGGTCTTAATTCCTCCTTAAGTTAAAAAATACCCTTTTTTTAGAGAAATATCACTCAAACCTTTAATCAAATTTTATGCATGCATATTTATGATATTGCGTGTAATGACATTTAATTATCAAACTGTTAACATATTTATAAACATCTCAATATACAAGCCATTGAATTATTTGATGTATATAGAACTCAGTCAGTTTGCCAAAATGTATTTTTGCTTAACTTCGTTATTTATATTGAAGCTAAAATGAAGAAATTCCGGAAAAACTCACTGAATTTCTGAATCTTCTTTTCATTCTGTAGTTAAATGAAAAAAAAAAAAAATATATAAAACATTGTACTATTAAAATTTTTGGCAAAGCAAAGATAATTTCAGCACGTTTTTGCGTTCTTAAATTTAAAATAGAATCAGAAAATTAACATTAAACACTCTCGCTGCTTTCCTCATCACCATTTAAAGATTCTGAAATTGAAAGAAAAATAAACATAATTAGTAAAGCAATTAATTATTCAATCAGATTTTATATCACACAAGAATAATTAGGAAGTTTATTTTTATCATATCGGACTCTCTAGAAATAAAATGAAGAAAAAGTACCAGTAATTTTATGCGTCAACGTAAACATAAAATTAAAAAAAAATTTATAACACTATGCAACAGCCATTCTGATCCGGGTTAAACATTAGGCAATTCTTATGTAAAATAGGACGCTGATTCCAAATATTAGGTTAACCCTTCGTTGCATGGGACTGCACATATGCAATGTTGACTTCTAATAGATGTAGCGTACACACCAGAGAACAGCTTGAGTGCATTCAAATGGCGTTTCGATTGTCTCGTCAACAAACGAGCACCGAATGTGCCTCCTGCATTTAAATTAATGCGCAAATGCATGTTACCAGTCGCTGTTGATACGAATCATACATGGGCACACTGCAGTAAATATTTACTGCATTACTAGAAGCAGTAATCAGTAAACTTTTACTGATAATGAAATTCAATTTGCATTACCAGTAAATTTTTACTGATTACTGGAGAAAATTGCAGTAAAAATAAATTTTTACTGATTACTGGGAAAAAATTGCAGTACAAATAAATTTTTACTGATAATGAAATTCAATTTGCATTACCAGTAAATTTTTACTGATTACTGGTAAAAATTGCAGTAAAAATAAATTTTTACTGATAATGAAATTTAATTTGCATTACCAGTAAATTTTTACTGATTACTGAAAAAATTTGCAGTAAAAATAAATTTTTACTGATTACTGAAAAAAATTGCAGTAAAAATAAATTTTTACTGATTACTGAAAAAAATTGCAGTAAAAATAAATTTTTACTGATTACTGAAAAAATTTGCAGTAAAAATAAATTTTTACTGCTTACTGAATAAAATTGCAAAAATAAATTTTTACTGCAATATTTTCAGTAATCAGTAAAAATTTATTTTTACTGCAATTTTTTTTAGTAATGCAGTAAAAATTAATTTTACTGATTACTGAACAAAATTGCAAAAATAAATTTTTACTGCAATTTTTTCAGTAATCAGTAAAAATTTATTTTTACTGCAATTTTTTTCAGTAATCAGTAAAAATTTATTTTTACTGCAATTTTTTTCAGTAATCAGTAAAAATTTATTTTTACTGCAATTTTTTTCAGTAATCAGTAAAAATTTATTTTTACTGCAAATTTTTTCAGTAATCAGTAAAAATTTACTGGTAATGCAAATTAAATTTCATTATCAGTAAAAATTTATTTTTACTGCAATTTTTTCCAGTAATCAGTAAAAATTTACTGGTAATGCAAATTGAATTTCATTATCAGTAAAAATTTATTTGTACTGCAATTTTTTCCCAGTAATCAGTAAAAATTTATTTTTACTGCAATTTTTTTCAGTAATCAGTAAAATTTTACTGGTAATGCAAATTGAATTTCATTATCAGTAAAAATTTATTTTTACTGCAATTTTACTGGTACTGCAAAGTGCCCATCTATGATACGAATGCCTAGAGTGTGAGCGCTAGCGATTACGAACGTCTGCGACAAGAATGTCAAACAAGAATGTCAAACAAGGCAAGACATGAGAAACAATCACCAAAAGCAAGGAAAATCCATGCTTTTATGCTCATTCGCACAAAGGACAAATATACCATGCAGTTTTGCATTTTTGAAGAGAAAACTTCTTTAGGCGCGTTGAACGATTTTGGTAGAGGGTAAATCTTTGGTTTCCGTCATCGTATTTTTCCGAGGAACTTTGTCATCAATACAGACATCAAAAATGTTTGCATGTATTTGTGCATAAAAATATCAACAATTATCGTCACTCTTGTTCTTAATCGGCCGCAAGCTCACAAAGAAATCACTTGGCAACTCCTGAAATTAATGCATATAATCTGTTTGTTAGTATATAAATACTTAAGTTAGGTTGCAATAAGATGTTTGCAACCAAAACTTATTATTAATTCGCTTTATATTGGTCTATATAGAAGTTTAGATTGTTAGTAATTTAAACTCTAATCAACAGGCTATTTTATTAGGAGACTTTAACATGTGTAATATTTCATGGTCTTTGGAGGGTTCAAAACTTGTGCCATTAAATGTTATATCTGAAATTGATTCTGTAGTAATATCCTTCTTGTTATCGAATGGTTTGGAACAAATAAACTTTGTCAAGAACGACATTGATCGTGTACTTGACCTTGTTTTCACCACTTGTGATATTAAAGCCAAATGTGATCTAAATTTGCAGCCTATTTCTATAAATACAGTTCATCATAAAGCGTTGCATATATCATTTGAATTTTATAACTTTGATATAAATCCTATGTTTGATAACTACTATCTCGATTTTTTGAAAGGAAACTTTGTTTTAATTAATGAATATCTAGGATCCATTGACTGGTCAGTTCTGAATGCTATTTCTGATCCCAGGGATATTTATAACATAATACGTGATAAATTAAATTTTTCAATTTCTGAATTTGTACCTTTAAAACGGACAAGTTCTTATAGTAAGCCTCCATGGTTTAACGCCAGGCTATTAAATCTAAAAAATATAAAAAATAAAGCTTTGAAAAAGTTCAAGCAAACTAATAGTGATTCGGATCATTTGTACTTTGTTCGCGTTCGGAAGGATGATATCCTAAAAACAAAGCTTTTATCTTGTATAAAAAACCACAACATGGGTTCCTACCAGGAAGGTCAACATGTACTAATTTAGCGTTGATTACGAATCAGATAATCAACAGCTTTGAGCAGCATAGCCAGTTAGATGTTATCTACACTGACTTTTCAAAAGCGTTCGATAAAGTAGACCACCTTATTCTTTTAAATAAGTTGAAGCAATTTAGAGTCTCTGACCATCTTATAAAGTTCTTTAAAAGTTTCTTAACTAATAGAAAACTTTTTGTGAAAATTGGATCTTTAAAATCCGATATATTGGTGGATGCTTTTTCCGGTATACCTCAAGGAACTCATTGTGGACCGCTTCTATTCTTGGTGTTTATTAATGATTTACCGCAGCACTTTCAACACTCAAAGTGTCTTATGTTTGCGGATGATGTTAAATTATATTTAAAAATTTCGAAGCTTTCAGACAGTCATAATCTGCAGTCTGATTTAGATATTTTAAACAATTGGTGCGTTTCAAATAAACTTCTATTAAATATAAATAAATGCAGTGTAGTCTCTTTTACTAAATGTTCCGAACAAATAATGTTCGATTATTCAGTCAATAATTGTCATATTTCTCGTAAAAACGAAGTCAAAGACTTGGGTGTATTGTTTGACTCTAAACTTAAATTTACCAGACATATAGACCTTATTGTAGCCAAAGCATATTCTATGATTGGTTTTATAAAAAGAAATACACAAGACTTCAAAGATCCTTTGACGGTAAAATCTCTGTATGTAGCTCTAGTTAGAAGTCGTTTAGATTACTGCTGCCTGATTTGGAATCCATATTTTGATGTTCACTCTAATAAAATTGAGAGTGTTCAGAAACGTTTTACTAAATATGCTTTAAGTAAAATTTGCTGGCAAGATGGTCTCCCATCATATATAGCTAGGCGTAAATTTCTTGGTCTAACCTCCCTTCAGGATAGGCGTAAGGTTTTTTCTTTAATGTTTGCATATAATATTGTTACTGGTAAAATTTTGTGTTCAGAACTGTCTAGTCTATTTCGTGTTTACAACCCACCTAGAGTTTTAAGAAATAATAGATTAATCATCGATTCCTTTCATAGGTCAATTTACGCTGCCAATGAACCAATTGCTAGGTGCGTTGATTTGTGCAACAGTCTTTCTCAATTAATAAACTTCAATGTTAATGAGTATAGATTCAGATTAAGTTTATTTACTGTATTCAATTAAATTCATTAGTCTGTAAGATTGAATCCGTAAATAAATAAAGAAATTATTAATTTAGATACCATATCAACCTAGTTTATAAGTTTTATTTCAAGTAATCTGTAAGGGCGAAGCCCAGTAGATGAAAGTAATAAATAAATAAATATATGCTTTTAAAGTTTGGCAATTTCTTCAGTGGTTGCATTTGTCAACATTTTTGAAAAATTTGCTTTTACTTAAACAGCTGGTATGCATGGTGAGATTTAAGAATGGAGCGATCTTCTTTTTCTGCTGGAACCTCGTTTGCAAACAAGAAAAATAATGTATGGATTGAGTGTTTTAGCATTTTAATCTTTAAGTTGTGATAAAGGAATATGTTGAACATTCAAATAATTACATGCATGCTCTTATTTTATTATATATCATCAAACAAAGTTTGACAATTTTCACACTTGTTGTATTTGTAAGTGGCTTTTTATTTTCACCACTGCGGCATTTTATTTTTAGAGTTGCCAACTATCATTGTTTTGTTAATAAATTTTTTCATAACACGGGGGTTACACGAGACAGTACTGTTAAGACAGTGAAAAATACGTTTTAATTGTCAAACTTTGTGTCTGTGAAGAAGAGTACAGACAGTTGGTAAGACAGTTGGCAAGACAGTAGACAAAATAGTAAAAAAATTCTATTTTATGAAGAAAATTTTTGTTAGAACTACGAGTACGCCAAAGTATTGCAAATTTTCCTTTAATTCTATTAAATTTTCACGTATTTTGTCACTTGATATGCTAAATATCATTTTTTTTTCCTAGCTACTGTCCCGCCAACTGTCTACAAAAAACTTAAGACAGTAGAGCAGACAGTAGCAAAAGTTAGCGTGTGTGGGTAAAAATTTGTGAATGTGTTGTGACTGTCTTAACAGTACTGTCTCGTGTAACCTCCGTGTAAAGGGTAAGTGTCAAAAGGAAACTTTTCAGTCGTGGTAGGATAGAAAATATTAGGTTGAATAAAATTTGTGTGTGTTGAAATAAATTTGTCTTTTTTGCTGTGTCAAATGGACGATGAAATTTTGACAGCTGCAAATTTTGACGTTACACATTTCGATCGTGTCTTAGCGCAAATATTTTATTTAATTTGCATTTTATTCACTTTGCGACATATTTCATTCGAGTGCTTATACTTGCAACTTATTTCGTAAACTTGCAATATTGTAAATTTAAAAAACTTAAAAAATAACAAAATAATAAAAAAAAAATAACGAAAGTGCTTGAGTTTGTGTGTGTGTGTGTGTGGGCCAACGATCTCCCGGTGCATCAGCAAGTGCAGCAAAGTTAAATTGGCTTTCTGTGCTGGCGAACGTCCTCCAAGTGCCACCACCACCAAGTGCAGTGCAAAATTTGTTGCTAGCCAACATCCTCCAAGTGCCATCACAAGCAGCACCAGCAAGTGCAGCACAGTTTAATTGACTGGTCAACTCTCCAATATTTCTGAAGCACCATTTCAGCATGTCTCAAGCGCAGAGGCAAATTTCTGCCATTACACTCCGGCGTGCATTGAATAAATTGAAAGCGGAGAATTTGCGCTTCATTTGCTTGTGCTGTTGCTGGTGGCACTTGTTGGCACATGTTGGCTAGCAAGAAATTTGCGCTGCACTTGCTTGTGCTGTTGCTCGTGGCACTTGGAGGATATTAGCTAGCTACAAATTTTGCACTGCACGTGCTTGTGCTGCTGGTGGTGGTACTTGGAGGACGTTCATCAGCAAAGAAAGCCAATTTAACTTTGCTGCACTTGGTGATGCACCGGGATACGTTGGCCCACGCACACACAAACTCAAGCACTTTCGTTATTTTTTTTGAAGTGAAAACTTCTTTAGGCGCGTTGAACGATTTTGGTAGAGGGTAAATCTTTAGTTTGCGTCATCCTCATCGTCATTTTGCGAGTAGCTCTCGTCATCAATACAGACTGCGAGAAGGTTTTTAAATGACGCTCTTGAATCTTGACTACAAGACCCTCAGCAAATGTAGCAAGCAACCGTCAACAAGTTATTCTGCTGACGAATCGTTTTTTTGCCTCCCTTTGTTCCGCTGTGAAACATTGGATGATATAGCTTTTTCAATGTATATGTAGAGCTGCTGTAGGTTAAAATAAAATAAATTTAAAATTTTTGATATTTGGTTTTTGTTTGACTGGCCGTGAAGTTCCTTTTGATGCCACCACTCATAGTACAACTAGACAAGGTAGTGTTAGGGCTGAATGTATTCTCTTTATTAGTGAAAATAAGGCCTTTTCCACATGAAGCAATTGAAAACTAATGCAACTGCAACAAAAGTTGCTAACCAATGTATTTATACCGAAACCTTCACATGAAACTACTTGTACTCAACAAGTTTTTAACGCATTCGCAACCAGTTCCATGCAACACGGCGTGCTGCAATTTGAATCGGCGATTTGTTACGTTTGCGATTTGTGTTGTGTGCTATGAAAATAATTAATCAGTTAATAAATATGAAATAAGTGCAGGAAGTGGAGAAACATCCTTTTTTATCCTCAGTTTAGTTTTTATATCTATTTAACAAAGCTTCCATTAAATAAGTGTTTGTGTTGTTGTGAATTTTTCAATGTTGCGTTGCGACGTGACTTGCTCATCTGAAAGCGTAGGTTGCAGTTCAGTTTAAAATTGAAGTGTTTTGAAACTTTTTAAGCTGTTGCGTTGCAGTTGCATTACTTTTCAATTGCGCCATGTGGAAAAGGCCTAACTGTCAAACTCAGCCATTTTGGTATTTTGGCCAATTTTTGCTTTCAGATGGCATTCTCATTGGCTGCAGATTTTGTGTGAAATATCAACTTCGTTTTGACAGTTTCGGTCACCGGCTCTCCACCCTAATACTACCTTGTTTAATTTTGCCATTCCACCACTGGAGATTTTGCTACCAGACAAACAAAAAACATAGTACATAGAAAGTAAAATGCGGTTTATTTTCTGACACCGATTCGTTCATCCCCTCTAACGTTGCGCAACCGCTGTGAACCTTTCCATTCTCACTGCGTTGTTGATGTGGATTGGAAATGTTATTGTTGTTGTACAGTTAGCTGGACTTTTTTTAGACTTTTTTTGTAGCTGCAGTCGGCATATGACAACTGATTTATTTTAGATAAGAGCAGGCAAACAGAAAATATAGCAGGCAAAGTGCTGTATATTTTCCAACGCCAATTTGGTTCATCCCCTCTAACGCTGCGCAACGCTGCGTTCTTGTTGTAGACTTGCTTGGTAGTTATTGTTGTACAGTAAGCTTTAATTTTTTGTAGATGTTTATTTGTAGCTACAATCAGCATATAGCATCTAACTATTTTAGAAAACAGTTTATACATATGAATTAAAGAGTATATATAATATTGGTAAAACTATTTGTTTTTAGTAAAAGTGTTACCGTATTGGAAATATATATTCAATATATATGAACAATTTAGCTCATTGAGGAAATTTAAAGAGTATTTATGTATATTTATATAATAACAATTACGTAATAAACCTGCAAAATAATTAATATTTTCAGTAGTAATTGGATAACTAAAGTCTGCTTATCCTAAGCATTCTATTTTTTAAACGGTTTGGCATCAATTTCTTATATGAATTATTTATAATTTATATGCTATAGATATTTCTTAATTTTAGAATATTCAATATAGATATGGTGAACATGTTTATTGTGTTAGTGTTATGATGTAAACAGATATAAATAAGCTTTAATTTTTTATATTAATTCAATAATGAAATAATTTAAATAAATTACTTTAATTATATGTACTTTTGATATGGTAACACTTTTGCTTAAAAGAAATAGTTTCAGTAATATATAAAAAATTTAATAAATTTCTATAAGCTCTTAACAAAAATAATTCTAATTTCATATGCCGACTGTAGCTACACAATTAGAATTCACAACGTCTACAAAAAATTTCCAGCTAACTGCGCCAACAACAATTACCAAGGAAATCTACAAACAAGGACGCACAGAGAAGAACAAGATCATAGCGGAACTTTTAGAACTTTTTGATTTTCATCCTACATGTAAGACGGGCTGCAGTATGAGCTTTCGCATATCCTACATGTCCGTCCGACGTGTCAAATCCATCCGACATGTAGGATAGTCCGAAACACATTAGCATGAAAATTCTTATATAGCAGTAAGGCGGTCCGTGGCAGGACAACGTCTTCCAGGGAATACTAATATTTATATATAGGTTTTTGCTTCGGTCGGCAGTCCTCTCACTGCTACACTTTTTTTTTATATATAAACGTCCACATCAAAGAAACATGCAAATGAAAAAAAAAACAGCGGTAACAGCAATCAAATATTTGAAATAAAAATACTTGCTACTTTGATTTGTAACAATCGTAAACAACAGCAACAGTTGCGGTCTAAATAACAAAGCTGTTACTTTGATTAATATTTTTATGTGAAAAAATAACAGTCACTGTTACTTTAATATTTCTGTAACAGGCTGTTCCTGTTATTTTTCAGTAACAATAACAAAATACCTGTTGTAGAAATTTCGACTCATCTCTAACTTTTTAATTTTTGTTTTTTTTTTTAAAATTTTAATTGCTCTTTTCTGAATAACAATTGGAAATGGTATGGAATGAACAAAATTAGGTCAAAAGGATTCATTTGCTTTTTATATTTTTTCACAAAAATCAAGAAACGAAAAATCTTCGAAACTGTTAAGAAAAAATAATTTTCCTTTTGGCACAATTTCAATTACGTCCTTGTACTGCTGTCCGTTCTTCTAATTGATTAAATTAATACACACTATTGCAAATATTCAATAAGCTGGAGTATGGCCAACAAGTATTAGAAGAAATATCAATTGGAAAAAAATTACACAAAAATTAAATCGAGTGTCTGTATGTATCTGTTAAATATGTACACACTGAAACTTTGTAGTGCAAGTCTAGAAAAAGTTCTGGCCTAGAGTCTACCAAGGGTTAAAAAAAGTTATTTGCAAAAAATGTACATGTTTTTACTGATGCTGCGACGGAAGGAAACACTGAAAACTTCTAGAGTGGTAGGCAGGCATCAAAGGACATTTTCATCATTTGGCAAACTTGAAATGCAACAAATTATTTAAAAGTTTCTGCACGTAATCAAATGGTTGAGTTGCTCTACCATCTTAAAGTGCGACATATTTAAAGTTTGTATACATGTTTTGGTGCAAATTGTGTGGGGAGAGCCTCAACTTGTAAATGTTGTTATATATATAAAAAGGATTTTGTTGATGTTTTACATAATTGGTCGATAAAAAGCAAGGTTTTTATCGGAAGGTCGTCGTGCGAGGTGTTAAATATTCGTTTTTCCCTTAAACACAAAACTAAAAAAAAACACAAATATCCAAATTCAAATAAATCAGGAAAAAAAAAGAAGATAAATAGTATTTGTAATTGATCAAGAAGCAAGCTGAGTTTAATCAGTATACACATTTAGGGAGATTGTGTCTCGTTGTTAGAAGTATCTAATCGCAATAATTTAGGAATGCTGCTGCAATGTTGACAAACGTTGGCTACCAACCACATTTCAAACGATTTCACAGACAATTTAGCAAAGCCTCGAAAAGAAAGGCTTTGATCCAAGAAGATGCCAAGCATTTAAAATAATTGATTACATTATTTAAGTGTCCACTCGCAGTCACCAGCAATGAATGGCTTTTTCTTAGCTTTGCGAAATGCTTGAATAATTTCTGGTTCGCTTGAGTTCCTTTCAAATTGATAGCTTTGGGTTCATGTCTGAGGCTTAACGTATTGTCAGCAAGATTATTGAGCTACACTCGTACAGGCGGGATTTAATTAAATTTCCTTGAAAATTTAGAGCATAATAGTCGCTTGTTTTCTGTTTTTCCTGTTTTCCTTTTTTGTTATGTTTGAAATGAAACAATGAAATCTTTGAAAATTTATCAATTGTGAGCATGTTGCCAGTCACATCCTTGCACATGCTGCACAGTGAATCGGTCAATATACAATATACAGAATAATAGGTGTGTCCCGCGATAGAGTGCAACTATTTAAAGAGGTAAAAGGTGATGTCGAGTTGAGCAAAACATCGCATGGGAGAGGGGTCTATTTCCTCACCCTTAGGAGTTACAGGGTCAATTAGTATTTCATGGCTTTGATGCACATTATTGTTTTTAGCAGTATACCTAACTCATGGAAAAATTATTTTAAGAAGTAATTTAAAAGGCAATCAATTGACCTTTCTAAATGAGTTACAACGAACCCATCCGATTTATCCATTACCGAGCTGTGCTCGTTTGCAGATGAAACCTATCCATTGAAGCTTTAGGTTTGAGAGCAATTTTATCTGAATTTTGCGTAATTAATCAAATTTTTTTAGCGTCATATTTTTACTTATTTAGTTTTCTTTTAAATGAATAAAAATCATGAACATATCTTAAAAAATAACAATGTTGGTTTTACTTTAAAAATTACACTAAATTGAAAACATATTGATATTTAATTACGAATTTATGTTTTTTTATCTTTTGATGGCTTTTATGATAATAATATTAGTAGTGAGCTCTGCATATAAAAATATAGAAATCTACTACCAAAACGCTGGTGGTCTACGTACTAAGTCAACAAAATTTGCACTTAATCTTGCGGACTGCTTACAGGATGTCATTGCTTTAACTGAGACCTGGTTGCATCCAAACATTTTTACCTCAGAACTTTTCGATGATCAATTTGAAGTTTTTCGGCGTGATTGCTGCTTACTCCCATCTGGATTGACCCGTGGTGGCGGTGTTCTAATTGCCGTCCGTGCGGGTTATCGTTGTCAGGAAGTAACGTTACAACACTTGTCTGAACATTTAGAGCAACTATGTGTACGAGTGGATAAGTATTTATGTATTTATATCGTATATTCTATCCTGCTCTAATAGTGAAATTTATTCGATGCACTTTAGTAATATACTTAATATTGTTGATCACCTTAAAGATAACGAACACCTATTAGTTTTAGGTGACTTTAACTTGGGTAATACAAATAAGTCTCAGTCTGATGAGCTAACAAGTATGATTCCAAATTCGAGCCTAAACTCGGAGATTGATTTTATTGATTCTATTTTATCGTTGGGTATAATTCAAATAAACTCAGTTAAAAATAATTTGAACAAAATATTGGATTTAGTTTTTTCCGATCCTGATCTTAATGCGGTTTGCGATGAAGCAGATTTCGTTTTGTCTAACAATAGTTTCCATCATAAAGCGTTATTAATAAAATTGGATATTCTAACAATAGAGTTATCTGCTCTAGAAGAAGATACTTTTGTTTTTGATTTTCGAAAAGCTAATTACGTAGCAATTATTAACTACTTATCAAGTGTAGACTGGCATGCAGATTTAGGTGACAATTTGTTACAAAATTACCAGTTATTTATTAATATCATAAATGAAACATTTATTAATTTTGTTCCTATAAAAAAGTTAAGAAGAATTCTAAGCCGGAATGGTTTAGTAAAAATCTTTCCAGATTAAAAAATAGAATGAATAAGCTATTCAGAAAAAGTAAGGATGATATAGCTTTTCGTCAAAGTTACCATCAAGCGCGAAAAGAATACGAATCACTCAAAAAGCACCTTTACAGAAGGCATATACGTGGTCTTGAATCTGATATAAAGTGCAACCCTAAATCCATTCTGGAATTTCTTGAATAAAAGAAGGAATACCAAGGGTTTCCCTAAAAATATGTTTTTCAAAGAAAAAATATCGAACAACTCGAAAGATGCTTGTAACCTAATTGCCGATTTTTTCAATCAAATTTTGTCTTTGATAGAGATGGCCAGGTTGGCAACTATCCGCTCTATTACGGTGACCCTATCACTGATATGGGATCTTTATCTCTCTCTGAAGAGGATGTTTTAAACGAAATGTTAGCTCTTGACATTAATAAAGGTCAAGGAGGGATAATATCCCTCCAATATTTCTTAAGAAGTGTGCAAGTGTTTTAGTAACGCCACTTGCACTTATATTTAATTTGTCCCTCAACAAGGGTCAGTTTTTAGAAGTCTGGAAGGAGTCTATTATAATTCCTGTACATAAATCTGGTTCAGGTCAGAATATAGCCAATTATCGTCCCATATCTAAACTACCGTTAATTCCAAAACTGTTTGAAGCAGTTGTAAAAAAACAAATTTATACCTGCATAAAAAACTCAATATCGGAAAAACAGCATGGTTTTGTATCTGGAAAATCCACCTCGACAAATCTTACTTTATTTTCTCATTTCATAAAAAATGAATTAGAATCAGGAAACCAAATTGACATAATTTTCACAGATTTCGCTAAAGCCTTTGATAGGGTGCAGCATCCTATACTGGTAAAAAAGCTACGGCTGATGGGTTTTCATTCTTCATTATTATCTTGGATAGAGGACTACCTCACAGGTCGATGCTAATCTGTCCGTATTGGAAAAAGTTTTTCAAAGGATATTATGGACCTTTCACGTGTACCACAAGGTAGTCATCTTGGACGACTCTTGTTTGTTTTATTTATAAATGATCTCCCTAACTATATTCAGCACCCGGAATGTCTTATGTATGCAGATGATGTTAAAGTATTTATATCTAAACATTCACATACTGATCATTTGCTTCTGCAACGCGATTTAAATTATGTTCATAATTGGTGTTCGGTTAATAAACTACACTTAAATATTTCAAAATGCAACATAATGTCGTTTTATATGAAACTGACACCTTTATTTTTTGATTACTCAATAACGATCAATGAACTCCAAAGAGTTGAGTCTAAATCTGATCTAGGTGTGTTATTTGATAAAAAGATTATGTTTGCCAGCCACTACGATACCATTATCAACAAGTCTAATGCAAAGATTGGATTTATAAGGCGCAACACTAAATAATTCAACGACCCATACACCCTTAAAACTTTATTTATCTCTTTAATAAGATCAATCTTAGAATATGGCTGTGTCATATGGGATTCATATTATGAATCACACAGTGCAAGACTTGAGAAAGTACAGAGACGTTTTACTCGTTTTGTAATTGGTAAACTAAACTGGGATTTTGTGCCAAATTATTCATCTAGATGTGCCCTTCTTGGCCTCTGCACGTTGGCCTCTAGGCGAAAGTATTTTCTAATAATGTTTGCTCGCGATTTTTTGATGAACCACATTGATTGTGCTCCTCTTCTTGCACTTTTTGGAATATATGCCCCGAAAGGCATTTTAGACAAAGGAATTTCTTTCATATTCCACACCATAGAACTAACTATGGCCGAAGTGATCCAATATATAATATAAGCTCAGCGTTTAATTCTATATTTGCTCGAATAGATTTCACACAAAATAGAATAACGTTCAAACAAAATATAATGAATATTGTGTAGGATAATTTTGATACTATTTGCTTAATTTATATTTTATACAGCATGTAAATCAATGACTGTTAAACATTTTTGTTGAAAGAAAGAAAGTAAATAAATAAATAAATAAAAAAGTATATAAAAAACAAAAATCTAAAGGGTTGAAAAACCTTCAAGGGATTAAAAAAAAGATATTTTGTGCCGGACAGGAGCATTTACAAGCTTGCAAAACGTAAGTAGCGCAGTTAAAAATCTATAAAAAGGTATGTTTTTTTCATCTTTTAAGGACCTCAACCAGTGATTCTCAACCGTTTTTAGCAGCGAGCCCCTTTCCATGTTCACGTCAAACATACGCCCCCCTTCCAAAAATTTTTTCAAGTTAAATAAATTTTTCCTACTTTATATTATTAGTTTTTATTAAAAAAATTAATAAATATTATTTATTGCAATTTTAAATAAAAAATATATTTATTACAAAAAATGAGATCATCGGTTAAAAAAATACATATAAAAGGTTTTCTAAAAATACTACAAACTAAGTTTTTGTTTGTCCTAGACACTCACTCTAGCAGAAATGAGCGATTTTTTGACACTGGTGATTTAGACACCGTGATTAAAAAATCCCTGGTAAATTGATTTCTTAGAAAATATTAATGTTTCAATAGGTGACGTATCATCCGCTATATCAAACTTAAAACCTAGCTTTAAGTATGAACGTGGGGGTTTTCCCCCCAATGTTTTTTAAACTTTGTGCTGACGCTGTAGTAAAGTCCATGGTATAATTATTTGACAAGGTAGCCGTGACAGTTTTTTGGCGATTGTTAGTTGTCAAAAATAGCTAAAAAAGTTGTAGTTTGCTGCTGTTGACTAGCTATGTGCTTATTTTTCACTTATCTTTGATTCATTAAATTTATTCGCGAAGTTGATTGAAATGTTTTTAGTTTGTTGCGGTTGACTAGGTATGCTTAATTCGTCGCTTATTTTTTCACTTTTCTTTGATTAGTTGCATAAACAGCTAATTTTGACAGCTACCTATCGTCGCTCGTGAGAAAAAAGCCAGTCTACGCTACTACCTTGTCAGTAATTGTACCATGGTAAAGCCTATTACTTTCTTGTTTAATTTCTGCCTTTAATCAGGCATTTTCTTAGATTCTTGGAAAATTTGCTATATTATTCCTATTTTCAAATCCGGTGATCGTAACAATATCACCAACTATAGAGCCATTGTCAAACACAGCACTTTTGCAAAATTATTTGATCATATAATCAAAAACAAGTTATTGGATCACCTAAGGACTGCAATATGCGACTGTCAACATGATTTTTGCCTGGAAAATCAACTTGTACAAATCTGGCGTTGATTTCAGACAATATTGTTGATGCATAAGAAAGCTGTAAGCAATTAGATGTTATATATACTGATTTTTCAAAAGCTTTCGATAAAGTTGATCTTAACATTTTACTACTGAAGTTAGTAAATATGGTCAGTCAAATATTTTGCTTAAGTTCTTAAAAGTTTTTTAATAAACAGAAAACTTGTGAAAATAGGAACAAAAACTTCTGAGGTTCTTATTGATGCCTCATCTGAAATTCCTCAAGGCACTCACTGTGGAGCATTACTCTTCCTAATTTTCATAAATGATTTACCAAAATGCTTTAAATTCTCTAAATGTTTAATGTTCGCCGATGATGTGATGATGCGATTCCATGATTGGTGAACTCTAAACAACCTTAGTTAAAATTTTTCAATATGTTCATTTCATAATTCATCAAATATGTGACATTTGATGAATTTCATTTAAAAATCGAGATAAAACTGAAATTTTGAACCCGACCACCTCAGATATCGATGAAATTTTGTTCATAGCTAAATTTGATCAATACAAACAAACTCTCATTTTTAAAAATGACTGTTTTGCGATTTTTTGGGCGTGGCACAGTGGGAAAGTTTTCGAAAAAACGCGAAAATGGTCAAAAAGAGCTCCATTTAAACTACAATAACTCAGAATCAGCTGAACCGATTTCCATGATCTTGGTATCATTAAAAAGATATTTTAACAGGCTTTATGACACGTTTTATGACACAAAAAAATTACACTGTAAAAAATTTATAAAAAAAGAAAATTTTAACTAACGAAAAATCCAAAAAGATCAAGGGTTTTTTACAGTGTATTACTTTTTTAGAAAGGTTTATCCTTCACCTATACCATATCAAAAAATAAAAATGGGTTCTTTTTTAGTTTGTTTTATATATATAATTTTTTAAGTAGTGTCACTTCTAGTAATTGCCCTTATATTTTATATTTACAGGTAAAATAAATAAACATTGTCCCAGGAAAATTATGAATATGTTTTTTTTTTTACGCGTATATTTTAAAAATTTGAGTGAATATGAATTCAAACAATAAGTACAGATGCATAAAAATATCTAATAAGTGTTGCGCTTCGCTTCGTAAAATAAGTGAAAACGAGGCTGCAAATATAATTGAATATTTTCCAGCTGTCGCCAGCATTCATTGTAGCCGTATTTGCGAAGCTTGCCGGAATACACTGAGAAAAGCGCGCAGTCGTAATGAATCCAACGTGGAGCAGAATGAAGTCTCAAATTATTTACCAACAACGCCCAGCGATGAAATTAGCGAAGAATTGAATGAACTTCCAACTTGTACCAGCCGTAATGCAAACATCGAAAGCAACGAACTCATTGAAAATATAAATGATCATATTATTCCTCATCTACCAAACCAAATGTCGCTTCTTAAGAGGAAATATATCAAACGAGATGCATACAGAAATAGAAAATCACTGCAAATTTTGGAAAATGTAGCAGATTCACTTGGAGCTGATCCATTGTCTGATTTGTCAGCGCAACTTGAACACGTCAAAGCCATTTACGAAGAAATTTTGCAAAACATTAAATATCAAATAGAGAACAGCTCAAATCTTTTGGAAAAGCAAAAACTTTTATCTCTCTTACCAATCAATATGAGTCACGCAGAAATTAAAGATCGTTTTGGGGATGATATATCTCACGATTGTATCAAAAAAAGTAAAGATATCCAAAGGAATAAAACTAAGTTTGCAGATATCAATCTTTTAAAAATGAGCACACGTAGTTTACCAACCGAAACTCTAAGCACAGTCAAGTTATTTTATGAAGATGATGAAATTAGCCGAATGATGCCAGGATCGCAAGATTCAATTACTGTTAAACAAGGAAACTTACGTGAAAAAGTTAAAAAAAGACTGATGTTATCTTCACTACGCGAATCTTACTACGAATTTAAAAAAAACATCCCTTGGCCAAAGTGGGTTTTACAAAATTTACAATGTTAAGGCCAAAAAATTGTATGAAACTTGGAGTTGGAAACCAGCAAAATATCTGTGTATGCACATTGCATCAGAATATGAAATTGATGTTTGAAAAAAGTGGCTTAAAATCAATTTGTATTGAAAGAGAATGCACATTTACCGACTACAAAGATGTTCTCAAATTCGTTGTTTGTGATGGTGACATAGAAAAAAGCGAGTGTTGCGTTTCAATGAGTGGTCACTGCTTCAAAAATTTAAATAATCTAAAAACGCATATGCTAAAACATTTTGAAAATAACCAAACTGAAGAAATAATATACAAACAGTGGAATACAACGATTAGATGTGTTCTGGAAACGTTAACCACCAACCCAGAATCATTTGTCAGCGATTTTACTAAAAACATCAAAGTTCTGATTCCGCATCATTTCATAGCAAAGCGACAATCTGAATTTATCAGCAATAAAAGAGCGGCGCTGTTATCAGGAGAAATGTTAATTCAAATGGACTTTGCTGAAAATTATGCATTTCTTGTACAAGATGCCGTGCAAGGATACCATTGGAATAATGATCAGGCTACAATACATCCGTTCGTTATTTATTACAAAGGTAATTATTTTAATATTTTGGTATTAGTAAACACATCCATCCACACTCATCAAAATATTTAATATTTTTTATTTATTTGTTTTTTTCCTTTGTTTGTTTATTTTCAGATAACGATAAATTAACTCATAAAAGCTTCGCCATAATATCTGATTGTAATACCCATGATAGTATAGCAGTTCATCTATATATTTCAAAAATGATACAGTTCGTGAAGGCCAATATAACCAACAATATTAATAAAATCATTTACGTATCAGATGGTGCAGGAGCACAATATAAAAATAAATATAACTTCATTAAGTTATGCCATCACAAATCTGATTTTGGTATTGACGCTGAATGGCACTTTTATGCTACCAGTCACGGAAAATCTGCATGTGATGGAATCGAAGGAACATTGAAGAGAGGTGCTCGAAATTATAGTATTGCAAATAAAAATGAAATCCAGACAACGAGGCAACTCTATCACTGGGCATCAGAAACATATAAGACCACCATACAAATTGCTTACGCAGATGCTGACGAATACAACAACGTTACAGAAAAGCTATTTTCAAGATATAAAGAAGCTCAAACTATAACAGGAACTCAAGGCTTTCATTCATTCATTCCGATAAATTAAACTTTTGTACATGTGCGCAGATATTCTGACTGTGCCAAATTTGAGCAGCGCAAAATTTCTTACAAATAATTAACTTAAAAAAAATGTAAATAAAATAAAACACAAATTAATAAAAACATGGCAAATAATATAAACAATTGTTGATGGTTTTTTATTTGTAAACATTTAAAAAATGTTATAATTGTTGAACTATTTTGTAAATGTGTAAGAATGTGACCTGATATTTTCGCTGTTATTCGAATTATTTCGAAAACTTTCGGTACGTATTACTAGAAGTGACACTACTTAAAAAATTGGGGTTAAAATATATTCATAATTTTCCTAGGACTATGTTTATTTATTTTACCTGTAAATATAAAATATAAGGGCAATTACTAGAAGTGACACTACTTAAAAAATTATATAAAAAAAAACCCATTTTAATTTTTTGATATGGTATAGGTGAAGGATAAAACTTTCTAAAAAAGTAATACACTGTAAAAAAACCCTTGATCTTTTTGGATTTTTCGTTAGTTAAAATTTTCTTTTTTTATAAATTTTTTACAGAGTAATTTTTTTTTGTGTCACAAAACGTGTCATAAATCCTGTTAAAATATCTTTTTAACGATACCAAGATCATGGAAATCGGTTCAGCCGATTCTGAGTTATTGTAGTTTAAATGGAGCTCTTTTTGACCATTTTCGCGTTTTTTCGAAAACTTTCCCACTGTGCCACGCCCAAAAAATCGCAAAACAGTCATTTCTAAAAATGAGAGTTTGTTTGTATTAATCAAATTTAGCTATGAACAAAATTTCATCGATATCTGAGGGGGTCGGGTTCAATGCATCTCGATTTTTACATGAAATTCATCATTTTCGAAAAGCATAAATCCTATTTTTTATAATTTTGAAATAAGTGGTCACCAGTAAATACGCAAGCAAGAAATGAAGGACTTAGGTGTAATATTTCATTCAAATTTTAGTTTTAACTGTCACATTGATTATATCATGGTCGAATTTATAAAGAGAAGTACGTAAAACTTTAGAGACCCAATGACAATCAAATCACTTTATGTAGCACTGGTTCGTAGCGTACTTGAATACTGGTCCATCATTTGGAATCCTCTCTATGTTGAGCATTCTTATCGTATTGAACGAGTTTAGCGGAGCATAATCAGATATGTGCTTAAGAAGATGTATTGGCCTTCTATATGTCATGGTCTTCTTTCCTATAATTCTCGACGCAAGCTCCTTGGCTTGCAATCTTTAAATGACAGAAGAACCTCGTACTCTCTGTTATTCGTATACCACATTCTTTCTGGCAAAATAAATTGTAGTGACATACGAGATCGTTTCGTTTTTTATGAGCTTCCAAGATCTCTGAGGATTAATAGACTATTTGAAGCTAGAACTCATAGAACAAATTACGCCGCAAATGAGCCTATTAATAGATGCATTTTACTTTGTAGTTATTATGCGAACGTCCTTGATTTTAATTCAATTGAACACCGCTTTAAATTAGATCCTTTTTGTGTTATTTAATTAATTGATTAATTGTGTATTAGTTAAGATATTTAAGAAACTTTTGAATATAGTCTGTAAGATATTATCATCCGTAGACTGAATAAATAAATAAATAAACTGCGGCACCGGTAACTGCTTGATATGAGCTTAAATGTTGTTTCGGTCATCTCTCATAACTACATATTTGGATATGTATTTGTTTAGTTATAAAATAACTCTACACTCTAGTGTTAATGAATAATTTACCAACAAGTTGCTGAATATTTAAATTTCGATATTGAAAACTATTTAAAAAAAAAAAAATAAGAAAAGCAGTTGCATAACAAATTTACTGTTAAGGAGCATTGCTATGTTTAGGTAATGTTCAACAGATGTACCTACATTCACTTCAAGTGCTTCTCTCAATGGTTCAAATACTACTAAATGTTTGAGTTTCATTAATAATGAATGCAACGAATTGAAAAACGATGTCTGTCCTTGAAAACAAGCATACCATGTAAATGTATATTTTGCCTGCTCTATTGGTCTGTGCATGACAACTGAAAAACATGAGTGAAAGTATCGAAGCAACATTAGTGTAAGTAACCGCTGCTGGTATGAAAAGTTTTTTCCTGACGTTTTTGCTGTGGCTGTCAGCACTGATGCCTGTAACTGAGGCTTTAACAACAAGTGGAAAATGTTTGCTGGCGAACTTGTTTGCTAACTCAAGTTAGGTTCTGTTGTTGCTTTTGCCATTTTCCATTTTGCTAAACTTTTTATTTAACAAGCTTAGAACGAGTTTCAAAAGTATATCACATTTCATGGGATGAAGTTTAAAATTGATTCCGTTTTTGTACAAGAGTTTTCAGCAAACTATTAACCAACTAACGCCAAAACTTTTGCATTATTTAAAATGTTGCGTAGTGTTTTTCGAGTGTATTGATATCATTATCATCAACGCCAACATAAATATGAGGAAAAAAAAAACTTTTTCTACTTCCTGCTGATTAAGTTGTTTATTTTCAGGGTACGTTTTTGCTTTTCCGAGTAGATGCAGGTTCCCGATAGAAAACAAAGTGTTAGTTAAGCTAACAATATTGTGCTGTTTTATCCTTTTATGTTATGTGTACTTTGCTTCACAAACAGTTATGAGTTAGAAAATTTTTAGATATAACATGTGTTAAAATTGGAATTAATATACTAATTTCATTATTTTTTATCTTGTGACCTATTTAATTTATGTAATTTTAATGTAATGTATATCTGATTTAATTTCGTATCAAAATGTTGTAAGTCTTTGAGTTTATTTTTTATTTAAAAACCTTGCTTTTCGTTAAAACCTTAATAGCTGGCAACCAAGTTAAAGGGTACAATTTTGTTCAAAATGCTGTCACGAGTAATAGTGAAATATATTTTTCAGCATGAATGTTTTTTAAAATAAAACAATCACCTGACAAACGCTTTTAATTAAAGTCAACGGCAGGAGCAAAAGCAACAGCAACAACAATAACCAGTGTTACCAAGGTTTAATGACAAATGATAGCTTTAAGCTATTTCCTCCAATCTTCTTGTTGCTATTTTTTGCATCTCTTCAAAAGTGCAAAACGTAATAAAACAAAAACCATGAAAATCCTTCTAACTTGCTTAAGGACCAGAAAAATAAGAAAAATAAGAACAAAACATAAAAGAAATATAAAATAGAAAGAAAGGAGATACAAAAATTTACTTGTTACTAAGACCATAAAAAAATAATGCTTTTATTATTGTTGCTTGTCTCACAAAAAGGTACACTTCAAAAGAACTTAATAAAGATAACAATGTTCTTGCTTGCGGGTGATAATAATACAGAAATGAATAAATTGCAAATTCACCGTGTCAAGAGTTTGATACACTTCACCATTGAGGAATGCCTATTTTAGCTTGCGAACGTATGAGGTGTAAAACTGTTTTTGTAATAAAAAAAAAATCAGGGACAGCTATGATTTTTTCGGCGAAATGTTTATATCTTAAGGGGGCAGTCTGGTTCTTTTGGACGTATTTTTAAAATGTTATTTTAAAAATCGCAAATATGTATACATTAACTAGCAGGCCACTGCTGTACGCGGCTTCGCCACATATCGTATAAAAAAAAAGTATAGCAGTGAGGGGACTGCCGACCGAAGCGAAAACCTATATATAAAATATTAGTATTCCCTGGAAGACGTTGTCCTGCCACGACCGCCTTACTACTATAAAAGAATTTTCATGCTAATATAGGGTTTCGGACTATCCTACATGTAGGATGGATTTGTACATGTAGGAATCTGCGAAAGCTCATACTGCAGCTCATACTACATGTAGGATGAAAATCAAAAAGTTCTAAAAGTTCCGCGTCCTTGTTTGTAGATTTCCTTGGTAATTGTTTTTGGCGCACTTAGCTGAAAATTTTTTGTAGACGTTGTGAATTCTAATTGTGTAGCTACAGTTGGCATATGAAATTAGAATTATTTTTGTTAAGAGCTTATAGCAATTTATTAAGTTTTTTGTATATTACTGAAACTATTTCTTTTAAGCTAAAGTATTACCATATCAAAAATACATATAATTTAAGTAATTTATTTAAATTATTTCATTATTGAATTAATATAAAAAATTAAAGCTTATTTATAACTATTTATATCATGACACTAACACAATATACATGTTCACCATGTCTATATTGCGTTGTGAATTAAAAATAGAATATTATAAAACTAAAAATATTTATAGCATATAAATTATATATAATTCATATAAGAAATTGAAGCTAAACAGTTTAAAAATAGAATGCATAGGATAGGCAGACTTTAGTTATCCAATTACTACTGAAAATATTAATTATTGTGCAGGTTTATTACGTAATTGTTATTATATAAATATACATAAATACTCTTTAAATTTCCTCAATGCGTTAAATTGTTCATATATATGAACTATATATATATATGTATATATATATGTATGTATATATGTATGTATGTATATATATATGTATGTATGTATTTCCGATACAGTAACACTTTTACTAAAAACAATTTGATTTACCAATATTATATATACTCTTTAATTCATATGTATAAACAGTTTTCTAAATTAGTTCGATGTCATATGCTGACTGTAGCTACAAATAAACATCTACAAAAAATTAAAGCTTACTGTACAACAATAACTACTTAGCAAATTTACAACAACAACGCAAAGAGAATGACAAGATCCCAGCCGTTGCGCAGCTTTGGAGGGGATGAACCGAATAGGCGGCGTAAAATATTCAGTACTTTGCATGCTATATTTTCTGTTTGCCTGCTAGCAAGATCTCAAGTAGAGGGAGGCATTAAAAGAGACTTTAGAGCTATCTGCTGATATAAAATGAAATTTCATTTTTTCATATTTGTATTTTGTTTGACTGTCGTGAAGTCTCTTTTAATGCCTCCACTTAAGATCTTGCTAGCAGGCAAACAGAAAAAATAGCAAGCAAAGTGCTATTTATTTTTCGCCGCCAATTCGGTTCATCCCCTCTAACGCTGCGCAATCGTTGTGATCATGTCATTCTCTCTGCGTTGTTGTTGTAGATTTGCTTGGTAATTGTTGTTGTGCAGTTAGCTTTAATTTTTTTGTAGATGTTATTCGGAAGCTACAGTCAGCATATGACAATTGAAGTATTTTTATAACGCTTTATATATATGTACATAAAAACACTTACACAAAAAACCTGCAAAATAAATTTATATTTACAGTTGTAATTGAGTTGCTACAGTCTGCTTATCATAAGCGTTCTATTTCTTACCGCCTAATGTTGTAAATCAAAAACGCAAACAAACGACAAGTAAGACACGAGAAGCAACACCTTTTTTTATACAAAATTCTATTGCTTCTTGCTTGTCGTTGGTTTGCGTTTTCAATTTACAACACTAGGCAGTTAAACTGTCTACGTACATTTATTATATTATATTATACATAATTTATATACTATATCTATTTCGTATATATTCTTATTTAAATACAATATAAGATATAAAAAAGATTTAAATTTTTAAATTAATTCAATATAATAATTTAAGAAATAATTTTAAAAAAAATGATATGGATTATATGTATATATTTTTGATATGGTAGTACATTTTGTTAAAAGAAATAGTTTCAGCCATTTATACAAAATTTCAAAAATTGATTAAACTTTTATCTAAAATAAATCAGTTGTCATATGCCGACTGTAGCTAAAAAAGTCTAAAGCTAAACTGTACAACAACAATTACAGTTCAAACATACATCCACAATGCAGTGAGAATGGAAAGGTTCACAGCGGTTGCGCAACGTTAGAGGGGATGAACGAATCGGCGTCAGAAAATAAACCGCATTTTCCTTGCTATGCTTTCTGTTTGCCTGGTAGCAAAATCTCAAGTGGTGGAATGGCAAAATTAGACAAGGTAGTGCTAGGGCGGAAAGCCGATGACAGAAACTGTCAAAACGAAGTTGACATTTCATACAAAATATGCAACCAATGAGAATGCAATATGAAAGCAAAAATTGGCCAAAATACCAAAATGGCTGAGTTTGACAGTTATGTTCACTAATAAAGAGAATACATTCAGCCCTAACACTACCTTGTCTAGTTGTACTATGAGTGGTGGCATCAAAAGGAACTTCACGGCCAGTCAAACAAAAACCAAATATCAAAAATTTTAAATTTATTTTATTTTAACCTACAGCAGCTCTTCATATACATTGAAAAAGCTATATCATTCAATGTTTCACAGCGGAGCAAAGGGAGGCAAAAAAACGATGCGTCAGCAGAAGAACTTGTTGATGGTTGCTTGCTACATTCGCTGAGCGTCTTGTAGTCAAGATCCAAGAGCGTCATTTAAAAACCTTCTCGCAGTCTGTATTGATGACGAGAGCTACTCGCAAAATGACGATGAGGATGACGCAAACTAAAGATTTACCCTCTACCAAAATCGTTCAACGCGCCTAAAGAAGTTTTCACTTAAAAAAAAACCTAAGATTCTTTTCCTTGTGTTCAAAAGATTGTGAAAGAAATGGTAACAGACAAACCTTCAGTAGTTAGTTCTCATATTCTATCTGATAGCTTGCAACCTTCAGTAAAACTTAAAAATTGGTCCACAAAAATGAAAGAAAATCTTTTGAATTTAGCTGCTGACGTATGCTCAAAATGGAATTTCATTTACAGAAAATATAGGCTTTTTGGATTAAAAGAAAGTAAGAATATCCAGCTTTTGCAAATGAATTTTTGGAGAACTCCAAGTAATATTTACCATTTCATACCTATGCGAATTAACATTTTCATCAAAGTTATTTGGTTGTTTGTTGCTCCAAAATAGAATCACGATTCGACCAATTATTAAAGAATAAAAAGCCTTCGCATTAAAACTGCCGTTTTTTATTGTAGTGTAGTGTTTTTATTGAAAAGCATCCCTTGCTTTTAACGTTTACCTGGCATGTGGCCGCGACTCCTCTGACAAGTCGTCACCCCCCTGGTGGTCGCGACCCACAGGTTGAAAAACACTGGTATATAAATACTATAAACTCTTTTCAATCATATTGTATAAATATATTGTCTTACTAGCTATATACCAGGCAAAAAAATAAGTAGATTACTATAAGGAAGATTTTATGTAAACCAAAATGTTCGTAATTACTCTAGACACACAGATTCTTAGAGATAAATGGGGACGTTCGAACAATATAGAGAATTTTAAAACAAAACTCAGTTTTATTAATAGTTTGGTATGAAAGAATAGATTTTTAGCCATAACTGTTGATTGGAAAGAGATATTGGGGTAATTTTTTCACATAAATTATTATTGAGACTTGAATTTTTTGTAAAAAAATATAAAAACAAGATTTTGGAAAAAAAAAATAAATTTCGCGAAAAAAATCAAAGGGGTACCCTGTTGTTTTGATGACAAAAACAGTAAATTTTTGCGCTTAACTGGAAGAATTTTTGCAAATAAATGCTATGTCATATGAAAGGTAGGCAGATGTGCAATTTTTAATTGATTTAATTTTTACAACAAAAACAATTTTTGAGTCATTTTTTGAGTAAAATTCAATATTTTCGATTTTTTTGATATAATTATAAAACATAGTTACATTGACTTAACGGTACTATTCAATCTATTTTTGTGAAGTGATTTTGCTGAACTTTAGAACAAAAAAAAAATTTGAATGATATATATTAATGGACTACGGAGATATTTGCATCGAAAGACCAAACTTTGATTTTCATGTCGTTTTTTTCTCATTTTTAGGTAACGATTTTTTATGAAAAAATCATTGTACTGATAATTTCTACAATTTTGAATACATGTGAACGTTTTTGATGTCAAAATAAGAGAAATTTTTTAAAGTTAAATACTAAAAAACTCCGATACGAAAAAGTATTATAATAACAAAATGACAGTTAGTTTAAAAATTTCAGGGAGGGGGGTGTGGCAAAAACTAATTATGTAACATTTTGAGTTGGAATGCACTTAATATGTATACCTAGTTTGAGCGAAATCCGTTGAGCCGTTTAGACTTGTATAAAGGCCAAACAAACCAACAAACAAACAGAAAATGAGTTTTATTACTATAGATGGTACGACTTATAAAAAAAAAAATCCTAAATAAAGCTTTGCATTGTTGTATCCTTAAATTTATGCGTTGTTTAACAATATTTAGTTCTAGAATTATTTATTTAATTTACTTTTTTATTAAAATTATATAAACATACAAAAAAGGCTATTTTAAATGCAACGGTTTAGAAATTTAACTTAATAACTGCAAACCAGACTAAGCATACCTAATCTTCTATTTTGACAATATTAAATAATTTGGAATACTGTGTTTTTATTTGATATAAGAAAATTCGGGATTTGCAAAGGGGGGTTTGAACCCCTAAGTCCCCCTTGTCTACGGCTTTGGCAGGTTTAATGTTTTTATCTCAAACACCTATATGCAAATGTTTTCAACAATCACATCATGAGAAACCAAATTAAGATTAAAAAAACTCTCCTTTTGCGCCCAGCGTGGGTCACAGGGAAAGCTAGAGTAAATAAATCATGGGCGTTTGTTTTTTTAGCCTAGATGACAATATAACAAAATAAAATTTAAAACTTAAAGATAGGTTCATTTCACATTCCTTGACTCGAGGTATCTTTGTTACAAATTCTGCATCACTAGAGCAGAATTTCAACAGCATTTAAGTGAATTTGAATAGACGAGAGAAGAGTGATTTTGCGGAAATCGCTAGGTACCGCTGCCGTCGGCTTTTTAGCAAAAGGTATTATCGCAGCAATCTTTCAGGTTGATGGAAATTTAGAATTGGTGAGGCAGTGATTATATATGTGCACTTATGAGGGGGCTTATAAGATGCGGCAGAATACGCTTAAAAAACCTTATATCCATCCCATCTTCGCTGATAGTATTTGATTTTATCTTAAAGATATATCTCACAACATCCGGCTAATTTACCGCAGTTAACTGAAATTTCTGAGACAAAGTAGGAGTGGATGTACTAAACGAGTTGAAGTTTTTAATCAAGGGACTAAATACGAAATTTGCATTTAGAATGTTACAACCTCCAACTTTAATTTTACCCATTCCAATTTCCTTAAAGTTTTTCCACAGTTTCTATAGTTAAATTGCAAAGAGATTCAATTTCGAAATATTAGCTGCGTTTTTTCAACATCAATCTTGATTTGCATTTTGATCAGCTGCTCATGAAAAGTATTTGACAACTAGATGGCGTTGAGAACGTCAACAATGCTTTATTCGATCACTTTCTTCATTATACGCCACCTGGCTGGGATGTTTCAACAAGCGCGTCGGAAGCAAATTTCATCTGGGGGGGCAGTACAAATGGGGTGGCAGTACAAATGGTGGTGCAAAAAAAGTTCACCAAAATTTCTTCAAAGAAACATGAATGTGAATAAACAAATTTTTTATTTTAGTTTAAAATAAAAAAAAAAATATAAAAATATATAAAAATATTAAAATTCCATTATTTTTAAAAGTTTTTCCAATTTCAATATTAGAGATCATTCTTTAAAGGATCTTTCATATGGTAATATGAAAATATAAGAAATAATGGTTGCTTTTATAAAGCAAAATTAGGTACAGGGTCCGCCATCTAACTTTTTTTCAACTAGTGCTTATTTCGTGAATGGTAACACTTAGCTCATGTCTGATTTGACAGATAATTAGTTTTATCTTTCCGCTGAACGAATATGGTTGTGTATACGCTTGAAAAACGCTGGGAAATATTGCGACATTACTTTGAAAATCATGGTAATGTTGCAGAATGTGTGCGAAAATTGCGTACGGATTTTGGAAGAAGAGAAGCACCGTCAGCTCCGTATGTTCGTTATCTTGTGAAAAAAGTTAAAGAAACTGGCATCTTCATCGATAAACCAAAGCGTGAAAAGCCAAAAGCAGTGCGTACACCCGAGAATATTGCGCTGTGGCAGAAAGTGTGCGTAAAGCGCCATCAACATAAATTCACCGACGTTCTCAACAATTGAACATTTCGGAGACATCATTGAGACGAATTTTGCATAAAGACCTTGGTATGATGCCACACAAAGTCCAATTGGTTCAGGAGTTGAAGCCAACTGACCATCCAATGCGTTGGGATGCTTCGCTAAGTGGGCCTGCGATCGACTTACAGAAGATGCCGATTTTGCCAAAAAAATCATCTTTTCAGATGAAGGTCAGTTTGATCTTGGCGGGTATGTAAACAAGCAAAATTGTCGCATTTGGACACAGAAAACCCGCACGCATACATTGAAAAGCCGCTGCACCCAAAACGAGTCACTGTTTGGTTCGGATTTTGGCTCAGAGGCATAATTGGGCCATTTTTCTTCGAAAATGAGCAAGGAGTGGCCGTTACAGTCAATGGCGATCGTTATTAGGCCATGTTGAATGAATTTTTGTTCACAAAAATTGAAAAGGAGGATTGGCAACATTAGGTTTCAACAGGACGACGCTACGTGCCACACAGCCGAAGATACACTCGATTTTTGCGCCCTGTTTTTGAAGATCGCATTATCAGCCGCAGAGCTGATGTCGTTTGGCCACCTCGAATCTGCGATTTGACACCGTTGGACTATTATTTGTGGGGTGCCCTCACAGATAAGTGTTACGCCGACAAGCCAGAGACAATTGACGCTTTAAAGGACAATATTCGTGAAGCCATTGGTGAAATACAGCTGCACACAATCGATAATGTGCTTAAAAATTGGACCGATCGTGTAGGCTACTGCATGGCCAGCCGAGGCAGCCATTTGAATAAAATTATTTCAAATTATTTATTAACCGGAATAATTGTAATTTCAAATGAAAAAATAAATTTTAGAAAATATCCAGTAGTTTTTTTTTAATAGAATTTTCCAAAAAAAAAAAAGTTATTTGGCGGACCCTTTATATCTGTACATGGTTTAAATGCAATAAGGTACAAAAAGTTATATCAATTTAAATTATTCCAAAATGTTTCTTTCTGTCCCTGCGAGAAACAAACTCTTTCACCACCTCCATCGAATTCAATTCTTCGGTTTTATCTTTGTGAATGTGTATAAGTGCGGCATGAGTGAGTCGTTTCTGTGTCATAGTTGCTCGAAAATACGTTTTAAGTCGTCTTAGTGCACTAAAAGAACGCTCAGATGAAGCTGCTGATGCAGGCACAGTCAAAAGCAAAGCAATAAGTTTTTCAACTTCATTTAATAGTTTTTTTACAGTATCCGAATTTTTCGCAAATTGGGACACAATGCCACTACAATTTCAAGGTGTTTGGCCAGGCAATTGCTTCAGCATTTTAAGTTGCGCGTGGAGGTCGCTCCCATCAAAGTCATCTGCATAAAGATCTAGTTTTGTTTTTAGATTTTGTTCAGAAGGCACTTTTCCGTAGAAGGCTTCGATTACAATATTACAGTATTAAGCTACATACTTAAGGGTGCTTTTAAACTGAAGTGGTGGGATTGCAGTAGAAATTCTACATTTTGTTCTATCTTTTTGCAAGCACAGAGAAAGAAAATGGTTATCCGCAAGCATGCTTATGAAGAAGAGGTAAATATATAATACAAAAATATTATCGTTGTAAAAAAAAACTGATATTTTTAATAACATTTGAAGTTTTCTTTTTAAATTGTTTATCTAGCTAAAAAAAGTGGGGGGACAACGGCCCCCCTTTTACCCCCGCTTCCGACGCCAATGTGTTTCAAACAACAAGTTCACAAAATCTAAGTCGATAGCAGGATTTTGTTTTTATGGAAATTGGATTTGGATGTTGGAAAATACGCGGCTATTGTCTAGCCGACTTGTGAAGAGTGGCATCTCAACAAATGAGAAAATATAGCTTAATACTCGTAACTTTATATTAAAAAGACAACAGAGTATAAATTTAAATTATAGAACCATCCAAATACGCGGCTGTGTGGTGTCCAAAATTCGACCTAGTCAAAATTAGGTTCATAGTACTTTTATATAAATTTTAATAAAATTTCTTTAGTAATAAGCAGTTCTAAGTGCCTTTCTTTATTATGATGGAAAGACTTACTTTTACTTTAGATAGTTACATGTGTAATATTATAAAGCAATGCTTTCGTAATAAATATATCATGGTGATAGTCTTATGCAAATTCAGTATGAATTGGTTGCCTTTTATTAACACATGAACTCGTACATATATTCAGGGGCGTAACTAGTGGGGGAAAAGGGGGTAGACTTACCTCCTTACTTTTTTAGAGTCGGCCTAATTGTTATTTTTTACTAATTTTTTTTTAAAATATTGATTTTTATAAATAATAATTATGAACGCATCAAAGCCAGTCGTACCTTTTATTGCCATTTTCATAACAAAACCAACTTTAGTCGGCTATTACATTTTAATTCATACCCAAAGCTATCTTCAGTCAGCCGATTCACTTTTAGTCGTACCTTAAACAAACTTCACTCGGCTAACTCACTTTCAGTCGTACCTTAAACGAACTTCAGTCGGTCAACTCATTTTAAGTCGTATCAGCTTTGAATTGTTATAAACGAATCCAGTGTTCCTTTGTGAAAAATTCAGGAAAATTTCAGAAAAGTAGTATAAATTTTTTTAAAAAAGTACGAAAATAGTAATGCATAGTAATGTAAAATAGTGTAGCGGACTAAATGGAAAAAATGGACCATTTTTACTCCAATTGTGCAACCGTGTCCTTGAACAAAAATAAAAACCCAACATTATATTTTTGTTTGAGCAAAAAAACATTAATAATTTTTATTTAAGATTTAAAAGATAAAATCAGATTACTATTTCATATCTGAGCAAAAACTTGAAAATCATAAAATAATGATTAATGCGTAAGTTTTTAGCTATAGCTTAATGATAAAGTCCTTCATGCAAATACCTTGTCAGAAAGTTGAAAAAATAAGTGGATTAAAACAAGCCCAAACGAACGAAGGTTTAACCAGTCGCCACACCTAATTAATCATTTTTGTAGAACTTTCTGAGATTGAAATTTTTATCTAGAAATACCCAACATTTATAATAAAAAATTTAATGATCAAAATTGGCCAACATATTTAAAGAAATTTTCTTAGCTCAAGAACTCTGATGTAAAATCTTTAATTTCATAGACTTAACATTTCAATTTATGTACCATTGTAATATATAAATAAGTAAATAATGAATTTAAAGGATTTAGTCAAAATATTAAAAAAGGTCCGTTTTTTAACTCGAGATGATGGCAAAGGAACACCATTTTTAAATCTGCATTCAAAATTCATTTATTATAAAAGCATCGCTTTATGTCATTGTTGATGTTTTAAACGAATTTTCCCAAAGCTCTAAGAAAATTGATAATTGGACTCGAAATGCTTTATTCGCTATCAAACCAACTCATTTCTGTGGACTTTATTATAAGTATTGTTTTTATGAAAAATGAGCAAGTAAATATGAAACTCCTGACTGAATCTCTTGAAGCCGTTGAACTGAACATTTTAAATGCTATGAAATTTATTTTTTGTACCCTTAAATCATTAGAAAAAATAAACTCGGACTCTGAAGGTACGGATAACTTAATTAATAGTGCTGTTGCATTTTTAAAATCTTTTAATATTGATGCTGAAAAGGAATTCTCAATTCGCCATCGCCGTCATCTTGCGCCGATACGTTTGTATGATAACAATGCCAACGCGGCTTATTTTTCGATGAACTGTTTTTATAGAAGAGAATTTAAACTTGTATTGGAAAAGATAACCTCACTGATGCGAGAAAAATTAAGCAGTAGCTTAGAAACAATAAAGCCCCTGTATGAACTCTTTAATCCAATTCTATCTTCTACTAACTTGACCCAAAAGCGAATTCTAGAATCAATAACATTGTTACCAAAAAATTGTTTGTTGGATTTACTTCAATTGAAAGCGGAATTTGAAGTAGATCATATGCGAAGGCGTAGAAACTCCATCGGGTACAGCTAATGTTTCAGAATGCAATAAAAAAATCTCTTCCCGCATTTAACAAAATTTCGCGTTTGCTGTGCACAGTGCCTGTTACTGTGTCAGGAAATGAGAGAATGTTCAGCAAATTAAAATTAGTTAAAAATTATTTAAGAACCACACAAAGTGACTCACGTTTTAATGACTTATTAATACTTTCATCGGAAAAGGACATAGATGATCCCATTAACTTAGATAATATTGCGCAGCAATGGGCTACCTTAAAAAAAGAAGAATTAATATTTAAATGTCATACTAAAAAATTAAGTTTGTATTTTTTTTTTATTTAAAACACTACTTTTTTTAATTAATTTAAAAAAATTAAAAGAAAAAATGTTAAAGAAATTGAAAGCCCTGTTTATTTTTTAACACATATAAACTATGAATTTTTAAAACAAAAACGAAAATAAATTTTTAAATGCTGATTCGATAATGTTGAAATACTTTTATTTTATTTTCTTTGATAGAGGAAACGATATGAAAACTGCCTTTGAGGCATCTTCTTCACTTGAAAAAGATCAAAAGATTGAAAAATGTTACTATATGTGGGTTAAAAATTACAGGATTTCTTAAAACGGTACCAAAGATCAACGAAAAAGGCCGTTTGAGCTGAAACTGATTTGCATTATGTTTATTATTGTAAAATCTGTAAGATTATTGCCTAAAATCATCTATTAAAACCTAAAACTCGATTTTTTTGAGCATTAGAAATGTAAAACTATGGTGTAATTTTTTAATTTTTGTTTTGGAAATGGCGCCAAAAACAGTTAGGAGGTTTAGTTGACTGAGTATACGTTATCTTATAGTTGCAAGTATTATCGTTTAGATGAACTAAAAAAATTTCAGTTACCTATTGTAAAAGCTGAGAAATCGTTGCCACCTTTTGGATTCGAAAAATGATGTCAAAATTGCGAAAACCTTAAGAGAGCAGATAAAAAGCCAAACTAAAAAAAAATTCAAAACATACTTAACTATATGTATTTTGATGTACACAAGTTTTTTTTTCATCAATAAAAAAGTATTTGTTTTTGTATTTTTGTACTTATTTAGTTACAATATGTTGACATTTAAGACTTAGTCTTTTACATGCCTCATTTATAGCATACATAACAACTTATAAGATTAAAAAATTTTGTGAATTATTTAACATTAGAAAGACAAAATATAAAAAAAAAATAAAGTGGCCATTTCAGCCCTTGGAAGGACTTTGACCTAGCTTCTATTGATCAATTGCGTTGTGCGTGTTGTTAAATGTTTGATCACAAATGACCGAGAACTGGACCTACGTGCTTAATGCCGACTCCGAACGGCTTATGTTCTCAAGAAGCTTTACATGGCAATTTTTACTCTCTGAGGTTTACCATTGTCTGCAGAGTGGTGACGACCGAACAGAAAAATTAATTCAATTGAAAAAACTTTCTGTCTGAGCTGGAATTGAACCCGGGCTACCGCAGTTCTTTAGCTTAGGAGCCACGCACTCTACCCACTAGGCTACGGGCGCCACTGAAAGACAAAATATAGAATTATAAAAAAATACAGAATTATTTAAACAAATATTAATATCAATTGAAAATCTTGCATTAGAAAGACAAAACATAGAATTATAAAAAAAAATAATACGGAATTATTTAAACAAATATTAATATCAAATTAAAATCAAATTTTAACATACATTAGTTTTTGAACAAGAAAAATATTAATTATAAATATATATTGAGATATTAAATGTAAATATTTTAAATAACTTTCTCAGTTTATAAAATAAAATTTGAGAAAAAAAATTAGTTGAGAAACAGAGTTAAAATTTAAGAACTGAAAGGAAAATTTAAAGAAAACAGATAGAAAAAGAGAGTTAAGAGAAGTGCTCGAAAATTAAATGCTTAAAGTACCTACTATTGGAAACATTTTTAATGCTGTTTGGCAGTATAGTAGTCTTATTGCACTAACGAAAAACAATCTATTTGAGCTAAGAAAATTAAACTTAGGAATAATTAGGTTCATGCTTCGACTTGATCTACAAAATTTAAGCTTCTCAGAAAGATACTCTGGGCATCGCGAGTGGATGATCCTATGCAGGAAAATGCAGTTTCTTGCCTCAAGATAGTTGGTTAAGCTACGGCCTAATAACTGATAAGTAAAGCGTGAAATGTGATCAGACCTTTTAATTCCGTAAACGTAGCGTGCAGTGTTATTAAAAGCAACTTGTAGTTTTTGCAAAGATCTTGAGTCCATTTTGCTATAGACAACTTCCGCGTATGTAATAATTGGCAGTAATAGCGTTAATACTAGTTTTTTTCTGATGTCAACAGGTACAAAATCTGCAGTCACTCGGAGATTTCTTAAGACATAGCAAATTTTACTGACGCAGGAGTTAACATGGTCATCGCAAGACAGAGAAGAATTTATTTTATAACCAAGATTTGTGGCCTTACATACGAATTTTAGCTGCACGGTACTAAGGAGAATCGGTGAAATATCTAGATTTTCAAATGCAGTCTTTGAAACCGGTAGGACATACGATTTGAGAGGGTTTAGCATCAGTTTATTAAGATTCGCCCATTCTGCCACTATTTTTAAATCTTCATTAACTTTTTCAATTAAATCTTCAACTAGTCTAAGTGGCCTAGACAAAACCAGTTGTAAGTCGTCAGCATACGCATGCATGGTTACATGATTGCATTTACTGAAGATATCATTTATAAACATGGTGAAAAGAAGTGGGCCAAGAACAGAGCCTTGTGGGACTCCACTCGTGGTTCTTTTGTAAAGCGAGAAATTGTTCCCTACCCTGACTCTTTGAGACCTGCCATCCAAGTAGCTATGCAAAAACCGAACCGAACCGAATTATTTAGTAAAAATAATTACAAAGTGTTTTGTTAGCCGTTCAAATGAAAAGGACCTCTTAAGATTTATTTATATTGATCGAACGGATGAGTAACTTTATATAATTCAACTATGTTGTATTTAAAAAAAAGTGGGGACTTAAGTGTATCCAGTCGGCCGAAATACTTTTATACCCCCCCAATCAAAATGGACTCGGTACGCTCCTGCATATATCTAAGACTAAAAATATGTAAATTACATTGTAAAAAAGTCCCAAGTCATTTCCTATTCACCATAAAACTCTGAATTCAAAACTGGCTCTTCGATGACAGACACACATACACATTTGCTGCCATTAAGCAGGAACATGCCTGACCTTCTTGAGGCTCCTGCAAGTCGTACACGTAGCTTGAATTCTTTGGCTAAAATTTATGCGTACTCATTTGTTTAGCTGCTGCTGCTGCTTCGGCTTCCATTGTTGTCGCATTGGTTGGGAAGAGTTGTGCCTTTCTTCCTGATGTTACTCAATGCAATCTCGCAAAGTAGATGGATTATCATAAATTACCTGCAGCAACAACAAATCTTGTCACACTCACGCACACGCATTCACACAAAACACTCTCACTCTACTCACATTAGGTATAACTGCACATTAACACGTACTCGTATGCATTTTGAAAGTATTTGCTGCATCATCCATGCTATAACATTCCATTCCAATTCATATCTTTTTATTTGATTTTGTCCTTAAAGCATGTTTCAGCAGCAGCATGACGAGTCCTTGCATCGCTTCTATGTCTGCGATCTAGTCGGTGATGCCGTCTCATTTGCATTGGACGTCGATCCACTTTTCCCGTTAGCTGTCACCGTGGCTACAGAGGATGAGGACGAAGACGAAGAACGAGATGCTGACGAGGAAGATGAAGATGCACGCGATGCACACGTAGTCGAGGATGAAGTTGATGAGGAAGACACATGACCCGTTAGGGAACGCATGGCTGGAAGAGGACCGCAAGAGGAAGGCATGGTGTCCACCATGGCTGATGATGATGCTTCAGTGCCTGTTGTTGTGGGTGTGGATGTTGTGGGTGGAATTAACGCTGCATCGGCGGTAGCGTCTGTGTTGCGTGTCAGGAACCAACAATCCATTGGTGTCGGTTTGCCCTTCATTATAACTGGGCCACGGTACTCTAGCGCAAATGAATCGTCCTGGTTGATGTCCTGACAGAGTAATCTGTAAATGGAAAAGAAGAGAGGAGTTGATGTGATTAGATTAGTTGTCGTTGATGTGATTAGTGTTGCAGTTGTTTGTGCTGCTGATACTGTGGCTTGTGAGAGTGTGTGTGTGTCGATGATGATCGGAGATGTTGAATACATAGTTGGAAAGATAATATAGCAAAAATGTGTGGGTGTGAAAATATGAAAGTGTGTGTGTGTGTGCGAAATATGTGAGCAGCAAAAAGTGTTCGTGTGTGAGTAGATTGGTGCAAATCCTTTTAATGCAATATATTTCTAACAGTAAAACGGTTGCACGATAAATGCTCAGGCTTAGCTTTAGCATGTTGGCAGGATGCAACATTTACAATGTGCTTAAGTGACATTGAAGGAAGACCGAGCTGATGCAAACTAATGTATAAGATACTCAAAGCATAGCAGCAGTACTTTTTTTGTGGCATAACACTTTCAACCAATCTTTATATAACATTTTAAAGGATTCTGATGGCGCTCTGATTGAATTGAATGGAATAGAAGCATGTGGGAATGATTATTCTCTATCAAGACGAGTGTAGAAAATAAACTTCCGCCACTGGGCAATAGAAAAAATTTCACTTTTTGCTAATGATACCTAATGATGCATTCTGGCATCAGTTTTTAGATTCCTGCAGTCTGCCAGTCATTGGTGTTTATTAGCTTTCTCTGTCACTCACTAAATCTGGCTTTCTCTCCCTCCGTAATTTTTAACAAATGCAAGAAGTAGCTAGAAATGTCGAAAATGCATTGATTCTGAGGCGGTTGTCGTGACGAGAACGACACGTGATGATGAAATCAATGCTTCTTCAAAATGATCTTAACTTTGTCCAAATTTGATTAAATTACAACTTAAAATCAATATGAGAGTATCGCTCTCATTTAATCTGGAAAACAACAGCTTTTGCGTTTTGCTACACGATATTAAAGAATTGATAGGGCACATAAGTACTAAGTCTCTACCTTGGTTCAAAGAAAGAGCAATTCTATCACCTGTCAACGAGCAAGTAGGCAAAGTTAATGAGCTGCTACTCTCGAAGATCAATCGACGCAAGCATACTACTCTGTAGAGACTATGGTCAAACTTGATGAAGCTGCTCATTATCCAACAGAACTTCTCAATACCTTATAACCTTCTGGACTCCCTCCCCCACAAAATAGTGCTAAAAGTAGGGTGTTCTATTATAATATTACGGAATATTAATCAGCCTTAATGATGCAATGGTACCCGCTTGCAAGAAAAATCAAGAAAAACCTTTTTGATTGAATGCAGCATTAGGTCTGTTTCCGTACTCAATTCAAATAACTTAAAGTTGCTTGCAAGCGTTATTTTACACATTTTTAAAGCTCCAGAGAGAAGAATAATATGCAAAATGTTATGGTACGGAAACAGACATATTTTGACCAGATTTGGTACCAACGGATCTACCATTCAAATCAAACGATATCAATTTATAGTAGAACTGTGCTTTTCTATAACAGTAAATAAAGTGTTGGGTCAAACATTCAGTGTTGTAGGAATGGATTGGAGCTTTGAATACTTTTTAAATGAACAACTTTATGTTTCCCTTTCACGTGTGACTTCTAGATAAAATCTGTTTTAGTTATCTCACGAAAAAATTAAAAGCAAAAAATTTTTTTTTAAATAAGATTTTTAGGCTTATTACGGTTCACAGAAATAAACTGTTGTGTCTTCTTACGAGTAGACACAACAGTCAAGAAGACACAACAGTTTCGAACTATTATGGTTCACAACAATACGTTGTTGTCACGTTTGATTGTGGAACGTATGTAGAATTCGTTGCTCGACTGGTCCAGGGTTGCTTCGGAGAAAAATAAAAAGTATTTTTTAAATAGCAAAAAGTACTATCTTGATAAGAATTTTTTTGCGATATAAAAAAGAAATATTGTGAGCCCATATTTACCCCCGTTAATTTCAACTGGCGTTAAAAAATAGGATTAAATCTAGTATAATGAAATAGCTGGATTTTAAAATGTTTTTAAGTACAAGGAAGCATTTTTTCACTAAGATTATAATGGTTTTGAAAAAAAAATCCCGCTTCCCCTCCTTTTGGCCGGGAACACGGACCCTTTTTATAGTAGCAACCAGAGAACTGCACAAGCCTACTTGAAGTCTATTTCAAGTACTTGCTTGAAATACAAGTTCAAGCTAGCTTGAGCTTGATAATTTTGAATCAAGTGTAGCTTGTAATTGAATATAAATAAGCCCACGGCAACTTGCGACAAGCGAACGGCACGAAGTTTCAAGTAAAGGACATATGAAAAGATATATTAGGTGGTAACCCTATTATTTCAAAATTTTATAATTTTGAAATTACGACAACGGATTCAGATTCAACGACCCAGTTTTGGTGTACCATTTTTTTTGCCAGCCCCGAATTCATAAAAATACAAAAAATTAAGGTGGCAACCCTATCCACCATCTTGAATTTTAAAATTTTGACTTTAGATTCGAAATCAGCGAACCCTTAACACTGATAAATGACGTTTAAAACTCTTAAAAAGACATATTATTAGGTGGTAACCCTATTATTTCAAAATTTTATAATTTTGAAATTCTGACAACGGATTCCGATTCAGCAACCTATTTTGGGTGTACCATTTTTTTTGCCAGCCCTGAATTCATAAAACTACAAAAAATTAAGGTGGCAACACTATCCACCATCTTGAATTTTAACATTCTGACTTTAAATTCGAAATCAGCGACCCCTTAACACTGATAAATGACGTTTAAAACTCTTGAAAAGACATATTATTAGGTGGCAACCCTATTATTTCAAAATTTTATAATTTGGAAATTCTGCCAACGGATTCGGATTCAGCGACCCATTTTTGGTGTACCATTTTTTTCCAGCCCCGAATTCATTAAACTACAAAAAATTAAGGTGGCAACCCTATCCACCATCTTGTATTTTAAAATTCTGACTTCAGATTCAAAATAAGCGACCCCTTAACACTGATAAATGATGTTTAAAACTCTTAAAAATACATTTTATTAGATGGCAATACTGTGGTAAAAATTTAGGTGTCAACCCTAACCTCCATCTTAAATTTTAAAACTGTGACATTATATTCGAAATCAAATCCGTTGTCAGAATTTTAAAATTACAAGAATTCGCAAAAATAAAAAAAAATCTAGGTGGAAACTCTATCCGCCATCTTAAATTTTAAAGTTTGACATCATTTTCGAAATAATTTACCCCTAAAACTTCCAACCACGTAGCTCACAGAATCCTTAAAAGTCCTATTACGCTTAAGCTCTCTCTAAACAAGCTCATTGAATTTTTTGGATATATGCTTCAATTTCAAGCTTTTCAAGCTTTTTGCCGAAGGCATCAAGCTTTCCTTTACTTGAAACTTCGTGCCGTTCGCTTGTAAGCTAGCATACTTGCAAGTCGCAAGCTGTCGTGGGCTTATTTATAGTCAATTACAAACTATACTTGATTCAAAATTATCAAGCTCAAGCTAGCTTGCACTTGTATTTCAAGAAAGTACTTGAAATAGACTTCAAGTAGGCTTGTGAAGTTCTCTGATGCCAATAGCATAACTATAATGTAAAAATTATGGCAAATTTAAAATACATCTTGTTTTTAGTTTAAAACCCCTCTCTCCGCATTTCGTAACTAATAAAATAAAATAGCATTTCTTTCTATCATAAATATTCCAAAATAATAAAAAGGTAGCATCGCAGAAATTTTCTTACTCTCAAAATAAAAACGTAATCTAATTAGTACGTTTCGATGCAACTGTGAACTGGTCACTGCCAAAATAAAAAAGTAAACAAACAAACAATTTCGAGTACAATTGCTAAAGTCAATAAAATTCTGTTCACAAGGAGACGTATTATCAGTTTTCTGTGAAATTTTCATTCTTAATAACGAAAAACGCAATTTTAAATAAAATTTTCATTTTTAATCTATTTCGTTTCTTCAACACAACACCAAATTAGCTGTCTTCAAAATTTGGCAGATAACAAGACAATAAAGCACAACTGCTGTGTTGCGTAGTAAGTGTATTGAAGGCACAGCATTGTTGACAGATAACAGTGGAATGTATTCAGTTGCTTTGTTGTCTACCGTAATAGAAATTTACACATTGAAGACAGCAATTACTGCTGTGTTGTGAACCGTAATAGGGCTATTTATTTAAAAAAAATCTAAACTAAAAAGAAAATAAAAACAGATGCGTCGCTGGACACACGAGAGAAGCGAACTTTTTTGCAGTTTCATAAGCATGATAATTTAATGGTTTTTTTAATAAAAAAATTTTTAAATTACAAAATGTTAAATACCATAATGTTAACTAAAAATAATATTCCCACCCAGGGACCGCACCGATAATGGTTTTTATCAAAAAGTCAGATATTAACAGTTATCATTAAACTTTTGTTTTTTCCAACAAAAATACTCGTTATTAAATGCCTTTTATTTTTTCAGGCAAAAATCACTGTTGCTTTTGACTTTTATTTATTTGGTCAAAAATAACAGTTATTTTGAGCCTTGTATTTTTTCGATCAAAAATATCAGGCAATTTAAATTTTTTTAAAGAAATATAAATATTTATAAAGGAAATATTTTTAATTTTATACCCTCTTGTTGCAATAGACGCAAGTAAAAAAGCAACAACAATTCTAGGAAAAAGGTGTATGGAAAAAAGTGTCGTTTTTTAGATTTCACTCAAGCAAATCTCAAAATGAGGCATAAAAAGCTTCGCTTTAATAAATTTAAGTAACATTTGTCATATATGTATATAAACCTAAAAAAAAGCGAAGTAAATAACGTCATATTCGGAGTCAATTAAACTCTTTTCGTGCATGGTATTTTGCCAAAGCTGTAAAAACTATATTTTACTCCGTTTGTGTGTTCAATTTAATTCAATTTGTGTGTTAATATGCTTAATTCCGATATATACTGATGCTAAAGTAATTCATTTTGGTACAAAAATAGTTAGAATATTCTCAAGGCGTTTTGTGTTAAGTGAGCAGGGTTGCCTAAATGTCGTGATACATACATAAAAAATTTGTTTATTATTGTTTAATGTAGTTTCGTTAATAAAATATGGTAATATCTGACTTTAGTATGTTCCAAAAACTCATAAATTCCTTTAATAAAATGTATGTATCTTGGCTTTTATTAAAACAACATTTGTATACCAAATTTAATAAAATTGTTTAGTTTCCCAAAATTTTCTTTAAAAAATACATTGCATGTTAAAAAAAAAAATTACAGTACAGAAGGGAAACTTCTTAATATAAAGAATAAGATAGATTTTTGTAAAAAAAACGGAGAGAAAGAAAGAGATAGCATCCCAAACGAAATACAATACAAAATTTTCATAAAAAATATGCTATTTATTTAATATTTTCATGTCATTGGTTGGTGTTTCATTTAGTAATACAGGTCTTAATGGTTTGCGATGAATGCGGAATATGTCCGTGATTTGATATTTACGAGATAACGCGAGAAAATTCACCTATGAAAATCTATTGTGGGAGTCCCCATACAAAACAAAAAATTAAATAAATGGCTTTTATAATTCATATCAAAACATCTATAGCCCCTAGAGGGAGCAATATATGAGCTGGTCCTATTAATTTTTCCCCCTTTACACTTCTATTGAACTTACCTTTTCTCTATCTGCTTCCCTTCTGGGGATCTCGATACAAAAAACACAAAATGAAACAATCTTTATTATAATTAATATAAAAAAATCTATGACCGTTAGAGGGTCTAATGTTTGGTCCTACTGATTTTTTCATTGAACATTTCTTCTAAGCACACCAGCACTCTATCTACCACCCTTCTGAGGGTCTCGATACAAAAAACACAAAAAATAGAAGAAATTGTCCATTAAGTTCATATAAAAAAATCGATAACCCCTAGGGAGGTGAAATGTATGAGCTGGTCCTATTGTTTTTTATTTACATTTCTTCTAAACATACATACACTCTATCTGCCACCCTTCTAGGGGTCCCCATACAAAAAATAAAAAAATATCATTGCTTGTGTACACAATTTTTCGTGACGAAATTAAAAAAAAAGAGAGACTTTCGTGACGAGACTCGAAAATTTTTACCCTCTATATCAAATAACCACATAAGAAGTTTCGCTTCGATAAAGATATACGAAAACATATAACTCGCAATAGTAAAAACGGTCCTTTTTATCATTATGGTACCTTTTTACCAACATTCTGAACCGTATGTTCAGTTGTTCTGGCCCATGTGTGCGTTTGTTCCATACTTCATGATTTCATCTCACCACGATCAGGTCTTCGCTGGTATTGTGCTTCGTGTAGGGTTCTTTCACCAGATGAGTTTTTCTCAAAAATTAAGCTTTTCGGTGAATGAAGTAAGCCCCTCACCCAGTACTAGCATTTATGATGAAAAGTCTTTATCGGAAAATATTTCGACCGCATTGTCTCAGACTTTTCCAGCCTCTTCTGCTGAAGCTCAAATGGTTTTATCTAAAAAAGACCTAAATATTTCGAAGAAAAAGAGAAATGATTCCAAAAATAAAAGTAATAAGCGACGCATGACGCTTCCAGCCACTTTAGAAACGAAGCAGATCTCGGCTAAACCAGTGTTTACGACAGTGAGAATAGATAATATAGTTATTTCTCCATCTTATCCATCTGTTTCTCCCCCGACTAGAAATGACATAACTAATGAGCGCAATAGTTCATTAAATTTAAGAGCTGTGTCGAGAAAAAATTTTCATTTCACGCCTTCAGCCTGACACAACAACTGAAAATATATTGACGTTTGTTAAACACAACCAATTAGTAAGTCAGGCTGCTTTCTGCTAATGCAAGAAAATTGGCAATAAACCGTCCCACGCATCATTTATTCTCACAGTAGCTGCTGAAGAGTTTGCAACTGTTCTGAGCTCTAATCTGTGGGCTGATAATATCTTTGTTTCTGAGTTTAAGCCTAAACACAGGTCTAGAAGGACGAATAATATTGCCAGTCAGACTAAATAGGCTTTCACTTTACTATTAAAATGTAAGGGGATTGCGTTCAAAGACGCGATACATTTTTTTTGTCAACTCAGAATTTTTCTGAAGATATTATCGCGTTAACTGAAACTTAGATGAATGGAGGTATTACTGACTTAGAACTGTTTGACAATAGTTTTCAAGTATATAGGAAGGACAGACACGCTGACAATAATTCTGCAGTTGGTGGTGGTGTCCTATTAGCTGTAAGGAACTCCTGTGTTAGTTCCTTCATTGATATTCCCTACTCTGCTAATATCGAACTTATATGCGTTATGGTTGAACATTGCAATTCTAGTGTATATTTTATTAATGCATATGTTCCTCCCAAGAGCAGTGTAGAGGTCTATGCAAGCCTTGCAGATTGCATAGAATTTATCTTAAATCTACTTGACGCCAAGAACATATATTTGTTGACAATATATGTTCTGACTTACAACAAGTTAGTTGTATTTATAATAGTCTGGAAAGGCTGCTTGACCTAGTCTTAACTACAGACAGTAACAATGTCATTGTTCAGAAGTCACTTCATGCTTTGACAACTATTGATAATTACCATCCACCTTTGAGTAATTGGTATAAATCCGATAGGGAGAATATGGTAAATTCAAGCTCTGTTGACACAGTTTATGAATTCAATTTCAAAAAAGCTGACTTTTTGGGGTTGAATCATTTACTTTATAGTAAACTAGCTGAAACCCGGCGCGTTGCTGCCACTCTCCCTGCTCAAACGTCCATAAAATTTAAACAGCATGTCTAAATTGAGGTCAAATACTGAATTCTGAGACTGTGCGACCTATATCCACAAAGCTATTCGATATAACAAATTTGGGTTGTATAGGAAGTGCCACTCCCTCTTCATCACCGCTAATAGAATGTAATCAATTAAACTGGATGTCTACATGGCGGTCGAATACCGAATTCCAAAACTGTGCGACATATAACTCCAAAACTATTCGATAGCACAAATTTTGATTGTATGGGAGGTGCCACTCTCCTTTTCCCTACGCCCATAAAATTTTAGCAATGAAACTGCATGAGTACATTGAGGTCGAATACTAAATTTTGAGGCTGAGTTACCTATAACTCCAAATCTATTCGATATCGCAAATTTGGGTTAAATTGGAGGTGTCACGCCCCCCCGACAAACTCTAAAAAATTTTATCAGTAAATCTGCAAGCGTAAATTTTGGTCGAATACTGAGTTCCGACGCTGTGCGAGCTTGAACTCCAAAGCAATTCGATATCACAAATTTTCGTTGCATGGGAGGTGCCACTCCCCCTTGATCAACGCTCATAAAATGTAATCAATGAAACTGCATGTGTACATTGAGGTCCAATACTGAATTCCAAAGCTGTGAGACCTATAACCCCAATGCTATTTGATATCTCTAATTTGGGTTAAATAGGAGGTTTCACGCCCCCTTGTCGTACGCCCATATAATGTAATTAATGAAACTGCATGTATAAATTGGGGCCGAATACTGAATTCTGACGCTGATATTCAATATCGCAAATTTACGTTAAATGGGAGGTGCCACGCCCCTCTTACCAATGAACATAGATTGAATCAATGAAACTGCATGTGTATATTGAGGTCGAATACTGAATTTCGGCGTTGTACGACTTATAACTCTAAAACTATTTGATAGCACAAAGTTGGGTTGTATGGGAAGTGCCACTCTCCTTTGCCCTACGACGACAAAATGTAAGTATTGAAAATGCATGTATAAATTTAGGTCGAATACCGAATTCTTACGCTGTCAACCTATAACTTCAAAGCAATACGATATCGCAAATTTGGTCGAATACCGAATTTCTAAGCTGTGCGACCCATAACTCTAAAGCTATTCGATAACAACTATTTTTTATTTATATATGGGAGGTAAAAGGGGGTGTGGCATTGCCCTTAAACCATCTCGTACTCAAAGCAAAGCGTACTTACAAAATATGAGCTCAATCGGACCAATGGTTTCGAAGTATTTTGATATTTTCTTAAAAGTAGGCGTAGATGAAGTGTGACCACGCCCATTTTTTTCAAAGTTAATTATAGTTATCATACGAACTTATTTACCAAATTTTAATTTAATACGACCAAAACCGTCTTAAATACAGCATTTTTATTGATTTGTGGGCGACAAAAGGGGGTGTGGCACAAAACGTGCAAAGATACACACATGCAATTTCTTATGTGCACCCTCCACACAGACCCCAATCACCCGTAAAAATTTCATTGAAATCGGGCAAGCCGTCTAGGAGGAGTATGCGAACAGGAAGTTTTGCTACTTAATTTTATACATATAGATATCAAAACAGTGGGCGCAAAAGTGGGCGTGATCAATTTTTCTTTCAGTAAACATTTAAATTGGATTACTACGAACATTTGAAAAAAAAATTATCCAAATCGGTCCAGCCGTTTTCCGATTTTATATAAATCGAAAAAAGTGGGTGCAAAAGTAGGCGTGGTCAATTTTTATTTCCGACAAAACTTAAATTGGATTACTACGAACATTTGAAAAAAAAAATTATCCAAATCGGTCCAGCCTTTTTATGATTTTAGATAAATCAAAAAAAGTGGGCGCAAAAGTGGGCGTGGTCAATTTTTCTTTCCTTAAAAACCTAACTTGGACTTAAACGAACATTTAAAAAAAAAAAATTATCCAAATCGGTTCGGCCGATCTCGAGTTATGGGATTACATCGCATTCGGACACTTTCTTTTATATATATAGATTAAATATAATTACAGAATACATAAATAATAATAATCTTAATAGTTCAATAAATTTTTTCTATACGAAGCTCTTTGCCATGTTTTCTCAATCTGTACCATATAGTCTCAAATTTGCGAAAAATTCTGCGTACCCTAAGGATTTAAAGACTCTTTGCAACAATAGGAATAGGGCATGAAAGAAATATGTTTGTAGTTTTGACTCAAATGACTTAGAAACATACAAACGTTTGTTTCTGGAATTTGAGAATTGCTCAGCTGCATTATATAATGAGTATTTGGATAATATGAAGCTGAGTATTTTGTCTGATCCAAGAAAATTTTGGGGATTTATTAGTGTTAAGAAGAATACTGATGGATTTCCTTCTTCTTTTAAACTTCAGGATGGATTGACTGACTATACCACAATTATTTGAGACTTATTTGCCAATCAGATTCTTTTAATCCTGATTTAGCGTATTTTGATTATATGAACAACGCATCCAGAGTTTCTTTGGGCATATATCTTTTACCTCAGAGGATATTTTTAAGTATATTGAATCAATCGATGAGGATTTTAGCGCTGGACCAGATGGAATTCCTGCCACAGTGTTAAAACAATGCGGCTCCATTTTGTGTCAGCCACTCTCGTTACTTTTTAATAAATCAATTAATGAAAGTAATTTTCCTCTTTTTTAGAAAAATCTTATATCAGTCCTATTTACAAAAAAGGTTGCAGGAATGACGTCACTAATTATAGGCCTATCGGTAAATTGTCTTCGATTCCTAAACTTTTTCAGCGAATAGTGTACGATCGAGTGAAAATTCACTGTGGGCAAGTCATGACAATTCGTCAGCATGGTTTTGTTACTGGCAAATCCACTGTGTCTAATCTCCTAAACTGGATCAAATCGTATTTGATGGAGCGATCTTATCAAATACGGTTTCGAGGCGTGTTGCCTTCTGAATTTGTTGCAGAATCGGGTGTTCCTCAAGGAAGCCACCTGGGTCCACTTCTGTTTATTTTGGCAATAAATGATGTTACCCGCGTCATCAAACACTCTCATTTGCTTATTTATGCAGATGATATGAAAATATACAGAACAATTGATTCTAATATCCTATTGTTGAATTGAAGAATTTGCGCAATAAATTTTTCAATGAGTTCAAAAATTCTAGAAAATTTGAGTGCAAGGTAAAATATGAAAACTTTTCGCGCGAATTTAATTTTTTAAACAAATTTCTTTATAAACAATATATTCTTAGCATAGAAAATCGCATTCAAACCGATGCTTAATATTTTTGGAGCTTTATCCAATCTAAGAAAGGCTCATCTAATATTCCTTCTTCTACGTTTTATAATGGTATAAATTCATACTCTGTAAATGTCACAATACAATTGTTTGCAAATTATTTCAAATCAAATTTTGTCAGAAATCCTGATCCGATCACCTCACATGTTGTTGATAATGTTGAATCGTGTATAAATTTTGGTAGTCTTATGGTTACTCTTTCTGATGTTGAAACTGCTATTGGTAATCTCAAAAACTCCGCAAAATGTGACTAAGACGGTTTTAGTCCTTTTTTGCTAAAAAATTGTGTGCAATCTTTATCTTTACCTTTATGCATAATTTTTAACAAATCCCTTAAAGCAGGTGTTTTCATTGATAAATGGAAAGTTGCGCTCATAACCCCAGTTTTTAAATCCGGCAATAAATATGACGTCCTAAATTACTGACCTATCTCTAAGTTAACTAATAGTTCCAAGCTCTTTGAGAAAATAGTAAAAGATAAAATGTACTTTGCATTAAAAAATGTTATTTGTCCCAATCAACATGGCTTTGTTTCTGGTAGTTCAACTACAACAAATCTTAGTGTATTCACAAATTACTGCATCACCACAATTGAAAAGCGGTACCAGTTGGATGTCATTTACTCCGACATATCCAAAGCCTTTGATAAACTATCACATGAAATTTTACTACTCAAGCTTGCCAAGATTGGCTTCCATTCTACATTTCTTTCTTGGTTGGAATCTTACCTTTCAAATAGAGTTTCGTATGTAATCATTGAAAACGTAAAATCACTTCCTTTTTTATCAACTTAAGGGGTTCCTCAGGGTAGCATTCTTGGACCATTACTTTTTGTCATTTTTATAAATGATGTTTCCAAATGTTTTAATAATGCCCAATTTTTACTCTATGCAGATGACTTGAAAGTTTTCCATAAGGTTAAAAATCAGTCGGATGCTTATCGTCTTCAGGCTGATCTCGTAAGCGTTTTTTCTTGGTTTAATCTAAACCAGTGTCGGGCAGTTTTGCACACCTATACTTTCTCGTCTTGAGTATGTATTATTAAACGCTTTTAAGCTCACACTGAAAACAAAGTAGTGCTAAAGCGCTTTTTTCAGAAATCTTACTAGGCATACGGTGAGTGTTTTTGGGCTCAGTTTTATGTTGCGAAATTAAATAAATGAGCAGTGGAAAAACTGTCAAAAGCGAACATACCGAAAGACAGATAATATGAAATACAGATAAGCAGACAGACATGTAAAAAGGCAAACAAACAGTAAAAAAAAATATGTTTTAAGCTGGAAGAAAAAGTTATATTTAAATTTGCAGTAAGGTGGAGTGAAAACCTTTTTTCTGACAAACTTTATTTTGCCTGGCCGCGGAATAGTTGAAAATGAAGTAAAACTTAGTTTAAAAATTTCAATTCAGTCGTCTTTAAATTTCTTTATCTAAGAATATAACACGTCACAGATCTTTGCTAATCAAAATTGTTTGATCACCCAAACTTTACCGCCAGGAGCTATTGTTTGAAATCCATTTTTTTTTTCTTAATATTTTGCTTAAATAAACTTTTATACAGTGTAATTAATTACAGTTTAATCGTCATATATCCAAGGAATACGCGAACGCAGGTCTTATATGTTTGACGTTCGCTTGAACACTGAAGCTTTGATCGTTCTGTACGTGAGATGAATACATCACAGTAGTTTGCGGCATCATTGACGAACTTTTCGTGATGATTTCTTGAAGGAAGTTTCTGCAGGAGCTGTTGCACTTAAAAAAATTCTTACAAAATAAAATGCAAGCTGGCGGTTGTCAGCGCCTAACTTTTTCCACTCTATTACAACAACTTGAAGATATTCATGATTGTTGTAATTTGCCGAATCGTTCAGAGGCTTAACAGCAACAATACAGCGTTTTCAATTCTTCAACGTTTCGGCATTCTTTCAAGCATTTTATTTTTCGATTATAAGTTTCGATTTTAATTACTTGACGAATTTTCTTTATATTCCTGTCTACTTTTCGTCAACAAAAATTCCTCAATATTTCAATATTGGGTTCGTGCATGACAAATCCCGACGTTTATGCATTGCGTCTTGCACGAATTTGGAACATTTATATGAAATTTTCGTCAATGAAATGTATGGCAAAATCAGCATGTTACGTCAAAGATCAAGAAAAATCGTACATGATTCATTTGAGATTTCTTCAAGACTGGAACTACTGGGATATTTTACTGCACACACACAATCCAAAGTGTGCAAAGCTGCCCGACACTGATCTAAGCCAATTGTCACTAAACCTTTTAAAATGCTTTGTTGTTTCTTATTAAAAGATAAATTCTCCTATATCTTTTGATTATACCTTAGATAACACTAAGCTTGTAAGGTTTTCCGAAATTCGTGATCTAGGCGTTATTTTTGATTCAGGCCTTAGTTTTAGCTGTCATTTAAACCATATTATTCCCAAAGCATATTCCCTATTAGCGTTTGTTAAGCGAAATAGTACCGGCTTCTCTGACCCATACACATTTAAAAATTTATATTCGTCCCTCGTAAGATCTAGCCTTGAGTACGCTTCATTTATTTGGAGCCCATTTTATTCAGTGCATATTGCTAGATTGGAACAAGTTCAAAAAAGATTTTTGAAATTTGCTTTACGTTCAATTAGTTTGTCAAGAGGATCTCTTCCGTCCTATAGAACGTGTGCCTGCTTATTGGTCTGTCTTCTCATGAAGCTAGGTTATTGCACAGTATTATGATCATTTACGATTTGATCAACGGAAACATCATCTGTGAGAAGTTACTTGAATTATTATCGTTTAATATTCCACAAAGAATGCTTCGTAACTATGATTATTTTTATATTAATTGCCATAGAACCAATTATGCCATTAATGAGCCTATTAATAGAGTACTTATAGCTATAAACATAATGTATAATAATAACTTAATTGATTTTTCTATGCCTAAAACTGCCTTTAAAACTACTATTACTCTATTGTAAAACAGTTTATAATTTTGTTCCTATTTTATATCCTGATTTGTTGTTGTCTGTAAGGATAATTTATCCATAGACGGAAATAAATACATAAATAAAAACAGATTTGAACTCCTTTGAGGTTTGGTGTTCTAAAAATAACATGTTTTTAAATCCGGATAAATGCCAAACTATGACCTTTCCGCGTAAAAGGAACAATCTTGTTTTTTATTAAAAAATTAAAGATACTGCTTTAAGTCGTGTAACTACCGTCAAAGACCTTGGTATATGCATGGATTCTAAATTGCCGTTTAACATGCATATTGATAGAATTTGTAAAAAAGCGTCTTCTATGCTTGGTTTTATAAAACGGTGGGCCAAAGAGTTTGATAGCTTAATAACAACTACAACTCTGTATTATTCAAACATGCGTCCTCACTTGGAGTACGCAAGTCAAGTATGGTCCCCACATTACAAAGTGCATGTTGATCGTATGGAAAGAATTCAAAAACGTTTTGTTCGGTTTGCTCTGAGAGGCTTGAGTGGAACTGACACATTTAATCTTACTCCATATGAGGATCGTTTAAAATTATTAAAGATGCAATCTTTAAGTGAGAGAAGGAAATCTGCTGATATCGTATACTTACACCAACTTATAACAACTGGTGTATTCGATTCTCCAGAACTTCTTTCTCTTATAAATTTTAACACTAACCGTAGAAGCAGTAGAAACTCTAACAACTTGATTTATTTACCATTTAGTAGAACAAATTATATGTTAACTGCTCCATTAAATCGCATGAGTACCTTTGTTAACAACTGTAGCGCGTTTGATGTTAACTTGTCGAAAGGTCAACTCAAAAGTAGATTGAAAACTAATGAAGGATAAGATCTATGTAAACACATGGTTAGTTGTTATGTCTTGTGTTGTCCCTGAGCCCAACCCGTATTATGGTGGGTAAATTTTTCTCCCTTTTGGTTTTTTATTGGACCACACCGAAAAAAATGTGCGGAGTTAACCCAAAATTTTTCATGAGTCAAAAGTGTTTTTGAGAAGTTAAAAACGTTTTGTCGCCGTAAAACGCAAAATGAATTGCATCAATATTTTTTTTTTGTTAATATAAAACTCTTTTAGCTTGAAACAACTCATTTTCAAAGCTTAGAGTAAATTAAAAGCAGTTTCAAATTAACTCTGCTTCTTCTCCGAACATTTGTCCTATTAACTCCATTAAAACTTCTTTGTATTTTAAAGCTGAAACGGAGTTATGTTTAGCACGAAACAGAGTCTGATCGAGCAAATATTTCCGTTTGTTTGTTTTACTTTGAATAATGAGAAAGTGAGAATTAAGTGTTGCATAATGATAAAAAAGGGCCTTTTTTACTATTGCGGGTTATATGTTTTCGTATATCTTTATCGAACTGAAACTTCTTATGCGGTTATTTGATATAGAGGGTAAAATTTTTCGAGTCTCGTAACGAATTTTTTTTTAATCTCGTCACAAAAAATTGTGTACGCAAGCAATGATATTTTTTTGTATGGGAACCTCTAGAAGGGTGCAGATAGAGTGTATGTGTGCTTAGAAGAAATGTAAAATAAAAAACAATACGACCATCTCATACATTTGACCTCCCCACGTGTTATCGATTTTTTGATATGAACTATAATAGACAATTTCTTCTATTTTTTATGTTTTTTTGTATCGGGACCCCCAGGTGTAGAGTGCTGGTGTGCTTAGAATAAATGTTCAATAAAAAAATCAAAAGGACCAGACATTAGACCCTCTAACGGTCATACATTTTTTTATATTAATTATAATAAACATTGTTTCATTTCGTGTTTTTGTATCGGGATCCCCAGAAGGGTGGCAGATAGAGAAAAGGTGAGTTCAAAAGAAATGTTGAGGGGGGAAAATTAATAGGACGAGCTCATATATTGATCCCCCTAGGGGTTAAAGATTTTTTTATATGAATTAAAAAAGCCATTTTTTTAATTTTTTGGTTTTTTTATGGGGAGTCCCACAATAGATCCCCATAGGTGAATTTTTAGCGTTATCTCGTAAATATCAAATCACGGACATGTTCCACATACATCGCAAACCATTAAGACCAGTACTACTAAATGAAGCACCAACCAATGATATGAAAATATTAAATAAACAGAATATTTTTTATGAAAATTTTGTATTGTATTTTGTTTGAGATGCTATCTCTTTCTTTCTCTCTGTTTTTTTACAAAAATCTATCTTATTCTTTATGTTAAGATGCTTCCCTTCTGTACTATATACACACTATACTGAAATTTTTTTTTAACCTGCAATGTATTTTTTATAGAAAATTTTGGGAAACTAAACAATTTTATTAAATTTTTTATAAAACTGTTGTTTTAATAAAAGTCAAGATACATAAATTTTTTTAAAGAAATTTATGAGTTTTTTGAACATACTAAAGTCTTATATTACCATATTTTATTAACGAAACTACATTAAACACTAATAAACAAATGTGTGTATCACGACATTTAAGCAACCCTGCTCACTTAACACATATCGCCTTGAGAATATTCTACCCATTTTTGTACCAAATTTAATTATTCTAGCATCAATATATATCGGAATTAAGTATATTAAATTAAATGCCACGTCCTTTTTTGCATTAGTATAGGAACACAACTAACTCATATTTTAAAAAAATTTCATAAACCTAGCGTTCACCATGTTGTCTAATCCTTATTACATTTTAATAAATGCTTAAAAAATATCTTTTCCCTCATTCAATGAACCAAACTACAACAATCAATTGTAAAATCAATGAAAATATCTATCCCTTTTTAAAATGTGTTAAATACAAACCTTTGAAAAAAAAAACAAAAATACTTTTAATAGTTCTATAAAAATGTACATTGTAGGTGCATACTATTTTGAGTGTGTACTGAAGATATAAATTATGCAATGCTTTTGTAATAAAAAATAAAAAATTCTCACATTTATTATTATAGTAAACTTTAATTAGTTATTATAAATTTTAATATTCAAATAGTACTTTTTTTATATTAAATTTTTTTCACATGTGTATGAAAGTACTTTTGTTTCCTTTTAATAAAAAAAAACTATTTGTTGAAACTTAAATTTTCATATTAATAACCAGTTTCGGTTTCGGTTTCGGCCGAATATTATAAAATGGCCGAATATTCGGTTTCGGCCAAAATTCCGGTTTCGATCGGACACTAATTATGAGTAAGTATTTGCAAAAGTTTTCATTTTTACACGCAAGGCTTAAAAAGTTCAGTAATATTTTAGCTGAACTGAACTTTAGGCCAATATTTTTAACCGTGTATAAATTCTCAAAGAGGGACATGTGAGTTTATCGCACCTAATCTGAGCTCCCAATGTTTTCTCAATTTTTAGCTATTGATTTTTAAAGTGGCTGTGTTCGATTTTTGTTGCGCTGACAACTATTCATTGATGTTAAACAACCATTTGCCTTATTAGAAATTTAAAACCTGCGTACTTTTTCAGGTAATTGCGCTTATATTTTCCTGATTTTACTTTAACAACTATTCGTAATTTTGACACTCCTCTGTTACCATATTCTTAAAACTCATTCTTATATTATATGATATTCTCTATTTCTTATTTGAAATCAAAGAAGTAAAATATAAGGAAATGGTGTTGCTTACACATACACTGTACGTGAACTGTCGCACCATTCGTAAATTGTGCGAGCGAGAAAGAGTGTGTTTTTTGACAGTTTTGAGAACCCTGGCATCTGATTAGAAGTCTCCTCAGCAAAATATTCGAAAATAATTTAATTAAAAGCATTTTTCACTGCTAAAAAAGCTCCAATTTAAAAAAAAACAACCACAAAAATAATTGCAACATGAGTTGTGCGGTTAAAAACTGTAAAAGTTCCCGAAAACTAAAGAACAGTGCGATTTCATTCCACAGGTAAATATGCCCACATAGTTTGGATTTCTTACACAGTAGTGCTTTATTTATTTACTAGCAATATTTTTTAAACTTATTTGTGTTCGAAATTTATATATTTCTTATTAGAAATGCTTTAAAACTGCAAATTAGACCACGGGTATTTCGCGCCATTTTGATCAAACCACATCTGTCAAAACAGAAACACTGCTTCAGGGGCGCAGTGATTTTTCACTGTTGAATACATTTTTGGGGCGCTCTTGTTTTCAGCATAGTTAATGAGATTTAATAAATTTTTTTGATATAATTTTACTTTTTCTTATTTTTATTAAATGTATTTGGGTCTCTAAACCTAAATCTGAAAATAAAAATTGTCGCATTCGTTTGGTTTAGGAAATAAATTGGTTTAGTTTGAAAATTCAGTGCAAATTTTAAATGTTGTTGAAGCTATTTTAATTTACACTGAACTTTCAAACGAGAACGACAATTTTTGTTTTCATATTTAGGTTAAGGAGGCCTTAGTACATTTAATAAAAATAAGAAAATTAATATTCGTGTCCGGACCCTAAAGTAAAATGATGCCATTTTTCAGATTTCCGCACATTCCGCAAATTAAAATATTATGGATTCGTTCCTTAGGGTTGGAACCCAATGATATAAATGAAGGATCGCGTGTTTGCTCTAAACATTTTTATGAATATGATTTCATCGGCAATTCATGTTCTAGCCACAGACTATTTCCTTATTATAATAGAATTTAATTTATAAAATTTATTTAATAGAATTTATTAACTTATTATAATAGAATTTTGTTAAACACACAACACTTCCTGATAGGAAAAAGTATATTTGATGGTCATATTAAGTCTTCCGGCCATTATAATATTATAGTTAAATATATAATTGAATTTTTTTTAAAAACAAGGTATTTTTATATAACTAAAAAAACTAATAAAAAACCAACAATTAGGCAAAAATTACATAAAACTATTCATTTCAAAGGAGTTTAAAAATAATTTATTTCATTTGTGTTCATTTATTATTTTTATTAATTAATTTATATAATTATTATAATTTATAAATTTTTCAATTTTTATACTTTAAAAAATTTAATGCATGCATTTTTTCTATAAATGAAAATAAATCAAGTAGATAACTTTTATCATATTTATTTTCTTGCTAATTCACACCTTTTTATAATTTTACTAATATTATTTTTTGCTTTCGGGTGAAATAGGCCTACTGGGGAACCGAACACCCAAAAAAAAAAATCGGTAACGCACCAATTTGTATACCTCAAGGGTGGTGTGGAAATACAATTTAATATTTTAATGTATAAGAAAAAACATTAACAGTTTGGGCCTTCTTTCACGATGTAACCGAATACGGCCCCGTGTAAATGTTTCTGTATTTGTGTAAACCAACACCAATCTAAAAAATACCACACTTTTGTGCTATTACACCACTTCCTTATATCTTACTTCTTTGTTTGAAATAAGCATACTGTCCCATTGGCACTTAAAAATAAAAAAATTAAAATCATTCCATAGTTGGTTTGTATTTTTCACAATTATGTGCTGCAAACATGTTGGTTATCATGATAAGGGTATTCAAAAAAATTTGTTAAATCCTGCGCACCTGCTAAGACTTTAGCAAATGTTAGTTTGACAACGTTCAATGCAGCAATAGATCTGTGGTCTTAATAACTCGTGTAACTAGTAGGCGGATTTCAGGACTTGCTATCGCTAAATCTCGATCGCTAAAAAGTGCTAAATCATTTTTAGCGAATTTTGGCGACATTTGCGATTTTGACTCACAAATCATTTCCTATTTTTCGAACAAAATGAACCGGATAAAAAAACAGCTGACTTTGGCATTTGTTTATTGCTTTGTTTTTAATTTGCTAAAAATTGCTAAAAATATGAAGTTTTTAAGAACACAAAATTGTAGGCGCTGAAATTTTAAAACATCGCTAAATAATGAAAAAAAAGACACAATTTCGATAGTATCGTAAGTGTAGACGTAGAATTCCTTTTTAGACAGTAATAGAGAAAAATCCTGGGTTTTTCATTTATATTTGTCAAAACTATTCGCCCATTCCACGCATAACGCAATACTTTTTTCAAAAATTGACCTCATGGCTTTCGATTTGTTTTATTTTTGAGCTATAGGTTCCTATTAAAATTCTAAGAGCATAAGTTCATTTATTTTTTTTTATCGCCATTCGTTAAAAAGTTATGGATCTCTCAATTCTGCAAATCGTCCGAAAACGCTAGAATTGGAAAATTTTTAATTAACTGTATCTACGTCAGTTTTAATCCAATTTTTATAACTGAGGTGCCGTTAGACAGGTATTAGAAAGTTTTTTCTGGAAAAAATATATTATTTAAAAATTTTGGATATTGGGGTGTCCAACATATTAAAAAATAAAATTTATTTGCTAATTTCTCAAAAAACGCGTAATTTTTTCCGATTTTTTATTTTTTAAATTTGAAGAAGAATGTTGCCTTTAAGTCAAAAACAATTTTATGATGGAGCTTTTATATATTTTTTTTTGCAATTTCAATTTTTGTGCACATGCGTTATCATTTCGAGGCAATTTATCGCCTACACCGAAAAAAATGTGCGGAGTTAACCCAAGTTTTTTCATGAGTCAAAAGAGTTTTTTAGAAGTTAAAAACGTTTTGTCGCCGTAAAACGCAAAATGAACTGCATCAATATATTTTTTTTTTAATATAAAACTTTTTTGCTTGATACAACTCATTTTCAAAGCTTGGAGTAAATTAAAAGCAGTTTCAAATTAACTCTGCATATCCTCCGAACATTTGTCCTTTTAACTCCATTAAAACTTATTGCAACTATCTATGAAGAACGTCTTTGTATTTTAAAGCTGAAACGGAGTTATGTTTAACACGAAACAGAGTCTGCTCGAGCAAATATTTCCGTTTGTTTGTTTAACTTTGAATGATGAGAAAGTACTCAAATATTTTAACAAGCAAATCAAGTGTGCTGTAAGAATTAAGTGTTGCATAATACATGCAATAACAATAGAGTTCAGCTACTACAGCTTTTTCACACTTTCTCCGCAATATATCATTTTAAGAACCAACCCAATATCATTGAAATAACTCAAAGATATCGATAAAAGTGCACCCAAAAAAAAAAGCGGAGTAAATAAAGTCATATTCGGAGTCAATTTAACTCTTTTCGTGCATGGTATTTTGCCAAAGCTGTAAAAACTATTTTTAACTCCGTTTGTGAGTTCAATTTACTTCAAAAATTGGATTTGTTTGAAAAGTCGTACTGACTCCGTTTTGAGTTGTTTTAAGGTTGAGAAATTGAGAATTTTTAAATTTTGAGTTCACTCAAAAAAAAAAAAAAATAGAATCAACTCATTTAAATGTAGCATGAAGCTTTAAAAATACACAAACTCACCCACAAAACAGTCAAATAAAGAACCCGTAATTTCTTTTGTGTTTAATTATTTTTATTTATTTCTTATTTCAATTAAATACAAAGGAAATTAAAGACATGGTTAACGCCGAAAACAGAATCTCTTCTCCATACTCACAGAGTAGCTTATTCACGATTTGGCGATTTTGACTTTCTATAATTTGTTATAAAACAAAACTTTTTTTACGTTTGAGCTTAACTTGCGCTCAACTCTCAAAATTTGTTTCAAATGTGTTTCATTTCTTTGATTTTAAGGGGAGTTTTTCAAAAAAGGGACTTTTGTATTTAATACATTTTAAAAAGGGATAGATATTTTCATTGATTTTACAATTGATTGTTGTAGTTTGGTTCGTTGAATGAGGGAAAAGATATTTTTTAAGCATTTATTAAAATGTAATAAGGATTAGACAACATGGTGAACGCTAGGTTTATGAAATTTTTTAAAAATATGAGTTAGTTGTGTTCCTATACTAATGCAAAAATGGACGTGGCATTTAATTTAATATACTTAATAACTTTTTTTTTTTAAAATCCTATAAAAAAAACTGCTGAATATTTTCTCAAATTTTTTTTATATTTCAAAGTTTCCGGTTAATAATAAAAAATAATTTCATTCAAATGGCTGCCTCGGCTGGCCATGCAGTAGCCTACACGATCGGTCCAATTTTTAAGCACATTATCGATTGTGTGCAGCTGTATTTCACCAATGGCTTCACGAATATTGTCCTTTAAAGCGTCAATTGTCTTTGGCTTGTCGGCGTAACAATTATCTTTGAAGGCACCCCACAAATAATAGTCCAACGGTGTCAAATCGCAGCTCCGAGGTGGCCAAACGACATCAGCTCTGCGGCTGATAATGCGATCTTCAAAAACAGGGCGCAAAACATCGAGTGTAGCTTCGGCTGTGTAGCACGTAGCGCCGTCCTGTTGTAACCAAATGTTGCCAATATCCTCCTCTTCAATTTTTGTGAACAAAAATTCGTTCAACATGGCCCGATAACGATCGCCATTGACTGTAACGGCCACTCCTTGCTCATTTTAGAAGATAAATGGCCCAATTATGCCCCTGGACCAAAATCCGCACCAAACAGTGACTTGTTTTGGGTGCAGTGGCTTTTCAATGTATGCGTGCGGGTTTTCTGTGCCCCAAATGCGACAATTTTGCTTGTTTACATACCCGCCAAGATCAAAATGTGCTTCATCTGAAAAGATGATTTTTTTTGGCAAAATCGGCATCATGATTTTCAAAGTAATGTCGCAATATTTCCCAGCGTTCTTCAAGCGTATACACAACCATATTCGTTTAGCGGAAGGATAAAACTAATTATCTGTCAAATCAGACATGAGCTAAGTGTTACCATTCACGAAATAAGCACTAGTTGAAAAAAAAAACGTTAGATGGCGGACCCTGTATTATAAAAATAAAAATATTTCGTTTTCTTTTCCTTAATTCCACACACACGGAATTGGTTAGGAAGTTTAATTATCATTTTTTGGCTTCAATACCTATAAAACTTTAATATTAATTGCAATAAAGATGATAGAATCGAAAATGAGAGTATCGAACGCATAAAATTAACCAAAATGTTATGCGTTAACACGAGAAATCAAATTATAGACGAATTAATAATTTTTGTTTTGTACAATGCGTTGTAAATATTTTTATATTTGAATTAAATGACTGATGCAAGAAGTTTTTACCAAAAGTTTCGGCTAGTTTCGGCTATTCGGCCTCAATATGGCCTCAATATGGCCGAATAACTGAAACTAGCCGAAACTGAAAAATGGCTGAACTGGCCGTAACCGAAACCGAAACCGAACATTCGGTCGGACATTACTCATAATTAAAACTCTACTGTACTAAAATTTAAACCAAAAGAAATATTACTGCTTCCGTTTTTGGTTTGAATTAAGTACAAATCTATATTATTTGCTGCGACTCAATTAAGGCGATTCGGTTCATATGTTTGTTTATTGCTATTGCAACGTACATAACAATAGCCCAGTGGTCACACTAGTGCTCTTACAAACTGGATGTTGTGGGTTCAAATCTCATTGTGTTTGTTATTTTTTCTTCTATATTTTAATCTTTGTATTAACTTTAAAACCAAAGCTGTATTAAAACAATCTTTTAGTATTTACATATACACCTAATCCTGTTTTTGCACGGTACATACGTTCCAGAAAATATCGTGTAAAAAAAAATCAAAACGTGAAAATAACGTGTAAAAACAGGATAAGTTTATTTCTGTCGACCGTGTTATTTCAAAATCGTGTAAAAAAAGACCGTGCAAAAACAGGATTAGGTGTACTAGATTTGAAACCAAAGCTGGTGTGGACTTGTATGCAGTACAGAAAAGCTTAAATTTCAGTTTAAAATTTCTACAAAATTTCTGTGTTTTTCGTCACACCGTGCTATTGTATTTTGTGTAAGTTTCTTACATTTTGTACTGAGTGCGCAAAAACATGGTTTAATAAAATTTTGGTATCCACGGGTCATGGGTTAATACAAAAATTCTGCACAAAAATGTGCCTATATCAGTGAACACACCCGCCACACCAGAGCATGCGCTCTCTGCACTCAAATGACATGCTGTGAGTTGACTTTGACAGCTGTTTCGAAGTCGCATGTGTCAGAATGTGTTTAGTTTAATTTTACCAACAAACAAACAACTGAAAATAAATTAATTGGAAATAAATTTAACATAAAAATAACATAATGAAAATAAACGATAAGTGAAAAACAATTAAAAGTATCCACAGTCTGTGTAATGCATTAAGTGTGGGGAAATCAGTTCAATACAATAACAAAGAAAATAAGCTAACAAAATGCGACAACTTGTTTGGTTATCCAATTATAATCATTATAGTTTGCTTAAATCTAGCAATTCTGTTCTTAGACCTAAGAATACAGAGTAAATTTATAAATCAGATATTAGTTAAGGGATTTCAATGTTTTTATGTAGGTACTTCTATAAAATTAGTCTGAAATGTGCTCTATATAAAAGAGTTTTGTTTACATTTGGTTTGTTTTATATTTGTTTTTAAACCGGTTTGTCATGTTGTGTTCTCGCTGTTAGTTCAGTTTCACTACTTAATCAACTTTTTGTGAAAAAAAGTGAAAATGAACTTTTTTATTGAATTAAAAGAATAAAAAAAAGTCAATATGTTTATTTTATCTACTAAAGCGTTGAATTGTACAACATTCCAGCCCGTAAAAATACTTAATATCTTTTATACGGCTTCTTTGCAAAGCAAAATAAGCTGTGTGTTTAGTCAACAGAGCTAATGTTATTGCTATTGAGATTACATAGAAGACGAGAGAGAGAGAGAGAGAGAGAGAGAGAGAGAGAGAGAGAGAGAGAGAGAGAGATAGAGAGAGTGAAGTTGAATACAACCAAGCACTCATTTAATCAATAACTACACTTTTGTAATTGTTTTATTTTTTGCTATTTGGCTTGGAGCTTTCTAGACACCCTGTTTCTGTACAAAACTTTGGCGCTCTCTTATGCATTGGTGGCTTTTGCGCTCTTTCGTTATGCATGGCTCCAAAAAATTTCCCCAAAGAGCAACGCTTGAGTAGTTATGAATGAGTCGGTTTCAGTTTCGTTTGAATTTTCCTGCAATAAATACGAACTTTTGAAGGGCGCGCTTGATTTTCATAAGCTAGTCAGGATAAAAAGAAATTTCCTCAGTGTCAAAGGGGGATTTTATATATTTTCTTTTGTGGAAATTATTGCTAGTTTAATAAATAAATTGTTAGTTTTCCAACGTAAAATAAGCTTTTTATCATAACATAGCTTTTTGAATTATTCATAGCTTTTTATGGCTTTTCATAACTTTTGTGGCTTCCTAAGAACTGCTGAAAAAACTAATTTTCATCATGCAATGAAATTTGAAACTTAAAGTTGTGCCACTCCACTGCCTGCGTCTGTGTGGCCTAGTTGTTGTTTGAGCGTTATCCTCGTTATTATCATCATCATCATTAGCGCCACCCAAAATAACAGTAGCTCAAGTTATTTTCAGTAGTGAGTCATTTCTAAATGGAGTTTATATTTGAGTGCTTTTTTGAGAACACATTTGAGAAAATCACTCGAAATGGATTACAAGATCGCTCATCGCGTCGCAATGTTTTGGACCATTTAAATGCTGTCATTGGTGGCTGCAGCGATGGTGGGTGAAGTATTTTAAAGATACTTTATAATTTTGTATATTTTTTTTATTTTTATTATTCTTGGGGCATTCTTTTCGAAATCAACCGACCTCTGTGTATTATATTTGAAAAGATAAAATAAAATGGGCAGCTTTAAAATGTTGGCGAAATATTTTTGTTTGCTTCGTGGCATGTTTATTGCCTCTGGTTAAGAGGGTTGTTAACATAGAAAAGTTTTAAAATATTTGAATAATGTATAAGGGCTATTTTACGATACTTGACAACTTTTGTGAAGCACTATCACGAAAAATATCTTAATTTTTTATCATATCTGATTAACTAATTGCATTTAATTTAACGGTATTAGTATAATTACGTTTTCGCTCTTTGAATGGTAATATCCTGGGTAATAGTTACTTTTTATACAACTTTCCGGTGTCACATTGTATTCTATAAACACAGAATTATCGATTACCTAAGGCGTTATATTGATTTATTCTAGCTTGTAAAAATTGGTCGGTGATGACATTGTAATGCAGAACTGTAAGCGGAAAGAAAATCTTGCTTGTGCTCACTTCTTGTTTGTGCTCACATTATTTTCTTTTCATTGTTCAAACAACAGTTTGACTTTATTCGTCTGTGTAGCAACATCGCATTTTCTAACAGGAAGTTTTGCAATGAAGTGTGCTGCAGTGAAAATGTACTTTTGAGGTAACAAAGTATAGGTTGTAGATCTGGTCGAGTTTAACACGACACCATAGTTGAAATTGTTCATTCTCACCCAAAATTAAATTTTTCCGTTAAAAACCTAATTTTCAGGTCCTTAGCGCATTTAACAATCAACAACTCAGCTATTTTACAACCAATTTTCGATTTCAAAACTTTTTAGGGAAGATAAAATTTGTAAAATATGTACACATCTTTAGGACAAGAATAAGAACTTTTTGAGTTACAGTCGACTTAACCTAACATTTTACCTTTTTTATGATTTTTTAAACTTTGACGATTATTTACTGCCAAAGTTTTGTTAAAAACTTTTACAACGTAATATTTTTCTAAAAGTTCACCTTATTCAAAATAAAATTAATGTTCATTTATGAAAATCGGATGAAAATTTATTGAGTTATTAATTGTGTTTATAAATTAGAAATTACACCTTCATTGACCAATGGGTCTTGGGAGAGTTCATGTATCACTTCAACGTTCCAAACAAATATGTTTTTATGATTTCTTTTAAAATTTGTGTATTTTTTGAATACGAATGTTTTTCTTTCATTTCTCTTTTTTTTTTTTTGGAAATAATAATTTTTTGGGAATAATTCGAAGCACAATAAAAATAATTAGGACTATTACGGTTCACAACACAACAGCAATTTCTGTATTTATTGTGTACATTGCTAATATGTAAAATAATACACAGCAGTGTATTGCTGTGAACCGTAATAGGCCTAAAATAGGCGTAAAAAAATGTGTTTGAGGTCTAGTTTGCGACTAATGACTCTCTGAAAATCGGCTGTAACAGTTCTTTATACACTACTGATTTGAATGTTTTTTAAATATTATATAGCCGACGAAATTATTTAAAACTTGACTTGTAACCATCGGCATTCCGAATAAGTCGAAATTGTTAATTGAAAGAAAATCGAAAAATTCATAAAAATTTGATAACTTGAATAACCGGAGTCGACAACTCTACTCTGAACCCTTATCAGCCGAGTTTTATGATATCTTGGTCTTATGATTACTAACCACTGTTTCTTAGCTCCTTATCTATTTTGTTTTTGGTTCTATAATTATACTCCCAGGATATATTAAAGCAAAATATTAACTCTTCGTATGCTCAACTGATCATCTAATATTTCATAAGAAATTTGCAAGCCCTTTTATTAAGAAGTATTTTATCATACAATAAAACAAATTTCAAAAAGAATGTCTCATTTGTATACTTTATTATATATAACATAAGAGCGGGTTTAATGGTTAGGATGGGTTAAAAAAATGTACAAAGCGTATAGCAAAATCGTAATCTACGGTAAATTTGTAAAAAGATTGTAGAAAAAACAGATCTATTACAAACTTTTTCTTAAAACTATTTAATTTTATCAGAAAAAAAATCGAATCATGAAAAATTTATATTTCATGGGTTTGAAGTTTGTTTGAAAGAACATTTTGTTAGGGCTCCGACTGTCTTATCATCTTACAAAAATTTCGAAGTCATAAACACTAAGAAAAGAAAGGTGTTTGCAACAAGTTAAATAGCCTTGAATATGAAGATACTTCTGAAATACTCGCATCTTTTCTAATTCCATTTTTGCAAATAGTCCAAATACTTACGGCAACCATTTGTCACACATTTATGTGTAAGAAACTACTTGAACCAAACATTTTTCAAAAATTTTCTAAGTATAAAATTACTTTCTCCAAATATCATTAAAAATATTTTCTTGCAAGAAAAACTTTTGTCAACATCAAATAAAAATCCATGAAAATCCAAATGAAAATAATTGTGTCAAACATAACTAAAAAATTTCTTAAACATCTTTGCTACTCTGTTTGGCAAAGGAGGAGTGATGCGGGATGGGGGAAAATAAAAAAAAAAGTTGAAAACTAAACACAGCAAATAATAGCAGTCCGCACTTATGGCTAAGGCCCATGACAGCCATGTGACTCCAGCAGCGACGCGTTCGCCATCGACTTTAAATCAAATTTTCCTTAAAATGATGGCAAGCAAAAAAGAAGAATGTACTTTTTATTCGCAGTAGCTGTAGCAATGTGACAATGTCTGTGCCTGCTTCTGTTAGATACCATTTTTTATAAATATTTTAGCTAAAACTAATATTTTATTTAAGGTGTCAAAATGATATTTTAAAATATTTACTGCAAATAATTTTATACTTAAAAGATATTTACAGCAAATGAAACAATTTTTTGATCATGTAGATTTAAATTTTAAAAAAATATAAATAATAATAATTGATTATAATTTTGGCTGCAAGAAAATTAATGTTTAACTAATTAATACTTTCATACCTAAAGCAAAGCATATCGTCGTTGCGCGTGCAATACCGCGTATCCGCCGTACATTTACATATACGTATACGCGGTATTGCGCGCCCAACGATGATATACAAAATACTATATTTGCAACAAGTAATTTTAAACATAATTTGTTTTAACATTAAAATCCTAATGTCCTAAGGTCCGCGCTTAAGGTTTCTTGGGATAATTTTTAAAAACAATTTTTTAGTGATTACGTTTTTGCTACACTCTCTTTGATGAAATAAATTTACCCTGCCTAATGTCCATACTATAATGTTTGCAATTTTTAGCCAAATTTTCAAAATTTTCGTATTATTTATAGTAAAAAAATTCTTAACAAACTAGAATGATTTAACTATATTAAAATTCTTTCTAGGCCAAAACATGCATACTGAGGAAGTGGCACGCATGGCAGTGTTGGCTGCTGTGCGCTACCATCGCGAAAAAAAGAATGCTAATGGTGATGTAAGTATTTTTTGTGAAAAGAAGATATTTGACTCTTTTTTAAGAGACATAAAAATATAAGAGTTTTATTTAAATTTTTTGATGCCTAATCTTCATTAATTAAAAAGTTATTTTTTATGCTCTTCTGTTCGAATGTGTGTTTTTGTGGAAAAAGAATTCTTAAAATAAGGGAATACAATTTTTTATGCTCTTTCTGCTACAATTTTAGAATGTTCATTTTTTAACACAAATACACACAAGCACACACGTAAAGTTATTATAACTCTTGCTTTTCTAATCAAGTTTAAGCTTTAACCTTTAACTTTATTGCGGTCTTTTGATTCTTTGAAAACATTATTTCTCAACCTTCTTGTTACAGGTATGTTTAATGGGAAAATTCCATAATATTTTATATATTGCTCTGCGCACTTGCTGGGATTGGGGAGTGCGAGATTCTGCTGTTGTGGTTGTATTGCTAGGTAAGTAATAAAAAGCTGGCATATTAGGTTCAATTAGACGCCTACTTCTATACATATATTAAGAAATTTGATACGAAAATGATAACGAAAATGATATTATGGTTAAGCTTACACATAACTCTTACGTACTTTTGTAAAAAAAGTTCGTAAATAGTTATTTTGGTTTGTGAAACCACGAAAACTTTGCGATGTAATAAAACTTAGTTTAATTATTATTTATTATTATTTATTATTATTACTATTAGTATTATTATTTATTATTATTTAATATTATTTATTATTATTATTTATTATTATTTATTATTATTTATTATTATTTACTATTATTTATTATTATTTATTATTATTTATTATTATTTTTTATTATTTATTATTATTTATTATTATTTATTATTATTTATTATTATTTATTATTATTTATTATTATTTAATACTATTTATTATTATTTATTATTATTTATTATTATTTATTATTATTTATTATTTTTTATTATTATTTATTATTATTTATTATTATTTATTATTATTTATAATTTTTTATTATTATTTATTATTATTTATTATTATTTATAATTATTTATTATTGTTTATTATTATTTATTATTATTTATTATTATTTTTTACTATTTATTATTATTTATTATTATTTATTATTATTTATTATTATTTATTATTATTTATTATTATTTATTATTATTTATTACTATTTATTATTATTTATTATTATTTATTATTATTTATTATTATTTATTATTATTTATTATTATTTATTATTATTTATTATTATTTATTAATATTTATTAATATTATTTCTTATCATTTATTTTTATTTATTATTATTTATTATTATATTTTATTATTTATTATTATTTATTATTATTTATTATTGTTTATTATTATTTATTATTATTTATTATTATTTATTATAATTTATTATTATTTATTATTATTTATTATTATTTATTATTATTTATTATTATTTATTATTATTTATTATTATTTATTATTATTTATTATTATTTATTATTATTTATTATTATTTATTATAATTTATTATTATTTATTATTATTTATTATTATTTATTATTAAAGTTTTTTTCTACTATAATAAAGTCAACATAATTATTTATTATTATCTATAATTTTTATTATTATTTATTATTATTTATTATTATTTATTATTATTTATTATTATTTATTATTATTTATTATTATTTATTATTATTTTTTATTATTTCTTATTATTTATTATTACTTATTATTATTTCTTATTATTTATTATTATTTATTATTACTTATTATTATTTCTTATTATTTATTATTATTTATTATTATTTATTGTTATTTATTATTATTTGTTATTATTTATTAATATTTTTTATTATTTATTATTATTTATTATTATTTATTATTATTTATTATTATTTATTTTTATTTATTATTATTTATTATTATTTATTATTATTTATTATTATTTATTATTATTTATTATTATTTATTATTATTTATTATTATTTATTATTATTTATTATTATTTATTATTATTTATTATTATTTCTTATTATTTATTATTATTTATTATTATTTATTATTATTTATTATTATTTATTATTATTTATTATTATTTATTATTATTTATTATATTATATTATTATTTTTTATTATTTATTATTATTTATTATTATTTATTATTATTTATTTTTATTTATTATTATTTATTATTATTTATTATTATTTGTTATTATTTATTATTATTTATTATTATTTATTATTATTTATTATAATTTATTATTATTTATTATTATTTATAATTTTTTATTATTATTTATAATTTTTATTTTTATTTATTATTATGTATTATTATTTATTATTATTTATTATTATTTATTATTATTTATTATTATTTATTATTTTTTATTATTATTTATTATTATTTATTATTATTTATTATTATTTATTATTATTTATTATTATTTATTATTATTTATTATTATTTATTATTATTTATTATTATTTATTATTATTTATTATTATTTATTATTTTTTATTATTATTTATTATTATTTATTATTATTTATTATTATTTATTATTATTTATTATTATTTATTGTTATTTATTATTATTTATTATTATTTATTATTATTTATTATTATTTATTATTATTTATTATTATTTATTATTATTTATTATTATTTATTATTATTTATTATTATTTATTATTATTTATTATTATTTATTATTATTTATTATTATTTAATATTATTTATTTTTATTTATTATTATTTATTATTATTTATTGTTTATTATTATTTATTATTATTTATTATTATTTATTACTATTTATTATTATTTATTACTATTTATTATTATTTTTTATTATTTATTATTATATATTATTATTTATTATTATTTATTATTATTTATTATTATTTATTATTATTTATTATTATTTATTATTATTTATTATTATTTATTATTATTTATTATTATTTATTATTATTTATTATTATTTATTATTATTTATTATTATTTATTATTATTTATTATTATTTATTATTATTTATTATTATTTATTATTATTTATTATTATTTATTATTATTTATTATTATTTATTATTATTTATTATTATTTATTATTATTTATTATTATATAATATTATTTATTATTATTTATTATATTTAAGTATTATTTATTATTATTTATTTTTATATAGTATTATTAATTATTTTTATTTATTATTATTTACTTTTATATATTATTATTAATTATTAATATTTATTATTATTAATTATTATTATTTTTTAATTTTTTACTATTTATTACTTTTTATTATTATTTATTACTATATTTTATTATTTATTATTATTATAAAATACTTTTTATTATCATTTATTTTTATTATTTATTATTATTTATTATTGTCTATTATTATTTTTTTATTATTTATTATTATTTATTATAGTTTTTTATTATTAACAAAATTATCAGTTATATAACAGTATAATAACTGTTTTGTGAATTTACTTATCTATTGATTCAAGATATGCTTAAAATGATTTTTTATGAATTTAAGAAATATATTTAAGAAATTATAATTTCCATAAAATTCAAGAGGTATGGGCAGAAAAAGAAATATTGAAGAAATTGTATAGGAAAAAAAAAATTAGGAATAGATTGCCTATTGACACCTCTTTCTTAAGGGCCAAATAAAGTTGTTTAAGCAAAAAATTCTTATATTAAAAATGTTTTCTTAAAGCGACTGTTTATTTAAGGTAATTTTTTTTCAACATTATAATAATATAACTTTTGCTGACAAATTTTTTAATTTTTGGTTAACAAATATATGTTATTATAGAAGGAGTCAGTAGTTTGGTGAAGCACCTAAAATATTTTGTGAACACCATTTTTCTGAGCTTGTTCATCTAAAAAAAAAATCATAATTGCGGTTCTACTGAAGTTTTTTGAGCTTTATATCTTAAATTTCTAACAAATTTTGATTTGTACTAAAATTGTATTTGAAACCCCGATTTTTAACTAAAAAAGTGATTTATTTTAGGTAAAAAAAAGTTATTTCTCAAAAATAAAAACCGAACGATTGAAAGTACTACTTGTATTTGCTTAAGAAGTAGATAAAATTTGGTAGGGACTCTTGGCATAGTTTTCGAGTAATGCTGTCTATCGGTTTCAGACAGCACTTTTTGAAAAAACTTTTTTCAAGTTTTTTTTTTTCATTTATACTTTTCATTGTCCTCTCTTTGAACGTTTGTGCTTATAACATAAACCTTTTTTATTCAGTTGACTTAAAACTTTTTACGATGTTATATATTCCAAAAATATAAAAAAATAAAATTTGATTTTAGGTCGCCGAAAAACTTTAATGGGCTCTTACGTCTGGGCTTTAGTCTGATGGCCTTAATAAAAAAAAAGACCGAGGAGTTTAATGTAATATGCCGTGGAACTCTGAGAACATTGGTTCCTCTAGAGAAGCTAAAGTGTAGTTTATCATAAAGGTAGGACGGCTTTCTTGAATAGATTAGCTTATGCAGATACATACAGTTCCTGGCATCAAGGTAAGGTGGTAAATCACACGCAAATATGGCAAATCTATAAACTAGCGCGTAGCATAATTAAAAGCAACTTGCAATTTTAACTGGGAGAATGAGTCGAGCCTACTATACATTAATTCAGAATAAGTTATCACGGGCAGTAACAACTGTATTATCAAATAATGTCCATGATTGACACAATAGCGGATATTCTTAAATTACGCACGACACAATACACTTGCTGGACTACACTATTATTGTTATTAGAATACGACAGAGAAGAGTTTATATAACATTCCAGATTTAGAATTTTTGACAATAATTTTAGCTCGTTTGTCCTAATACATAAATCAGGGATATCATCAACACAAGTTATATGTTTACTAAGGCTTTTAGTACCGGTATTCCCGATCCCGAAATTCCGGAACCACGAATGCTTTTTGCAATCCTGAATCCCGGGATTTGATCACCTTGGTTAGGTTACGGTAGCGGCCGGTCAAGGTCAGATAGACCAGATATTTGGTCCGTTGTGATACCACAGTGGATCTACTCCTTCCCTCCCACTCTCCTAAGCACTGTCGTTGAAACTGCCTGTACTAAAAATAAAAAGTAGTAGACTACCTCCTCAAGATCCCTGAGATCATAAAAAAGAGGCTACTTACACGCTTATGTCTTCTGCGGGATAGAACGGGGCATGAACAGAGGAGATGAGATACCGCCTCCTCCTCTTTCTTATCCCTGCATCTATTGCAGAATTAATTCCCATTAGTCCCCATTTTTAAGGCATGCCTACCTATAAGACAGTGCCCTGTTATAACGCCCATCAGAATGGAGAGATTCTCCCTCGCCAATTTAGTGAGCTTCGTCGTAGGATTTTCAGTAAATAGATCACCTAAATCCAGGCATTTTTTTAAAATATTTTGAATTAAAAAATTATTTTTCATTAATAATTTTCTGATATTTGCTAAATCGTCAAATCCAAGAAAATCGCTTCAGTGTTGTTACTGTGAAATGTCTAATTCTGTAGATACTACCAAGCAACAAATAATTTTCTTCAAAATAATATAATATAATACAATATATAATTTTATAATATATAATATAAAATATAATATAATATAATTTTCTTCAGCGTCATCAAAGTATTTTATATGAAATTAAAGCTTTCAAAAAGCCGGTGATTTCAAATGTAGCGAAATGAAATTTAGTTTCATATTTGACGAAGAGACATCTCCAGCCACTGAAGAAAAAAAAAATCAGAAAGATCAAACAAACTCAGAAAGATAGTTCGTAATTTTATAAAATATCCAACCATAAATTGACTGCTTCAAAAATATATTTAGGTTGACTTTAGCAAAGAATTAAATCATCTTTGATTGATTGTAAAACTAAATGATTTATTGTAGAACTTTATGGAACAGTATAGTTTTTTATGCTTAAAGTGTTGCTTTAAAATTCAATAAAATAAATTATTTGGTATAGCTCTTCATTTGCCGGTTATTAGTGATAACAGTTGCAAAACTATTCAAAATTTGGTTTTAAAACTTATAAAATGAATCAACCGGACGATATTTATTGGGATTGTACATACATGATATCGAAAAATTGGTGTTATTGTCAGATATATTTAAATTTTTAATCTGCATTTGTAAACAAAAGTTTAAATAAGTCACTTAGCATTGCAATAAAAAAAGCAATTTTAGTGAGCGTCAAGTCACTTCGTGCAAAAAATAGACAAATAATTGCCTAAATATTTTTATGCTGCCCCACAAACCGACAACAGTACTTAAAGGATAAATATATTATGCTTTTCTGTGTAATCTGTGATTTTACTTAAAAAAATTGCTTTATTTAAAACTTGTATATTTACTTGCTTTGTATTACTTTTAATATTTTGCATAAAAGTTTGTCATAAAAGTTAATGTTTTTCTATTTATATCTATATCGCCCATTTCACATTGAAGTGTAGTATCTGGGCCAAAAATTTTAGCCAAATCGGAGATGCTCAGTGCAACAGATATTACACTTCAATGTTAAATGGGCAATATAGTAGATCCTCTACAATATTAAATAATGTTAAGAAATAGTTAAGAAACGTGTTGCAACTAAAAAGTATTTGAATGAGAAAAAGCAACTTTGCATTCTTCCTAGATTTAAATACATACATGTCTAAAACAAGGCAATGTAAAAATGCATTAGAGTAAAATTTCACTAAACACTAACTCGTGGTTCGCACAGTTTTTATAAACTAATTCAAAATGCAAATTTTCTGGGAGCACACGCATACATAAAAGGAAACTATACACTGCTGCCAGCATAAGCTGTCAATTAAACACACAGAAAAATAAAAAACACTACAAGAGCAGATAGTGTGCATACATTTTAGTTTGTAGGTTCTGTTATGAACACACACATACACAGACAGGCACATAAAGATATATGTGTATATTCTATATGCTACTGTGTATGTTGCATATGTAAGTTTGTAGTTGATAAACAAATATGCGTTTTCATTGAATGCTTTTGCGCCTCGAACATTTTCGAAATAAAAAGTCTGCATCTTGAACTATGAACTCTTAGTTTCGCCAGCAGTCTGGAAAATTAGTTTTTTGCTAAGCTAGCTGAGCCTTTGGGTATGTCTGTGTGTTTGCATGATATTGACATGAGTGCGAATAATGCCTTTTTCTTCAAGTTTTTTAGAAATATTAGAATTTATTAAAAAATTGTGGTATTTTTAGGCTGAAACAATTTTTTGTGGCACAAATAGAATATTATTTTGCAAAAAATTTTAGAATTAACTTGCTATGTATTGAATACTTACTTACTATTTTATAAAAAATGTGTTATAAAAAAATTGTTAAATTTGTACATCATGTCGTATACGTAATTTTAAATTCGTCTTTATAAACATTTTAGTTGATTTCTAAACGATGTGTTCGTTTTTTTTTTTCAGAGGAAATCTATTCGTGCGAGAAAACATTTGAGCGCATATTCTTAGGAGCTTTATTCGGACCAAATGCGCCACACTTTATTGCTGGTTGGCGCAGCGATTTTCGCGATCAAGTTAAGCTGCTTTAAAGTTCAACTTAAGTAACATTTTTTTTACACAGTTTATTTTGTCTTTCTCTGTATTTTCCTAAATTGTGCTTGTTTAGGATGAAAACACACGTGCCATGGTCTATTTTCTACACCATGCAACAAGTTTGGGCATGGAGCTGCCAGTATTTATAGCACGCTTCGAACAGGAACGCATGATTCGGTAAGTTAAAGCAAAGCCACACAAAAACATCAATAAAAACAAAAATTTTGAGCTCTTTATTTAAAAAAAAAACTCAAGCTAATGCATTAGAAAAAAATTTTTGCAAATATTTTGGCATAATCATGTGTAAAATCTTAAAGTTATTCAATGTTTCAGAATTACGAAGAATTTTTTATGTTTTTATAGATACGAGATGCAACACTCTATGAATTTGCGTTGAAATTACATCTTCTTTTCAAGTTGCCGTCACTGCGAGCAACTTAACCCATTTATGCATACGCGATGAAAGCATTTTTAAAAATTTCTCAATAATCCGCAGCCACTTGAAAACTTTTGCTTCCAACTGTGTGATAAATCTAATAGTAAGCTTTTTCCAAAAAATGTGTTAAAATTTACATTTAAAGCCTTTTTGTTTATTTTTGGAGCCAGTTCGTGCAGTACTTCAAAGAAAAGTGAAAAATGCCACTCAAGTTAGTTATTTTGTTTTATGACCATCAAGAAAAAAGAAAATATAATTAAAAAAGTGCATAAGGTTAAAGTTGAGCGCTTACGATACGAAATACAAATTTTCCAGTGCCTCAGCACACCCAAATCTAATTTTTTTTAAAACTTCAGAGTTTCCCGTCTTATATTAATATAAATTTATGCTGATAGTTTCAAAAACTAAACTCAATGGGTTCTGATAGTGAGCATTAATGGGTTAAATCATTGATTTTTCATGTTATTTTTGAGCGTTTTTCTTTTTAATAAAGCTTTTATGTTTGGCGTCGTTTTGAACTTTTAACGGCGGCAAAATGAAAACACATTAACTTGTTTTTGTATGTTTGCGAGTGTGTTTGCAGCACATGCCTACAAGTATGCCATTATATAAAAATCCATAAATTTGACTACGTGACGGATGCGCAACCTTAATTATTTTCTTAATATTCTTGCATACATTTTCGGCAAGTATTTTCGTATGTATAAGCTAATATATAAAATATAATATTATATTATATAAAAAGCTAAATAGCAAATATATGTTTAAGCTGATTATAGTCAAAATACATGCATGCAACGCTTTTGGTTTGCAGCAACTGTTGTACTACAACTACAGCACAAAAAAAAAACAGAAGCTTAAAAAACACTTAAAAGGTAAAAATCAAGACAAAACAAACTTTACCTTAAGCTTTAAAACTTTGGTAAAGCTCATAGCACACTTGTATTCTCTGCCAAAAAAAAAAAAAAAAAAAAAACACGCTTGTACACACAACGAACAACACGAATAACACAAGTTGAAATAGAAATTCATTTGCGTTTTATTGATAGCGATAAAAACGTGTCACACTGTCATGTTTTTTATTTTGTCTGTCTGTCATGAGAAAACGAAAACATTGTGAGAAAATATTTTCAATTCTTCGGCAATCTCTTAGAATTTTTTCATTTCCTTCTTAAAAGGCTGCGTGCGAGTTAGAAAAAAACAAATGAAACCAAATTTATTTATTTTGTCAGAGTCATTGTTTTGGTAATTCTTGTCGTTCTTTTCTCCTGTACTTTTTCAATGTATTATCTGACATTACTGCTGTTGTTGCTCTTGTTATTGGTGTTATTGTATGTAACACGCCCTTTTTACTTAATCTCGCGGGAGTTACCAATACATTCACAATTAAAAGCACCTCTTCACCCACATATAGCTGAAACTAAACACAGAAGAAATATAAAACAAAAAAAAAAAAAAACAAACCAATACTACTGGTGTGGAAACCGTTATGCTTTTCATGTGCTTGACTGCTATATGCTCAAATATGAACAAATGCTTATGTTGATGCTTATGTTTATGTGTTGTGCGCAGAGTGTGTGAAAGTCAGTGTTCAGTAATGAAATGTTTGTGCATAAATTAAATTTTCATCATGTTATTCATGGTATTTGTTATTGCTTTTAAGGGGTTTTTTAAGTAATAAACAAATTTAATTAATAATCATAACATGACGTTTTATATGGAATTTTTTTAAATAACTTAGAGATAACTTTAAATAACTTAACTTTTTTAACTTAAACTTTGGAGTTTTAAAATGTAAATTTAATCTTTGAAAACATTCAACAGATAATTTGTTATTGTCAATTAAATTAAGAGTACAATTAAATTTAGCAATAGAAGAGCAATAACAGAACTGAGAAATTTTTAGAAGAATAAAAGAGTAGAGTAAAATCCTGGCTATGCCCACGGTAACTACAAGGATCAAGTCGTTTGTGACAACTTGCCCCAAAAACTTTCTTCGAAATTTTTTTTTTAGAAATAACAAACTTTCTCATAACTTTTGTTTTTAATATCGTGAATAAAGGGTGGGGCTATAATTAATTTCAGTAGTAATCTGTAAAAGTCAAAAATATTTCAAAATAAATCAAATTTTCCAAATATTGTAACAACTAGCCCCTAGCAGCCCTACCTGGCTTCAACAAGAAGGCTTAAAAAAACTGAGCTATCTCAAAATTAAAAAAATTTTATTGTCTATGATTTTAAAAAATAAATTTTTAGCTTTGCTTTGTTATTTAATTAGTTAAGAGGAACGCTTAGTAACTTGACTTGACTGAAGTCAAGGCAAAACATTTACTTTTAATTTATGTATCACATGTTTCTACAGTTTCTGCCACATTAAGAACATCCTACACAAAAGTTTCGTTTGATTGCTCCCTTCTTTCATTCTGTGGTATTACAATGGACCAATTTGGTCTAAGTGGGCTGGTCTAAGACCTGCCGCCACCTTAACATAATCTAAACTATTGATTGAAACAACAATATCCATTTAAAATATTTTCGCTAATTTCAAACAAATTAACGAGCCTTTTGTTAAAGTTCGCTTGTTGAATTCCATTTTTGCATATAAAAACACATTTTTGCAAAACTTTAAAGTCAATTATTTGGATTTTTTTTAATATCAGTATCATATCATGTTCTTGCAATAGGAAGTTTTTATGAATTAATTGACAAAGAAAAAATTGCATGAGGTATAAGATTTATAATATGGACACACATATGGTATCGATACCATAGTATTGAAACCATTATGAGCATACCTAATGCTACCAACTCATGTTATTAAAAAAAAAGTATATTTCCTACTTAGAACACTGAAAAGTAAGTATTTGTAAGTATAATTTTTAAAAATAAGTATAAGTAACTATATCACCTTAGAAAAAAAATTTTAATATTTTCTTGATATTATTTACTAATATAAGAACCAATAGAACCCACAATATTCCGTAAGTCTTGTCACGCCCTCTTTTTGTTCTTTAAGAAAAGTTTTGTGTAAGCAATCTTACTAAAACAAAAATTCTTCAGATAAAAAAAAATTAATTTTATATATTTGCAGTTCATATACCCAGTGAACCAAAACTGTCTTTGTTTTAATTCATTTATGAAGTTTTTCGGGTAGTAAACTTCATTTTCGACACTCATAAATTAACCCTTTTGGACTCATTCGTCGGACTAAAATGCCTCTCAAAAGCGAACCCTTTTTTTCTTCAGTAGTGAGTTAATAAAAGAATCATCAACTATCAATTTTTTTGTTCGGAAACGAGTTGAAAAAAGCTATTGAAAAGTTATTTTTCGGCACTCATACATTAACAATTTTTAACTTTAACTCATTCGCCGGACTGAATTGTCTCTCAAAAACGAACCTTTTTTCGAAAATGAGTTAAAAAACGAACTACAGAAATGCACTTTTTAATAATTAATATTTTGTTATGGAATAAATTTTCACGAATTTAATCTTCTCTATCAAGAATGTTGATCACACAAATTAAAAAATAAAAACAAAATTTTACAAAAAAAAAAGAAATTTCTTTCCGAAAACGAACTCAAAACTATCACTTTACGCAAAACATTCGCATATGGTCCGTTGGGTATATTTCATATGTATAAAATAGTTTGAAAAAAAAAAAAAAAAGGTAAAAGTAGTACGTACTTTAAAAGTAGGGAAATAAAAATAAAATAAAAATCAGATTCAAATGAATAAGGCTGGGTCGCTTTGCAAGCCTAAGTTGCCTGGGAGATTTTCGGATCGGGCATGAAAATTTATTAAAAGAAGGGGAGATAGGGGTGCACTTTACCCTATCACATCTTAAATTTTGTGAACTTTTTTTTTAGGAATTTTTTTTCAAAAATTTTTGTATAAAACTGATGCCAGATTCAACTTAAAACCGGTCTCACATTGATACGTTTTAATACAAAAATTTATCGTTTTCGGTTTTTTAGATCCCCCTAGGTGGCGCTGTGGTCGATTTTTAAAAAAAATTGTATTTATAAACTTATAAAAATCGACCACAGCACCACCTAAGGGATCTAAAAAAAAATTTCGGAGGACCACACAAACACATGTGAATATAAGGTGCATAGCTTTTGTGGTTCAGCCGTGATGGTCAAAAACCTTGAATTTATTTTATTGTTCTATAGCATTGCTCTATCTGTTCTAAATGTTTATATAAAAACATTTTTGGAAAAAAATTTCTAAAGAAAAAATTCACAAAATTGAAGATGTGATAGGGTCAATTGCACCCTTATGGCCCCTATCGACCCAGCCTAAAATGTGTACAGAGATGAAAGCAAAGTTATCATTATTCGCAATCACTGTCACTAAATTGACGTGCTATATTAACTGGTTTGTTTTCTTTTTGCTTGGAATCGTATTTGTCTTGGCTGGAAATGTTGTTTAATATGTCAAGTCTTGTCTTTAAAAGTTTGTAAAATTCGATACAGCTGTGAAGGCTGAAAAATATGAAGCTGAAAATAAGTATGATACTTACAAAGTAAGTATAGTTGGTAACATTAAGCATACCATATGTATGTCAATGTATACTAGCAATAAACTAGCTCGCGAAGCTAGTATCGCACCTCATTCATGGTTTACGAAACACAACAATTTTTCATGGTTTCGCCATACTAGCATACCTTTTTTGACTTGCCACCCTGATATTACTATAGTTCAACTGATATCAGCGCCTTTTTGTGATAGCGACTAAAATTCTAACTTCAAAAAAGATATTAAATTTAAAATTTTTAATTTGAAAACAAATTGAACTCAAAGTAAGTAACGCCTATACATAAGAGCTCACCTTCTTCTATTGAGCATCCATACTTTTAATTGCTCATTCAAGATCTTTCAAGAGTGCTTATGTTTATCAAATTATTCAAGTATAGGAAAAACAGTTCGCTTGAATTAATTTTTATTCAAATTTTGTCTTTTCTTCTTGAAATAAGAATTTTGTTTAAATGTAAATAATTTTTTGAAGCAATTGTCAAACAAAACTACTTCGATATGTGCGTCACTACTTTGATACCACATAGTATAAAGTCGTTCTTGGTTTCAATACTATAGCATAAATACCATATGTGTGTCGTTAGTATTAAGAATTTTCAACGAAAGATCTAGAAAAATCTTGAATTAATCACTTCAAATTTTTGCAATCGGTGTTTGCAAAGAGCAACAGTGATAAACTTAAAAGTATTTACGCAAATATTCACACAACTTCTTAGTTTTCTTTTCGCATCATATAAAGTACAAAAAACTTTTTCTTTTTGACTTTTGTTTCAACATGTTTTTACAAAAGCAAGACAAAGTTGAACAAATGTAACACCTGCCAATTTTGGGTCAGGTAACAAAACAAAACAAAAAAAAAAAATAAAAGAAAAAATATAAGAAGATAAAACCAAACAACAGCAAATACAAAAGATTTTTTTAGCTTTTCATTAAAAGGCAAAACTTTTATGTTTGCTAGAAGCACACACTTGAGTAATTTCTTTTTGTTGCCTAGATTATTTCAAATATGCATTGAAGTTTGCAGAAAATTACTGTTTTTGTATAGAAATATTATTTTTTCCCCTAAGCAATTATATGTTTGCTGTGCTCACAAAAAAAATCTAAATATTAACTTGTTGAGGTGCAAAGAGAAAAACGCAAAGAGCTGTCAATATTTGAGCTCACATTAAGCTTTTATCGCAACCCTTTTCTTATGTCATACTCTGGCCATAAAACGTGACATATTATTTTGATTAATTAAGATAATGAATACCTTAGTTAAAATATTAGCGGGCGAAAAGCGATCGAACATGTGCCACACGGCCGTACAAGGGTCGAACATAGCCTGAATATAATTCAAAAAACCTAGCGGCCGAAAGTTGGGTCGAACAACGGCCGCTCAAAGCTTAAATGAAATTGTGCGGTTGTATGCCACCAAATTTTTCAAAGCTCTTTAGTCAACAGCAAACTTATGCTCAACAAGAAAAGCAAGCCTCTTGGTGATGCTGATGTTGATAGTATCGCCGCTTGTGTGGGGCGAAAATTCGTAATATTTTTTCATTAGATTGTGCCAGATTAAACATACACATTTTTATTTTATTTTAGCATGAAGATTCAATTTTCATTGAAAAGCTGCTCAATTTCTTTGTAGAATAATCATTGTTGCGCAGATGTTGAGCAGATGTACTATCATTGTACAGCCGAGATTATTTCAAAACGACCTCTGTACAGCTGCTGTTTGGCATAGAAATAATGCAAACAATCCTTGTACGTCTGAGAAAAAAATATTTAAAATTAGGCCTTGCTCGTCCGCTGTTTGGTCTTAGCACAGAAGTTTTTATTTTTACTCGGATAAACTGACTGATGATAAATAAATTCTTTTTAATTTATTAAAAGCAAATTTTTGGTAAAAGCTTTTCATGTTGCTGTCATAAACTCGAAGTTATGTAACGTATCGTTTATAGGGTCAACTTTACTTTAATTTTAAGATATTATATTCATGTTGAGCATCAAACCCAAGTTTGCTGTCATTCTTTTTTAAAGTTGATGTGGGGATCCTTGCCTTCTAGACAAGTCGGGTCACGGTTTAGCACGAATCTTCAAATAAATTCATATAAAAACTTTTTCAAAAATTTAAAAATTTGTTTTTTGCTGTTTTGCGTCAAAAACTTTATTTAATAACTTTTTTCTTTCTTTCTTATCTCACCTTTTCCAAACCTAGATTCATTGATATTCCCATCGAGTCCTGCGGCAAATCATCACCGTTACGCGTGGCCTTGCAAGCAAGTGCGCCAGATCTGCTGTTAATATTATTAAGGTAGGTTGAAAGTATAAACGCATGTTTGTTTTGTATTGACAGCTTAAGGATGAATGCTTTTAAGGACAGTGAAAACTGCCAGCACGAATAAGAAATTAAAATATTAAAGCAAGACATCAATTTAATAAAATGTAAATTGCGAGAAAATTGTGTTGAGCGGAAAAATACCCAAACAAATAATTTTGTTGACACACAAATTGAACACTGAACTGTGTCCTTGTCTCAGCTGGCCATATTTTTTTCAAGAATTTTAATTCTTTAAATTGTAAATAATGCCAAGCTGTCAGTGAGCAAATGTCTCCAAAAAGTCTGAGACTTACACAGAACTGCAGTGCATATTATTTTGGATAGAAATCATATAAGATAAAAAAGAGAAGTGCTAAAATGAGTGCGAAGGGTGCGCAGAGCGTGCTTTGCGACCTATAATCCTGAGTGTTGGGCCACTTATTTGCATTGCATATGGTAAATAAATTGTGGAAAGCTAAGCAAAAACCTAAGCAAATGTTATTTTTTTAAAAATGTGTGCTCATTTTTTTCGCACAGACCACAAAATTTTTCAACCAGAATACTATGAAAAATATCTAAAATTGCCAAGATATCGTTTGGAATTGCATTGAAAAGCATGTTCGGCACACTTCCGCGTTCATGTCAAACAAACACCCACACATTCTTCCCAACCCCTCTTTTCCAAAAGCAGAGACACCAAAACATGCCACAATTATTCGATTTTATTGCAGTGTTGTGTATTCAAGCTTTATTTGGGCATGAATAAGAAAAAAAAAAAAATACTGCAGCGAATGCTTGGTAAGCAGCCAAGAAATATGCTATGTAAATTTAACACAAAAAGCAATAAAGTGTGGCATAACAAAAGACGTACAAGAAACACAGGCAGACATACACAACACACAAACACACAGTTGCAGCTACATGGAGAAAATTGTGCGGTAGAAGCCAGATAAGTAAACGAGCAGCATCGCGACGACACACATTGGGGCAAATCTGTCGTTATTTAAAAAAAGCGACAGCGTATTTGTGGGTTTCGAAAATTAACACAAATGTCCAATTTTGAGTTTCACAATAAGTTTCAAAAACAGTTTTAAACGATGTTGAGCTTGGAATTAAGATCAGGACTTTTTTAAACTTTTGTCAAGGGCATGTTCTGAAATTGACGATCTTTCTGATTACACTGTGCAACACATTTTTCTAACGAAAAAGCGGATAACACAGGATGATAGTACTAGTGTATAGTAAGAAAACACTAAAAGGAATTTGCAAAGTTAGCTCGCTTTTAAAAGGTATAGGCATTAAAAGTTTGCTTTTTGCAGAGTATTTTTTAAAAATAAAGTGCTCACTAAGGCGTATCAAATTGCAATTTTTTCGAGTTTCGCATTCTAAGAGGTCTCAAAAGTTACATGGTGGTCAAGATCTACCAAAAAAAAAAAGGGAAAAAAGGATGTCTTCCTCTTACACAAGGACAAAGTTGTTTTTTGAGAAAAATAGTAAAAAATAACGATCTATAAATGCCTTGATTTTTATAAAAAAAATTACATATGTCTTAAAGCAAAATTAATACAGGCTTTAACTAAGAATATCTCGCCAAACAAGATGCAACTCTCGATTTCTACCCTCATTGTCCTGTGTGAGAGATACTCGAATCCAAAGGTACACTCGAAATAGCACAGAACTTTTGATTGTTATCTGATTGTCTAAATGTTGGTGTTATTGGTTGAAGTGTTTATGTTTTCTTTAAATTTTGCGAATTAAATATTTGCATATTTTTCGCAAATGCATTTTCTTGTTTTAGAAAAATGTATTTTGAATGCAATTTTATAAGTTTTTCAAAAAAATTAAGATAAAGTTTTATGTATTTCTGGCATGTGGCAAGTGGTAGCGAAGATATTTTTGTGAATTTGGATTCTTGACTTCACTTGGATTCTTTTTTGTGTTTCGATTTTTAAAAAAAATTTCTGCTTAGCATGAAATTTATTATTTCGTCAAAACTCCTCACCTCATCATTTACCAAAATGTTAAACTAAAATTTTGAGTTTCTGAGCCTGCCATTCAATGAGTCTCAAATGCTTTTAAGATGTGTTTAAAAAAAAATTATTTTACCACTTCTGATGCCTGAGATATAAAGCTTAATATTAATTTTTTTCAAAAATTTGAAAAATTGCGTTCAAGTATGGTTTTCTCAAAATTTTAAATACACCAAATATAAGGAAAACGTAAACACTTTATAAAATACCACTAAAATTAACACAATCAGATAACAATCAAAAGTTATGTGCTATTTCGAGTGTACCTTAACATTCGAATAACAGGACACTGAGTAAAAATTAAGAATGGCATCTTGTTTGGCGAGATATTGATAGTTAAAGTCTATATTTACTTTTGCTTTAAGACATATGTAGTTTTTCTGACAAAAATAAAAGCATTTATAGATCGTTAATTTCTACTGTTTTTCTCAAAAAACAACTTTGTCTTTGCGGGAGAGGGAGACATCCTTTTTTTGGAGACCATCCAATGGAACTTTGAAGACCTTTTAGAATGAGAAATTAAAAAATAATTTTTATTTCGATACAGCCTAATGAGCACTTCATTTTTAAAAAATAATCTGCAAGAGGCAAACTTTCAATGCCTATATCTTTTAAAAGCGAGCTAACTTTGCAAAACCGTTTTAGGATTTTGTTGGTCTAGATCAGTGCCATCGATCTGTGTTGGTCGCTTTTTCGTTAGATTCCATGACCCTTTAATTGTCGCATAGTGTTATTTACTTATTTGGAAAATTTCTAAATAATTATTTTAAACATTTTTGTCGGAATTCCAATATCTTTTGTCCAAAAACTAAAGATATACCATTTAATTTAGAGCCCATTGCATTAGATTTGATAGACCCAAAAATGACGTAAAGTTAAAAATTTGGTTTATATGGAAAAAATACTCTTAGTAAAAAATAGCAATCACACTCTTTAGACTTTAGTTTTTTTAAAAATGGTATGCATCTTGTTATTATTAAATGTTTTTTTAAAACTGAGGTGGCAAATTTTATGATAAGAAGGAAACTCTACGAGTTGTACTTTGTAAAAATAGAATTTTATCTACCATAAACTGACGAAACATTGTAGTCAGTTGTAAAATAATTTTTATTTAATCGTTAAAACCGTTTTGCAAAATGACATTTTGAGAACAAAAGTTTAAAGTTTATTTTTGGTAAATTTAGTGTCATATATGTATATATAAATATTAGGGCGGGTCGATTTAAAAATCACCCATTGCTCAGTGAAAATCGTATTCTAGGGATCAAAACAAGAAACTTTGCCCGAGGAATTAAACCTCTGAAACGAATTCTAATTCCCCAACTTTTGACTTTTGTCCCGTAGGGTCAAATTTTGAAAAATCCCTCTTTGACACATTTAGAGTGTCCCAATCGAGTACAAATGTATAATCGAACCCCACTAACTTTGGAGAGCCGATCCACCCATGCCAGTGGCGAACCCTTTTCGCAGATTTTTTAATGTAAAATGCCAAAAATGGTGATTTTTTGAAATGTTTGTATGGGGTTCCAGGGGGTGTGCCACTGGCAGGAATGGATCAGCCCTCCAAAGATAGTGGGGGTCGATCATACATTTGGACTCGATTGGGGCACTCTAAATGGGTCAAAGACCCAACTTTTGTCCCGTAGGGTCAAATTTTGAAAAATCCCTCTTAGACCCATTTAGAGTGCCCCAATCGAGTCCAAATGTATGATCGAACCCTGCTAACTTTGGAGGGCCGATCCACCCATGCCAGTGGTACACCCCCTGGAACCCCCCTGGGGGTTCCCCATAGGAACATTTAAAAAATCACAATTTTTGGAACTTAACATGAAAAAATCAGCGAAATGGGGTCGCCACTGGCATGGGTGGATCGGCCCTCCAAAGAACGTGGGGGTCGGTCATACATTTGGACTCGATTGGGGCACTCTAAATGGGTCAACGAGGGATTTTCCAAAATTTGACCCTACGGGACAAAAGTCAAAAGTTGGGGCATTAGAATGCGTTTTAGAGGTATAGTTCCTCGGGCAAAGTTTCTTATTTTAATCCCTAGAATACGATTTTCACTGAGCAATGGGCGATTTTTTTGCCTCCCCACAAAAAATCGACCCGGCCTAATATATATATATATACAGCTGTGGTCAAAATAATAGCAGTACTCTTATATTGAGACATGTTTGTATAAATAATACTTGTCTACTAATTTCGAATCCGGTAAGCCCATTTTCGCTCCTTCATGTACTTTCAAAGCTGCTTCGAAATCTGTGCTCAGTGTCCTTCTATATTGTAAAAATTTCCAGATACAGGGTGCTTTACGTTTTTGGCACGTGTTTGCTAATATTGATCTAGAGTCTAAACTACTCACCATAAAATAAAAAATAGTATTTTGTATTTTAGAAAAAATATCAACTTCTCAATCAATATGTCAACCACTATCGTGTCATGTGCGGTAGTGGAGCAAAAATGTTGAGATTATCCAACGAAATATCAGCAAATTTTGTATCTTTTATTTTAGCGGAGCTGTAATCGTCCAAATTTAAAATGTCTGTTTTTCATATAAAAATACACTTAATAACAGGTTTTTTCTAAACTCTAACATTGGATGCTAACAGCTCAGCTAAAATAAAAGATACAAAATTTGTTGATATTTCGTTGAATAATCTGAAAATGTCAGCTCCACTACAGCACATGACACGAAAATGATTGATATATTGATGGAAAAGTTGATATTTTTTCTAAAATAGGAAATATTATTTTTTATTTTATGATTAGTAGTTTAGATTCTAGATCAATAATACTAAAAACTTGCCAAAAACGTAAAACACCCTGTATCTTGAACATTTTACAATATAGAAGAAAACTGAGTACAGATTTGGAACCAGTGTTGAAAGTACATATAGAAATTATAATGGGATTACCGGATCCGAAATTTGTAGACAAGTATTATTTATCCAGACATGTCTGAATATAAAAGCACTGCTATTATTTTGACCGCAACTGTATATGGGGCATTCCACGCCAAATCGGACGTTTTTAAAAATTTTATTATTGATTTCCGCCATTTTTTGATATCTTTGAGTACTCATCGAAAAACCCTCCCTCCTAAACTTTCGGATTTTTTTTATCATTCGTTCCAAAGATATTGAATTTTCAAAAAAACAGCTCTTTTTGTGGTTTTTTAAACTCATTTAAACGAAAATTATCATTTAACATAAAAGTTTAGTTTCTTAATTTTATGTTCGAAAAAAATTCTAAAAAATTATTTATTGTGTATTAATACGTAATTTTTGATTTTTAAAATCAAAATTGCATTTAATTAAGTGATTGCATATTTTTACAGCAAACTACTACTAATTGCACAAATTTTAGACCGGTCTGGTCGTGGGCCTTCGATAACTACAATTTTTTCGATTTTTGAAAATTAAAAAAAAAAAATTTTTATTATGTATTAAATTTTGTGTATTTCTCTCTTTTGATAAATTTTTGTGTATGCTATTTTTTATTGCTGTTTTTTACTGTAGAGTTAATAAATAAAATTGTATATTTTCGAATATTTTCTTTAGAACAATTCCGAAAATAAATGTAAATTAGTTGTGCCATTAAAAATAAAATGCCCCTTTTTTGTTTTTAGTACAAAAGCAACATTGCTTTTTGTCATTTCCTGTGTTTGACATTATACTCCTATGACTGACAGCTTATTTATCGTACCCGGATTAATATACCTTGTTTACTACTAAATGTCCACCACTAAATTTTGTGCATTTTAATTTGTTGCTGTGAAATAAATATTTAAAATAGCTATAGCAATAGCTACCCAGCAGCGGATTTGTCAGTGGCTACCATAGAACTAATACAGAATAAATTACCAGGTAAGGAAGCATTACTTTTTTCAAAAAGTAATGCGTCTGCATATAGCTAGATAGATTTTTATAACTTAATACAAGTAGTATGTTACTCCATAACTTCTAGGTAATGCTGAAGGGAGGCGATCACTTACCTCCTGCCTCATTCAATGTTAAATATAAGGCCTTTTATGCATAGTAAGGTAATATAGTCGGAAGTAGTGGTCATTACAAGGTAATTGATGCTTCATATATTCGGAATATATTCCATCCGCTACTGGGTAGGTTTAATAGATGTTGCAATCCTTTAAAATTAGTTAATCATTCTGCGAGTAAAGGATTAAGAGTAGCTTCGCTAAAGCTTCGAGAATCATGGAATTTTTCGCGTTCCAATTTCTTGTGCTCAACTTGTAGGAAGACATTAGGATCCCTTAAATCGATTGCATCTGGATCAAGTCATAATATTAATGAGTGCGATGAAAGTGACAATAGATGCGATACTGGAGATGAAGATTCTGATATCGATGGCATTATTGTCGACGATAATGTCTCAGATGATATTAGCAGTACGATGTCAGTTTTGAGTCTCAATACACAACTACCTGTTATCAAACAAGCATTGCCTTTATTTAATATTCCTCAGATAGATAAATATGTAATTAATAATCTAATTTACTTGAGTGAGAAGTACAATGAAATTTGTCATTTGGAGTATAATGTCAAACAGAGGAAATGACAATAAGCAATGTTGCTTTTGTACTAAAAACAAAAAAAAGAGGCATTTTATTTTTTAATGGTACATCTAATTATCACTTATTTTCAAGATTTTGGAATTGTTTTAAAGAAAATATTCCAAAAGGTATACAGGTTTGTGTAACTTTTAAAAAACACGTAAGGATCTACACATGTTCGTTTAACCTTACAGAGGATACAAAAAAGTCCATCCAGTAAGAAAACCAGTCCATCCAGTAATTCGAAGCAATTGTAAAAGGTAATTTCGAAAAAAAAAAAAATATTTTTGACCGAACAGTGGTCGCGCATTGAATTATTTCGTCATGTCTTCGAATTTTAAGGTACGATCTTAATGTATGATATATCGAGGTTTTTTGTTTTGAGAAGACCAACTTTTTTGCTTCAGAGGTCCAAGGTTTTATTTGATCTATCTTTTATTTTTTAATTCATGTTCTAGAAGTTGAATTCCGGTGGGTAAAAAATAGATCGGGGTACTTGAGGGCAAAACCTTTGGAGCAAAAAAAAAATGAATCTCCCCCAAACAAAAAGTCGATACATCATGTTGCAAGATCCGACTCTAAATACCGAAGCTATGATGAAAAATTCAAATTGCTGACCCAATGTACAATGGAAATTATAAATTTATGCTTATTTACACAAGTAATTTGTTGTTTAACACATTGTAATGTACAAACAATGCTTTGATTTCTACTGGAATAATCGAAATAATTTTTTAGGAAAAGTTTAATGATTTTTTCGAGCAACAATTTTTTGACATAAAAATATCATTGAACGTGTACACAAAAACATGACGAGACCATGGCTGAATCATGGTATAAGGATAGAGGTAGCTGCAACACTGACTGTGCTTTCTTTCCAAACTACCATATCTGTCAAATTTAGCTGTGTGGCGAATGAAAAGAAAAGAAATAAAAAGTTTTGCTTCGTTTTGACATTTCCGGCAGTATGCTCTCTTCTGGTGCATCTACCTGTATTCTTCTACCATGGGCTGAATTATATAAGGTTAAGTTACCATGAAACTGTTCTCTTTGTAGGCTCTTTGTCAATAAAACAACAACAAAACTTGGATCGCCAAATGTCAAAGTAAACGAAAAAGGCCAGAAAGCAATCAATTTAAATGTCTGATTAGAAGTCAATTTTTTAAATTTTAAATTTGTGTTTGAAGTAAATAAAATTTGGTTTGAAGAATTTTCTTAAAGTTTGTGTCTTTATTATAGCTTAAAAATGCCGAATCATAAGTGTCCTCAAGTTTACCCAAGTCTTGTTCTGCCAAGTTGGCAAGATCGTTATGTTTGACGCCACCAGCGCCAGTTAGCACAATGCGCGATGCTTTGTAATGGTTTTTAATGTAGTCACTCAGGTCGGACTTGACAATGGATCTGATGTTCTTAGCTGAGCCGCCACATAGCTGAGTGTTCGATTATTAAATCAAATTAAAACAGAAAATATGTTTTTTATTTCAAACTTCAATTATTTATTTTTTTTAAATAAAAATGTAAAATAAACAATACGTTAGAGCAGGGGTTCCCAAACTTTTTTCACCGCGGCACCCTTGTTGCGCGAAAAAAAATTCGCGGCACACCTACTCTTAAAAAGGTTTGACTACTTAGGAATACAAGAAAACACAATGCAGTTTAGCGCTCATTTATCTTTAATGGGAAGAATGAAACTGTTTAAATGAATTTTTCATTATTTCTTTCAAGTTGATAAGAAGTTTTGTCAATTTTACTCTTAAATCACTTGAAGCTGAAAGTTTGCTCCTGTATCTGTTTTTTATGTAAGCATACGTTGAGAATGCAGACTCACATAGATAAGTTGAAGTAAAACGGACAAGTTTTTTTGTTGCAATTTTGCCAATAGAATTATTTTCTGTGTATACTTGCATCCAGAACTGTTCTTGGTTCCCGTCGTGGTATTTTTGTTTCAAAGTGTTGTCTTCACTGATTTCCAGCAGATTTTGAAAAGCTTCATTTGCCATCCCAATAGGTTTACGTGTTGGGTTGCACGAAAACGGGTTTATCATCCAGCTGTAGACATCCTCAGAATCAATATCAGGAAAATACTCAACAATGGTTTTTTCCAAACCTACCAAGTGGGTGGTAATAATTTCGAGGAATTTTGGTTGAAGATGGATCTCATTTGTTTTGACAAATTCTTGTAACCGAGGAAAGTTGGAGATATCTTTGCTCTTAACACACGTGTCAAAAAATATAATTTTTTTGCGCAGTCCTTTAATTTTAGCTAATTGTGCTCCTTCTTTCCCTTGAAGAGATGTGGTGGTTTCATTTAATTTTTCGAATATATCGGAAAGGTATCCCAATTTAAGCAGCCAATCAATATCAGTTAATTTTTGAATGAAAAATTGCTCTGTAAATGTGACCACCAGTGCATCTTTAAGTTCAAACAGTCTGGCTAAAGCCTTACCCCTTGAAAGCCACCGCACTTCTGTGTGCAGCAAGAGGTGAAAGTGTTCCATACCCATATCTTCGGTGGTAAGTTTTAAAAGGCGTGCTTGAAGTGGGCGGCTCTTAACATGATTAATTATCTTGACAGCATCATCCAGTACGACTTTTAATTCTTGTGGCATCTTTCTTGTCGCCAGAGAATGCCGATGGATAAGACAGTGGCTGCTGGTGGCGTTTTTTGCCACTTGCTTAATCTTAGCCACCGTTCCCTTCGTTTTTCCAACCATTGCGGCCGCTCCATCACTGCAAACATCCACGCACTTGCTCCATTCCAAACAATTTTTCTGTATGAATTGGTCGATAACTTTGAAAATCTCGTCGCCAGTGGTGTAAGTCTCAAGCGCTTCGCTTATCAAGAGTTCCTCTTCTATTTGCATTGCGAATGGGTACCTCACAAATACAAGAAGTACAGCAAGTCCCGCTACGTCGGTACTTTCATCAAGCTGTAAACTAAAAAATTCACAAGATTTTAATCTTTTTATAAGTTCGTTCTCAACTGTCTCTGAAATTGAGCTAATTCGCTTGCTTATCGTATTATTTGATAGCTGCACAGCATCAATCTTCTTGGCATTATCTGGACCTAAAATACAACTAACAACATCCTTCAGACAAGGTTTAATTAATGTCTCGGCAATAGTATGAGGTTTTCCAGTTTTTGCAATATGTAAACTAACAATAAATGAAGCCTCAGTTGCATTTTCATTTTCATTTTTAGAAATTCTCTCCATCATAGATGACCCTGCCTGAAGAGATAAAGCGCGGCGCTTAAAGATTTCTTCACCTTTATGCACTAAATCAGAATGATTACATTCCAGGTGTCTTTTTAATTTGGATGGGACTAAGCAGCCATTAGCAACAATTTTATGACAATTAACGCATTGCCCTTCGGGTGTCTGTTCGTTTCCAACTGAAACAAAGCCAAACAGAGTAAGGTAACTTGGGTCATATTTTCTTATTTTTCCTCGAATCTCCTTTGAAACATGAATTTCCTTTTCTCGAACTGAAGCAGAACAGTTTGGGCTTAGGCTGTCAGAAGGCTGCTGGCAGATTTCGTCACATTCGGCGATGCTGGTTGTCATTGAATCAGACGTTTCAGAAGCTTCTACAATTTCACCACCTTTTCTTTTCAAAGACCCAGTTTTTAGCCAATTGTCCATAATTCTGCAACAAATACGTTCATAATTACTCCATTAAACGTAAAAAAGACAAAATTTCTTTACCAAACACGTCTGATTGTATTGATAGTTCATAAAATACTAACACTTTTCAATTGCTCTGACAAGTAAATTTGCTTGTATGCACAAAAAGGGAATTCCCCTAAATTTGTGCTACTATTTACAATTGATCTGACCAGTAAAATTGCTTGTATGTATGTACATATGTATGTATACACTAAAATAAAACCAAAGAAAAACAAATATGTACATATTCTCTTTGTGCTCTTTCTTGTTTTCGTATGGTTTCTAGCTGTGTGTTTTTTTTATTTATTTGTGTTGTGTTATTGTGAATCGTAGACGCGGTATAATAATGGTGTTGCCATATTATAAAATGAAATTAGGGATTTAATAGTGGTATTGCCATATTATAAAATGAAATTCTACTGCTTAATCTCAATTTTATTGTGAAAATTATGGAATGTGTTGGCATCGCTGGCATACGCTGGCGGCACCCCTGGCTTGTGCTAGCGGCACCCACTTTGGGAAGCCCTGCGTTAGAGAACTGAAGTTTTTCACATTTGGATCGCAGAATGCCAAAGTAAAACAAAACTACACTGAACAGCTGTTTTTGACATCCGCCGACAGATATGCGCTCTCAGCTTACTCAGCTTTTTAATAATTAAATCATGGACGAGGCTCGAAATTTTTTTCTTGACGACACTAAAAAAAAAACTTCGTAGCGAGACTCGAAATATTTTACCCTCAATATAAAATTGCCGCCTCACAAGTTTCACTTCAAAAAATGTCTATTATAGTTCATATCAAAAAATCTTTAACCTCTACGGGGTCAAAAGTATGAGATGTTCCTATTAATTTTTCTTCCTCAATACTTCTTCTGGACACATTTACACTCCATATGCCACCCTTCTGGGGGTTCCCATACAAAAAAACACAAAAAATAGAAAATATTCTAGCACTAAATAAAAGCATGACGAAACTCTAAATAATTTACGCCGCCTAACAAGCACAAGGCGGCATAGACAAAACTTCCTAATTTCATTGGGCTTTGCCAATAGTCATTTTAATGTCGACTCTAAATTTTGTGTAAGCTATTTGACAACAAATTCTATAGAAATAATGCTAGAAAAGCTGACAATAAATAGAGAGTAGGCATTAAATCAACTATTGGGTAGGTCAATTGATTTTAGCTTTGATTAGCGCACAACGTCTAATAGCGTTGACCATCATTGAGCACCATCAGGAAGTGCTGCCACACAGTTAGAAGGAGGACGAACAGCCCATTCAGTGTTCAAACTGACACTTATCTTGCAAACGAAAGATGATCTTACGTACAACATTGCAAAAAAAGAATTCAGGAATGGCGAAAGTTCAACAGAATTGCATAATAATCATTTGGGATTATGTTTTATGAAGCACAAATGAGCATTGGAGTCACTCGATTGAACTTTCAAAGTTTTGTGAAATAAATAGGTCCTCTTTGGAGGTAATATTATTCTGCTGGCCGGCGATTTTCGGCAAACGCTGCCAGTCATTGCATAATAATCATTTGGGATTATGTTTTATAGAGCACAAATGAGCATTAGAGTCACTCGATTGAACTTTGAAAGTTTTGTGAAATAAATAGGACCTCTTTGGAGGTAATATTATTCTGCTGGCCGGCGATTTTCGGCAAACGCTGCCAGTCATTTCAAAATCAAAAAAGCTTCTGATTAAAACAATTGTAGAGAAAACTCTCAAGTAAACAGCGAATATGCGTATCGCGTAACAAAATGACGATTATCCAGATCTGTTTTGTTTTTTTAGCTGAGTAGCTGAGAGTCATTTTTAAATAATTTTCTGCGTAAAATCCGAATCAAAGCTCAGACTGTACCCATCACGTCAGGATTTTGAGATATTTGCTCGAGAGTGGGTAAGTCATCGGAGCTATTTGTTTTGTCTCCGAACGGAAAGACAACCAATATCTTTCATTTCCAAGCGTTGCGATGTTTCGGTTACTTATGTGTTGTAAATGTTTGCTTTGCAACCTGGCCTCCATAACGATCTAATTTAAATAATCTATCTATATATGGGGCATTACTTTCGAAGTGATCCACCTAAAATTTTAAAGTATTCCAATTTTGATAAAATTTTTACCAGATAAAGTGCTTGAGTTATACGCTCCTGGCGTAAATTTTTTTGGCCTAGATAAACGAAAAAACTTTTTACAGGGTGTTTAATTTTTGATTTTAGTGTGAGAATGTAAGAGTAAAAATTATTGTATCTTTTTAACGAATTGACCGATTTGACCAAACTAAAAGCCAAATGAAAGGCAATTGATTTTTTTTAGCTCTTTTATAAGAATTTAAGAAAATAAGAACTTTTATTGTAAATTTTTTTGTCAAATAAACAAATTTTTTTAGAGAATACCCGCTTCGATTTATTTTTAAATAATTTTTAAAAAATTATCAATTAATTACCTTTAACATGAAATATTATCTAGAATGGTGTCTTTTATGGTTTGAAAGTTATAAACATTTAATCAAAGCAAAGTTGCAGTATTTAATAGGCCTCTAATAGCAGCACCACTCGACTCGATTTTCGATTCAAGAAATCGATTCAAGGAAATTATCGAGTAACTCGTGATATTTTCGAATTCATCGTAAATGTTCGAGTATTTTTTTAATCAATGTTTGTTTTTTTTACATGTTTTCAACTTAACTCTAAACAGGGTTAGCAATTCTCTAAGAATACTTATTATTATGTTGAGATAAGTTGGATTCACTGAAACTATTTGTATCCCTAGAATTCTATTAACTCAAGTAGTCAAAATAATGAGAGAGAGAGAGAGAGAGAGAGAGAAAGAGAGAGAGAGAGAGACCGTTTCTCATTCACGAAATGCAATTGATCGTGTCGATTTTCATGAACCTAATTGGTGTTTTCTACATTCATCAAATTAAAATCACTGCTTGACTCTGCCATTGTTAAACGATATAAAAATATCCTAAAACAAACTTGAACCACATTTACCTTATGCCACTTTTACTGAAATTAATTTCTTTAAAATTTCAAGTTCCCAATTTTCCAAATAGCGGGAAAAACTTAAAGATGAGTAAAATCTTGAATGCATTCGTAAGATAAAAAACAGCACTTCAAATGAAACATGGCAACTCTGTTCAGAAAAAACTGAGCTGATGTAACGGTATTCTCGTTTTAAAGTTAACCTTGAACGCACCAAATAGTGTGTCAAACATGCAGATACGAGTAGATAAATTAAATACGTGTATACAAAATAATTTCACTGTGATCAGCTATAAGTCATGACTCATGAGTGTTCTAAGCATTTTAACCCAATAAGAAATGGAAACATATTCCCAAAACATGCAATATCGAAATCCATGCATGGGAAGAGATACAAACAAAATAAACAACAAAAACTTAAATAAACTAAAAACGCAAGCCACCATAACATAAAATCAGGGACCGAAAATAACAGTTATTTCCGAAATTTCTATTCATTAAGTCAAATGGAAAAAGTAAGTCTATTCGATATTTGAATATAGCAATGTGATGCTTGTTAGTTAGCTAAGGAATAATAATCTTTAATGATTTTAATTTTTCTGATTTTTTTAAATAAATAATCGTTATTTTTTGACCAATTCTATTTCGATCAAAAATAAAAGTAAAAATTTAATTCCTAAATCATCTGCTTGCAGTCGCTGTTTAAGTCGTTTGCGAAATAAATGAAAACAATGTGCAATAATCAGCAACTAAGCGATGCAATGCAACGATTTGAAGATTAATGGTAATCTTTTTATCTCTGTGCAAAAATGTAACGAATATAGGTGTAAAAGAATAAAAAATGTACTCTATTAATTGTTGTGAAATTTTAAACTGTTATAATAGTTAATAAGAAATAGATCTGTCAAGTTTTTAATCTCTATTTTTGCTTGAAAACCTAAAAGTTAAATTTTAACTGTTATTTTTGATCGATATGAAATCAGTTAAAAAATTACATTTGTTGGCTTTTTTGAAAAAAATCAAACCGTCACGGGCCCTGCATAAAATTTATTTATTGTTATTCATTACACAGCCATACAAATATTGTTGAAATTTTATATTTTGAGAGTATTAAGAGCTGATTAAATGATTTAAAACCACTTCTGTTTTCCGTAACATCCGTTTTTGCTTGTTTAAATTTTTGAACCTTCTTTTTCTTTTACACTAAATATCAAAGTACTATCAAAAAAATTAAACAGGACAAAGTTTAAATTTTCCTTGCTTTTCGTAATTTTTAGCAACACGGAAGGTATACGAACGTTACATGCTCCACTATGGAAATGCCCATATATTATAAATATTTGGTTTGATTCCTAGCCCAAAAGTGTGGCTGTGTTATTACCTCATTATCGTTACATTTAGACAAATCAACGCTTATAAGAACAACATCGCTTCAGTACATCGCAACATTATACTGCTAATACGTTCAGATATATGCTGAAAATCCTTGCTGTTTTATTTTCTACTGGGTGTTTCCACTGATGAGTGAAAGAACTCACATACATTGAGGTCAGTGTTGTTGCAGAAGTTTCTTAAGCAATTGAAAATGTTAGCTGAGTTACTTTAAGCTTTATTTTTGTTTGACGATAGGCAATTTTACGTAGTCTAACTTGGAGTATTTGATCCAAGTTTGCCTAAAATAAATGCTCATAACTTCCAAACCATAACAGAAACCATTCTGGATAATATCTAATTTTAAAGGTAATTAATTGATAGTTTTTTAAAAATTATTTAAAAAAAATCGAAGCGGGTATTCTTTAAAAAAAATTATTTTATATGACAAACATAAATTTTCAATAAAAATTCTTATTTTCTCAAATTCTTATAAAAGAGTTTAAAAGAAAATCAAATACCTTTCATTTGACTTTTAGTTTGGTCAAATCGGTCAATTCATTGCAATAATTTTTAATTATATATTCTCACACTAAAATCAAAATTAAACACCCTGTAAAAAGTTTTTTCGTTAATCTAAGCCAAAAAATTTACTCCAGGAGTGTATAATTACAAGCACTATACATGGTTAAAATATCAAAATTAGAAACTTTTTAAATTTTCGGTGGATCACTTCAAAAATAATGCCCCATATATCTGTTTTTGTATAAATTCTCAGGGCAACGAGTGTCGGTTTAGCTAGTTATTAATAAATTTCTTATTTCCATTTTATTTGATTCAAGATTTGAGCTTTAAAATTTAAAAGAAACCATTTTACCAATGTACTTATAACTTTTACTAATCTTAAATATGGTTAATTAAGTTTTAAATGAATAGAACTCAAAATATTACGGTTCTTGATCTAGAACAGCCTTTTTGAGTTCCAAAGTTTTGAAATTAGAATCTGAGTTTGAATTTGAGATTTACTTTGCATCTTAAATCTAGATAATTCAACACTGTTGCAAATTTTTACAAACGCTTACTAAGCTAAAACAAATGACTTCTTGAGACTGAAGCTCTATTTTGAATTTAAAAAAATCAGAATTGAAATAAGTACTATTCTTTAATTTGACTTTTTATTTGACGAAGTTGAGACTCTTGATCTTTATGTAAAAATATCAGATTTTATTGACATAAATTTTGTTCAAACTGTAACTTTTTGTTTCTCTAATTAAGTAATTTCAAACTGTGTCTTATATCTTGTGTCTAATATCTAATTTCTTAAGTTATTCATAGCATTTTAGGCAAGAATTCAAGTTAATTTGAATCACACAAGCGCCAATCGTATAGTTTAGTGAAACTTTTGCTCAACGCTATCCCAATGTGCACCATTGCTGCATATGAATAGCGTTCAGAAAAATAACAGAATTACCCCCGCTAGACTGAAAAAGTAAAAGTTTTATGCAAATGCAGCCAAAGAATGTATTTCGCAAAATATATTATTTCAATTTGTTCGATTTACTGTGTGCAGAACAGATGAAAAAACCAACAATCTATTAGATGCAACATTTGTATTTGCATAAGGTACTTTTGCTATGTCACTCTTTCAATTGTCCCCAGAGCTGCTAGCAAGAGTGGCAAATAATTTGCAATAACAGTAAAAGTGCAAATGCAAACATTTACAGATACTTATGGATTTTTAGATACAGACAAAAAAAAAAGTCTTTAGAGCTTGGTGTGGTGATATGCATAAATTGAGATTTTATTATGTTTTTTGCAACCATTCTGTAATGTTTCAAAACTATGTTAGTTCCTTAAAGCAACAGTGTTTTTTTTTATATAATCAATTGTCTGCATTGTATTGAATAGCCATAAAGTTCATGTCTAAATTTATGTTTGTATTAGTTTTTTCATGTATCCTAACCACTTTTTCTTGTATTCACTCTTAAATATTCTATTGATGCTAACAAACTGACTTCAGTACCTCAATGCGTAACTGAGTAATGAGTATATTAACTTGGCCACTTCGTTTGTTACGACCATAAGGATGTGTTGCAGGTACATAAAAGTATACGTGGGACAAAACGCGTCGGAACGGTCGCGAGTAGGCATCACGTCTCAGATTTTAATGAAATTTGAGAGACTTGATGAGGTACCCAAAAAAATGGCAAAACCCAAAATTTTAGCTTTTTTGTTGATTTTTCTGGATTTTACAATGCAAACAAAAAAATTTTTAATTTTATTTTCAATTATTTAAAAAAAAAAAATTGAGTTAAAATTGTGAAAATTTGTACACATATCCTTATGGCTGTTAAATTATTATTAAACTGCATTGTTTTGTCAAATTTGAATTCACTGACAATGAAACTAGAGCAGTTAAAATAGTGTTAAACCTAAACTACGAGTAGTGTGAGTGTATACGCGTATAGTAAGAATTGGAGAAAAAAAAATGTGGAGCAGACAGCATTTTAAATGTTTTGTTCTCAACTCATCACTCTTTAAGTCTCGATCAAATATTAAGGCAATGTAGCACCTACAAATTTTCGAAAGATAAATTTTTTTTATAGAATATGTTAGATTGAACCAACCTTTAAGGACATTATTTAAATAATGTAAAACATTTTCTTGTGAGCATATATAGCGAAGGGCGTTAAAGTCATTTCTTCAAGGTATTTAAACTTAAAACGCGATTTTCTCAATGCAACGTTTTTTAAGTTAGCTCATGCACGCTTAAAGAAAAGTATTTATCCGATTGCTCTGAAATTTTAACAAGTTATTCTTAGCATGTTATTACTCAGAATGACCTACGAATGAAAATAGCGGCATTGAATTTTTTGAGTTACAACAGATTTTTTTGGGAAAAAATTGCAAATTGTCATTAAGGTAATTCTATGACCCCCCTCTTTTTTTCAGTCATTTCTAAGGAAAGTAATCTTGCACGACGTAGCTGATGACGTGGAGTTAAAAAATTTAAAAAAATATTTTTTGTATACTATGAGATCAATAAAACATATGTTTCATTAATTTATGTATTATATTAGTATTATTAATTATTATTATTATTTCTTTTGTTATTACTAATTTGAATAAGCTGCATTCCCTTATACTACGTTCATACTACGGCATAAATTACTTAATTTGCCATAAATTAATTCACTTAAATCAACTGCGTTCAAACTAGCTGTTCGTAATTTGTTTTGACAGTTCGTTGGCAACTCATATATTTGCTTATTTTGTGGCAAAAGTAAGTAAAGCAAAGAAAGTAAATAAACCATCGCAAGGCATTAATGTGAACTTAAACAGTTTTTGTTTTATTTAGCATGTCCGACCAGGAAAAAGTGACAAGTTTCCACTATTTTTAATTTTAAATATATATTCTGTCCCACTATGTACTTAAAATTTAAAAAACAAATAAGACGTTCCATAGTTGCTTTTTAATTTTAAAAACTCTATACTGTAACATGTTGGTTATTTTATTGTCTTTCCAACGAGATAAATATGATTAATGTTGGACGAAATGGGAGCACTTTACATGACAGCAGAATTATATATGGGAATCATTGTTTTAGCAGTTCTTAGCAGTTCTTAGAAGTGTTCTTAGCAGTTCAAGGTTTCTAATACTGAAACCAGGCATATCCTGCACGTACTCTTTAAATTTTTCCGGTTGTGACAAGTCAATAACCGTTGATGCAGAACGACACTCTTTGGTTAGTCCCAGCTGGCCAGCATCAAAGACACTCCCTAGCTGAGGCCACAACGTCGAAAATTCTTCAAAATTCAAACTGCTTGGTTCGGCTAACGATTTGCGCTAGTCAGAGCAATGGATGCTCATCGCACAGCTGGTGAATGAATTGGAATTTGGGAATCCGAATACCAATTTTTCTAGTACTTGGATTGAGGAAACTAATGCTTAAGTTCTGTGAACGTTCGATAACTATCGTTCTGGATCCCGGCAGCAAACGTTTCAACAACGCATCGTTTATATGCTCAGCTTTACCATAGCAACGAAGAGCAGCCAAGTCTTTCACACAAATTGCCACTGGTTTATGACAGTCTTGTCCTTTGATTTCATACAAGTTTTGTATGGCCTTCTCATTGTTGGCATTGCAGGCTAGACCATAAACAGTGTCGGTTGGTAGAGCTATAACTTCGTCCGATTGTAAGCATCTTCGTGCTTGATTACAGCATTTGTAAAATGTGGTCATAGGTTCATCAGCAGAGCGATTTTGCATCTGCATAAAATAAGCTTGTTTGAGAACAGAAGCCGGACAATAAGCATCAGTTGAATCTACGTTCTCCCAAGCAGCTGCACCGCCCATAACATGATTCACTTCCTAAAACATTGCAGAAATCTTAATAATAGTTCGTCTCAAATACTTAGAGCATTACTCACCTTTAGCCGTGGAAAGGTACGCGTTGAAATGTTTTAATTGATGTTGCAAATGTAAGGACATGTATTGCATGAAAAGCGATGACCTGTAATGTCTTCCTCTACCATTAAAATATTACCGCAAGTCGGACAGAACAACATTGTGAACTTTGAGTTTTGGTTATTTACAAAAATGACAGCTTGTGATGCGATTTTTTCGATTATTTATCGAAAAAACTAGTGCTGACACCGATTGCATCTTAATTTAAGTGGTAATTTATGATAAATTACTTAATTTCGAAGTAATTTCATTGACAGTTTTTCCACGGCGAAATTACTTAATTTGGTCATGATTTATGCATAAATTAAGAATGAGCCGTAAATTACGATAGTGAAAACATGGTATTAAGTGTCAAAAACTATCTTGAGCTCTTCCACAGCCAATAAGAATAGAGAGATAAAATAGTAACGTTGCAGAGATGTCAGAAATTGGCACGATATATGTTCTTATCCTTTTCCTACAATACATATCTGTCTAGCCCAAGCGATACCTGTTTTTAGATTTAAAAATTAGACAAAAAAACTAAGTGCCATACAGGGTTTAGCCTAATAATCTTTTAAAATACATTATAAAATATTTTTTTTTAATTTTTTAAGAAAATAAGTTTTTTCAAAAAAGTCTGCTTACCGCAAAAGGACCATCCTCCAATTTTTAAAATTATATGTTCTAGCTGCAAGTCTTACAAAAATTTTAGAGATTCAACTTTGACGATCCCGTGAAAATTGTGGAAGTTATGAATATTTTCGCAAGGTAGCTCACGTAAAGCGAGGCTATAATTTAAGCTATATTAACGCTATAATAAGGAACAGTGATCGAGAGCTTTGGCCCGAAAGCTTTTTCCACTAAAGCTTTTATTGTTTTTACATGGAATACAGATAGGAGGTGCGGTATCTACGCCACTGTGGCATATCTAAAGAATTTCCATACCTCTTATTGTCAATTTTATTTTCATCCAAAGCAACAAGTGCAGTATAGAGATTATTTTTACGACGTCTCGTTGTATTAAATTTTCCACTTCATAGTCGGACTCCGATGAACTTACTTCTGGGTTTGGTTGAAATTTGCTAATTCCGATCCTACACTTGGTACAAGCTACTACATTTTCATGGATTGATTTAAATTTCTGTTCATTTTATTAATCTTCTCAAACCTTTAATCCTGTTCATTAATTCTGTTCTCAAACCTGTTAATCTTCTCAAACCTTTATTACTATCTTCAAAATTTTGAAAATATAATAAAAAGATTAGCCTGGTAAACAAAACAGTGCTAAGGACTAATTCATAGCAATTTAAAATTGAAAAATGACTTTGAAAGACGAAAACTTTCTGCAACTGCATGTAGAATGGTGCAGTATGGTGCTGCAATAGATTACAGCACTTTATTTCCTTTCGCGTACTCATGACGATTCGAACATGCCCCAGGAATCCATTATTCACTTCATTGTTTAAATAAAATACATCTGAACGCACGACCGACTGACGCACGGATCTTCTTGCAAGCGATGCGGTGAGCTTTTACGCTCACGCATTTACAAAAATTCATTCATTTCGCGTTGGAAATTTAAACGGCTTTTTTCCAATTTTTAAATCATGGCAAAACAGCTTTAACCATTTAAAAGCATTGGCGTCGGAAGCGGGGGGGAAAGGTGGGCAGTTGCCCCCCCACTTTTTTAGCTAGATAAACAATTTAAAAGGAAAAGTAATTCAAAATATAAGTTCTTTTACAACGATAATATTTTTGTATTATATATTTTCCTCTTCTTTCTCTCTTCTTCATGTTTCATGTGAAGAAATTTTGGTGAACTTTTTTTGCACCACCATTTGTACTGCCCCCCCATTTGTACTGCCCCCCCAGATGAAATTCGCTTCCGACGCGATTGTTTAAAAGTAAGCACAGCTAGCTTTAAGGCGCGCTTATCCATATTCCATGTAAAAGCAATGAGAGCTTTTGTGGGAAAAGCTTTCGTGGCAAAGCTGTCGATCACTGTTCCTTCCCTGTAGGAAAATCAACTAAATTAAAAGTAGTTGATAAAGTAGTTTTTTGTCAACCACAACTAGTTGAAATTCTGTCTCTTTTCCATAGAACGAACTAACATATTTTGTATGGTGATGTCCGCTAAATTAGTCAATTGACTTTCGTCTGCATATGTTTTGAACTACTTGTTAAATTAGTTGAATTTAAATTATTTTTATAATTACTTTAAAATAAATAAATTGAAAACCGCATATATTTTCAACTACTTGTTAAATTAGTTAAATTTAAACTATTTTTTATTTACTTTAAAATAAATCAATTGAAACCTAGTTAATATTCCACTTACTGAAGATGAATTTAAAAGCATAAAATCTTTAAATTTCTATACATTAAAAAGATCATTTATTTTATTGGGACGTATTAATAAAAACTGAGTAAACGAGTGGAGTGAAGTGCTTGAGTGTGCATTTTGAGTGTGCGATGTTAGTTAAGTGGAGTGTGGAATCCGTATTAAATAAACTCCACTCCACTCTGAGGGAAAAAAAAACATCGTTTGAGTGTTCACTCATGTCAGCAGCCAAATTTGTTATTCAATAATAAATTTTTTTGTGTCATTCGACAGAATACGGTACATTTTTAAAAATTTTTATTTAAATAAACTGTAAAGTATGCAAAATTTTCGTTCATATGTGTTTGTTTCCAATTTCAATGTAGAACTTGATGAAAATAAAGCGCTAGAACTTGGTGAGATTCAAGATAACGAAATGCTTTAAGAAGATCCTGAGGGTTTCTTAATTGTGTTAAGTAAACTTTAAAATTAAGATTGTGTTAACTAATAGCAATTTTTTCAAAAGTTTAAAATTTTTCCCTTTAAAAAGACAAATTAACCTTTTCAATGATGCCCTTTTTACGAAAATCACATTTAAATTGCCTGATCTACGTTGTCTCAAAAAATAACCTATTTTGACCGCGAAAATTGATTCTAAAAATTTTTAACTTCGGATTCTAATAAAACAATTTGAGCCAACAGGAAATGGTAAGTGCAATAGATGTTATACTTCATTGTGAAATCGGCAAAATATGATATATGTATAGCTTGTGTAAGGCTGAGGCAGCTAGATAGCACACTCAACTTTTGTTGAGTGATCTCAAGTTTTATTAATACGAAATAAACAAAAACTGAGTGTACTGGAGGTTGCGATGTTTATTCTGAGTGAACACTCAACGTCAAATAAAAACATGAGTAGAGTGGAGTTTAGTTATTTTTTTTATTAATATGCTTTATTCATACAGATCAGAGTTAAAGCGAGTGGAGCTGAGTTCACTCCACTCGACTCGCTTTATTAATACGACCCATTGTTTTGAAAAAAAAATACATAAATTCATATTAGTGAAAGCCTAAAGTTAATAATATTTGATGAAATAGCATGACTAAATTTATATAAACTTGTAATCTAATAAATATTTGCAATAAAAACATGCCAAAATCAGAGTAGTCGCTGTCTTAATATAATTCAAAGTAGTTTTTAAGCCACTTGTTTCGAAGTAGTTTTTCAATTACTTCATATATAATGCAATAAAAACTATTCAAAATTGAAGTGGTTGGTGCCTAAATATAATTCAAAGTAGTTCATACACGCGGAGAAAAGACATGGTTGAGACATGATTACTACAATAATATTTTTTTTACTAAAATTATTGTATTATTTCTGCAAACACAAATTTTTGCCTTAATAAAGACATAATTTACTAATGATGGTGCCAAAAATAACATTATAGTCGAAATCATAACATCATTGAAATCGTCAAAATACTATGATTGCCTCAACTATTAGTTGCAACAAAAATGTTGTAGTTCTGTCAATCATGATAAATGTGAATATTATTATAGAGACAAACATGTTAGAATTTTGAATGTTTGTCTGAACTATTCTTTGATTGTTGGCAAATGAAGCAGAACCTAACCAAAAATCGAAAGAATTTATTGTGTCTGAACAGTTTGCAGGAAAAACTTCCACTTCATTCAGACACAATAAGTTTTATCTAATCCCGGGCTATGTGCCGTTACGTTTGTCAACTGTTCAATTATTGTGTTTTGTTTTAAATTGCCTTATCCTAAAAACAGCACGCAGAAAAGTGACATTTTCGACTTTAATTGTAGCAAACATATTTCTGTTTACCGTAAATATATTTCGCAATTCTGACCATATTTTGTTTATCACAAATTAAACCATGTTTAACCATGGCATTAGTCAGGCAAGCGGTAGTAGCGGCTGTGGCTTACTGGTAGTGTGCGTGGCTCGTAAGCGAAAAAGCCGCGGTTCAAACCCCAGCTCGGACAGAAAATTTTATCAAAAAGATTTTTCAATTGAATTAATATTTCTGTTCAGCGTAGACAATGGCAAACCCCTGGAGGTATCTTAATTAATAGCTGTGGAAATTGGAGTGCATGAAAATAAAAAAAAAATAGAGTTATTGTTTCAATAATATTCTGGATCCTAAAAACAAATTCATAATATAGTTGTTGCAATCATTCTATTTTCGGCCTAATAAGAGAGTAATGATTGATTGTTTCAATTATATTTTGGTTCCTACAAAAAAGTTCCTTTTCTAAATATGGTTGTTGTAATCATTTTATCATGATCAAAGAAAATATTATATGTTTAAGGACATGTTAGCAACAATCATAATCCTAATAATGCTATGGCCCTCTTAAAACATGGTTGTTGCAACTATGTTTTTTCTCTGCGTGTAAACTAGTTTATTTTAAATTAGTTTTTAAATTTGTTGTTTTTAAAAACAAGTTAGTTTGTTCCTATAGGGTTATTATAGCCTAATTATAGCCTCGCTATACGTTAGCTACATCACAAAAATATTCATAACTTTCACAATTTTAATGGGATCGTCAAAGTTGAATCTGCAAAATTTTTGTAAGACTCGCAGTTACAACATATCGTTTTTTTTATAAGAATCGAAGGGTAGACCTTTTGAGATAAACAGACTTTTTTGAAAAAACTTATTTTTCTCAAAAAGTTTTGAAAGTAATTTTAAAAGATAATCAGGCTAAGGATATGTGTACAAATTTTCGGATCTTTATATTAATGGCATTTTCGTTTCTTGAAAAAATGCAACATTTTTTCTGCCCATTTTAGAAATTCTGCCCTCTTGAGAATAAAAATAGTGACCTCTTAAATTGAATCGTTTTCTTTTCGTGAAATTGTTGACCTCAAAAGAAGAAAAAATTCAGATTTTTCAAAGATGGCAGAAAGAGGACAGAAAAAATGCAACATTTTTTCTAGAAACGAATACGCCATGAGTTTCTTTTGAGATAATTGAAAATGAAAAAAATTAATTTTTTTTGTTCGTACTGCAAAATTCAGAAAATTCAACCAAAAATTTTGGGTTAAGCCATTTTTTTGGTACCTCTTCAAGTTCTCTAAATTTAATCAAAATCTGAGACATGGTGCCTACTCGCGGCCGTTCTGATGCGTTTTGCCGCATATATTGTTTATCAGTATCAATCTCAAGAGTCTATGTCTATGTTCGTCTATATGTCCGACTGTTCTAACGATAACACCCATAATTTTGAAGCTATACAAGCTTATATTACAAAATAAAGATCAAGTGTGAAAATGTACAAAATTGTATGAAAACGTCTACCTCCCATTGTGGCTTGTCAAAATGGTAAAATCTCTTAAAATTCCTCAATTATTAATATTAGCCCAGTTCTGAATGATTTTTCCCGGGGAATCGGAAAAGGTAGTTTTCATTTTTTAGATATAGTTCAAAAACATTTTGGAAATTTGTAATGCTTAATTGTTCATCAAACGACAATATGCATGAGTGAAAAAAACAAAATGTGATATTTTTATCTGCTATCTTAAAAATGAAAATTCAGTTTTCCGAATCCCCGGGAAAAATCATTCAGAATTGGGCTGATAGACTTTATTATGAAAACAAGCTTTGCTTTTTAGTACTACTATGTACTCTGAATTTAAAATTTAACACAACCAAATGAAAATCATGGCCACTTCCCATACAAAATGACGTAATTAAAATAGTAAAATCTTCATAAATTCCACAAAAAAAAAAAAAAAAAAAATTGATTGACATAATACTCTTCTTATACACATAAACTTTGATACTTAAAATGTGCTTTAAGTTTAAAATTTGGGAAAGTTTGAAGAAACCACGCCATGGAGCACCATACAAAATGAGGTCATCATTATAATAAAAACTTTATTTAATAAAATAAGCTTTAATAAATAATTAAAACTATAATAAATAAATAATAATAATAATAAAATAAAAGCTAAAATAAATAAAAAATGTATACTTTCGCGAATATAAGCGGCAGTGTATATTACCTTCGACCCAGTTGAAGATACTTTTTTTACTAGTTTTGTTAAGAATGTTTACATTCTATTGTTTTGCTGGTAGAATGCGTTGGAAACGTTATGTTGATTGGGTCGTTTGCAATATGTGCAAGCTTGTGTTATATTGGAAAATACTTTGTTTTGGGGTTTTTCTCATATAACTCTTGTTTTTTTATTGGTTTTCGTGGTATTTTAGCCCCATATAAAATTTATACCGCTTTGTTGGAAATTGTTTGAAAAGTCGTAAATATTTTTAATATCATTGCAGTTGTTAGGCATTTGCAAGTCCATTTTGTAGAGATTTATTGTTATAACTAGATCCCAAAAGACTTACAAGGCTCAATATTAAAAATAACAACAGCTTACAATGGATTGTGGTAAAAATCGGTGATCTGTTAATGTCGAGCTGACGCATGAATTGACGCAGATTGTTAACTGCTTTAAATAGGTTTTTTCTTGATTGTCACATCATTTTATAAAGAAAGAAAAAAGCTTTACGGTCACGATAATTCACCTTTAATAAATTTTCCGCAAGTTAAAAATCAAATTCAAGGTTTTTGCGTTTGTGAGGACTCGTAAAGTTCACTTTAGAGATTTGTATTAAAACTTGGTTATTGGTAACAAAGGGTTAAAAAAACGGTTGAAAAGTAGATATGGCGTAAATAGGGAGAATAAAGTGGTTCATTCAATATTCAGTAATAACTGAAGCTATGTTGCATCACATCACAATAATCCATTAAAAGAATTGTGTATTTGTTGGACTATATTTCCTATATATTAAGCAGCTATCCAAACAGTTAAGTAGACAAAAATAACAAAAATATTGTTCTACTTATTACACAGTATCATCAGCATCATTAAGCAGGTGTTTTTTTCTCATTGATGTGAATGGGTTTGTGATGCTGCTGGTTCATGGTTTTTCAAAAATCTTTTGTTTTGCAGAGCGCGAAAAACATATTAACAACTGAGCACAAGTGCGTTGACAAATGCGTTTTCTACGTGAAAAAACAAAGGAGATAACATCAATTAATATGGAATTAATTAATGAAGGCATAACATCGGCAAGATATCTAGAATTCTTGCATAATTATTTTTTCGTGTGTGTACTTTAATATTCATTTATTTGAATCTTGTATAGAAAATGAAAACAATTAAATAATAATGTCTATGAAACTACGAAAAAGTTTCTCCTAACTCGTGTGTCCAATGGCACACCTTTTCTTATATTAATAATAAAAATTATTGTTATATTAATATTTATAATTTTATTTATGAATTTTTTACTTGAATTTCTGCTTTTTTTCAAACTAAATTCAAATTTATTAAACGATTTATGAGGCGTATAAAATATAGTACTTAGTAAATAATATATAAATAATATAAGTTTTCTTTTAACTGAATGAACATAGATTCATTCCCTTAAGAAAACAAGATATTACAACAGAAAAATTATAATAGTTACTATAATGACATTTTGGGAACTAAACTTTTTCTATATACTTAATAACAATGAACAATGAAATAGAAGCATTTTAAAAATGTTGGGTTTAATACCGTAATGGTAGTTCATTTAACTGTTGTAATATTGAGTTGACACCACATTTTAAAATCACAAAAGTCTTATATATTTCATTTAATGGAAAATGACATTTTTCTATGGACTTGTGCTTTTTTAGGAATTGAAATGGTTTATTTTCAAATTTTTAAATAAAGCCCTCTTTTAGCCATAAAAACTTATAATTTTTGAATAATATTAATTATGATAATTGGTTTGATAAATAATTAACACGTCAATAGATTTTAAGAAAAAGTTTTCGAGCGTCCCAGCGAGAAAATTAGAAGTCATTACTGTCATAACTGCCTCAGTAACTAGTTACCCTGTCAGCATATGTTATTACGCCTTCGCTTACAATTTCTAAATTATCTAAAAAAAATGCCCCGTAACAACAATCGTGAATTTAGCCATCTAACTCATAACCTGAAGGGCCAATTTTTCAGTGCAAGTTTAACTCTGTTTCTCGGTAAACTAAGCTTAAACCAAGAAATAAGTTTTTCAGTGAATATTAACCAAAGTTTAAACTAAGGTTAACCGCTCAATATTCATAGGTTAAACTTTTGTTAACTTACCGTTCAATTTTGACAAATAATTTGTTTACTTCATTTATACAAAAAAATAAATTCACACTGAGCAAAGCTGTAATTGCTGAGGACGGTTTCGGTCTTCTTTCTGTTTAATAAATTTTTTGTTTTTGTAAAGCATTATCATTTGCGCATTTGGTAGGCGCAGCGACGATTTGTTGATTGTTGCTAACAAAAATTCAATTTCCCTAATGAAAAAATTGCAGGTTCTTCTTTTACTCATTTTGTTTTTTTTATTGAGACTTTAAATTTTACATATACTTATTGATTTGAATTTTAATGACGTTTACTGGTGCTGCCATATCAATAAACACAAAAGTGCTGGTTACTGAACCTGAAAGTGTTAAGCACTGAAAAAGTGATTGTGTGACTAAACTCTGTTTAACTTTAATCTACGATTAAGAAAACTCTTGTTAACTGGGGCTTAAACCAGCACTGAAAAATTGGCTCTAAGTCCTCGCTTACGATTTGAAAATAAATAATCTAAGCTGTAATACCTGATAATTTAAAAACAAGTAATAAGTAATGCCTGATGCAAACACCACACATTACCGCCTATGACAAGCCCATGTTAAAATAATGCCTCATTTGTGTGTGTTGTAATCCAGCACGGAACTATCTTCCATTACCAAGAAATCATTATATAACTAGTTCAGTAATTTTAAAATTTATTTAAACTTGGACCCCAACCCATTTAACATAAATTTACCAGAGGCGTTTTCAAAACAAACGGCTCATATCTATATTAATCAAAATAAAGTTACTAAAATTATAAATAAAAAAATATTAATTTTTTGTGGTAGTTGAATATAAATCTACAACCATAGTTCAAAATCTAAAAATTTCGTAGTGCGTGGTAGTTAAGAAGTGAAAGAATAAGGATAGAAAAATACTATTCTAGGGTAGAAAAGAGTCCACAAAAGTCTAAAGAGTTTAAAAATTTAAAAAAGTTTTGAAAAGCTAGTTTTAGCATAGGTTTCAGCAATATTCAGATACCAAAGTTATATATGTTCAAAGTGTGTTTGGAAACGTCACACATTTATATGTTAAGGGGGGTTGGACATTTATGAGTTAATGTATTTAGGAAATGTGTTAGGAAATGGGAAAGGTGAACATTTATGACGATTCAATGTTTGCTCAAAAAATAGTTTAAGTTGTTTTAGTTTTATTTTTGTAAAGTTAAAATTGCTTTCCGAAAAATGCTTAGCCAGGAGAGAATTTTTGCCTGGTGGTTTTCCCATTGAAGCTACAGAATTACAAATTTTGTGTTAATTATTTTTTGGGATAATAGTAATAAATAATAGTCTATTGTTGTGTTTGCGTTCAAGTACACACATTTAAATGCTACAAAAATGGCAAACGAGTACTGTTATCTACGCTTTGCATCTTAAATGTTTAGTTGCTGAAATCTTCGCTGCAATGCCTTAACAAACGCTCTGTTAGTGTTAATATTTGTTCTTTTCTTTACAGACAGGTTGTCGATTTTTGATAGTTGAAATAAATATTTCACTCCAGTGAGGTACTTCTACGAAATTGCACTATTTTTGCGTCTTTATTGGCTTTAGTGTAACACTTTGCATGGCCGTGTAACAGGCCAAATAAGTTTATACCCTGCAGTGTAATCAACTAGATTTATACCAGTCAACAACTAGTTGGAAATATCCAACAACTAGTTCGATTTATGTCCTATTCTCATAGAACCAACTGGTATTTTTTACGTGGTGATGTCATTGGAAAAGACAATTGTCTTACTATAGATAAGGTTTTAACTAGTTAACAACTCATTTTTTATGTAAAGTAAAATTCTAGTTGGGTTGTGACTAGTTTTTAACCAATATAGTAATTATCGAATTGAAACTAGTTCATAGGTTCATATTTTTTCAATAGTTCATAGGTTCAAAGAACATATATTTTTACAACAAAATATTAGCTAAAGGCTAAAGTTAAAGCTATTTGATGAAATACCATGTTTATGGTATATATATACTAAGTTCTAATCTACTGCAAAGTTGCAATAAAAACATTTAAAAATGAGAGTATATGTCGCATTAATATAATTCAAGATAGTTTATCAACTACATGTTTTTAAATTAGTTTTTATATGTTTTAATTTTCCATTTTTTTCCAAAGTTATTCCATTTTATTCACTTGAACTTCTCAAAAATATTTTGACATATTGAAGATTTGATATAACTTTCGTTTGATAACTTTTCTCAACTGGTGATTTATCCAATTTCCAAATATATGACCAGTTATAAATTCTAACTTGGGATATTTGATGTAACTTGTGATTTTTGCTTCATTCCCAAGTTTGCACTCGTTTGTGCTGTGACACAATGGCCGGTAAAATAGTTCAGATAACCTCAATTAACTGACCATGGAGAAGAAATCGATTAGTTAACTTATTTAATATCAACGAAACTATAATATAGCATACTAATACAGTAATTATTACAAGAATTAATATGAAAAAAATAAGCTGTTCTATAAGCGGCGAAGCTCTGTCCTGAAGGCTGAGATTTGATCATGTTGACATTTTCTAAAAAAAGAAAATCTTTATAAATGGAGCTTAAATCCACGGCACTTGTCTGCCACATTAGAATCTAGATGTGACAGGGATTTCAGAGAATCTATGATCTGCTAGAGGTGTATTTGGAAATCACTCAATTGATGTATTTAAATGAAGAGGATAGATTACGTAACGACGAGATACTATACTTTCCCATAAAATAAATAAAACAATAAGATTCCTAATAAAGAGATTTACAAAAAAAAATGTTTGCTATAAAAACATTTGATACAGTTCACAACTTTCTTATGCACAATATTAAAGATTTATGTTCCGCTAACTGTTAAAAATGCGGTATGCTAAGAACCGTGGTGGCAGGAATTTTATTCACTTCTGAGACAGAATGTTTATTGTATTAAATTAATAAATTATTATAAAATAAACCTCAGAGAGTAATAACTGCAAAGTAAAGCTTCTTAAGAACACGAGCTGCTCGGAGTCAGCATTACTTGTTGATCTAGCTCTTGATCCTTTTTCTTCAAACATTTAATAACACGCAGAACACAATCAAAAGAGGATCGATCAAAGTCCTTTCAAGGGCTTGAATTGCACTTTATATCCGTAATTTAATTTCCGCTGGTCGATGTCAGCTTCAAAGATTACAATCATTAGTTGGCCAAAAGAAACTTCGATGTGTAGTAATATGGAAGTGCTGTTATTATGTGCACAATTATGAGTAGTCGGTACCTACAATACATTTTTGCATTAGTTCACAACGTGGAACTTCTACATGCAGCTGGAGCCGTTTGTTGAAGGGAATATGAAGCTTGCCAATTTCAGTTTACTGGTCATTTGATTTTCAAGAAGTAGTAGTGCATAGAGAGTAAATTAAGGTATTCTACTGACTGAATTTGCATCATTGAAAGGATTTCAACAGAGCAGGTGCAAATACTCGTGCAGCTTGCAAGCCACAAACCTCTACTTAAGTCAAAAATGGAACTTTTTTCGTTCGATTTAGTAAATATTAGTTTGACGAAGAAAAACGTAAAATAACACAAAACATTTTAGACTACTTTTAAAAAAAATCAACTTATTCTTTTATAAATAAAAAAATGGTTAAAAACAGTTTTCTAAAAAAAGAGCTATGTCAAATTGCAAAATTCCAAAAATATGCGTTTAAAGATTGCGCTAAAAGTAGGTTTCCAGTTCCTCAAGCGGAAAAAATTTAGATTTTTAACTATTTATTTTCTAGCTATTTTATTATATATCACAGTCGGGTTTATTTTAACATAATTTAGTTATAAGTCAACATAAAAAAACTATTTTTGTAATATTGGTTTTCTTTTTATATGCTAGAAGACGCCAAAGTCGATTTATTAAAAAAAAATAGAATATATGGCTTACATGTTGATAAACGAAATAAAACAAAACTAATTAAAAATTGGTCTTGCCGATTAACTCAGATTAACCGTTGACCATATCATAGTCCATGAAGGACTCGAATTTATCCACTTCTGTTATCAAAATACAAAGACAAAATTCTAAACACCATTTTTTCGATTGTCAAATAACTATATAATGTTTTAAATAAGAACTAAAAATATCAGACACGCCTAACACAGGCTAATTTAAAATGTTATTGAAAGCGCATGTCTTTTAAAATATTTTTATTAAATTACATATAAAGCATGCTTCGTTTTTTAACGAGGTGAATTAAAACATATCTTAATTCGAAACACTGTCAACTGAAAACTTCCCATAATTTGTAAATCTTTTTGTTTTTATTCTGCACACATATATGTAGGAATGGAGCAAGACGAGCGGCAGGACACATCGACGGACCGCACGACAAGAAGCGGACAGAACTATTAACGACTCGACAAAGTACGGCAACCCTACGACAGTGACAGCGACAGTGTAACTGGACGAACACGAGACAAAAAATACAAAACTTGACGAGACATAGCAAACGACCAAGAAAAGGAAAACGAGACGAGAGAGTAGAAACAGACGTTGACGAACACGCACGAGTTACGACCCCCACTCAAACGACAACAACAAATACATATACTTCTCAGCCACCACCCAAACCATCGAGGCTCAATACGCCGCTGCAACACTTACAGTAACAATTACAACAAACACAACAACAATACCAAATTAACCAACAAGTCAAAGACATCGTTACTACATTTACAACAACAGCACAAACGGCAATTAAATCTCGGCACCCACAACAATAGCACCAGAAACAACAACATAATAAGCCCCACTGCACTACTTAAAGTGCAGCGTAATCAATAAGATATTTTAAGTGTTCCAATTTTATTTACACTCTTTCTTTATTTTTTTCCTCATAAATCGCAACTATTAAAATAGGTTCAATTTTAAAGTATAACATTAAAATCAAACTCTTGCATTTCTGATATTATGTTGCAACCACAAATTGGGCAACATTTTACGATTATTTATTCTACATATTAACCACAAGACATTAAAATGAAACCCTTGCATTTTTGATATTATGTTGCAACTATAAATTAGGCAACACTTTGCGACTATTAACTTTTACATATTAACCACATTGTATTTCTTTTACATACATTACATTTCTCCTATTTTACAATTGTATTTCTTCCATTTATATCTTTACATACTTTTACACATTTACATTTCGAAAACGAATTGGTTAGATTTTAAGAAAGAGTTGTAATAAAGTTCAGTTCTAAGTTTACAGCAGAAAAGAAAAGTGTGTTTCAATCAAACTGCTCTAAGCAAGGAACATAACTGGCGCAGTCTACGGCTTGGCGAACCATCTTGTGAATAGTGAATAATCAGTATCCTTCTTATTTGAAGAATAAGTGATAAAATAATTGTTCGAAAGAATATCGAACTAAAATTATTGTAATTATCAGAAGTTATTATCGAGAGAATATCGATACATAATATTCTGAAATAAGTGTTGACTGAATATCAGCACATTTTTTTTTTTTTCACAAGATCGGTTAAGTATCAACTTTTAATCGCCGTTGGAACTCAACGCTCTGAAAGGACGACTATATCAACTTTTAATCGCCGTTGGAACTCAACGCTCTGAAAGGACGACTATATCAACTTTTAATCGCCATTGGAACTCAACGCTCTGAAAGGACGACTAGCGAACAACAAGCATCATGCAGCTAAAGCAGTTAATCATCATCATCGTTGGAAGCATGTAAGTCGAAAACTGAAAAATAATTAAATAAAACAAAGCTTAAAAATAAAACAAATAAATTTTTTCAATAAAAGGGGATAAGAAAAGAAAAATTTCAATACGTTAACAATTTTATTCAATAAAAAAAAAAAAGAACAAAGAAAAAAAAATTCATGTGGAAAAAAACCCAGAAAAAACGTGCAGAAAATCAGCCCTATTCAGTTTCCCTCAGTAATCTTTTTAAAAGCAGAAGCCTTAGTTCAATTCTAGAAGAACCAAGTAGAGAATTTACTATGGAAAATACAGCCCCCATCCCAACCCTTCCCACCCCTGCCCCTGTATATGTGGATATTTTTCAGTCACTTCGCATTCCAGATGCAATAAAGGATTTGCCTCAATATGATGGCAATCCTCGACTACTATACGAATTTCTAAATAACGTAGAGGAAATATTGTTACATACAAGAGGTGCTAGTCATACGCCTCAAGGACAAATACTACTAAGGGCAATACGAAATAAGATAGTCGGTCAGGCAAACGAAGTACTAAATATGTACGGAACGTCACTCAATTGGGAAAACATAAAAACTAACTTAATTCTGCATTACTCTGACAAAAGATCGGAGACTTCACTTATTAGGGATTTACACAACTTACGACAATACAACAAAACTGTAGAAAATTTTTTCAGTGAAATAATAGAAATTCAGGCTACACTGTGCAACAATATTTTGATACACGAAAGTGATCAAAATGTTGTAGCAGCAAAAAAAGAACTATTTGCGGAAATGTGTCTAAACTCATTTTTAAGTGGTCTTAGAGAGCCACTTGGCTCAAACATTAGGGCTATGAGGCCAGAATCCTTGGCCACTGCTTTAGCCTACTGTATAAAAGAACAAAATATTCATTACATGAGATCAGAAAGAAACACATATCAGAGTAAACAATATAAGCCATATAATACGTTCAATAAATATCCAGCAAGAATGCAAAACCCACGTAACTTTACACCAAATACGTCTAACTATAATCCAAACACATCAAATTACTACCAAAACACATATAACCCAAACCAGTCCCGATTTAATAACCCACCAACATACAATAGGTTTAATCCTAATCATAACCCTTTTAGAAATAACCACAACAATAATAACAATTCGTCATTTTCTGCCAGACAACCACAACCAGAACCAATGGACACAAGTTCAGGTTTTACAAACACTAAAAACTCCACTGTATCTCAAAGGAATAATAATTCCGATGTAAGCATGCGTTCTAAATTTTCCAGGATGACAAGACCAAGAACAGAAGAATTTCATAACATAAATAAAAATCCAAGGACCCAACGCCCCAATACCTCTTACCAACAACAATTAGATCAATATACAGATGACTCAATAGAAGACATCAATAACATTGAAGATGATCAAAATTTTTTCCGATCAGCCTCACCGAACCAACAGGATACATAGACGTAAATAGACATGGATCTGAGCTAGCATATGTTAACATATCATCCCCTTTTGGTAGACCATTGAGATTTCTTATAGATACGGGAGCGTCAGCCTCATTTATTAATCCCGAATTCATACATAAAGACGATATTAAAAAATGTAAATTAACTTCAATCTCTACTATACTTGGAAAATATACTCTTAATGAGCAAGTATCATTACCTATATTTCGTGAATTCAATCAACGCGGTAATCTCATATTCCTTCTCTTCAAATTCCATAATTATTTCGATGGACTAATCGGACTTGATGCCCTTACTCAACTCGGTGCAACAGTTAATCTTGTTAGCAAATCACTTAATACACAAAACTCAACTATTAATCTACAATTTAAACCAAATATAATATCAAAAAAATACTTGATTGCACCTAGATCTAAAACAGTTATTGAATTGCCAGTAGACACTCAAAATGGATCAATTTATCTCAGAAACACAGAACTTAAACCTAACTTAGTTATATCAGAAGGTATATACGAATCAAAAAACTGGGTTGCTTCACTGGAAGTAATAAATTTTTCTGAAAATGAACAATCCCTTTTTCTTGAACAGCCTCTTAAAGTAAACCCTTACAACACTTCTGACTTTGTCGAATTAAATAATATAAACCCAGATAATACTTGTGACCCAAACCACTTTGTAGACTTATCAGAAATTCTCAGATTAGACCATCTGAATTCAGAAGAAAAACAAAAGTTATTGAAACTCTGTAAGAAAAATAACGACGTATTCTACAAAGAAGGAGAACAATTAACATTCTCCAACGAAATTAAGCACAAAATATCCACAACAGATGACATTCCAATTTACACCAAATCGTACAGATATCCATACGTCCACAAAGACGAGGTACAATGTCAAATCGCAAAAATGCTTCAACAGGGAATAATCCGCCATAGCTATTCCCCTTGGAGTTCTCCCGTTTGGATCGTTCCAAAGAAAAAGGACTCCAGTGGAAAACAAAAGTGGCGCCTCGTCATAGACTATCGGAAGCTTAATGAAAAAACAATATCAGATAGGTACCCGCTCCCCAATATAAATGAAATTCTGGATAAACTAGGTAAATGTGTATATTTTTCTACGCTTGACTTAGCAAGCGGTTTTCATCAAATAGAAATGCATCATAAACATATACAAAAAACTGCGTTCACAGTAGAAGGTGGTCACTATGAATACATAAGAATGCCATTCGGTCTAAAGAACGCTCCATCAACGTTTCAGAGAGTGATGGACAATGTTCTTAGAGAATTAGTAGGAAAAATTTGTCTTGTCTACCTAGATGATATAATAATCTACTCAACTTCTCTTCAAGAACATCTTGAAAGTCTTGAAAAAGTTTTTGAAAAATTACGTTCGGCAAACTTCAAAATCCAACTAGACAAGTCAGAGTTCCTGCATAAAGAAGTAGCGTTCCTGGGACACATTGTATCAACAGATGGTATCAAACCAAATCCTTCCAAAATAGAAGCCATCCAAAATTATCCAATTCCGCAAACTAGGAAACAAATTAAAGCTTTTCTTGGGTTACTAGGTTATTACCGAAAATTCATTAAAGATCTATCAAAACTTATAAAACCTCTTACTGAGTGCCTAAAAAAAGACAAGAAAATCGTAATTAATGATCGATATATACAGGCATTCAATACATGTAGACACCTTTTAACAAATGACCCAATACTGCAGTATCCAGACTTCTCCAAACCGTTTATTCTCACAACAGACGCTAGTAATTATGCTCTAGGCGCAGTCTTATCCCAAGGCACTATAGGCAGTGATAAGCCAGTTTGCTACGCGAGTAGAACGCTTTCCGACTCGGAAACAAATTATTCTACTATAGAAAAAGAGTTACTCGCCATTATGTGGGCGACTAAGTACTTTCGGCCATACCTTTATGGTAGAAAATTCAAGATAGTTACTGACCATAGACCTCTAACCTGGCTTATGAGTTTGAAAGAACCCAACTCTAAACTCATTCGCTGGCGCCTTAAATTAGAGGAGTATGATTACGAGATAGTCTATAAAAAGGGAAAGCTTAATTCAAATGCCGACGCTTTAAGCAGAATAATACAGGATAAACCAAACACTAACGTGGACGTAAACATTAACGATACAGAATCTAATCACGCTACAAACGGAAGCACAATTCACTCTGCTATAGAAAATCTCAACGATGGAATAGCTATTTCCGAAAAACCACTAAACGATTTTAATCTACAAATAATCCTACAAATATCAAGCCAAGCACCTGAAATCACAGTCGAAATTCCATTTAGAAATAAACAAAGACGCATAATCCGAAAAACTAATTTTAATGAAGACAGTATTACTCAAATTTTAAAAAACTATATGGCACCTAATAAATTATCTGCCATCTATACGGATGACGATACATTCAGAATAGTCCAGGATGTATACTCCAAATATTTTTCACATACCCAAATATTCCGTGTAATACGCTGCATGGAAATATTACAGGACATAACACAAAGCGACGAACAAGAACAGTTGATTAGGGATTATCACAATCGACATAACCATAGAGGAATAAATGAAACACATTTGCATCTCAAAAGAAAGTACTACTTTCCATTTATGAAAAATAAAATCACACAAACAATTAATAACTGCGAAACCTGCAAAACTCAAAAATACGATAGGAATCCCCCTAAAACAAAATTTGAAAAACCAGAAACACCTATTAAGCCACTCGATATTTTGCACATCGATATATATACAATTAACAATCACCCTATCTTAACAATAATTGACAAATTTTCTAAGTTCGGAGCAGGTTATAATCTACAATCGAAAAATAGCGTATCCATCCTAAAAGCATTAAAAACATACATCAGTGTTTACGGTACACCTCGAAAAATTGTATGTGACCAAGGTCAAGAATTTATGGCAAATATATTTAAGGACTTCTGTCGTCAGTACCAAATAGAACTGCATTTTACGTCATTCCAACAATCGAGTAGTAATTCTCCAGTAGAGCGTATGCATTCCACTTTAACTGAAATTTACAGAATTTTACTTACAACTCGAAAAGAAAACAATCTATCTCTTGAACATGACGAAATTTTAGCAGAAACATTTATAACTTACAATAACGCAATTCACTCCGCCACCAAACACACTCCCTACGAGTTATTTTTTGGCAGAACATACAAATTCAATAACATAATTTCATTTCACAATGAACACGAATACCTTCAAAAGTTAAAAGAATATCAGGAGATTCTATACCCAAAAATATGTGAACAGCTTAAACAAATTACAAGCCTTAACATAGATAAAATCAATGTAACTAGAGACGAACCCGAAAATTTCGACAGCAACAAAACCATATTTAGAAAAGAAAATAGAAGAAATAAAATGACTCCTAGATTCACAAAACATAAAGTAAAACGCAATAAAAAAGTCACATTAACCACAATAAAAGACCAAAAATTACACAAATCCAAACTAAGAAAACAAAATAAACCATAAATTTTAACATTATACCTCGAATTTTTTTTTTAGGCACTTTTAGCTTGCATTATATTTGTATATTTTCACTTTTTAGGGTACAACTGGTCATTGGACAGTTAATAGAGATTCATAACGTCAAAGATAACCAAGGTATAATTCCACTCAGACTCGGACCGGCACGAGTAGTAAAAGGGTATAACAATTTAATCCATATAATCGACCTAGACAAATACCATGCAAACATTAACAAATTATCCACTACCTTTACTGAAATTAAAGCACAAGGTATACAACCAAATCTTATAAAAGTAACTGAAATGAAACTTTTCGATCTAAAGAATAAAATTCAAACACTATCACCTGTTGCTAGACAAAAAAGGGGTATCTTGAATGGACTAGGATCAGTAGTAAAGTTTATTACAGGAAACATGGATGCGGTTGATGCACAAAATTTAAATAATGAAATAACAAAATTAAAAGAAAATGAAGAAAACTTACAAAAAGAATCGGTCAATCAAAACAAATTGAATATGCAAATGATCGCAAGATTTAAAAATATTACTGAACACATGAATAATGAACATAGCACAATTGAAAAATTTGTAAACAAATATTCAAAAGAAACAGCCAATAAAATTAAAAGAAATGAAAATATTCTAGAAGAAATGCAATATCTTAACCAACTTAACTACAATATAGATATTTTATTCAATCATATCACAGACATAGCAGAAGCCATACTATTAGCCAAACTAAACATTATATCCAAGCTTATATTAAACCAAAAAGAGTTACAAGAAATTAGAAATTATATGATTAATCAATCCATTAAAATTGAAACAGATGAAGAAATATACGAACTATTACAATTACAAGCATATTATAATCATTCTAATGTCATATTCAATGTTCAAATACCTAATCTTTATACAGAAAATTATCAGCTATATCATATTATACCTACCCCTATAAACATAACAAAGCAAATAATAACAAAATCATACATAACTTACAATAACAAAACAATTCAGTTTTTCGACAAAACATGCCAAAGAATATCTAAAATATACTTTTGCCAAAAACCAATCCAAAAAGAAAACACTCAAGAATCTAAATGCCTGGGGCAGCTCATGCAAAATCAACCTGGACACTGCGACCTGTATGACCTCGGAAAGATAACAACAATCTTCCAGCCAGAAGCCAACTTTATCGTCTATATTAATATACCCTATACACTAATAAATTCTACTTGCAGTCAAAGACAATACACAGTTGAAGGTACCGGTGCTATTCATTTCCAGAACTGCGACATCGCTATAAGAGGTATCATCTACAAGAGCAATGTTGGAATTTTCTGGGACGAGATACATATCCTGCCAATAACACACTCAGGAATACAAGCCCTGTCAGTAACCGAAGCCCTAAACTTGGAAAAACTTCGCGACCATCAAATCGAAAGCTACGCATCAGTTAAACACCTCAGCACAATTACATATGCCCAAGACGCACTGCAATATACGTTAATTGTAATCCTTGTCCTGATCTTCATTTACGTCCCTAGGAAAATAATGGCATCAATTTATACACCGCAAACCAATTTCGTAAGGGCCACTGCACAATCTTTATGGCCCTCACTTCATACTGGGGGGGGAGGAGTTACGACCCCCACTCAAACGACAACAACAAATACATATACTTCTCAGCCACCACCCAAACCATCGAGGCTCAATACGCCGCTGCAACACTTACAGTAACAATTACAACAAACACAACAACAATACCAAATTAACCAACAAGTCAAAGACATCGTTACTACATTTACAACAACAGCACAAACGGCAATTAAATCTCGGCACCCACAACAATAGCACCAGAAACAACAACATAATAAGCCCCACTGCACTACTTAAAGTGCAGCGTAATCAATAAGATATTTTAAGTGTTCCAATTTTATTTACACTCTTTCTTTATTTTTTTCCTCATAAATCGCAACTATTAAAATAGGTTCAATTTTAAAGTATAACATTAAAATCAAACTCTTGCATTTCTGATATTATGTTGCAACCACAAATTGGGCAACATTTTACGATTATTTATTCTACATATTAACCACAAGACATTAAAATGAAACCCTTGCATTTTTGATATTATGTTGCAACTATAAATTAGGCAACACTTTGCGACTATTAACTTTTACATATTAACCACATTGTATTTCTTTTACATACATTACATTTCTCCTATTTTACAATTGTATTTCTTCCATTTATATCTTTACATACTTTTACACATTTACATTTCGAAAACGAATTGGTTAGATTTTAAGAAAGAGTTGTAATAAAGTTCAGTTCTAAGTTTACAGCAGAAAAGAAAAGTGTGTTTCAATCAAACTGCTCTAAGCAAGGAACATAACTCACGCGTACGAAATAAAATGTGTTTGAATCTTCTATATGTGTTAAATTAACTTTATTTTTTACTTGTAATCTATTTTTAACGGAACATATTTTATAAAAATAAGAAAATGTAAATCAGTTCAGAATAAAAAACTGTAAAAGGCAAACTTAATAAAATGTGTTTAAATCTTCTACAAATGGGGGCTCAACCGGGATTGTGAATAGAGTCAGTGAAATAGTAATTGAAAGAAAAAACATTGTGTTCTGCTGAGCATATAAGCAGAAAGTTGCGCATGAACAGAAAAGCTGAAAACAGATACAAAAACAATAAAGAAGTGTACGCAGTGTAAAATTTTTTTTTTTTGCGTTATTGTGTTGCTTTAAACAATAGCTAAATTTTTAAAGCATGAAAAACAAAAACAAACACATGAACACGTCATCGGCAAAAGCATTGAAATTTTGTGTACTGTAGAAATCATTATATTTGGCAGTCCAAAACAAAGAAGCAGTTAGAGTGGGATTCACAAAATTGCAGCGAAATATAACATAAGCATACAAGAGCTTTGCTGCCTGCAGCAACAACAATATCCAGAGTTACATATTAAGCTTAGAGTTGCACGTAGAAGATTCGAGACGCAGTCGACGCTTTGCATCAAGCAGACAGCAGAGAGAGAGAAAGAGATCGCTTGGGAAAACTACCCTATTAAGGCAACGAGCAAGTTGCAAGAGAGCAGGCTATAAAGAGTTGAGAATGCAGCAAGAGATGTGTGGGTGAGATTTATCTTGTGCCAAAATCGATAAACGATAACTGATAGTTGTATTGCACCAGATTGCTGATTAAATAATTGTTGGTTATATATTTTGCGTTAAAATATTTGAACTAAGTAAAATTGGAACTATTTTGATTCTCTATGAATATAACAATTAATTAAAATTGGATTTGGAAATATTTTAATAATCTTGAGAATAATTTGAATAACTTGAGTTTTTTTTTGATAAACTAATAATCTTTAAATATTTTATAAATAATTTGAACAATTTTGACGATAATTGAAATACAGTTCGTACTTTACGTTTGTGCAAAACATTAATAGTTAAGTTAATGAAAGTTAAACATTTTTTGTCATTACTTTTCTTAAATATTATAATTGAATTCAGTTCAAAGCTATTTTTCATATAAATTTCTAACTATAACATTACACTATAAAATAAATACTTTTTGACAAAATGGACGTGACAGCAATTTTAGCCATGACAGTGGACAGGTTAAGAACCGAACTGGAAGGAGTAGGACTGTCGACGACGGGACGAAAGGCAGAGCTCCAGGGTAGACTTATTGACCATTTAAATCTAGCAAGAGAAGATAACGCCTCTGAATACGACGACGCTGCTTCAGTGGGTGCACGTGAAACGGATGGAGAGCGATCAATATTTACTCTTCGCGACATCGAAGATTCGCTTTCATCGTTTTCAGGAAGCGGCTACCCGGATGTTGATACGTGGGTTAAATCTTTTGAGGAAAATGCATTGACGGTGCGCTGGAACGAACTGCAAAAGTACATTTATGCTAAGCAGTTGTTGAGAGGGGCAGCTAAGATTTTTGTGCGGAGCCAACCCACAATAATTGATTGGAAGTCGCTCAAGACATTGCTTTTGGATGAGTTTGGCGAAAATCTATCGTCATTAGAGGTACACCGGTTGTTAAGAAGTCGTCGCAAAAAGCCACAGGAGAGCTTTCGTGAATATTTATACAGCTTAATGGAGATTGGCAGCCAAATTAAGTTAGATGAGGCTAGCTTAATAGAATATTTTATCGATGGAATTCCAGATTCTCGGTTTAATAAAAGTATTCTTTACCAAGCAAAAACCATAGCTGGACTTAAAGAGCAGATGCAGATATTTGAGAAAATCCGAAATCCTCCTCAGCAGGTGCAAAGTCAGAAAAATCAACCGCAAACGCAAGCCAAGGACAATCAAGTGCAGCAACCTGTTCGACAGAGTACGGATAAGCAGTGTTTTAAGTGTGGAATGAAAGGACATTTTGCACGAGAGTGTAGGTCTGCAAGTACAAATTGTTTTAAATGCAATAAGCCTGGCCATAAAGCCTTTGAATGTAGAGAGACTGTGAATAAGAGCACAGTCAAGACTGAGAAAAATAATGTGAGCACATTACGTTGGGAGCGATCAACCAAGAAGGACAGCTGTAATTTAGTACTGCAACCGAGTCATCGCATATTTAAGGATCTTGAGGTCGATGGCTTTACATTCGCTGCTTTAGTTGACACAGGCAGCGACATATGTGCTATCAGATATGACACATTAATGATGTTAGGTGATATTGAGGTGAAACAAACAAAGAAAAGTCTCTTTGGCCTTGGGCAAAAAGAAGTTTATACTATCGGTTCCTTTCTAATACCTGTTGAGATAGATGGAATTCTATTGGACATCAACTTTCACGTGCTTAGGGAGAAAGATATGCAGTATGCAGCTTTAATTGGCAACGATGTGTTGAAAAATGTTGACATAATAATAAATTCTGAAGGGGCGAAGTTTGTTAAAAAGAATTCGAGTCCAACGAAGCCAGCTATTAAAGTAAGCAGCACGAGTGAGGCAGAGGTAAAAATCGACCGAATGTGTACAAATGTTGAAAGAAATTCTAGTAGAAATGAAGTAGCTGAGTGCAGCACCAGAGAAACTTTAAGCAAATTGTCAGAGGAGCCGCATACCTGTGAGGGGAAATGTTCGAGTATAAATATACTAAAGCAGGAGTTGGGCCAGATATGTCTTTCCACATTAATGGATGATGTAATCTGTGACGTGTCCCACCTTGATAGAGAGATGGCTGGAGAAATAATTAAAATTGTGAACAGTTACCACCCTGTAAATAAAATGACGTCGCCCATCGAAATGAAAATTATAGTTAAGGATGAAATCTCAGTTTTCCAGAGGCCAAGGCGATTGTCGAGTGTCGATCAAGCGATTGTGGAGCAGCAAATTGAAGAATGGCTGGAATATGGTATAATAAAACCCAGTGTGTCCGATTATGCATCACCTGTTGTGCTGGTAGCAAAAAAGGACGGGTCGAAGAGGCTTTGTTGTGACTATCGCAAATTAAACGAGAAGATAATACGGGACAACTTCCCTATGGTTTTGATTGACGATGTGTTACAGAGACTCCAGGCAGCAAAGGTTTATACAACGCTGGATTTGAGCAATGGGTTTTTCCATGTGCCCGTTGAGCCTGGGTCCCAGAAGTATACTTCTTTCGTAACACATAATGGCCAATATGAGTTCAAGTACGTACCATTTGGCATATCAAATTCGCCAGCGGTGTTTTGCAGGTACATCTTTGCAATTCTCAGAGAATTAGTAAAGGATGGTACAATTATTATTTACATGGACGATATAATCATTCCATCAAAGACCGAACATGAAGGGATCACGAAGCTGAGGAAATTACTTGCTGTAGCTGAGCCGTATGGATTGCGCATTAAATGGAGTAAATGTCAATTCCTTAAAAGAAAAGTTAATTTCTTAGGATATATTATTGAAAACTCTTCAATAAGACCGTCGGAAGAGAAAACGAAAGCAGTGAAGAATTTTCCGTTACCGATGGACAAGAAGCCGCTTCAACGATTCTTGGGCCTCACGTCATATTTTCGACGGTTTATACCAAATTTTGCGCTGGTAGCAAGACCATTAACGGAATTGCTTAAGAAGAACATCAAATTCAGGATGGAGGACGAACAGATCGCAGTTTTTGAGCAGCTAAAGGCAGCTTTAGTTAGTGCACCCGTACTCAAGTTATATGATTCTTCAGCGCTAACTGAGATTCATACGGACGCGAGTATGCACGGTTATGGTGCGGTACTCTTGCAAAAGGATGCAGACGACCAGCAGTTTCATCCGGTCGAATATATGAGCAGAAAAACTACCGACGCTGAGCAAAAATACCACTCATATGAGCTCGAGGTGCTGGCTATCATTGAGGCCCTGAAGAAATGGAGAGTATACATCATGGGAAAGAAGATCAAGATCGTGACCGACTGCAATGCTTTCTCGATGACTATGAGGAAGAATGATGTTCCTTTGCGAGTGTCCAGGTGGGCAATGTTCCTGCAGGAATTTGAATATGAGATTGAACATCGTTCCGGCACTAAAATGAGACACGTCGACGCACTGAGCAGAGTCTCATGTCTTTTGGTAGAAGATTCAATGAGACATCGGATAAAAGAGGCTCAGCTGCTCGATGCTTGGATCAAGGCTGTACGAAAGATTTTGGAGCACAACAGCTACGAAGATTATTTCATGAAATTCGACATATTGCACAAGGATCCCGTTAAGGAGCTTGTTGTTGTACCATCAGCGATGGAACAGGAGGTAGTTCAGATCGCACATCGTCAAGGGCACTTTGCTGTAAAGAAGACTCAGGACTTGGTGGAGAAATCTTTTTACATTCCAGATTTGACAAAAAAAGTTACAAAGGTTGTTAGAAGTTGCATTCAATGCATCGTGGCAGAGGCCAAGACCGGCAAGAAGGAAGGGTTCCTAAATCCCATTGACAAGGCCGATAAGCCTTTGGGTACTCTTCATATTGATCACGTGGGCCCAATGGGAATGACAAACAAACGCTATAACCATATACTCGTCATAGTCGACGCTTTTACCAAATTTGTTTGGTTGTACCCCACAAAAAGTACTGGCACCAGCGAGGTGGTAGAGAAACTTAGGCATCAGGCTTACATTTTCGGAAACCCGCAGAGAATCATCTCAGACCGTGGAACAGCTTTCACGTCACAAGATTTTGCTGAATATTGCACAGAAGAGGGTATACAGCACCTTATGATAGCAACTGGAGTTCCAAGAGGCAACGGTCAGGTAGAGCGGATCAACCGCATCATAGTTCCAATGTTAACTAAACTTTGTATTGACAATCCGGCTAATTGGTATAAGTTTGTCTCCCGAGTGCAGCAATCGATAAACAGTACACCTTCTCGCAGTACCCAGCAAGCACCATTCAAGATTCTAACAGGCATTGATATGAGAACGTCAGAGAATCGAGATATCCGCGAAATGATTGACGAAGCTATGAGGACAGAGTTCGACGAAGAGCGCGAAATAATGAGAAGCAAGGTGAGAGAAAATATTGCTAAAATTCAGGCTGAGAATCGTAGAACTTACGATAAGAAGAGAATGGAGGAGAGACAATATAAAGAAGGAGAACTCGTAGCGATTAAACGTACACAGTTCGGCACTGGAATCAAACTGAAACCGAAGTACCTTGGTCCTTATAAGGTCGTAGAGAGCCGAAGATACGGACGTTATGCCGTTGAAAAGGTAGGAAACGAGACAGAGGGACCAAGAAAAACGCTTACCGTAGCGGAATATATGAAGCGATGGAACCCTACATTCGAGGCGAATGGTCAATCAGAATGGCCGAATGTAGGAATGGAGCAAGACGAGCGGCAGGACACATCGACGGACCGCACGACAAGAAGCGGACAGAACTATTAACGACTCGACAAAGTACGGCAACCCTACGACAGTGACAGCGACAGTGTAACTGGACGAACACGAGACAAAAAATACAAAACTTGACGAGACAAAGCAAACGACCAAGAAAAGGAAAACGAGACGAGAGAGTAGAAACAGACGTTGACGAACACGCACGCGTACGAAATAAAATGTGTTTGAATCTTCTATATGTGTTAAATTAACTTTATTTTTTACTTGTAATCTATTTTTAACGGAACATATTTTATAAAAATAAGAAAATGTAAATCAGTTCAGAATAAAAAACTGTAAAAGGCAAACTTAATAAAATGTGTTTAAATCTTCTACATATATTTTAATAACAAAATATTTTTTTGACATTGTGTTGCCTTCAACATCAACAAATTTCCATTTCATAAGTTATAAAAGTCATTTCTTTAGTCATTTCCCATCAAATATCAAAAAATTCCCTGGGATGTTTATAACTTAAGTATTTATAACTTGACTTAACTTTAACATATAAAATTTCAACTTGAACTGAAGGAAATTAAATTTTAGCTTGAGAAATTAAAATTTTTAACTTCGCAAGTTGTACAAAAAATTCAAATTAACAAAAGTTATTGAAACTGCTCAAGTTAGCTCGAATTATAAAAAGTGAATAAAACGGCCCTAAGGCAACTAGGAAAAAATATTTTTTTTTTTTCGAAAAGTTAAAAATCAATATAACATTTCCATGTTTGAAAATATATATCAAATATTACTCGACAGGCTCCAAAATAACTTGTGACAAGTAGGAATAACGAAGAAGTCCTAATAAGAGTTTATAATTTTTTTGCTAGGTTACAGGTAACTCTACTGTGTCTCAAGTGTGTTTAATTCGAAAAAAATTAAAGCTACATTTAAAAATAATTTAATGTGTGAATAAATTTCTTAAAGAAAAATTCAATGTGTTCATTTTTTAATATCATATGTGCAACATTCCATTTTTGAGATCGAAACCCATGAAAAATATTTGTTACGTTCCTGGACTGCAGCAAACTGGACTTTTCTGTACTATTGAATGTGTCAATATTGTTATTAGGCTAATTAAAATTGTACTTTACTCGTGTATATACATACAAACAATAGTAATAGGGTAGAAGTTTTTCAAGTGAGCTCATGATTTTTAATGTTGTGATGTAAAATAAAAATATTTACAGAAACACAACCTATTTAGTAGTAGAAAATAATGGCATACAAATTTTTCCAAAAAAATTTGTTTCCTTGCAAATAGACTTAGAAATTTTTTGAGTTTCTTCATAAAAAAGTGATTTTCTCTTAAACTATTCATAGAAAATTTATAATAATTTGAGAGGATGAACAGAAATAAATGCATCAAACAAGGGTATATGCAAAATTGTGATACCACTTTTTTTCCTTACTTTCTTACCAATATTTTTAAAACAATTGCTTGTCTGACGCTTAGATGGATGCGGAAAATTTAAATAATTTTGACTAAATGAAGCATCATATATTAAAGTTTAAGAAACCTTTACAACATTTTTGTGCTCGCACTTTGGGTTCACATAAAATGAAAATGTTCAGCTCTACCTAGCAAAATTTTCTACAATAACGGGGTAGTCGTTTATAAAGTAATAATGAATTCGTTTTCCTTGACAAGTTTATAGAAATTAATTTGATTGTAAAATTGCAGTTGTTTAATAAAAAGTAATTTTTTAAATATATTCTCAATGGCTTATAGCACTGCTTCAACCCTTTGGATAAAAGTGACCATAATTTTTACGGAAAAAGGCCTTGTGACGTTATCGGAGTGACTGTGAAAAGACAAGCTTATCGAGCTCGTTTGCAAAAAGTTGATAATAACCACATAACTAATCCTCAAAGTGTTTTTAACCCTTTCAGTGGATTTGCCCAATATATTGGACATGTCAGAAAGACATGTTTTTATTTTTATTTTGCAACGCTTTTTTTTTAAATCAAATCGTTTGGTTCTATGAAAAAAAGATGAACAAACATGATTAAAATATATTTAAAGAGATATTTGACATTGCAGTCAGTTGGATTTTCGATTTTGTGAAAGAAAAAATCAACTGAACAAAAAGCAAATTTATGTTTTTTTGTCTTTTTTTTGGCTTTGATGATAATAATATTAAAAGGGTTTTAAAAACAAAGGTCAAAGAGGGTTGAAAAATCTTTAAGCAATTAAAAAATAATAATTAAATAATAAATAAAAATAGTAATTAATTAAATAAAAAAGCTCCGAACAGGAGCAAAACAACTGTTTCTTTGTAGAAGCTTGCAAGAAATTTTTCATATCTTTCGGACCTTATTGATAGGAATATTACCTCAAAACAATTATTTTGTTCTTAGTTAAGCCTAGCCATTGAAAGGGTTAACTGTGCAAAAAATCATTTTTCGAAAATTCAATTCGACTTATGTTCTCAAAAGGCACATGCTTCACGAGACAACGTTGAAGGAACGTTACGTTAAATATAAGCGACGATAAAAAATTCAAGGCAATATCATTGTCTTCAAGCCATAATTGATAAAAAGATTTTGTATCGACTTTCTTCAAATGACAGCGCTTTTGTTGAAAATAATATAAAGAGAAAAAGAAATAAAAACTAAGTTCAATTCATTTCATATTCTGTTCATAGTCTGTATGCACACAACTGGTAGTTTTCAAGCGTCCAAGTCGCAGCGTGAATTTTTTTGATGCGAATGATAAGTGGCACTTGATAAAAAAATTACGTTTTAGAATGTTTGACGTTTGCAGTGGTGCAAAAATGGCCTTTTTCGAACCAGTTTGCTCATCATGATGCATTTCCGAACACAATTTCCACAATTTCATTTCTCACTGTACGTTATAAATATATTTATTTATGTTTCAAATTTTGCTGGGTGGAGCTAAACATTTTCATTTTATGTGAACCTAAAGTGCGAGCACAAAAATGTTGTAAAGGTTTCTTAATCCTTAATATGTGGAGCTTCATTTGGTCAAAATTATTTAAATTTTCCGCATCCATATTAGCGTCATACAAGCAGTTGTTTTAAAAATATGTAACATGACGTTACAAATATTATATTTTTATACACTACGTAAACCATAATATTAGATATTATCGATATATATATATTCATATTATATTACTTAAATATTTCTACTTATTATTATTAAAGCAGCAATAACACACAACCGCACTACGACACTAGATCATAGAAACAAACACACGCTACATACCTACTCAATAAAACTAATTGACAACACACAACCGCACTACTGCATGAGCCACTAATTAATACACACACTACCTATCTATGCATAGCCAGGCAGGCCAAAGACAACACACAACCGCACTACTGCATAAGCCACTAGTTAATACGCACACCACCTATCTATGCATAGCCAGGCAGGCCAAAGACAAAACTGAACGTATAATTCCCAACTCGTTTTCATGCCATATCAAATAAAAGGGCGACACAAAACCAACCAAAGCAGCACTACTTCGGGTAAGCTCGAAGTAGTAACTCTATGGCGAGCCAGCTTACTGGCTCTTCCCTTAGAGTCTCTGCTTGAGATGTCGCACTTGCGGTGAGAACCAATACTTGGTTCGTCCAACGCAGTCGGCATACTCTACATTTTTGGTCACAGGGACTCAATGGTGAGCTAGCTTGCTGGTTCTTCCCTTTGAGTCTCTGTTTGAGATGTCGCACCGGCGGTGAGAACCATCTTTGGTTCGTCCAACGCAGTCGGCATACTCTAAAGGGGGTTTACTTAGGTTTTGGCGCCGGGACTAGTAGGCGAGCCAGCTTGCTGGTTCTTCCCTTTTAGTCTCTGTTCGAAACGTCGCACTTGCGGTGAGAACCAGTCTCCGGTTCGTCCAACGCAGTCGGCATCCTTTTGTTTGTTTATTTTATTTCCGCCGCAGTAGCGCAATGGCGAGCCAGCTTGCTGGTTCTTCCCTTTGAGTACCTGTTTTAGACGTCGCACTTGCGGTGATAACCAGTCTTTGGTTCGTCCAACGCAGTCGGCATACCTTTATTAAATTGTTTATTGATTATATATATTTGCATGGTGCAAACTTCATAGAGGTTTTTCCACCATGATTGTCTCTAAAAATATTAAATGTGAGCATTACTTCAGACTCTTTCAGGACACGAGTCTTGCTTTAGGGGCCCTGGCAGGATTCACCCATTTACCGATTTACCGATTACCGAATACCGATCTTCGCTTTAGGGGCCCTGGCAGGATTCACCAATTCACCGATTTACCGATCTTCGCTTTAGGGGCCCTGGCAGGATTCACCAATTCACCAATTTACCGATCTACCGATTACCGAATACCGATCTACCGAATACCGATCTACCGAATTACCGATTACTGACTACCGATTCACCGATTCACCGATTCACCGAATACCGATCTTCCGATTTACCGATATACCGATTGCCAAATTACCGATTGCTGGTAACCGATTCACCGATTTACCGATCCACCGATTACCGAATACCGATCTACCGAATTACCGATTACCGATTCACCGATTTACCGATTAACCGAATACCGATTTTGCCGCCAGCTGGACCTACAACCTCCGACCATTCGACCGCTTACATTCACTCTTACCCAAACTGCTGACGTTACGCTGCATTAAGTAATATTAAGGAACAAGTCTCAATAAAACTTGAAATTGTAATATTAAAACCAACACCAACTGCGTTCTCATTTGATGAAAGTTTGTGGATCTTTCACTCGATCCTGGCACGGCTGAGCTGACCTCAGCCATAAGATAAAACCACTTTTACAAATATTGGTAAGAAAGTAAGAAAAAATAGCGGTATCGCAATCTTGCATATACCCTTGTTTGATGTCTTTATTTCTGTTCTCCTCTCAAATTTTCCTAAATTTTCTATAAATAGTTTAAGAGAAAATCACTTTTTTAATGAAGAAACTCAAAAAATTTCTAAGTCTATTTGCAAGGAAACAAATTATTTTTTTTGCAAAAATTTGTGTGCCATTATTTTCTACTACTTAATAGGTTGTGTTTCTGTAAATATTTTTATTTTACATAGAAACATTGAAAATCATTAGCTCACTTGAAAAATTTCTACCTAATAATTTAAAGAATAATTATCACAGCAGACTGCTGATGAGTTAGTGCAACGGTCAACAAAACTGCTGCCCCTTCTGCTGTAGCAATTTTTTTCTGATAGCCTACACCAAAGCCAGGAGCTCATTATGTTAAATTTGTTTTAAAACTCAATTTTAAAATTGAAGCAGATACAAAAATAAATTCGTTGCATTCATAAAGGTGCCTACAATTTTCTAGGAATTGTGTTCAAATAAGACGAAAATCCTCATTCATACATACACAAACATTCACACCGTTGTCTAACTGCCAATTTGGTAAATTATACCTACATCATATATAGTAGGTATATACATGCTTGCAGTAGAGGGAGCAACACCAGTATACAAGCCAGCATTATTAGTGTGTCTATAAAAATACAAACACATCCGTTAAACTTGCTTATTAGTTATACTTATGTGCCATTAGAGTTAGAATTCTTTGACACTGTCAAAATTTATCAAACCAAATAATTTAATATCAATTTTCAGCATTGTGACAAAAACTTTTTGAAACACGTACAAAAGTATCTATAAACACACATATCCCGCATTTCCCGCTCAATGCATTTTCTACTCAACAATGTTTTGAACCCTGTTTCCCATCCATTTTTGCCTGCCAGACTTTCTTTTACATTATTAAAATATATAGAAATGTTCATACTCTGACATTATTTTGAATTTGAGTCTGTTCATTGAATGAACACATATGTATTATAAACAAACAAACAGATATAATTTTCTTTAAACCATTGAATTTTATCTATTTTGTTGCATGCGCACCTTCACCAACCATCAACAACCAACAATCGTAAATGCCACCTAGATATGGCGCCGATCCAAATCCACCCGATGGCGGAACATCCGTTGTTTTGTCACTACTTGACAAGTTGACAGAAAATGGTCGCAATTACGTTTTTCAGAATGTGTCCTGTTTGCAAATTCTACTGCGTAATATTCCACAGATCGAATTGCCATATAAGGTAAGTTTTAAGCGGGTGAGTCCTAGTGGGAGTGTGTGTATGTGTGAGGAGAAAGCACACACAAAATATGCCAGCAAAAATGGGCCTTATTTGCTGTGATAATGTCAGACTATATTGTAAAGTGCGAAATATGCAGATATATAGATATTTTTTTATGGGTGGGTGGGAATGAATGGTTGTAAAGTGGTAGTCACTCTAAAAGAAAAAAAAAAAAACAAAAACACTTGATGGTTACTAAACTTTTGTTCCTAATAAATTGATGAAACTTTTTAGGAACTTGCAAAAAAGTTGATGGAATGATGTGAAGAGGGTTGAATGGATTGTTTTCTCAGCGCATCGATGAAGAAGTTAAGACATAATAATAAATGTTTGTTTCAATGCCTTCAAAAATAAACAAAAGAAATTTTTTCGCCCGCTACAAAGAATATACAGCTACTCTTTACATACTTTTTTTCGGCCGCTCTAATATAAAAATAGATTTTCGTTAGCTTGTCACAATAAAATGTACCTCTTATTAAGTTTGTTAGAAGTTTTTCAGACTAAAAATTCATTGTGTTTTTAACAAAAGCCTTACGGACAATAAAAAAATTCAACTGTAATAAAACTCAACTCGGTTTATCGTCAATAAATACAAATTCTTTGATAGGAATAATAAAACTACTCGTATACAGAAAGTATACTTATATTGACCATAAAAGGATCATTGTACTTTTATTTGGAAGAACTAAAATTGTCTTTAAACGTTTTGTTGGCTAATTTGTAAAGTTGGGTTGCATGCAAAGAAACAAAGCGAAAGCTGCGCTACTTATTTAAGAACTTTTTATGTATAGCTTAACTTTTTAATGCAAATACTTATAATGAAAGTTTTTGCGTATAGATAGTCTTGCAAATTTGCATGTATAGTTGCAGAAAAAAATTCGGCAAATTTTCAAAGTGTGATAGAATGAAACTTTTTGTGTTGGAAAAAATAATTCTGAAATTAATTTGTGCCTGAAAGAAATGGTCTACGGTAAAGTTAAATGTTTTTATCCCTTAAAAGTTTAAAACTTGTATAAAGTCAAAATAAGCTTTTAAGCTTAAAAAAGCTAGAAAATAAAACAATCAAAAGTAATAAAAAAAAAATTATTTTGATCTTTATTTTGATGGGGACATAATTTTTCAAGCGCAATATGCCACTCTGTTTTATATATAAGATTAAAAATGGATTTTTTAGTATTCTTTTTTATTTTTCTTACTATATTTTTTAATTTTTTAACAAGCAGTTTACCTCCCGTAGTTTTTTCAATGCAGACAATTTACATAATGCCACTTATTTAGTGACAAAACTCCAAATTAAAAACACTGTTTATAACTGCAAAAAAAAAAAAAAATAAGCAAAAACTTTTCTTTTTTAAAGTACCACTTGCAAAGCACCAAATTTTTACATATGGGAATCTCCCAAAAACGGTCCACCACGAGTGAAAAATTCAAACTGATCAGAAAAACTTTTTTGATCCAATAACAAAGCTCAAATATCTATATTTTATATATGTAAAAGGATTGTAAATTCTGTAAATTTTTCGCCGAAATATACTACCGCAAAAGAAACAAATTTTGTTCTGAGCCTTTTGACGAATTATACCCACATTTTTTCTTTGTGTTTTTAGCTTATTCTAGTAATATTATATTGTTGCTGTAATTTAAAAGTTTTTTTCTCACAACAAACTTATGCATTAGAAAAAGCGAGAGAAAACAGAGTTCGAAAACGGAAGTTTTTTGAATTAGCTTCTTACTACATCCAAATGTCGCGTCCGTGTGCAAAAAACATTATTGATTGTCATCATTAGTGCACAAGCATTTCAAATGACAGACGCTGTCAGTTTTTAAACAAGTGCATTGATCTAGTTAAGAAAATATAATAATTGGATCCCAGCAAAATCGAAAAAAAATTGTATGGGTGTTTAAAATTTGTCGCGTCCGTAACCGTAAGTTACGATCAAGTTTTATAAATAAGAATAAAATTAATATTTTATAGATGGAAACAGGAAAAAAACAAGGAGTGAGAGGCAAGAAGTATTGGGAGAAAAGAAAGAAGTTGACGAAAAATGTAAACATTCTAAGAAAAGAGCTGAACGAAATTTATGGAGTCAACTTTTTTTTTTATCTCTGGAGAACAAATTCAGATTTTTCTAATCAACTGTCAGAGTTATGGCAAAATTTTCCAAAGTTGGCATTAGTTTTCATATTTCGACAGTCAATTTAGTGAAGTTGCCGAACCGCTTATTTATTAAAAAAATTGTTAGCCTTAATTTTTTTCTTGTTTTGATTACTATAACTGTTATGTAACTTGAATTTAACTTGTTATGTTTTATTTTCATTAAAAGTTGAAGTGTTACAATGAACATCATTACTGTATTTTATTCCCCTTGGAAAAATTTGTCGCGTCCAGGATATCGCGTCCGTATTTGTGCTATACCTAATTAAAAAAAAGCTTAGAGATAATTCTCAAATTTCATAAGTCTGCAAAGAAAATATATCTTTTGACCTTCATTTATTTACATGCATATTAGGGTGGGGCGGTTTGAACATTAAAATGGGCGCTTCGCGTTTCTGATTCTTGGGATTGTACTGAGCAAAAAAGTCCACTAGACCATATGTCTACGGTGAAAATCGAGCTTCCAGATTTTGACTTGCAGTTTTTTCTCAGACTTTTGTCACGTTTTTTTTTTGGATATTGTTTGGATTTTTTTTTGGACCATTGAGATTTTCGATCCAATGCTAAGACAAAAATTTCAATGGTTTGGCTGTTATAGGCCAAGATATCAAAAAAAAAAAACGTGACAAAAGTCTGAGAAAAAACTGCAAGTCAAAATCTGGAAGCTCGATTTTCACCTCGATTTTCATATATTTATGTTAGTTTCGAAAAACGTCCGATATGACATGGAATCACAGACATCTATGTTTGTTTACCAATAAAATTTAACAAAATGCCTTTTACTTTAGACTGAAATTCTTAGAATAATTAAAAAAACTCAAAAATACTCTTTTATAGTAGTTAGATGATTTTTTTCTTGATTACTTTTGATTCTTTTTGATTATTTACGTAAACTCAAGTATTCTATGTGACAAAACCAATTAATGGCAATTATTCTTTTAGTTAAAAAATGCAGTGGCAGCCTGTTAACATTATTTTTTTCATTTACAGTGTTGTTTTGATAATAATTAATTAAATTCCGAATATTGAATAAGAGAGGAAAAGTCAGATGTAAAAAAATGTTGATTGTTATTTTTTCTACTTTTCTCTTAGCTTGCTGTTAGTGTTTATTATATGCAATAACATAGTTATCGAAACATCAAATAACATTGAATTGTGGCTCGTGTTGTGTTAAAACAACCATGAAAGTGTAATGTTTAAGGAAAATCGTATTCTTTTAAAAATATTAAACCATTTCAGTATAGCTTGATTTTGTTTTTTGTAGCGCTGAAGCAAAAATTCCAGATACTGCACCTCTTCAGTCTGTCACAGCTTAATGATTAGATTTAATAAAAAAGAAAGGAAAAAGTTAAGTAAAATATGTCTATTAAGATGCCTCAATAAAAAAGTTACCATTGCAACCGAATAGAAGTGAATCTAGATCTTTTGTATGACGATTCTCAAAATATTTTGGCTGTCACAATAACCGCCAGTGAGCTAAACCATTTTGAAATAACCTACAAAAATCATGTTTTTCGTAAAAATTTCGACGAGTGTGGTTATAAAAAAGTTCTAAAAAAGTGATTCTAAAAAAGTGATTCTAAAAAAGTGGTACCAACAAATTTATTCCAAAATGGTCAAAAAAAATTTTTGCAAGTGGAGTAAGAATAAGGCTATTTTTCGTGCATTTTTAAATTTTTTTTAAGATTTTTTCACTAAAATTAACTTATAACTTCATTATTTCTAATGCGATCCTCACTATCAAGCTATCGTTGAGAAAATTTTGAGTGCTTGCACTGATTCATGGTCAGAATTGTTTAAATTCGTACATATAAAAGCTAAAATATTAATTATAAAATAAACACCTACTGAAAGAATAATAAAAGGAATGAAAAAAAAAACAAATAGAAGCAATGAAGTTATTTGAATTTTCGAAGTTTTTGTATGGAAAAAAATTAAAAAAAATTACCAAAAATATGTATGAAAAACAGCATTATTTTTAATCCGATTGCAAAAATTCAAAATTTGTTGATGCAGATTGGACGAGATTTTTCCGTCCTATATTTTCTAAGAGTTTATTTTTTACAACTATTACACCAGTAAATATATTTACGAAAAACATGATTTTTAGTCGGTGGCGTCGATAACTTTTTTTTTCTATGGAGGTTGAGGCACCGTAATGTATATATATATATATGATATTCTGTGTAATGTGTTAATTGTAACTCATTTTAAAACTCAAATAAGAGTTATGCCTTTATCAATACTAAAAACGTACCTCAAGGTTTTTATCAGAACGAAAATTTTAACTTTTCTCTTTACAATTTAGAGATATTCTAAAGAAGAGACATTTTGTTTATTAAAAATTATAAGAGCTTAAGATTATTGGTGGTAACCGAAATGACAACTTAAGGTTTTTATTTCTGGCGAGGGTCTTTCTAAAGATGTAGACTAACAGCATTAATTATGGCATAACTATTATTTTACGCTTGAAATAAATAAAAAAATTTTATGTTATAACTTTATTCTATGTACTTTTTCTTCCCTTTTCTTAGCCTGTTGCTTATGGTACACGGAGAGAAATGTTCTTCGAGAGATATGGAAGCCTGCTGGTTGATAAAATACTACGTAAGGAGCAGGTGTACGGTGTTATGTCTTTGAGACATTTGTGTCGGTATGTAAAGTCCATAAGCCTTATGAATTACCAAACAGTGCCTGAAGGATAATAAAAAAATTTCTGCGTCCTTCGTTTGAGTAGAATTTTTATAATATTAATTTTTTAATATTTTTCTGTAGAGGCCTATTTTAAAGTAAATAAAATACATTTTTACTTAGTAAAAAATTGTATTTGAGGCTGAACTAGTATGATTTTCAGTAATTTAATACTTATAATGACGCATCGAATTTCTAGCAAAAGTCAGTGACAAGTTCTTTTGTTATCTTTATTTGCATATTTAAAAAATTTATTTTAAATAAACATTTGCAAACAAATATACTATGTATGCTTAGACAAAAAGTTACAGTTGTCGATACAGGTTCGATTTAAGTTAAGAACAGTATTATAAAAGAGCTACTCGTTCCAAAAAATTAAATTCTTCTACCACCACTGCATATCAAGCCGAGATCAGGATCAGGAGTTTTATTGTTGCTCTAAAACTGACGGAGGAAAGCGATTTCTTTAAGATATTGAAAAAATTTTGGAATGGAGTGCAGCAAAAATCATAGCGGATTAGACAATTTTATCGGTTTGATTTTGATCAATTTATTAAATAATCCTAAATCTATTTCCCTCTGTAGAGGGAAACTGTAAGAAACTGTAACTGACCCGCAAATTATCAGTTGATGCTTAATAGCGCTGACTTCGTGGTATCTCTGTATGAAGTTCAGAAGGATGTATGCGTTTGAATGTATGAGATTAGTGACCACACATATCCTTGAAAATTATCGAGCACCCAATTCCAATGCTTTAATTGAAAACATGCTAACAGCATTAAAAAATATATAAGGTTCACATGTCACTAAAAACACATTTGCACAAGATGATCGGCGTATCTTGATTTTTTTCCAGAGAACATCGGAGAGGTTAGCGATAAGCAAGGTACAAAAATTTCATTAGGACATTGTTGCGGTTGAAGATCGATACAAGTTAAAGGATTTGCTTTCAATGATTGACAAGTACTTATGGCCCATTGCCAGAAACATTGATAAAAAAACATTAAATCCTTAACGTACGAAGACAACATTCTTTTTGAAATCAAAATTAAATTCGTAATTAGCGTAATTTTAAGCAGTAAATGGTGCTGCGTCACCAACTGCCAGCTCTGCACCACCTTGAGTAGCAGCAGCATGTCAAAGAGGAGCAGCATATCATTGCAATAACAGTGCATACTAATTCATCCTCAAATAGAATTTTTTTCCGAAAAAAATAGTTTTTCTCTTCCAAAAATAAAATAAAAATAAAAATCCTCTAAATAAAAATTTCAAAAAATCATAAAAAAATTCCACCAGATGGTGACAGACGAAGGACGCCGAAAAATTTTTTCTCAAAATTTTTATCTCCATGTGGTTCAAATCATGTTAGGAAGGTTTTGTTGCATGGTGCCATTGCTTTTTCTTGAATTGTTTATGAATAAAAACTCAAGCAATTACTTGTCACTTAAGTATGGGGTACGCACACAAGAAAAAACATTAAAGCTATTTTAAAGTTTTTATTAAATATTTCAGTTTCAACAGAAACTTTTGTTTATGGTTTACATAGAAAAATGAGCATATCTGCTATGAAAGCGTTAAGGCATGTTTTATTAAGTCATGTCATAACGAAAGTTTATTAAAAATATCGCAATCATTATGTTAAGAGCTACTGCGCCAAATTAACTTTTTCTATTCCTTTTATTTCTCATTTATTACTTGGGCTGCATCTGCAAGCTGTTACTGAAAATAAACCCTCTACCTTGTCCTTGCCTTTGTCCTTAAAGACAAATGTCATCAATCAACTTAAGCCATAACTTTTCTTTTGTAACACGTTACTGATGAAAAACGAGTTGCTGACTTTTTATTTGAAGCTGCTTGACTTTTGGCCTTACCTTGAGCTATCAATTAGTTTTGTTTTAATTTTGAACCCGGTTTACTGCAAAAGCCGGATTAATGAAATAACATTTCCATAATTATTGTATTTAATTATAATTAATATTATTTCTTCATAATGATATTTTTAAAATAAGAAAGGATTGCCTTCTCTTTTAGCAAGCGGCTTAATTTTATTCGGTTATTTGCTCAAAAGTTCGGAAACTTTAATAAGAATCTTTGTGCTGACTGTGCAGCAGTTGAGGTGAACAGTGACAACCACGATAAGAAAAACAACATAACTTCAATACAGCATTGTTCCTGGAAGCCGTCATTTACGTTGCAAAAGATGACAGACTCCGCTGTTCATGTCATAAATTTTATGTAGAAAAAAAGATTAGAGCAAAAACTCATAGATAAGAATGAAAATAGCTATTGTTGAAGTTTTTGGATGTTGTTGTGATTGTTGTTGTTGTTTCTAATGTTGATGTTCGCTTGCATTGTCTGTCAGAAACGGTTTACTAAACTTTGGGCGCAAAGAAGAGTATTTTTATTGTCCCGACTCATGTCATGGATACGGCAGAAAACTATTAGCTTTATTATTGTTTTAACTGTTAAAAACAGTTGGTCGGGTTCAATTTGTTATGTGAGAAAACTTATTTAGCGCTACTGAATGTGCCATTAAAACCGTTTGAGTTGAAATCGTAGTGACGCAATTGATGTATTTTTTTTTTTGAAGTCGAATTAAGGACGATGGCCTGAGCGGTTGGCAAATAAGGCGCAGATGCTGGAACTGCTACTGAAGCGGTTTTTAAAATTCATTGTGAAATTTTATGATTTTAGATATTTTATGTCTTAACATTGCGTTGAATTCTAAGATTTATTGCATAAATTTGAAAATTGTATGAGATTCTTTTATATATTTTTGCCGTTTGTTTTATGAATACTGTTTTTACCATAACATAAAACAAATGGATAACATTTTGTTCTAATTTAAGCACACAATATATATATATTCTTTAAGGTTTGACGTTGAAATCATGAAGCAATTTATGATGGAAGTCAGAAAAGTGGGTCTAAGTTAAAAAAGGGCTTATATTAGAAAGATAAATGCATCCATAATGATACAGGGTGGTAGAAAAGTATTGAAAGCGCAACTATTGACCAGTAGGAGAATCAAAGTTTTTATGCCATTTTAGTATTTCATCTTTCTTTTGAACACAGAAAAAATTTATTTCGATGTCTTTGTTCACATTTGTTTACAAGCCATATGAAATTGATGTGTCAGTGCGTTTTTTTGTAGTGGAAGAACCAAATATCGTGTAGTGATAAAATTATTTTTTTGGAAGATTTTTCAGAAACAGGATTTCATACAAATATGGTAACAGTGTTAAAATAATGTGCTTCTTCAATCCCAACTGGGCATCGATGCACGGAGAAAACTCTTTCCTAACTTTGTATTGTGATTAAGCAAAACTTGCACTTGAATCTCAGCCACTTGAAAATTATGCTAGATTTCAGCAAAATCTAATCAAAATTTGCTATTCTAGTTTAATACTTCTGCACTTTTGAATGTCAACTACGTGGTACATCTTCAACGCCTGTATGACCACGCTCAAACTCTAAAACCCACACGGAGATAATTATTTTGCTTCGATCAAGCAAATGTTTTGCTTAAAAGTAAATCAGCAAATCTTTGCTCAATCACTGTGTGATTTTAGGAAAAGATTGCTAAATTAAACTCATTCCTCATGTATTTAGGAAAAAGCAAAATTTTGAATAAATTCAAGCAAAATTTTGCTAAATTCAAGCAAAATTTTTCTAAGTTATTATGAATTGCAAAAGCAAATTTCTACTTAATTCAAGCAAGTATTTGCTATCAATACTTTTAAGACAATCTGTATAAGAGAATTTTTTTATACAACATAACTCTGCTATGTATATACATAACTAACATTTTTTATACATTTGTATATACCCAGCAAACATTAAGTCCCTTTAAAGATTCTTTTTAGACTCTTATTTATGAGGCTTTGTCGTCATTATGCGCTCAAAAAAGACTCTATTTTAGTATTTTTTTTTAAGGTGGAGGGCACTCCGATATGACTCCTTTAAGTGATTCTTTTTGACGCAAAAAAATAGATTCATTTATGACTCTAATTAAATGCTCTTTTAAGACTCATATTAAAGACTATTTTATGACCCCTGAAAACCCTCATTAAACCCTTACATTAAATAATCTTTTATGACTCATATAAATGACTCTTTTAGGACTCATATTAAGGACTCTTTTTTGACTCCTATTTAAGACTCTTTTAAGATTACTATTAAAGACTCTTTTAAGACTCATATTTAAAACTTTATGTGTCGCTAATTGCTTTCTAATATTTGTTCGTCCACTGCTAAATAAGGTCTAAATCGATGCCGCAATTTTATTATCAGGAGTTCAATTGTTAAAAACCTCCTCAATCGCTTCCTCATATTCTTTACTATTTTCTCCTATCTCCACCTCTAAACGAATTTTTTTAAAACTTAAATATTTGCAAAGACTCTTTCTTGCACTTTTTTTTGTCATTATTACTTACTTGATTATTTTCTAAATTTAATATGCTAACATTTAAATGTAATAAATTAAATGGAATCACTTCACAAACTCCAACGTTTAAGCTCACAATGAATATTTCAATTCTGTTTATAATGCTTGCTGCGCACCAAAAACGCAACAAGCTGATCGTAGCAAGAATGGAATTCCCCAAATAATGGCGCCAGCATAGCAAGCGCCTGCTTTATACAGGAATAACATTCACAAGAATCACAGGAACGCATAAAAATGGATCTTTTACGAATCTTTTTTATGAGCACTCATAAAACATGCATTAAATGTATTCTTTTATGAGTCCATTTTATAAGAACTCATGAAATACTCATAAAACATGCATAAAAAGGAATATTTTATGAGTTATTTTAGTGAACGCTCATAAAAAATGCATAAAAAGGATTTTTTTTCATGGGCCCTTTTCATGAGCACTCATAAAACACGCATAAAAAGTAATCTTTTATGACTCCTTTTTGTGAACACTCATTAAAAATGCATTAAAAAGATTCTTTTATGAGTCGTTTTTATGAACACTCATAAAAAATGCATAAAAAGTATTCTTTTCTGACTCCTTTTTATGAATACTCATAAAAAATGCATAAAAGGGATTCTTTGATAAGTACTTTTTATGAACACTCATAAAACACCCATAAAAAGGATTCTTTTATGAGTCCTTTTTATTAACACTCTTAAAACATGCATTAAAAGTAACCTTTTTATGAATACTTATAAAACGTGCATAGAAAGGATTCTATTATGCGTCAATTTTATGAACACTCATAACACACGCATAAAAAAGATACTTATATGACTCATTTTTATGAACACTCAGAAAAAACTCACATAAATGACGCATTTTAGAGTCACATTTTTTGAGGGCTCGTAAAATGTTCGTTGGGTAATTTTCTTTATATATATTTTTAAAGCAAAATACTCTCTGCCTCTGTGATGTTTATAGACTCCAAAACTACTGGGCTGATTGAGCTAAAATTTTGGCAGTCGATTTGTTTCGAGTACGATATGGTTTAGGAAAAAAAATATTGCCACACCCCCATTTACTGTTCACAAATCAATAAAAATGCTATATTTCGGATGGTTTGGGTAGTATTAGACTAAAATTTCGTAATTTAGTTCAAATGGTTACTTTCGGCAACTGTACTAAAAATGAGCGTAGTCGTACTAGATTTACACCCACTTTTCAGATACATAAAATTTTTTTCGATTAGCATGAAAATTCTTATATAGCCGTAGGGTAGTCAGTGGCAGGACAACGTCTGGCCGGGAATATTTGTAATACGTAATATGGAATTTTTTATACATCAGTCAAAGAAGCTTTTAAATTTTTGTATGATTTTATGAGTTTTGCTATGTAACGAAGCTTTTAGATTTTTTTCAAATCTTTTAAACAATAACGCATTAAAGATTTTACAAGCTTTCCAAAAGCTTGTATAGTTTTTTCGCAACAGTTTTTAGATTCTTGTTAAAGTTGTATTGTTTTTCAGAGCTTTCAAGCAATGTAAAATTTACAAAGATTTTATAAGCTTTCGAGCATTCATGCGCTCCGAAAAGCTCAGAAGCAAGAACTAATATTTTCTTATTCTCTAACGAAAAAGATCTGCTCCAAACGGAGAAATGCTGATATTAACTCATTTTCGAATCCTAGGAACTTCATCGTGCCACAAACGAGTTTTGTCATTTATTGTTTTTATTTATTTTTTTTATTTATTTATTTATATTTAAACATAATTTTTTTTTGTTCTTGATCCAGAAGCTTTGCGAGCAGAAGCTGGCAGAAAAGATTTTAATTAAGTTAAATATTTCGGAAACATTAGTAGTATTCAATGATGCAGCTTACAGTAGCGTAAATTGCAATAACAAAATGGTTAGGGATTAAACATACGCAGACTACGGCACAAAAACGTGGTGTATACAGCACGTATATTACGTTTTATGCGACCGTGGCTTAAATTTGTTTTTGACAAGCAGTGTTTCAATTTAATTTAACAATTTAAAAAAAAATAAAAAATGCACTTACCATTAATGGATCTAAATTTCGGTAAAGTTTCAAATAATTTAGTGATGGCAGCTTCTTCTTAAAATTACGCAATTTACTCGGTTTTTATTCAGGGTGGGTTCATGGAAGCGCTCAGCGTAAACATATACATATACGCTTTCAGTATTTATACGTCGTTCATGGAATACCATTAGTGTTTTTTTAATTAAAAATGTCAAAAGCAGTAAAAAGAAAAGCCAACAAAGCTAATGTTATTATGTGTCTTAAAAAAGTTCAAGCCTGCAAAAAAATTTCATTTACAAAAACCTTTCTTATGCGATAAATCCTTTTTAACAAACTTAAAAAACACGCAGACACACAACACTCACACCTTTTACAAAGTAAAAAAATTGCCATACAATTGACAAATGACCTTTGGTCAATAGCAGCAACATATACAACAACTTAAGCCCTACACTTCAACAAATACTGCAAAACACTTTTCGGTGATTTATGTTTATTTGTTCACGGTTAGCGTGGCAATTTGTCACCTTCAAAAAAAAAAAAAAAAAAAGAAAAAAACTAATGTAATGTATTCAGAAAGAATTCTAGAAAAGTGACACCCACTTATTTATAAAGCTGTAGCTGCATTTGACCTTCATATGATAAAAAACTGCTGTAGAGTTTGAAGTGGTTCAAGGCAAATTTTTTTAATGATTTTATTAAAAAAAGATACAAGTAGTTTACTTATATCATATAAAAAGCTCTTAAATAATGCCAGCAAGCTATTTGGATGACTAACTTTTTTTTTAATTTTATATAATTTTGTAATTAATTGTGACCTTTTGATTATTTTTTACAAGTCTTAATTTTTAGCTCTAAGTCAAGTAATCACCTGGTAACTTATCAGTCAAATAAGCTGAAAGCGATGAAAGGTTCATAAAAAGGAAAAGAAAAACACACACTTAGCACAACTACAAACCCTTGTAGAAGTTCAAAAGCATTGATCTGATAAAAACCTCAAGCTGCATTGTACGACGCTTGTACAAACTGATATAATAAAAATTCGTGACTTAAAGAACTAATTTGAATAATTGGCTAAACAAGTAAAAACAAGTAAAAAACGCGTTGGTCATAGCTTAATCACTTAAGACTACATAAGATGAAAGGACAGCGCACAGTGTTTTTTTTGCCATAAATAGGAAAAAATCAATTTCGAAAAAAAGCCCAAAAACACTTCAACTAAGAAAAAGCCCAAAGGGTTTTTACATTTTTTATTTCGTTTGGTTACACGGAGCTCTGAAAGTCAAGTGTTAGAGAAACTCATAGCTTAGAAAAAAAAGAACCTAAATTTTGGTCCAACTTTCGAATCTTCAAATTGAGTTACTTTAAATTCAATCATAATAAATAGAGCATATTTTAAAAACTTGTCATCAAATGCTACTACGAAAAATATTAGGTGTTTTTTTTATTACAACTTTCGTTTTATGAATATATTCAAAGTCGTAGTGATCGTTCAAGTGAAAAAAGTGCATTTAAAAGTTTGAAAAAGAATAAAAAAAGTATATCGTGGTGTATTCAAAATTTTTTTACTTAAGTTTGCCAAAAGTATGTTTTATTAAATAAATTGGCGATAGCACATGTTTGAAAAGATGTAGTTTGTTTTGTTTTGCTTTGCTATTTTTTTTTTTTAATTGAAACTTCTTAGGCGGCTATTTGATACTGAAAAATATTTCGAGTCTCGTCACGTTTTAATGATATTTTCTATTTTGTGTGTTTTTTCCATGGGGACCACTAGAAGGGTGGCAAATAGAGTTCAGAAGAAATTTTGAGGGATAAAAATTAATAGGACCAGCTCATACGTTTCATCATCCTAGGGGTCATTAATTTTTTTTATTAACTAGAACTATAATATAATTTTTTTTCTATTTTTGTATATATTTGGGTTTGAGGCAGATAGAGTGAAGTTGTGTTCATAACATATGTTAAGGGGAAAAAAGTAATAGGTCCAGCTTATTTATTTGCCCTCCCTAATATTTTTGTTATGAATTATAATACAATTTTTTATCTATATTGTGTTTTTTTATATAGATAGATCCCCACAACAGATCTCTGAAAATAGCAAATCATGACCATATATCTCATATTTTAGTAATCAAAAACCATTAAATTAGTATTACCAATTAAAGCACCAACCAATGACAGTGTAAATATTAAATAAACAGAATATTTTCATGCAAATTTTGTCTTGTATTTCTGTGTCTCCTTCACAAAAATCTCTTATATCTTTAATTTTAAGAAGTTTCACGTCTGTTTATATAGCGCTCTACTGGTTTTATTTTATTACTTTTTCACGTTTTTGATACAATTTTTGGCACAAGAATGCATGAAATCAAAACACTGTACAGAGTATTTCGAAAAAGTCTGTCTAGTCTGCTGTGTGATTGAATCTTTACACAGTTGTTGCTGTTATTGTTTGTCTTCTTCATAACTTACTTGATCTGGAGCTCAAAATAAAATCTTCTTAATATTTTTTTTTAAATTAATAAATGAGTTTACAAAAAGTTTAAGACTTTAAAAATTTTCATGAAAATTTTATCTGAAACTTTTGCTGTATGCATAAAAAAAATATTTCTAAAGAATATTGTTTAAAGAAGTATGTCAATACGAATATATGACTTTCTTCCTTACTGTATTTTCAAATGTCGCTTAGATAAAAACATACAGTGTTGCGCAAAAGAATAGCAACAAAATCGTTACGCTGCTACAAAATCGTGTATCTTTTTAAATATAAGGGACACACAAAAATGATTATAGGAACCAAAGCATATATTCATACATCATATTAAAAGCACATCATATTCAAATTTGGTTTTGTTGTCTTTATTAAATTTAAAATTAATGTAACTGAATGCAGTTTGTCTGAGAGCAAAACAAAAGCAACATAATTAATATTTGGTGTAAGATCCATTATTCTTGATAACAGCTGCATATCTGAGCGGCATCAACTCTATTAAAGTAGATATGTTAGTATTAGGTATATGTTCCCAATTAAGTTTCAGCGCTTCATACAGTGCAGTCTTATTGGAAAACCTTTGACCAGAAACTTTTGCCTTCAAAGTCCCAAAAAGATTTTCAATGGGATTCAAGTCATTGTGATTGTGCCGCCCAATCAAGGACTTGAATTCCATTGCCTCTAATGTAATCTTTGATGAGCTTTGAAGTGTGCTTCGGGTCGTTGTCGGGCTGAAACTTTCACTGAAGCTATATATTCCACTCCGAATGTGGTCGCATCTTGCTTTCTAAAATGTCATTATATACAAACCGATCCGTAATTCCATCGATTTTTGAAATGGTTCAACTTCATTATAGGAAAAACAAGTCCAGACCATAATGCCATCGCATCCGTGTTTAAAATTTATTTTTCAGTTTCGGGCTTCAAGTCGTGTACCTGGGTGGCGCCGTACCGTGCACATCCCATCTGAATTAATCAAGTTGAACTTTGATTCATCGCTAAAAAAATGGTTTTCGATTTTTAAATGGTCCAATTTAGGTGCTCTTTTGGAAGACTGAGTCTAAAAAACAATAAATTGCAACTAGTTGTCACAATTTCAGACAGAATTGTTTAAATTGTAACACCTCACCTTGTTTTTTATGCTTAGCTGTAAGCAAAGGTTTCTCTGTCGGTCTGTAACTTCTTAAATCATTCTCAACGGCTCGTCTTCGAACAGTGCTGTGATGGATATCTGAATCAAGTGCCCGAACAACCTCTTTGAATGCGGCAAATACTTTTCGTTTGAACACGCCACAAATGTTCCTGTCATCACGCAGCGATGTCTTCCGCGGTCGCTCTCTTTAGTGTACCGTTGTTACGTGTTTTATAATGGTATATTTCTTTATTAAACTGCAAACTATTGACCGATTAATATCAAACTGTTTCACGTTAGATATTTGCGAATTTTCGTTTTTATATTCGAAAATAATTTTTAATTTAAGAGCAACACAGTATTTAAAACGTGCCATTATAAATGGAACAGTTAATGTCACAACTAGCACAAAAAAATTAACTTAAATGTTTATGACTTACAAAAAAAAACACGTGCTTTACAATAATGGAACTTTTACCAATAATTCTTGGAACTTCTGTTCTCTTTTTACATTTTTCAAGTTTTGTTGCTTTTGTTTTGCTCTCAGACAAATTTAATGTAGTCGCATTAATTTTAAATTTAATAAAAAAAGCAAAACCAAATTTGAATTTGATTTATTTTATATATGACAAATGAATATATGCTTTGATTCCTATAATCATTTTTGTGTGCCCCCAATATTAAAAAAGATACACGATTTTGTTGCAGCGCACTTATTTTGTTGCTATTGTTTTGCGCAACACTGTATATTATGAAGTGATAAAAGTTTTAAACTAAACTATTATTTGTTGTACTGAGTAATAAATATTAAAGAAGCTTTTGGCTAACTGATAAATTTGTGAAACTTTTGTTTATATTTGAAATAAAAGAAATAAATTTATTTCTTTTCAGCTGTCACATACGTTCTCAGCTGCGTTTTAATGGCCAGCTACCTGAAGGCATTGAGACACTGCGTCTGCCAAAGCGTCTACAGCGTTACATTGATTTGATGGAGGAGATCGAAGGAACCGAGAGCAAAAACGAAACTGAGGATGAAGACGACAATGGCAAGCATAAAGATGCTGAAGACAAGCCACCAAATTCGGATACGAGTGGTAGTAGTGAAAGGCATAAAAGTGCTGCCACAAAAAACCTATTGGATCAGCCGTTTACAGTTTGAGCAACAAGCTACTTTCAAGTCAAGTCATAAAAATATTATAATGGAATATTAATAGTGAAACAACAAACTTGATTTTTTTAAAAATGTAAATTAGATGTGTGATGAGATTTTTGTTAAATAAGTAACGAAAGTGTTTACTTACTTGTATGTCTCTTCGCTGACGTTGATGTGTCCGGGCACTCCGGTTGTTTCTGTGCGACTTGTTAAGTTTACCGTGTTACCAAATAGGCAATAACGTGGCACACGATTACCAATAACGCCGGTCACAACTTCACCCGAGTGTATTCCAATTGTAATTTGCTAGAAGTAAAATTAAATGCAGAATTTATATATATATTTTTTTTGTGTGTATTGATTGTAAAACTTATGCAAAATTTTTTTTTTTAAATTTGTAATTTTTGAATCAAATATTTATGAGTAGAAACTAATCTATTGAGGTTAATTAAGTATTATTTTTTAGGCTGCTTATAACCAAAAACTGTTAAAGATTAAGGTTAACTCTAAACTAAGTTAAATAACAATAGCTTAAGACATATGTATGTATCTTTTAAAGAAATAAACTTTGATAAATTTAATTAGTTGAAAATTAGTTTTATGCCCCAGTAATATACCATTGGAGTCAGTTAAACAGATGGATAAATTTTCTATCAATTTAATTGGCAACAAGAAGAAAGTTCTGCAATATTATTGATTCTTTGAACTCATGGCTTTAATTCAAGTTTATTAATAATAACTGTGTGCCTTCAGAGAGAATTTAATTAGAGTCAATATGATGGTGTTGGCATGCCTAAATTATTCATAACATTAACAAATGAAGTATCCTTGCGACTTGCTTTGATGAGCTTAATTGAGAAAGGATTGAATTTGAGAAGACTGGTTCTTAAATTTGTTCTATATTTTTTTGCTTACAGTATTGAGAAATGTACATCGTTTTATATCGATTTAAAAAACATATTTTATTTGTTGAAGTCGTTCTGATGATAGGAGTAATGAAGCGATTAGATTCTTGCTCAGAAACATTTTGTTCTCAATAGAGATTAATTAATTGTGTATATAATTATTTTATTTATTTAGGTAAGCTTAAATTCAGCAGAAATTTTACGTATAAACTTAAACGTATATCTAACAAAAAATAGCATAAAGCTATTTATTTTTAGGGCAATAGATCCATTTATTATATTACACCGTAACGCATTTATCAGAAAAAATTTCACACACAAAGTAAGCAATATACACAAAAAACTGGACGCAAAAAATAGTAAAACTGCGTTCTCCCTTTTTCACTAGAACGTCAGAATTATTTTTTTTGAAAAGCTTAATATAATATTTTTATTTATTTATTTATTTATAGTACGATAAGAACTTTTAATGTACAAGTTGGAACAATATTTTTAGGATTATACAAGTTAAAGATTTTCTTAAACCTAATTTAAATAATTAAACTTATTATAAAATTAATCTTAATGTTAAGTAGAAATAGAGAAATCCACATAGAGTATACAATTGAAGTAATTAAGTGAGAAAAACAAAAAGTGACAAGAAGAGAGTATAGATTTAAAGAAAACTGGCCAATTTATTAATCGTTATTTAGAAGCAATATGTTGAAATACGGCAAGTCTAAATCTTGTTATTTCCCTTAAAGCTCTTACATGGCTCGGTAAGGAATTCCAAAGACGAGTGGCATTAATAAGAAATAATCTTGTGGAGTTGAGGTAGTTGAAACTCGGTGGGGTCAGCATGAAACTTCTTGTTGAGTGACCAAATCGAGTTTTTTTTTAAACAAATAAGGAGGCGTTTTAAACACTATTATTTTATGCAGAAAGATACAATTTCTAGCATTGAGATAGTTAATAATATCACTTCCAAGAATAGATTCTTTAAACTGAGATATATGATCAAATTTTCGCAGCCCATAAACAAACCGTGTAACCTGGTTAAATGCTAAGTTTAATTTTAATTCAGATCGGGAGTCCAAATTGCTATAAACACATTCTGCATAAGTAATTATAGGTAGTATAAGTTGAAGAACAAGCTTATGTTTCAATTCAACTGGCGTATAATCAGCTGAAACTCTTAGATTACGCAGAATATAATATACTTTTTGAACCACACTGTTGATGTGGTCACTGCAGGTAAGTGTAGAATTAATATGAAAACCTAGATTATTGATTTTGCTGACGAGACTTAGCTTTTGGTCTTTTAAAATAAGGTCCGGTATATCTTCAAAGAAGACATTATCTTTGCTGATGGGTAATACAAATGATTTCGCAGCATTAAGTTGAAGCCCATTGCTAACAGCCTACTGACTTATACTTTCTAGATCCTCATTAAGCCTGAATACCAGGTCTTCCATGAGACCAGTTCTACGTGAGAGATATATCTGAATATCATCAGCATAAGCATGCATGGACGAATGCCTGCAAACGCTGAAAATATCATTTGTAAAAATGGAGAATAAAAGAGGACCTAGTACCGATCCTTGGGGAATCCCACTGCAAAGAGACGAAAGACTTGAAAAATTTTCACCGACCTTAACTTTCTGTACTCGATAGGAAAGATGGTTGTTCAGGAGTAACACAGCGCTGTCACTAAAACCATACTTATATTTAAGCTTATAACATAGTAAATGGTGATTAACTGTGTCAAACGCTTTTGAAAAATCGAGTAAGCATAGCAGAGTAACTGATCCATTGTCATACGAGTTTCTTATATCGTCCAAAATCTTTATCATAGCAGTAGAGCAACTATGTCCAGCGCGGAAACCTGACTGCTGTGGAGATAACCGCTTATTTTGCAATAGGTAGCTTGATATTTGATAAGCCATTAGAGATTCACAAATTTTTGATAATGACGACAAAATGCTAATTGGCCTAAAATCATTGGGCTCATTCGCTGCTGTTTTTTTGGGAACAGGAAGAACAATTGCAGTTTTGCAAGAACTTGGAAAGCAAGATGTTGTGAAACAGTGGTTAATAATATGTGTCAGTGGACTGAGAATAAATGGTAAGATTTCTTTTATGAATTTAATATGAATTCCATCTGCTCCGACTGCATTTGATTTAATTTTTTGAACGCATTTTCCTACATCGCTTTCACTTACTGCAGAAAACTCAAAAGTTTGTTCAACATATTGTGTTGGATTTGAAAAATTTATATAAGCGGAGTTCTGCGTGCCAGACAAGAAAAAATTATTAAGAAGATCAGGGTCAATACGACATTCAGATTTTGTTTTGCTACAAATACCAAGATTTTTGACATTGTTCCACAAATCTTTTGAAGAAAGAGATGTTTTAAGTTTGGAGAAGAAATACAATTTTTTTGAGTGTCTTAAGATACGTGTTGATTCGTTTCTAGCTAATCGGTGGTTTTCCCAATTTTCAACTGTGGGGTATTTTTTTCACAAACTGTGTAGTTTATTTCGCTTGTTTATAGCGTTTTGAACTCGGTTATTGAACCATTGAGGAGGCATTTTTTATGGTGACACTACGAGAGGGGACATAATTAGAAAATAACCTAATAATAATAAGTGAGAGAAAAAGTAACTTTTCATCAACAGTTTCACTGTTCCAATCTTCATTCCATTGAACTGTAAGTAGATCTTGTAAAAGAGCAAAACGATTTATATTTTTAAAGTCATGATACAAGTACGTGCTTGGAGACACAGTGCGCTCAAAATTAATATTTAAAGTACAAAAAATTAAATCGTGATCTGACAAAAAATAAATTTGGTCAAACAGCAAAACAGATGATATATCTGAAACAATGAAATAATCTAAAAGACTGGGATTATCACTTAAAGAAAACCTGGTGGGCATTTCACTATTAACAACGGACAGACCAACGGACGATATATTTTCACACAAATTTTTGGTGAGGTTATCATTGCACAGTAAATTAACATTAAAATCACCACATATTACAAAGTAGTTATAGCCGATTGACACGTCAGACACTTCACTAAAGTATGGTTCTAAGCTATTGTATTTATTAGGGTTGTAGACACACGAAACGAACAATTTGGTGCAATTGTCATAAACACATATATTAATAAACTCTACACTGCACTTAACAGATTTTTTAATAAGTTGAGCTTTTAGATTTTTGCGACAATAGATTGCAACCCCACCGCCCTTTCTATCAGGCCTATCATTTCTAAAGACAATAAAGTTCTCAATACTATACACAGAATCAGACGCATCATTACAAAACCAAGTTTCAGATACACAAATAATATCGACAGACGATTCTTGAAAGACATAATTTACATAATCCAATTTGCTGACATTTAAGCTCATTTGTGCATTAAAGTGCACAAATTTTAATCCAGAATACTTTAATCTACTTAGAATACTCACAAGGGTTTTTTCATTAACGCCACTGGTACTAACATTAGAATAACAAAAAGGAATTTTAAGTTATAAAAAGTATTTGTGTAAAAAAGTTTATTAAAATACTTTACACCTTCAAAACATTACAATATGGGTATCAAGTGAAAGAAAATTTATCTCTTTTATCATAAAAAAAAACAAAGTTACTATGCATTAGTTTAATTGATTAGTTTAATTGACTTATGTGTAATAGGAAAATGGAAATAATTTTTAATTTGTTTGAAGTAATAAACTTCCATTAATTGTCATTCCAAATCAAAACACCGTTAACATTTTTTTGTTGTTTTTGTTATTCAAATGTTTTTGCTATTTGTTTTTGTTTGCCGGTATTTCTAAATCATGTCTAGACGATTTAGTATCTGTACGGTCAGGTCTTCGCTGGTACTGTGCTTCGTGTAGGGCACTTTCCCCAGATGAACTTTATTAAAAGTTAATTTAAAATTATTTAAAAATAAAGCTTTTTGGGGATCGTCACATTTTTTAGCGTTATTAGAGCCACACTCAGTACCAGCGTCTATGATGAAATATCTATTCCGGAAAATGTCCCACCTTCTTTGTCACAAACTGTTTCTTCCGGGACTCAAACTAATATTTCATCAGAAAAAGACCATTCTATTTCAAAAAGAAAGAGGAAGAACAAAAATAAGCGTCGCAAAGCATCTTTGAACAAAAATACTTCAGTTTCTTCTTCGTCACCTACTAATATTTCTCCTTTGACTAATAGTCCAGTTTTACCTCCTATTGAACCCAGAAATCATTTAAATTTAAGGGCAGTGTCAAGGAGGAAAAATTTATTTATTTCACGTCTTCAGCCTGACACAACTGTTGAAAACATATTGACGTTTATCAAACATAACTTGTTGAGTCAAAACGACTTTTTTACATGTAAAAAATAGGGAATAAACCTTCCCACGCTTCTTTCATTCTCACAGTTCCAGCTGAAGCGTTTGCAAATGTTTCAAATTCTAATTTGTGGAGCCATAAAATGTTAGTTTCAGAGTTTCTGCCTAAGAATAAGTCTAGAAGGACGACTCAACCTGTCCGTCCAACTCAAAAAACTGAATAGGCCATCCCTTTTCTATCAAAATGTAAGGGGATTACGCTCTAAGACGCGAGAGATATTTTTAATATCTCAAAATTTGTCTGAAGATATTATCGCATTGACTGAAACGTGGTTAAATGGAAGCATTACTGACTTAGAATTGTTTGATAATAGTTTTGAAGTATATAGAAAAGACAGATACGCTGGCAATACTTCTGCTGTCGGTGGTGATGTCTTATTAGCTGTTAGGAACTCCTTCGTTAGTTCCATTATAGATATTCCCTGCTCTTCTAATATCGAAATTATCTGCAGCATTAAGGTTGTGCTTTGTAATTCTAATGCAGTGCTGATCATTTCATAGAACAATTGTTTGCGCTCAAATCACATGTATTCTTACGCTCTTGCTTTTAGTCGTCACTGAACCAGCGCCGAATGAACATCAAGCGGACGTATGCTTATTTTGTCTGTTTTTTTTCTTTTTTTTTATTATAATGCACTGAAAAAAATTAATAGCAATGTACGACAAGTATTTTATGATTATAAATGCGTATGGTAATCCCCAATGCCTTATTTGTTATAAAACATTTAAAGAAAATAATTTAAATGTTTGTAAACGACATTTTCACTCTTTTCATGACAATTTTAATGAATTAAATGAAAACGAAAAAGAAAAGCAGTTTGCTTCAAACAAACTAATTTTTATTGAAAAATTAAAAGAATGGTTAATCAATTTGGAAACCAATAAACCGAGATCGACAAATAAAAATGTAAAAAAAGATATATCAAGCTTAATAAGCTTGGACATAGTTAAACACGGCAGGCCGTTTTCAGATGGAAAATTTGTAAAACAAATGTTTGAAAAAGTTTTTGAAAAGCTTAATTGCAATTTAAGTTTAATAAAATCCATTCCTTTGTCCCGTTATACCGTAGTTAGACGTACTATGGAAATGGGAGTTTATGCTGAGTCTGTTATTAGGCAAACTCTTGAAAATTGTGTTTTTTTTTCTTTTTGCTTGGACGAAAGCACAGACATAAACGGTCTGTGCCAACTAATTATTTGCGTTCGTTGCGTTGATGCAAACTCAAATGTTTTTGAAACAATGTTTTCACTTGAAACGTTTGACGCAAACGTGACAGGGAAAGTGCTGTTTGATGTTGTCAGCAATAAATTATTATCTTTAGTAGATCCTAGAAAACTTACTGGTGTCTGTCTGTACGGACGGGGCAAATGTCATGACAGGAAAAAACGAAGGATTAGTTGGACAATTGAAAAAACATGGCTTTTCAGTTCAAAACTTTCACTGCATTATCCATCAAGCCGCTCTTGCGTCCAAATTCCTATCTGAGTGCACTGCCATGAAATCTGCGGAGCAAATAATTAACAAGATTCGCGGTGGACATAACCATCTTACCCACAGGAAGTTTAAAAAATTTTTAAAAAGTAAGAATGCTTCCCACAGTGATTTAAAAATGTTTTCCGAAGTCCGGTGGTTAAGCCGTGGTTTATGCCTTAATAGAGTTTTTGACCTAAAAGAAGAATTTACAGAGTTTTTTGAAATTGAAAGCATGGAAGAGTATTATTTTTTAAAAGACGATGAATTTATTTTAGATCTTGCGTTTTTAGCAGACACAACTTCATATCTTAATGAATTTAATTTAGAGCTTCAAGGAAAGGGAAAAAATATATCTGAATTGTACAAAACTCTTTTCAATTTTAAAACAAAATTATATTTGCTACTGCTCCAAATCCAGTTCGACGATTTTTCAAATTTCCCAAAAACTTTACAAATATGTGGCAATAAAAATAATTTTAGAAAATATGAACATTTAGTTATATTTGAAACCCTTTTTTATAATTTTGAGGATAGGTTTCAAGATCTGCAAAATATAAAACAATTACTAGATCTCTTCGAGAATCCGTTTTCATGTGAAGTTAGCAACTGCGAGTATCAAGTACAAGTAGAACTAATAATACTTCGAAGTGAGGTGCAAGCACCAAGCAGAACGGAAATTATAGATTTTTGGAAAAGTTTAAATCACGCCATATATCCTGAACTAAAAACAATTTCACTAAAAATATTATCGTTTTTCCCAACAACCTACCTTTGTGAACAAATTTTTTCAGATTTAAAATTTATTTGTTCTAAACAACGTAACGCATTAAGCTCTGTAAATTTAAAAAATATCTTACTAGTACGCAATTGTCACGAAAGCGTAAATATAGAAAAATTTATTTCTGGGTAATGTATTTAATAATGCATTACCTTGTAATATATAAGGCTCATTCTATATTGAATCGATACCAATTTCGACATGGAAAGGTTTCAATAAAAAAATTTGCTAAATATGCAACAATTTTTTTAACTCATAATTGGACAACATAATAAATCCAACAGATTAAATATATTTTAATAATATGTAAATACATTGAAATCATTAATATTGATTACTTTTTTCCTTTTAAAAATTGAATTACTGTTCAATTTTTATTTCTTAAAACGGTGTAGTATTTATTTATTTTTTCCGATAGTACTTAACTTTTTACATAAAACATTCACATTATCATATTTTAAATATAATATAAATTCATACAGAAACTAATATTCCTACCAACCCGTTCAACATTTCTTACAGTGCAATTCTCTTTTTCTCACCAACACAACTACATTTCAACTTTTGATCAGCACTGTTCTAATGTATATATAGTTAATGCTTATGTTCCTCCAAAGAGCGGTGTGGAAATTTATGCAAGTCTTGCCGATTGCATAGAATACGCTATACATATTCTTGACGATAGTGACGGCATTTTATTGTTAGGCGATTTTAATCTGCCTGACTTGAAATGGGAATCTTCAGACGATGATACATATATTTGTGCATCTAATTCGAAGACATGCCAAGAGCATATATTTGTTGATAATATATGTTATGACTTACAACAAGTAAGTTGTATTTATAATAGTCGTGAAAGACTTATTGACCTGGTCTTAACTACAGACTGTAACAACGTGATTGTTAAGAGGGCCCTTCATGCGCTAACTTCTGTTGATGACTACCATCCACCACTGAGCATTTGGTACAAGTCCGACAGGGAAAATATAGTGAATTCCAATTCAATAGATAAATTTTATGAATTCAATTTCAAAAAAGCTGACTTTCTGAGGTTGAATCATTTACTTCATAGTAAACTTAATGTTATTTTAGAATATTTTAATGATAATAATCTTGAAGATTCAATTAATTTTTTTTTATATGGAAATCTTTACTATGTTTTCTGAGTCCGTGCCGTATAGACTCAAATTTGCTAAAAATTGTGCTTACCCTTGGTACACAAGGGAGTTAAAGACTCTTCGCAACAACAGGAATGGGGCATGGAAGAAATATGTCTGTAGCTTAGACTTAAATGACCTAGAAACCTACAAGCGTTTGTTTCTGGATTGTGAAAGTTGCTCAGCTACCTTATATAAAAATTATTTAGACAATATTAAGCTGAGAATATTGTCTGATGCAAAGAAATTCTGGGGTTTAATAAACACCAAAAAAAAAATCTGACGGACTTAAGACTTCCCGTTATAATTTGTGGCCTATTTGCCACTCTCTTTAAAGAGTCATTCTGTTCAGACTCTTTTAATACTGATGAAGATTATTTTGAATATATGAACTCTACACCCAGGGTTTCGTTGGACCTTATATCTTTTAATTCAGAGGATATTTTAAAGTATATTGGATCGATCGAAGAAGATTTTAATGCTGAACCTGAAGGAAATCCTGCCGCAGTTTTAACGCAATGTGGTTCCGTTCTAAGCCAACCACTCTCCATATTATTCAATAAATCAATTAGGGAATGTAATTTTCCACTTTTTTGGAAAAAATCTTTTATTTGCAAAAATTTATTTATAAAAAATATTTATAAAAAAGGTTGTAGAAATGATGTAAACAACTATAGGCCTATCGCTAAACTCTCATCGATTCCAAAACTTTTCGAGTGGCTCGTGGATGATCGTGTGAAGATTCATTGTGGGAGGGTCATATCAACTCGTCAGCATGGATTTGTTACTGGCAGATCCACTGTGTCTAATCTCCTTGATTTCACTACATTCTGCTTAAAATCTATTGATTCTGGTAGCCAGTTCGATTGAATTTACACTGACTTTAGCAAAGCTTTTGATAAATTACCACATAATCAAATTTTATTCAAACTTAAATTAATGGGATTTCCACAATATTTTGTAAACTGGATTCAATCGTATCTGACAGAGCGATCTTATCAAATACGATTTCGAGGTATTTGATAATTCTGCTGAATTTATTGCTGCATCAAGTGTTCCTCAAGGTGGCCACCTTGGTCCACTTGTTTATTTTAGCCATTAATGATGTAACCCACATAATCAAATACTCTCATCTGCTCATTTATGCAGATGAGATGACAATATACAGAACAGTAGATTCTAAAGACAATTCAGTTCTACTCCAGTCTGAATTGAAATCTTTTGAAGTTTGGTGTTCTAAAAATAATATGTTTCTTAATCCAGATAAATGCCAAACTATGACCTTTTCGCGAAAAAGGAATAATTTAATTTTTGATTATAAGATAAAAGATACGGCTTTAAATCGTGTAGATTCTGTCAGAGATCTTGGTATATGCATGGATTCTAAGCTATCGTTTAGCGTTCATATTGATAGCATTGTAAAAAAGCGTCTTGTATGCTCGGTTTTATAAAACGCTGGGCCAAAAAATTTAATAGTATGACTACAACTACAACGCTGTATTATTCAATTGACCGTCCTCACTTGGAGTATGCAAGTCAAGTTTGGTCGCCAAGTTACAATGTACATGTTGAACGAATAGAAAGAATTCAAAAACGTTTTGTTCGGTTTGCTCTAAGGGGCTTAAGTGGAACTGACACTTTAAATCTTCCTCCTTATGAGGATCGTTTAAAACAATTAAAAATGCAATCCTTAAATGAGAGAAGGAAGTCTGCTGATATCGTCTACTTACATCAACTCATAACTGGTGGGATCGATTTACCGGAACTCCTGACTCCTATAAATTTTAACACTAACCGTAGAAGCAGTAGAAACGCTAACAATTTAATTTACTTACCTTTTAGTAGCACAAATTATATGGCTACTGCTCCTTTAAATCGCATGAGTACCTTTGTTAACAACTGTAGCTTTTTTGATGTTAACTTATCGAAAGGTCAACTCAAAAGTAGATTGAAAACTAATGTATGATTAGATCTATGTTAACGCATGGTTAGTTGTTATGTCTTGTGTTATCCCTGAGCCCAACCCATATTATGGTGGGTAAATTTTTCTCACTTTGGATTGTTTTGGACCACTTTTATCTATGTATATCGTTGAGATATTTCTAGATATTAAGTTGGTTCTTAAGATAGTCTAATGTGGAGACAGTGCGAAAAAGCTGTAGTAGCTGTAGTCTATTGTTATTGCATGTATAAAAAAGATTGTCCTCTATCATTTCGACGGTTCACATGTAAAACTCACTAAGTAAGTTTTTGGCGAAAACGGGTTTTTTGCACCTTGTTTCATAATGAAGGAAACTATTTAAAATTCATTAAGTACATTTTTGATAAATAGTTCGGCGGGCAAAACTCATATGTACCTACTTAATGAATTTTACCTGAAAGTTTAGAAAAAATTCTTTAATATAGGAGCTGTTGTTACTATTGTAAAAATAAACTTCACAAATATTCTTTGGTGTCGTGATATACAATGTGTGCAACAAATTTTCATTGAAATATCATTACAATGAATATTAGTGAAACTGCAGGTGGAAGTATCACTCAAATTTTTTGCATGTTTTGTGATGATTTCGAATCATTACTTTTTCAGCGGCAAAGCGTCTTATTAAGATACTCGACTACGACGTAAGTGACGATGAATGTAAATTTAGTAAAGACTCCGAAAATGATCGAACCTTTCGGCCTTTAGAAAGCAGCAATGCGTCTTCTGTTACCGATTTGTCTGATTATGACATTCGTGATGCCGCTAGTTTGCCTAAATACAAACTTACAAGAATAAAAAAGAAGTTTCCTGAAGAATGGAAATCAAACATATATATAAAAAAAAAAACGAAGAGCCAAATGCCAATCATACAAAAATAAAATAAAGAAATGCCCTGCAAAAGCTCTAAATCCGACTGTTCAAATTGCAGATATAATTGCTCAACCAAGATATCCGAAATGGATAGAAATTCGATTTGCAAGGCATTCTGGCGATTTGCGGACCATAGCTGGCAATAAGATTTTATGTTGAAATACGTTCAAGTTGAATTACCAAACCGTCGAAAGGTAAGTGAAGTTAGTGAAAAAGGTCGTCGGTGGTCAAAATCATATTTTTGGGAGAGCAATCTGAAAACACACAGAGTATGTTCAAAATTTTTTGAAAAACATTATGCATATCGAATGGGTCTATTAATATCGCCATCAAAAGTGTAAGCGCTAATGGTATTTTCTCAGATACAGACAAGAGAGGAAAAACGGAACTCGGAAATAAAACGAAAGTCAAAGAACACATAGAAAGCTTCCCTACCATGGAGGCGCAGTATGTAAGGAAAACAAGTCAATAACATTATCTAAACTCCAACTTATATATAACGAAAATGTATGAAACGTATTCAAATGACTTCTGTGTTAACAATAACCTTGTACCTTTTGGTGAATGTACCTACTAAACCTCTGCACGAGTGCGCTTGAAATGCATTTCAGAACACTGATTTGTGGAGCAAGCGTTGGGTATGTTCTGCTTTCATTAATTAAAACAAACGTAAGTTTGCGGACAGAGTAAACGCTGAAGCAGGCAGGCAGGCAGGCAGGCAGGCAGGCAGGCAGGCAGGCAGGCAGGTTTGCTTACTTGTTCCATTGCGAGAAAACTCGCTTCATACGATTTCATATAAACCTGCTCAAAGTGTGCAGAGTGGAAGCAGGCAGGTCAGATCAGATCAGATCAGGTTGTTGCTGAATTTGTTCTTTTTGTGTTGTTTTTTTGTAATTTTTCAAGGAAACTGCGTTTTTTTATTATCTTTAGAATACAAAACCAATTACAACAAAAACATTCAACAACAACAAAGCGTTGAACGAAACAAACATCAACAGCAGCGACCGTGCACATGTTTATGTGAGTGTGAGGGTTGCTTTTGGTGGGTATTGACAAATATGGTTAACGTCGATCAAGATTGTGTTGTTGTTGGTGGTAAGTTGTGCACGCGAAATTGATAGATTTCAACTTGAAAACTAAACTTAAACGACAAAAAACTTCGACTGCTTTGTGTTGTTGGCTTTTATTATCTTCTGAAAACAGCACAACAACAAAACTGAACAAACAACAACAAAGTGCTAGATGAAACCACAACAATAACTTCAATAGAGAGTTGTGTTGTTGGTATGCATTTATTTTTGCATAAGCGTGGCACAACATATCGCACATTCTCTTCAAAAGAGCAACAACTCAAAATGTTCACATATATACTTTTTCGCGTAAGACTATTCGTAGTGATTATATACATCGGCTATCTTAATTTTATATACATATTCTTAGTCGTTAATTATAAAAAATAGTCTTGTCTCTTTGTTTTGTATGGAGTCCCTTGAAGAAAAAAAGTGTTTTTGCTCTTCCAGAATATGTAAATTTTTGGAATTGATGCTTTTTTAAAGAGAGTGTGCTATTTTTGCATAGAAAATTTTTTTTTTCATGAACGCCATTAGCGGAGGATGCAAAAAAGTAAGCAATAGAAGAAAAAAAAATAAATAAAAAACTTTTTCTCGCACTGATCTGATCTGACCTGCTCGCATTCACTCTGCACGGCTTATTTACTGAGCAGGTACCTGCCTGCGCCTGCCTGCCTGCCTGACTGCTTCAGCGTTTACTCTGTCCGCAGACTAACACTACAGAGAGCACTCGTCGCGTGAGCAGAACAAAAACAAACGAAAACCGAAGCAATGTTATGCTTGAGTCGACGGAGAAGAGCGCAGCAGAACGAAATGACTTGAAAGTTATGTGATCAACAGCAGAACGCTTGGAGTTATGATGTGTTGTTTAGGTTTCATTGTTTCTGCATTTCCTTGTAAAGTAAAAATCATATAAAACGCCAAAAAAAGGGATTTTCTTATTATTTTTTAAAATTATAATAAGAGCCTTTTTTATTTACTATGAAAATTAATTTATTTTTTTAATTTTTTTTTTAATTTAATATATAATTTAATAAAATTTATTAAAGAACAAAAAATAAATATATTTTTTAAGTAACAAAAAAATTAATGATATTTTATTGTGTTGTTTATAAGGATATTTTCTTGTTTTTACTTTTACTATTGGTGGTGGTTTTGTTGATTATTTTTTCTTGCATTCTTATGATGTTGGATTGTTGTTATTGTTGTTTTTTCTGTTGATGATTATAATGATGATTAATTTGTAAATATGATTACTGGTAATGATGTGATTATGTTTGTTGTTGGCGTTGTTGTTTATGGTAGTATTGGTGTTGTTGTTCTATTGCGATTATGTTTATGTTTTTCATTGTTATTATTTTGTGGTAGATCTTAGTAAAACTGAATGATCTACTAGAAAAATGTGATTTTGGAGTGTATTTCTTCAATCATTCCTAATCTAGTGTTGTAGAAATATTTAAGGTAATTGAAAAATAACGCCAGTATTTTATGCCAGGGCCGTAGTCGAATTTACTCAGGGGGGGTTTTGATGAAATTTTGTTCAAAATCAAAATATAAGGACAATTATTTGTTTCATTTCAATTTTACGTTAAATTTTTTATATATTATACACAGTTGCGAACAAAATAATACCAGTCGTCTTATATTCAAATATGTTTGGATAAATTATACTAGTCTACAAATTTCATATCCGGTAAACCCGTTCTATTCCTACATTTACGTTTAACCCTAGTTTCAAATCTGTACTTAGTTTCCTCCTATATTGTAACATTTTCAATTTACAGGGTGTTCAACTTCTTGGCACGTGTTTAGTATTATTGATCTAGAATCTGAACTACTCACCATAAAATAAAAAATATAATTTTGTATTTTAGAAAAAATATCAGCTTTTCAATCCATACATCAACACTATCGTGTCATGTGCGGTAGCAGAGCAAAAATTTTGAGATTATCCAACGAAATATCAACAAATTTTGTATCTTATGTTTTAGCGGAGTTGTAAACGTCCAAAGTTAGAATATGGGAAAAACTGTTGATTATTTGTATTTTTATATGAAAAACAAACATTTTAAATTTGGACGATTTCAGCTCCGCTTTAATCTTTTCATCGGGTCAGAATTCTGAAAAATCAACTTTGAAAAATCAAAATTGTAAGATCTATTTTGAAAATATAATGAATAACTAAACACATTCCTTAAAAATTAAACTAGTTTTAGACTCACATCTTTAATTCGAAAGTTAATCTCTTGACTACAAAATATTCCCAATGAAAGGGGCTGAAAATTTTATTATATAAACATTTTTTGTTGTGCCGAAAATTACGAAGAGACTGTGATGCAATGCCGCCATAAGCATAGCTATAGAAAACGCATAACTCATAATAGGATCCATTTGCATATTTGGAGTAAGCCAACAAACTCCAGCGACAAAACCATGGATGCTGAAATTTAAATTTTCGGGAACTGCTCGAGGGGAAGTTAAAATCATTTGGTGGCTGAAGTATACTTTAAAATCTCTCGAATTAGAAAGGTTTTTTCAGTATATATATGTCATTCTTGTTGGCTTTACTGTTATCATCACTACCATCATCTACAACTGCCGATGTTAAGGGTAGTGATGACAATTGTTAATGTCTCATGTATGATCTGGCAAATTAAGAAATAGTGCACCATTTAATATTGGAGTGCACAGAACAAATTATGTTTCTAATTCACCTATCGTGAGAACTTTGCGAGAATTTAATAACCTATCAAATGTATATTCTATTGGTTTTTCAGTCACTAAGACGATAGTTTTCAATCAATTAAACTCAATTTATTAAAGTGTAATATTTATTTCTATGCATGTACATTTTTTTAAGCATATAGTCAGTAAGGTTAACATACCATTGATTAAATAAATAAATAAATAACAATACATCGGTTTTCACTATTGTTGCCTAGACGATTCAACTCATAACACAGAATTTTACACTTAAACGCATCTTCAGTATATGACTTGTTAAGTTCTGCATTTCTATTGCAGAAATCAATTGCAGAATTTCTTTTAAGAAAATCACAATTATTTTAGCATAATCTAGAAATGTGCATTTCGAACATCCGATAATTTGAAGTATCGCATGCTTTCAAAAGTATCGCAAAAATTTCTATGAAATGTTTTTTAAATATTTTCTTAAACAGGTTTAAAAAATTGTGCAATAATGTTCGCAACTTTGAACTTTTTTAAAATTAAAAAATTAATTCTAAATAAATATATTAATTTTAATTAATATTTCATTTAATTTAATATTTCTCGGAATTTGTAATTAAAATTTTAGAGTAAAAATTTAATTAAAATACAATAATATGTTCGATATTGGTAAATTGAAAGAAAGCCGTTTTGCTTTATTTTATAAATAGTTTTGAATTTACCAAATGATCGGATATAGAAAAGATAAAATACTGATAAAATATAATTAAAAATATATTCATGAAATATAATTTCAATTGCATGAAAAATCTTCCTTGCTAAAACTATAGCAAAAAAATGTTAATAAAACTCAGCCAAAAAAAGTTGAGAATCAAAACAGAACATTAGAATATCTGCAAATTGGTAAATTCAAGGAAATGTTGCTTTGCTTCACTTCATTTATAATTCTTTAAATATACCAAATGATCGCAATTCTAATAGGAAGAAAAAGGTAAAAAGAACAAGCATGTTCCCAGCTCGCTTGTGCACACATAAATTCAACAACAGCTCTGCCCAAAACAGACCTCAAGAACGTCGGCAGCATAACAGTAGCAGCGCGCCGGCAGAACCCAATCCTTATGGTCCAGTTAGCCTCGCATGGCACAGCAGCGCATGCAATTCAGATAAGCAGCTAGCACACAGCCTAATAAATGGTGATTATGCAACGCATGGTCACGTAGTCAAAATAAACCAATAAAAAAAGAATACAACGATTTTATTTTAATAAATTAACCGCACTTGGCTAAACAATTTCACAACTTCACATCTGTTTTGCCAAAACGTCAAATGCTTAGAAGAATACACAGAACTTAATATGAAATAGATTTTCCATGTTTATCTATATAGTCAGAGATGCATTTATGTTTTTATCTGAGCATTGCCATGCGTTGCCATGCTGTGCATAATCAGATACACACAAATCCCACTAAACAGATTTCGATGTGACGCTTGTTAAGCCATGCAGTGCTATGCCATGCGAGGCTAACTGGACCATTACATGCTTGAAAATATTTTAAAGAGCAATTTCTCTGTTTCTGTAACTCTTTATATATATTCTCTTTGTTTGCTATGTTTTTTGTTTGCTTGGTAGCAAGATCTCAAGTGGAGGCATTCAAAGAGACTTCACGGCCAGTCAAACAAATAGCAAATATCAAAAATTTTAAATTTATTTTATTTTAGCCTACAGCTAGCTCTACATATCAGAGATCTGCAACGGATAACTTTTTTACGACTCTGAGTATATCCGAAAAAAATAAGTACAAAAACCTACTCACCCTAAGCGCACGCAACTCGACTCATATTCTCTTCTACGAAGCTAGAATGCGGCAGCTCAAATAAATATGAGTATCCTAAGTCATGAGTCGGATCGGGAAAGATCGGGTTTTTTCGGTTCATAAATACTTATGGTTGTTGTCGTCTTGCTGATACTTGTCCTACTTGCCGAAATACTCATAATCGACACAAGTAGCCGAATCACTCGGCTCATGTGCCACAGATATGAAAGAGAGCGCAGTAGAGCGCAGCAGTAAAAAGTGAGCGAGTTTTTTGTATTTGTTTTGTGCTATTTTTTCCTAAGCATATCTAAATGCTGAATAACAGATGTGTTATTCTTGTGTTGCTTTTTATTTTATCTTACACAGTGAAAGCTGCGCATGAGGTAACGTTGTTGAGGCTTAAAAAGAATACACAGTTTCTTTAGTATCGTGTCATTCATTTTCTGCAATTATTATTAAATTTTTAAAGTATTTTTTTTTATTTTTCTGTAACCTTAAGTTGCCAAATCACATGCGCATAATTTAAATAAAACTTCTCTTACACGTGTTTACGCACAAGAAGCAAACAGACACGTGCGTCGCACAGTGGCTGAGCCCATACAAAAGTTGTCAATAAATAGAAGGGCTCATCGTAGACCAATAAAATTTTGAGTATTATTTGGAATTTGCTTTATTAGAACACACACAAAAATATTTTTAAATCCACCTTCACTCACGCCTACCTCCCATACAACACAAATATTTAAAACGCCATATTTTTTTTGTCTTGAACCAATACAAGAACCGTTCTGTCAGAAATCTTCAATATATGTCTTTCATAAAAAAAGTATTTTTGCCACGCCCACCTCCCATATGAAATTTTCCACTTCACGTGTTTTTCCGTATTCCAACTTCAATGAAGCGCAGCATCTAAACTGTTTAAATTAGTGGTTTATAGTATTCCAAGATATTATTTGTTTGCTTTTTATAAAAACAGATAAAAAAATCATCAAAAAAAGCTTATCGTTTCGTTTTTATTCCAAAAAAAAAGGAGTGAACATCATGCTTTTTGCCACAAATTGGCGCTGGTTGTTATCTGATACTATCAACAGGTAAAAAAGTTAATAGCTTACTTTTTAGCATTGTGATAAAGTAAGCACAGGTCGTGTAGCATAAAAACATAGCTTGCATACACGGAGAAAATTTTTTGCTAAATTAGCATTGTGGTTAAGCAAAACTTGCACTTGATTCTCAGTCATTTCAAAATTATGCTAAATTTCAGCAAAAGCTAATCAAATGTGCTATTTCAATTTATAATAACTAAGCAAATATTTGCTTAAAATAAGTAAAAATTTGCTATTCGAATTTGTAATAACTAAGCAAATATTTGCCTGAATTAAGTAATAATGTGATTTTCAAATTAAAAGAACTTAGCAAAATTTTGCTTGAATTTAATAAAAATTTTGCTTTTTCCTAAATACACGAGGAGTGATTGCAATTTAGCAATCTTTTTCTTAAATCACATTGTGATTGAGCAAAGGATTGCTTTTAAGCAAAACATTTGCTTGATTCAAGCAAACTAATATTCTCCGTGTACGCATTCAAAGAATACATATCTTTCTTTCAGCTAATTGAAGATGTTTGAAGAACATTTCTTGACAAGGGAATTTAAATATTTGAATAGTTTTAAAAGCATTTTATTGCGAAATTCATTAAAATGCTTCATAGTAAGCTATAAGATAATGTAAATTAATTTAGCTTTATATGTAAATATCACATTACTGTTTTACTAATTCAATTTGATTGTAATTATTTAAAGAATATTTACTATATATTAACGTAGCAAATTAGTAGACTGAGAAACACACTATAGAATACTTAATTACTCTGTAAATATATTCTAGTATTGCAAAAGAAGAATTATAACATTTAAAACCATTTATCGTATTTAGTAAGTAAATGCATTTACTATTTACATTAAAAATTTAACGATTTTTTTATAAAATATATATCTATATATTAATATGCCGCACTTTCGTAAGAAGTGACCGTTTAATCAAGAAATGCCTAAGAGCTACTAAAGAAAATGACTAAAGTAATAAACCTTGAGACTAAACAAATCTATATTTTCTTCGAAACGCATTTAGTTTTTACCAAATACTGTTCAAGGATGCAAAAAATTCTGTAATTTTTTTTAAATCGCTCAACTTTAAGTCCAATAAAAGCATTTCTTTTTTTAAAATATCGTCGACGTCCGAAGATCATTATGGGTTATTCTGCAAAAAAATAAATTTACGTTTTTTTGTCATATCAACTTTGCATAAGAAATTTATTGAACAAAAAGCGTTTTTCATATATGCAAAAAACGAAATAATGCTTTTTGTATTTAAAAAAAACCAGAGTGCAATACGTTTTCTCAATTTTCTGTAATAACTCTTGAAAAATATCAATATTTTACGAACTTTTTTCAACATTTTTACTTCAATCGTATTTTAAGGCGTCTACACAGAAAACCTATATATATTTCTGATAAATATTTTGGAATCATGCAGGTTAGAATATTCTTAAAGAACGCAAATAAAAAAAAATTACAAAAAGAGATTATCAGTTTTGGTATTTATTTCCAACTTTTAACCACTGTGCGCCGGCCTTTTGATTTTGTTATTATTTTTTGGTTTTTACAAACCAAAATCACAAGAAAAAAATTGTTTTTTTCTTCATAGAGTGCAACAATAAAATACCAAGAACGAGTTTTCGAGAAAAAACAAACAAAAAATGAGAGCGCACCGAAAAATGGCATGCAGGCAAGTTCTTACGAAAAGTGCATACGCAAAAAAAAAACTAATTAACGCTAAGAGACGTTGGCAGAGAAGGATCAGTACTCAGAGTACACTCAAAATACATTCGGATAGAGCGCCTTTGTAATAAACTGACTCAACGCACTCATTGAAAACGGCTCGAAGTGGATCGGATCACGCCGCTCTCGGATATGAGAATGTACTTATACCCGAAAAAAATGCTAATGAGCCGAATGCCTATAAGTATTTAACACATATTATTAAGTATGGATAGAGTTGAGAACAGCACGACACTCGGGTATGAATTGAGTTACCGAATTCTGTCGGATACTCAATGCAGTTCTCTGCTACATATACATAAAAAAAACAGTAACATTCAATAGCTGCATTCCCGTGGTCGTTGATCTAGAGCACGGCTCTATTTTATTCACAAAACAAAAATTAAAACCAGCTCAATTTCTAGCTTTATTTCTGATCTTAAAATGCTGCCAAGTTTCGAGCATTTTTTATCAAAACGAACATAGTTGGCAAATCTAAATAACTACTCATTTTCCTATTTTGACGTTTCACCGCTCAATGGCGTTTTGGTATTGTTGTTTTCTTTTGTTATTGTTCTTAAAACAGCTGTTTCAAGACTGTGATGACAAATTGATATAAAGCTGAACTAACGTTGTTTTGCTGAGATTTGATCTGTTCTAGTGCCACGGGAATGCAGCTAATGTTTCGCAGCGGAACAAAGGGAGGGAAAGAAAACGATGCGTCAGCAGAGGAACATATTGATGGTTGCTTGCTTATGTTTTCTAAGTTTCTTATCTTGTTTTCTTTGCTGTCTGTATTGATGACGAGAGTTACTCGGAAAAAGACAATGACGCAAACCAAAGATTTACCTTCTACCAAAATCGATCAACACGCCTAAAGAAGTTTTCACTTCAAAAAACCACTTTTTGATGATACCGTTCCATGAAACATAAAGAAGAATATTGTCGAAGCTATTAAGACTCGAAAAAGTACAGGTTCTACAGCAAGAAGATTTATAATTGATAAAAAAAAATTTAGATTCAATTCTGCAAAAAAACATTTTACAACATAAGTCAAGTAAGACTCTTTGATCTGCCGTATGATTTTCTTGAAAAAAAATATTGATTTATGGTCTATTGATGACAGTTAATATGAAAATAAAGAATTTTTGCACAATTGAAAGTTGTTAATGATGTGGCTGAGCGAAGTGTCGCGTATGTAAGTGAATATAACCAATGTTTAAAAAAAAAAACTAAGAGCAATTTCAATTTTTATTGCAAGTTGTTAAAAAGCATCTAAAAAATTACCCTACTTGCAACAAAAAAAATGTTTGAAAATTAATAACTCATTTGAAAATTGATATAAAAAACTATTTTATAATTGGACATTTTTTTTTTCTCTAAAACTTAAACATATAAAATATTTATTATGAAAACTTTGCTTTTTTTATTAATAAATAATTAACTAAGCGATAAATAATGTACAATATATTTTTTTAAATGTAGACATAGATACTTACACATAAAAAAACTTGAAAAATATTTTGAAGGTTCTCAGTTGATAAAAACTAAAATTCGTGTAAATTTTCTCAAAACTTATAAATTAAATTGAAATTTTTCAATTATTTAATCAAAAACTCTTAAAATCAGTACACAAGAAAGTTTGATGACGAATATCTTTTGAACGCTTATTTTAATCGACTAAACATGCGGTACCATTTTTTTAGAGCAAAAATTTGTATTGCGAAAATATTCTGCAAAAATTTGTATTGCGTATTTTATAATAGTCATTTATTGTCGAGTTATAAAATTCAATTCATAAACAAACATGAAATATGTCTTAAAATAATCAAACTTAAATCTTCAATATCATTTAAATGGTGAGGTTTACGGAAAAAATATGGAGTACTTTTTTTGTAGAGCATTAAATTTGCTACAAAGTTCTTCGAAAACATTTTTCTGTACAATCAATTAATGATGAGGTATGAATTTTTTTTCTTTTGGACCGAGAAAAAAAAAACTGCGATGCGGAGCATCTTTCTATTAAAGTTAAGAGCTCATATTTGGTGAGAACCCATTTTTCCGTGTCACTTTAAAAAAAAATTTGATTTTTGACCCACTCTAATACATGTATGCTCTTTACTACAGGAAAAATAAATAATTCAAATATTTCCGATATTTATTTCCATTTATTAAACACAACTTTGAATTACATTTATTTTTAACCAGCATAAAATTCAACAAGAACAACAAATCATCACTTTTTATAAAACAAAACAAAATTTTACATGAATTTAATTGTGAACTTTTTAGGGAATTTAATTGTGAATAGTTTTGTAAAATATAAACGGTAAAACCAGAATTTTTCTCTATTATTGTATGGCGCCTGTTACACGTTCAATATTTATTGTGATACTTGGATCGCGATCCAAATTCATGGATTGATGGATCGCGGTTGAATGCTACACGTTCAATATTTATCACGTCAGTATTCATAAAATTTTTGCTAAGTGTGTTCACGAAAACCTGACTGCACAAGTACTTAAATGCACAGACAAGTGAATACCGCTAATTTTTATTTCACTGCCTACTGCTGTATCGCGTATTGATGCCACAAAATATGCTACACGTTCAATATTTATTGACAGTTTTGCGATCCGCGATCTAGATTTCAAAATATTTAAATATTTTGCGATCTGGATCACGATCCGTCAATATTGCATGCTACACGCTCAATAAATATCACGATACTGTATATTGATCAATATATATTGAACGTGTAACAGGCGCCTATGAATTCTACGGAATTCTGCGTCTGAACTTACGACACTATTGAAACTGTGTCTTTTTTTTTATTAATTAGAAAGAAAAAAAATTACAAAAGATGTTCTAAGTGTCCTCCATTGTTTTTAATGTAATACTTCTACTAAGTTCATGTTTGAGGTTAGTTTGGTTAATTTTTTACTGTACAATAAATCTTGCAAAGTGATTATTAACTAAGACTGCAAATTTGCCAATGGATGCAATAAAATGAGTAAAATTTACCTCCACTTAGTTAACAATACTTTGCCAAAGCTATAAGAAAATTTGCCCTTACAGAATAGATGCGCAATAATTGTCCAACATGATGGAGCTCCGCTTAATTACAGCAGAAGCGTTACTGAGTGGTTGGACATAAACTATCTTGCTAGCTGGACTGGTAGAAGTGGTCAATTAGGTGGCCTCAATGATCATCACCCGATTTGAGTCCACTGAATTTTTTGTTGTAGTGTGTTTTGGGTTGGTGGGTTCGTTGATGCACCGTTAGAAAAGTTAGTTTATTGCCTTTCAAATTAGCTTTTAAAATAAGTTTTCCGTGCATTTCTTTTTCTGCCAGAAAATATAATGTGCATCAAAGTAATTTTGATGACAAATGACTAATTAACCCTGTAACTCCATAAGGTTGTGAAAATAGACCACTTCCCTCCCATACGATTTTATGCTCACCTTTCACCTCCGTTAATAGTTGCAATCTATTGCGAGACACCCTGTATAAAAGTGATGTGACACTGTACGGATGTTTGACAATCACGCGAGAACCACTGAACTGATTTAGACGATTTGTTATTTCAACTCAATTATGATAGGCTACGTTAAAATATCCACGCCTACATTTCACGCCGTCATATGCAAAAATTTCTATACTTAAGACGTTTTTGGTAATATAAGACTACAAATTAGTAATTTTCTTTGTATGGCGACTTTCGGCAACTGTACTAAAAATAGGCATGGACACTAGGTATATGACTTTTTTGTAACATATATTGTGCAGGGCCGTACATGATGAGAAATGACAAAAAAATAATAACTGCGTTTTTAGTTTTTCATTTTATTAAAAAAAAAATCCCGCACCGACCAAGATTAAAAATTGTGGGTATTAAACTGCAAGAAGAAGACAACTCAATTGAAAAGGCCTACAATTTTTTGTAATGTACAAATATTCGGTTTATTTATGAGTTCTGTTTTACTTTTTTTATTTTCAATATCAAATAAAATAAAAATCAAGTTCAAAGTTCGTTTAGTTTTACAATAAGTATAGATTTTTTGTATTACTTTAATGGCTCGTTCTGCACAAATATTGGTTCGTTTTCAATTTAGAATAGCGGAATCTTCCTCCACCCAGTGTTTAAGTAAACATTTATGAGCATTTTTGAAGGGCTTTACAGATGTTTCCAAATTTTCAAAGTTATTGTAGCGAAAACGTTGATCTGAAAACCATATATCGTACCATGCGCTGCATATAAATTGACAAATTTGCAAAAGTTCTGTCCTGTGTTCGGGTTTGAGTATAAAAGTTAAAAGGTGCCAGAATGGTTCTGGAATTCCAGCGGGCGTTACTGAGTGCTGGTAATACACTTAATTTGATAAAAGGAAATAAGTAATTTTTCTCATAATATTTGAATGCTTGTCCTAGTTCGTACAAATATTGCATGTCATCACGCCACTTGATACTGTGTATTTCCAATATGATATCGCTTTGCTTGAAGTTTTGTTTAAGATTTTCGTATTCGGTAATCAATTCTGTAAAAATATCGTACGAAATATTTGGTGATGTTGATTTTGCAACAAGCATTTCATTCATGACATGCTTTAGAATCAAATCTAAAACATGATGTTGACAACTAACATATTACGGAGGTGAAAAATATTTTTCCTGAAACGATGTCTGCATTTAATGAACAATTCCATTTTTTTTCCTGTATTGACATTTGTTGTATCACAAATAATTATTTTAATGGAATTCCATAGTTTAAATGTATCTAAAATTTTGTTGATGCCTGCAATATAATATCATAGTTAGTTATCTATTTAAAAACTTTTTATTTAATTAGCACCTTCAATTGTCAAACTTTTTCCATTTTGAAGCTCCATGACCGCCAACCTGACTTCTTTAAGCCCGTTTGTCAACACCACTACCTGAACATTTTTTACCATATTTCTCCCCATCAAAATGCAAACACCAATTTTTTTCTTTTAATGTAGCCATATACTTTTCTTTCATACATTCCGCTGCTTTTATTGAGACCTTGTAGACACCAGATTGTGAGGGTGTTGGAATATCAATACCCGATTTCACCAACTCTTTACATATTTTTGCTGCATTTCTCGTACTCACGTTCTCGTGGTCACTTTTTTAACTCTTGGTTCATAGCTATCATCGTCTGATGCATAGAATTCTGTGTCTTCTTCTATGGACGATATTGTTGTGTCAGATACATTTATGTCTGGGACCAAGGCGGTCGTGACTTTTTTTTCCAAAAAAGCAGCTTTTGATGGATGAATAATCATTTTCTTGGCTGTTGTGTATACAATATCTCCTTTCGTACTTGTTTGAAGTGCGTACAACTTTTTATCTTCCATGCTTAGCCAAATGCCTTCTGGATTGGTTACATCAAATAATTCTTCAAACACTATTGTTGGGTTTCAAAATCAAAACAAAAAAGCAAAACATCTTTTAAACTTTAATCTTGGTCGGTGCGGAATTTTTTTCTTATAAAATGAAAAACTAAAAACGCAGTTATTATATTTTTGCTATTTCTCATCATATACGGCCATGCATAATTTTTTTTTTTTTTCAAAAAATGCAAAAAGTCATATACCTAATGGACACTCTATTTTTACGCCCCTTTTCCAGGGGATAAGCATGAATTGAAGTAAAGTGCGCTAGGTATAAACTTAATTAAGCTGAAATTTTGGTATTCGATTTGTTTCGAGTACGGTATGGTTTAGGAAGAAAAACTTTTCCACACCCTTTTTACCGCCCACAAATAAAAAAAATGCTTTATTGCAGCCGGTTTAGGTCGTATTCCCCTGACTTGGCAACACTGATAGATACTTGGCTCTAAAAAACATTGGCAAAAAACTTTAAGCCTTCGTCTTCCAAGAATCTCTAAGCTCTAAGAATTAGATCCAAGATAGCCAACATTTGCGTAAACGTTTTATTTGTGAAGGATATCATCAAGAGTTGGTCTTGAATTTATTTCAGACCGCTATTAGAGAAGTTAGCGTTCTATTTGCGGGCTGTGACGGGTGGGGTAGCAGGCTTTTTGAAAGTCATCAAAAAGTATGTGATGGTCGAGTGTCAAAAGTGAACGTGCTTATGGCGAAGATTGTGTGATTAGAAAAATACACCACCATATGGCACTCACACACATTCAACACACCTCACAAATTTACTTACTTTTGCGTATGACTTACACATTCAATGGCAAAAAAGCATCTAGTACGTGTTGTCCTTGCTACTTACTTGTGTTTGTACGTGTGCTCTTTGCCTCGATGTCCTTTCGTGCTTTGACTGCTTGTCACAGCCATTCAAGTGAGCTTCCAAGAATTGCACGAACATTGATTTGCACAAATTGGAAAAGTTGAGCAAATATTTGACTTATCCGTAACGGTATCAGCTGCTTAAGGACACACACCCACGCCAAATGGTCACTCATGTAACCAGTGATTGCTTTATATGTATTGGTGTGTGTAATCAAACGATGTTTCTAACTTGTAGCTGCTAACTTACTGCCAAGTAGAATAAACATCGCAAAAGCAGCTAACAACATAGCAGGAGCAACAGCAGCAAAGGAAGCAGCATGTCCTCTTTTCTTTTATTTTCTTTTCTTTCCTTTATTGTCCTCGTAATCGTTGCCTCATTTTGCAATGACAAACAAACTAATTGCTTGGATTTTTTTTATCAACTGATTCTAAGCATACTTCGTCCATAGGTTTGCAAATAAGGGCTTTGAAAGATTACAAAATATTTGAGGAAAAGAGAGAAATTCTAATTGAAGAATTAAATTTTAGCCAAATAATTTTATTGGGGAAAAGCAGTTTCAATTTAAAAAAAAAAAAAAAATTTGACCAAATTAATCCAAAATGGTATATTTCTTACTTAGTTCAGATCACAAAATATGGAAATTAAAATGAATTGAAATTTGGATTCCATCGTCTGGAATCTAAGGAATAAAGGAAGCTCTTAGAAACGAGCCCCATATCAATATCAGTACTAGTAAAGCCAACTCTGCACTTGGTTTTGTAAAACATTGGTTCAAGGAATTCCCGAACCCATATGTTACAAAATCACTTTTCCTTATCTTTGTTAGGCCAATACTTGAATATGCTAGCTAGATTTTATCACCCTTCTGTGTCTCTCATTCGCTGCGTTTCAAAGCCATTCGACGAAGATTTATTCGATTTGCGCTTCGCATCTTTCTCCGTTCCAATAGCTTTAACTTACCACCTTACACTGATCGTCTGATGTGAATAGCTTAAAAAATTAACTCTTTTAAGAAGGGTCGTTGCAGACGTTCTCTTTATTCATCAACTACTAGGCGGCACCCATGATACAAAGAACTACAGATGAAGTATTGCGCATGTGCGCCATCTTTGTTGTGATGTAGTTCGAGCTTGTCAAAGTGGCTCTATAAAAACGTAGTCACAATATACTTAAAGCGGATAATTTATTTATAGCGATGAAGAAATATCGACATTTTCTTATTGAAACTTGGTTTATTGAAATGAAATAAATTATATTATAAATATATATATACTAGCTGAACCCGGTGTGCTTCGCTACCCTCTCGTATAAAATAAAATTAAAAGTATTTATATATTTGCAAAAATTAATTTATTTAATTTAATTATTGCAATGCTTCGCCTCTTTTTTTGTTGTAAACCAATTAGAATTCAGCACTAAATCGCATGTAATTTGCTTCATGCTCCCCCTTTTTATTTTTAGACCAATCAAAAAGCAGCAATTACACAATCAGCTGTTTCGCAGTCAGTTGTGGGAGAATGAGAATGGGGTTACCCCACTCTCTATTTTAATTCACACGTATTATAAAATCATCTGTTTTGAAGACAGTGGTGGAAGAAAGAGAATGGGGCTACCCCACTATTTTAATTAATATGTGTTTTAAATTTGTGGTAAAGCCGTTAATAAACGTAGTAAAAAAGTAGGTGCAGAAGTGTGCATGGTCGAAAAATATTATCATGTAATAAGTATTGCTGAGTCAAATCTGAACGCTGTGAAAATTTAAGATCGGTTATCAGGTCCAGCCTCCAATATATCGCAAACAAAGGGGCGTGCTCCGCCCACTTTTCTTTTGGTTCGTATTTCTATTCATGCCAATACCATATATAGCAAATACTGCCGCCGTTGGTCAAAAAATGCCCAAGATATGACGATTTTAAATTTTGGGTTATATGGGCGAGGCCACGCCCCTTCGTTCACTCACAACTTTATATAGTCAAGAATTTATTATTTCGTAAGAATATCCTATTGTGAAAATTTAATGACGATCGGTTCAGTAGTTAAGACTATATTGCGATTTTTAATTTTCCTAAAAAGGGGCGTGGTCCCACCCACTTTTCTCCTGGTACGTATTCCTAACTATGCCAATACCATATGTACTAAATAGCATCAACGTAGGTCAAAAAATGCCAAAAATATGGCGATTTAAATTTTTGGGTTATATGGGCAGTGCCACGCCCCTTTGTCCAATAAAAACTTCATATAGCCTATTATTCTTTCCAGAGCCATAGTAAAATGCTGTGAAAGTTTCAGGAAGATCGGTTTAAGGGTTTGGCCTCCTATAAAGCACAAACAAACAAACAAGCAGACAGACAGACATTCATTTTTATATATAAAGATTGAAAGCAGATTAATTATAATCAAAGTAAAATGGGGCGAAAAAGGGGGATTTGGTAATAAAAAATCTATGGCTACCTTACCTGTAGATAAAAAGTATATAAAACTTTAGGTAAATACATATTACAAAAAAAGTATTTTGTATAGCAAACATTGTTAGTGGTATAAGTAAGTATCTGAATTAAAAAAAGGGGGGGGGGTTAAGTGGGCGTGGTTCATAGTAATATGGCGACGTTAACAATATAAGGAGCATTATACTACCAAATAAAAAAATAATCCGTTGGAAGGAACAAATTTGTACAGAGAACAAAAAGTTTAAACTTAAATTTGGCATGAAAAGGGGCGTGAAAGGGGGCGTGGCGTAAGAAATGTTTATTTCTATCTTGCCTGGAGTATAATGTGTATACAATTTGATGTGCATCTGTTAAAAACTATATGGGAGCAATTACATAATTTTAAAAAAGTAGGCGTAAAAGTGGGAGTGGTCGAAAAAGTACCCTATTAATTATGTCAGAGTTCCAGTTAAATGCTGTGAAAATTTCAGGAAGATCGGTCCAGAGGTTTGGTCTCCTATAAGGTACAAACAAACAAACAAATAAACAAACACACATTCCATTTTATAGAGTAGAAGGGGGCAATGTCGCAATGGCTTTTTTAGGCCTGGCCTACACTGGCCTACTGACCTACAGAGCTCATGCATACAATACTAGCAATATCCATGTGTAAGGGCAATATGTGCGACGTTTTTTAAAAATCGCACGTTCTCGGGACGACGAAAGTGTTTTTTTATCGGATCAAAAAGTTTTTTATCAGGTAAGTGTTTTCTTAATGCAAATTTTCCGCCGAAAAAAAGATGTATTGTGATCGAAAAAATTTTTGTTCTTTACCGATTTGTCGAAGTCAACCTTGAAAACGACCTTTGGGGCAATGTCGTGCATTTGATGTGAGGCAATGTCGTGCACTATACAGAAAAGAAAAGGGAAGGAAACGCGGTCGCCCTAGTGTACCAAGGGAGTCGTGAAGCCATAACAAAACGCTACAATCAAATTAAAATTTTCCAAAATTTTTTCTCAATGTCAAATCAATGTCAAATATTGTTTTTCTTTCCGTGTTTCATATAGCAAATTGCCTATTTTCACTTTTCTTTTCATAAAATTGTACTTTTTGATCATATTTCGGACTTGTGTATATTGCCTTATAATTTCCAATAATAAATAAATAAACAATAATGCTAAATCTGCTTGAATCGAACCACTACCTATCGTTTTTCACACATTCTGATACCTTTACAATACAATGCACGACATTACCCCACAAATTTTGAGGGGGGTAGTGTCGTGCACATCTTTTTTTAATTTCTACTAACACGATTTCATGCTACACAAATATTGTTACACATGAATGTTACCAACCAAATTATCTTTCGGTCGGATGCTTACTCGTTGTATTCGCTTGTCATGTACGGCTTTACGAGCACTTTAAAGTTAAGTGCACGACATTACCCCCTCTACTCTATATATAGATTAAAGAAAAAATAAAAAATATGTATGTTTTTGTCCAGCAAACACAATTTTTATGTGAATGTGTTTAAAAATTACGTTTATAAAACAAAAAGACACAGTTTCGATAGTATCGTAAGTTCAGACGCAGAATTCCGTAGAATTCATACAATAATAGAGAAAAATTCTGGTTTTTTTTCGTTTATGTTTTTCAAAACTATTTTAAGGCATTTCATCTTCTAAATAAAAATTATTACAAAAAATTTTGTTGTTGTTGCCTTCTTCAAACTTACCTTATCTAAAAAGTTCACAATTAAATTCATGTAAAAATTGGTTTTGTTTTATAAAAAGTTTTCGTTTGATATTTTTAGTGATGAGTTTGTTGTTCTTGTTGATTTTTATGCTGGTTTAAACTAAATGTAATTCAAAGTTGTGTTAAATAAATGGAAATAAATATCGGAAAAATTTGAATTATTTATTTTTCCTGTAGTAAAGAGCATATATGTATTTATATAATTTAATGCTCTACAAAAAAGTATGCCATATTTTTTCCGTAAGCCTCACCATTTAAATGATATTGAAGATTTAAGTTTGATTATTTTAAGACATATTTCATGTTTGTTTATGAATTTTATAACTCGACAATGACTATTATAAAATACGCAATACAAATTTTTGTAGAAAATTAACTGCTCTATAAAAATGGTACCGTATGTTTAGTCGATTAAAATAAGCGTTCAAAAGATATTCGTCATCAAACTTTCTTGTGTACTGATTTTAAGAGTTTTTGATTAGATAATTGAAAAATTTCAATTTAATTTATAAGTTTTGAGAAAATTTACACGAATTTTAGTTTTTATCAACTGAGAAACTTCAAAATATTTTTCAAATTTTTTTATGTGTAAGTATCTTTGTCTACATTTATACAAATATATTGTACATTACTTATCGCTTAGTTAATTATTTATTAATAAAAAAAGCAAAGTTTTCATAACAAATATATTATATGTTTAAATTTTAGAGAAAAAAAATGTCCAATTATAAAATAGTTTTTATATCAATTTTCAAATGAGTTATTAGTTTTCAAACATTTTTTTGTTGCAAGTAGGGTAATTTTTTAGATGCTTTTTAACAACTTGCAATAAAAATTGAAATTGCTCTTTTTTTTTTTTAAACATTGGTTATATTCACTTACTTATGCGACACCTCGCTCTGCCACATCATTAACAACTTTCAATTGTGCAAAAATTCTTTATTTTCATTATAACTGTCATTAATAAAACATAAATCAATATTTTTTTCAAGAAAATCATACGGCAGATCAAAGAGTCTTACTTGACTTATGCTGTGAAATGTTTTTTTTTGCAAAATTGAATCTAATTTTTTTTTAATCAATTATAAATCTTCTTGCTGTAGAACCTGTACTTTTGCAAGTCTTAACAGCTTCGACAATATTCATCTTTATGTTTCATGAAACAGTAACATCAAAAAGTGATTTTTTTTCAAATATTTTGAAAATAAAACTCAAATAATACTTATGTTAATGACAAAAAATTAAATTTGTTTGAAATGCATAAATTAAATTGAAATTTTTCGGTTATATAAACAAAAATTAAATATGTCTCAAAATAATCAAACTTAAGTCTTCAAAATCATTTATATGGTGAGGTTTACAGAAAAATATAAGATACCTCTTCTGTAGAGCATTAAACTTCCTACAAAATTCTTAGAAAACACTTTTCTGTACAATCAATTAATGATGAGGTATGAAAAAAAATGCGATGCGGAGCACCTTCCTATTAAAGTTAAGAGCTCATATTTGGTGAGAATTTTTTTAAGGTGTCTAGCAACCCATTTTTCCGTGTCACTTTAAAAAAAAATAATTGATTTTTTGACATACCCTTATATGTATATTTTAAAAGTAATTTAAAATTAAAATTTTAGTTAACAAAATATATTTTTAATATGGAATAAATATAATGCATAACAGAATTAATTCGAATTTATTATGGTATTTAAAAAATGAATAGCTTTGCAAAGAACAACGCATTCTTAGTAACGCATGCGCAAACCTCCTTAGTAATAATACATACTGGCTCTGTAGCTACACGCATCTGTATTCTCTATTGCAGCGTTTCTTAACCTGGGGTCCGCGGACCCCTGGGGTCCCGAGAGAATATATATGGGGGTCCGCCGTCTAATCTATGGACATATGAATTAATAATTTTTTTAAGTATTTATGTCCACTTCACTATACAACTTTATGTCCACTCATGAAATACCGTGGGATAAATGTGTGGCAGTTAGTACCGACGGTGCTCGGGCTATGACCGGTACACGAACAAAACTTCAGGCGCGCGTGAAGAAGATGAATCCATCTATTATCTGGCATCACTGTTGCATTCATAGAGAGGCATTAACTGCTAAAAATATGCCAGAAAAATTAAAAACAGTTTTGGATGACATAGCGCAGGTCGTGAATTTTATTAAAGCCAGGCCTCTAAATTCCCGTATTTTCGGTATGATATGTAAAGAAATGGGCAGCATTCACATGCAGTTGTTTTTGCGTGCTGAGGTGCGTTGGTTGTCTCGTAGCAAAGTCGTGTCGCGTGTTTTTGAGCTTAGAGATGAGATCAGAATGGTTTTTTTTTAATAATTCTGTTGGCAGCGCCAATAAACATGCAAATCATTTCAATAACTTTGAATGGCTTACAATGGTGGCATGTTTGGCTGATATCTTTAGTGCCCTGAACGAGCTGAACTTAAGTCTACAAGGAAGAGATAACAACATCTAAAATGTTGAAGATAAAATAGAAACTATGATAAAAAACTTGACTTTTGGACTAATCGTACAATTAAAAAAAACTATAATCAATTTCCTACACTGGTAGCGTTTTTGGAATCCTCTGGTGGAGAAATTTTGCCAACGCAAGTAGAAGAGGAAATGATTAAACACCTCCGCGGTTTGACGTCTCCTTTTAAGGATTATTTTCCAGAACCCGACAGAAATAAAAACTGGATAGCAGACCGTTTCAACGCAGAGGTTTTAGATAAAATCGGCTTGACAACGGTACAGGAAAATCAATTAATAGAAATATCATATGATTCAGCTTTAAAACGTTATTTGAAAGAATCGTCTTTATTAAGTTTTTGGGTAAATTTAAAAAATGTTTATAAAGAAATATCAGAAGCACTAAAATATTTACTGCTTTTCTCGTCCACATATCTCTGTGAAAAGGCATTCTCTGCACCAAAAACAAATACAGAAACAGATTACAATTGGAATCAGATTTGAGATTACAACTAAGTAAAAATATCAACCCAAATATTACTAATTTAGTTTCAAAACAGCAGTACCAACCTTCACATTAATACAGCATTTTTAATTTTTATAAAAATTTCATTTTTTCAGTACTAAAATAATTTGTCCAAAATTTATTCCTGTGTTTTTATTAAAGGGTCCTTGAACTTGTGCGTGATTTTCTAGGGGTCCGCGGAGTGAAAAAGGTTAAGAAACGCTGCTCTATTTTATTTATCTTGCTGAAAATAAACTTTCTTTTATTCGTACTCCAACTCATGGCAGAATAACCAGCTAGGGCCAACAACCACAACGAAAGCAGCACAACAACAAACGACACGATTGCGAACCAAACGAACAACAACAACAGCATAAGCAGCTGCTGAAAAAGTTACTCAAGCAGCTTGTGTTTTTCCCATTCGAATATATCAATTTTTATTCTTCTTAGATTTTGCTATTTTGTGACTTTATTAAATAAGTGACAAAATCAAAATGAGATATTTGTTTTATTCGTACTCTAACTGATATTTTGGCATATATTTGTTTTTCGTACGATGAATATGAAAGGCTATAGGCATACCCTAAATTGTCAACTAAACTTCTTAAATAAGTTTGAAGAAATTTGTGAAAATGACCCCCATACAAACCGCGCTGTAAGACGTAATTCTACGTCAAAAACACAGTTCAATTATTACTTTTTGAACTAAGTTTAATTTTTGAATTAAATGCTTTAAATGATTTAAATAAAGTGATTTGCTTGGCTAAAATCTAAAAAACGACACTGTTTTCCAACACAGTTTCCGTTGTTTCGTACGTCGTTCTTCCGACAACCTTCTTAGAGTTGCTCCGTTTTGCTTGCCTCTGTTACAAGAAAATATGATTTTAGAAATTTTTCTTTGTATGCTCTGAAAAGCGAATTCATACCCAAGGGGGTATGAGGAATTCATACAAGGGAGTCCAATTCCGGAAAAATCTAGTCGAATCTTACCTCAATGTTCAGTTGCTTTTTGACAAGTCGTAATGTAAATTAACGTAGAAATCCAACTTCCAGGGATCTATACGTCCCGTCACGTTACGTTACGTTTATTATAATCACTTGTATAAGTAAGTATTGTTTCAAACAATAAGTGAAAGAACGCACTGCCTCAATTGACATTGTCTCTCAGTACGTTTTTTCTATTATAATTGGACCTTAACAGCTGCTTTGACAGTTCAGTTCGGACAAAGGTGAAAAAAGAGTACTTTTCTCTCAAGTGACAACCTATATTCAGGGTTGCCAGTTTGGTAATTAAATACTCCAGTTTGGTAAGAGGTGGGAGGAGTTTTTTAGTTTTTTTTCAAATTCCAAACATCGAGTGCATAATTAAGATTACAACTTATTTGAAACATTTGTAGCTATTGTACTCATTTTTGTGGAATTTAAGGAGACTCTACTGATTTCAAAAAGTAACTTTGTATAGGAGGTAGGATTGGTTTCCATTCGATTTTTCAAATTAAATACTCAAAGCGCATAGGTTCAATGTTTAATTTTATGTGGCAAAATTTTAAGTCATTAAAATTGTTTTTGTGGAATTTAAAGGCATTTTACCGTTTTGGCAAAGCCACTTTGTACGGGAGGTAGGCTTGGTTTTCATCCGATTTGGCTAATTTTTTTAACTTGATTGAAATTATTTGTACTTATCCTTAAAACAAAAGTGATGTTCAAATATGTCGCGTGACAAATGTCGCGTGCTAAATTATTCACATGCAAAATTAATGCTTAACACAAAAAAAAAAAACGAATGCGGTTTTTCCAATTTGAGTGATATGATTTCTAAGTGACGTTTCAGCCGTTTGTAGTATGCCATGGTCTGTAATTTTTTTATTTAATGTATTTAGTAATATTTACAATTTCATCATGGAGAGATAAACACAAGAAGAACGTTTACAAATTATTCAATTTTTTTATGAAAATAATCGTTACTCAATGGCAACTTTTCGTGCGCTTCTGCCATTTTATGGTCGTAATAATCGTTCACCTGTGCTCGCTGTTCGTAGAATTGTTGCAAATTACGAGCGTACATTTTCTTTACATAATTTTCAAGTGACAATAATAAAGAACTGCTCGAAGTAATGAAAATGTAGCAGCTGTTGAGGCAAGTGTTGTTGAAGACCGCAATTTATCGATTCCAAGACGTTGTAAACAATTAAGACGTTGTCAATAATTGGGATGTTGTCAACAATTGGGACTGCCTCAAACCACAACCTGGCAGATTTGAGAAAGGGTTTGGGATTGCATCCATACAAAATTGTTATCACTCAAGTTCTGAAGCCATTGGACTACCGTAAACGTCATGAATTTTCTGATTTTGTCTTGGAACAACTTGAAAACGATAACGATTTTTTAAGAAAATCATCTTCTCCGATGAGGCTTACTTTCATCTGAGTGTTGCGGTAAATAAACAATACTGTCGATTCTGGTGCGAAGGAAATCCACAAATTATTCATGAACAACCATTACATTCACCTAAATTGACAGTTTGGTGTTACACCATTACTGTCAATGAAGAGCGGTATGGATCAATGATAGCCAAATTTTAATGGCCGAAATTGGAAGAAGTTGATTTTGACAACATCTGGTTCCAACAAGACGGGGTTATGTACAACACAGCAAGTGCAAAAACCGAATTATTGCTAGAAAAGTTTGGAGTTTCGATTATTTCAAGAAGTCCAAGAAGTTGTTATTTAACACCTTTAGTATGCTGTAGGGACGAAAATTTTTAAGCATTTAATTCTACACGCGAAATTTTGGTGTAGACTCAACACTAACACATACTTACTATAACCAGTTTGTTGAATGTGTTAGATGAGCATTATTGTTGAATGTCAAATTTCCATGCCAATTAAATGTACCGACATATAAAAGACAGCGAAATTTTGACATTTTCACTCTACCTCCAGTCTCGGTTGTAAACAGCACACTAACAAACGAAAAAAAAATGTCGCTACCTTTTCGCTGTCAAAAACGCAATGTATATCTTACGGAAGATTTATTTTCGCTTCTACAGCATACTAAGCTTTAGCAATAAACAAGACTCTCTTCAAGCTTTAGAAGTCAATATTGAACGTGCTATTTATGACATACGACTTGATTTAGTGGAAAAAGTGCTCGTAAATTGGGTTCATCGATTTCGTTGCTACAAAACAAGAAGTGGACGCCATTTGAAAGACCCCAGCAAACCGAAGTTTCCGAATTCGTAACCAATTCGTTACGAATTTTTTAAAATTATTCCGAGTTCGGCATCCGAATTTATTCTGGTTTTGTAACGAAAATCTTATGGCGGGGTTGACACGAATTCGTAACGAATTCGGAAGGAATTTTAGTAATAAATTCGTAACGAATTCGTAAAGAATTGTAGTATCGTAGTCGTAACAAATTCGTAAGGAATTGACGTATCGATATCGGAACAAATTCGTAAGCAATTATCGTTTTTGTAATGAATTCGTAACAAATTCATAACAATATCTTAACGAATTGTAGCACCGAATTCGTAACGAAATGAAGCATTCATTTCGCAACGATCTCTTAATGATTTTTGTATCGTATGTAATACAAAATGAAATAACAATTTCGAATCAAAGTTTAGTTAATCAATCCGCTTAAGATGCCCCAGACTATATGCTTTGTACAAATGACATGCCAAAAATTACAGATCCTTTGCAACTACTATTATGGAACATATATAAATGTGAATTTGACATGTCGATTGTATTTGCATCTATAAAAATTAAAATTAGAACCATCTCTAGTATCATCTGTTTTAAAGAAAAAGTTGTTTAAAACTAAGTTATTTTACAAATGGGAAATTATTTAAAATGTCGCTAGGCTCATGGCCTACCAATTTTTTTCAGCTCGAAATATTTAACAGTGCACCCTAAACAAGTGCGCGTTGCGCTGCGTACCCAAGCGCCACGCAACTTTATTTTACGCTTAACCTAAACAAGTGCGCTGCGGAAAGAACTGCTGCTCTCGAACCAGCTCAGACTGATGGTTTAAAAAACTTTTAGTATTGTGTAAAAATCTATTAATATTGCAAATACTTCCATTTGCAATTGAGATTAATTAATTAATAGCAGCCGATTGCTCTTTGTTCTAATACTTTGGTTTTATGCAGCCAACTTCACATCCGAACGCACTGTCAAAATTGGAAATTCGATTCATGTTGCGGTAGTCCGGTGCGTGTTTCGGTAGGCTTCATACAAAATGTATGTGCATGAGCCGATTTTGACAGTTAAACCACGCACGCGCACTTGTTTAGGGTGGACTGTAAAACACATTACAATTTAAATTTGAAAATTTGATTTCGGAAATCTTTCGAATTATTCGGAAATGTTCCGAAATAACTGTTGCGAAATAGTTACGAATTCGTTAGGTATTCTCGAAATAGTTTCGAACTATTCGGAATTCAGACAAATTCGAAAACTTTGGTTTGCTGGGACGTTTTATGCAAAACTTAATTGTATCGATTGTACTTCACATTAAATAAAAACCATTTGAATTTCCTTAACAATTAGTGTGTATTTTTTTTTTAATAAATCATATCACTCAAATTGGAAAACACCCAGAATGCTACAAAAATGCTATCGAAAAATAAAAAAAAAAAAAATTGTTGCTGAGTTTTCTTTATGTTTGTGCACTTTAAAGGCAAAAAAATGTCGCGTGCTCGACTTCGGAAATGCCCAAATGGGTGAATTCTTGCGTTCGGACGTTACATTCGCATATATTTTTTTAATAAATTTCGCAAATTTTAATAACAGTTATTTAATTAAGATGTATCTGCATCTTACCGCTGTTAAATGAGACTAAAACTCGAACTTAGCATATTTCTGCGAAATGGTCGATCGCACCTTGAAAGTCTATTGGAACAAAAAATTAGCAAATTAAATAAGTTTAAAAAGAGCCCAACATCATCTCACATATCGTATTTTTCAAGCCACAGTTAACAATTTTATTTGTTCGGACATTACGTGTCGGACGTCACACATTTTTCCATTGCAGTTTAAATGGGTAATCTCTTCTCATGCAGAGAATATTCTAAATAATATTGTAACATGAAATTTTTACACAATATGAAGCATGATGTAAAAAAAAATTCTGCATTATTAACCCAAAAATCTTGTTTTTTGAGTTAAGACGTTATTCCAGCAAATGAGCGATATTGTACTTTCCTCGCCTCAATCATTCTTTCATTATCTTGAGCCAATGTCTTCCATTTTCACTAAAAGCAAACATTTTACAAAACATTAACTAAACATTTACGAAAAAAAATTACATTTGTGAAACAGTGCAGGCAATTTGATCATCATGGTAATTGAATTTATATGTGTAAATTGCTTTCATTAATAAAATTAAAATGTTTCTCTTAGCTCATATGAGCTGTTCAGAGCACAAGTGGCGTAAGTCCATTTTTTAGGGAAATTGAGTTAAGTACGTAGAAGTGAAGAGGAAAATGTAACCTATTTATGAGTACGGGCTAGAAACTCCTAGCTTACGTAATCTCTCAACAAAATGCAATACTTTGTTATTGCTCTGACAAATACCATTATTTTTTCTGAGCACAAGTGGCGTAAGTCCATTTTTGGTAGTTTTGAGAAAATTGAACGTTTAGAAAAATTCTTAAATAATTCTAAGTATGAAGAACTCAGTTTTGCTTATAAGCTTGGTCAAGAGCATAATTGGAGCTATCCATATCGTAAAAAATAAACTAAATATTACACGAAAACGATATTGCATATTAGTAAAAACATTTGGAATTGCGCCACTGAAAATTATTTTAAATTTCTCGTTTCCGCTGTAGAAATCTAATAGGAGATATTTTTCAAAACCTTTTTGATGACGAATGACAGCATTTTACCTAGAAGTTAGACAAAACCACCCCTTAGCGATTGTTTGCATTATTAAGGGAGATATAAAATTAATGTCCTCTGAAAATTTTTAAAAATTTCTCTTTTCCGCTGTAAAAATGTAATGGAAAATATTTTTAGGAATTTTTTAATGAGGAATGACAGCATTTTTTCATAGAAGTTGGACAAAACTACCCATTAGCGATTATCTCCATTATTAAGGGAGATATAAAATGAATGGACTTACGCCACTTGTCCTCTGAAAATTTTTTAAAATTCCTCCTTTTCGCTGTAAAAATGTAATGGCAAATATTTTTAAGAATTTTTTGATGAGGAATGACAGCATTTTTTCATAGAATTTGGACAAAACTACCCATTAGCGATTATCTTTATTATTAAGGGAGATATAAAATGAATGGACTTACGCCACTTGTCCTCTGAAAATTTTTTAAAATTCCTCCTTTCCGCTGTAAAAATGCAATGGAAAATATTTTTAAGAATTTTTTGGTAAGGATAGACAGAATTTAGTTTCAGAAGTGCGATTAAAACATCCCTTTGTGATTTTCTGAATAATTGAGGAGGCCAGAATGCATTTATTCTTATTAAAGTTAAAGTCTTATTAAACAGCTGAAATTAAACACAAGTAGGAATGTAATAATATGTAATATTTATTAATATATTAAAAAATGTAATAAAAAAATCTTTACAAATATAAGTTTTCATCGTTATCGTTGTCGTTATTTGGAGCAATGGTAAATTTTCGAAAAGGTATATATCAAAACTCCCTTTATAATGAAGATAATCGCTAAAGGATGATTTTGTCCAACTTCTATGTAAAAATTCTTAAAAATATTTTTCATTACATTTTTACAGTGGAAAAGGGTAATTTTAAAAAATTTTCAGAGGACAAGTGGCATAAGTCCATTCATTTTATATCTCCCTTAATAATAAAGATAATCGCAAATGGGTAGTTTTGTCCAACTTCTATGAAAAAATGCTGTCATTCCTCATCAAAAATTCTTAAAAATATTTTCCATTACATTTTTACAGCGGAAAGTAGGAATTTTAAAAAATTTTCAGAGGACAAGTGGCGTAAGTCCATTTATTTCAATTCTCCCTTAATAATGGAGATAATAGCTAATGGGTAGTTTTGTCCAACTTCTATGTAAAAATGCTGTGATTCCTCATCAAAAAATTCTTAAAAATATTTTCCATTTCATTTTTACAGCGGAAATTAGGAATTTTAAAAAATTTTCAGAGGACAAGTGACGTAAGTCCATTCATTTTATATCTCCCTTAATAATAAAGATAATCGCAAATGGGTAGTTTTGTCCAACTTCTATGAAAAAATGCTGTCATTCCTCATCAAAAAATTCTTAAAAATATTGTCCAAATTTTCAGAGGACAAGTGGCGTAAGTCCATTCATTTCATATCTCCCTTAATAATGAAGATAATCGCTAGTGGGTAGTTTTGTCCAACTTCTATGTAAAAATGCTGTTATTCCTCATCAAAAAGTTTTTGAAAAATATCTCCTATTAGATTTCTACAGCGGAAACGAGAAATTTAAAATAATTTTCAGTGGCGCAATTCAAAATTTTTTTACTAATATGCAATATTCTGCACCATTTTTATGTTCTATTTAGCTTATTTTGTACGATATGGATAGCTCCATTTATGCTCTTGACCTAGCTTATAAGCAAAACTGAGTTCTTTATACTTGGAATTTATTATAAGAATTTTTCTAAATGTTCAATTTTCTCAAAACTACCAAAAATGGACTTACGCCACTTGTGCTCTGAACAGCTCATATCATAAAATAATACGTTTTTAATAAATTTAAATTTTTTTGTCACGGTAGGCTTTTCTGTGGATTTGCCCCTATATATTCGAAAAATGTAAAAAAAAAAATTCAAAAGTGACCAACTAGACTACATACACCCTTAAGTTTCACCTCCACAATTGTGCTGCGGTAATGAGATCCATGATGATTGCCGATTTAATTTTAGTATTTTCTATCATCTCAAATTAACTCGTAAAAAACATTGGAAGATACTCTATAATCTGTTGGATGTACGAAGTTGCGTCCAATAAATAAGATATAAAAATGAAGTTGATTCTCTTTTATTGCAGAGCAAAATTACCTAAAGAAGTTCGTACGTTTGGCAGCAATAAAATCTGCTCTGCTGTGGAACTACTTTATTGATTTAGTTTTTGCTAAAGCTTTGCTATAGATAAAACTTTTAAGATTTATTCCCGTAAAAGTTTTTTCTGATTTAATAATAAACGATAATCAAAAAGCGATTTCAAGAAGTTAAGTCAGGTCGGATGACCATTTCATATATTTTAATTGTTGCTATCATTTGATAAACTATGTTAGTGTGTAGATATCATAAAAACAAAATAGTAAAAGTTGCTTGATTATCTTTAATAATGATTTTTTTATATTGCCTCACCAGGAGATGAGCTTAAGTTATAGTAGTTGGTTCTGAGTGCTGTGTTTTTGTATTTATAGTTCAGATTAGAAGAAAATGAAGGATACTTTTGAATTTATTTCTAAAATTTTAAAATCTTGTAAGAACAAACATGTTAAGAAAAGAAAGATGAAATTTGGTCTGATTAGGCAAAGTAAAAAAATTCCTTTTATCTTAATGGGAAAAAAACTTAAAAAAGTCATAATTCAAAATTCAATTTACCGGTTTAAGTAAAAACCCTAGACAGCAAACTAAATATGTATATAGAAGGTGAAGGAATAACAAAAAATGAAAGAAATTTAAGCTTAATTTAAAGAAACCAGTGTAATTCCTGAAAGATAAAAAAGGAGTTTTTCAAGGAGATGCGACTTAAATAGCTAAATTTATATTGTTTTTTGAATCTGCAAAACCATGTTAGTTTAGCATTCACTTCAATCAATGCATACATATTCAAAAAAATTGGTATTTCATTTTTATCTGCAACAAAATTTGTCTCTTTTTCTTTTCTAAAAATGTGTACACTTTATTATTGCCTCCCACCCTCCCTTTTCAGCGTCAAAATATTAGCATTCCTTTTATGAAGTGGCATTTTTAAAACTGTCAATAATGTTGGTGTTGATTTCTTGACAGCTGTCATTTTGAGTTTGGTTTGGTAGAAGGACATCGCATTAAAACACTGACAGCTAACACGGATATAAGAATCTTTCATGTTCTGTTGTTCTGCTATTGCCTTAGTGATTTCATCTTTTTTTTGCTAATATTATGAACAGAATAGCGATTCTTTGAAATTGACATTGTGTTTGGACTAAATGAAATGAATGTATAAATTTATCTTTTATGAAGAAAGCAGTCATTAATTAGTTATATTTAATTATATGGATTTTATTTGATAGAATATAGATTTTTTCATTTTTACACTAATAGTGGAAGTATTGCAAGACTATTAAGAAATTCGAAGTTCAATTACAGAATAAATGGATGCTAAGAATGTTCCAAGAACTTATTAGCTCTGTAAAATATCTACAGAAAAGCAGTTTAAAATAAAAAATTCTCTTTAGATGTAGTGGAATTAACTAATTTCATTCTAAAAATTCTATATTTGTCAATAAATTCACTTTTGAAATATGTTCAAACTGCTCCATTATATAAAGTTTTTATAGGGCTTTCATTTGACTTCATTTCTTTGAAAGCAATGCAATAATAAATTCATTGCCATCATGTAATCTTTACTTTTCTTTCACTGAACCAAAGTATTACTGAGAATTTAATTCAATTTTAATGTCAATTGTAAATGGTAGCTTTCATTTGTTCCTGAGTACTTCATCTTCTTCATTTCAATTTTGAATATTGTTTTTTCTACGCGGAAAAAATTGTCTCTATTATTACAGAGAATTGTTTGATATCAGAAAATGTAATTATATGTAAGAGATATTATTTAAGTACCAAATTCAGTCTTCTGGTTATACACCAAACATAAGAAAAGGTCAGTTTACTTAAATTTACAAATCAAAGTCATCAATAGGGACCGGAATCTCATGCACTAAAAACATCCAATATATGCGCATATATATGCACCTAAAATTATGAAAATATGCACTTAAAATATGCATTAAAAAACAAAAAATTTTTCAATATTTATGACAAACAATCACATAAATATGCATGTACTTACCACAAAAACACATAAAGCTCAAAAAATATTTGTAAATATTAGCTTAGTTTGTTTTCATTCCTCGTTTCAAGCTCAAGTTTAAACTTAATACGGAAAACAAAATCAACACGAACTATAAAATCAATATATGAATCTACACTCATTCAATTTCGAATTGAACTGTGCAATGTCGCTTGGTATGTTTTTCTGAGTTAAACCAGCAACGAAAAATAACATTTATTGATTCAACAAAAAATAGTTAATATATTTAAAAATAGAAGAAAGTTTAACAAAACTATAAATACGAATTTTGCGATATGGAATCAAAACTCTTCACATTGGCCAATCATATTTGAAAATTTGTTTATCGATTCAAATTAAGCAGACACAAAATGTTTTAACCAATTTTTTTTCAAAGCTGAATTATGGTGAATAATCGCTCATACTTATCTCGTTCTCTTAAAAGTGAAAGAGTAAGTTTTTTATTCTATAGGCCTCATATATTTAATTTACTTTTCTACAGATATTGCCTTGTTAGCAGAGACAACAAAATATGTTTTCAAATAGCGATTTTAGTGAAAATTTTACAAAATGTTGACCGAATTCTGAACACTGTTGCACTAAAAAATTTCTTGAATCTAAAAATCTTCCTATTTACGACTTAGGTGTAACAGATACCTTTCATTTGCACCCATTTTTTAGGTAGTTATTTTAGATTGATAAAAAGTTACGGCGAAAAAACCGGTGATTTTTGGCGAAAAAGTGATTTTTTAAATCGATTTCGATATCCTTTGGATTTAAGATCTATTTGAATCCAGCTCGAAGAATATGAGTGTAAAAAAAAATGTTTTTTTTTATCCACCTTACTGGCTGGCAAAAATCCTCTACCTAACCCTCCATGTGGGTGCCGGCTGGTAATAACCGCTACAGTGTTCTTAATCCTAAGACGGCGGTTAGCAGAGGGGGGGTTCTTCCTACCGTATTCTGACTCTTCAATAGTCTCGTATGGCATGGTAAGAATCCTCCCCATCGGTAGGGGTGTGGGCTGAATCAAGGTATAATGCGACCCGTGCTGAGGATTTGCTAGGCTGGAAGCCCATGTAATAAAGTCCAGTCTTTAACGGAGCCTCTCTGATACCTGGCCGTCTCAGAGTGTAACTGTGGCCTTACCGCGGCATTGGGGTTAGGGCGCGGTCGACATCTTTTCCCCTCTCTATTTTTTGATCACTCTACTGACAGACTCTGAGCCAAATCTCGGGTTGAATCGGGGCTGCACACGGGGATCTTTCATTCCCTGAATGCGGACCCGATCCCGTTCGAGGAATGGTTACAGAGCCTGTCGGTTTAACTCTCTTCATCTTGGTGGGGAGGGGGTGGTCGCACGACCAAGATGAATAAAATTAACAATAATAAACAGACAGATGGGCAATCTTTAAATGCCAACCAAGTGGAGCCTACAGCTACACTAGACACGTGGTCTTTAAACGCTCCTTTTGGCCAACAGCCTGCAGACGCGCAGTCTCTAAATGCTTCTGCTGCGGACGCTAATGCAGTGGTTACCAAACCTGGCACATGTGGAAGTAGCAACAAGGGCCCGGCTACAAAGATGCCATCCACCAAAAGGACAGGCCGTGATTCTCGGAAATCAGCGCTAAGGGTAAGGGATCGCATTGCGAAAATTCCCGAGAACCAGCGTACCGAGGCTCAGTGGAAGTCCTGGAAGTGGGCGGTAGGCACCTTGGAGGAGTCACAAGCTTCTCCACAACCCAAATCGGTGCCTACTAAGCGTCAGCGATCTCTAGAGGAGGTCCCTATGCCGGGCGCCAAGAAAATTTGTGGTAACACAGCCACTCCAAAACTCTTTAGTGAAATCGCGGCTGGACAAATTACCATTGCGGTGATTGACAGAAGCGACCCAGACGGCAGCATCTCGCCTGAAAAATGGAGGAAGGTAGTGGGAAAACTGGCCACTATCTTCATTCCGATTATGAAGGAGTTTCCCGGCAGAGGCCCTTCTTGTCGCGACAGTGGATGGCATCAAGGCCATGTAAAGCTGATCGCATGTGCTGACCAAAGGTCTCTAGATCTGTATAAGATCGCCATCTCAAGGATTGGTGAGGTATGGCCGGGCGCGAATCTCGCGGTCATTGATAGGGATCTGATCCCTAACAGACCAAGGGCGCGTTCCCGGCTCCCAGCCGAACACTCTGACCCTCAAATAATCCTTGAGACAATAAGGTTGGGAAATCATGGCCTACCAACAGCAAACTGGAAGGTGACACGGGTTGATGAGCCGAAGGGGGACTTTAGGTTGGTAACATTTGTTATCAACATTTGTTGTCATCAAAAGGTTTCGTGGTAGACTATGATTTCTCATCCAAAGAACTGAGGGTCTATAAAAAATATGAGGCGTTATTGGAGGAAGAGCAGGCTTCCAAAGCAATTAAAAACGCACCATCCTCTCAAACCTGCTACCCTGTGCTAGAACCGGAGGGCGTAAGCTCCGTGATGGAATTGGCACGCACATTTCGGCTATCCTCATTGGAGGATAGCCTTATTAAATCAGACGATGACTCTGACACAACTGTGGTGGAGGTTGATTTAGCTACTAGAAGCTCAAATGCTGAAGGTAGTACAAATTAACCTACACCACTCCAAGGCTGCGTCCGCCAGCCTGATAATCCGTCTCAGCAAAGATGGAGATAACATCGTCCTGATCCAGGAGCCATGGGTAGTCTGCGGAGTCAGGACTCCAGCATATACGCTTGTGTATACTAAATCACAAGGTAAACCAAGAGCGTGTATTTTAATTAAGAAAAACCTGAGTGTATTTACTCTCTCTAATTTCAGTAACAAAGACACCGTGGCTATAAGCGTCGAGATGGGCCAGAACAGCTTGTGGCTCGTCTCAGCATACCTCGCGCACGACCACGAAGTCCTCCCAGAAGACAACTTTAAAAATTTGGTCTCCACAGAAGCATCAAAAGCAAAGGGCCTAATTATCGGGTGCGATGCAAACCGCTCATCATGTGATCTGGGGTAGCTCAGACACCAACAAACGGGGTGAGTTTCTATTTGACTTCGTCCTCACAACTAATCTTAATATATGCAATATAGGTAATGAACCCACCTTCATTATAAGTAATAGACAGGAAGTTCTAGATATTACCCTTGCCTCTGACCATATATCTAATAGGGTAAAAAACTGGAGAGTTTCTAATGAACACTCCTTCTCAGACCATAGATATATTCTCTTTGATGTTGATAACTTTGACTCGAGATCATGCGAATTTCACTCTTGACTCTAAACTCTGACTCTGAAGGAATATACAATGATAGCTTTTATTGATATAGAAGGAGCCTTTAATAACGTCGAGGCAGGGGCCATCACCAGTGCGCTGACGGAGCTTGGGGTAGATGCCGCGCTGATAGCACTCATAAACGAAATGCTAGTTGGCAGGATTAAAAGTGCAAAATTTGGAGCGGCATCCACGCTAAGATCTGTACCAAGAGGAACCCCTCAGGGAGGGGTTCTATCGCCTCTACTCTGGAATTTAGCAGTGCATGAACTGCTAGGCAAACTAGAACTAGAGGGGTGCGGGGTGATAGCTTATGCCGATGACGTTGCTATTGTTACATCTGGATAATATATATCTACTCTCCGAGACATTATGCAAAACTGCCTAAATACTCTTGTCAACTGGACTATCAGCTGTGGGCTCAGCGTTAATCCTAATAAAACTGAGTTAGTAGTTTTCACAAGAAAACACAATGTACCTCAAATTAGCCCTCCTAAACTGGGAAATACAAGTCTTATCTTCTCAGATCAAGCAAAATACCTGGGCCTTATACTGGATAGGAAACTAAACTGGAAGCCCAATCTGCTCGAAAGAGCCAAAAAAGCGAACATTGCCCTATACTCTTGCAAAAAGGCGGTGGGTAGCAAATGGGGTTTACAGCCAAGTGTTACTCACTGGCTTTATACAGCAGTTGTAAGGCCAATATTGCTATATGGTGCTATTGTCTGGTGGCATGCACTCGAAAAACAGACTCACCATAACCTTCTCCGTAAAGTTAAAAGATCAGCTGAGCTGTGCATTAGCGGAGCCCTAAGAACCACTCCGGCAGACGCATTAGACACAATGCTCCATCTTACACCACTTGACATCCTAGCTAAACAGATGGCCGCTAATACAGCCATCCGCCTAGTAGCCACCTCCCAGTGGAAAGAAGGTACACTAGGACATTCTTGTATCAAGAAATTTCTCCCTCCTTTACCTAGGTCCATTGACTACATCACACAAAAACTACTCTTTGAGAGGAAGTTCGATGTATCCATTCCCTCTCGAGAAGAGTGGGAACAAGAAAACCGTTCACCTCACAATGTCATTGAGATCTTTACGGATGGATCAAAACTAGATGGCAAAGTAGGTGGAGGAGTCTACTCAGAAGCATTAAGCATCAATATAGCCTTCAGGCTCCCAGACCATTGCAGTGTATTTCAAGCTGAAATCGCTGCTATACATGAAGCGTTTACTTGGCTTCAGAAAAATGATATATCTTCCATGGATATATGCATACTTTCTGACAGTCAGGCCGCTCTGAAAGCCCTAGGAACTGTTGAAATAACATCTGAAACAGTTTTCAACTGCCGCAGATCTCTAAACGAGATGGCAGAGCCAGTCCAGCTTATTTTGAGTTAACTGGTAAAAAACATTTGCACTTTAATTTTACATAATAGTTTAGATATCGAAATAGATAAAGATAGGTAAATAAATTTCAACAAGTTTTTAAAGAATTAAAGAAATTTTAAAAAATTCTTTTTGGATAACGTTCTTGAGCTTCGTCAAATGCTTTTCGATTTTGAATCACAAACACCTAAGTAACTCGTAAAAAAAAGTTATTTCCTGTGTGTTGCTGTTAGAAAAAAAAAACTGTTTCGAAAAACCAGTGTAAAAAAACTCTACAAAATTGAATTAACTGGAAAAAATCAATAATTTTAAATTAACTTGATAAACATGTGTAGTAAATATATTAATTGCGCAAGGAATTATACATCGCTTTAATGTGTGTTTATTTTACCAATTTAAAAATGCGTGCAGGAACTCAAACCCGGTTTTTTGTCGGTAAGTCAACATTTTTAACCCTAGGATGTGCGACTGGGCCCATTTTGAGACCCATTTTCATTTGAGAAGTCGCCAATTTTATTTCTTGGCTCTGAACACCGAAATATTTTTTGTCAACTAACAAAACAAACTATAAAGAATTTACATTACTTTCGTAGAACAAACTGGCCTGTTTTTATAATAAGGACGTAAGTGAACCTATTGGGCCTCACAAGGCCCGTCCGTTAAATGTATGGGAAATGTCTGTAAGCTACTACATTAAATATATTCAAACACATTCGATTTGCAGGGCGGTTCTGGAAAATGTTCCTCTTAATTTATTTATTCATACGTTTTGAATTAAAAAGAATAAATTTTTTACATCATTCAGATAAAAGGTATGTGTACTCGATTGTCGAGGAACTTGCAAGCCGCTAGAACGGATTCATGTTAGAAAAATAAATATGTAGATAAGTGTGAATGCAGTGTGAGATCCGGTGGAAAAGATCTCCCTTAGCATACGGGGAACATTTCAAGAATAGCGACAACTGAAATTTTTGATTTTTCGATTGATATGGATTTTGGCTTTCTAAATCCAAATATGAAAAATTTCAGTCCGCTCGAAATAAGTTAAGGAGTTACAGGATTCCAAAGTTAAAAAATAGCCCATAAATTTAGTTTGTTTGTTCAGTTTTACAACAAAAAAAAAATATTGTTTAACATTAGGAAATTTTTGTAAGCTTATTTTAAAAGTTGAAAACCTGGGGGCTTAATAGTAATTAAAAATTTCAAACACGATGCTAGAAAGATTTTTACACGATCTTTAAAATATATTAGATTTTCTTATGTGTAAAAGCGTGTATCAACCGGTGTGCGTATGTTTACAAAATTAGTACCGAAAATCCGAGTAAGTAGCATCATATACACTCACAGAACAAAACCCATTGCCGCAACCGAATAATTGCCCTACTAACTTTGTCGATTGTAGGCAATTTTGTAAATGCATTTGCCACAATCGTTAATTTCCCAATTGATCTAATTGCGTCAATCCGTTGCGAGAACGGAACTGCAGACAAGTTTTTGAGCCATTCGGTTTTGCACAACGAACTGTTTATCGCGGTTACCAGAACTCGGTTATATGAACCTAGCGAGTGTAAAAAACAAACGATGAAAATAAGCATGCTTTGTTGTTTCTAATTTTGCAAATTTGCATCTTTTTAAGAAGAAATAAATTAGATTTATGTAAGCTGCACAAGTTATTTTTATTAAATATTGAATAAAAATATATTTTCTTTAATTTATTTCTTCACTTTGAACACTTAACCAATCACTTGCAGCGAGAATACCAACCAAATCATGAACAAAGGCGCGACGAACAACATAGCGAGTGTAAAAAACAAACGACGGAAAAAAGGATTTCTTTGTTGTTATTTATTGCACATTTGCAGTTATTTACGAAGAAATTAATTTAAATAATTTAAACTGCACAAGTTATATTAAATAAATATTCGATAAAATATATTTTTTAATTAATTTATTTACCATAAAACACTTAAACAACTTGCAGCGGGAAAACCGACTAAAAATCGACAGAATATTGAACAAAGGAGGAACGGGCAACACAGCGAGCGTGAAAAAAGCGACAGTTGTGGTTAAGGTGACCACGCATAAATTATTTTTATTGACTATTCGTCTGTTGCAATTGACTTTGATGGCGGTGCAACTGAATATTGAAACATCGTTGAAATTCGGTGGTAACGTAAGAACAGTTCTATTGACAGAACAAATAATGCGGATGTTTCAACTACTCCTTTTATATATAAATCTGTAATTGTACTGGTCAGTTGTTTTGGATAAATTGATATTGCTTAGATGGAAAGTAATTTGAAATGAAAAATTCCATTCAGTTCTTGCAACGAAAGGATAAATATTGAATTTTAACCGACTTGTTATTAAGGCATGAAGTTTCAATAATAAAATAAGCATTTACGTCAACCGAAAGTCGATTATGCTTATTTAATTACCGTAAAATAAACAGTGTTTTGATTGAAACAATTACTTTATGAGTACCCCAGTTAAAATGTATTTACTGTAACCAAACGCCAACAAATTATTTTTGTGAGTGTACGTAACATTTTGTTTGTGTTCATTCTACACTCACAGAACTAAGCCCATTGCCGGAACGGAATACTTGCCCTACTAACTTTGTCGATTGTAGGCAATTTTGTAAATGCAATTGCCACAATCGCCTATTTCCCAATTGAGCTAAATGCGTCATTCCGTTGCGAGAACGGAACTGCATACAAGTTTTTGAGCCATTCGGTTGTGCACAACGAACTGTATATCGCGTTTACCAGAACTCGGTTATATGAACCAAGTCTTCCCATCGCGAGAATACCGACCGAATCATGAACAAAGGCGCGACGAGGAACATAGCGAGTGTAAAACAGGGTTGATAAATGACTTTTTCATTTTGGTATAAAAATTTTGAAAAAAATTGTACTAAATGAAAAAAGAAAGTATGAAATGAAATTTTTATACCCACACGTTTAAAAAACGTAATGGGGGTATATTAATTTTGTCACTCCGTTTGTAATGCCGATAAGGAGGCGTGGCCGGTACAGAAAAGTGTATATATTCCTGATCAGCATCACCTCCTGAGTCAATTTAGCCATGTCCGTCTGTCCGTCTGTGTCCACGATAGCAGCCGTAATTTTTGAGCTATCATAACGAAATTCAAAATATAAGCTTTTTATACAAAAATGGAGGCCAAGTTAGAATCTGAGCAAAATCGGATAAAAACCACGCCTACCTCCCATACAAAGTGACTTAACCAAAACGGTAAGATCTCTTTAAATTCCATAAAAATCAATTTAATGACTTCAAATTTCGCACAGTGTCTTAAATATTTAATATTTATTTTGAATATTAAATTTGTAAAAATCAGATGAAAACCACACCTACCTCCCATACAAAGTGACTTAACCAAAATGGGAAAATCTCTTTAAATTCCACAAAAATCAATTTAATGACTTCAAATTTCGCACAGTGTCTTAAATATTAAGTATTTATTTTGAGCATTAAATTTGTAAAAATCGGATGAAAACCACGCCTACCTCCCATACAAAGTGACTTAACCAAAACGGGAACATCTCTTTAAATATATTTAACAGTTTGCTTAAGACTTTATATGTACTCTAATTCGGCATTGGGGGTATTTTAACTTCGGCCCAGTCGAAGATAATTCCTTATTAGTTTTTATATAAATTTTAATGCTTTAATGTTTTTAACAATTCAGTTCATAAACAAAAATGACAAAGGTTTTTATTAATTTTAATTAATAAAAAAGTTTATTATAATCACAAAAAGGAGCACAAGTGGTCTATAATATTCAGAGAAAGATATCACTAAAATCCAGGGCCGTAGTCAAGGGCATTTTTCAGGATTCAAACCCCTCAGAGGGTCGAAGTTTTAATAAAAATGAATGCATTTAAACATTGATATGAGTTGAATCCTGTAAACAACAATAGTGAAAACCAATGTATCGTGATTTATGAGATTAATCGTGATTCAGTCTAAATTATCATCACTATTGTTATCACTACCCTTAACATCGGTAGTTGTAGATGATGGTAGTGATGATAACAGTGATGCCAATAAGAATGACATATGTATACTGAAAAAACATTTTTAATTCGAACCACCTAGAAAGATTTTAAAGTATACTTCAGCCGCTAACTGATTTTAGTTTTCTCTTGATATTAATTTCAGCATCCATGGTTTTTTCACTGGATTTAATTGGCTTATTCCAAATATTCAAATGGAGCTTGTTATAAGTTCTGCATTTTTTTTATCTCTATTTATGGTAACATTGCATCATAGCTTCTTCGGAATTTACGGCACTAAACAAGTTTTTATTAAATAATTTTTTTTGCCCCTTTCATTGTGACTCCTGGTTTAATTTTTGAGGAATGAGTTTTAAAAAGTTTACTTACATTTTTGAGAATTCTGACCCGAGGAAAACTTTGAAATCAATTGATTAAGTAATTTTGTAAGTTTTTAGGTTTTAAGATCTATGAAGTTTGTGTAAAAGTTTTTCTGTCCTTAAAATATTATTTATTTGAAAGATATGAGATCTCGCTCTCATACCTAAAAAATTCTTAAAACATACCTCCGCAATTCAATGGGCATTAACCGTTTTAACGGATGTGCATCTCTTAGCATACACTGGGATCGCACAATAACAGAGCAGAACGTGTTATTAAAATTCACAAAAAAAAGAAGACTTAATTAAAATCTCTCGGAAAAAATAACTTTTGAATATAAGAAAAAAAAATTCCATTTGTACCTCCCTAAAATTGAACCATTGTCTATTTAATAATGGTTCCCAAAAAATTTTGGCTGAAAAATTTTAGTGAGCTAATCCTTTTTTTAAAAACCTCCAAAAATCATGTTTTTTATAAATCTATTGGCTGATATAATAGTTGAAAAAAAATATAAAGTTAGAAATTATAGGCCGGAATTTTCTTCCAATCTGCATCAAAAAATTTTATATGTTTGCAATTAAAGATTTTGTTCATACATATATTTGATATTTTTTATTCTATTTCTATACAAAAACTTCCAAAATTTAAATAACTTCATATCCATTTTTTTTACTTCTTACAATATTTTTTTAGAAGGTGTTTATTTTTTAATTAAAATTAGCTTTAATATGCATAAATTTAAGAAATGTTGGTCTTAAATCAATGCAAGCACTTAAAACTTTTCAAACGATAGCTTGAAAGTGAGGAATGCATTGGAAACAATGAAATTATTTCAATTTTAGTGAAAATAAATTAAAAAAAATTCAAAACAAGGCACGAGAAACAGCATTGTCTTTTTGCACAGTTCTTTTTTTACAATTAATGTTAATTACAATACAATTAACATTAATGGCATTTTTAGCAAAATAGTTTAGCTCACTGGCGGCTATCGTAACAGCCAAAATATTTTGGGAATCGTTATAATATAGACCAAGGTTAATTTTTAGAGGGATACAAATGGCACTTTTTCTAATGAAAAAAGACACCTTAATAAACATAAACATACTTACATATATAATATATAAAAAACTTAACTCGAAAACTAAATGAAACAAGTACTTTTATATTTTAATTTTTTAATACCCCAGACAAAATTTTTGGCCGGAAAATGAACTTAAAACGGCAGACAGGTAGTCTGTTTATTGGAATATAAATGAAATTATTTTGGCCAATTTTGGCAGGGCCGGGCGGGAATTGTACCAAAACCAGCCAGTTGACTGCCACTGTACAGAACAGCAGACTGACTAACAGAGGCTCAAAAATGTATAAGAGAGCATGCAAGTGGCGTTCAGTGGAAGCAATTTGGCAGGGAATGTACAGAGCAGAATACAAGCAGGTAGTGGCAGGTAATTGGATGGGCATTAACATGGCATAGAATGCAAAATATTGGTTTCTTTTTTATATTTTAGGTTATTTTATATATTTGAACTTTTTTTGCTCAACTAACAGTTTTTGGTCCTTGGATTTGTCGATTTTTTTCGATTCACTTAAATTTTGAACGGCTTTGATGTTGTGACATACAATTTTGAGTGAGATTTTTCAAACGTAAATTTGTAAGTTTTTTTTTTAAAAAGTTTATCTTAAGTATATCAGGTATACGCAAACCCAAACAAAGAAGGAAATCCACTCATGTGGGTATAATAGCAATGCCACTAACAATACCAGAGACTACGTGTGCGAACAGTTTTATTGAAACGAATGGTGAGTTTTAAAATTATTGCACTATAAAAACATAGTCCTACACGCAAAAAATAAGCAGATTTCCTTAACGAAATTTGACAGAGAAATGTTTGTACCATATAATCAGTTAAAGTTTTTAATTGAGATGATGAATTCCCTGGTCACTCATCCTTCCCAGAATCAAAAAATTGTGCATCAGACGAGTATAGTGAAGATTCGATTGCTGGAAAAGATAGATTTGTTCTAGGATCTCCGTTATCAACATCTGAAGTCTTCACCTCAATTCTAGCATACGTTTTACGACATAAACTAAGCAGTTCTGCATTAAGCAGTTTGTTGGAATTGATTGATTCCATCCATATGCCCTGAAATGCCCATCTCCACTTATGTCTTTACAAAACATTTCATAAAAATAAATTCCGCTATGAAGTGTACGGCGCATTGCAACAACTGTTACAGACCAGTAAAAGGAAATGCGAGGAATATAATAGCAAAGGCGAATTCGGATATCTACTCACCTTTTCAATAGGGGCAAGCAATTATTTTTCGCAAAGATTTCTGCAAACAAGTGCTTACCATTTTAGCAGAAAAAAAAATGTTGACGGGCTAGAGGACATTTACGATGGTGAACTCTATCGCAATCAATGCGAAAATAGATTCATGAATGACCCCAGGACTTTATCATTCAGATCTTCTGAAATACAGTAAATTTCGCCACAATGTATTAAAAACTGAATTTTGCATTACATGTAAATGATATTTCTTATGCTTTGCGTTCCACCAAATATGATTCTTAGTGTTCCACTAAATATGATTGAAAACGAATAAAGCACCTTTACCTTTATCAATTTTTAAATAACGTTTATTTATGTAAACTTTCGACAAAAAAAATTAAATGTAACTGTCAAGTTCACATGTTACATGTGAAAAGGTTTTCAAAATTTCAAGTTAAAGCCAGTAAAAAGTTAGAGCTCAGAAGAGTTAGATAGAATAAAAGCGTCTTCCAGTATAAGACGAGATAATTCTGTTGTCTAGAAAGCAAAACATTTTTAAGCTGCTATACCATTTCAATTGGATGCCAATACAATGCTTATTTTTAACAGAGTTCATGTGCGTGCCAGTATAGGCCCACCAGGAAATGTGAGCATTCCCGGAAGTTACCAGGAAACATTCCATGGAATGTAGGAAGCATTCCCCTTTGTTGCACACTCCATTGCTTTTTTAACATAGCATGTCATTAGAGGGAAACATTCCTCCCCGCTGTGTTAAAAAGTCATGTGGAAACATTCCTCTCCACTGTCCTCAAAAGTGAATTTGAAGCAGTCCTCTCCCCTTTTTTAAGAATTAATGTGGAAACATTCCTCTCCCTTGTTATGAAAATGGATTCGGCCAGGATTCGATCCCGGGACCTCTGAGCGAGAGTCGAGCGCGCTATCGCTAGACTATCGAATTCTACAATAAGTGGCAAGAAAACAATGATATTAATATTTTCTATTGTCATTGCTTGACAATAAATAAAAGCTTCCACATGCATTCTTAAAGAAGCGGTTTGGAAACAATATAAACACAAAACTACCCTTAAGCTTCCAAAAGATGCAGTGGGGAAACAATATAAATACAATACCACCCTTAAGCTTTCAAAAGATACGGTGGGGAATGTTTTTTTATCACTTTAAGATGGAAGCCTTCCGATTTTTCCTGGAGGGTGGCTAGAAAACAATGATATTAATATTTTCTATTGTCATTGCTTGACAATAAATAAAAGTTTCCACATGCATTCTTAAAGAAGCGGTTTGGAAACAATACAAATACAAAACTACCCTTAAGCTTCCAAAAGAAGCGGTGGGGAAGCAATATAAATACAAAACTACCTTTAAGCTTTCAAAAGATACGGTGGGGAATGTTTCATACTGCCAGAACTCTGCTCATTTGCCACAATTATGCTGATATAATGCCGATTTTCCTGTCGAATATTTTGTCTGGGGTATTGAATAAATAAATGTTTATCAAAACCCCCATGGGTGAATCCTGGCTACGGCCCTGATAAAATCTATTAAAAAATCAGATAAGCATAAAGTTTAGGTCTTCTTATAATTAAAAAACAAAAATTAATAAAGTGAAAAAAGCAAACAACGTTTACTACAAACGTACGAATTTCTTTCGTTACCTTAATATAGAGACCACTAAAATTTTTTTGAATCAAATTATTTGCAGATGCAAATAGAATAAATAATGCGGAAGTTTCAACTACTCATTCTATACGTAAGTCTGTAATTGTACTGGTCAGTTGTTTTGGATAAATTGAGATTGCTTAGACGGAAAGTAAGTTGAAATGACAAATTCCATTCAGTTCTTGCAACTAAAGCATAAAAATTGAATTTTAACAGAATTGGAATTTAGGCATGAAGTTACAATAATAAAATAAGTATTTACGTCAACCGAAAGTCGATTATGCTTATTTAATTACAGTTAAATAAACAGAGATTTAATTGAAACAATTACTTTATGATTACCCCAGTTAAAATCTATTTACTGTAACCTATCGCCAACAAGATATTTTTGTGAGTGTAGATTCCCTTATGCCTTTTCCCCTAGAACAAATCCGGCGGACGCCCATGATGAGACACGTTGCTTCAGTGAAGAAATAGACGTTAAAGAAAATATTTGATAAGGTACCCGACGGTAGTCAACGCAGAAGACGACGACTGCATCTCCGTTTTAATGACCAAGTAGAGGACAACCAGATAAAACTTAAAATTTTCAACTTGTACCAGCAAGAGAAGCACAGAAATTGCTGGAGCATGTTCTTATATGAAGCTTTTACTGAGCTACGGTTGTAGCTCTACTTAAGTTAGTTAGTAAGTATAATGCAATCTCTGAAGGCCTTTCGTGAAATGATGTCTTTTTTAAATTTATATAAGATGCCATTTTGTGAAATTTATTGTATTAAAAATTGTATATTTGTACCTTAATGCATTAGCCGGTATACAGCAAGTTATTGGGGGCCCTTCCGAATAAAATCTTTGCTACGCCCATGTTACACAATCATCGTTTTTGACATGGTAAGCACGCATTGAAACAAGTACGCTGTTATGAATCATATATAAAAACACGTCCGAAAATGATCTCTGGCCTGCGCGAAAACTCCAGGAGGGCTTAATAGGGACCAGTAGGTTTTTTCGATGTTAAGATAATAGAAAGAAAAATTTCTTCTACGAACTGAATCCGATCAACAAAATTTTTGGTTTTTTTGCTCATGAGGCATCACACAAGAAATCATCAGATCGATTCGTCAAAAAATATAAATGATATGTTGATGTAAAATATTGAGACATGTTAAAACCCAAAATGGGCCTAGTTAGGCCCAAATGCCTATCCTAGTGTTAAAAAATTTGTTCATGTATTTTTTGTTAAAATTTTACAGAACGGCATAAAATTCAAAACAAAAAGAAAACATTTCAAAACAAAAAAAAAATTTAGAAAAAATAACTCGTATGTACCATAAGGACATATCAATGTTTTACTGTATACTTCTCGAAACAGTCTTATAAAAATTCGATATGAATGGCTGGCTGGAAAAAATTTTGAATTGATAGAGTGGTCATCCCAAAGTCACTGCTTCAATTCAATTAAAAATTTGTAAAAAAGGCAGTTAAACTAGTACCAAACAGACCAATTGAACCGGAATGATCGGCAAATTTGAGTGCAGTGGGAGTGGCAAAATATTTTCAATGACATTGTAAAAAAATGTTGGTTGAATTGATAGAAAATTTTCCAAAATGTTTTTAAAATGCTTCAAATAACAAGTGATTATGAACAGAACTAAAAAAATATGCTCCTTTCATACCGTACACGGTTAGAAATCTTGTACTAAAATTGAAACTTTTCTGTACTACATATAAGTTTACATCAGCTTTGGTTTCAAATCTAGTATTTACAAAATACTAAAAAATGGTTTTAATACAGCTTTGGTTTCAAATTAAGTACAAGCTTGGATTCAAATATTTAAAAAAAAAAAAATAACAAACAACGCGAGATTCGATCACAAGTCATTGAGTTTGTAAACTCACTACTCTAACCACGGAGCTATTGGCTTATACATAAAAAGCGCGATCAACAAACATATGAACCGAGTCGCCTAATATTGAGTCGTAGCATTGCCAAGCCGCCTAATATTGAGTCGTAGCATTGCCAGGCCAACTAGAATTTAGTATTATTTGTTTTAAAAACAAAAAGTAATACAGAGTTGTACTTAAATTGAAACCAAAAAGACTAAAATTGAAACCAAAAAGCTAAAATTTAAACCAAAAAGCTAAAATTGATGCTGAAGCATTTATTTTGGTTTCAATTCTAGTACAGAAAAGTTTTATATATGAGTTAGAATTTGAAAATTTTCAATTTGAAACTGCAAGGTTTAAAAACATGCAGTAATATTTTCTAGTATTTTAGTATTAAATTACATACCGTTTTGCAATATTTCGCAATATCAAATCAAATTAGAGCTAAGCGAAGAAAATTTTTTCGATCTACTTTGTTATTGCAATTTTTTTGTTGTGTATAGATAAGAGTGTCCCAAAAAAAATCGTGTTTGATGTCCGCAGCTTTTCCTTTTCCATTTGACCTAAGAAACACCCTCTGTGAAAAGCACATCAATTGGTAAAGGTTTAAAGGTCGCGAATTCATATTCTAATTTTCCCCATACAATTTGTATGAGGAAAAATCAGTTTTGCTGGTATATTGAATTTAGAGCCATTATCTTTTAACCAAAATGGTTAAAAAAACGTGTTCCCTTAAATTTTGTCTGTCCATATAAAATATTCAAATTTAATTTTCAGCTGATTATTATTTGGTAGTCTGTGGCTGACTTCTTAGAGCTTGCTATATAAATGAATACTTTTACTTGGAATTATTTCATTAATAATCAATATCTTTTCGAATATTCCATTTTCATTATTGTTATTGGTCTTAAATTTTAGATAATTATTGCTGGAATGCACAATGAAAAAAAAATGCATAGTGTTGTTATATGTTTTTGCATTAAAAGGTACAGCAAGTAGTTTTTTTTGTATTTGTCTTTTTATTTTTTAATCGTTTTGGGCAACGACTAAATAATTATCCGATTAAAATTAAATTTGGATATGTCATAACAAACAAAATTACAGGGAAAACTTTTTTTAACCATTTTGCTTAAAAGATAATAGCTCTAAATTCAATTTACCACCAGAAGTGATTTTTCCCCATACAAATCGTTTGGGAAAGTTAGAAAATGAATTCACGACCTCTAAAATTTTACCAATTGAGATGCGCTTCACAGAGGGTGTTTCTAAGGTCAAGTGGAAGTATTAAAGCCGCGGAAATCTGTCAAAAAAAAATATAAATTTTTGGGACACCCTTATATAGATATGATACACGCATTTGCACTCCCAGCTTCATAATAAACATGTGTATTTTGTTTTTTGAATAAAAATTTTTTTATTTTAAAAAATATCAAAAAGCTAGTTTTGTTGAGGTTTCTACAGCAGCATAAGGCTTTAACACTTAACTTAACAACTATAAGTAGTTGCTACTCTTTTTCAGTCGCCGTCGTTTCAAGTTAACCATCTGCTTTGAAACAATTGTGAGCACTTCCATGAATATTCCCCTCCTTAACACTGTATTTAATTAAAAGTTTAACTTATTCGACTTCATATTACTAACTTTTTCCAATTATTTTCATGCGTAATTTCAAATTAATTATTCTTCTGCGAACTCATTAAAGATAACTTCAGGAGCCAGCGGCTAAAGAGTGTCAAACAAGTTGCTGCTGCCGTTGCCTGCACGTGAACAAAGGGTGACTTTTTAAGACTTCGATATATAACTTTCTTAATTTCAGAAAAGAAAAAAGTGTTAAACTTTTACAACCACTTTAAAGAGTTTAGTTAAAATACTGGAATTAGCTGTGACAAATCCTGTGTCATCCTTGCACTGTGTTTGAATGGATACGCTTTATATACTATGCAAAGCAAAAGTTCGCAAATGCCAAAAGCTTTGCAAGCCATCAGTGTGAAATCTTCCTACCCACAAAAGACATTTAATTCCATTATTATTTTTTACTAAATTCCTTGATTGTCAAATCGAATTAGTTGGCTTTTCTTTTAAAAGGGTCTTGCATAAAATTACATAAAATGGAAATTTTGTTCGCAATTCTGCAGCATGTAGAGCAAAGATGAAAAAGGAAAAGAAAAAAAGAAAAATAATTCAAAGTTTACGAATTACTCGAAAAAAAAGTGTGAGCATGAAAAACAATTGAAATTTGAACAAAAGACAACCGGAAATGGACATGCATGAATAGGTAATGAGTTGAGTGTGATTATTACGATGCGAAGTATAACGAAAGCAATTTCGTTTAAGAAATGGCAACCACTAATAAAGCTCTACAGCAAGAATCTCTGAAGTAGGAAAACAGTAAACAAAAAACAGCTAAACTTTAAGGGCCAATTTTTCAGTGCGAGCTTAAACTCTGGTCAAATTAAACTGAAGTTAACTCACCAAAATTGGACGTTCAAACTTGGTTTAACTAGATATTTTAGCATTCGTAAATTATAATATAATGTGTTTCTTTTTTGCCTACACCGAGTTTAAAGGTCCAATTTTGGTGAGTTAACCTCAGTTTAATTTGACTAGAGTTTAAGCTCAAACTGAAAAATTGGCCCTTACAGTTTCATATAATTAGTAGATATACATCAGCTTAATGCACATTGATTCTAATGCACAAATATACACACACAAATGTTCAGATACATCAGACATGGACGTTCGCTGAGTGAAAAAGGAAAACTCACATGCCAAACTCACTTCCAAGACTTGGAAAAAAAAATATATATTTTTATATGCTTATTTTATAAATATTTGAAAAACAATTCCACACTTAAAATAATATCGGCTTTAAAATGAAAAAACACTTACTTAGTTCAAGGGAAATTTCTTTTTGAAACAAAAATATTGAATTTTTTTTTAAAAAATTAAGAATTTTAATTAAAAACACATGCTTCTATGTTTTTAAAAATGTTTTATTGACATCATATATTTTTTGTTAGCTCTTTTCATAAAATTCTTTAAGTAATTACACTGTGCGACACCAAAAAGAAAACTGCAAAAACTCTAATGGTTTCTGAAATTCACTGGTCCATATAAAATATCGTTCAAGGAATTTTTCTGAGTTAGCTCAAATAACCGAGGTTTTCGGGGTCATATTTTATACAATAGGGCTGTAGTTAGTTTCCTTACACTCCTAAGCGGAGTAAAATTTTTATTTAAGATGTTCAGTGAAATTTTTGCAATTCAATTTATGCTTCTTTGGACTGTTTACTTGCGTTCTTTTAATTTGGCCTTACTGAGTTTAGGATAAATTTTCCTAGAGCATACGAAAACTGTGGATTTTTTTATTAAAACTTTTGCTAAATTTTTAAACGATTCCTAGTTTTACATGTAAGGTAGGCATCAAAAATTTTATCATTTTCCATGAATGTAAGGCATTTTACATGTAAAGCGCTACTTTTTGGTAGCCAATAATGCTTTTCGTATTGATTACACTGGCTTACAGCCAGAATCTACAATAAATGCCACTATTCACTGCTAATGTAAGATGGGTCGGTGCTTCCAAAAATGTTATTATTTTTTGTGGCATTAATTATTTGACCAATTTTAATTTGTTGTGGTTTATTTTAATTTTAGGCTTTTTTGGTCAAGCTGTTTTAAAAATAATGTTTTAAAAAAAGAACCAAAACCTTTATTTACATTATTATTTTCCTGCGACGTTTCGCAGATTTCTTTTCTGCTTCTTCAGGGATTTGAATCTGCGAACATTTTTTATTTAGTTTTTTAATATATAACAATATTCTTACAATAAAACTTACATAATTTAATTAAAAAAGGAATTTAACAATAAATTGTTCTAACTTTGACCTTAAGCTCAATAAACGATTTTAAACTATCAAAAAACTAGAATTTGTATTTAAAATCAAGTATGATTTAAGCTATCAAACATTTAGAATTTGTATTTAAATCATATAAAGTCAACATAATAAATATAGAGGTCATTTAGGAAAAAACTTTAAGGAATTTAACTTTACATTTTACACTATACAACCATTAATAATTAAAATTTAGAACAATTAAACTGCTAACAATTAAATTTAATTTAAACTAACATATAACTCAACAGTTTGAACGATGGAAGTATTATATTAAGTTAAAGCTAGTGTAGATAGCTTTTGCTTCATCTTTGTCTTCTTTTGTGTTCATTGTTGTGCTTAGTTTCTGCTGAACTCTAAAACTCTCTAGCGTGAATCTTTAGTTGTAGTTTCTTTTGTTATTTTTTTTTTGTAGTTTTTAAAAAAAAAAAAAGTTGCTTCCACTTAATAGTATATTTCTCCAGAACCAACTATAATAAACAAACAAATATTAAATCAAGTTAAAGCTAATAAAATTCCCTGCAGACAATGCTTACATTATTTTTTGATTCAATTGTTAGTTTCGGCGAAATAAATTAAAGTTGTCAGGGTTTTTCGTGTTTTTCAGAAAAATTTACAAAAAAAATTATTGCAAAAATTGTTAGTTTTGATTTTTTTTGCTCAAAGCTTGTACTTTTCTGAAAAAAATAAGATATTGTTCTAAAAAAATCTATTGAGAAATAGAAAGGTTGTGTCTAATTGAACGAAAGCACCCAAATTGAGTGATTGTCTATTTATGCATTTCGCCTTATTTTATTGTCATATAAATACATTACAAGAAAGGTTATTAAAGTAAAATAATTTTTTTTTTAATTTTTACTGTTCATAAGGCATAAGTGCCAAATTAGATGTTTTCAGAAAGAGCACAAAAGATAAAAACATGCAACAATTAAACCAGGCTCACGACTTAGAGCGCGACCGCCGAAATGTAATAAATTAGTTTGCTTGGTACAATAAAACCAGGTAGGTTCATGACTGCGATTACAACCACCGATACTATCAAAACGAAATGGAATACATTAGTTTGCATGTTACAATAGAATTTACGCAGGCTCATGACTGAGAGTGCAACCGCTGATACTGTAAGAACTAAACGGAATGCATTTTTGTGCATGCTACAATAAAATCAGGTAGGCACATGAGTGAGTGCGCGACCACCGAAACCGTTAAAGCGAAATGCCTGATTTTAACACTAATGACTTTGAGAAGAAGAGCACAGTCAGTCGTGAGCCTACCTGATTTTACTGTACCATATCTGCAACTCTGTCGAGTTGTAGAAAAGAGATAGAAGCAAAAATATTCTAGCATTCTAGGAAAAAACGTGGCAAACGCGGGCAAATTTGTAAGGAAAGAAAGAAAAAAAATAGAAATTAAAATAAGCGAAATAAACTAAAGAAATAAGTAAAAGACTGCGAGAATTTCAGACGATCCAAATATTTTCTGTAGTTATCTATAGTTCTTTGTATCATGATGACGTTCCATATCCTACTTTTCCCAATTCAACACGTGAAATCAATCGGAAATTTTTCGAATCAGTGTAGTCGGGAGGAACCACTGTAAAAAAACAATGTCAATCATTAAAAGAACAATAAAAACGAAAAAATAACGAAAAAATAAAATATACAGATACGATGTAAAAAACAATGGTGGTATTCCCTATGTTTAGGATATGCCCGTTGCACTGTGCAATAATAGGAAATATACAATCCGTGCACCGCCGCAACAATGAAATACACTCAAAAATATTTGTGTGTGAATATTACTAATAACTGCGTCCATTCCACGAATTTTATTCGTAGTTTTCAGCCACGAATAGGATTCGTAGAATCAACGTATATTACTACATATTACGAATATTTTATTCGTATTTAAAAAAAAATTCTGTCTGTACGTATGAAAAATAGTACGAAAGCATTAGTAAATACTACGAATGTAATGAAAGAAATTTGAAGTTATTCGTTCGAGATATTTAGCAATATTATTATTTATATGTACACTATCATTCGTACAATGCTCTAATAGGAATTTACTTATTTTTGTTTACGGAATACATTAGTATATGAAACAAATATATTCGTAGATACCACATCAGGTATTAGAAAAATTTTACGAATAAATTCGGAAAGATATCATAATAAAAATACTTTGTATATTGTGCGAATATTTGTAGAATGTACGAATATTTTGTTTACTTATATCATTCGTAGAAATTCTATTAATAAATTTTTTCAGTGTATAAGTAAAAAGAAGTGCAATATTTCCTATGTATGCTATACTGAAACCCATGTATACAGCGATGCTATGAAGAATAGTTTATGAAATGCACCCCTGTCATTGTAATGAGAGAGAAGAGAATGAGAGAGCAGCCAAAAGGAAGGTGAAATGAGCATGAAGTGTAGCTCATTATAGAGTTCTTTGAGCTGTTGATTTTACTATGCTGCTCGTGTACAATAGGGCGCTTTCGATCCATTGCATATTATAGTATAGAATTGTTACAATCCGTGCTCTCATGCAATAAGGCTAGACATAGAGAATACCCCTAGTGTAAATGATGAAAAGAAATAGAATAATAAAAACTTAAAAAACATTATATTACAACACCCTTTACTTGTAATTTATTTGTATGACAAATGCATAAATAGACGATCACTCAATTTGGGTGTTTTCGTTCAATTAAACACAACTTTTCCATTTCTCAATAGATTTTCTTCAAAAGTATCTAGTTTTCTTATGGAAAAGAACTAATTTAAAAAAAAAACAAAACTAACAATATATTTTGATTGCTTTAAAAAATTAGTTTTGTTTTTTTTTTTGTAAATTTTTTCTGCAAAACACGAAAAATACTAAAAAATTTGATGTATTTCGCTGAAACTAACAGTTGAATAAAAACATAATGTCGCTTTGTTTTTAAGTAATTATATTAGCTTTAACTTGATATAATATTTGTTTGATTATTGTAGTTGGTTCGGCGATATACACTATTAAGTGGAACGAACTTTTTTTTTGTAAAAAAATTACAGTGGGCAATATCTCGAAAACGGAGTGACAAAAAAGAAAAATAATGACATTTTCGGAAGCACCGACCCATTTTACATTAGAAATGAATAGTGGTATTCATTGTAGTAACAACTTTTCGTTATTTGTAAGCCAGTGTTATTTTTAAACTGAGTGTACCAAAGGCAAAGGAAGCACAAGTGCTTTGTACAGCATGTTTAAAGTTCACAAAATAACGGCACAACCTTTAAATACGGTGAAATTCTCCATTGATGTGCCTAATATATGTATTTCATTAAGTACAGTTTTCATATTATTGAATGTTTTTGTTTTATTTCTCTACTGTAGGCAATCAGAATTGGCTGTTTGTTATTAAGCTTAAGAAGAAGAGCCACTTTTAAGCGGATTTTAGAAGAATCTTTAAGTAAGCGCCAATCCTGTGGATCGAAGTAGTTCCCACTGCTTACAATAAATGTGCAACACTATTACAAAAAACAAATGTATTTTCCGTATTTACTGTAAAAAACTTTTGAAAATATTTTTGACGAATACGATATCCAGTAACCTTGACGCATGAAATCCGTCATAAATCCGCGATAAATTAAGTTGAGCTACCCTTGCATTTATTAGTTCTTGGGATATTGAAACTTGTTGATGTGAGTTAGCTGGTTGTTGTTTGTATAAAGAATTCATGGATGTGTTATCTGCCGAACAGGAAAATTAATAGAATGAGGCAATGGTCTTTGTGCGCTCCGTACACTAATGTGCTATGCTTCTTTGTTCTATTTTGACCATAATACGGAGAAATCACTTGAAGAGGAAAATTCCAATGATAATTTTTAATAGAAAGGCTAGTTTTTTGTATTATGATACTCTGCGAAGTTGTAAGACGATAAAAATTTTTTTTGTAGAAGTAATTAAAATGATATCGCCCCAAGTTTCAGAGATATTGTGTTTTTTTAATTTAAGAGGTTTTGGACCCCCGTGGGAATATAAGGGGCAAAAGTTTTTCCTAATTTGAAACGACATTAAATTTTCGTGAATTTAACTGAATATCTTAAATCAAAATTTTGTTTAGCTTAGGAGTTATAGAAAACTAACTACCGGCCAAAAAGTATAAAATTTGATCTTGAAAAAATCAGTTATTTGAGAAAACCCTGAAAAATCCCTTAAGGTAAGGATCCCTAAGGGATCAAAACCAAAGGGATGAGGGCTATCAAAAACCATTGGAATTATTTCAGTTATTTCATATGACCCTCAAATTGTCGCACGGTGTTATTATAGTATAGTTTTATTCAAAACCTGTTTAAATGTTTGTCCTTCGCTGGGGCAAAGTAAAAATAATAATCTTGAAATATATTCACAGGAGTTGTCTTTCAAGCAAATATAAAGCGATGCGCTTTTTTTACCTTCTTAGCGGTAATCAAAACCCAAATAATACAGTTTGCCCGTTTTCTTTCCCAAGCGAAAAGAATGAGTATTACGTAGCTTTTTTTTTCAATATAAGCGAAAAGAAAACCATTAATTTTTTATCTTCTTGGCGAGAAACAAAATCAATTTAATACAGCTTCGCCATTTTCTCTTCCCGTCGAAAAGAAAGCGAATTATGTATGTATATTTTTTATTGTTTATAGTTGAAATATGAAAATTAACTGTCGACCAATTCCCTACTAGTTATGATTTTATATAAGTTTTAGGCTGTATTTGTAAATTTGTGGCAAATGTTAATGGATTAACATTCCAAAAAACATTGTTTTAACCACTTTCCTGCATCAGACAGGGTATGCCTTTTTGGTTGAAATATAATTCACATAGTTTTTTTACTCTTGTCTTTTTTGCAAGGAAGTCAATTAGACTTTGCCATAGAAGAAACTATAAATGAAGTTATCTATCTATCTATATATATAAAAATGGATGTATGTATGTGGGTATGTGGGGATGTCGCTATATCACGTATAGACTCCAAAACCGCTGAACTGATCTTTATGAAATTTTCAGGGAAACTAAAGCCACATCTTGAGAGTGTTCCTGTGAGGTTTGGTAACGATTGGACATGGGGGCGTGATACCTCCCATACTTGCTAAATTTGCGATATCAACCACAAACCAAAAAAAAAGGGTATACATCAGACGGTTTTGATCGTAAAAAACTAAAATTTAGTAATTTTGTTCAGATAACTGTACAAAAGGTAACTGCAGGTAACTGTACAAAAAATGGGCATGGTCGCAATACATATATATACGTCACTTTTTCGAAATCATATAAGTATATATACGATGTGCAATTCCGGATCTCTACACATTTTTATAGTGAAACTTACTGTGTAGGTGCTCCAAGAAGCGGTCATTATATATAAATGTTTTCACGCCCACAGATCAATATCTATGTATATAAAAAGCAAAACGATGTGTGCCTGTGTGTGTGATGCCTATAGACTCCAAAACTACTGGACCAATTACCTGAAATTTTGGCAGTCGATTTGTTTCAGGTACGAGATGGTTGAGGAAAAAAAGGTTTACCCCCCCTTTTACCGCCCCCAAATCAATAAAAACGCTATTTTTCAGCCGGTTTGGGTCATATAAGACTAAAATTTAGTAATTTAGTTTGTATGGTTACTGTCGACAACTGTACTAAAAATGGGTTTCCACGCCCCCTTTTACCACCCATAAATCAATAAAAATTCAATTTTTCAGACTTTTTATCGCATTAGGCTTAAATTTGGTAATTTAGTTTGTATGGTTACTGCCGGTAACTGTATTAAAAATTTGTGTCAACGTCCCCTTTTACCGCCCACAATCCAGTGAAAATGCTTTATTTAATACGTTTTTGGTCGTATAAGAATTTTGGGTATTTGGTTTGTGTGGTTACTGGCAGCAACTGCACGAAAAATTGGTTTCCACGCCCCCTTTTATCGCTCACAAATAAATGAAAATGCTTTATTTCAAACGGTTTTGGTTTTATAAGACTTAAATTTGGTAATTTGGTTTGTATGGTTAATTTCGACAACTGTACTAAAAATGGGCGTTATCGCCACACCCACTTTTTGAGAAATCATTACAATTGACCACTGGGTCGATGAGCTACAATTTTTGCTTAGTTTTTAAGGTTACTCTCGGCAAGTGCACTAAAAATGGGCCTATCCCACCTTAGTTAAACTCACTTTTCGGGGGGTCAGCGTGGAGTGAAGCAAAGTGCGCCAGGCTTAAGCTAAATTGAGCAGAAATTTTGGCCGTCAATTTGTTTTGAGTACGAGATGGTTTAAGGGAAATAATTTTGCCGCACTCCTTTTTACCGCTTTCAAAACAACAAAAATACTAGTTTCTCATATGAAATTTTAACGATTAGAAAGTGTGAAATTTTTGTAAATTTTTTTAAACATACTTCCCATGCAGACATGTATTTCGGATTTGTTTGCCGCACTTCAGCGACTTTTAAATTTTTTGCTCTACTGAACATTCCCCAATTCTTGAACTTTCCATATTGACCTTTGGAAAATTCTGCTGACGCCCTTGACATCAGATGCAATTTGAAGAAATTGAATATTAATGAACAGATGTTGATCTACCATTGCTTTCGTTTAATTCTGCTTACATTTTCATACTTCTCTACCTTGTGTTTGTTCTTCCTTTTCTCGTTGAGATGGATTCCGTAACTATCTGTAGACTGTCGTTGAAACTTTTTTGTTTTTATAAATTTTAGATGGAAAGTTTTTTATTTCTTTTGTGTTAACTAAGTTGACTGCATGGCAACAGAATCGTAAGAAGAAAAAGAAAAACTTTGAACATTCTTTGGCAGTTTTTGCTGCAAATGGCAGCGCATGCATGAATAAAGAAAGGTTGTTGAGTTTTCTTTTCGTTTTTATAGCGGAAAAGTCGTAAAAAGTCAACTCATTGGAATTGCATTGAATGGGCATGGCGCACAACTGAAGTCATTTGATTTCAAATGCAAAACTTTTCTGCCAAGATTTCTATATAGTTATTGTGGTGTATTTTAAGATTAAGTGCGTTGTTTTGGAAAATTTTGAAAGTTTCGAAAGCATTTAGAATGAGTTAAACATAAAACACTTACCATTGGTTCTGCGCCCATTTTTACATTCTTGGCCATATCCATCATGTCGAGAGCTAGGCGTGCAATACACTTTGCATGGTCCTCACAGTGATCGGGTAGACCGGAAACGGCCATGTATTTGTCACCAACGGTTTCAACCTAGATAATAGTGACAAACAGTATGCAGTAAAGTAAAGGTTAGATAAGGGCGCAAGAACAAAAGTTTTTAAGTTAAGTACTCAAAAATATCTACGGATTTATATTCATTGAAGTAATCAAATAAACAATAAATATAAAAAAAATATCGCATAAGGATTATTTTGAAGAGAACATGCCTCATAATCACAGCAAAATAAAGATATAATTTTCTTAAAGATTTCCAGTAGTTCAGTCCTTATAAGGTAAAAAAGCATTCAATTAACCCTATTACTGCCACGCTATTTGACTAACGTAAACTGCCACGTAGTGACTTAGAGACACTAATACAAAATATATGGAGCATTAATTTTTTTTATTGAAAAAAAATAAATAAAACTTAATATGTGCTACTTAAAGCCACTAAATATCGAACATTAGTGAATACATTTATTGAAAAAAAATTTAAATAAATAATGTGAGAATTGTTATTTAACTATTACACAGTACAACACATGATTTGCCAACTCAATTCTGAGAACTGTATGTGAAATTAGACCCAAAAAGAAGAATTTCTGCATCATTCGTTTTGTCTTCTTACCTGCCAAAATATTTTTAATATCGATTTGAAGTTAGTACTATCGTATTGGGGAATTTATCACGTTTTAGGCCCTGTTGTTTGACATAGCTCGACAACCACTAGCCCGATTTAGTTGAAATAAATTTTAAAAAATTAAAAATTACAATTTCCTTAATCTGTTCATATATTGTTTTCCTGTAAAAGCAACAGTTTCCAAGTTAAAAATAAGCGCATGAAGAAAAAAAATATTTTTTTTTTAAATTCATTAAAAATACAAAACGGAAATAAGTTTCAAGTCTAATTACTTTTTCGCAAATTCACATAACCTATGAGCAAAATGAGACAAAGATCATAAAAATCGATGCACGCGTTTAGCTTTTATTCGCAATTGAGTAAAGGTATGAATTTCAAAAATCAGTTATAGCCACCACCCTTAAAATAAAAATAAACATAAAAATAAAAATAAAAATAAAAATAAAAAAAATTTATTTATAAAAACTTCTTGAAAATAAAATAATATGCAATTAATACGCAATTATAATATGCATAAAAACAAAATTTAGAATATTTTTTGAATTATTGGCAATATCCATCCTTGTAGAAGTTGACGCTTGTGGTTCTGATGATCTTGTTTTCTTCGTAGGTTGTTCATATTCATGGTCTGAGTCTGTATCGTCATCCGAGATACACATACTATTCAAGGGCGTATTTCTTTCACTGTGTCCACCAATTTCAATGTCTTCATCTTCGGTGCTTTCTTCAAACTGCATAATTGTGGAACTCCACCAACAAACCTCCGCAAGCAATGCATCCAATTTTTTGCTTTTGAACCGCTTTTCAATTGGCATGGTCACCTGGTGGAACCTCTCTCCTTGTTCGTCTGATTCCTGAGGTGATTGTGCCAAAAAGGTATCGAGGTGGTGGTGCAAGAAATGCAATTTCAGCGTCATGGATGCACCGATTTTTTCGAAATAATACAGCAACCTGTCCACTCGTTGCTGTATCTCTTCTCGCTGGACACGGTTCTTTCATAGAACGCCTTCTATTACTTCTTTCAATGCGCTCCATGCATGTTGGTGGTCGTGATGCTCTGAAAGCAAATTTGTGAAAGAATCACTTTTGATCAATTTCCGAATATCAGGTCCATGGAGAATACCTGTTTTAAATACATAAGAAAAACGAACAAATTTCCCAGCTATTCCCAGTTTCATGTGGAGCGGTGGCAACAAAATATCATCCAGGTCCTTTATCATAGGTTCATTGCGTAATTTTAATTGTTTGTTGAGCTCGGGAGTTCTTCCTTTCCAATCTTTACATTGATATTGATTTCCTTTGTATCGTGAATCCCAATTACAAAGGAAGCAGAAGTATTTTGGATATCCGCCCTTTTCTATAATCCCTTGTAGTATGTTGACCACCTTCAGATCGCAAACAAATGTTCCATTTGTGTTCATCGTATTTGATTTTCTTCAAAATTTCGCCCAATGCTTCATACGTTTCCTTCATAGTTGTGCTGAATCCCAATAGAATTGATGTTTTTTTATTTTTTTTTGTGCAGCAGCACAGCCTTCAAACTGGTAACTGAACCATCGATGAATAAACGCCAGTCGCCAGCGATATAAACCATTCCCAATTTTTCCACTAAGCCTAGTATATCATGGCAGTACGTGAACGTATTTGCTTCGTCAACAGAATAAACTTTCTAAAAATCAGCTTTGCGTTGTCGGTATGATGTTGCGCTGACATTTTGCTGTGTGAGTTTTCTGCGCTTCAAAAATGATGTCAACCATTCCGAGTGTTGTTGTGATAGTCCGTCCCATCTTAGCCACAATGTAATCCATTTCGATTTGTGTTACCGGTTCTGATCCATTATTTTCAATATCGGGTGTCCAATCAGCATCATCCAAATTGGTTGGATTGGTGACAATGGTTTCGGCTAGCAGGGACACAGTATCCGCACTCGGAGGTTTAGGTGCATCGGTATCAGCAGGGCGTTGCACTGGAAGTGTGGCAGTAAATGCAGCAGTGTATACTTTTGCTTTCAATTGTTTTCTGTTTAATCCAGGACGAAAATTTATGCATGCGTAGCACCTGGATTCATCATGTCCAGTTAGGTCTTCCACCCAAATTACTGGCTTTATAAAAGACAACTTTCTACTTTTTCCGTGCATCCATTTTAGAAGGGTAGTATAACAACTGTTGCACACTGTGTTCGGCGTAAAATTTGCACCACTTAAATCTGCTTCATTGAAATAATTACAATACGCGGTTTTGAATTGCTCAGTAAACCAATTTTTTCGATCATTTTTCTGTATTTTTCGGACGATATGACCACAAGCGTAACAAAATTCATCCAAATTAGGGCACTTGTTGTTTTCCATATTGATATATTTTATGTTTTGTTGTGCAAAAAAAAAACAAAAAACTGGAGAAAAATCACTTTCACTGTTCGCGTTCGTCGGCACTGGCTGAATGACAAAAATCGATCAATGCACACCTATAAATACTACGCCTTTTTCAATATTTTACTGCCAGGTACTTATAAATGGGCGCATATCTTAAGGGTGGCTGGCTATATACCTGATTCAGCTCTTGTTCGTTTCAAATTGTGCAAAATTTTCCAAATAATCAGTACCCTTAAATGGTTTATTAAATGGGTTTATTTATTATTTTGTTTATTCCTTTTTTTTTTAATTCTCAGAATCATAAAAAAGGTGTCAATGTTTTCTCCAAATTTTGTTGTGCATAAAACGTGACAAATTCCCCTATACGATAGTTACTAACTTCAAATCGATATTAAAAATATTTTGGCAGGTAAGAAGACAAAACGAATGATGCAGAAATTCTTCTTTTTGGGTCTAAATTCACATACAGTTCTCAGAATTGAGTTGGCAATCAATGAACTGAAAAATGTTGTACTGTGTTATTTACACATATGAGAAAAATCACATTTTTCTCTGAATGCTCGTTACTTACGGATTTCTGACATATACCACAGTATTACTAAGAAGAATGTCCCCTTTTCATAAGGGCAGCAGCAACATCGTCGTCTCTTCTTTGATTGTTCTGTTGATGCATTTGAAGCGCTTTAGATTTCGACAAAAATGGCTTACTTCGGCGTCGTTTGTTTGAAAGGACTAAATCTTCTGCTAGTTGTTTAAAAAATTTCTTTCAAAGAATTTAGCTTGTTCTTGAATTTGCTTGTCCTATCAAAAGGTTATTATCTCGACAACTTGAGTACACTCAGAGAAAAATAATCTTACCTGATCCAGGATATTTTTATCTAGCGAATTTTGTTAGGAAAGTTAACCTCATCATATTTACCTGATCCACGTTGCTTTCTTTGTTAGGCTTACAAAAATATATGAAGAAAAGAGCGGAAAAGACATGAGGGCTTATAGTGGAAAAAATAAACCTGCTAGCTGTCAAATTCTGCTCTAGTGATGCAGAGTTTTTATCAAAGGGTACCTCGGGATACGGTAGGTGAAATGAACCTGCCTTTAAGTTTTCAATTTTATCCTATTCTTTGGTCATTCTGTTGCTCTAGCTCATCCTCTGGCCCTCGCTGGGGCAAAAATTATGCTTTTAGTCTTAGTTTTGTTGCTCGTGATGTGACTGTTAAAAACTTCTACATTTTCATATCACCTATTTTAAGGTAAGAACATGTAAACCTAGCATTTGGTTAACCCTGGATAACCAATCATATTTCTAATACGTTACAACCAATGTTAGTCGATTCGACTAACACGCTCCAAAACTCATTTTAAAGGAGCTGTTAGTACATAAAATACATTAAAAGCTGTTGAAAATGGAAAAACTATGTATATTCTAGAAATAAGAAAACATTAATATTAGTCTTGGTTTTTTTTTTTTTAAATTTTTTTATAAGCTACTTATTTTATCAGTTCGAGATATATCACATAAGATTATTAAAAAAAAATATAGAAAATAAACACAAAAAACTTAAAAGGCTCTTCAATCATCTTACGAATAAAGCATCATTTATTGTTATTAAAGTAATAAAGTTTAAATCAATTGTTTAGCACAAGAGACACAACTTGCTGCACCACTATAAAAAAACTTATAAGCAAAACACTATATTCCTACAACAAAGGAACTTACTTCGACTGAGCCGAAGTTAAAATACGCCCACATCCGTATTTTAGTATTTACGAAGTTGTCAATGTTTTATAATTTTGATGACTCCACTTTAATGGGGTGTGGTTCTTATCCAAATATATAAAATTTTAAACTCCGAGTTCATCCTAATTATCAAAGCTTATGTGTAAAATATCAAGTTTACACCATAAGTTTTTTGAATTTATGATGGTTTTGTATTATAATGACGCCACTTTGTGTGTGAGGTGGGCGTGGTTTTCATCCAATTTTGACAAATTTCAAATATGTGGTGGATATTTTACTCCAAAGCTAATTTGCAAATTTCCAAGTTCATATATTTATTTTTGTGGCATTTTAAGAGATACCGTTTTGATAAAGTCACTTCTTGTGGGAGGTAGGCGTGGCGTTCATCCGATTTTGCTCATTCCCTAATTTTATCTTCGTTTTTTGAATATAAGCATAAATCTTTCATTTCATTCGATAGCTTAACAATTGTGGCTGTAATCGTGTCGACAGACAGACAGATGGATAGACGGAGAGACGGACATGACTTAATCGACTCAGGAGGTGATGCTGATAAAAAAAATATCTCCGTATAAGCGTTACGAACGAAGAGACAAAGTTAATATTCCCTTACGCAATACGCATGGGGGTATAAGAAGTTACGTTAAAGCCAATGTTAGTTGCTTCGACTAACACTTCATTAATAAAAAGATTCACCCCATCCACTTAAAAAGGCAAACACATCCGAACGCAACGAGAGCAGCTTAACAACTTATGTGGTTACTACAATATGGATAGAGAACACGATCAGATGAGAGAAAAAAGGCTGTAAGGAAAAAAGTGAGCAGTGTTAGTCGAAACGACTAACATTGGTTATCCGGGGTTAAATAATCCTGATTCAATTCGGTTTAAACACAAATACTGGTTAAAATTCAGTTAATATAACCACATTTGTCAGTTTCATAAGACCACAAAAACAGGTTAAGTTGACCTGAGTGACATGTGGTAATCTTAACCGGACAAATCATGTTGGCAAATTATAACCTGAAATTTAGATAAAATTTGATTAAATTCACCACATTTTTTTTGCGTGTAGAAAGCTTCATTATGCAGCTTGTTTCTTGTTTTCCGAGCTATGGAATGTCATAAAGCGGATAGCTGGTGCTGAAAAATCGAAAATCAACCAAATTTTCTTTCCATATTACATAATCCTTATATGCTTAGAGTGCATATACTGGCGGAATGATATCCTACCTCTAAACGGTATTAATTGTTCATCTATTTTCAAGTTACTTCCCGGTATGTAATGCTTTCCCAATTCTCAGTTGATAACATTCCAAATATCTCTTATTGAGTTGATCGTGTTGATTTGTCATCAAAACGAAAATGCCGTAACAGTGCAACAAATCTATTTTTCAAAACACAGACCCGATAAATTGGACTTTTAAATAAAGGTTCCCTAAATTCTTCGTAAGACGTAGCACATTGTCAGCATGATCCAGCATAGATCAATAGTCCCATGAACTATGAATAGTCCTACTTGAGTTTCCAACATATCGGTCATCTTCCATTTGTTGCCCACTATGTTGAGCTTAGTGGGTCCCCGTTCAAGTTTGTGTATTTCACAGTAATTTCTACTACTTCGTCAGTGAAATATAGAGAAAAAGCATCGACAGGACAATCGATGTTTTTTCCAGGTCGTAACACTAGTACACTTATACTTACTTAACCTCGGATGATGTTTTGAACTGGGGCTTGGCCTTGAAAACTTTGTGGAATTGAGGACCACTCTTCTCCATATTTGCCAATAAATGTTTCATTATTATTGTCTCTACCTTCACTTTCTTCAGCAGATTTGGTGCTTATTTCATCCTTTGATTCGGATGCAGTTTCAAAAACATCTATTTCACTAACTGAGATGTACGATTCATCACCATCTTCAGCAGTGTCATCCGATTAACTTTCATCATCTTCCTTTTCCATAGCGTTTCTAATTTCTGTATCTGTTAGATGTCTTGTTTTTCCAGCTCCAGTAAAAGTAATAATTTTATAACTACTGAACTATTGTGTAACCTGTGTACTTGCACCTATGCAATACGAAAATTATTGTTTTTACTTCCAAATCATCAATGCAAATATTCTGCCTTGACAGATCATGTTTCGACATGAATAAACAATATGCAAAACATTTTTTACTCGAGCACAAGCTAACACCTTAGACCGTCGTTGTAGAGTCTTAGGCTGCTCGCATAGTAAACGCCGAAGCAGGCAGGCAGGCAGGCAGGCCCTGCGAAGAAACGAGATAGAAATAACTTTTTTCTCTCTTGTTCACATAGTTTTCCTGTGCCTGTCTGCTTGCCTGTCTGCCTGCCTGTCTGCTTCGGCGCTTACTCTGCGGGCAACCTTAGAGTCACTACCTGGCAGTTCATGATATTTTTCAATACTATGTATAATTAGTTAATATTATTAAAGCATAATAAAAAATTTATTGTATATACCAATAGCGTAGTGACCAATAATAAAATATATTAAACTGATAAAAATGTGTTTTAAATATTTTATATTCGTTCGAAATTCAGTAGTGACTAGGGCTGCCAGTTTTTTTTTTTAAAAATCGGGATTTTACGAAAAATAAATCGAGACATAAGAAAAAATATCGGAAAAAAGATGTATGCATGTCGCTCGTCTTTTTCAATAACGTCACAACTCAAGAAATGCAATTTCTTAGCTAAGTACATAGAAATACTTGTCATAGATAATTTTAATTGTGTGAGCGATGACGATATCTTATTTAATTTTCGCGATAGAGGAAAATGTGTCGCTGAATAGTTCAGTACCCCAGCTAAATTTTTGATGCTAATGTGACATGCATTCTTACGGACACTGCTTCCAAAAGACATTCTATATATCGAACTGTGCTTCTTTTTAGCCTTATAACGAAGTTCTTTCAAGTGGAATTTTTATAAAATCCTTCTGGAAGACATTCAAGTGGCATTTCAATTGAATTAAAGCACAAAAATTATATATAATTATAATATATGTTTTAGATATTTTCCGTGGGGTTTTTTAGACCCCCAATGAAACCCAACAACTTACTACTTACAACATTAAAATCGGAAAAAATATTTTACGTGTAATTTTTTTAAACCCCCACAAAACCCAATCACTTTTTATTTCCAACACCAAAATCACTAGTCTAGAATGTCGAGAAAAGGGATATTTTCCCAGGGATTTTTAACCCCAAAACCACAAAAACTATTCCAGTCCATTTAATGCCTTCTTAAAGTGCTTCTCAAAAACATCTACTAGAATCCTTTGATTGAAGGGCTGAAAGAAATCTTCCATTGAAAAAGTCCTAGAAGCACTTCTAGAGAAGACTAAGGAAAACATTCCTCCCAATGACATGCACATGTTAAAAGAATGCCTTTTGGGTATGAAAGTGCAAGGGACGGAATTCAAGGATGGACTTCCCTTCCTTTTTAGCTTCTTTTTGTAGCACTATTTTTGCTGGGACGCTGAGAATAAAAACAACTTAAAATACGTTTGCTGAAAATCGATTTTTTTGAGTAAACTTCTTTGAATAAAAAGAGCGATAAGTAGCTTTAAAAAATATATTTTTTTACCCAAGGAAATAAAACCACACCAAACAGTGCATTTTTCAAGTTTTATTGGCTGCTCTTCAGATTAAATTCAGCAATTCTGTTCAGCAATTTTCTTAGTCAAATGGACACGTACAAACTGTAAGTGAAGAAGAATATCTGCACAAATTTAGTTATGTAGAAATAAAAACATAGAAAATATTTTTAAAAAGTAATAAAAATAATAAAAAATTAAATTGTATTTCGGAAAATTGGGACATTTGGCGTCCCGCTTAAGGTCTTCGCGGGACGCACATTCTTAGGCTGAAAATTGGGACAACCCGCGTGGAAATCGTGACCTGGCAGCCCTAGTATTGACCCACAGTCACAGCCTGGCAGATAGGGTTAAAGTAAACATTTTTTAAATCAATGTAATAAATATCTTTTTTGTTTTGGAAAAGCAGCCTTTTTCAATAGTAAAAAGTCAAATTAATGTTGTAGAAAGTTTTTTCACTTAAGCTTATCAAATCGAAGAAAGAAAACAGATTGAAAAATTTATATAATTTAAAATTCACGAAAAGCTTGGTCATAGTTATTTTTTTGGGCTGATATAGCAAACTCTTACTTTCAATTAGATTTTCTGTTATAGTGTCTATTGTTAAAGCTATGATATTTGTTAATAATAACATACGCTTTTCTCATCCGTTTCTTCAAAATATGAAAGTTTTGTTGAGAGTAAAAACCATGCAATTAAAAACCAACTCGAAGATTTCACTACATAAACAATAATAATGAGTGCCATTAAGAACGTCCTTGAGTAACGACCTAGTTTGAGTGCTGAACACACAAAGCAATCAATGAAAAAGCATTCCACTTTGTATCGAGCAGTCGCAATAAAACTGTACAGTTTGCAATATTTTTACTCTAACCATAGAATATCTATATACAATTTTATTGATGCACATTAATTAAACACTCATTTTGCAGAAATATAAGCTGACATTCATAAAGTGCTTGTAATTTTAAAACATATGCACACTCACACTTTACACAGCACCCACCGTGCCCACCACCACTCACCTTGTATATATTTGGATTGCGTTTGGAATCAGTTAAGGCATCGAATACGGTATAAAGCTCATTTAACATTTTTACGATTTTCATAGCGCCCTCCGGATCCGTATTTGCAGCACAATACTGACCGAAGCCAACGATGCCTGAAAACATCAGCGTCACAGAATCATAACTGCAAACAATTAAAAAATAATGAAAAACATTAAATTTTACAATGGAAATTAATGCTCATAAAGGAAATTATTTAATATACACAAATACGCTTACCGCTTTGGCGCCACGGGCCGTTGATGTCGTAGTTCATTGGCCACCGACTTGGGCAATACGGAATACAGCAATCTGAAAGTGGTAATTAATTTTGGTCAAATAAAATTTGTATATGCTTGAGGTGGTGTTAGTGTTAGTGGTGAGAATGATGGAGAGTTGTTACTCACCTATCAGTTTTCTGTTTTTCACTCTCAAGGTCACGAAATGTTTGCTGCAACTTATCCGTTAGCATTTCTAGATTTTTGGTCAACTTGTATTCAGCCTCAAATTTTTCAGACAACAGCACCAAGTCGCGTGTCGCATCATGTAGTGGCACATCAGATATATAAAGTCCCTTTCTGAAAAAATGTATAAACATTTACATGTTAATAATAAACTGAAACAAGCTGAGCGAATTTATTTAAGAATGCTTTAAAGAACATTTAAGCTCGAACATTTGAATTGATTTACGACTGCTTTAAGAGGCTTTTAAGCTTGAACATTTGCCATCTGTATATTTTTAAAAATGAAACATTTGCTTAAATTGAGGCAACTAATACTAAACCCCAATAACTCTTGCTTGATAATTTAAGGCTTGAATTTATGGTTTTCTATGATGCTTTGCTGCGTCTTTATATCCTTTAAAAACAAGTCTACGGCTGTTCATAAATTAAAAATATTAAAAACTTAATGCGTTGCAAAGTTCTTTGTCATAAATGGCAACGATGTAAGGACGATGTATGAAAAACGAAAAAAAAATCGATTTTTTCCATAAAACTTCAATTATTGCTTAATCCATAGAACGCATTCAACAAACTTTTGCTTTTTTTTAGTGTCCTTTACGAGTTCATATTTCCACTTTTAATTTAAAAGACCATCATTGATCTTGACCATATGCTTCTGACACTCTGCTGAAAAATGTTTTTGTCCATCCAGTTCATTTTTCGATTTTTTTTTTCCAATAATAAATGATAAATGACTTTCCGCTGCATTGGCGCCTTTGACCCACTCATAACACTTCCTTATTATGTCTCTCAAATCGGGTGAGAATAAATTGTCATAAAAACGTACGCATGACACTGACAACTATTGTAAACCGCGCTGAGCAAATTGAGCAGAGCCAAACACACAAAAACAAAAAAGTCGCATTAATTTTGTTATTCAACTGTTATGACTTCGAGTTGAGTTGACATGCAAGGAAAACTGCTACAACCACAAAAGGGGCGCAAAAAAGGAAGTAAGGATATATGAGCAAGAAGGAGAAATGTTGATTGCTAGTTCAGAGATTTGATGTGACTTGGCGGGCTTTCGTCCCTTTCCTGGGATTTCTTATCCTCAAAATGGCGAGTAGTTGTTTTGATGAAATTTATTAATTGAGTAAAAATTTTTAAAGATTAAAAGTCTTTACGGCAAAATTCTAGTGCAGAGGCCCTCTAGAGAATTTCGGGCCTCTTTTGATGGTCGGTAAAAAAACCACTTATTTATTCATACCTTAAGAATTTACCATAAACTTCAAAAATAAATAAATTATTTTAAACGAAGTTACACGCTGTTGAAGTAGAGGGGGGGGAAATACCGTATCCATTTTGACACAATTTCAACACTGCTAGTTCTCTGAAGAAAAAGGAATTGTTAAATAGTAAAAATCCCGGACTAGGGATTTAGCAATATGGCCATTTTTCGCGAAGTGGAGACGGTTTAAAATAAAAATAATAATTTGTTGGCCTTTTTTCGTAACACTACCAAACAGCCATTTTTGAGATAATTGAATTTCAAATTTTTGCCATTTTCATTTAAAGATGATGTTACCTGAGCGTCTGATCTAATTGGTTGATTTTAATAGGCCTCTAATCATACTAAAGAGGAATATTGTGCGCATACTTAACCCTCATCAGTCCCCTGTATGCGCACTCATACAATTTTGATCTTTAACCTTGAATAAAATAAAAACGTTTCAGCGGAATGACCTTGTATTTAGCAAAGTAGAATTAATTTGCCTGAACAACCAAAAAACCCGTTTTTGAATTTGTACCCTTACTGTATTCGCCTGTGCAGTTATAGTTACGAATCGATCCCTGTGCAAGCATACACATAAGCAGGTACCTGGAATTGCCGCTTATTTTTGTGTGTGGATTTATAGCACGCTCTTATTTTTTCGTTTTATGAAATTCAGTTTGTTCTGGAACACACATTAGTGAAGTTTGTTTGCGCATTTATTTGAATTTTGGTTGTGTTTCGAAGTATTTGATAAAAAATGGATAGAGTTTTACGTGAAAGAAGGCAGCGAGATGAACTAGAAATGGACTTTGATTTGGAAAGCGAAGCGGGCGAATCTCCGTGCAATAGTGACGATGATTTTGCATTATCAGACGAGAAGAATGATGAAAGTGAAGTTAGCGTGCATTCAGATGAAGACGACATTGAGCCACTTGAGCAAAATTTAGCAGAAGAAAATGCAGCAAATCCTGAAAATAAATATTTTTCAAAAAATAAGAAAATTGAATATTCATCGCAACCATTTGAAATAAATCGAAGAAATTCATTTCGACGTGCAGAAAATTTCACTTCAGGTAAAAACCTACTTACTTTCTTTGTTATGGGTTCATGTTCATTATTTGTTTAATTTTTGCTATAATTCAGGTCCAAAGCATTAGCAGCTGCTACTATAGTTGATGTTTCGTCTGCATTTCACATGTTCGTTGAACCGGTTGAGAATATTTTTTTGAACATGACGAATTTATATGGTGTGCGAAAGTACAAAGACGATTGGGAAAATATTGATTTGGACACTCTGCACGCATACTTTGGATTGTTGCTGCTTTCTGGTGTGTATCGGTCATACGATGAATGTGTTACTAAACTGTGGAATGACGAAACTGGACGGCCAATATTTAGAGCAACAATGTCTTTGAAAATGTTCAAGCGTATCCATGGTTGCATTCGATTCGATGAACGCGAACAACGTATGGCCAACACTGCATCTACAAGTACTTCTGTACGTGACAAATTGGCACCGATTCAAAATGTATACGATAAATGGAATCATAATTTGAAAGTTGTATACACACCAGGAAAAAACATTACCGTAGATGAACAGTTAGTTCCGTATCGTGGGCGATGTCCGTTTCGTCAGTATATTCCATCCAAGCCGGCGAAATATGGCATCAAAATTTGGGTGCTATGCGGCTCAAAAAGCTAGTATGTATACAACACACAAATTTATGTTGGTAGGAATCGTAATGCCACTCCTGAACGTTATCTCGGACGGCGTGTTGTTTTAGATTTGGTGGAAGGACTTTCAGACAGAAATGTGACGTGTGACAACTTTTTCACTTCGTATGAATTGGCAGAAGATTTACATAAGAATCGCATGACTATTTTGGGAACAATAAGGAAAAATAGAACTGAAATTAGTTCAGTTAGTTCTACTCGACATGCGTCAAAAGCTAATTTATCATACAGAAGTTGTATATGAACATAAATTGCAAGCAGTTATGTTGTCATATGTTCCTCGCCGGTACCGATTTGTGACATTGCTCAGTACATACCACAATGTTGTCAGCATAGTGAAAAGAAGCAACCTAACATCATTGAAGACTACAACAAAACCAAGAGTGGAGTTGATACTATGGATCAAATGGTGGCTACGTACACATGCAAACGAAAAGTCAATCGGTGGTCAATGGCAGTATTTTGTAACATGCTTGATGTTACTGCGTTGAATGCATTCGTGACGTTCATTGCATTGTTCCCGAATTGGAAAAATTCTAAAACGAATCATAATATTCGTCATCGCCTTTTAATCGAGGAGCTTAAATTGAATCTCGTTGAAAAACAGATTACTTAACGTAAAAAACAACCTCAAAGTAATGATGCTTCCAGTGTTATTCAAAGAATTCGGGAGATTCGCCATTTACCAAGTACATCAAAACGAGGCCGATGCTACATCTGCACATATAAAAATAACAAACATCTTTTTGCTTCACGCTGTGAAAAGTGTAGAAATTTCATTTGTGCTTAACATAATTTCAATTTATGCGAAAAATGTACAAATAATTGACAAAAGTTAAAAATTCAATTTTTTTTTCTAATATATGTAATATTCTAATTAATTTCATTCTAAATCTACCTTTATGAAGTTCAAATGTATTAATATGAAAGTAAACAATGTAATGAACATAAAAAATCACAAAACATAAGCAGTTGTTAATTTTAGCTTTTTTACAATTAAAAATATATGTGTATGCGCGCATACAATGGGACCGACTAGATGTATTTCCGAGGGACCAATGAGGGTTAAACTAATTTATAAAGAAAATCAGATGCATAACATTGGTATGTTCCAAAAATATATATGTAAATTTTACTCTTTATTTGTATGAATTAAATCTTTAAGCACATTTTATGATAAATTTGAAATAAATCTGAAAAACACATAATTATTGGCAATTATTAAATTTTCCCATTTTCAACTTCAAGACTTTTGATGATTGTTTCAATTCGCCGAATCGTTCACAGACACAGCTGCACTGCAACAATATAGCGTTGTACTTATGGGATGTACATTAAGGCACCTCACGAAAAAAAGATTGTTCGCGTCAGTTCCTCAAAATAATTCTTGGTTTATGATTCCCCCAATATTTCGACACTAGCGATAGATATCTTCGAGCTGGAATGGATAAAATAATCCTTGAAAATCGAGTTTGTTAAACTTTTGTAGTTAAAAAAATATAATAGTTATGAAAAAGATCTTCCAATCTACCTGAACAAATTTAAAATGTTTGCATTCGGATTAGATATAATGCTGTTTTTTTGCATTTTTATGAATTTTTTAAAGTTATTTTCACTAAAATCCAAAAATCTTTTTTATTTAAATTGTGATCCTCACTATCAAGATATCGTTGGATAGTTTTTGAATGCTTGCATTGATTCCTGATCAAAATTGCTTAAATTGATGATAAAATTATGATATGATGATTATGAATTATGATTTAAACTAAAATATTAATTACAAAATAAACACCTTCTGCAAAAATATTGTAAGAAATTTTGAAAAAAGCTATAATTATGAAGTCATTTGAATTTCGAAAGTTTTTGTATGGAAATTAAATAAAAATTTTTTAAAAAATTTGCATGATAAACAGCATAATCTTTAATCCTATCCTTTAATTATAGTATCTATGAAGGCATAGAGTACTACTAATTCCCCATGCATACAGCATTAGTAATTGTGCAGGTACACAGTACGCATGCTCTTGTTTGACATCGCCATGTCAAATGGAAATGAGCTTGCATTTATGCTGGCATGCATACAAACGTCAAACGTATGCCTACATCATCAATGCTGTATGCATGACTGTACTTACTGGGATGTGCTTCATGTGTGCCGACCATTGAACTAAAAATTTATGGACGTAAACACAAGTAAAGACTTGTCCATGCGTGGTAAAACAATCGACGAGCTACTATGCTACTTTGTTGCACTCGCATAACCGCGCAAAATATTATATTGTAAAATTTAGTCGTATTTTAGTAGAGAAACACGTTTTACTCAATTTAACTAGTTATCTCATAATTCTACACTGTTTCTTGCTGATAAAAAATTACGTAATTTTTGCGAGAACCCCCCTCTCCACCACGTGAGATTTATTGAGATTCTGCTTAACCCCTCATCCCCTAAATGCCTCACGTAATTAATGGACATCCCCTTGCCACCACTAACTGAAAAAACGGGTCGACCGATTTAAATTAAAATTTCAGGGTAAGTTGGGGATGGTTCGTAGATGGCTTACGTGAAGTATGCACAAAATCGGTCCAGCTGTCCTGGCATTTTAAAGATATGGCATTTTTAAGATTTTCCCATATCAATATTCTGTCTGTCTGTGTGATGCCTACAGACTCCAAAACTACTGGGCCGATTGAAATGAAATTTTGGAAGTCGATTTGTTTCAGGTAGGAGATGGTTAAGGAAAAAAAAATTTGCTACACTCTCTTTTGCCGCCCCCAAACAAATAAAAATACTATATTTCAGACGGTTTGGGTCGTATATGACTTTAATTTGGTAATTTGTTTTATATAGTTACTTCCAGCAACTGTACTAAAAATGAGTGTCCACGCCCCTTTTACCCCCACAAATAAATAAAAATTCCTTATTTAAGACGGTTTTGATCATGTAAGACTTAATTTTGGTTATTTAGTTTGTATGGTTACTGTCAGCAACTGTACTAAAAATGGGTTTCCACGCCCCTTTTAAGTGCCCACAAATCAATAAAAATGCTATATTTCGGACGGTTTTGATCGTATTACATAAAAATTTGCAAATTTAGTTTATATGGTAACTGTCGGCAACTGTACTAAAAGCGTAGTCCACGACGTTTTTTAATTAAAAATTTTTTACTTAAGATGGATTTCGTAGTGTAAGACAAAAATTTGGTAATTTAGTTGGTATGGTTACTTTCGGCATTTTTTAGTAAAAATGGACATGTTCACACTTTTGCTATTCCCAATTTTTTCAGAAATCATAAAAATTGACTAGTGGGCCGATTGAAATAAAATGTTGGCTTAGTTTGTATGGGTACTAGACCGTACCACTTTTTCAACGTTTTTTGAAAAGTTCCCGGGACACAATGATTTTTGATTTTACTCTTAAAAACATGAATTTGGTATATAAGACTTTAATATTAAGGCTTAAAGGCTTTTTGGCTAAAATTCATTTTTTGAAAAAACAAGAAATTTCTTCTTGAGTATTTTGCATATAACTATGAAACTTATGAAATAATTTGTATTAGTTCATACTAATTGAAAAGGTAATAAAATTTTCCATCTTATGCTATAAGAAATATATTATTTTGTCCAATACATTTTCTTAAAAAACTCTGCAAATTTAAATTTTGAGTAAAATTTTTTCGAAAATTTGATAACTTCAAATCACATTACCCCGCGTTACTAGAGCATGAGGAAACAGTTTTTGGTTATGTAAATTTCGTATTTTGAGGAATCTTACAACAAAAATTTTGAAGTATAATTTGAAGATATATGATACGGTATTTTTACCAAAAAGCAACACAACTGCACAGTGAATTTTTTCGAAAGAAATTCAGTTTTATTTTTAGTAAACGTAGCCACATAAATATTAATGTAAATAACCACAAGAAAAAAATTATACGCCATTAGTGTAATTTGTGAAATATTACACATTTTCTGTTGTCCGGATGATTTTTATTGTAATGTTCAATTACTTGGTTAACACAATTTTGCTGTTCTTGATCCATTGTCCAAGTATTATTTAATATATTTAGAAGCCATATGTTCATTTCTGCTGGATCATTTAAACTAGTTAAATTTTGAACAATTTGTTAACGTCCAAAAAATTTTCATTCGTACTCCACAAGGAAGGATGTATCTCAATAAATTCCTTACAAAAAAAAAAAAATATTGAAAAACTGTATAGTGTAGTAAAGCCAGCGAAGGTCTTAGAGGCCAACTCATAGCAGAAAAGCTGTATAACAACAAAAAAATACCAGTAGAATGCAATACAATTCATCGTAATGCTGAGAATTTACTAGGGCTATTCACAATCCAGTGCAAATGAAATGAGCACCATATCATTTGTAAAATGGTTAAATATATAGCTATTAACTCTGCACTAAGAAAATAAAAAAGAGTGGATTTACTATGCTATTGCTACAACACTAAAATCCATAGCTAAGATTGACTATACATTGCAATACTTAATAGCAAACTGACTGCTGATTATAAAAAAAGTAAAGGCGAAAAAAACTGATATGTAAGATAAGCGAATAAAAAACCAATTAATTGTGCTTAAAGATTTTTTGCGACATTAAATTGAATTAATCGAAATTTCCACAGGAAAATAATTTTGCTTTTCATCAAAAAGCTGTGAATTTCATGTTTTGCAACAACTATAGCAAATTATATCAAAAAGACCGTTCACAATAGATAGAACATTTTTAAAATTTTTTACAAAAGCACAAACTTCCAAAATACACGAGATTGTGAATTGCCCTGCTAAACAAATGAGCGCATTAAGGTCTGGGCTTTTGTTAGATTGTTGTTGTTTCGAAGAATTATCAATATCAGATCAATAGCATAAAATCCGTGGTCACAAGTTAGAATGACTTGACTCAAGCTATCGTAAAATAGCGATATGCCATTTTCTTTATTGCCAATCTTTGGAAAGCTGCAGGAAAAATTTTTTTACACATAGGGTATCACTTATGCCTGCACATATTTCGTTTGTAACGGTTCATATATTTCGGAAAAAAGGTCGGAGTTAGTGCAATAGAGATATCGTTTTTTCCGATACTTTGAGTTTAGTCATTATTCCTTGTGACCACAGAAATAGTCATTTAAATAATTGCACATTACAAAAAAAAAGTTGAATGTCTCGCAATTAAAGCTAATATTATATAGGTACATATAACTTTTACATACCTACTTATGTAGCTACGTTTAATAAAAACAAAATTGAATTTTTTCGAAAAAATTTACTGTGCAGTTGTGTTGCTTTTTGGTAAAAATACCGTATCATATATCTTCAAATTATACATCAAAATTTTTGCTGTAAGATTCCTCAAAATACGAAATTTACATAATAAGGGTTCGCATCTAAGCATGTAACTGACCCGTCAACATTGTAAACCTTGTGAACTTACATGCGCGTAAACTATTTATCAAAATTTGTATGGGCGTGAGTTTACATCATTTCCGAGGCTATTTTGTAGTGTAAACTAGCATGTTAATCTACGTGTGAATGAGGGTTGTCTTTGGCGCTAGTCATTACATACTAAATGTAGTTGAAGTAAAAATGAAAACTTTTTATTTATTTTTCTATGTCAGCCTCTCTCGTTACTTTTTAATAAATCAATTAATGAAAGTAATTTTCCTCTTTTTTGGAAAAAATCTTATATCAGTCCTATTTACAAAAAAGGTTGCAGGAACGACGTCACTAATTATAGGCCTATCGCTAAATTGTCTTCGATTCCTAAACTTTTTGAGCGAATAGTGTACGATCGAGTGAAAATTCACTGTGGACAAGTCATGACAACTCGTCAGCATGGTTTTGTTACTGGCAGATCCACTGTGTCTAATCTCCTTGATTTCACTACATTCTGCTTAAAATCTATTGATTCTGGTAGCCAGGTCGATTGTATTTACACTGATTTTAGCAAAGCTTTTGATAAATTACCACATAATCTAATTTTATTTAAACTTAAATTAATGGGATTTCCACAATATTTTGTAAACTGGATCAAATCGTATTTGATGGAGCGATCTTATCAAATACGGTTCCGAGGCGTGTTGTCTTCTGAATTTGTTGCAGAATCGGGTGTTCCTCAAGGAAGCCACCTGGGCCCACTTCTGTTTATTTTGGCAATTAATGATGTTACCCACGTCATTAAACACTCTCATTTGCTTATTTATGCAGATGATATGAAAATATACAGAACAATTGATTCTAATGACAATTCAGACCTGCTCCAGTCAGACTTGAACTCCTTTGAGGTTTGGTGTTCTAAAAATAACATGTTTTTAAATCCAGATAAATGCCAAACTATGACCTTTTCGCGTAAAAGGAACAATTTTATTTTTGATTACAAAATTAAAGATACTGCTTTAAGTCGTGTAACTACCGTCAAAGACCTTGGTATATGCATGGATTCTAAATTGTCGTTTAACATGCATATTGATACAATTTGTAAAAAAGCGTCTTCTATGCTTGGTTTTATAAAACGGTGGGCCAAAGAGTTTGATAGCTTAATAACAACTACAACTCTTTATTATTCAATCGTGCGTCCTCACTTGGAGTACGCAAGTCAAGTATGGTCCCCACATTACAATGTGCATGTTGATCGTATAGAAAGAATTCAAAAACGTTTTGTTCGGTTTGCTCTAAGAGGCTTGAGTGGAACTGACACATTTAACCTTCCTCCATATGAGGATCGTTTGAAATTATTAAAAATGCAATCTTTAAGTGAGAGAAGAAAATCTGCTGATATCGTCTACTTACACCAACTCATTACTGGTGTATTCGACTCTCCAGAGCTCCTTTCTCTTATAAATTTTAACACTAACCGTAGAAGCAGTAGAAACTCTAACAACTTGATTTATTTACCATTTAGTAGAACAAATTATATGTTAACTGCTCCATTAAATCGCATGAGTACCTATGTTAACAACTGTAACGTGTTTGATGTTAACTTGTCGAAAGGTCAACTCAAAAGTAGATTGAAAACTAATGTATGATTAGATCTATGTAAACGCATGGTTAGTTGTTATGTCTTGTGTTGTCCCTGAGCCCAACCCATATTATGGTGGGTAAATTTTTCTCCCTTTTGGTTTTTTATTGGACCACTTTTATCGATATCTTTGAGTTATTTCAATGATATTGGATTGGTTCTTAAAATGATCTATTGCGGAGAAAGTGTGAAAAAGCTGTAGTAGCTGAACTCTATTGTTATTGCATGATAGTGAAGGTTTTTAAAAGGTTTAAAATTTAAAAAAGTCATAATGTTGTCGCAGCCGCCATTTTGTTGAAAGTTTCGCTATTTACACTTTATCGCTCATCAAAAGTTTAAATGCTATACATGTTTACATGCTTAGATGAGAACCCTAAATCAAAAACTTCTTCCTCATGCTCTTGTAACGCGGGGTAATGTGAGTTGAGGTTATCAAATTTTCCAAAAATTTTAACCATAAATTTACTTTGCAGAGTTTTTTTAAAAAAAATGTACTGAACAAAATGCAATTTTTCTTTTAGTATAAGATGGAAAGTTTTATTAGCTTTTAAATGGGTATCATTTAATAAAAGTTGTTTCATTAGTTTCATAGTTATATGCAAAATACTGAAGAAGAAATTTCTTGTTTTTTCAACAATATGAATTTTAAGCCGTTTACGCGACTATTTACCGTTAGTTTAAATTAAATTAAATTAAAGTGTTATATGCCAAAATTCATATTTTTAAGACTAGAATCAGAAATCAACGCGTACCGAGGACTTTTTGAAAAAGTCAAAAAATAGGACGGTCTAATGGGTACTGCCAGAAACTGTACCAAAAATTCAGAAAAAATAAAAATGCTTTATTTCAGACGGTTTGGGTCGTATAAGACTAAAATTTGGTAATTTAGTTTGTATGGCTACTTTCGGCCACTGGACTAAAAATAGTCGCACTATGCCTACGCTTTTTTTTCAGGAGGTAAGCATGGAATGAATCAAAGTGAGCCAAGTATAAACAAAATTAAGCTATAATTTTGGCAGTTAATTTATTTTAAAAACGAGATGGTTTAAGGGAAAAAACGTTGTCATACCCCATTTTACCGCCCACAAATAAACCAAAAGGCTATATTTTGGACGGTTTTTGTCGTGTTATACTAAAATTCGGTAAGATTTTCGGCAACTACACTAATGCCAGAGCTGTAAAGTCTGCATTCATATTCAGAATTTTAAGTACAACTGAATAACGACATAAGAATGCATTCAATGAATGCAAAATTGATTTATACATAAAATTTTTAATTCACATTCAATTTTAAAAAAATGATTAATTAATCATTTCAATTATTCATTTTCGTTATTCAGAAAAATTAATCAATTTTTTATTCATTTGAATGCTATTCACAAAGAATGCCATTCACAAAGAATTGCAGAATTTTCAATTATTCTTTTTTTATTCATTATTCATTTTTTATTCGTTATTCATTTTTTATTCTTTATTCATTTGTTATTCATTATTCATTTTTTATTCATTATTCATTTTTTATTCATTATTCATTTGTTATTCATTATTCATATTTTATTCATTATTCATTTTTTATTCTTTATTCATTTGTTATTCATTATTCATTTTTTATTCATTATTCATTTTTTATTCATTATTCATTTTTTATTCATTATTCTTCTGTTACTCATTATTCATTTGTTATTCATTATTCTTTTTTTATTCATTATTCTTTTGTTATTCATTATTCATTTTTTATTCTTTATTCATTTGTTATTCATTTTTTTGTCATTGCTTAGGACCCCGGCTGTGTTTTTTTTTATAGCAGCCCTATTCTGTCAAATTAACAAATTTTTAACCAGTATTTTGAATATTTCTATATGTTTGTTGTAATTTTTTCAATTTTGATAAAAATTGTCAACTGCTTTTCAGTTATTGACAATTTCATTAACAAATTTTGTTTTTTGAGCTTTAAATTTTATATTGAAAACAACAAACACATGGAAATATTCAAAATACTGGTTAACAATTTGTTAATTTGTCAGAACAGGGCTGTTAATTTGACGATATAGATAACAACAGCAAAAAATTTTTTATAAATATCTTAAGAAATCAAAACAAAAAAATATAACAGACAAACCTAAATCGTCGTGTCTACAATCTGTTAAAAAAACGGAACAAAAAAAATTTTATGAAATTGGTGAGAGAATTCAGTGGCATTAAAAGAATGTTTCATTTGGGCCTTACTAGTTTCCAAACGTACGCTTGATCTCTGTTGTCTTAACTTATGAAGAACCAATTCCTCACACCCCGCTGGAATAAGTATATTGGTTATGACATAAAATTTAAGAGTATGTAGTTGGTTACTTCGGTTATCCATTTACCACTGGGACGAAGAAGCAAGCTCGGCATTAATTCGCTGGAAATAGTCATGACAGCGTGCTTACCCAGCAGCGGATTTGCCAGTGGCTACCATAGAACTAATACAGAATAAATTACCAGGTAAGGAAGCATGACTTTTTTCAAAAAGTAATGCGTCTGCATATAGTAGAAGTAATTAACTCATACCTCAATACCTGTAATGTAGCATACAAGGAAAAGTAATGCAGTGATTTTGCAAATATCAAATCAAATCAAATTGTCGTGATGAAAAGAAAAAGTATTATTGAAAGAATAAAAAAATAGCGCCTTACTCTTTGTACTCTTCAAAATATGTTTCTTTATAAATAAGCTTATTCTTTATATTTACTTTAGAAGCCAGTAAGAGGAAGGATATGACGAAATGCGTTTCATTAAAGAGGTGCGTCATTCATTTAAGTTGTTCAAAAGCGCACATTTCAAAAAAGTTTGCATCACAAACAAAGCTAAGCGCCAGTCCATGAAGTTGGAAAAACCCTGAAAGCAACAAATTGAATCAAACATTTTTAGATACATTTGTAAATGTAAAAAAACATTTGTATTAGTATAACATATGTAACATACATATTTATAAACAAACATTCACAAACATAAATAAATGAAATTCAAATTTAAAATGTCTTAAGCGGAATTTACATATCACCTTCAGAAAGTTTTCTGCAAAAATTTAAATTATTCTAGTCCAATCAAAGAGCATGTAGCAATTTTTTGTTACTCTCTCATTGAGTGTAGAGAGGGATAAAGCTCAAAAACTTACAATAAAATACTTATAGAACTTGCTGAACGTGGTCAGTTATTCCGCCTTTACACTTTCCTTTCAATGAGATACAAATAAAGTGATTTCCTGCTTTCTGCAATACCAAGAAGTGCTCAAATAATTCATTACTTGTAATGTGCTAAGAATCAGATGCTTTAAACTTGTTACGTGGCTATTTTTTTCATAACAAAGCAATTTATTATTAACTGAAAAATAAAACAAATTTCTGAATTCATTACTTGTAGTGCCTTGCAGAACTGGTTTTTTCTTTCTCATTGCTAATTGCTGTTTCTAGTAATTCATTCCATAGTTGCTTCCAAAGAGCACATTCGAATAACTTAATACAAGTAGTGTGTTACTCCATAACTTCTAGGTAATGCTGAAGGGAGGCGATCACTTACCTCCTATCTCATTCAATGTTAAATGTAAGGCCTTTTATGCATAGTAAGGTAATATAGTCGGAATTAGTGGTCATTACAAGGTAATTGATGCTTCATATATTCAGAATATATTCCATCCGCTACTGGGTAGCTTTTATTAACATTCAGCCTACCGATATTTCGTCTATACCTTTTCCTGAACCTCATCATCAAATTACTGGTAATTAACATATCCATCATTTTTATTATTAAACGCAGATAACGGTTTATTTATTATTAAATGTATTTATAATGGTATAGAATGAAAAACCATGTATAGATTCGAAAAACAATAAAAGCAGGTCAGATTTACCGATTGCGGTCAGTTTAGTGTTATTTCATATTTGAGGAGGTAGTTCGGTTACTTGGATTCCTTTTTTCAAAATGTTTATTTCATGTTTCATTCAGATGAGAAACTCAATTTTTTTACATATCGATGGCTTAATATAGAAAAGGCGTTTTTCTATAGATAACTTTTTAAATGCCTATTATATATAAAGTAGCAACAAATCGTAGCTTTCGCAAAAAAATACGAGTTACGCATTTTCTATATTAAGCCATTGATATAAAAGTACAAAAAATTATTTTGAAGTTCTCACCAGTTTTTGGTAACATAAATTGTACATACTTTTATTAACAGATATCTTTCTGTTCCTGAAGTTAGAGAATGACGCGTTTTATATCAAGTTTTATGTTGGATTTCTTAAACCAATTTTTAAATGAAAATACTTTAACCCGAATCACCCTGAATAAATTTTTTTTTTTAAATTTTTAGAATGACCTGTTAACGCAAATATAAAATGGTTTAAACAAAAATAAGCACATTTTAAGTGTTTGTGTTTGCGTGTCCATATGGCAAGCACAGGGTGTTTCAGGTTAATTGTGAGCTATTTAGATCAAATAAGTTTGAAGAAGGCAACAACAACCCTGTATATATGTTTATTAACTTTTTAAATTTTTTTTCTGTTCTTATCAATATCGTCGAATTGATAAGCAATGACAAAAAAATGAATAACAAATGAATAAAGAATAAAAAATGAATAATAAATAACAAAAGAATAAGAATAAAATATGAATAATGAATAACAAATGAATAATGAGTAACAAAAGAATAATGAATAAAAAATGAATAATGAATAAAAAATGAATAATGAATAAAATATGAATAAAGAATGACAGATGAATAAAGAATAAAAAATGAATAATGAATAAAATATGAATAATGAATTACAAATGAATAATGAATAAAAAATGAATAATGAATAAAAAATGAATAATGAATAACAAATGAATAAAGAATAAAAAATGAATAACGAATAAAAAATGAATAATGAATAAAAATAGAATAATTGAAAATTCTGCAATTCTTTGTGAATGGCATTCTTTGTGAATAGCATTCAAATGAATAAAAAATTTGATTCATTATTTTGAATAACGAAAATGAATAATTGAAATGAATAATTAATCATTTTTATTAAATTGAGTGTGAATTAAAAATTTTATTTATAAATCAATTTTGCATTCATTGAATGCATTCTTTTTTCGTTATTCATTGATTCATTTTTTTGTGATTTAAATCAAATTGAATGCATTCTTTTACAGCTCTGACTAATGCTTGGTTTTCACTATGTCATTTTCAGTGGTCAGTTGTTGTCAATCAAATTGAAAATGCCAACATGTTGACATTTTTTCTACATTTGGCAATCTTGGAAAATTAAAAACACATAAATTACTAAATGGAGCTATGCAGAAAATGCTATAGAGTTTTACTAAGGTGATATTTAAGGTGATACAATTTTATGTCATCATAGAAATGACATAGTGAAAACCAAGCATAAGAATGGAGTATATAAACAAATTTTCTTGGAGGCAACGTCTGCCCGAAAATACTATTTGTAATATATTTTCAAAAAAGGTTTAAAATGTTGACTTTTTAGTAAAAAAACTGATTCAAAAGTTGTTTTTGTTATAAAAATAAGGCCAAGTAAAAATTCCATTTTCACTCCTTTCATATAGTGTATTATTCATTTGCAAAAATTCTTCCAGTTTTGCGCTAAAATTGTTTTAACCATTCCCCCTTTTTCAACTAACGTAATTTTTTTATTTAAATACGTTTTACAATAATAAATTCCCGCCAGTTTAATTTTAACAAATTTTTATAATTTTGATATAAATAACATTCACATATTTTCAATGTTTTAGTACACTGAATTTTTGTAAGACATCGTTACCTAAGAATGAGAAAAAAACGGAATTAAAATCAAAGTTTTGACTTTCGATGCAAATATCTCCGCTGCTACTAAATATATTCCGTTCAAAATTTTTTTGTTCAAAAGTTAAAAAAAGCTCTGCACAAAAGTATTTCAAACTGTACCGTTATGTCAGTGTATGTATTTTTTATATATCTTTCAAAAAAAGTTTTTTTTTTTTTACACTCAAAAAGTGACTCAACAAATGTTTTTGTTGTAAAAATAAAATCAAGTAAAAATTGCACATATGACTACCTTTCATATGACATAGCATTTGCTAAGCGCAAAAATCATTTTACTGTTTTCGTTATCAAATTTGATTTTTTTTGGCGAAATTTATTTTTACCAAAATGTTGGTGTTGTATTTTTTACAACATTTATAAATTATGTGATAAAATTACCCCAATATCTCTTTCCAATGAACAGTTATGTCTTTTATGATTAAGTTACCTTTTGATTTATAGAATAACTATGGAGTTATAGTTCGCACAGCTTCGGAATTCAATATTCGACCACAATTTAAACATGCCGTTTCACTGATAACATTTGAAGGGTGTTTGGAAACGGGGGCGTGGCAGCAAAGCACCGGGTTTCAGCTAGTTATATATAAAATTTAGTTAATTTTATTAAGAATTCGCAATACATTTATATATAATTTTCTTTATGCATATCACTTGTGGAGCACAAATTGTACAACAATCTAATTTATTAAAATAAAAAAAATTGTGCTTTTTGCCTTCAAAGCAATGTTTTTTCTACCATTTTGCAAAAAGTAAAAGTTTGAAAAAGTGGCAGCATTGATTCTGCAAAGATTTTTTGTTATGATCTTTGTTTTTGTTATGATCTTTCTCACGAATTACTCTAGTCTACTAAGATTAAAAAAACCAAAGAAGGCTTCAAAAAATTCTAGTTATAACAAATAATATAGTTTTTGAAATATGCCATAACTAATTTCTTATATAACCCTTCTAGCTTTGTCAAAAAATTAAAGAACTTTATTTTTATACATATTTTTGTAGGAATTTTTAAAGGATTTCAGGGTCTTTTTCGCACGGATAAAAAAATGGAACAACAAAAAATTTACACATGCTTTCTGTCTTTTTGAATACATAAAAATAACATCACTGGTTAAGAGATAAGACCACGAAATCTTATTGCACACAGAGAATAGCAGATGCTGACCGGAACTCATGCTGTTCACTAAGAATACAAATAAACTTTAGACACATACGACTTTTTTACCCAACGAGTGTGTACTGCATCCGTGTAATTTATGAGAATAAACAGAAAACATAAAGAAAATAAGATAAAATAAATCAAGTTCTATTATATGCGAACTAGTGATTTACACACAAGAAGGGAAAAATTAAAATTGCTATCTGCAAAATTAAAAAAAAAAAACACAATTCATTTCGTATGCAATGAATGCTTAATAATTTTATGCGTTTTTTTAGATTGAAAATTTATGAGCGACAAATTGTTTATGTTAGCTTTTAGGAAAGTTAATATTTAACACAAATCAAACGAATCAACAATGAATTGTATTTACATGAATCTTATGATTTCATTGCAGTTTATTGATACAGAGATTGAATTGGTACATAAAAACTTTATTATCTATTAAGAAAATGTGTCAGTTTGTTACCATAGTAAGCTCGGTGAAATCATTAAAAACTGGCAAAAAAATAAAAAGGCGTGAATATTTGTATCAATAATATATTTTTCCCTAAATTTTCATCAGCAACGTCTTATTTTGAAGTTATTAATCTGCAAAATAGTTTCAAGTTTTAACTGGTTTAGAAAGTATTTCTATTTAAGAGTTGGCCAACATTTTATTTTTGAGGTTCTAGTACTTGGCACAGCACTTGGTTAGCTGAAATTTTTATAATATCTTATTTTCAAAGAATCCCAAAAATTCTTGGTAAAGGAAAATCCGTTATTTTAATATTTTCACTTTGCCTGCAGTTTGTCTGCTGCGTGGAATTCAACAGTCAAGGCAACGGTTAATGAGGAATTCTGGCATTCGACAGTTAGCAGTTGATGTCGTACTTAATTTATTAAATTTTCTCAAGTTAGTCGCAAACATAACCATTTGGAAAAATTGCGCAATTTATCTACTACGATTACGATAGCAGTAGCTAACTTTCGACACCAACAGTTTTTATAAACTGTTGCCTTGATTTTTAAATTGTATGCCGCAAACAGCTGTAATTGACTATCGATTGCAACAGCTCTTGTCGTGAACTGTTGCTTAGACTAATCAATTTTACACAGCAGATAGCAAAAGCCTAAAAGTTAATAAGAAACTAAAACCAATTAATTTCACTGCAATTAAACTTACAATCTGACTAAAAAATTTTTTTTATACTAAACTTTAACTTTTTTATTCAAAAATATGAGTTTTCGGCCGTCCTATACGTTATGTGAAAATAAATAGGGACACCTATATTTTTATATTTGAAGCTGCATGAATTATATACAAGGTGCCCCAGATCTAGCATTAATTCCCTCGTCTGGTGATTCTTCTTTAATAACACTTGAAGATGTTTCCTCTCAAATTGTAAAACTTTCAAGATACAGGGTGTCTAACGGTTTTGGTACGTTTATTTTTGATCTAGAATCTAAACTACTCACCATAAAATAAAAAATAATATTTTGTATTTTAGAAAAAATATCCAATTTTCCATCAATACATCAACCACTTTCGTGTCATGTGCTGCAGTGGAGCTAAAATTTTGAGATTATTCAACGAAATACACTGGTCAACAGTGGTTATGCCACACGAAATGTCATAGCTAATACTGTTTAAGCTGTATTCCCACGTTATGAAATAGATTTTTTTTTTTATTTGGCCTCAGATTTTTTGTGATTTTGGACTTTGTGTTTTTACGACTTTGATCCTGTTTTTATACTCTGGAATCCAAACAACTTAACGCAAAGCAAAAAAAAAAAGCTTTTAAGTGAGGTATTTTTTATTTTTCTGCCATAATTAGTCTGTCAGATTTTCAGGTTCAAAATAAAATTTAGGATTTTTTTGTTAAAAATTTTGACTTTTACAAGTATTTTTTTTTTTACATTTAGAGCCATATTTAAAAAAATTTAGTTTTATCGTATTTCATATTTAATTTTCTTAATTCTGATACAAAAAACCTAAACATTATCTGAGAGGAACAATTAAAATAAAATAAGCGAACTAGCCATATAATCATATGAAGCATTAAGCACTCTTAGTAATCCACTTGCACCTAAATAACATTTTCATACCTTACATTTTCTCATTTTTTACCACTCAGCAACACTGTTTTACACGGTGAACTGCTTTAGATTTTTTTGATTTAGAAAAACCGGCATGGAGTTCTTTTAAGGATGTTGTTGCAAATTTTTTGGGTAACTATAAGAGTGACAGTAACAGAGAAATAGTAAGCGAGCTGTTGTTGGCTTATCAAGCATTGAGCTGCAACATGTCACTAAAGATTCATTTTTTACACTCACACCTCGATTTTTTCCTGAAAACTTGGGGTCTGTGAGCGATGAGCTCGGAGAAAGGTTTCACCAAGATATTTTGTAGATGGAGAAGCGTTACCAGGGCAAATGGAGCCCATGTATGTTGGCAGATTACTGCTGGACAATCAAAAGGGACCAACCAGGAGCTAAGTTTGCTAGAAAATGCTAGATGGTGAGTTTGTAATAACATTTATTAAAATTAAAGTTTTTTACTAAATGACCTCTATATTTATTATGTTGACTTTATATGACTTAAATACAAATTCAAAATGGTTGATAGTTTAAATCATACTTGATTTTAAATACAAATTCTAGTTGTTTGATAGTTTAAAATCGTTTATTGAGCTTAGGGTCAAAGTTAGAACAATTAATTGTTCTAACGAATCTTTCCAAAGAAACAACAACAACAACAAAGTTTTCAATATGAAAAGAAAAAAATCACTAGCTGATATTATTGCAATTTCGGCCCGGCTAAAGGCTTCATCAGAAATCTTTCTGATACCCGTGCAAGCGCGCACTAAAGCACTGCACCACCGGGGCGATGAGATTTGAAGTGTCAATTTCTCAGTTTTTCTCAATTTCATAATTCCACATTTGTTGTTGTATTTTTGCTTTACTTTAGCCTCTATGATTATGTTATTATATGTAGTCCAACAGCCTGCTGGAAGTCTCCACTAACAAAGCATGTTTACTGAAGTTGTTTTTAGATTTTTTTGCTGATTTTGTTTTCAGCTGTTTCCATTTGATTAAAGTTTTTTCCTAAATGACCTCTATATTTATTATGTTGACTTTATATGATTTAAATACAAATTCTAAATTGTATTATTTCTAAAATACAAAATATTACTTTATATTTTATGGTGAGTAGTTTAGATTCTAGATCAATAATACTAAACACGTACCAAAACCGTAAAACACCCTGTATCTTGGAAGTTTTATAATGTGGGAGGAAGCTCCATAAAGTTTTATAGTCGGCTTATCAGGAGGAACCACTGCCCGAGGGAATTATTGCTATATCTGTTGCTCCTTGTATGTAATTCATGCAGCCTTAAATATAAAAACACAGGTGTCCCCATTTTTGACTGTATATAGGACATTAGGCAAATAAACAATGTATTTAACAAAAATTATTTTTGTGCATGAAATAGAATGAAGCACTTGACATGCACTCCGATGTCGCATTTTGAGCATCTGGTAGTAGTTTTTTGGTGACAAAAACAGCATCGTGTTTGCTACTCCTGTGGAACAACGAAATGGTACAGATGGTCATATCAAAAATCTTCCCCTTCCGAGATGCTGGGGCGCCCTTCTTGATAAGATGGTCTTTTTTGATTGTTAGTCAGCAATGATGTGGCAATAATTCTTGTGAATTTCAACTGGTCTAAGCTTCCTCCAAGTTTTCTATGTAAATGCCAAGCATTCTGGACCGCCATATCGATACAATGAGTAAGCAAGGAAATGTTCCATTTTCTCCTCTGATTGAAATTTTATATAGGCTTATGTTTTGATCCGATCAATTGACTCCTTCCATGTTAGAATTGTACATACTTGATGCGGCTGCTCCAATTGAATGTTCTTTTATTCTTTTTGCGAACCATATGAATTGCTGAAATCCCTACATAATTCGAAAGTAGGCAAGCAACATTGTTATCGTGCCTAAATTTTAGCATAATCATAGCTTCCTCGCTATTTTTTTTAAATTTTTTCAATTTTTCCAAGAAATTCCCTTCAACTGATTTTCCCTTACTGTACCAGTTGCATACAAATTCCATTCTGAGAGCTTTTCAATCAAAGGGATTGATGTAAAAAAATTATCAAATAAGAGATGGAACCTTCCGCTTGGAAATTTTTTACACAATGCTTCCGCATATTCTAAGACCACTCTGGCTCCAACTCCAAACGCTGCATATCCTTCACTAATATTTGCTGACGCTCCTTGGTACGGTTGAAAACAGCAAATGTAGCCCAATCGGGTGGTACAAACCCACAACTTATATCCGTATCGAATTGGCGTATCGAGAAGGCACCAATGCACCCCTGTCAACACGCGTATAGGGCGGGCAGGTCTACAGAATCTGCGCTATACCAGTTGGCAAGCAACATCCAGTCAGCTTTCAAAAACAAAGAAACCGTACTCTGTGCCTTTCTAGACATAGAGGGAGCCTTTGATAATACTTCTCACGAGGCTGTGAAGAAGTCTTTACACAAAAAAGGAGTAAATGATATGCTCAGCAGATGGATATGCCAAATGCTTAGCACTAGAACTGCAGAAATAAAAGTGGGAAACACCACTATAAGAATCAAAACAACAAAAGGCTGTCCACAAGGCGGAGTCCTTTCTCCACTGCTGTGGAGTCTTGTTGTGGACGAATTATTAACGATGCTAACCGAGAATGGCATAAAATGTCAGGGTTACGCAGACGACATTGCCTTAGTAGCGAGAGGGAAGTTCGAGGATACACTCTGTAACCTGATACAGAGAGGACTGTCAGTAACAAAGGAGTGGTGCAACACAGTGGGATTAAGTATCAACCCAGCGAAAACCACCATAGTACCTTTTACTAACAAAAGAAGCCTGCCAAACCTCCGAACAATGAGAATGGATGGCACTGAAATTCCCTTCAAAAGAGAAGTAAAGTATCTGGGGCTTACACTAGATTCAAAGCTTCTCTGGAGAAGACATGCAGAGGTAACTATAAACAAAGCAACGCACGCACTCATGGTATGTAGGAGCCTGGCGGGGAAAAGCTGGGGTTGTAACCCAACAATTCTCCGCTGGATGTATACCATGATGGTGAGACCCATCCTCACCTATGGTGCAATAGCATGGGCTGAGAGAACCAAGCTAACCACAATGAGGAATATGCTAACAAAGGTGCAGAGACTGGCCTGTGTATGCATCACAGGGGCCATGAGGACATGCCCTACAGCAGCACTAGAAGTAATTCCGGACCTAACACCCTTACACCTTGTCATAGAGGGAGTAGCCAAGCGAACTCTGTTGTGCATTGCAAAAGAGGGGACAGGTTTAGGTAAAACTATCAGCAGTAGAGAGAAGGAGGATATTGCAAAGCACACTCCCTACATCGATCTACCAAGAGACGATATAGTAAAAAGGTATAACTTCGAAAAACACTTCGGAATTAAGCTTAGTACCAAGAAAGAGTGGGACAGCGAGATGATATCGCAAGTTAAGAAACCACACAGTATAGCATGGTATACAGATGGGTCCAAGACATTGGAAGGTATAGGCGCAGGGGTGTACGGGCCAAGAACCAAGCACTTTGAACCTATGGGGACAACACCCAGTATCTTCCAAGCGGAAATCTTAGCAATACAGCTGTGTGCACAATTCAATCTGGACCGTAAATACAAAGGTCAGGATATAGTTGTGATGTCAGACAGCCAAGCAGCAATCAAAGCATTAGTTTCCTATGAGATATCATCGAGAATAACATGGGAATGCCTAACAAAACTCAACGAACTAGGCAAGAATAACAATGTTACTATACTTTGGGTCCCAGGACACAAAGGAATACAGGGTATCGAAGAAGCCGATGGTCTAGCGCGACAGGGTGCAGCCACAAAATTTATAGGACCAGAACCATTCTGCGGATTGGGCACACATTCTATAAAAGAAGAACTAAGAAGGGAGGAGAGGCATAAACGTTCAAACCTTTGGAAAAGCCTCCCAAAGCTAAGACAATCCAATTGCTCCTCAGAGATTTTAACACTCGGAGAGCAAAATTGTGCATAAGCTTAGGCAAACCGAATCTTAGGATTCTAACGGGGTTCTTTACAGGACACTGTAAACTCAAATACCACCTGATGAAATTGGGCATAGAGACCGATAGTAACTGCCGTTTCTGTGAAGAAGCAGAGGAGACTCCAATACACCTACTTACAAACTGCGACGCCGTGGCTCGCAGACGTAAACTAGCACTGGGGAATTATGAGCTGAGTCTAGAGCAGGTTTCATCCCTCGAACCTAAGAATATTCTCAAATTCATTAGAGAAATAGGGCTGGATGAAATTCTGTAATCCGCAAACCCAGCGGAGCTTTGAGAAGGAGGTACAATAGATCTCATTTAGGTCGCAGTACGCATCTCCACCACACAACATTAACATTAACATCGAATTGGCTTTACATGGATATATTGCTTAAAGCCATGCCGTCCATAATATAGTACCATGGCCTTGTCAAGTGAATGCATTTCTTCGAGCGGAGAGTTATCCATGCATTTTTTATTTAGAAGTCGAAACAAACTTTTGCGAATTTGTAAGCGCTGTCCAAACTTTCATTGTTGCTCACGTGGAATTTATAAAAAAGTAATTCAAACCTATCTCTGGTTATTGCTTTCGAAACTAATACATTGTAACTATCATTGTCGCGCTCCCAGAACATTCGTCGTCTTGGTACATAGATATATTTGCTAAGGATCAAAACTCCAATAAATGTCATAATCTCTTGTTTTACTATGTTTCCATCCAGGTTTGTTTTTGTGCATATGTATTGCTTTCATTCAAAATTAGTTCTATTATGTCCTCATCTAAAAACTTCAGGAAAAGTTGAAATGGACTCTCAGCAGTCGGAGTATTTTCAGGTATTTTAGGAAAGTCCGTTACTGCCGGTGTTAAAACCTCTTTGAGCCAATTGTATATTTTTGGCCTTTTGAGGCACTGATTATCTTTATTCTTGCCTGATGACATCTTTTTTTGTAATAAGCTTAGGTGAAAGTCATCACTTGAATCATCGGACGAAATATTTTCGTTCTTGCCGTCAACTCTGAATGTTATTTCTGCTGGAGCCTGTAATTGAGTACTGGATAGGTTGCCCATCAATACTGCGTCCTCGGCCCCAGAAGCTTCATCGGTTAAATCAGCGTTTTCTGGCGGAAAAATTGTAACTTCCTCTGCTCTAGTAGACACATCCTCATTATCTTCTAAGAGCTTCATAAAGTGAAAGCCCTCTGAAATGAAATTACATCAAAGATATAGATTTGCCTAATGTCCTTTATGAAGGACACCTATATTTTACTCTTCGAATTAATATCAAATGTTTAACAAAATAAATAACAGTTATAATTAACTGGAAAAAATTATCTTTTTCTCTTTTTGTGAACAGTTAAATAACATTTTTATTGAGAAGTTACATATATGTATTTAGCTTAAATTGCGAAGCACACGTCGTAATTCTGCATTCTTTAAGATAACTCTTATAAAAAAAAATTGATTAAAAAAACACTAAATGAATTACTTGCAAAACAGGTTGTTGGCTTGACAGCCCAAAGCACACTGAGAAAATAACTGCTTGTTATGCTTTTATGGACATTTTCAGTAATGCAAGATTCGACATTAACTTGGTGTCCTATATGTAGGTCATTTGATTTATATGACAATTACTCGATTACCAGCCCTTTATTAGCCACAACCCACCGAAGTCTGCAATCAAAATTGTTAAACGCAGCACGCACTACTTCCATCGGTATTTTGTTTCATACATCAATAATATCAGTTTTAAAATCCTTCAAGCTATTGTACTTATATTCCCTAAGTTGCTGTACCATGTATCCACATATGCAAAAGTCCAAGAGATTGCAGTCTGGTGAGCTAGGAGGACATTCTTTTTTAGGTATAAAATCTGTTAAGTTTTGCTCACACCAATCTTGAAACATTTTAGCGGTGAAGGCAGGTGCGCCAACTTGCTGGAAGCAATAATATTCGGTTCCATACATGGCCTCTACACTAGCCTTCAGATTTTTCTGCAAAACTTCTTTTAGGTAATACTGAGCGTTTATTTTTACACCTTTGTGTAAATAATGACTAGCGGCAATTTATCTTTTCTGGATATCGCACCCCAAACCAAAATGGATGACGAGTTTTGGTATCTTGGCACATGCTTTTTGTCATTTGGGTTTTCCTTGTATGTTACTGCCCATAATCTGGCATTTTGCGTGTGGTGCGCTGCCACCATATCATCGCCCGCGTGCCAAGAAAGGGTAAGTTCCGTTCTTTGCAATCGTTTGGTTGCGTTAGTAAGACCATGCATTTTATTCTTTGTAAAGGCTTTCATATTGAGGTCGCAACACAAAAAGAGCCTTAAAGATTATCGGTTCATTACCATATTTTTGACCGTCTTTCGTGCTGAACGGTCACAATTTCGTCGAATTCGTTCTCTCACTATTTTAATTGCATTCGCGGTGCGAACGTTCCGTTTTATCCCACTTTTCTTACGGTCTTGTATGCAGCCAATATCCAGAAATCACCTCATCGTATAATATACGTAATTTCTCTTCACTACTCAATGTGACAAATCGCGGAAGATTGCTCCACAACTTAAACTACTTTTGTATTCATTTACAACTATCTGATATACCCGGTGTTACTCGGGGGAAAAAACGTAAAATTTTTATAATTAGGTTTTATTCGTTCAGAAGATAACGATTTTTAGCCAGAAAAAATAAGCTTTTGACGTAAAACGTATGGAAATATGAAAAATGGTTTTTTTGTCATTCTAAGGAAACGGCGTTATTATAAAAATACGTTGTACTAAAAATTTGTGCAATCTTGAAGATTGGTGAATTTTTTTGGTGTCAAAATTGCAGAATTTAATTTAATAGCAAATTCTATTAGGAAATTATTTTAGTACATTTCAACTTGAATAAATGTACTTTCGATAGCTCAGTCGGCTCAACCATCAGTTTTGAAGCCATGAGGTAGTGGAATCGATTCTCACAATGAGCGGAACAAATGATTCTTTTTAATTTTTTTTTATTTTTAATTTTTTTTTACTTTAGGGAAAATGCAAAAAAAAAACCAACTTTACCAAAAAGTAATGAAGATAAAAATCTCTTTCAGTTGCAAAAGTTACGGTTTTAAAATTAAAAATGAAGAAATTTTTATTCGTTTAGAAGATTTGATTTTGATTATTAAATGCCAGAAGAAAGTTAGTTTTTGCAGTAAAGTATATTGAATTGAATTTAGCTTGTGTGGGCGAAACCACGCCAAGTTTCCAATGCCAGTCAGTGCCAATTTTCCAGTAGAAATGCCTGACCAATAAGTAACTTCATACTGAATTTCATTGTTATATGATATTTATTTCCAAAGCTATTCGATATTTTATCCTTCGATATTCATATACTAGATTTTAATTTACCTGAAAAGCGCTTTAAACTTAATCTATTTATGTTGTTTAACTAATGTATTTTACTATGTGTATTAAATATTGTTTTTGATAATTGTATAGTCTGTAAGATTTCAATATCAGTAGACTGAAATAAATAAATAAATAAATAAATATAAAAAATTTGGCTTCTATGGGCGGAGCCACACCACTTTGTTCAATGACCGTCTCAGATTTCTAGTGGAAGGATATCACCCAATAGTAATTCCATACTAAATTTCTTTGTTATACGACATTTAGTTCCAAAGCTATCTGATATCAATAATTTAAAGTGTATGGGCGGAGCCACACCCCCTTTTCCAAAGCCCATCCCAGTTTTCCAGGAGAAAGATATCACCAAGTGGCAACTCCATACTGAATTTCATTATTATACGGCATTTAGTTTCAAAGCTATTCGATATCATAAATTTGAATTGTATGGGTGGTGCCACACCCCTTTGGCCTATACTTGCTGAATTTTGCCAGTCGAAGTTTCATTAATGTGCGACTTATAGCTTGAAAGTTATACTGAAAATTTGGGTTGCTGAAAAAGTGCCACGCCCTACGTACAACGCCAGTAGAACTGCAAGTTAAAATCTTACCAGTGCAATGGCAAGTGAAAATTTAGGCCGAATACCGAATTCCGTTGCTGTGCGACCTATAATTCGAAAGCTATTCGATATAGAAGATTTGATTTGTTTGGTAGGTGCCACGCCCCCTGAGTTTTTCCGATATTTTATTAGTTATTCTGCTATTCGGGATGAACACAGATCCAACAAATAAAAGATCATTAAAATCGGTTCAGCCGTTCTTGAGTTATAAATGGTGTAACAAACCCGACTTATTTTTATATATATATAGATTAAGGAGCGTATATCAACCATACCGAATAACTTTTTACTTAAACAATTTAAATGTAATTTTGTATGTAACTGAAATTCTAACGAATATTTTGTTATGCACATTTTTATAGTGTTATTATGTTTCCAAAAGTTTTGTATGAACACATTTTTGTCACACTGTAAATTCTTCATGTAATAATTGCCTAGAAAAAGAACATACAAATCTAAATAGTTTCTATTTTTAGATGGTATCTTCTTTAGAAAATTATAAAATTATCATGTCTTTCAAGAATTCAAATTCCAGCTGAAAATAATTTTATAGCAATTTTCTAAAAAACAAAGTATTTAAAGTTATTTATCACCTTCCTGATAAATTACATTGAAGTTACATAAAAAAATCATTTCGGATGCCTTTTTTGCAAAAAACCAATTTTATCACTACGATTTTTATAAAATCTGTTATGCGTGCAGATTTTTGATATAGCAAAAACTTCAAGTGCATTGTGATGTGCGAGCTACTTTCGATATACGTGCTGTTGAAAAGTGTTTTGCAGCTCTCTTTGAGCCCTAAATTTGTCAAAAGTAATGATATAAAATATATAGATAATATAGACTAATATAAAAAAGTCCAACCACTTTATTATTCAAGTGATTATTTAGATTCTTAATATTATTTCTTTATTTACTCGCATTCTTTTTTAATGGTTAGAACAAATTATTTAGTCCATACATATTTTTGATTACAAAAATGTTATAAATGCAGTGTATATTCCGATTTTCCAAATATTTAAAAATGTTTTGTCTGATACAGCTTTTGTGACAGGGCTCGAGATTTTCGTTTCAAATCCGCGGATTTTAAGTTTCTTGGTCTTCAGATTCACGAGAATCGGTTGACTCGATTCCCCTGTTTGTTTATTTTTGACACGTTAATAGCTTTTTGAGCAAATTCAATCTCTTTCAGTTAAATTTTTAAAAAGACAAAATTGATGGAAGCTTTCGAATAAAAACATTCGAATTATTTGATAGTTCAAAATCATTCATTCATTTGATGATTTTGTTCATTTATTTGATTGTTTCTTCATTTGCAATTGGCTTGCTTGCCTTCAAATGATTGAACGATTTTGTGTTTACATAGGGATAAAAATTAATAGTGCGATTCATGCCACTTCGTAAGTTTTCGTAAAACGTGTATCGTAATGTTCGTAACATTTTTTGACATGAACGCACTTATAAGAATTTTCGTAACTTTATTCATAAAAACTAGAGGTATTCACGGGTTGTTGCGAATTGCAAGAGTGTGAAAATGCAAGATATTTTGCGCACTAACGCGTGAATATCAATATTGCAACTTAATTATGCAATAAAAATTATATGTCGAATGAACAGTAAATATATTGCCACCTTCATTTCAAAATCACAAAAAGTTGTTAGAATCAACGTAGAAACTTAAGCTTTTTAAAGTTTTTTCCAAGTGGCAACTATGTTTGAGAGCAACTAAAACATGAATCAGCTGTTTAGCAGCACTGCTTGTGCGTTCTCGCAATAGTTTTGGGCAGTGCGTAATTCAAGAAGAGTTGCGAAATTGCGCAGAAGTTGAAAAAAACCACGTCTATCGTCCATACAAAGTGATGTCATCAATAAAATAAAAAGTTCAAAACTTCAGCCCAGTCGAAAATCATTCCTTATTACTTTTTTTTAACAAAATTCATAACAATATTACATACGAGTAGCAAAAAATTTATGAATTTGTTAATATTCCTCCTGATGACCAAAGTCGTCAAAGTCGAGCAACTTTTTATTGCTGAATATGAAAGCTTAGATATTGAAGTTTAACACAAAATTTTCATTTCTACTTGATGATACGGTATTCCTATTTAAAATACCACATATATTTCGAAAATAGCGCAAATTTTGACATAGTTAAAGCAATTTTTTTTCATATTTCTACACAATTATTTTTAACATTTTTTTTTAATCACGCTTAAATACCTGAAGTTGAAGGTTCCATAATAAAAATATCACTTTTGATGTACACAAAAAATATATTAATTTTTGAACTATGTCCAATTTCAATTTGTTGAACAGTTTTCGAAAAAACGAAAAATTTTTCAAATTTAAAGCTATGCAGCAGAAAAAGTAAACAACATATACCATTGAAATTTTCAATAGTGACGTACAATTTTGTACTCTTTAATCTAGTATTAAAAATTAAAAAAAAAAACAAATTTTCATTTTTCAATTAATCTCCACTTTTCAATTTCAACCCTCTATGCGTCGCAACTGCGTTTCGCATCAAACCGTGAATACCATTACTATTTTGACGGCAATGATACACAAAGCAAAACGGAGATTATCAAAGTCAAGTTAAAATATTTTTATGCTATTCATTTATTTTGTCCATTTTTTTATTTGATAGAAACACGCTTGATAAATAAGAAACATCACTAAGTGTTAAAGTGATTAACATCAAAACAAGTAACTGTCAGCCTAAATAATATAAACGTGTATATCCGCCATTTTCATAAATAAAGCACTTATAATATTTATATTTGTTTTCTTTTTATTGTTTATAGAAGAACCTCATAAAATTTCACACAAAGTTGTTTGTCACTTGTTGCAATTTCATATATTCCCTTTCGCTTGTGTATCATCACGGACCACTTTTTACTCGCTTATCAGTTACAGAAACACTAGTTTGCGCAAAAGTGAGTATTTTAGAGTGAAACACTGTGACGTCGGAAAAAATGACTATTTGTCGCAATAGTTACAGAACCGAGCTAAAGGTACTTACTTACTTACTTAGTTGGCGCTACAACCGTATGTCGGTCTTGGCCTCATCTAAGAATTTGCGCCAGCCATTTCTGTCTTTCGCTTGCTGGCGCCAGTTGGAAATTCCAAGCTTCGTCAGGTTGTCCTCTACTTGGTCTTTCCAACGAAGATGCGGTCGTCCTCTTCTGCGTTGACCGCCGCTGTTTTCTGTTGTGGGTACCGAATCGAATGAATCGAGCTAAAGGTATTGGCAACATTTTACGAATGAATTCGTAAAGATATCACAACACAGTTACTTTGTATATTGTACGGATATTTGTAGAATGTACGAAAATTTTGTTTACGAATATTATTCGTAGAAATTTTACTAATAAACGTTTTGAGTGTAGATAATTTAATGGTATTTATTTTTTAAATATTATTTCCGGAATATGTTCGCTTCGGCTACGAGTTACGTAGTCCATTCGATCAGTCCAATTTTTCACTACTTTTTTTACTTCGTGAACATTTAAAGCCTTTACAAGCTGAGGGAATAAACATATCTAATACCATGTTCTCACTATCGTAATTTACGGCTCATTCTTAATTTATGCATAAATCATGACCAAATTAAGTAATTTTGCCGTGGAAAAACTGTCAATGAAATTACTTCGAAATTAAGTAATTTATCATAAATTACCACTTAAATTAAGATGCAATCGGTGTCAGCACTAGTTTTTTTTCGATAAATAATCGAAAAACTCGCATCACAAGCTGTCATTTTTGTAAATAACCAAAACTCAAAGTTCACAATGTTGTTCTGTCCGACTTGCGGTAATATTTTAATGGTAGAGGAAGACACTACAGGTCATCGCTTTTCATGCAATACATGTCCTTACATTTGCAACATCAATTAAAACATTTCAACGCGTACCTTTCCACGGCTAAAGGTGAGTAATGCTCTAAGTATTTGAGACGAACTATTATTAAGATTTCTGCAATGTTTTAGGAAGTGAATCATGTTATGGGCGGTGCAGCTGATTGGAAGAACGTAGATTCAACTGATGCTTATTGTCCGGCTTCTGTTCTCAAACAAGCTTATTTTATGCAGATGCAAAATCGCTCTGCTAATGAACCTATGACCACATTTTACAAATGCTGTAATCAAGCACGAAGATGCTTACAATCGGACGAAGTTATAGCTCTACCAACCGACACTGTTTATGGTCTAGCCTGCAATGCCAACAATGAGAAGGCCATACAAAACTTGTATGAAATCAAAGGACAAGACTGTCATAAACCAGTGGCAATTTGTGTGAAAGACTTGGCTGCTCTTCGTTGCTATGGTAAAGCTGAGCATATAAACGATGCGTTGTTGAAACGTTTGCTGCCGGGATCCAGAACGATAGTTATCGAACGTTCACAGAACTTAAGCATTAGTTTCCTCAATCCAAGTACTAGAAAAATTGGTATTCGGATTCCCAAATTCCAATTCATTCACCAGCTGTGCGATGAGCATCCATTGCTCTGACTAGCGCAAATCGTTAGCCGAACCAAGCAGTTTGAATGTTGAAGAATTTTCGACGTTGTGGCCTCAGCTAGGGAGTGTCTTTGATGCTGGCCAGCTGGGACTAACCAAAGAGTGTCGTTCTGCATCAACGGTTATTGACTTGTCACAACCGAAAAAATTTAAAGAGTACGTGCAGGATATGCCTGGTTTCAGTATTAGAAACCTTGAACTGCTAAGAACACTTCTAAGAACTGCTAAGAACTGCTAAAACAATGATTCCCATATATAATTCTGCTTTCATGTAAAGTGCTCCCATTTCGTCCAACATTAATCATATTTATCTCGTTGGAAAGACAATAAAATAACCAACATGTTACAGTATAGAGTTTTTAAAATTAAAAAGCAACTATGGAACGTTTTATTTGTTTTTTAAATTTTAAGTACATAGTGGGACAAAATATATATTTAAAATTAAAAATAGTGGAAACTTGTCACTTTTTCCTGGTCGGACATGCTAAATAAAACAAAAACTGTTTAAATTCACGTTAATGCCTTGCGATGGCTTATTTACCTTCTTTGCTTTACTTACTTTTGCCACAAAATAAGCAAATATATGAGTTGCCAACGAACTGTCAAAACAAATTACGAACAGCTAGTTTGAACGCAGTTGATTTAAGTGAAGTAATTTATGGCAAATTAAGTAATTTATGCCGTAGTATGAACGTAGTATAAGAACACGTTGCAAAGAAAGCTAAAGCAGTACGAAGTAAAAGCGTATCGTCCGTCTAAGTAGCCACGTCTCACCAAAGGATTTCGCTTGAACTTTGCGAATGCACGTTTCATGTTCTCACGGAGGGCACCAGTTTCGTCAGATGAAGAGCAGGTAAAAATCTTCTAGAAAGCTGCATAAAACGCCAAATAAAACAGCAAGATCAGTATATTCAGCTTCTAAAAAACGTTTTTCTGCCTTATATTGAGGATAAACGGATAAGTAGCAGTCCCATTGTCGTTATGCAGGACGGTGCACCTTGCCACACGGCTGAATCTGTAAAAAATTTCCTTTCTTCTATGAAAATTCCAACCCTTCCTTGGCCGGGCAATTCTCCGGATTTAAATTCTATCGAGAATGTCTGACACACCCTCAAACACCATGTTTACCTTCGGAATAACCCTTCCATAACTATTTTGAAAGAAAATATCATTGATGTTTAGAGAAATTCTTCGGAAATAAAATTATGTATTAAAGTTTCGATTAAAAGTATGCCCATGTGCATATGCGAGCTGTCGTAAAAGCTGGAGGCGGAAATACACGTTGCTGACAAAACTTTATACAAAATACTTTCTAGTGACAAACAATTAATGAATTCAAGTAATTCATTAATTTTTTTATCATTGAAATAAAAACAAAATTGTAATTTGACCTCGAACTTGAAAATTTCGTTATAATAGCTTGACCACCTATTAATAGATTTTGTCGAAAAAATCTATTTGCTAAAAACTCATGTCAATCGGTTAAGATTTAATATATTTTTTACTTAATTTAATTTTGAATTTGTATGCGCACGCATACAAAGGACCGATTAGGGTTAAACTTAATATATTTATTTGAAGTGATTTAAAAAAAATATGTTTGATATTGCTTAAAATAAAATATGATTGATATTGTTTAAAAGTATATTTGCATTTTTTCGAGGATTTCAAAAGCCTGTACTTCCAAAATGCCTTGGGACGCCCCTGAATATGCCTTACATTTTTAAAAAATTATAACTCTTTCTTTTCAAAGTCTTATTTGTTGTATATCTTTGAGCTCTCTATGAGGGAGGAAGTTTCGAAATCACCCGAAAATCCCCAATTGGCGACGGGCATGGCTCGAGAATAAATTTAATAGAAAAAAATGCATATATGAATGCATAGTCAGTTTTTTTAATCATATTAATATACAAACTAGTAATCAAATTCATAGTTGTTTAAGATAAGAAAAATATGATGTTAAAATTAAAAATATTCACTATGTATCCAGTACTAATAGGCACGAAAAATCTTATTGTATTTGTTTCATGGGATCTCTTAAATTTTGTACACAATGCAAGGAAGCTTCAAGTTTAAAAACTAACATTTATTATTAAATGTTTATGGAACTCAAAAATGATCGCATAACTCTAATGGTCCAATTATGTTCGCGAGACGCAACGCAAGGTGGCCGTGGCAAGTGTCACGTAAATTTCTGTTGTATGGGCTTTGTGTGTATCTGGTTATGCATCACGTAACGAAGCTTAGAACAGTATAGATAAAAACAGAATCTTATCTCACAACCTTAAGATAAACGTATAACCATGGTAGAATTAGACAAGGTAGTGTTAGGGCGGAGAGCCGGTGACAAAACTGTCAAAACAAAATTGACAGCTCATATAAAACCTGCAACCAGGGAGAATGCAATCATAAAGCAAGAATTGGCCAAAATAGCAAAATGACAGTTGTGGTTACTAAAAAAGAGAGCACATTCAGCCCTAACACTACCTTGTCTAGTTCTGCTATGCGTATAACAAATAAAAAGTTAAATTTTATTTTAAACTTACGTCGTTCTACGGACTTGTGTCACTCTATCAAAATCGTGGTAGATCTACCACATTTTTAATTTCTAGACTATTTAAAATTTTCAAGTGATTACACTAGTGATTACTACATTTTCATAGCAACAGTTTATTTGCTGATAAATTGTGTCTTTTAACCCACAATTCTTTTTTTGCTCTGTCAATTGTTTTTAGTGTGGTAAATTTGCTAATAAATATAATTTTCCGCCAATTAAAAACATCTTACTTTTTGTAAACAAAAGCAGCTGAGTTGAAGTTTTTTCAGCAGATGTACGTCTGCATAATCAACACAAAATTATCTGCGTGCAATCCGCCATTTGCTACGGCCATCTTGCGTTGCGTTACGCGAACATATTTGGACCATAACTTATTGCTGGGCTTTCGCTTGTGGTTCAGTGAGCACATTATACGAATTTGTTATTACTTACTTTGTTAAATCGTCTAAGTTCATAACGCTTGGATAGCACTGAAAAAGTATTCGATCCGATTCCGAAATGTACATCATTTGTCCCTGAAAATGTAATAAAAAAATTAATAAATATATATGTATATATTCAATATTATTATTGCCTGTAGGCACTTAAATCGAATACTATATACGAAGTTGTATTCAAATATTTCTTATGTACACGAAATTTGGAAGGTTAACATATTCAAAGCTCAAAAACTCGCAAATCAGGTGACATACTGGCAGTCGATTTCATTTTACGACTTTTATCATAAAATTCCAAAGCAATCACTTTGAATATGAATGCATGCATGTATATGACTGAAGTCACATCACGTGCCATCAATATTTGAACCTCTTATGTTTTGACAGCCAATTTTCGTCCTTCAATCCATTACCAAAACCAAAAATTCATCAAACGGGCTGAATTAGTGTACCACCAACCGCAGCTGGGTACCAATAACATCAAACACCAACAAAACTTGACATTAACTTTTATGGAAGTATACATGTATATGCGTTTGGCAAAATACAAAAGCTACAACTACAATAATATAACAACAAAGACAACCACTAGACGACGAGGCCGCACAACCAAAATTAAAATCAAGAGCCGAAATGCTGTATTCGACAATGTCGATAGGCCGCTAATGGTTGCCGCCGTTGTTATTGTAAATGGCGTTGCCTCTGCTTGGTAATTGTTTTTGTAGCTTTTCAAGCTGCTACCATTGGTAAGCACGATAAATCGTTGAAAGGTTTAATTTCAATAAATTGCTTATCTCATGCGTAAGAAGGACCCGGAAGAGCGTTGATTACCTTATCAACAAGGATTTTCAATATTTTCTCGACATGTTATCAAAAAAGTCATTGTGAATAAAGTATTTTGCATGGATATAGCTAGTGTCAAGCAAATATGACTTAATAAATTCGTTTTTATGACATTTTACTATATCTTTAATTGCTCATTGACAGTAGCGTAACTATATTTTGTGAGCCCGCCCGCAGGTTTCTTAAAGGCCCCTGCTATTTACTTTTAGAGTAAAAATGTGTTATTAGTAGGTAACTAGAAGTGAAGGAGAAAACAAGAGAACTCTTGACAAAAAAAAAAAAAATAAGAAGAGACTTTTTTAAATCAATAGTCATCATTAATTCCAACAGTAATATTTTAAAAATATCTTATATGATAAATAAATTTATATTATGTTTTAATTGAATTTGTTAAAAAAAACAACAATGTAAAAAACACTTTTTATAATACCAAATATGTTTAATATAATTTATAACAAATTAGTTAATTAATTTGATCTATTAAATTATTGCATGAATGTACTTGCGAGCTTTAGATCAAGTAAGTTCTTTAAGAAGGCAACAACAGCTAAGTGATTGACTGTATACAGAGTTGTTGTTGTTGCCTTCTTAAAAAATTACTTGATCTAAATCTCGTAATTAAATTCATGCAATTTATAATAAATATTATAAGATTTTACCACAAAAAAGATAAAAAGAAAACATATATTTATTATTTAAAATAATTAAACATACTTAAAGTTTGAATAAATGAGATCAATAATTTTCTTATTGGTGAAATGATAAGATTAAGATGTTAAGTTTAAATATTTTGTATTTGACGTTGCCTGTTAACTAAAAAATTTTCTAACGTAAAAAAATATGACCAACTGACAGACAAACGTCGCACAGTGTAACGTCCCCATTCTTGGCCAAAAATGAAAGGAGTAGAGCTATAAAAATTGACACGAATATCTTTCTTGACAGAATTAAGAAATATTGAAAAAGTTATTCAAATCCGGTCTTTGTCACACCCACCACCCATATAAAAGAAACCCATTTTTGCCTGAAACTTCATTAAGTCTTATCTCAAAACAACAAAATTTGCTACATCAATTTCTTTTGTGATAATAAATAAATGGAAAATTTTATAGGCAAATGCCACGCCCATTAATTATATTTTAGTAACTCACCCTTGGAAAATACTACCAACACAAGTTTAAAAACTGAGTTGTTTTGTGTTTGTAAATAAGTCGAAATTTAGAAAAGTTATCAGCTGCCATACATCAAATATATCTCACATTTTAACTAAATAGGTCACTAAGAAACTGTATATCTTCCACATTAGCAAGACATTTTTTTTTGTTTTGTTGTAACGAAGTTCTAATGATGATTTCGTGAAAAACTTATAGTCAATCTTTCTCAAAATTCTTTTTTAGACACTTTTAAAAATTTAATACTTAAAAATTTGTATCGCGCTTTTAGTGTTTACATTTATGATAAGCCTAACATCATATGTTCAAAATGTAATCAAAAATAGTAATGTTATCAAACAGAAGAAATGTTAAACTTTATTTTGATACATAAAAAAAAATTAAATAAAATGTGAATAACACAAAAAAATTGTATTTTTAAAAAATGCATCTTTAACGGCTTGTCATATCGAAACGGTTGCTATTATTAAAAAATTCATTTTGATATTTTCACCCAGGATACTTTCTTTTGAATGCTATAAAAATTTTGGGAAAATTGAAACATCGATGTATTTGATTTTTGGCAGCCTATTTTACACTGTGCATCGTTCTCCACTTCATTTATCATTTTCATCAATGGACTTGAAGGCGCCCCTGGATTAGTTGCGCCCGCCCGCAATGCGGGCTCTGCGGGCTCGCTTTTTACGCCACTGCTCATTGATATCAATAAAAGTTAAATGTTTTTATAGTATGTTAACGTTTAAGGTTTTTATTTCGTCATGATTACAACTAATATAAGTATATTGATGCGGAATCGGTTTAAAGTCATTTTGGCTGAAACTGTTTGGCAGCATTCTCAACATAATTGGATTTGAATTGACAATTTTCCACAAAATTACATTTTACATTAATTCAAAGTCATTAATTTTATAAGTTGAGTTCATAGGCGTAGCCAGGATTTTACTCAGGGGCGGCCCATTTTTTGTTTCATGTAGCTGATAAATAAAATAAATTTTTTTAAATATTGGCTTTATTGAGAAAAATATAAAATTGAATTGAAATTGCATTCAACGCGATTTAACAAAAGCGAAAATCAAAGTATTCATCGGCGCAAACCTTTAGCAAAGCAAGTTAAAAAATCATCATTCAGCTTCTTTTTTTCTCTTGCATCAAATTTCTGTGCACGCTTTAAAGGATGGTTTCAATAAGACGAGATATGGTATGAACAGCGACACCTTCCAATATTCGAAAGGTAATGCTGGATGGATTGTAAGCTGATTTTTATTTTTACTTGAAGCAGTATTTACTAAACTCTACGATTGGAGGATTGGTCTTTTCCACGAACTGGCAAGTCGTGAGATTCACAAAAAAACTATGAAATAATCGAAAACCAAACCTTTCGATTTTGTTCCAGTAATTTCTTGTGACCAGACAGCATCATTACATCAACAAGCAGGTCGGTAATTACCTATAATTAATTAATTATAGGTAAGCATATGTTATTAATTATAATTAATGCGTGAGCTGCTTCTGCTGTTCCTATGTGCCACTGACTTGGCTTCTACAATACTCCTGCTCATTTCTATATTTTGTAAAAGGCTTTCTAAAGAGTAATCTTAAAAATGCTTGAACGTTTTTAGGTGGGAAGATGGAACAGTACAAGCAAAGTGCACCTCTTATTTATTTTGAGTATATTGACCACCGCGCATAGGTTTGTAGAAAATTGTGACAAAATTTCAGTCCAATCGTGTCTTACTTAAGACCGTAGATCTGAGGAGGAACCCAAGGGGTATTTGAGCATTTGCAATTTCTGAGATGTACTCATAAGGGCACAGCGGCCAACCCACTTGCCCAAGTCGTGTTCACAGAAACTGTCACTATTGTATGTGCTAGAAGAAGGAGACGTAGATAGATTCTTTCGCAACTAAAAGCTCGCAAGTTGGTGCAAGCAACTCAGCATCCTCTTCCATTCTGCTCTCATTGGCTGCGTTTACAGAACTAAATTTTCAATCAAATATTGTAAGTGTTTTGAATGAACAATATTGTTTTGAATTTCATATTCTAAGATGTCTGAAAAGTTGCATGGGGTGCACAAAGCACTTTTTTCGATTTTTGGATGACAAGTCATTTTAGAATAATATTATCTCAAAAAATATAACAGATTTTTAGACTTGTTAACTTGCTGATTGCTACCAACGCAGCCATTGTCACTCAATTTTATTTTCTTGACTGTAAACCAAATTGATTAGAAAATAAACATAAGCCTTATAATTTCCAGTAACTTAATATAAACTTACAACCAAAAAACTTTCTTATATTTCCACATATGAAAAAAAAATATAAATTAAAAAATGCACAAATAAATCCAATCAGAAATTTCATTTTGAACAGCTGATTTGGTTTCGTTAGTTATGGCAACGAACGTATTTTAGTGTTGGTGAAAAATTGACTAACGAATTGTGCAGGTAAGATTGCAATATACATATATATATATGCCACAGTTACCAATCAATATCAATTAAAGCTTTTCATAAACTTTTTTACCAAATAATAAATGTGTCAGACCTAAGTTTGTAATAAAAAATATATTAAGCTTTAATTTATATTAAAAACTTCAAAACTGTTTTAACTATAAGAGAAACTGTTTTAAATTTTTAACTTTAACACTAAAACAATAATTTTTCTTAAGTTTAAAAAAACCCCTTCCTCCCTCGCTACACCCATGTTTGAGTTACACAGTGCAACACGAAAAAATAACCATATACGGACACCACTACGTGATAAAAGACAAAAAAAAGACCCCTGTCTCCCAGTTTTGCCCAAAGTCCTCCAGGTTTTTTATGGGCCCCCAAATATGTGGGGCCTCGGTGTCATTTTTGCCATTTTTGCAAAAAAATAATAATTTTCTCAAGCTCATATCTTGAAAACCGTTCAGAATTTTGATTTATTCTCTGAGGCAAAGTTGTAGCTCTTGTCATAAAGAACAAAAAAAAAACTTCATCAAAATGAGCGAAAAATGGCATAAAAAGCTTTTTTTTTTATTTTCCGCTTTTACGAACAAATTTACTTTATGAAAAATGTGCCAATTTTCTTTGGCCTGGTAGGGCTTACAGCACTGATTAAAACCCCAAAGTTTTTTTAAGGAGGCCGATCCAACTTCTTGAGGTATAGGCCTTTATAGCTTGAGTATATAATCGCTTATATCTCACCCATTTCTTATCCGATCTACTTGAGATGGGTATCATTGAGAAGACCTTTGAAGACGCTATAAGTCTGTATATAAATATGTTAATTTTTATTGACTCATTGGGGCAAATTAAAAAAAAAAAGATTTTCTAACCTCACTTTTTTAATAAAAATCTGATTTTCTCAAAAAACAGCCCTAGTAAAAAAAAACAATTGAAGTGTAAGATAAGCGATTTCTTAAAAAAAAAAATTGATTTCAAAACTTTGAACGTAAATAATTGTCAGTCAGGAGGCCGAGTGTGTGAGTGCACAATACCTTCACTGATAGTAAGTGCATTCTAATAAAAATTCTCAAGCTGGTGGGTGAGTTCCCGTGCCCAGACTGTCAAACAACTACCTGGAAGCAAACATCTGCATGTAATTCACATAAAAACAACCCTAAATATAAAAAAAAAATACCTGGAAACACATTTTAGCTCTTGTCATAAATATGAAATTGTGAACATATAAAATCAAAAAACTTCTATCAAAAAACAACCTGGAAGCAAACATCTGCATTAAATTCACATTGTAGCTCTTGTTATGATTAATGTCTTGTATGTTTAATTAACGCTCAAAAATGAAATATGCCTGGCCAGAACCATGTGTTTGTCCAAGGGTTAACACCGTTTAGGTAGCGCTTAGGTATTACGCGATCATGCACCGACCGCAGCAGCACAGGCAATGCAGTAAGCTCAGCACACGCAATAAGGGACGCAGCGCACAATATGAAAGCGACCCGACGCTCACATCGAGGCATTACACAGCGCGACGTCAACGAGAGCTCAGCGGTGAAAGTAAAAAAGGTAATAGTGCTACAGCATAATTCCCACACAACATTGGCAACTGACAATTTCATTATGCAGTGTGAAAATATTGATTTATATTGCTACGTTTGCGGTCATCAAATCAGAAAAAAAAGTTCTACAACATTGCAAAAGGAAAAGAATCTTTTAACTAGTCAATTCAATAAAGCATATAAGTTGTTTTTCGACGAAGTAGACTTTACCGGAGAAAATTACACACCTAATACACTGTGTCGCTAATTTTATAACAATCTCATGGCATGGTTGAGTGGAGGCAAGCATAGTATGAAGTATTGAAAGCCGGTAAACTGGATTAATCTCCCAGGTGATCATGATGAAACCAGTTGCTATGCATGCGTAAATTACACATGTGGTCTAAATCGATATGCTGAGAGGAACAAAAGTTATAAAGCAACTGTAACAGCCACACTACCAGTGCTTGCACCTGACAATTTTGCATCACCAAGGCGCCAACTCCAGATCGTAGTACAGAATGTACAGGAATGACTAGAGCAAGTGGTGTTACTTATGAAGATCCAGAGTTCTGAATCAGAGTCAGATTCGGACGATTGTTGAAAGATTCAGAGAAAGTTGTTTATTGAGATCTTAGGTTCATTTTTGTAGTTGATTATTTCCTTGAATTTTGAACGGTTGATTCGGTAAAAAATTGAATTTTTAAAAGTTTTTTGTGGTTTTGACCTTGAAGATGAAGTTTTTTATTTTATATGTTCACAATTTTTGTTCTATATGACAAGAGCTACAACTTTGCATCAGAGAGTAAATCAAAATTCCGAACGGTTTGCAAGATATGAGCTTGAGAAAATTATCATTTTTTTGTAAAAATGACACCGAGGCCCTACATCTTTATAAGATCTTTTGAAGACCTCAATTATATTTAATTTGCAGCCAACAACTTTTTAAATTAATATATGGATAATAATGAGAATGATCTTACAAACAGCAACCCTACTATTTTCACCATTAATAATTTTGAAGATATTTCTATACTAAGCCATCAAAAATTATTAGTTTTACACCAAAATATAAGGAGCTTACGACAAAACTTCGATAATTTGATTTGTAATCTTCAAGCACTTAAATACTTGCCAGATATAATTTTTTTGTCTGTAATCTGGATTTTTTTCGTTCGAAATCGATGACTATAATATTCCCGGATTCTCTTTTTTTGCTAACACCGTTGACTAGTATACTGCAGGTGGAGTAGGTGTATTCGTGCGCGATTGTTTTAATTGTAATGTAAATTGCTGGAATCTGACAAGCGCAGATGTAATAAAAATTTCTTTCTGCTTCAACAAAGACATCTTTAACTTAATTTGCTTATATAGATTTCATTCTCATTCAGTTTCATTGTTTTTGGATGAGTTTTCACTATTTTTAAGTAATGATCATTCGGCTAATCTTGTTTTACTGGGTGATTTTAATCTAGACCTACTACACACCAACCAACATTTAGATTCATATCTAACTCTCACGGCGGAAAATGGACTAATTTCCTTCATTAATGAGCCTACCAGACCTGTGTCAGGTACTTGTCTTGACCATGTACTTGGTCGTTTTGCTAAAATACCTCTCAACTTCTGTTTTGGAATAAACGTAGATCTTCGTGTGACGGATCATTGTCTAACGGGTATTCTTTTAAACAGTCTTGGACAACAAGAAATTAATTATCATAAATCTCCTGTAAAAGTCAGGAAAATTAATTTTGTACAACTTAATAATGCTTTACGTTTCGAAGATTGGGAGCTTGTATATGCCGAACAAAATGTATCTCATGCATATACCATATTCCTAAGTATTTTGACAAATCTTATTAATTGTTTTAGTTCTGCAACTGTTCTTAGAAATTCAGAGCGTATGTTGAAACCATGGATGACTCGTAGCCTACTTGAGAAAATTAAGCTAAAAAATAAGCTAAAAAATAAATGCTGGAAACATCCGTTTAATGTCAGTTTAAAACAACGTTATACTAGTATTTGTAAAAATTTAAATATTGAAATAAAATCTTGTAGAAATCATTACTATCAAAACCAGATTCTAATTGCACAAGGTAACCCAAAAAAAAGAATGGAAAGTTGTTAATAACATTTTAAATCGTAATGTAGCCAATCACGCGGATTCGTTCGTTTTAAATAATGGATCTAATATCGTTACTGAATCGAATAAATCAAATTTCAAATGATTTCAATAATCATTTTGTAACGTCTAGGCAGCTTCTGTTTCCGAAGGAAGCATGCATAAGCTCTTCTTCCAATTTAGAACACTTTTCTAATGACAGTTTTTATTTTGAGCCGATTTCTGGTCTTGAGCTACTAAGAATAATCAAATCCTTAAAAAAAACTCAAACTCTGGTGGCATTGATGGGATTTCAAACAATATTCTGAAAATATTGCACTAAATATAATTGATAAATAAAAACATATATTTAACTTAAGTGTCCTGTCTGGAATATTTCCTGACCAACTCAAAGACGCAATTGTTATTCCGCTTTTTAAAACAGGTTGCAGGAGAGATACTAATAATTATAGACCTATTTGTTTGCTATCTTCAATTTCAAAAATTTTTGAAAAAGTCCTTAAGACGAGGATCTTAGCTTTTCTGAATAGACAACATTTTTTCAGTTCTTGTCAGTACGGATTTAGAACTTGTATCTCAACTGAAGACGCACTACTTGATTTCTGTACATCGATTTACAAAGGTCTTGATGATAAGAAAAATTGTGCTGGACTCTTTGTTGATATAACAAAGGCTTTTGACATGGTTGATCACAATATTCTTCTGAAAAAACTACATAATGTTGGCTTTCGTGGCTTTATTTACAATTGGCTTATGTCCTTTTTGAATTGCAGAAAGCATTTGTAGCGAACTAAGTGACTCTAAATGTATGTAACAGAAGTAGCGTAGTAGGAGAGAAGCCCAGTAGTCAGTAGTCAGTCGTCAGTTGTCAGTTGCCCGAAGTTGATCGAAGTCGTTAGTCGCCGCTAAATAAAAGTTGTCTGCGTTTCTTTAAATTATCTGTAACATAATATAATTGAATTTAATACTGAATATAACATAAATTACCTTGATTGTTTGGATTATATAAATTTAACCCTCTAACATTTAATATACTAAACATACTCTTAAAATTCTTATACTACTCTAAAACCAATATAAATACAACATAAATATCTTATCAAATGAATAATAAATACTGAATAATAATATCTCTTGTTTAAACATTATTTGCTGTTCTACATTTGGGGGCTCAACCTAAAAAGGAGAAAAATACAGCCATTCAAACACATTATATAATAAGTGATATATATATAAAAAAAAACAATAGTACAGTTGTGCTTAAAATCTTATTAAATTTAAAACTGGTTAAAAGTAAAATTTTATACTCTACAACTAATGAAAATAAAATTATATATAAAAATCAGTTGTTTGGTATAAGTAAGTAAATGCGAAGCAAAAGTAGAAAGACGAAAGCGAGTGTTCATTTACACGGTTACAATACGAGAGCACGATCACAGTTACTTCAGAAAAAAGTAATTGGTGAAGTGAAAATAAATAAAAAAATAATGTCGAAAGATTCTGTAGAATTGAGTCCGATTTTTGAGGAGAACGAAAAATATGATGGTACTAATCCACTCAGCTCTGATTACTGTGTTCCTAATACAGCAACAAATAAAGAAATGCAAGTCGAAACAACTGTACAAAAGAGCGAATTGAGTGATTTAATAAAATTGTTGACAGTGAAAATGCTTAAAGAAGATGAAGATAAAAACAAATCAAATATTTCGGTTGATAATTTTTCGAAAATAATTCCTGATTTCGATGGCGAGTCCATACCCATTAAGCACTGGTTAGATAATTTGGATAAAAATGCAGATGCATACGATTTAACTGAAAAACAAAAGTATGTTCAAGCTCGAAATAAAATGAGCGGTACAGCGAAACTTTTTTTAGAAGCTGTGAGTGTAAGTGACTATTTATCATTGAAAGAAGTTTTAATAAGTGAGTTTCACAAAACATATAATAGTGCAGATCTTCATAATATATTAACAAATCGCAAAAAACGTGACACCGAATCATTCCATGAATACATTCTTCAAATGAGAAAAATTGCTGCGGTAGGCAATGTCGAAAGCGTTTCGGTTATTCGGTATATAGTCGATGGGTTGCGAATGAAAAACGAGTTTAAATATTTACTTTATAGTGCTACTTCTTTTGAAGAGTTACGTGAAAAATATGCAATATACGATCGTATGGCTCAAACAGCGCAAACGGAGAGTTATAGTAAAAGTTATAATAAATCACTTAACAAAAATAGTAATGCAAAAGAACATTGTTATAATTGCGGATCAACAGAACATCAAAGAAGCGAGTGCAAATCAGAAACAAAGTGTTTTAATTGTAACAAAAATGGCCACATTGCGAAAAATTGTCATTTGAAGTTGCAAAATCAAAATATGGGAAAAAATATCAATATAATTGTGGATCGTAATCGGTGTAAAAGAATAAATTTTAACGATATTGAAATTGAATGCCTAATTGATACAGGTTCCGATGTAACAATTATGAAAAAAAGTACATTCGATCAATATTTTAAAAACTGTGTTATGAGAGCTAGTGGTTCGCAGTTGTTTGGTCTTGGAAATATATCCACTGAACCAATTGGTTGTATAACTGGTATTGTGCGTGTCGATAATATACAAACGGAACATGACTTTCTTATATTGCCAGACGGTGCGATAAAATATGAAGCCCTACTCGGTTATGATTTTACGAGCAAATTTGTATTTTATTCTAACGGTAGCGGGTATATTTTTGATCAGTTAATAACAAACGATATAAACGGTGAAAATTCTCAACTGAATGTGTACAATATTAATGCATGTGAAATTGATGTACCTCTAAGTTATAAAAAAGAAGTTGAAGAGTTAATATCAACATATGAACCACTACCTTCTGCAGAAGAATGTCCCGTCGTTATGAAAATTATACCAGAGGTCGAAATAACGCCTTTTCGTCATTCCCCAAATAGATTGCCGGAAAAAGAACAAAAGGTCGTACGAATGCAAATAGAAGAATGGTTGAGAGACGGAATCATAAGAAAATCCAGTTCGCAAGTGGCAAGCAGAGTGGTTGTTGTTAAGAAGAAGTGCGGTAACTACAGGGTTTGCGTTGATTTTCGGAAGTTGAATTCTATGGTGCTGAAAGACTATTTTCCTGTCCCGTTAATTGAAGACGTAGTAGAAAAATTACAGTGCGCTAAAGTTTTTATAGTGATGGACTTAGAAAATGGATTTTTCCACGTACCGATAGAGGAGTCGAGCAAAAAGTACACGGCTTTCATCACAAAAGAAGGTTTATTCGAATTCAACAAAGCGCCGTTCGGATTTTGCAACTCGCCTGCAAATTTTATAAGGTACGTTAACCATATTTTCCAAGAGTTAATATATAAAAATATAATGGAGCTTTACATGGACGACATTGTTATTTACGGAGAAACAGAGAATGTTTGCCTAGAAAAACTGAAAGTGGTACTAGACAAAGCATCCCGTTTTAACTTAAAAATAAAATGGTCAAAATGTAGTTTCCTTAAAACCAAAATTAACTTTTTGGGTCATACCATACAGGATGGCAAAGTCTCGCCTGGAAAAGAGAAAACGAAAGCTGTAGAAAAGTTCCCAATACCTAAAAATATTAAAGATGTTCAGTCTTTCTTGGGACTTACTGGATATTTTAGAAAGTTTGTATTTGGATATGCACAAATTGCTCGTCCCCTTACTAAATTGCTAAAAAAGAATGCAACTTTCAATATGAATACCGAAGAAAAATGTGCTATCCAGAACCTTAAATCAGCTCTTATACGCGAACCGGTTTTAAGGATATATAACAGAGAAGCTATTACTGAATTGCATACTGATGCATCAAAAGATGGCTTTGGGGCGGCTATTCTCCAGCAATTTGAAGGTCAGTTACACCCAGTGTACTTCTGGAGTAAAAAATCAAATCCGCAAGAACAACGACTTCACAGCTACATATTAGAGGTAAAAGCGGCATATTTAGCGATGAAAAGATTAAGATACTATTTGTTGGGCATACATTTTAAGTTGGTAACTGACTGTGTGGCTTTTAAACAGACAACATCTAAGATGGATGTACCTCGGGATGTGGCACAATGGATAATGCATTTTCAAGACTTCACATTTACCGTTGAACACCGCCCTGCAGTTCGTATGAAACATGTAGATTGTTTAAGTAGATACCCAGCCGAAATAATGATAATATCTTCAGAACTAACTTCAAGATTTCAAAAACTGCAAAATGATGACGAGCGTATCAAGGCTATAAGGGAAGTTCTTAAGGTGAAACCATACGATGATTTCAAATACAAAGGTGTCCTGGTATACAAAACAGTCAATGGAAACGATTTGTTATTAGTTCCTAAGTTGATGGAGATAGAAATAATTCGCAACGCTCATGAAAGTGGGCACTTTTCATTTCAAAAAACAATGCATTCAATCCAACAGCAGTTTTTTATTCCTCACCTGGAAAAAAAAGTTCGTCAATACATAAACAATTGCATTAAATGCATAGTACATAATAAAAAGTTAGGAAGAAAAGAGGGTTACCTGCATTGTATCGAAAAAGGTGACATTCCGCTTCAGACATTACACGTAGATCACTTGGGTCCAATGGATGCAACCTCTAAGCAGTATAAATATATATTCGCGATGGTAGACGGCTTTACAAAGTTTGTGTGGTTATTTCCCACAAAATCAACAGGTGCTGAAGAAGTTGTCAAGAATTTAAAAACTTGGTCAGACATTTTTGGATACCCTAAGCGAATTATCAGTGACAAGGGGTCTGCTTTCACCTCAAATGTGTTTCAAGAATTTTGTAAAAATAACGATATTGAGCAGATACAGGTAACGACAGGAGTGGCACGCGGGAATGGTCAGATAGAAAGAGTAAATCGCTCTGTATTATCTGTTATTGCGAAGCTATCGTCCGACGACCCGTCGAAGTGGTATAAGTTTGCTGGTCAAGTGCAAAGAGCCTTAAACTGTTGCGTTCATTCTTCAACAAAATTTTCGCCATTTGAAGTTTTATTTGGTATAAAAATGAAGAACGATATCAGCGGTTTAGTACTAGACGCACTTCAAGAAGAGATAGTAACTGACTTTCAAAAGGACAGGGAACAAATTCGCGAGGACGCTAAGAACCAAATAGCTGTAGCTCAGACACTTTATAAGCAAAATTTTGACAAACGCCGAAAAGATGAAGTCGGATATGAAACAGGTGATCTAGTAGCGATAAAAAGAACGCAGTTTGTTGCTGGGAAAAAGCTTGCCAGCGAATTTTTGGGACCTTACAAGATAAGTAAAGTCAAGCGTAATGGCAGATACGATGTAGTTAAAGCTGCTGATTTTGATGGCCCGATTAATACGTCAACAAGTTGCGACAACATGAAGCTATGGAAATATGCTGAAACAAACGAGGATATGTCATCTGAGGCTGATGACGAGTAGGATGGCCGAATGTAACAGAAGTAGCGTAGTAGGAGAGAAGCCCAGTAGTCAGTAGTCAGTCGTCAGTTGTCAGTTGCCCGAAGTTGATCGAAGTCGTTAGTCGCCGCTAAATAAAAGTTGTCTGCGTTTCTTTAAATTATCTGTAACATAATATAATTGAATTTAATACTGAATATAACATAAATTACCTTGATTGTTTGGATTATATAAATTTAACCCTCTAACATTTAATATACTAAACATACTCTTAAAATACTTATACTACTCTAAAACCAATATAAATACAACATAAATATCTTATCAAATGAATAATAAATACTGAATAATAATATCTCTTGTTTAAACATTATTTGCTGTTCTACATGTATAAATATAGGAATTCCCCAAGGCTCTGTACTTGGTCCGGTTCTATTTCTAGTTTATATTAATTCTCTTTTTTCTCTAAATTTTGCTGGTAAAGTTACTGCCTTTGCCGATGATCTAGCCATTGGGTATGCATCAGTTAACCCCCTTAACTTAATTGCAGATATAAATCATGACGTTTATTCACTGAGAGTTTGGTTTGCAGAACATAAGTTACTTGTTAGCAGGAAACTAATGTATTTTAGCTTATGCAATATAGTATCGCCGGAAATTGATATAATTTTTCATGGTTATGATTGTTGTCGATTTAGTTTAACATCGGATACGAGTCATGACCTAGGTTCAACCTATAACAGTAGAATTCCTTGCAGTAATAACTGCTTTTTGTCGAAAGAGTTCCTTGCTATAAATATTTAGGAGCAATGGTTGATGAACATCTTACCTGGACCACACACATTTCATTGTTGAAGAAATATCTTTTTTCTTCATTACGATGCTTTTATAAACTAAGACATTTTTGTTTTGAAAGTACATTAACTACAATATACTACGGGATTTTTCATTCTAGATTACAATATGGTGTGAGTTGCTGGGGAGGTGCTTATCTGAATAATATACGTCCCCTGTTAATATTACAAAAGTCTGCCGTTAGAATAATCTGTAAAGTAAATCGCTTGACTGCATCTATTAATCTATTTAGGCGTCTAAAGATTTTACCATTAAGGCATCTTTATTATTTTAAAGTTCTAAAAATATTTTTTAAAAGAAGTGGGTATATGCAGAATCCCATATATGGTATTTGCAACTTAAGAACGAACCAAAATTCTACCGTGACTGTTCCAGTTTTTCGCACAACCCGCTATCGTAATTTTTTTTCGATTTTATCTTATAGAATTTACAATAGACTCCATGTATACGCCTTGAAAGAAATTTGAGCACTTTCTTAAGAAAAATAAAATTGTGGATCTTTGAGTTAGACCACTCGGAAGTAGAATTTTTGTTGCGCTCCATTAGCTAATTTTTGTTTGTTCTTTATTTTTTAGACAGAAATAATTTTTTTCCTCTCTAATAATAATTGTTAATTTTTATAACTTTTTCAAATTATATTGTTTGATTCAATTCACCCCACAAAACACTTTTTATGTTAACACAATTAATTTAGTTTTACATATTTATTGAAGTGGCATTTAACACTATTTATTCTAATACTAAATGTCAATACTATTCTTATAAGTAATAATTGTTCTAGTGATTGTATTTTTGAGTGAATAATCTTGTCAAAACTTTTTACTATGAGAAAAAATAATAATAATAATAATAATAATAATAATAATAATAATAATAATAATAATAATAATAATAATAATAATAATAATAATAATAATAATAATAATAATAATAATAATAATAATAATAATAATAATAATAATAATAATAATAATAATAATAATAATAATAATAATAATAATAATAATAATAATAATAATAATAATAATAATAATAATAATAACATCTTTGGGGGCCCATAAAAAAAACTGGAGGACTTTGGGCAAAACTGGGAGACAGGGGTCTTTTTTTTTTTTGTCTTTTATCACGTAGTGATGTCCGTATATGGTTATTTTGCCATGACTTAAAAAAATTACACACTGTGTTATTTTTTAGTTTAACGAATGTGAAAAATAATAGTAAGTTATCTTAAAAGCAACCCTTTAATTCTGACAAACTCTAGAAACCATATCAAAATCAAAAGCATCCATGTTTATTAGACCGTACCTTATTTTTAAGTTTGCTCGATTTTGGCTTCCAGAACAAAATTAGCTTCGGTTAGGTCTAAAAACTTACAAATCTATTGTCCCGTATTGACAACGGTAAAGAGGCCCGACGTCTTCTTGAAATCCTAAGGGACTGTTCTTTACACAGTGTCTCCACTTACAATATTTGATTGCATGCGAACTGTCATATTGAATTTCATGATATATATCTCAAGTGTAGACCACTCATATCACAAAACTTATCTCTTGAACTATTTCTTAAGATATATTTCATGAGATGAGTTGTCACTTTTCAGTAAAATATGTAAGTGTGTGCATTTTTGATAACTTTTCAACCAAAAAAAATATTGCAAAATCATTAAAAGAGTGTAAAAACATAAAATGGAATGGCGAATGGAAGAAATTATTAATTTAATAAACTTTTAAAAACAATTCCAGAATGAAATTTCATAGGATGAAGTGCCCACCTAAATATTAAAGCATTAAATTTGGGTATCATAAAATTCAATTTGACAGTTCGCATGTAATCAAATATTGTAAGTGGAGACAGTGTGTTAGGGCATATCGAATAACAATATTTTTCGAATTTCATATTCTAAGAGGTCTGAAAAATTGCATGGGGTGCACAGTGCCCTTTTTTCGATTTTAGAATGATAAGTCATTTCAGAATGACATTATCACAGAAAATATAACAGACATGGTTCATAAAATTTTGGGCAAATGATTTTTAAACTAAGTTAAGTAACAAAAAAAAAAAAATAGAATTATAGGTCAATTGCATAGCCTGCCTCACATATAAACCAAATTTTTCAATAAGAAAAAACCGCATAAAATTGCTTATTTGTGTTTTTATAGAATACATTCAGTTTATTAAACTACACTTAACTGTCATGCTAATAGTTATTAAAATAAGTTAACTTTTACATATATCTCCCATACAACTAGATTACCAAATTAACGAAGCTTAAAAAAAATTTTACTTAAAAAAAGGGTTGTTAAAAAAACAATTAATTCACAACTTGTTTTTTGTTGTGAATTTAATATAATTTTTGTTTTTAAAGTTAAGAGTACCTAGAAATTGTTTTGGAAATCAGTGCGTTTAAGACAAAATATTATTCTTAAGCGTTTTTTCTTATGAAAAATTATTTCTTACATGCAAGTAAACGCAGAATTTTTTCCCAGAAAAATTATTTTTTATAATAATTACATGAATTTATTTGTGAGCTTTAGATCAAGTTAGATTTTAAGAAGGCATCAACAACAAAAACAACTCTGTATAGAGTCAATCGGCTACTTAATCATATGATAATAGCCATCAACTCTACCAAGGATTCCGAAACAGACTGTCTACACTTTTCTCCGTGTAAATGTTTGCTAAATTTGTACTGTAAACTTGCGCTTGCGATTCTCAGCCACTTCAAAATTATGCTATTTTCAGCAAAAACTAGTCAAAATTTGCTAATCCAGTTTTTAATAACTAAGCATATTTTAAAGTGATTTATGGTATATATACATTCTACATTTTTTTCTACTAAACTTTAGATAAATTCAAATACCTTCAAGAATTTATAGGCATACTTCGCCTATTTAATTTTTCTATTTTTTTTTCAGTCAATATTTGTTTGATTTTTTTTGTAATACAAAGGTGGTAAACATTTTAATATAAAAAAAAAGAGATACGTCGCTGAACACACGAGCGAAGCAAAGCTTTTTCGCAATTTCATAAGTTTTGATAATTTCATGGTTTTCTTTAATAAAAAATTTTTTAAATAAAAAAAATTTTATATACCATAATGTTCACTAAAAAAATAATATTCCTACCAAAAAATTTTATTATCTTACATTATAATTTAACATTAGTTTTGAACTATTTTTGTAAATGCTAATGAAATTATTGGTTTTTAATATCTTAAATATCAAACGTATATTATATAGATGCAGTGTCATAGATATTTCTAGCAAATACTGCATCAATTGTTGTTCTAATTGTGTTGTGCAAATATTTGGATAGCTTATCATTCGCAAATTATACTTATCAAAACGGCATTGTTTAAGGCCTAGAATTTTTATGAAATTTATTTTTTTGTTATATTTCAAAAGTATAGTTTTTCTGACGTTATTTTCACTTTAGCAGTTTTAGTAGGTGTCGAGCCAGTGTTTCGTATACACTAATTTTCTTTATACTCATTTATCTCGAAACTACTTTTTTCGGCATGGTGTTGTAGAAAAAAAAAAAACTATTCAGCCGAATCATCTGAAATTTAAATATGCTATTCATAACATCAGTTGCTATCGTTGGAACTAGAATCAAATTTTTTTTTCAAAAACCTCGTATATTTTACACTTAAAAACCGGTAGAAAACAAGCTGTTTTAGGAAATTAATTTTGAAAAGCGCCTCCTTCTGTCAATTTTCAATATTTTTTTTTCTAGTGCCAGCCATAGCTGCACTCATAATGATTAATAAATATTCTGGGTTTTTATTTTTCAGATACATAGAAAAGTCAAAATCTGCTACACCGCCCATGCCCTTTTTCCTTGAGAGCGTCTCATTAACCACCATTTTGAACAATATCAACAATTTTTTAAATTAAAAAACAATTTTTTTTTTGATAAATGAGTATATACCTTAAAAGTTTAAATATCTCTGTTTAAATAACTTTTCAACAAAATCCTGAATCATTTACTTCATAGTAAACTTTATGTAATTTTAGAATATTTTAATGGTAATAATCTTGAAGATTCAATTAATTTTTTTATATGGAAATCTTTACTATGTTTTCTGAATCCGTGCCGTATAGCCTCCAATTTGCGAAAAATTGTGCTTACTCTTCGCAACAACAGGAATATGTCTGTAGCTTAGACTTAAATGACCTAGAAACCTACAAGCGTTTGTTTCTAGATTTTGAAAGTTTCTCAGCTACCTTATATCAAAATTATTTAGACAGTATTAAGCTGAGAATATTGTCTGATCCAAAGAAATTCTGGGGTTTCATAAATAAAAATAAAAATAGACTGGCCATTTCAGCCCTTGGAAGGACTTTGACCTAGCTTCTATTGATCAATTGTGTTGTGCGTGTTATTAAATGTTTGATCACAAATGACCGAGAACTGGACCTACGTATTTTATGCCGACTCCGAATGGCTTATGTTCTCAAGAAGCTTTACATGGCAATTTTTACTCTCTGAGGTTTGCCTTTGTCTGCAGAGAGGTGACGACCGAACAGAAAAACTATTTCAATGGAAAAAAACTTCCTGTCTAAGCTGGAATTGAACCCGGGCTACCGCAGTTCTTTAGCTTAGGGGCCACGCACTCTACCCACTAGGTTACGGCCGCCACCAATAGACACGGATTTCATAGACACCAAAAAACAATCTGATGGATTCCCTTCATCATTTAAAACTTCTGACGGATTTACTGACGATCCCATCATAATTTGACGTCTATTTGCCACTCTCTTTAAAGAGTCATTTTGTTCAGACTCTTTTAATCCTGATGACGAGTATTTTGAATATATGAACTCTACACCCAGGGTTTCGTTGGACCCGATATATTTTAATTCAATGGATATTTTATGGTATATTGGATCGATCGAAGAAGATTTTAATGCTGGACCTGAAGGAATTCCTGCCGCAGTGTTAACGCAATGTGGTTCCGTTCTAAGCCAACCACTCTCCATGTTATTCAATAAATCAATTAAGGAATGTAATTTTCCACTTTTCTGGAAAAAATCTTTTATAAGTCCTATTTATAAAAAAGGTTGTAGGAATGATGTAAACAACTATAGGCCTATCGCTAAACTCTTATCGATTCCAAAACTTTTTGAGCGGCTCGTGGATGATCGTGTGAAGATTCATTGTGGGAGGGTCATATCAACTCGTCAGCATGGATTTGTTACTGGCAGATCCACTGTGTCTAATTTCCTCGATTTTACAACATTCTGCTCAAATTCAGTTTTTTCAGGTAACCAGGTCGATTGTATTTACATTGATTTTAATAAAGCATTTGATAAACTACCACACAAATTAATTATATTTAAACTAAAGTTAATGGGTTTTCCACAATTTTTTGTAAGCTGGATTCAATCGTATCTGAGAGAGCGATCTTATCAAATACGATTTCGAGGTGTATTGTCTGCTGAATTTATTGCTGCATCAGGTGTTCCACAGGGTAGCCACCTTGGTCCATTTCTGTTTATTTGAGCCATTAATGATGTAACCCACATCATCAAATACTCTCATCTGCTCATTTATGCAGATCATATGAAAATATACAGAACAGTAGATTCTAAAGACAATCCAGACCATTCTGCTGATTAAAATCCTTTGAAATTTGGTGTTCTAAAAATATTTTGTTAATATCTAATATCTTTCTAATAATAATATCTTTAAATGATAGAAGGAAGTCTGCTGATATCGTCTTCTTACACCAACTCATAACTGGTGGGTTCGATTCACCAGAACTCCTAGCTCTTATAAATTTTAACACTAACCTTTTAGTAGCACAAATTATATGGCTACTGCTCCTTTAAATTGCATGAGTACCTTTCTTAACAACTGTAGCTTTTTATATGTTAACTTATCGAAAGGTCAACTCAAAAGTAGATTGAAAACTAATGTATGATTAGATCTATGTTAACGCATGGTTAGTTGTTATGTCTTGTGTTGTCCCTGAGCCCAACCCATATTATGGTGGGTAAACTTTTCTCACTTAAGATTGTTTTGGACCACTTTTATCTATGTATAACGTTAAGATATTTCAATGATATTAAGTTGGTTCTTAAGATAGTCTAATGTGGAGAAAGTGTGAAAAAGCTGTAGTAGCTGAACTCTATTGTTAAGTTTAAATATCTTTGTTTAAATAACTTTTTAACAAAATCCTAAAAGTACCTTAAATTTTAGAACCATAAGTGCCTATGAACATTTATGTTTGAATTCGCAATTAAAATCTACACGTAAACAATTGGCATCTTGTGATAATTTTCAACCTTTTCAATAGAACCTTACTACTTTTGTTGTTTCGATAGCTAATGCACAATGCTTTTGATCGATTATTGTGATATGCTGCATCATAGCTTCACGCATTCACAACAGAATATGTAGGATAGCTAATGCACAATCCTTTGAATACATTCTTGCAAGGTGGCCAGTAATGTGGGAAAAATCACATTCGTGGTAATTTTTAATTGGTCTTGGGAATTTTTGTTTTTTGGGAATTCCCATGGTATTTTGTAATCCAGCGTGGCATTATTTTTCTCTTTTATTAAGCAAAAATTTAATAATGGTATTCGATGAAAGTTATAAGCTTACGCTATATATTTTTTCAAAATAACCCTTAGTAAAAATCAATAAATTGTATATATGTTTTAAGAACAAGTTGCCGTCATGAAAAATAAGTAGACATTTTTTGACATGTGGCAATACTATCTTGAATTTTTGAGAAAGCGTAAAGCTTTCAAAATCTATGTTAAATATGCCAAAAATAAGAAAAATATAATTACTACTAAAATAATATTAAAAAATATTTGCAAGTCTATTTATCGAATCCATTGGTTTTCAATTATCTTTAAAATTAAAATAAAATCACAGTCGTAAGCTGCTTATGTAAAACCCCTTACGTTTTTGTTATTGCAAAATACGCTTCAGTTAATATATCGCTCTTAAGCTATTAACATCACAGATAGGCCATTCATTGAGTACCATTATTATTTCTTCGTGGTATTTAATGTGGTATTTTTCAATGCTTATGGGATTTTAGGTGGTATTTTTAAAACGAGTGGTATTTTCGTGGTAATTTTTTTTAGATCGTGAGATTTTTTTTGGTATTTTTTAATTGCGGTGGGAATTTTTTTGTTTATCTTTACCATGGAAATTTTGGTGGTATTTAATTTATGTTACTGTGGGAAAAATCTTGTTTTCGTGGGAATTGTTCCAAATTATTACTGACAACCTTGCATTCTTGTAATCTGTTGCATCATACCTTCACGCATTCACATGTAGGATAGCTAATGCACAATCCTTTTAATAAATTCCTGTTCTCTACTGCAACATAGCTTCAGTTATTACTTAATATTGAATGAATCACATAACAATATAAAGGGTTGTTTTGGAGTAGTGGTTAGTGTGTAGAACTCTCGATCGAAATGGTGCGAGTTCGATTCTCTATGATTACGCTTACAAAGAAATATTTTTAATTTTTAATTTTATATTCTCCAATAGAAGAAAGTAAAAACACAACAATAATTCTTAGAAAAAGTTGTATGGAAAAAAATGTCGTTTTTGAGATTTCACTCAAGCAAATCACAAAACGAGGCGTAAAAAGCTTCGCTTCAAAAATTATTTCAAATAATACATTTTGCATAAAGTTATAAATATTTGAAATTATGCTTTATTTTTTGCTTTAAATTAGATACTTTTTGTTCGGAAAAAGTTTCAAGTTGCACGAATATAAAAAAAAGTAATAAGAGAATAAAATTTTTAGTATCATTATCATAAGGTTGAATTAATTACCTATGGAAACGCATTTTCTTAATGAAATTTAAAAAAAAAATGGTCTCTCCTCATTCTTAAATCGAAAAAATACCACTGTGGTGCGGTCAAGATCTCCCAAAAAATTTTTTGAAAAAAAAATCATGTTTTCCTCTTCCACAAGGACAAAGTTGTTTTTTGGGAATAACAGTTAAAAATTACGATATTAATATCAGGGACCGTAACTGTTATGATTTTTTTTAAAATAGTCATCAAATAATCGTTATGTTTTGACCGATTTTATTACGATCATTATAGAAGGTAAAATTTAAATTTTATTTTGTCGTTTAAAAATTAATTAAAATTTTTTTTAATTTTTTTCATTGAAAATTAATGCTAAAATTTTACTTATATTTTTTTGATCGAAAATTAAAGTTAAAATTTGACTTAAAAATAAAGATTCAAAATTTCACAGTGCTATTACTAATTTACTACAACTTAAATTTACTTTTTCAAATTAATAGAAAGCATTTTTTATTCTTTTGCACCTATATTCGTTAGATTTTTGCACAGAGAAAAAACATTGCTATCATTGCATTGCATCGCTTAGTTGCTTATCATTGCACATTCTGCTTTATTGCTCGAAAAAATAAAAGTTAAATTTTAACTTTTATTGTTGCTAGAAAAAATTAAATAAAATTTCAACTTTTATTATTGATCGAAATAAATCGGTCAAAAAATAGCGATAATTTATTGACTTTTAATAAAAATCACAAAAAATAAAATCATGACAGATTATTACTACTTAGCTATCAAGCATCACATTCTGTATTCAAATATCGAATAGACAGACAAATTCTTTCCATCTGACTTTTTGAATAGAAATTTCGAAAATAGCTGTTATTTTCAGTCCCTGATTAAAATGCTTTGATTTTGGTGAGTAAGACTACATTTGTCTTAAAGTATATACTATACTTAAACTAACAATGTATTGCCAAACACGACACTTTCACGATTTATACCCTCAGTGTCCTGTGTGAAGGATATTCGCAACAAAATTTATACTCGCGACAGCTAGAACTTTCGATTGTTATCTAATTGTCTAAATTTTGGTGGAATTGATAATGGTGTTAACATTTTTCTTAAATTTGGTGAATTAATAATTTGCATGTTTTTCACATTTCACCAACAATATCATTACCTTACGCCTTACCCTTGATTTTTTAATTTAAAGCTCAAAGAAAAAAAATGCTTAATCAAAAACAATTATTTTATTTAACTTAAGCAGAATCCAAACAAGTAATGATCCGCTATTTCTTTTGAAATGCTCAATAAATTTTTTTTAGGATTAAAAAAATTTTCGGAGTTTTATTTTTATGTTATAGTAGAAAAAGTATTTATTGCTTGAGAATTAAGCAAGGATTAGTCTTAATGGACTTACCTTTAACCTTAGATAGCGTTCATGCTTTCCCATGGCACCTTGTCGTGTTTGTAATACATAAATTGTATTAATGTGAGACAAGACGTTCTCGAATGTCAGTTGCAGATGCGGACGTATGGCTTCCAGTACTTCTAATATCGAACAATTTTCTTCGGCCACTCTGAGGAAAAACAAAATAAATTTAAATACCATTAATGATGCCATTTTACTCAAGAAGGATGATTTAAGGATATTTCCATTAATTCATTATAAATTTAGAATATATCAAAAAAAAACAGCTCATAGTAAAATATCTAGCTATAAAAATTTATTTGTTCCTTACCCGCCAAAAACTAATTAATAAGATTTAGTTGCAATTAAAGTAATATGTTAATTAGTTTTTATGATCTATTGAATAATTACATGAATTAAGATTGTGAGCTTTAGATCAAGTGAGTTTTCAAGAAGGCAACAACAACAACAAAAACTCTGTATAGAGTCAATCACTTAGCTGACTAGACAGTCTGTTTCGGAAATCGCTACATATTCCTCATCAGTAGTCTTCGAGTGATTAAGCTGTGATCAACTCACTGTTTAAACTAGCATATGAATGTGAAGATCCTCTAATTCATTCTTATGAATTGTATGGCTGCTAATCATATGACACTTCAAAGCAGGAGCCCATTTTAGATCACCGCCATCAACTCTATCAAGGGTTGCCATCTGTTCTAGTTGCTTCTTCATTTATTTCAATATTCAATAAATTAAAGTAATATGTGTTTATTTATACGATATATACTAGTATCGCCTATGGCCGAAATTCGACCAACATTCTGAAATTTCAATCGTTTTTTTAGTTCTAAGAAAATCTTAAGTTTCAAATTATCGCAATAATTTTGATGTAATAATACTCTAAATTTTTTTAAAATATCTGTAAAAACATTACCCATAAAAACTTTCGTACACCGTTATTTTTCACAGTCAGGGCTTTTCATATAAAAACACGTCGTACTGAGAAAAGAAATAGTTTTTAAGATATCGCCATATCTTTGATGTCAAAATAAAGGGAATTTTTCAGAATTTACTCTTTATAAGAAATTTCACGCTCACAATATATATTCACTCTTGAATATATAATGTATAAAAAATGCTTATTGTAGGGTATGCGTAAGAGATGGCGCAAAATGTTGGAAGTATTTTTTGCACACCTTATCAATGTCTAAAATTCACTCTTGCATTATATTCTTCCATCTGTTACAGTTTAGCTTCTATTTAATAAATGCTCTTTTTACGCTCATATTTCAGGTCACATGTAATCATACTGTGCAGACAAATCTTTCATTTGATACCTCATTCACCATACCTCATTCACCTCTTCCTAGCCCTGAGATTCCTTACTGAAAATAATACAAATTTTTAACGTTAATATTTCGGGTCATAAACTTAAAATCTAAAATGATTCTGCACATAAAGGGCGCTGTACCTTTCGAATGATATAAGTTCCATTATCCTTATTCTAAAATTAATATCGAAAAAGTGTACGACATTTGATGTTTCCCTATTAATATAGGGTGTTTTTTCTATAGAGTGATACAACTTTGAGTTGGCATCACTTCTTTATTTGACCACTCATTTCACAGATCATAGTTTTTTGTTGCTTAGTTTGGTTTGACATTTTATTATAAATTAACTTACACCAGAGCAACGCGTGCAAATTGAGGAAATTTTTAATCAAAGTAATGGTTCTGTTCGTCAAACTTATTGTGCACTTCGTCCATTTTATGGCGTACATAATCGTCCTTCAGAGCTGCTAATTCGAAGAACAATATATCGTTTTCAGACCACATTAACTGTTACTGATAATGTGCATCTCGTTAGCAGTCCACACTGAAGAATCTGTAGCCGCTGTACAGGAAAGCATTGAAGATGATCCTAATCAATCAATTCGTCGCCGTTCTCAGCAACTGGGGTTGTGTCCTTCCACTTTATGGAAGATTTTACGAAAATATCTTGGCTTAAAACCTTTCAAGATTCAACTTGTGCAGGAATTAAAGCCAAACGACCATCGACGAATGGGCTGAAGCACAAAATGATATTGATTTTGAATTTCCATGGAAAATTTTATTTTCCGATGAAGCCCATTTTTGGTTGAATGGGTACTTAAATAAACAGAATTGTCGTATGTGGAGTGAGGAGAATCCACAAGCTTTTGTCGAAACACCATTACAATCACAGAAAATTACTGTTTGGTGCGCTTTATGGGCTGGCGGAGTCATTGGCCCATATGTCTTCAAAAACGATGATGGTCAGAATGTTACTGTCAATGGTGAACGGTATAGGAACATGATTCGAAGTTTTTTCGTACCTCAATTAGCTGGAATTAATCTTGCTGATATGTGGTTTCAACAGAACGGAGCCACATGCCACACAGCGGGCGCTGCAATTGATTTACTCAAGGAAACTTTTGACGAAAAAATAATTTCACGAAATGGCCCAATTAATTGGCCCCCAAAGATCGTGTGATTTAATCCCATTGGATTCTTTTCTTTGAGGCTATGTAAAGTCACTTGTCTACGTCGATTAACCACAAACAATTGAACACCTGGAAATCAACAGTCGAAGAGTTATCGGCGAGATACGGCCGCAAATGCTGCGAAAAGTTTGCGAAAACTGGTGTTCCAGATTGCGCCTTGTACGCGCCAGCCGTGGCGGCCACATGGCCAAAATTATACTTAAACATTATTGTCATAAAATTTTTTATCCAATAAAGCTCATTTCATTGATACTAAAAATATGTTACTATGTTTTATTATGATTTAAACTTATATTACTCTATAAAAAACGACCCTCATGAATTTCGATGATAGAAACTATTTATTGAATTATGTGTCAAAATGAGGACATTTTTGCAAATAAATGGTATGTCATATGAAAGAGTGTGAAAAAGAGAAAATTTTGTAAGAAAAAAAAATTACAACAAATGACCTTTGACCTATTTTTTGAGCAAAAACTTAATATTTAAAAAGTTTTTTTAAAACAATATAAAACATTGAACTAGTGACATAACGTTAAATCTTTTCTTATTTCTCCAAAAGCATTTAACTGTTCTTTTAGGCAAAGAAAACTCTGTGAAAATCGATTGAAAAATGGCTGAGACATTTGCTTGCAAAATCAAAACATGAAATTTCAATTGATTTTCTTTTCTCATTCTGAGACGATGACTTTGAGGAAATACGTTGTACTGAGAAAATATACACTATTTTAGATATCTCAATAATTTTAATGTCATTTTAACGTTAACTTTTTTAACATAATTTTCATGAAAAATATTATCAAAAAAGCTTTCGTATACCGTTATATTTTTGAACCAACGACGTTTCTATCAAAAATACGTTGTAATGAAATCATCTGGATTTTTTGAGATATCACAATAATTTTTATGTCAAATTGACGGAAATTTTCCATATAGTATACTATTTTTAAGAAATTTCGCAAGCACAACATATATTCACACTTGACACATAAAAATATGCTTATTATAGGGTAACCGTAAGAGATTTCGTAAAATGTCTCATATTTCAGGTCGAAGATCACTAATCTAAAATGCAATCATACTGTGCAGCCAGACCTTTCATCTGATACCTCGTTCACTATTCTACCTCTTCTTAGCCCTGAGATTCCTTACTAAAATTAATATAAAATTTCAATGTTAATATTTCGGGTCAAAGATTATCAATTTGAAATCTAACATGATTCGGCACATCTATGGTGCAGTACCTTTCATGTTTCATTGCCCTTATTCTAAAATAAATATCAAAAAGTGTTCGACAACATTTGAATTTTGCGTACTAATATATAAGATTATTAGTCACAAAATTCTTTTGAAACCCATTGATTTTATAAATACATGTCATTGGATCTAATAGAAAGCTTTGTTATATGACACATTTAAAAGCTTAATAAAGCTTTACATAAATGTTACATAAAACCTAAGGTAAAAATTGTTACTAAGTTGGAAACTTTTAGAAAATAATTTACTTTAATCAAGAAAACTATTTTCTTTTCTATTAAAAAAAGGACGTGTGTGGCCGCCACGAACTGTAAAATTGAAACCTTCAGAATACTGAAGAAATTTTTAGTGCACCGACTTTTTACAAAACTCTCCACGGTTTTTAAATATATTTAACTTTAATGTTTTTTTTTTGTTCAGAAGTCAAAAAAAAAAAAAAAAACTTGAACAAAAATGGTTTGAAGTGTACCTTTAGGTCAGTGTATATATTTTTTATCTTTTTTCAAAAAGGTCCCAAATATATGCTTTTCCCTCAAAACTTATTCAAAACTTGCTTTTGTTGTACAATAAAAACAAATAAAAATTCAAAGCAATTTGACAACTTTTCATAAGACATATCATTCATTGAAAAAAACTCTTCCAGTTTTGAGCAAAAATTGGTTAAATTTTTATGTCCCTTAATTTTTTTTGGCAAAATTTATTCTTTCCATTATGTTTTTTTATATATTTTACAAAAAGTCAAGTTTCAAAACTAACTTATGTCAACAAATGACTCCAATATCTGTTTCCGATCAAAAGTAATGGCTTCAAACTTATTTTTTTATACCACTGACAATCTAGGTATATTAATTCAAATTGGTTTGAATATGAGATTATATCAATCGTGCATAATTCTTTCGCTATCCACCTCGCAGCCGAATTAGCATCAAAAGCTGCGTTCCTTTCGCCTTAATATAATCGCGATAACAAATATTCTCAAAGGAACGGCAAGAAAAACTACTCGTAGAGGGCATTAGAGTTGCAGTCAAAATTAAATTCAACCAAGCAATCATGATACAATAGCTATTAGGTGTCATGAGAACGTGTGTCGTTCAAAACTGTTGTGAATTGTTATGGTAGCGATACCTTAGTGAACGATGTTTTTTTCTGAATGTGTTTTGCTCTAAACGTCAGGAAAAGTGTAAATTATTTAATTTAATTATTAATATTTTGCAACTATATAAAAAGTTTAAGTGCAATTGTAGGCTCCGCTGAATGCGTCCAATGTGTGTGATACGCGCGGTTTGTTTTGTTTTCTTTCGTTTAACATTCGATGGTCGCAGCTCGTGAGAAAATATGTAGCTGTCATAGCTACCTTATAGTCATTGTATCAAACAAACAGAATATTCAAAAAATGACAGCTCAGAGAAATATACAGGTGCGACACCTGTGTTTCAAATTTTATAAAGGCTATATCACAATTTTATATGGATAGCAAAAATAATCCAATTTGTTATAGGATTATATTTTTGTTTTTGCTTTGCATGTAAAAAAAAAATAATCTGGATTATTTTGAAGCGAATGGAACGCAGCTAAAGTGAATTATTCACACAATTTTTTTGCCAACTTGTGCACACAAGCACACATATGTACAACGCTTGTTATTAAGGGTTCTCATCTAAGCATGTAAACATGTTAAAGTGTATAGCATTTAAACTTTTCATGAGCGATAAAGTGTAAATAGCGTGAATGTCGACAAAATGGCGGCTGCGGCAGCGACAACATTATGACTTTTTTAAATTTTAAACCTTTTAAAAACCTTCATTAACATAGAACAATAAATAAAACGTGTTCATATTTACTTCAACTACTTTAAATCTGTAATGATTAGCGCCAAAGACAACCCTCAATCACACACGTAGATTTACATGCTAGTTTACACTACAAAATAGGCTCGGAAATGATGTAAACTCACGCCCATACAAATTTTGACAGATAGTTTACGCGCATGTAAGTTCACAAGGTTTACAATGTTGACGGGTCAGTAACATGCTTAGATGAGCACCCTAATTATTTTATCAAGTTTCAAATCACAATGGTGCTAAAGAAGTTTCCCTTCAAAAGCAGCGTTGAAATCTGAACTTGGTGGGCTCGGCACCATCTAGTGCGAGAGTGACACAACTCAAAGTAATAACAATATAGGAGTATTCACGATCTTGTCCAAAAAGAGCTCTACAATAACAAAATACACGTGCTGCCAAAATTGGGCTTTTTTGTACTATGCCCTGTAGCTCTTTTGTTGTGCTCTTTTAATTTATTTTTTTGCACTTTGTGATTTTTGACAGCTAATGAATAGTAATGGTTAATTGGGTACCCTTTTAGTACCAACTTCTTCTTAACACATAACACAATAAATTTAACATATACCGTTAATAACAGCAAAATTATAACAATAAAGTAATAAAAATTAAAAACCTTTCATAAATTTTTAAATATATTGCAAATATTAGGTACAACATTTTGGTAACAAACTCAATTCCACTGCACTAACTGTCAAAGCACTCTTATTTTATATTGTCTGCATGTGAGGTGTATTCACAGCTTGTAATTATTTTTTGCACTTTTGCGCAAGAGCTCCGCAAAAGAGATTCGGATCGCGAATACCCCTCATTTGTGTATACTCAAAGCCTTAGAACATACCTAAAAGTAGACACTGTGAGGACACAAATTGTTGTACAATACAAGTTGTGCCCCTCAAATGATATGTATAAAGGAAATGAAATGTAAATGAATTGTGAATGTTTAATAAATTTAACTTAATTTAATATATATTGTAAATAGTAAAAATAGTATATATATAAAATGCATTATATATAACAAATTATTATAAATACATTGTAGTAATAATAAATAAGTAAATAAATAATAAATACACACATACAAACATGCAAAGGCATGTACACAGTCACACATACGCAGGCAGGGAAAACAAAACACGTGAACGGCGAAACAGAATACAGCGAGAGCATATATAAGGCAACTCGCTGGCATAAGAAAATCAGTCTGGGTGCAAACGCGGCTGCGTGCACATTTCGAGACTAGCTAGTGAAAGTGTTTCCACCTTTCAAACGTAGTTAGAAGTCATAGGAACGTGTTTCCACCGTTCAGCTAGTAGTTATAGGAACGTGTTCCCACCGTTCAGTTAGAAGCTATAGGAACGTGTCTCCACAGTTCAGCTTAGAAGTCATAGGAACGTGTCTCCACCGTTCAGCATAGAAATCATAGGAACGTGTACCCACCGTTCAGTATAGAAGTCAGAAGCTATTAAACATAAGATCTATATTAAGTTATAATATATATATATAACATATATATATACATATGTAACAGTATAATAAAGTAAATAATTATTAAACTATTGTAATATAAGAAAATACTAATGAAAGTAACAATAAAAACAGATTTTTATTACAGTTGAAAACTAAAAACTCCGGCTTTCTCATTTTAATATTGGAATCGTTAGAAGATAAATTGTTTTGTAAGAACCCTTGGTTACTCACTGAGCTTACCTCAACAAACTAGTAACGGACGAAAAAGGGTTCGTTGCAGCACTCAAATTATGCCAGCTGCACTTAATTTGGCAGTTCAACAGCTACTGCAACGTTTAAAATGCGTTTGAAATTGGTTTGTGTACATAACTAAACGTGGTTTGTATAGTGCTAAGCGTACAGTACTAAGCGTTGGTTGTTTTGTATATGCATATTTGCTTTTTGGTGTTATTTTGCGCTTCATCGAGCTTAAAATCACAACGGTGCTTAATAAGTTTCACTTCAAAAAGTTTCTTATATCAAGCAAAATGTTCTTATTATAAGAAAATTATCTTCTTGGATCAAGCAAACTAAAATTACTTCAAGAAAATTATAGTGTAGAATCAACAAAAAAAAATCCTAAAGTTTTAAGGAAATACATGTTGTACAAAGCATATTTTTTTAAGACTAACCAAGGCTAAACGTCGTGAGAGAAACGAACAACAATATTTTTTGCATGGTGAATTAACCAGGTTGAAGCGGTTTTTTCACCACACCATAAATTTTGCTATAGTTGTAAAAACATTTTCTCAAAAAGATCGAGGTTGTTTATAAGTGTCAAGTGATTCGTTATAATACTTGGAAAAGTATTTGGTCGTTCCCTAATGCTGCTTTAAAGGCTTTTTTGTTTTGTTAAACAGCATATCGGTGATTCCATGTCAAATCGCCCACGTTTCTGACATCACTATTTTTGAAAAATATAAAACTCTCTAGGTGGATAGTTCTTTTGAACAGTATTATATTTGCGTACTATTTTTTTGGATTTAAAATTTTGTTTTAAAGATATACACTGTGAAAAATATAAAAAAACCTTAAAAAATACAATTAGTGCTTGTATTCAAATAGCTGTAACTTTGAAACCGTAAGTTGTACAGAAAAAATACAAAAAGCATATTTTAAAGACCTTGAATGTGTCTTTTTAGTGGTGTATTTTTTGTAGCATTTTTATGATAAACAATTTTTTTTAACTTGAAAATTTCAGTTATATTTTTCATAGTCTTCGCAACAAGTTTTTTTATCTCTTTAATATAGTGTCGTGTTAAAGCATCAATTTTACATGATACCACAAAATTTTATGTTGAGATTCCAAGGATTGCTATTTTTCCGAATTTTTAAAAAAATGCCTACAAAATATTTCATATTTTTATACCGAAAATTCCATTTTTTTATGTTAATACCATTAACCCAAATATAATATATTCATAACATCCAAAACATCCAAAATAATATATTTTGTGTTTAAATAAATCCATAAGAATTAAAATGAAGCCAAAAATTTGTTAAACCAAACAATTTTTTTTTTAATATTTTTAAATGTATTATTCCATTTGTATTTTTATATTTTTAAAAATATGGAATTTTCGGTGTACAAATAAGAAATATTTTGTAGGCATTTTTGAAAAAATTCGTTAAAAATATCAATCGTTGGAATCCCAACCTAAAATTGTGTGTTAGTCTTTAAAATTGCAGCCTTAACTCACACTAAACTAAAAATGTAAAAAATTTGTTTGAAAAATGAGGCTGAAAAACACTATGAAAAATGAGACTGAAAATTTCAGGTTAGAAAAAAAAAATTTCATAAAAAGGCTACAAAAAATATACCACCAAAAGACAAATTCAAGATCTTTAAAACATATCAACATTTTTTTCTGTACAACTTACGTTTTCAAAACTACATCTATTTGAATACATGTGCTTATTGTATTTTTTTCATGTTTTTTTAATATTTTTACAGTGTATAACTTTTGAAAAAAAAATTTCGCAAAAAGAAACGACACAGTTTTAGTTATTTTTATAGGCACTACTAACCTACAAAGTTTCAAAAAAATCAGAAACACAAAGGTCAGATTTTGCTCAAAATTAGTCAAATTGATATGGAATCATCGATATGTTTTCAAAACAAGCTGAAGTTAATCAAAAAGCTAAAAGAGCACGCGATAAGAAATTGTGTGCAAAAGAAGTTCTGGCATGTAAAGAAATCGAGCAGCAGCTTTAATGTTGCAGCAGCAACAAATCCTTCGCTTGCTTTAGTCGCAAGTTGGCTATTACAGCAAGGTGATTAGCTTAAGACACGTCGACAGAATAAGATAAGCTAAGTTGAAGGTCTTGGCAAATACAAAAAATTCAAATACAAACACTTTAACAAACAATTTCGCTTTCGTTTTATTTCGCTTTACTTCAAATTTGCCATCAGCGGTGTTTAACAAGGCTAGTGTTCATTTTTGTAAGAGTTGAAAAAACCGCTTTCACCTGGATAATTATACCATAATTTTTTGATATGGAAAAATGTATTGCTTACCGTCTTTTGCACCACGTTCAGCCTTCATTTTGTTCTATATAAAGATACAGCAAGACATTTTCTATTTTTTCGATACTGCTTTAGTTAAGAACTTAATGCATTAGAGAAAACCGATAGCTTTTTTGCTTGATTTAGGCATTGAATGCTTGATTTTTTCTGTTTATGTAGCATAGGTTGCGTTTCGACATAACTTCTGGTGGAAACCTGTACTTGCTCGCTCGTACTTAAGTTTAAATGGTAAAACATTAATATTGCATATTAATTTTTTTGGAAAAATGGTCGTTAAGAAAAAACTTATATGTTTATGTTTTCCTAACTTTTAATTTGACCAAAAAATAAAAAAAATAAAATTTAGTCAAACTATAACATAAAAACCTAAAGTTATACTACACAAATAAAAGAAAAGAGTTGGTGTTGTAACGTAATTTTTGCATTTTTACTCATTACAACTCCTACCACCAAAAGAATTGCGAAGTAATTACCTTGGAATCACTCGAGACACCGACTTGCCAGCCTGTACAATTTTCAATTGGCGATCGAACATTATGTGAAAAGGAAACACTCTGCAAAATGTTGCTGGTGAGATAAGTGGCGCTGTAAAAGAAACCAAAGAAAACGAAAAGGCAGAAAAAAATAGTAAGCCAAAAAAGTAGTGAAATTAGTTTAGAATTTTAGAACTAACCATCGGATAGAAAATCCACTTCATCTGGCGGTTCCTTGACATCTTCCATAGATTTGACAGATTGTGCTGCACTAGTGGATATTTCACGTATCAGAAATTGAACATGATCGGAACGTTCGATATCGTCGCTCTTGTTTTTTAGCAGTCTTAAACATTTCTGCTCCTTCTCGGTATCCGCATCGATGCTATCTGTTTTGGTGGCCGTCAGTGATGCTGATGAATTTGATTTTTTGTTAAGAAAAGGACATGTCGTCGCAATGGCACCAATTGGTAATTTGTCTGTGCAGAGAAATAAAGCAAAAGAAAATAACAATTTATCCGTTTTTGCTATAAAATACTCATAAAAAAAATAATATTTTCTTTTATATTAAAAGCATTAACCTTGATTTACGCAGCTGTAGCCACTACTTGTTGCTCCGTTCGACAAAACATCCTCGTCTGTACGTCTACATCTGGTTTGTTGTTGTTGTGTTGTAGTTGCTATCGACTTGCTAGATGTTGTTGTGGGCTCTTCGGTGTTGTTGTTGTTGTTGACATTATTATTAATGCTATTGTGATTGTTGTTTTCTTCTGTAGTTACTGTTGTCATTCCTATCGTCGAATTTATTGATTGCTGTTGTTGTTGTTGCTGCATCTGCACAAATTCTTCCTGCCTATCACTTTCATCGATTGGATCACCTTTTCTTTTAACAATTTCAATTTCGACCTCTACGCCGTGAAGCTTGGAAGCTACCGCCTATCACAGTTTTTAAGGTGGAAAAAAAAGCAATAACTTATTTACATAAAAAGATACAATTAAGTAAAGAAAACAGAAAACTACCCGAGTGGAAACCTGCCGAAGGGCGTGTTTATAGTGGCAACTAGTTGCTTTGCCGAACAGAGAGGGAAAGCTGAAAAACGCAGCACATAAAATCGTATGAAATAAGCTCAAAGTGCGTGTAGTGCCAGCCGAACAAGCAGCTTAGAGCGACTTGTGCGCTGGTTTTCAGAATGCCGATTGTTGCTTTCTCGCGCGCTCTTACGGTTTGCATGTGTTTAGTTTTATTTTACACGATGCTTTCTTATTATTTTCAATTAATAATATAAAAAATAAAATGCAACAACAAAAACTACAATAAAATATTTTAATATATTTTTGTTTTTGCTGTTGCGCCTTTTCTTCGTTTTTTCTTGGGATCAAAAAAAGTGGATGAAAAAATAAAGATTTTGTTTTTCTCATTTGTTGTTGCAAAAAAACAAGCAAAGTTTAATCAAACCAATAACAACAATAACAACGACCATTTTTTCTGTAGCGAGCTTACTGCAAAAGCAAGTGTGTATAATGAGCGCACAACAACGGGAACGCTGTTTTATCTATGTCGTTGCTGCAGGATTCACTGCAAAGGATTGAAAAATGAAGTGATAAGAAAAAATGAACGTTTTTTTTTGCATTTTTCACATATTGCAGAAGATCTTTTACGTTTGTTATCATTTGCACGTCAATACGAAAGGTTGATTGAACATTTGAAAGTGTTAGTGTTAATTAAATTACATTTTTGCTATTATGGATATTGACCAGCTAATAAGCCAAGTGTGACAACCATTATGGGATAAGACCAACAAACAAAACCATGATAGATTTAAAGTTGAATAATTATGGGATCATATGACCGCCACCATAACATAGCCGATAGAAAACAATGGGAAGCAAATATCCCGTATTTCCTTGAATTCAAACACACCATAGCAACAAAGAAGAGCAACATAAAAAGAAAGGAGCACACAAGAATAGGAAATTGCGTTCAGTTGCTTCTTTGTTGCTTAGTGCGACAGTTCTACGAACTTTGTTACACGGTTAATCATTTTGCATTAATCAGTTATGTGTTTACAAAACATCAAAATAATAATATTTTGGTCCCCTCCAGGAAAAATTGGAAGGTTTCCATCTAAAAGTGATAAAGAAACATTCCCCACCGTATCTTTTGAAAGCTTAAGGGTAGTTTTGTATTTATATTGTTTCCAAACCGTATCTTTTGGAGCTTAAGAGAAGTTTTTTATTTATATTGTTTCCAAACCGCTTCTTTAAGAATGCATTTGGAAACATTTATTTATTGTCAAGCAATGACAATAGAAAATATTAATATCATTGTTTTCTAGCCGCTTATTGTAGAATTTGGTAGTCTAGTGGTAGCGCGCTCGACTGTCGCTCAGGGGTCCCGGGTTCAAATCCTGGCCGAATCCATTTTCATAACAAGGGAGAGGAATGTTTCCACATTAATTCTTAAAACAGGAGAGAGGACTGCTTCCAATTCACTTGTGAGGACAGCGGAGAGGAATGTTTCCACATGACTTTCTAACACAGCGGGGAGGAATGTTTCCCTCTAATGACATGCTATGTAAAAAAAGCAATGGAGTGTGCAACAAAGGAGAATGCTTCCTACACTCCATGGAATGTTTCCTGGTAACATCCGGGAACGCTCACATTTCCCGGAGGTTCACTAAAGACATGAACGAGTCTGTGTAATGCATACAATCAAATATTTACTAACACATATAAATGATTGATGCCAAATCAAAATTTTCTTATGTGCGCTTTACTCTCTCATTTCTTCATACAAAATATGAGATTTATAAGATATGTTTATTGCATATATAAGATTTGTTTATTGTTACTTCTTTTAAAAACCCGCAAAAAAATTCGAAATAAAAACGCAACAACAAGGCAATAAAAAACAAATTAGATACTTGTTAGAAAATTAGCAAAAAAGTCTAACAAGTGACTTAAAGCGACTTGAAGTGCGTTTTAGCCGAAGAATAGAATCAACTAGTCTTGGGTAGCAGCTGATGTATATTTTAATGCGCGTTCTTTATAGGCACTTCTTTTTTGAAAAATTGTATTTAAAAAAAAACCCCGAAACAAGGCAACAAAAAAACAACAAAAAAAATTGAAACAATCTCGAACAACAAGTGACTTAAAGCGACTGACAGTGACTTTAAGTGCGTTTCAGCATCGTTTTTTCGCATATTCGTATCTTCACATGTTGTTCACTGGTTTGAGGAACGCAAAAAGCACACAAGAAATCATGCTTCGATTGCAAAAATTTATATTTACAAAAAAAAAATTAATGTATACAAAAAACACAAAATAGTAAAAAACCTGATGCAACAAGTCAGCAGAAGGAAGCGCGCACTATCAGCAGCTCTTAGCTTGACGCGCTTTCAGCTCGCCTCGGCAAAACAACAAGTCGCCACTATCAACGCGCCCTTAGGAAAGAGTCAGAACATTTTCAGGCAATCCTGATATGGATAACGAATGGATTAAAAAAGAGTCACAATTTTAGATATTAGGCCTGTTCAGCTCACCGGATCCTGATAATAATCTTATAATATATTGATTTGGACTCTTTTAGCACACGGTCAAAAATCTTGGACAAAATTATAATACAATCAGTATTGTTTATATGACCAAACCGAAACTGTATTAAAATTTAATCAAGGTAATTATTATATCGCTTCTGTATTATGTATTACTTTGTTTTTTAAATTAAGGGCTTATAGCAATAACGTGATAAGCCACATGATCTAAAAAACCAATTTTTTTACTCTGAATACGTTACTAAATGCTTTGCGAACAACCCCTGAAGAGATTTTAGCTATTTTTTATTTATTTTATAACCAATTTGTTAAAGTTTTCGTGTTCAATTTCATTTCCTCACATAAAAATACGTTTTTTAAAACTTGAGAGGCGATTATTTCAAAATATTTTTTATGTGGCTTATCATGTTCTTGCAATGAGCCCTTCATATATTTAAAAATATGTTAGCTAGTTCTTTAGTTTTTTGATATTTTAAACATTTTTTGATATTTGAAACATTAAATAAGTATGAAAAATAAAAATATCATTAGAGCTACAAAACTGAAGTCTAGCCGGCACTATCGAAAAGGCTTTTGAGGCAAGACTAACAGCTTTATATGTACTTTCGTGAATATTCAGGTGCTTTTGACAACAAGCCATAAAATGGTTTGCATGCATGTTGAATCAAAAGCGAAACTTGTTGATACTCTTGCGCTGTTCTCGCAAATATGTTGCTTTGTTGGGAATGAACTGACCATGAAAGTTGTTGGCACTAAGTACAAAATTGTTGATATAGAAGCATTTTTCTTTAGTGTACTTAAATCAGGTTTTCCTGAAATAATTTCCAGTAGGGTATGCAGAAAATTTTAACCTTTTTTGTGCCTTTCAGCTGACATTAAGACTAGCTCAGAACTGTTGTTTGGCCATTATATTGTTCTGTTTTTAACTCTTACTACACATTTAATTAATGTTAATAGCAACAAAATGCATTTACATACTACATTTATACAAACACATATGCATAAATATCTTTATGCCCCAACTACACACATACACATAAATCATACATACCTTGACAATTCCAATGACGATGTGCTCGAGGCCCGGACGTTCTGAATAATAATGCAGCAATAACGAACCGTCCTTTTCAGTGCAACGAAAGGAAGGCGCTCTCATGCCTGGATACAGCGTGCCCAAATGGTCATGTAGAGCATCCAAATTCTGTGTGGGTGTGAAAGAGATTTTTTTGTTACATATAATTTTATTTGGTGTAGCAAAAAAGTTGCCAACGAAATGCAATGAAATGAAAAGTAAAACATTTAAATTATTTTTTTTTCACGTTCCACAAGGTATAAAAATGTTTGAGTGTGTTTGGACATTATTGGTGAATGCAGAAAAAAAGCAAGTATTAATGCAAAAATTTTAAATATTGAAACTAAATGGAATGTGAAACGAAGTTAAGTTGTTAAGAGCTGGCAGAAAAACGCTCTATAAAAAAAAAAAGATTATTTGTGTGGTGAGTTGGTTTGGGAGTAAAGTGAATAAAGATTAAAGGTGGGAGGTCTGTAAATATTGCAATGATTTAATTTTGTTCAAAAAGATTTTTAAAACAGAATTGAAATATATTTAGTGATGTTTACTGAAAATTCTGAGAACCAACCCGGATTCTACTTCGAAGCTAGAGCAACAACATTTTTCATTAGGTCAAGGACCGGTCATCTTGGACCGGTTTTGTTTTTACTATTCATTAATGATCTTCCTTCGGTAATAAAACACTGTAACGTCTTAATGTACGCTGACGACTTGAAACTTTTTCTTTGTTACAAATAACTCGAAGAACGACATCTTTTACAATCTGATCTAAATAGACTTGTGGACTGGTGTAGCTTAAATATATTAAATCTCAACTTAAAAAAATTTAAGCAAATGACATTCTCGTGAAGATCTGCTAATAACATAAATTACACTATAAATAACACTAACTTAGAAATAGTTTGCAGTTTTCTCGATCTTGGTGTTATTATGGATTCAAAACTTCGCTTCAATCTCCACGTTAATATGGTGATAAATAAGGCAATCCTCTTGCCTTGGTTTCATTAAAAGATGGGCTAAAGAATTCAGTGATCCCTTTACTACTAAATTATTATATACCTCTCTCGTAAGGCTAATTCTTGAATATGCATCAGTTATATGGAACCCACAATATAATGTCTACATCGACGCCATAGAATCCGTTCAAAAACAGTTTTTACTTTTTGCTTTACGTCATAGTCGTTGGAGCCCCAATATTATGCTTCCATCGTGTGAAATACGCCTTAAAATTATTTTACTACCTTCCCTAAGAAGCAGAAGAATTACGCTTAATGTAATGTTTCTATATAAATAACTTCGTGGCGAGATTAATTCGGAATATCTCATCTCAGCTCTAAATTTTAACATCCCAAGGAGAGGAACTAGACATTTTCTATTTTTCAAGTTGAGTCAGTGCAGTTCTAATTACGCTCTTCATGAACCTTTACGATATATGTGCAGTTTCAATGCATTTCAATGATAACTTCAACATGATTAATTTTTCTGATTCGGTAGATGTCTTAAAACGGAAAATTATATTACATTTAAATAATTAAATCAATTTAACTTCATCCTGTTATACCTAAGGCAGTTTTATAACAATATAATATTGGTAATTGAGATTGTTCTGTTTCTCCTTTTTGTCTCGATATTATGTTTTATAAAACCCAGGGTAGCCATGACAACAAAAACTTAGTCAGTCATCAACTGCATCATTTAAAGGAAATGTGTCAAAAGAAGGCGTGATTGGACAAGTGGGAGTGGCACCACCCATACAAATAGATCATATTTTTAGCAATACCTAGAGAACCAGTAACGCCACAACAATAAAAACTTAGGCAATCATCAAATACGTTATTTGGAGGATATGTGCCAAATTAAGGCATGATTTGACAAGTGGGCGTGGTACCTCCCATACAACTGAAACACATTTTTCGCAATATCTGGAGAAAAAGTAAGCGATTGTAATTTTTTTATATTGGCACGTGTCCTTCAAATACCGTACTTTATTATTGTTCAAAGATTTGTTTTTTAGCTATACTTGAAGAGCATGAATGTCATAAACACTTTGCATCAGTGATCCCCGCCTTCCGCAAAAATAGGAAAAATCTCTCCATATGGCAGCTCTGCTCCTGAGACAGAGTGTTCGTGTTGTTGTGCAATATTATCAATAACTACAGTAAAATATTTAGGGGATTCCCTGAACGTTGAAGCTGAGAATTGCAATTACAAACGAAGAATTTTGATGGCAGTTGACATTGTTCAGTGAACCATTGCAAGCACATTTTAGTTTCATTTGGCATAAAAAATTGTTTTATAATGCCGCCACCAAATTCGTGCTGTAATCCTTTACAAAAAAAGAATCACAAGAGTGTTTATAAAAATCTTGAAAAAATTGCTAAAAAAATTAAAAGAAATTTATCAAGTTTGATTGGAAAATATGTCTGTAAGTCGTGCAGAGCGGCTCTATATAAATTAAACGGTGACGTACAATTGAGTGTACCAGATAAAGTTATGAATATAGATCCTAATGATGATGAAGAAGAAGAGGAAGAAGATGCAACGAATGTGAAGCCAGACGAGTGTGAGGAATATGTATGTCATCGCATGGAAAAAAATCTGAAAAGGGCGAAGATTATCGATTTGTTTGATAAAGTAATAGACTCATCAACAAAAGTACCACGATCGAATATTTCCATTCCTGAAAAGAAGGCATTGTTAGAAACATTCCAAGAGGTCTCATATAATTTAAAAGATGATAAAAATTGTCCCATGGAAGAAAATGGAAACGTATGGATCGAGGATATAAAATTAGCTCTCTCCAAACAAACTTCGAACTCGAAAAAAATACATCTCTTGACGACAATTTCAGTGGACTGGAGTATAAGAAAAACAGCGAAGATGTTATGTGTGTCGCGCTTTTTGGTATCAAGAGCTCAAAGACTTCGATACCAAAATGGCTATGGAACAAGTCCTAATCAAAAAGTTGGTAGAGTGCTATGTTGTGAAATTTTAGAAAAAGTGCATGGTTTTTATCTCTCGGATAATATTAGTCATGTCATGCCGGGAATAAGAGACGTTAAATCAATTGTAATAAATGGAGAACGGCAGCAAGAAACAGTAATTATCAAAAAACATTTAATTTGTTCGATAAATATCTTATTATTTACTTTCTATCTTTTATTGTTTTGTTCTGCATATATATTTTTTATTAATTTATTATGCAGAAAAGATTATTAATTGGCAATATTGGAGAAGTCTACAAAAAGTTCTTAGACAAATTTCCTGAAACAAAAATATCCTTGTCCAAATTCACAAAATTGAGACCACCCCAGTGTATATTAGCAGGACCTAAAGGTACTCACAATGTTTGCGTATGCAAAAATCATCAAAACATTAGATTAAAACTGCAAGGCATGAAGAAAGCGCTAGAAGAGAATCAATATAATTATAAGTATTCATATCGTGATACTATCAATGCAATAGTTTGCAATGATTCAAGTCCAGAATGTTTTTTGTCAACTTGTAACCAATGCCCTGGTATAAAAAGCTATTTGAAGAAGCTAGACCATCTTCTCCACAGACATAATGTCAATAATTTAACATACAATCAATGGGTTACCACTGACAGGCTCGTTATTAAATTTTACTACATAAAGACAAATAATATCAAATTCTATTATTACAGATGTCAACTTCTTGTAAAAACAGAGTCACGAAAAGATTTTATCAAAAATCTTAATATTGATTTACCAGCTTTATTAAAGCATGATTTTATTTCAAAAAAACAGTCACAATTTCTGAACAACTTAAAAGATGAACTTCAAGATGGAGAGTATGTAGTTACTTTAGATTTTTCTGAAAATTATTCCTTCCACGTTCAAGATGCCATTCAGTCCCAACATTGGTCCAAAGATCAAGCTACGCTTCATGTCTTCGTTGTATATTATAGAAAACATAATGTAGTAAAACATGAAAACTTTGTTGTAATATCCGAATTGGTTAACCATGATGCAACGGTAGTTAATTTGTTTGGAAAAAAACTACTATCCCATTTCGAAAAAAAAAATTTGGTAAAGGAAAAATTAAGAAAATTTTCTATTTCTCGGACGGAGCCAGTTCTCAGTATAAAAATAAGTTTAACTTTATAAATTTAATTAATCACGAAAGAGACTTTGGAGTAAAAGCAGAGTGGCATTTTTTTGCTACGGCACACGGTAAAGGAGCCTGTGATGGTATAGGTGGATGTGAAAAAATTGCAATTTTTTTTTTCATATACACTTTAATAATATTCATAAAAGATATACAAATTACGACTTTTTGTTTTAGGTGGCTAGTTTCACGAATTTTCACTCATTATAAAAAATTTGCCTTGGGATATAGATGGCATTATTAAATATTGGTTTATTACTGCCAAAAAATTTTTGTAACATCTGATGTGATATCCCACCGTTTCAATTACTGCATTAGGCAAAAAGGTCACTAAACTTTAGATTATTTAATTTTCTTAGTTTTAACATAAAACTTCATGGCTCTTTGTTAGAGTCTTTGTTGAAAACATTATAAATGTTTCATTTTTTTCTGTTCTACAAACAACACATATTTTTTTTTTGCTCCATTTCAAAATTTTTTGTTTGTGACAATAAAAGATCTTTAATCTTACTTTTAGATTGACAATATAAACTTAAAAATTTAAATTATCACAAAATTTATCGTGAACTTTCTTTTCAATTCATCAACATTCACAAGTACTTGTCTAAATCAGATAAATTCAATTTAAGAACTATAAGTAGCGTGGTTTGCCCTATTTTTGTGCATAAACTTCAACGTTGTTGTAATAATCACTTTGGTTTGCTCTCTCGTTTGTATCTCATTTTAACCTAATAAAGCAGAGCTGATATTTTTACCACCAACATTTAAAACAACCAACAAAACAACCAACAAAACCAACTAAAATAATAGTAACTTGTTTTGCTTACTTAAAATATACCACTTATATTGGTGGGAAAAATATTCCCTCTGCCTTATAAAGGGTTAAATAGCAGAACTCCTAGTTCTCATAATTTTTCATAGTTCTCTTTAATAACAAAAAGTTTAATAGATAGTCCGAAAAATATGCAATTTTCATGATTGTTGTTTGGAAATAGTAAATAATATAGGTACTCAAAACTTTTAAGGTAGTATATTTATAGTACTTTGAAGAAGACTGTATAAAACTTTTAGATTATTTAATCTGGAAGCGTTGACCATTGCGTAAAACACTAACCGAGCTGGCGACCTTTCTACAGGTCGCAAAAATCATCTAAAACAAAAAATCAAAAGATTTTTCTATTAAGTATAAGTGCGATTATGAAATAGACTTTTTTTAATGCAATTGATGGAAATATAGCATGGCAGCGTTTCAAAAATTATTTGTCATTTTAGCGCGGTCGACTTGGAAGCTCATAACTTTTGAACCATTACGAATTTTGATTTTCTTTAAAAGTATGCTATTATATACAGTTATAGATATCGAAAAATGAAAAAAAATTCTCAGCCCAACTAACCAGACTGGATCCTTAATGAACTTAGAAACAATTTAACTCTTTCAGTGGATTTGCCCAATATATTGGACACGTCAGAAAGTCATTTTTATATTTATTTTGCCAGCCATTTTTGAAAATCAAATTGTGTGGTTCTAAAAAAAAAAAAAATTTGAACCATTATGATAAAAATACATTTAGAAAACCAAAAAAATTTGTTCTTTTCTTATTTTTTTTAAGAAAAATTCATCCGGGCAAAACTCAAATTAATTTTTTTTATCTTTTTATGGCTGCAATGACAAGAATGTTAAGAGGGTTTAAAAAAAAAAAATCTAAAGGGTTAGAAAACCTTCAAAGGACTAAAAAAATTGTCATGCCGAGCAGGAGCAAAACAAATTTTTCTTTGTGCAAGGTCAAAATCAAAGGAATGTTTTTTCATCTTTTTTGGGTCTAAGTGATAGGAATATTTCCTTAAGACAAATTATTTTGTTCTTAGTTTAGCCTAGCCATTGAAAGGGTTAATGAAAGTTTGTAATACATGTATTTGATAGGATTAGAAAAAAGTATTAATTTTGGATGCAAATTTTTCAGGTTGTATATGATTAATTTTGTTAAATTTTTTTAAATACTAGGTAATTATCTAACTAGAACATGTTTCAATTCTGTCACAAAGTAACTAATTATATTTTAGATATGTTCTTTAAAAAAACTTAAATTTTGTTGTTGTATATATGTATATATTGTTTTGGCTCTAGGTCTGCGATTCAATAAATAATAAGAAAAAACTTATCTTTGGATTTTCTTTTAATTATTATATTTTGTTGTTATTTTTCTCAATATTTCGAACAGCTTCGCTGTTCATCTTCAGGAGACTATAAGACAAAAAATTAAACAAGAAAAAACTTACATTAATATCACAAAAAATCAAAACATTTTAGGAACATAAATTGACATTTTTCTAAAGACAATTAAACATTTGAATAAATTAAATTTACATATTATATTTTACAAATTTATTAAGAATTTTCACATATTTCGTTGCTGTTGTCTTTGTTTGTTTGATGTTGACTGATTTTTGGCTGTTGATGCTTTATGTCTATTCTCTTTTGTCCATATTTCTTTATCAGATGCCGATATGTTTGCGCGCATTTTTCCGTGTCAACTTTGTAATTTAATCTCTTTTCCACTGGAACGTAAATAATGTGTAACATTTCTAAAGTCAGTCGTCGGTGGTAATGACTCTCATGCTGGAGTATTTCCACTTCGTCTAAGTTCGCTACATGTCCAGTTCTTGTACAGTGGGCTGCTAGCGCTGTTTTTTGTTCAATTGGTCTGTGTGTTGCTTTTTGGTCTAATTTGTGTGCTGATAATCTTGTTTTTAGTTTTGATTTCGTAGTCCCAATATATATCTTTTTGCATGTATTTAAACCATACCCTTTTTGCATCCAATCTTGTAGATTAAATTTGATTTGTCTTTTTGATCTATTTTGTTCTTTGTCCTGCTGTTAATTTGATTTAAAGTGTTGTTGTTTCTTATTGCTACTTGAAACCGTTCATTGTTGTATATGTCCGATTGTATAATTATTTCTGTAAGTTTTGGTATGTACGTTAAGGATTTGTAAATTTTAGCTGGTTTTTCCTGGTTTTGTTCGATGTTTCGTTGTGGTTTGGTTATATTTTGTATGTTAGATATCAGGTTGTTTATAAGCTTGATCGGAAACTCATTTTCTAATAGAATTTTTTTGATTATTCCTGTGTTACGTTTATGGTACTCTGTGTCACTTATGTTCAGGACTCTTTTGATGAAATTGTTTGCGGTATTTATTTTTATTCGTCTGTGATGGTTGGAATTAAAATTTATGAGCCGCCCTGACGCCGTTGATTTTTGATACCAATCGAGTTTTAGTATTGTGTCCTTTCTTATTATTAACGCGTCCAAATATGGTAGTTTTTATCAATCTCTTCTTCTTTAGTGAATTGTATTTGTTTGTGAAATCCGTTGAGTGTTTCCAGTGTCTTTTGTACTAACGCGTATTAACGCGTCCAAATATGGTAGTTTTGTTAATCAACCTCTTCTTCTTTAGTGAATTGTATTTGTTTGTGAAATCCGTTGAGTGTTTCCAGTGTCTTTTGTACCGCGTTGCGTTTTATTATCCCAAATAAGTCATCTACATATTTTGGTAGTATTCTTGGTTTGTCAGTTAGTGTTTTAATTGTGGTGTCGAGTAATTCCTCCATAACAATGTCTGCAATAATTGGTGATAATGATGAGCCCATAGGCATTCCTTTCCTTTGTTCATAAATTTTGTCGTCGTATTTGAAATATCGGTTTTCTACACAAAACGATAAAATATTGAAAAATAAGTCTTCAGGTATGGCTGTATAATTTTTTATGATGTCCCATTTCTTTTTTATGACCCTTTTAGCAAAGTTTACGGGTATATTGGGAAAAAATGTTTAATTGTCTTTAGAAAAATGTCAATTTATGTTCGTAAAATGTTTTGATTTTTTGTGATATTAATGTAAGTGTTTTCTTGTTTAATTTTTTGTCTTATAGTCTCCTGAAGATGAACAGCGAAGCTGTTCGAAATATTGAGAAAAATAACAACAAAATATAATAATTAAAAGAAAATCCAAAGATATTTTTTCTTATTATATATTGAATCGCAGACCTAGAGCCAAAACAATATATATATACAACAACGAAATACTTAAAGGTCAACTAATAAAATTCATAAAACAACCTTAATTATTTTTAAATATTTTCTGTAAAAAAAAGGACAAAGTAAAAAAAAACACAAAAACAATTTTCAATCACATTTTTATTTACTTTTATATGACACTTCATTTATTAGTACAAATTGTTTTTGTTTCCCGTAAAATTAAATTACCTTTTTTGCCTTATTCTTTTAATTCTCACCTGGCAGGTATTTTTGCCCTTCCAAAAGCTGCCAGGCGAGTGTTTTTGTAAATAATAATATTGAAACCAAAATATTTTAAAATTACAGCTCTGTGCGAACAAGTTATTCTGGGCCCATTTTTTACACTTTTAGACCCGCCTGGCAGGTACTTGCGCCCTTCCAAAACCTGCCAGGCAACTTTTTTTCGTAAATGATATAGAAAAAATTAAAATTTTTGCCTTGAGCGAACAAGTTATTCTGGGCCCTTTTTTTACACTTTCATCGTTAAAAAGGGCGATATAGTAACCGCGCCGTCCCTGCCAGGTCATTGTATTCTTATTATACTAACACTAAATTACGCATATACACAAATTTAGCTTTGTGTCTAACAAGTTAGTCAAATTGTTCCACAGCTCTCCTACTATTAGTATTCATTAGTTTTCGTAGTGCATCATATATATCACAAAGTGATATATATTTCTTTAGTTAATAAAAGAGCAATATGAGTTTTGAGCGCAGCGGAGCCGGAAGAATTGAATTACCTTCTGGGCAATAATGCAAGATCGAGCAACAGTAGTAACAATAATGATGACGATGACTTTGATGATAATATTCATTCTGAAGTTGATATGTCTAGTCATGAGTGCCCGTATGTGAATGACCTATACCAGACATGGCTGATTTTAATATAATCAATGATGTAGAGTCTGACCTCTGTGATAATGTACTTGGTAAGCTGGCAGATGAACCGGTGCAATCATTTAGTGCCAATAGTGCCAGTAGTGCCAAACGATATGTGGGTCATGGTCGCAGTGACCATACAGTTTGATGATCCATTTCATTTGCCACTGAAAAATCTCGAAGCGACACTCTGGCTGCTGATCGAAATGCTGCAATTTCTTTCTGTACAATGACGCGTTCAAGACCATTCTTATGAATCCGACAATTGAAAAAAATTGTATTGGACACGAATCCATAAGCAAGTCAAGTAATTAAAATGAGTGCGGCATTGCCAAATCCAAAAAAATTCGACCTTGATATGATCTAACAGTTAACGAATTGTACGCTTTTACTGGCTCTTCACGCAGTCGCAAAAAAAGTCAAATTTACTCGAGGCCAAGGATTTCTTAACCAGGAATTACATGCCCATTTAACGATCAACGTTGTGATTGAAAAGGTTTGAGCGAATATATATCGAATATATAAGGGCAATTCACGATCTTGTTGCAAATGCAAAATAAACAGCTTTTACAAAAACAAAAAGCATATGTTGCAAAAGCTTTTCAATGCTTTTTGTTTTTGTAAAAGCTGTTTATTTTGTATTTGCAACGATGCAACAAGATCGTGAACTGCCCTATAGTTTCTTTTTTCAATTTGATTTTTTTTTTTAATTTCACCTGTAAACTATAATATTTTATATGAACAAATTTATGATGGCATATTTTAATTGCTTACAATTTATTTTTATAATTTAAAAAATATTTTAGTTTTTTCTTAGAATTATATTTGAGCTTGCAACAGGTTGCAACAACAACAAGTACTTTTCAGAACAAGTTACCAAGCAAACTAGACAGACTGTTGCGTTGATAGCTACATCAACTATTCAGAAGTCTTCTGTAGTTTCTGCAGTACCATTCACTTTGATAAGCTTATATGAACACCTTTTGTTTAATCAGAACAGAATTATTGTGTTGTATGTCGCCTTTTAAAGCAATGTTTTTGTACTACTTTGCAAACAGCAAAGGTTTGAAAAAGCCACTGCATTGATTATGCAAAGATTTGCTTTTTGTGCTCTTTGTTTACTTCTTTATCACGAATCAATCTAGACTCCAACAATTTACTGGTAAAACCATAAAAGGCGTGAAGAAGGTTTTTTTAGTGCACTACGAAAATTAGTGAGCAAATAATTAATATAAAAGTAGTGCAGGGCTCATTTTATATTGTTGAAAAGTGAATTTTGTCAGCTTTACCTTTAATTTATTTAAATCATATTAAAGGTTTTATTTAGACAGTAGTATTTTCCTTCGAAAAATAATTTAGCGTTCAAAATGAAATCTTTGATTAAATTAGAGTTGAGATAATGTTCTAGAATTAAGGTAAAAGTACCATATATCTGTAAATTGTGCGATAACATAAGTTATGGAACGTTTAATTGTTTCTACTTATAAAGTTCTTATATTATTAAAATAAAAATATTTTTGTGACGTAACGCACGATCGACTCCCTCCCCGAAAATTTAATCGAAAAATTTCTACTTTACAATGAAATAAAAATATTAACACAGGCTCAATAAATCTTCTATTTTAAAATTAAATAGAGCACTTTTCTTTAGAACCCGCTGTATTTTGTCTTGTCTCAGCAACGCGGATTAAATGTATCCGAAAAGAGAGGAAAGAAAAAGCTACAACAACCACACAGCTATGTTTTTTTCACTCTCGTGACTTTCAATAGAGCGAATGTCTGAATGTGTGGCTTGGTTTCTTGTTGCTATTTATTATATGGGAAAAGAGTGTTTCTAATTTCTAATTTTTACCTATCTTAATGACAAAAAATTTGAATACAACATATATTGTGCACTTGCTATGAAGCAGAGCTTTCAAATGATGTAAGTTTTATTCAAATGTGTTGTCTAAAAATCGTTAAAAAGGGGGCTAAAGATATAGTGTTTGCGTATTAATATATGGATGAAAACAGCACACATGAACACAATGAACACATTTATTCACTATAGCGTCATGCAGTATTATTGGATTCGTATATGCACAGACGTTTGCTATAGAAAATGCGTGAATGTTGCAAATGCATATCAGCGTGTTTTGTATTTGTAAAAGCGGCTAAGATTGCATTTGCAACGATGCAAAAACATCGTGAATTACCCTTTTAGCTCTGTAACTACACTAACTTTAGATCATGTTAAAAAAGAAGAAGAAATAAAAAAGAATTACCCTTGAAAGAAAGTGAACCTGTGACAACAAAGCATTTTCCTGAGAAATTATTGTCATTATCTTAAGGAATTTTTCATGTTGCCGCCTTTGTGTACTGTTAACTTTGTAAGGTTGTTAAACATAGTATGAAAAAAGGATAACAATTTTTACAGCCGCTCTGGTTTATTTCAGTGAATAATGAAACCATTTTAAGATTTTAATTTTAAAAAAGTCACACTCACTTGCAGGAAATCTCTTGGCGTGGCTCCTAAGACTTGCAGAATTTTGTCATAGCCTGAGTCCTGGCAAAATTCAAAAAAAGTTTTGCCAAATAGTTCCAAAATGTCGTCTGCTGGTATGTCTGGGGAAAAAATAATAAAGAAACACAAAAAATTCAAGATAAGCAGCTACAAATGCTCATCAAACTGAGTCCTTAAGAATTCATTTCACTCACTTAGTATTTCAACTGCTGCTCCAATGAGATTGTATGTGATTTCGTCGTCGTAAATTTGTCGTACCAAGAATTGTCCTTCCATGTTGACCATAGCTTTTTTCCTTTATATTAAACACAGAGATAGAGCAAGAGCGAAAGATATGAAATTAGAGAATGAAAAAAAAACATAAAACAATTAGTTTGAGCATATGACAAATTTTATTATAATTAATAAAGTTTTATTGTGTGTTGAGATGCTTCAAAACAATGTGGGCGAAAAAGTATATGTGCAAGTACATAATACTTGACCGTAAAATAGGAAAAGAATCTTACAAAATAGTTACACACATTAATCAGAAGATTTTAAGATTATTTTTGAGCTTATAAACAGATTTAAATAAATTTTATTAATAAGGAGCGTCAGCTTTTTCAGTAAACTTAAGCCAAATATTTAGAAATATGTACATTTAGTTTTGTGTTTGAATAAAGTTACGTTATTTATCCGCTCTACTCCTTTTTACTGGAATAGTACTTTAATTTTTTAACTTTTAATACTACGGGTTTGTAGCATACTTAAGTCAGGATGTAAATAAAACGGGATTCGCAAAAACAAGCGCACATTTTCTTAATGTTGCTTACTCTCTTTTTTTATATTCTTATACAAACTAAACAACAACTCTGGCATTCCTATGAACTCAACTGTTCCTCTTTTAAACAACAACAGAAAAAACAACGAAATAAAACTTTTGATTATTTCGAAAACACTCGTACTTTGTTTGCCAGAGTTTATTTATTTAATATAAATGTTGTGAAGAAAAAACAGAAAACGCAAAAAAAAAAGTGAAAAGTTTTTCCATTTTCCTTTCACTCAAGCACGTGAAGTTTGATTTTTGTTTTGTTGAAATTTCTACATGATTGTGGCAAAACGCAGGAGAACAAAAAGCAAAACTTTGTTCTAAAAAATGTAGTTAAAGTGAAAGTAAAACGCAACGGTAACTCTGTGCAGCAATGACCGAAAATTGATTTTAGCAGAGCTGTTGTTGTAGTTGTGTGTGTCTTTAAAGGCTATGAGAATGGTACAGGGATAGAAAAAAAAAATCCAAATTTTCCGAAAAACTTTTGCAGAACTATGAAAACAATGGCTAACAAAATTATTTTATTTTTTATTACAGCTTATATTTGAGATATTTAACACTTCGTCAACATTATAACTATGATATGCATATTTCTCGAAGGAAGGACATTTAAAAAAAAACAAAGCATTAGTCTTCTACTGAATGGTTTTAATGGAATTTTAGTCATAAAACAAGGGTAACAAATACAATGGCTCAGTCAATTAGTTTTGCAATATTTGGATTACACTAGAAACGATTTAATATAAAATACGTATCAATAATTTGAGCTAAATGTTTGTAGTTGGTGGTAAGAAAGTTTGTGCAGAGGGAGTCGCTTAGTTTCTTGCACTCAGAGAAAAGACATGGTTGACACATGATTACTGCAATAATAATTTTTTTTTTCTAAAATTATTGTATTATTTCTGCAAACACAAATCTTTGCCTTAATAAAGCCATTATTTACTAATGGTGGTACCAAAAATAACATTATAGTCGAAATCATAACATCATTGAAATCGTCAAAATACTATGACTGCCTCAACTATTAGTTGCAACAAAAATGTTGTAGTTCTGTCAATCATGATAAATGTGAATATTATTATAGAGACAAACAGATTAGAATTTTGAATGTTTGTCTGAACTATTCTTTGCTTGTTGGCAAACGAAGCAGAACATAACAAAAAATCGAAAGAATTTATTGTGTCTGAACAGTTTCAGGAAAAAATTTCACTTCATTCAGACACAATAAGTTTTATCGATTCCTGGCTATGTGCTGCTTCGTTTGTCAACTGTTCCATTATTGTGTTTTGTTTTAAATCGCCTTATCCTAAAAACAGCACGCAGAAAAGTGACATTTTCGACTTTAATTGTAGCAAACATGTTTCTATTTACCGTAAACATATTTCGCTATTCTGACCATATTTTGTTTATCACAAATGTTGCTATTTTTAAAAAAATAAAATTATTGTTTCAATAGTATTCTGGATCCTAAAAATAAATTCATAATATATTTGTTGCAATCATTCTATATTTGATTGAAATTAGAGAATAATGATTGTTTCAATAATATTTTGGTTCCTACAAAAAAGTTATTTTTCTAAATATGGTTGTTGTAATAATTTTATCATGATCAAAGAATATGTTATATGTTTGAGAACATGTTAGCAATAATCATAATCCGAACCATACTATGATCTTTTTAAAACATGGTTGTTGCAACTATGTTTTTTCTCTGCGTGTGAGTTGACTGAGATAGAGACAGCACACTTATCACAGGTTTAATTCGATTGTTGCTACAGTATTTCGCTACAGTATATTTATGGATACATTATCCTAAATGATAAACACATTTAGTTATTTTCTTTTATCCCCAATCAAGGAAAATTTTTTTGAAGCGCAGCTTTTTACGCCTCGTTTTGTGATTTGCTAATACTACGTTCATACTACGGCATAAATGACTTAATTTGCCATAAATTACTTCACTTAAATCAACTGCGTTCAAACTAGCTGTTCGTAATTTATTTTGACAGTTCGTTGGCTTATTTGCTTATTTTGTGGCAAAAATAAGTAAAGCAAAGAAAGTTAATAAACCATCGCAAGGCATTAACATGAATTTAAACAGTTTTTGTTTTATTTAGCATGTCCGACCAGGAAAAAGTGATAAGTTTCCACTATTTTTAATTTTGAATATATATACTGTCCCACTATATACTTAAAATTTAAAAAAACAAATAAAACGTTCCATAGTTGCTTTTTAATTTTAAAAATTCTATAATGTAACATGTTGGTTTTTTTATTGTCTTTCCAACGAGATAATGTTGGACGAAATGGGAGCACTTTATATGACAGCAGAACTATGTATGGGAATCATTGTTTTAGCAGTTCTTAGCAGTGTTCTTAGCAGTTCAAGGTTTCTAATACCGAATCCAGGCATAACTTCGAGCGTTTGTTTAATCGCACATCCTGCACGTACTCTTTTCATTTTTCCGGTTGTGACAAGTCAATAACCGTTGATGCAGAACGACACTCTTTGGTTAGTCCCAGCTGGCCAGCAACAAAGACACCCCCTAGCTGAGGCCACAACGTCGAAAATTCTTAAACATTCAATCTGCTTGGTTCGGCTAACGATTTGCGCCAGTCAGAGCAATGGATGCTTATCGCACAGCTGGTGAATAAATTGGAATTTGGGAATACGAATACCAATTTTTCTAGTACTTGGATTGAGGAAACTAATGCTTAAAGGCTCAAACATAATAGGCTCGAGCTGGCTGCAGCTAATATCAAAAATCAACGAAAAGCTAGCTCAAGTTCTGCCAAATACTCAATTTGACCAAAATTACTTGAGCAAGCTCGTCCTTAAGTCATTGAATAAATTCACCAATTTGTATATCAATTCGTTTTGTTTGGTTTGTTCAGTTGACATTGTGATAACAGGAATGAATCGCGAAAATAAGTTAATGTTAATTTCATTTAAATTCGTTTGAAAGAAAAAACAGCTGATTCCTTACGGAACATTCGATTTGAATCGCTTTGGCTGCAGCCAGATCAAGTTAACGAAACTTGACGAAAAAGCTGTCTTAAGCAATTATGGGTTGTATGCATTATTTCTATGTATTCGTATAAAATTTGACATTAGCTGCAGCCAGCTCGAGCCTATTATGTTTGGGCCTTAAGTTCTGTGAACGTTCGATAACTATCGTTCTGGATCCCGGCAGCAAACGTTTCAACAACGCATCGTTTATATGCTCAGCTTTACTATAAGAACGAAGAGCAGCCAAGTCTTTCACACAAATTGCCACTGGTTTATGACAGTCTTGTCCTTTGATTTCATACAAATTTTGTATGGCCTTTTCATTGTTGGCATTGCAGGCTAGACCATAAACAGTGTCGGTTGGTAGAGCTATAACTTCGTCCGATTGTAAGCATCACGTGCTTGATTACAGCATTTGTAAAATGTGGTAACAGGTTCATCAGCAGAGCAATTTTGCATCTGCATAAAATAAGCTTGTTTGTGAGCACAAGCCGGACAATAAGCATCAGTTGAATCTACGTTCTCCCAAGCAGCTGCACCGCCCATAACATGATCCACTTCCTAAAACATTGCAGGAATATTAATAATAGTTCGTCTCAAATACTTAGAGGACTACTCACCTTTAGCCGTGGAAAGTTACGCGTTAAAATGTTTTAATTGATGTTGCAAATGTAAGGATATGTATTGCATGAAAAGCGATGACCTGTAGTTTCTTCCCCTACCATTAAAATATTACCGCAAGTCGGACAGAACAACATTGTTAACTTTGAGTTTTGGTTATTTACAAAAATAACAGCTTGTGATGCGATTTTTTCGATTATTTATCGAAAAAACTAGTGCTGACACCGATTGCATCTTAATTTAAGTGGTAATTTATGATAAATTACTTAATTTCGAAGTAATTTCATTGACAGTTTTTCCACGGCGAAATTACTTAATTTGGTCATGATTTATGCATAAATTAAGAATAAGCCGTAAATTACGATAGTGAGAACATGGTATTAGGTGAAATCTGAAAAGCGACACTTTTTTCTATACACCTTTTTCTTAGAATTGTTGTTGTTTTTTTACTTGCGTCTATTACAACAAGAGTATATAAAATTAAAAATAATTTTTTGAAAGTAAGTAGTGAGAATTGATCCCGCAGCACCCTCTCGATCGAGAGTTCTACAGACTAACCACTACACCATAACCCTCCATATAAATAGTGATGTGATTCATTCAATATTAAGCAGTAACTGAAACTATGTTGCAGTAGATGACAGGAATTTATTAAAAAGATTGTGCATTAGCTATCCTACATATTCTATTGTGAATGCGTGAAGCTATAATGCAGCAGATCACAATTATCGATCAAATACTACGTTTCTATGGCGAGTTATGTCGGGGTTGACTCGGCATTAACTTACCATAAAAACGCGCGTTGAGTTGAATTTCGTCAAATCCACAAAACTCCACAAAACTTCTTAGATTTAACTGAATTAGATTGGATGCGTTCAGAATATGAAACAGTTGCTCAACTGTTAAAAGACGATTTATTGAATATTTGTTATTTTATTTCTGTCACTGCGGTGACATAAAATGCAACAAACAATTCAGCAGGCACACAAAGTAGCGAAAACTAATAGTGATTAAAGACTCAACATGTTTAGTAAATTTTGTACCTTCTGAACGCACACATTTATGCTAAGAAAAAATGGCGAATAGAATGGCCGTAGTCCAATTCGACTCAATGGCCGCATTGCTGCCGAAAAAGTGCTCAGGTAGCGAAGTAGCATAAAGTTATAGTTTCTGCTGAATGTGTTTTTGCAAAACGTCAAACGACAAACAGCTGTTCGCCATTCGTTGTTTTTTTAACATCTAAAATTTGTTTATACTATTTTGCATTCGTTTTACACAAGAAATCTTTAATAAACAGCTTTATTGAAGAATGATAGAATAATCTTCTAATAATAAATAATTATCTATTTTCACTTCACAGCACAACTTCAGCAACAATTAACAATATGCAGTCATGTTTTTTAGCTGTCAAAATGAAAAGAGCATAAGCAGCTCAACCAAAGTAGCATAAAATTTTTTCAATACCTAAGATGGCGACTGCTCGGGGAACATGTTCTGTGAGCGCATTATGATACACACCATTCATCCCGAAAGTTGTGGAACAGCTACGTAGCAAATTTTCCGCTGAATGGGGCTAATGTTGCGCATGAAACGCCATTTTGTCAACTTGACGAAAATCCAACTGAGGCTCAATTCGCCATGGAAACGTAGTAAAAAGCATTGTGCATTAGCTATCCAAACAACAAAAGTAGCAAGGTTCCATTGAATGGGTTGAAAATTATCACAAGATGCCAATTTTTTTAGGTGTCAATTTTAATTGCGAATTCAGCAAGAATGTTCATAGGCACTTAAGGCAAGACCGGTGGTCTGTGTTTTTTTCTTAATTTAAAAAATTGTTGATCTGGTTCAAAATTTCGCTCAATGAGACGCTCTCAAGAAAAAGGGGCATGGGCGGTGTTGTAGATTTTGACTTTTCTATTTATCTGAAAAATAAAAACATAAAATATTAAGCTCTATGAGTGCACAATAGAGTGAACCTTATTTAAAAAAGACCTCCCCTAGGGCTCAAACTGTTGTAATTGATGATAAATTACATGATGATGATGAAATCAGCGCACCAAGATTAGCCGAATATAATACAAATATTGCTGGGAAAATCCAAAAATTAAAATTTTGTCCCCCTGAGTTATTCAAGTAGTTTGAGGTGATACCCTTATAAACTGAAATATTTTTGGAGAAAACAAAAAAATCTTAACTGTTTCCTTATTTCAAATGGAATTGCAAATGAAAATATTAAAAATTTTTTTTTTCTTTCATGGTCCACTCTAGTGCAAGTTCTTAAAACAGATTGTTGTTTACCAACTATTAAGTGTACAATATACGATGTTTTTTAAATAAAACTTTGATTCTCGATCCAGCGATAGCCACTGATGTTATGATTTGGCTGAATAGTTTTTGTTTTCCTACAACACCATGCCGAAAAAAAGTAGTTTCGAGATAAATGAGTATAAAGAAAATGAATCTAGACTACACACTGTGACTCGACACCTACTAAAACGGCTGTAGAAGTGAAAATAACACCAAAAGGACTATATTTTGAAATATAAAAAAAACCAATTTCATAAAAATTGTTGGAATTTAACAATGTTGTCTTGATAAATATAATTTAGGAATGATTCAAATACTTGCACACCACGATTAGGACAACTATTGATGTAATATTTATGTAATACAATAAAAAAAAAATAAAAAAAAAACATATAAGCTAAAATAAAGACGATATATCTGTTTAATTAATTAAGATTTTAATATTTCTTGTGGAAAAGATAATTGCATGACTGAGGACAAATGTTCGCCCAAAATCAATTGCAATGGGCTTTGCGCTAGGTTTTTTCATAAGAACTGTATTGGTTTATCTAAAAGAAGCCTAAACTACATACAAGAATATGCAACAAACTTTTTTGTTTTTCTGTGACGAGTGCAGAGAAATTTCACCCTCTCATATAATGCTTGCAATAAAGTGCCTTATTGACTCTTTTGCTAGCTTGTTATCTGAAAACAAGCAATTTTTAAACAAGGCATCAAAACAATTTGCCAAATTTGATAGCTTGACTCAGATATCGGAAGATATTAGTGCCACTTTGGAGGCTTCGACTAATACCTTTAAAGAAAATGTAAGAAATATATTAAGAAACATTAAGCAATTAACGGAACTAGCAAATGACAATAAAAAAACTCGTACATCGAGACCGCGATAAGTGACATAAAAAATGAAATTAATGAAAACTTTAATAAACTGAAAAAATCTGAATCAATGCAAGACATACGTCAAAGTATCAAATCATTACACAATGATTTGGACATTGCAATTCAATCAGCTCCTACTAAGCCTTTGCCTACACCTTATCAGCCAGATCCACTCACACAAAGTTTATACAACAAAGTCAATGACATAAGTGACGATTTGTACGCATTTCGAGCTGCGCTTGCCGAAATATCATATGCGGTCAGGTCTCTACCAAATGAAAAGGAAATTATGCCTGAGTTGGTTTCTCGTCAAAAAACTTCTGTCATCAGTTCCGCACCAAACCATACTCAAAACTTGCCATCTTCTGCATCTTCCATTTTTCAAGAAATCCTGGAAGCAGCTACACTTTCTCCATCGGCTCTTTATTTTTCTCCACCACCAGCCTCTCTCTTCGTTAATCCAAACGAGCAACCAGCTGCTAATCCTGTCGCTAATCCTGTCGCTGAACCTCGCAAATTAATCCATCATTTCGGAACATCATGGACGTCATCCAAATGGGATGGCAGGATCAAAAAATTAGAGGACGTGAACGAAAGCTCTAAAACTACATTGTTTATTAAGGGCGTAGCAGTTAAAACAAGCGTATCCTGGATGCGTAATTACGCTGGAAAGAAATTTGGTATAGTAATTTCTAACTGCCAGAAGATGTCTTCCAAAGTTAGTTTTAAACTTAATATTCCAACAGAATATGCGTGGTTGTTCCTCAGCTCCTCTGGTGACAGTGTTATGCATGGCCAGTGGATATTTGCCAAATGGATGAATAAGCCTGGAGAGAAGCCGTTGACACGTAGATCTAACAGCGAGAAGAACAGTTTTTCTTATTTTAATTCTAAAAACAAGTCTAATCACTATGCAAGTAAAATTACCAGTAAACTTAGGAATAATACTAACTCTAATTTTAATTCTAACTCCTATTCTCCTTTCAACTCCAACTATAAATCTAATTCACACTCAAACTCTAACTCTACGTTAAATTTTAAGTCATGTAACGTCCCTAATTCTTATTCCAATTCTAAATCTAATAAAAATTCTAATAACGATCATTCTAGTAATAACAATTTTTCTAATACATATACGTATAACGCTTTTTCTAAGTCTTATTCTAATCCAAAGAAAACTCTACTTAATAAAAATCCTAATTTGCCTTATCCTGTCCACAAACCATCCGGAAATAAATTACCTAATTCCCTTCCTAGCGCTGACCCCAATTGGAAACTTAAAACTAATATCTTTCCTACTTTTACTCCTCAGATCAAATCTATTTCAAATAGAACAAATTACACTCTTCAGCCCTCTCACCCTAAACGAGTCTTATTCAATCTTAATTCTCACTTGGACACAACAGCAAAAAAAATGAGAATAACATACTCTATCCTAACTTCGTCCATTCCCATACTTTAAACCCATCTCCGTCTGTTTCAGTCACTAGTGAAGCTTCTAATCAAGCTGGAAGCCCCACATCTTTTATTGACCCTCTTCAACCACCAAGAGTGAAACTTACGATGAAGTCTTGTGTTGGCACGGAGAATAGATATGCCCTTTCTCGACTAAGAGAGAATAGTGTCTACAACAATGTGCGTCTTTATCTTGCTTACCTGCATAAAGCACCGATCTCTACCTGTATAGAAGGCAAGACCAAGACAAACCTCAAAGTCTTGATTCAGCAAGAAGGTCTACCAACCGAAGTCAATGAGTTGAGCCATTTATATACCAGATTCCACGAGCTACTTGGCTTGACGAGCAATCAAGTCAAAGAAGATTTTGACACATATGCTACTCATGTGAGGTTAAAACATATCTCTTATCTTTAAAAGTCCCGTAAAGAGCAGCAACAATATTATTCCTAACCAAATTATTACTCCTACTCAAAACCCTTTTCCCAGCCCATTATTTGTCTCTCTTTACTACCAAAATGTAAGAGGCTTACGCACCAAAATCTCTACAGTGTTTCTTAATTCTCTTAAGCTTCCCTACGACATATTTGCCTTTACTGAGACCAATCTTACGCCCGACTTTAAGGATACTGAGGTCTTCGCGTCCGAATTCGTGGTTTTCAGAGACGATGGTCTCGACAAAGATGATCTCTCCTCAGGTCGTGGTGTCCTTCTCGCTATTCACAATCGCTTCAATCCAACCATTATAAAAAACTCCCACACTGCCAACTTTGAATTTATATGTGCCAAAGTTTGCATCGCAAAACGTAATGTATTCATTATTTGCTGTTATATTCGCCCGTCTCAACCAGTGAATGGTTATCAGCTCGCAGTATACCCAATAGATTCACTTTTGGACCTTATGGATCCATTTGACACCGTTATTTTTCTGGGAGATTTTAATCTTCCCAACCTTCAATGGGTCCTCTCTGATGATGAATCCTACTATCTTTCTTCAAATCCTACCTCTGAAAAAGAAATTCTTTTTACTAGTTGTATTTCAGACTGCGGCCTTTACCAGTTGAGCGGAGTTACTAACAATTTAGGTAGACAACTAGACCTAATTTTTTCTTCGGATTTAGATAACTGCGTAGTCTCCGCAAGTAGCCATCTTCTTTCAACACTCGATCAGTACCATCCACCACTATCCCTTACCTTATCATATAACATTGATATCAAAAATACACATTTCGAGCACTCGTACAGCTTTAACTTTCGGAAAACTGATTTCGTAAAACTAGAAATGTTATTCCGTAGAATCGATTTCCAACATCTCTTCGATAATGCTCATGAAAGCGTTGATACTGCAGTTGCTCACTTCTATGACATAATTTTCGAGTGCTTCACACATTCTGTCCCCTTCACCAGGCAGAAAAACTTTTCGTGTTGTCCTCCCTGGTACAATAAGGAACTACGTGTACTCCGCAACAAAAGGAACAAACTATGGCGCGCATATTTAATTTCTCGTTCTTCTCTTGATCTCACAAATTATCTTCACGCCTTTAACCTTTTTTCCGCACTCAGTGAAACGCTATACGAGTCTTGTCTTGCTCATATTCAAACTAAATTGCTGTCATATTCAAACTAAATTGCAAAAATGCTTCGCTTCTCTCGTGTGTCCAGTTACGCATCTGCTTTTTGTTTGTTTAGAAATGACGCGCGCGGCGGAAATGACATCACTAGTTCGATTCGGAATTGCTTTCTAGATAGTGAAAACCATTTTGAAATTTTGTTTTTTAGAATTTCCTGTATATAATAAGAACCTATTGAACCGATTTAAGAAATTTTCTAATATCTCTCTGACATTTGTAAAGAGTTAAATAATACCGCTTTTTAAAATATCTAAGATTCAACAACGCAAAGCATAAAGTTTACCAATTTTGAGCCCATAGCTGTTCTTAGGAATATTTTTAAAAAAATTTATTATAAGGGCAAATCGACAGAAAAGTCAACCGAGATCAACTAAATAAAACGTATTAAAAACTTATTATTTTATTAAATTATCCATTATTCATTCTTCTAAATTCATGTACAATGATGATTTAATCGCCTGCACTGTTTCACAAATGTAGTTTTCCTTTTTTGTAAATGTTTAGTAAATGTTTCGTAAGCTTTTTGCTTTTAGTAAAAATGGAACGCATTGGCTAAAGATAATAAAAAATGGCAAGGAAAGGGCCAACTATTAAATTTATTTTTTAATTACTTGTTTTGATAATTACTGAACTACTTAATTACTTACTTACCCAATTAAACTGCACTGGAAAAATTTGTGACGTCCGGCACATAACGTCCGAACAAATAAAATTGATAACTGTGACTTTAAAAATACGATATTTGAGATGATGTTGCAATAAAAAAAACTAGTGATTTTTTCCATTTCATATTGAAAATGCGATGTTGTTGTTGTTGTTTCTTTTTAAAGATTCGTTAGAACATTTAATTTTTCTAACTTTGACCTTAAGCTCAATAATGATTTTAAACTATCAAACAACTTGAATTTGTATTTAAAATCAAGTATGATTTAAATATCAAACATTAAGTTTTTGTATTTAAATAATATAAAATCATTATAATAAATAACAAGGTCATTTAGAAAAATCTTTAATTTATTTCTTTATTTATTTCTTTATTTTTTTATTTAATGAATTCACTGGAATAAACTTTAGAATTTATTTTAAAAACAAAATCAGCAAAATTGAGCCCTTAGTTTACAAGCTACAAGATCTCAAAAAACTTAGACTTGATTTTCTCGAAACACCACTTTTGCTGTCACACCTTTTTTGCATCCAATGCAATAAAACAAAACTAAAACTGATAAGTATTTTCAGATAAAACAGTTTACTTATACTTGAACAAAGAATTAAGAAAATGTATTGGAGCGGTTTTCATATTAGGTGTTTTTAAAGCAACACCATTTAAAAAAAAATATCTTAGTATTTAAAAGGTTGAAAGATCACTTGAAGTGGAGCTTTCATTTGTTGAACTTTAGTTTGATCTTTTGGCTTTACATTTTCGTAAAAATTTGCTAAATAACAGCTTTGTTTAAGTTTAGTAAACTGTTCAAAAACATGTTTAAAAAAGGTACTTTTTTCAGTAACTCTTAAGGTACCTCTCCCCCTTCAGAAATTCGAACGTTTATTAGCTGCCTTGAGATCAATAGGTTAAAATTTGTCTCCCCCAAATTTCAAGTCAAAAGCTCAATGCGTTGACTTTTGAGATTTTTTAATATTGGGGGTTGGAATTAATTTTAAAGGTTTTTTCGGTTTTTGAGCATTTATTTAGAAACAACGGTACAATGTATATTATTCAAAGTATTGTCCATCGTTAGCTACAACATTTCCCATCTTTCTGGCAGCATATGGATTCCGCGCCGGAAGAACGATTCGTCTTTTGAGGCAATCCACGAATCGACCCATTTTTTGGTATCCTCGTAAGAAGTGAAGCGCTGCTCAGCCAAGCCATGCGTCATCGATCTGAATAGGTGGTAGTCGGAAGTGGCTATGTCTGGGCTATAAGGCGGGTGGGGTAGCACATCCCAATTCAGCGCCTCCAACGTTTCCTTGACGGTTCTTGCAACATGTGGCCGTACGTTGTCATGTTGAAAAACCACTTTGTCGTGTCTTTTGGCATATTCCAGCCGTTTAACCTTTAATGCTCGGCTCAATTGCATCAATTGTTGTTGGTAGCGTTCCCCAGTGATGGTTTCGTTAGGTTTTAGCAGCTCATAGCACACGACACCCTTCTGATCCCACCAAATACACAGCATAAGCTTGGCGCCATGAATATTCGGCTTGGCCCTCGATGTTGATGCATGGCCGGGTGGTCCCCACGATTTTTTTCGCTTAGGATTATCGTGATGGATCCATTTTTCATCGCCAGTGACAATACGATGCAAAAAACTCTTCCTTTTATGCCGTTGAAGCAGTTGTTCGCACATGCAAAATCGCCGTTCAACGTCTCTCGGCTTCAACTGGTATGGCACCCAATTTCCTTGCTTTTGAATCATTCCCATGGCCTTCAAGCGTTTGCCGACCGTTGATAAGTCGACTCCCAATGATTCTGACAATTCTTGAAGGGTTTGACACGGGTCTTCATCGAGCAAAGCCTCCAATTCCTCATCTTCAAACTTTTTCGGCTGGCCCGGACGCTCTTTGTCTTCCGTATCAAAATCACCACTTTTAAACCGACGGAACCAGTACTCACAAGTAGAAATCGATGGAGCATAGTCCCCGTAAGCCTCAGTAAGCGTGCGTTGTGCTTCAACCGCTTTTTTCTTCAAATGGAAGCACAAAAGTAAACCTTCCCGCAAATTGCGTTTTGTTGGAACGAAAGTCGACATGTTCACAGAGAAAAAAATATATGTTGTTTACACTTCAGTGGAATGACACATACTAAAAAATGAAGCTTAGACAATGTGCTTTGAAATGAATATAGTCACAGGTGTGCCCGATGCGATCTATTGATAGTTACGCCATCTCTTAGAAAACCTTTAAAACTAATTCCAACCCCCAATATAAGCGTTGCTTTAAAGCAACACCGGCGTTTAATGGGTTAAAAGCCACTAGGTGCTAAATACCATTCTTCCGGATGATGCTGTACATTAGTGTTTCGCAGTGGTGGCTTAAAACGGAGTGTGCGGTAAAGTTGTCGGTGGCATACAACAATGAAGCGTGAAAAATTGTATATAACCTTCCTTCCTTCCTTCCTTCAGAGTGTAAATTAAATTTCTTTTAAACCCTAGAGTTTTGTTTATAGTATATAATGTGTTTTGAAATATTCAGAAAACGAAAAATTATCATTAATTTAGAACAAAAATAATAAAAGGAGTAGAAAAATAAAATTATAATTAACTCGTCGAAAAAGTTTTGTAAGTCATTTAAAATAATGCTAGTCGTGTCCGGCCACAAAATGGAAGCACAAAAAAAAAAGCAGAAATGCAAAAAGTTAGGCTTCAAAATTTAACTTTTTATAAAAAGGAAACAGAGACTAAGTGAAGTTTGGTTCCTGTGGCGACTGGCGGAATATGTTTCGGTAACAAAAACAGGCATGCAAAAACATTTAGAGAAATGAACTAGATAAGGTTTAAGACATAGACTGAGACCCTAATTACATAGATATGAATGAACAATTTTGTGGTTTTGTGTTCGTGTGATAGACAAAAATAATGTTTAAAAATACACGGAAAACATAAGCCTTCGAAATAAGCAAATAAGAATCATTATGCAACGAGAAAGGCATACATTTTGACAGTTGAATAAATTTATATCTTAAAGCATTTTTGTGTCAAATTTGTCAAGAATTTTTTGCGATAGTGTAATAATAAGACAGCAAATGCCACTTCACTTTTGCCAAGGCCGTTTCGATTTTTTGACTTTCTAATATATTTTAAAATTTACTCTTTTTTTCTGCTACCGTTGTTAATTTAAAGCTATTTCTTATCACAGTAAAAAATTTGCTCACTAAATATGCACACTTTTTACACTTTAAAAATGCAACAAGTAAAATGTGTACAAGTACTTTTCGAAAGAAAAATGCGTTTTACTTAAGTCTTGGCACTTAATAGAAAATTCAATTTTAAATACATATGATCTTCTTAGCATTGGAGAGGTAGCCGATTTATAGCTTGCACGTGCGTCACTGTCAATTTCGAGAATCGGGATTCGTGGACGCCATAAGTATCAACTTATTTTAACAAATTTACAAGCTTCAACTATTCTCTTAAGCGTGCTTTTTAATTGATTAATTCCCAGTACTATTTTGATAGAATGTACATTAATGGGTCAAAAAATAAAAGGTTTAAAAATTTCGTACCTCATTTAAAACCGTATGTTGAAAGGATTGTAGTACCTTAACAATTATTTTTTTTTGAGGGCCGAAAAAAGCTTAAAATGGTATATTTTGTATAACTTCGCCAGTTTTTCACCAATCGTAAAAAAAAACTACGTCGCACAGTGGAATTAAATCATATTATTCATGTTGTAATTTTTGTTCTTGTTTTTAATTAAGTTAAGAAATGCTTTAATAACATATTTAAAAAAAAAATTTAAGATATTACAAAAATCTCTGATTTGAACTAAACCGGTGCGGACGTGTTTATTTTGCACTCCCGTAAATAATCGGTTTTTCGTGCGTAGTCAAATAATTTAAAGATAAAAAATCGTGAATTGTTTTTCCATAAACACTTGTGCTGCAATAAAAATAAATGCTTATGCTAATATTGCAAGAATCTTTAAAAATCATAGACAATTAACACACTCAAAAATCGCGCAAAAAATTAAAGTACCAAAATGTCATTCAAAAACAATGAAAACAATAACGAAAAACCAACAAAAATGCTAACTCGAAGCACACCTGCCGACTTATTGCTCAGCAGTTCCAACACCCCACCACCCCCAAAGTCGCCAAACGATCTACCGGCAGCATGGCTTCGTGAGCTAAAGAAAATAAAGGAGGCAATGATAAAAGAGGTAAAAAGTGAGCTAAAATGCAGCGAAGAGCGGCTTCTACGACAGTTCAACGACTTATCTAACGAGGTGCTTGAGCTGAAAAAATCAAACAAATTAATAAGCGTCAGGCTTACTGCAGTTGAAGCTGTGAGCGACGAAATTCCAGCAATTAAACAACAGCTGCTCATCATTAAAAGAGATGTGGAAAAACGTGAGAGCGAACTGATCGCAACTGATCTCATTATTAACGGCATTCCCAACAACATTGAAAGCTCGTGCATAAGTCTCTTTGAAGAAATATGCAAATCGATTCGCATTGAACCACCACAGGTGCGTGAGATTTTTCAGCTGCAAAGTCAACGAGAAAATAAAGCGTCGCCGATTATTGTTAAACTCTTCTCCGCCCACTCACGTAACCAACTCTTTAAAGCTCTGGCTGGTTTCTGTAAAGCAAACAAACGTTCGCTTGCCTTGGGGGATGTTGGCATCCAAGGTAATGCAAACATATATATGCATGAAAGTCTCACTAGAGCAAAAAGAGAACTTATGTTTCATGCTTCTCAACTTAAGAGACAAAATCTTTTGGCTGCAGCTTTTTCGATACGTGGACAGGTGTTTATTCATAAGCGGAGAGCTGAAGAAGCATTTCGTATTACAAGCCGAAATGATATTGATAATATCCTCAGTTCTGAAAAACAACACCAAGAGCATGCTTCTTCTTTGTAATACCATGCAGATCATTTTATTTTTAACTATTATTATTTATCTTCGATCTTTACTTAATAGATCTTCATTTAATATTTGTTTTTTCTATGCAACTGTTTTTTATCATTTAATTTGCTATTTTCATTTCATTTTAATCTTTGAAACTGTTTTAAATTATTGTATTTACAATTTTCAATATTTTTTAATTGTTTCACCTAACGTATTTAGTCAGTTTAAGAGTAGCGTTTTCAATCATTATGATTGAATACGATGCGAGCAGCACTGACAATTTAAAACTCATTTTGCAATTAGTATGTCAAAACCACAATGGTCTTAAAATCTGTTTTTTTAACGCTCGAAGCTTTAACAGTTTCAAGCGTGATTATATGAATAATATTTTGTCCCTTAACATAGACATAATTGGTGTCGTAGAAACATGGTTTCAAGAAGAAATCGATGACCAGATAGTGTCACTAAATAACTATAAGCTTATACGTAATGATCGGCGCACGGGATCGAGAGGTGGTGGAGTCGCTCTATATAAAACGCGAATTTAATCATAAATTAGTTTTTGAATCGGATACAAGTGACACAGTGGAATATTTGTTAGTTGAAATATCAGATAGAATACGAAAATGTCTTTTAACGTGTGTTTACAACCCTTCGAGGCATTTTGATCTTTCAAAGTTATTACAAAATTTAATAGAATATAGCACGCAGTATGAACACATGTTGCTTTGTGGGGACTTGAAAATTGATTTGCTTGAAGCTGATAGTCGTAGTATAGACCTCGTTGATAAGTTGACCGGATCATTACTCTGTATTCTTAATAATTATCCTACCAGATATAGTTATTCTTCAAAGCCGAGTCTACTTGACATTGCCTGTGTTGCTGACAGAGCAAAGGTAAACCACTTTGAACAGCTATCTTTACCTGGAATAAGTGACCACGACATGCTTTTTGTTGCCTATGATATCAATTTAAATGAAGACAAGGTAGATCCCTTTATTACTTTTAGAGATTTCAAAAGAATTGACATTACAGCATTAGTTGCAGAAGCTTCCTGTTTGCATTGGCAAGACTGTAGGTTATTTGCTAACGTCGATGAAAAAGTTGACCATCTCACCTCATTACTAAACTATCTGTATGAAAAATATGTTCCCTTAGTTAAAATGAAATTAAAAAATTCTAGCCAACCATGGTTTGATTCGAATGTTTTAAAATCAATCAAAGATAGAGGAAGAATGTATAGCCGTTGGAAACGTAACCCAACAAATTCAAACTGGGAAACTTACCGTCAGGCTGGTAACTATGCAACGCTTATTACTAAAGCAGCAAAAAAAGCGTTATTTTGAGTCGAAGCTGCGACCTAGTCTTTCCTCAAAACAATTGTGGAACAACCTCAAGTCCCTTGGCATTGGAAAGCAGAAGAACACAGAAATTAAGATAGATTCCAACACCCTTAATAAATATTTTTTGTCAGTAACTAGTTCTACATATAGCTCGTCGTTCTTAGTTAATCCAAATTTACTATACAACAGAGAAAGCCTCTTTCATTTCGAAATGGCTACTGAAGAACAAACATCTAATGTTAGGCATAAAATCTAATGCTATTGGAGAAGATGGAGTAAACCTCAAATTTGTTAAGCTTATTTTGCCACAAGTCGTCGGTATATTAACATATATTATAAATTTCTCTCTTACAACAAGAATATTTCCTTCCAAATGGAAGATTGCAAACGTGATACCCGTTGCAAAAAAGAAGATGGCACAGGCGGTACAAGATTTTAGACCAATCAGTATATTACCAGCTCTTTCTAAAATTTACGAAAAATTATTGGCTAAACAGATCGTTAAACACCTCAATACCAATCGGCTCTTAAGCGACTATCAATCAGGGTTTAGAGAGAAACATAGTTGTGCCACGGCCATGTTAAAAATTATTGAGGACTTACGTGAAAAATATGACAATGGCGAACTCTCAATTTTAGTATTATTAGATTTTTCTAAAGCTTTCGATACGCTGAATTTTGAAGTTATGCTTATAAAGTTAGAAAAGTATTATGGTTTTGATGTATACGCGATTCAGTTACTACAAAGTTACTTAAACTCTAGATTTCAATGTGTTTGTTCAAATGGGAGAGAATCAAATTTAGAAAGAATTGTATCCGGTGTGCCACAAGGTTCTATACTGGGACCTATTCTTTTTAGTGTATTTATAAACGATATAGTACATTGTTGTGAATCTGTATCTATTCATTTATATGCTGACGAAGCACAAGTTTACCTTTCCCGACCAACATGTCTCCTTGAGGACCTTGTATGTAGGCTAAACGAGGACTTGCAAAGAATTTATAAATGGGCTGTCGACAACAGTTTAAAGTTGAATGCAACAAAAACGCAAGCTTTACCAATCTGTCCATCTGACCAAACTTAAGCTGTTGTGATCATATAAGTCACACAGTAAGCAAAATGTATGCAGTTTTAAGAAAATTATGGGCTTCCTCTAGTTTCCTCTCAGTTGAAATAAAACTGAAACTTGTAAGAACTCTTTTGTCTCCACTTATATCATACAGTGCTCTAGTCTATGGCAATTTGGATTCTGCTTCTAAGCACAAACTTCAACTGGTTGTGAACAATGCAGCGAGATACATCTTCCTTCTAAGGAAGTATGATCATATTTCGACTTACTCTCGACAAATATTTAACTGTGATATCTCGACCTACTTAAATGTGCTAAATTTAGTTTTTCTTCATAAGCTTATGCTTTCCCGGTGCCCTCATTACCTGTATGTCAAACTTAACTATACTCAATCACGTAGAACACTAAATCTTATAATACCTAGATTTAAATACTTAGTGACCTCTAGAACGTTTTTTGTTAGTGCCGTCAAACTTTGGAATTTTATACCAACAAATATTAAATCAATTCGAGATAACAAACTCTTTAAACTGGCTCTTGTTAGGTTTTTTAGTATTTAATTGTACTTTCGTAATTAATTATTACCTAATGTTAGGCTTGAATATTAGCTTTAGTAAGCAAACTTAGTCTGTAAGAATCAAATTAACAAAATTACTCGTAGATATATAAACGTGTTTTCGATGTACTACATAAGGCTTGCCTCAATGTACAAATGAATTGAATTGAAATAAATTGAAATAAATTGAAATATGTCTTCTCAATTTTTGTAGACGAACCTTAGAATGACGGCAACATTTTCCAGCCATGATTTTAAGCTCTGACATAATTGCTTGTATTCACTTAAATTTGTTTAGACACAATATTGTGGTATATCTGAAATACATGTTTTTAATGATAAATATTATTTTTTTTTTAGTAATTTTATTAAGACCATGTTTTTTCCCAGATTCTAAAGTTTGGTGGCCCAGAACTAAGTTTCGACACTTATCGACGGTTTCTGACTATAAAAATCTTAAACTTTAGGCTTTTAGTAAGCACATAAAAAAATTGGCTGCTTATAGCTGCTTATTTGATTATTTGAACTCCAATACGAAAAAATATATAGCGTTTTAAAATTTTGCAATATATGGGAGGTAGTAGTGGTTGTGGGCGGATGTGCAAAATTTTTCGTTAGCGATCTTATATAGTTAATTTTAACTTATATACCAAATTTTATTAGTATATATTTTCTCCTTCTTAAGGCTATGCAAGTATTGTATAAAAGTATGGGAGGTCTGCGTGACAAAATTACTTTTTATTTTTATCTACATATATATTTCAGATTCTTGAGTGAGTTGTTTTAATATAACTTCAATTCGAAGAAAATATAGCGTTTAAAAACATTGCGTTGTATGTGAGGTAGGCGTGGTTGTAGGCGGATTAAAAAATATCTTCTAATATAGGTAAATTGAACTTATGTTCCAAGTTTTATCGATCTACGACGACTCTTTCTATTTTTTTTGCAAACTTTGTATGGGATAAAGTCACTGTGAGTCGTAAGCAAAAGTTTGCTTGTGGATTTTACATAAATCGACGATGAGGTAAGAGACCGAGAAAACGTAATAGAAAAAACTCTGAAATGTCATCTTGCGCAGCATTCCTTATTTATACTCGTATAAACCCTCTTGAGGTTTTTTAGCCATTGTAATTCTGTTATTGTAGTCAGGAACTTTCTAGATGAACATAATTTTAACATAAGCTTTTGAATGATAGTTTTAGTCACATCTCAAATATATTTAATTTTGTTGTCATTCTTTCACATGTATGTATTAAAATTAAAACCATCATCATCCACCGAAAAGCCATCTCTACATCTTGAAGGATTTTAAAACTAAGACAAAGGAATTTATTATTCAATATTTGAATTTAAAATGTTGTCCTTAAACAACAATTTGTCTTGGCAGAAGCCCATCTGAGTGCTAGTTGTTCATCAAAACCAGAACCACTTCAGAAAACAACAATGTCAGAAGTAAGCAGCATTATCTTCATTATCATCCTCATCATTATTATCTTTATCATTCATCCTTCTAAGTAAGCATCATTATCCAGCATTCATGCATAATATTATTGTTGCTTTTTATTTTCAAGTTATTATTCAGACAAGGCTAATCATAAAATTTAGAAAGCGAAAGGAATGGAGAAAAGAAAAATGTAAGAATTATGTAACTTGCAAGCATATAAAAGTAGTGTATTTTTACCTACTTCAACTTATACTCATTCAATATACGTACATAAGTAATTCCTTGCGCCACTTAAACTTTGACATTGTATGCCACACAAACACGCACACACACACATACAACATTTAGTCTAGTAGGTAGCCCTGAGTGAGGCACTCAGCTTGCAGCATACGAATTGCGGATTTTGCTGCTGCTTCTGGTTGCAGAACGAATATGAATGCAAGTGACTTTTATGACTTGCGGTCTACTCTCAGTTGCAGGCGACCTCTATGAATATCCTTAAAGCAACCCCAACAATGTCGCCACCCAATGTGACACATTATTTCATTTGAAGTAGCGACGTGGCTGAGCTACTGGCAACTCAACCCTTACGACGTAGAATTTAGTTGATTTTTCTTTATACCGACCGATCTTTCCCGGTTAAGCTTTGTTTTGTATATGATTTGAATGTACGACTTGTCGCGAACTTTGACCTTGATGTGAATATAGAGTGTAGTGTACCGAGACGTAACCCGCCATCTCCGCCCACTCTGATTTTTTAAGTTGCTTCAGCGACTTGACAACGAGTAGCATCGCTAGGGTTAAGCAACAAGGACTACGTCGCACAGTGTCATGGGTGCGGACAAAAGTAAAAAAATATTTGAGGTAGCAAATTTTGATAACTTAGTATACATAATCATAGCTAAATATCCAGTTATTTCGAATTAAAAAAGACTAAGCAATATCTTTTCATTTGTGGATGAAATTTAATTTTCCAAGTTTAGTACCGTGCATTTTAAAGCAGGATAAAACTTTCAGTATTATGACTATGCAAAAGAATTTTGCACATATATCACATAGTACTGCATAAAATATTTTATTAAAATCGCTACGTAGAAATAAAATTGGTTATTTCAAAAAAATTTCCTAAAATAACTAAACTAAATTGTTGCTATTTCTTTGAATTCATTGATATATTAAAACAATGCATTCTTTACATATTTCTAAAATTTGGCTGAAGTAATAGACAATTTTGTAGTGCATGTTTTTGCAAAAATTTAAAAATTTTTATGGGAAAATTGCATAAATTTCAAAAAGTTTAAAACGCCAAAAAACAAGAAACTTTTTTTTAATATTTTTTACCTTTTAGTAAGTCTTTAACGAAAACTTATTCACTATTTTTCCAAAAAGTTTGACTGCACAACTTAATAGTAAGGAAGTAATGAGCATTTTTCTCGAGCATGTTTTTGCCAAAATGCGTTCATTTGTACGGAACAATTGCTAAGGTTTTTGGTTTTATATCAAATTAACTTTATTCAAAGTTTTCTTAAGAGTCTACAAAAAAGTCTGTCTGCACAACTCAAAAAAAAAAACGTAAGAAGAAGTTACGGGTAATTTTCTGGAGTATGGCTTTGACTAAAGTGCACAACAATTTCAAACTAACAAAGAAGTGATGTCGTCAAAATCTGTCAAACTTATTAATGTTCAGGTATTTTTTCTAGGCGTATGAAATATTATTAGAAAATTTTTTTTTATGTTTTTGAATTATGAATAGAGTTTATTTTAATTTTATTGAAATGTTATTCTTGTGTTATAAGATGTATTGAATGTTATATGAGTGTTATTGGAATGTTAAAAGAATGTTTTGGAATATTATTAAAATAATATTGGAGTACAATTGGAGTATTTTTGCAATGTTAGTTGCAAAAATTTTCAGTTATAAATATAATTTGAAAAAATAACTTCAAAGTCTAACGTTTCGATAAAAATATTCTTATATTTACACATGTTTATATAAACAATACTTGTCTACAAATTTCGGATCCGGTAAATCCATTATCATTCCTATATGTAGTTTCATCGCTGGTTCAAAACCTGTCCTCAGTTTCCTCCTATATTGTAAAATTTTCCAGATACGGGGTGTTTTATGTTTTTGGCAAGTGTTTAGTATTATTGATTTAGAATCTAAACTACTCACCATAAAATAAAAAATAATATTTTGTATTTTAGAAAAATTATCAAATTTTCCATGAATACATCAACCACTATCGTGTTATGTGCTGTAGCAGAACTAAAATTTTGAGATTATCAAACTAAATATCAGCAAATTTTGCATCTTTTGTTTTAGCGGAGCTGTAATCGTCCAAATTAAAAATGTCTGTTTTTCATGTAAAAATACTCTTAATCAACAGGTTTTTTTTAAATTCTAACTTTGGATGATAACAGCTCTGCTAAAATAAAAGATACAAAATTTGTTGTAATTTTGTTGGGTAATCTGAAAATAGTAGCTCCGCTACAGCACATAACACGAAAATAGTTGATAGATTGATGGAAAAGTTGATATTTCTTCTAAAATAGAAAATATTTTTTTTTATTTTATGGTTAGTAGTTTAGATTCTATACTATATAATACTAAATAATACTAAACACGTGCCAATAACGTTAAACACCCTGTATCTTGAAAATATTACAATATGGGAGAAAACTGAGTACAGATTTGGAACCAGGATTGAAAATACATCTAGGAATGAATTTGTAGACTAGTATTATTTATCCAAACATGTCTGAATATATCAGCACTGCTATTATTTTGACCGCAACTGTATATGGCATCATACAGTGTTTGAAAACACACATATTAACTTTTTAACTAATCCCACCGGGAAAATAAGAATTAATTCGTAAAAAAATCAGGAATTGAATGTATTCCTTTGCTTGCATTTTAGAATGTATTTCAAATAATATATAAATTTAAAGCAAAACCTATGAATTGGAATCAATAAACAAAAAATTTATTGATTCGTTTTTATTACTGCAGAAATCGATTATTAAGTATACAACAATTTATAATAAAGTAAATGTTGTTAGATTCCTTGCTTGCTTTTATCGTAAGTGAAAAACGTATTGCTTCTGAAACAAATTCTGCTATAAGCGAAAAAAGAATCAATCTGTTATGATTTATATTTTCTGTTTGTTGTTGATATTTTTGTTTTTGTCAGATATTTTTTAAAAACGATTGTTCTGTTGTTTTCCTTTCACGTGTTTCTTAAAAATTTTACTTTCTGTTCGATTTGTCAGCGTTGAAGGAAAAAAACTGCTTTAGAAGTTTCAAACATTTTAATAATGTATTGTTTGGTAAGTTATGTTAATCCATTTCTCTTTACTTGTTTTAATCAGTTTTTAATGTTTTTTTTAAAATGCAGAGTGCATTTGCAAGGAAGGATACAACCAGGAACAGTCCCAAAAAGATGTGAAAGAAGTCAAAATTTAAATACTATAAAGATTAGGGCGGGTCAAATTCTGGCTCAGCGAAATTCGTAAAATACATGTAATTTCAAGACTTTTTCTCCACTACAGCATATACAAATTCTGAAAAAAAGCTGTGCGGACTTTCGTAAATAGATTCATACACATACATTCATACATTCATATTTTATAATTGAGAACAAAATCTATTTACGAAAGTCCGCACAGCTTTTTTTCAGAATTTGTATATGCTGTAGTGGAGAAAAAGTCTTGAAATTACATGTATTTTACGAATTTCGCTGAGCCAGACCTCCAAAAAATTCGTCCATACAAATTGACCCGCCCTAATAAAGATACATTCAAAGCAAAACGGAAGGAACAACCTACATCATAAACATCAATATTTTTGCAATAAATGTGGTATTATTATAATGTAAATCTCGTCTGTCTAAATATTATTTATTCTTTCAAATTACCTAATAATTATCTCTATTAATTTGAATTATTATAATATAATTTTTTATTAATTATTTAAAAAAGAATAAAATATTTTCAATTCTGCCATACAAACCTATGCATTATGGAATTCATTCATTTATATCTATTCCAAAAGAGCTTCTTAGCGATTCCTACTTTTCTCATATTCAAAAAATTCATACTTTTTTCATTTAAAAAATCCATTTTATAAGCGAATCGATTTCGAATCGGAAGGCAGAAAAGAATGTACTACTTTTTGTAGGACATTACAATGTTAAAAATAATCAATTCTAGAATCAATAATTGGAAAAGTGAATTGATTCTTTTTTCATACACAATTGATTCATTTTTCCCGGTGGGATATATTCTATTATTTATGAAATAAGATGTTGTTTTAACTCGCTTGTAAAAATCTGTCGGCTCCCAGTTAGCGACGATGGGAGTAGGTATGCACCATGAAACAAAGATATCCAGATAGCATACTCTGTGCGCAAAAATTGAAATCTTCTGCGCCATTCGTCACTCGAGCTTGTCAGCTGTAACACGTGGTGCATACATTCAAAAGAAAATGTGCAAAAGCAAAAAGTAAACACAAGCAGCAAGCAGTACAATTGCAAGCATTTAAGAAATATTGCATTCATTTAGTTTAATTTCTAATATTGTGCACTTATAGTACGCGTTGATTATACTTTTTAATTATATTTTATGTAATTAAAATTAGTACTATGTTTTAGATGGTTTTGATGAGAGTAACAACGATTTTAATTCGGGCCATAAAATAAATTCACATTTTTTTCAACAAACGAAACAACAAACGAGAAGAACAACAAAATGAAAACAAAGAAGCAATCAAAGTACTGTCAAACTCATAAAGCAACGTAGCAATTTTTTTTTTGTAGGAGAACAAATGGGAGAAAACACCCATATTATATATAAATTTATTTTCAATAATATTACTGAAAAATATATTTGCTTAAATTTATTTATAAATATGTTTATAATGTAATTTATTACATGTCAATAAACGAAGTTTCAATAAAAAAATGTCGATATTTTTCACCGCTATAAATAAATTAACCCCTTTAAATATATTGTGACTACGTTTTTATTTACTTCTTTGACAAGCTCGAACTACGTCACAACAAATATGGCGGACATGCGCAATACTTTATCTGTAGTTCTTTGTATCATGGGTATGCACAAGATAGGAGAGAACAAAAATATGACGCACAAAATTGGAGAGTACACAAATAAATTTAACGTAAATCCTCTCTACGCCAATTACGCCCTTTAAAAAACGAAAGAGAACATACCGAAAAGAAGCAAACAAATGAAAATGGCACCACAAAATATTTCCACAATAATTTTTACATTTTATTGAACGAATTTGTTACCTTTTATCTAGCACTTTGAGGTTAATGTTTAATAATTCTTTGTTATTTTATACATAAACCTTTGTTCTGGTTTAAACATAAAGATTAATAGTTTTCAGAAACACAATTCACTGAAAAACTTTCTGTTTGAAAACACGATGTTTTTACTCAGACGAATAAGGTCAAACTGTTGTTTGAACAATGAAAACAAAATAATGTGAGCACAAACAAGATTTTGTTTCCGCTTATAGTTCTGCATTACAATGTCATCACCGACAAATTTTTACAAGCGGTTTCAAATAACAGTTTGACTCTATTCGTCTGTGTAGTAACATCGTATTTTCAAACAGGAAGTTTTGCAGTGAATTGTGTTTGCGAACACCATTAATCTTTATGTTTAAACCAGAACAAAGGTTTATGTATTATTAAACATATAACAAAATATTATTAAACATTAACTTTGAAGTGCTAGATAAAAGGTAATAAATTCGTTCATTAAATTGTAAAAATTATTGTGGAAATAATTTGTGGCGAAGGCGGCAACAACAACAACAACTCTGTATAAGGACAATCGCACAGCAGACAAGGAACACTGTTTCGGAAGGAGCTACTGTTTCCATCTTCAGTAATGTTGAGTGATTAGTTAGTGATGAGCTGTGATCAATCCACTGTTAAAATTTTGTATGAACACTTGTTCGATTAAAATTATCTAAAACACATGAAAGCAAATTGTTTTTATGTTTATACTTATTTTGTTAAGAACTCGACTATTCTCTGTTTTTGATAACAGTTTCAAACTGCATATACGTTATTATTATTATAAAAAAATATGTAATTGTTAAGTTTGTTTATTTCTGGAAACCCTACACCGATATCATGTGGTATATTAAATTCTTGCATACGTGAAATTTCGAATTTAAATAAATAAATAAATACTTATTTCATTTAATTTAATTTAAGGCTAATTTACATGAAGTAAATTAAATAATATAACACCCACCACCACCCATAAAATTAAAAATAAATAAGAAATTTTACTTTGCTTAAAGGTAAGCCAGTCATCATTAATTTAAAACTCTTTGTAAGGTGTTCTAAAATTCGTTAATTCCTGAGTAAACTTTTTGAAGTGTAAAATACCGTTGTAAATAAAGATAAGACATAGTAAACAAGTGAAACGAAAATAAATTAACTAAAGCAAATCAATCAATAACTTAAATAAAAATAATTTCTGTCAAAGTATAAGAAATATAGCTTTGTTATAAAAACTATTGTTGAAAGTGCGCATAACAACTGGGCTTACTGGGCATAACAACTGTTATCCAACCAATTTAAATCATGTTTTGTAAGAAGAAACATGTGTACAAATTTTTAATGTTCTCAGATAATTTTTTGGGGAAATAAAGCAGATTACAGATTTGAGTTATATGAGAGGTGGGCATATAAGTCAAACGATTAATTTTTCCAAATTTTTCTTTTTTACTGCAAATTTTTTGTATTTTTGTGATAATTTCTTACAGTCATATTACCGATTTTGGTTATTTGGGAGGCTATTTTGTGTGAATAATCGTTTTATCGTAGAACTTATTTTCACGAAATTTTATGATCCCGTGGCTGCTCATTTTTGCCCGCGGCCTTTAAGGATTCGTGACACTGTGCGTCGTTGTTAACAATGAAGACATTGCAATTGTTTATCAGTCGCTCGTTGTACTTTCTTAAATATTTTTATTACATATAATTTTTTTTTGTTGTTTTATTCATTTTTTTTTAATATTACGTGCGGAAGCACTGAGCAATAATTATGTTAATGAAGGAAGAGGAGTTTTTATTTGGTTTTCTTTTTTTATGCAGTGCAAAATATATGAGAATAATTTTTTAGAGCAGTAGTGAAAAATGGTTGGCAGTTTATTCAGCTCTACGTTAAATTGTTAATAATTTTTTCTAAGCATAGTGTTTCGGTTTAATTTTAGAGAAAATGGGACCATGCTCTCAGAAAATTTGAAATTATTTAAACATGCTCGCATTTTTCTTATTCTACTCATTTTTGATACTTTTGCGATTGGAGTTTTGTTAGATAATTTTAGCTAAATTTAGAATTTTGAGGTTTATGTTTTGTTTATTGTTTGGGGGTGATATTGGATGTTGTTTAGTAAATACTTCAAATGTAATGGAAGAAATTACAAAGTTTTTCGTACTAGAAATTGAAGAATGATAAGGAATGATATCCCTATTAGTTGAAGACCATTCTTAGGAGCAACAGATGGTAAGGGACATTTAAGCCAATAAAGCATATGAACTTGAACAATGAGCAAATTTATGTTTTAAAGTAATTAAACACAAGAAGAAAAAGTAAAATAAATTTAAAAAACTAGTTTTTTGCCCAAAAGTCTGATAAAAAAATCGTTTTTCGGTCATAAAGATGATCCGATTTGGATAATTTTTAAATTTTTGGTCAACTTATTAAAATTGCTTTCAATATTGCAGCATTTAAATTTGAGAAAATTGCAGCGATCTAGGAGAGGACAAAACTTCTAATTCAAAAGCGACAAAAAAAAAATTAGAAAATTCTGAATGCAGTAGGCTAGTTTTAGATCAAGCACTAATTTTTAAAAAAATCTGATGGCAAATTCTTATTAAGAAAAGGCTTTTACATTAGAACATCTTATGGTCAAAAGTTTTTTTTATGACTAACATTAAAATAGGAAACTCGTTTTGAAACATTTCTTTTATATTTCTTCAAAATCACGATAAGAGGCGTCCACCCATTTTGAGAATTTTCTGTATTTTTCCGCGTCACGTGCTTTTAATACAGCCAGAATTCAGAATCAAGCCTTGAGGGCGGTTCTGGAATATGTTTAGAAAATGAATAGAGCCCAAAACCCATCTATGCATTAATCCTTTTATATATATTTATTTATACGTTTTGAGTAAAATAGAAAAAAGTTTTTGAAATATTTCATATAATAGATATATTTAGAAACTCGATTTTAGTAACTTGCATGCTGCTAGAACGGATGCATGTTACAAAAAGAAATAAGTCCTTTGATGTCCATGCGGGGAACATTTCGAGAATAGCAACAACTCTTATTCGTAATTTTTGCGGATTATATAGATGTTTGCCTCCTAAATCCAAATCTGATAAATTTCAGGCCGCTCGCAATTGGTTTATGAGTTATAGGCCACTAAAATTGTTAAAAATGGTCTTAAAATCTTGCTGGTTTTATTCATTAAAAAAAAATTCTGGGACATTTTTGTATTCTTATTTGAAAAGAGGAAATCTTGGGGCTGAAAAGTAATTAATGCAATTTTATTTAAGAATAAAGGAGACCTCACATTATTTAAATTGCTAAATTACTAAGAATATTTGATGAGAAACAAATTTTGGAAACTACGAGAAAAATGTTTACCCCATCTTTGAAATAAATATAATTTTCTTATGTGTACAAGCGAGTGTCAACCGGCGTATCATGATAACAAAATTTGGATAAAATCTCAGAAAATAGAATTAGATAGGTTAAATTTTCTTTATGTGCCTTCTAGACTCCTTTATGCCTTTGGACGCCCTAAAACAAAGCCTGCGGACGCCCTTGACTTTAACTGGAGCTCAGACAATTCGGTCTCTTTTTATAAGCTTTTATTAAACTTGCTTCATTCGTATGTATGTATGTATGCATTAGGGAGTTCAATCCAGGAAGCTTTTCTCGATTCCGGGATTATCGGGATTGAAAATATCAATCCCGGGATTATTTTCAAAACGTTTTAAATTATTTACTTTTTAAAATTTTCAATCCCGAACTAATCCCGGGATTATCGGGATTGAAAATATCAATTGGGATTGAAAATTTTAAGAAGTAAATAATTTAAAACGTTTCTAAAATAATTTTTTGTTATGTTTTACTTGAAACTAAAAAATGTAAATTAATTCATTTATAAAGTAACAAAAATAAAACAAAACACATTAAGGGTATTCACAATTGCGTTGTTTTCAGTGTAGTTAAAAAATCTCGTGGTATTGATACCATCCTTTACCGAGAGGTTTTTATATTTTTTGTTGTTTTACATGAAATCTCTAAAAACCAAAAGTGTGGTCATTTTAAGTAGCCCAATGATGTGTTGAACGAACGTGGTTTTTAAGGTTCCATAAGCAACTGATCGGTTGACAGTTATTTTCTAATTGCAAAAAATAGAAGAAGCTCAAAATGCTAGTTGGATAGTTAATTTATGTGCATAGTAACAAAAAGCTATAGTGGGAGGTTCCCAACCACAAATTCTATTTGAAAGTGTGCTAATATAACCCTTTCAGTGGATTTTCCCAATATATTGGACACATCAGAAAGTCATTTTTATATGTATTTATTTTGCAATACTTTTGTTTAAATCAAATGTTTGGTTCTATGAAAAAAAAGAACCAACATGATATATATGAATTTAGAGAGATATTTAACATAAAAGTCAGTTGGATTTTCGGTTTTGTGCCAAAAAAAAAGCAAAAACGAATTTTTCGGCCTATTTTATAAGAAAAAAAATAAAAAAAACCGGGAAAAAAAATCAGATTTATGTTTTTTTTATCTTTTTTGGCTTTAATGATAAGAATATTAAGAGGGTTAAAGAAACAAACATCTAAAGGGTTGAAAAACCTTTAAGGGATTAAAAAAGAAGATTTACCAGGATCAAAATAATTTTTCTTTTTACAAGCTTGCAAAACGTAAGTAGCGCAGGTTAAAATCGAAGGTATGTTTTTTCATCTTTTAAGGACATACTGATAAGAATATTACCTCAAAAAATGATTTTGTTCTTAGTTTAGCCTAGTCATTGAAACTGTTAAAGAACAAAATTTTTAAAAAAGTAAAATACAGAACAGTTTAAGGTAATACTATATAAATGTTAAACTTTTTTTTGTGCACCATCTTCATGATTTTTTGTGTTTAAGGCATATTAGTTTTAGAAAAGATTGTTAATTGTTTGTTTTAATTATTTTTTAAGTAATCATTAAGCTGACCAACGTGTCTTATTTTTTATTAGAGAGTTTTGTTAGGATATTATTACAAATATAACCCGCTGATGAGAAGCACCGTTTTGATTCTATGCTAGTGTTAAAAATAGTTACACGATAATCGTAAGCAATTTGTAAGTAAGTTGTAAAATTATTTCCTTAGTCAGAATATATGACAATTTTGAAATATATAGCTTATTTCCCGATGTTGCAATTCTTCCAAAACGTTGCAAAGTTTTTGCACCAGTGATTCACACTCATCGTCCTAACAATCTTTTTTAGCCTTAGTAAAAGTATTTTCTAATTTTATATTCAAATCAACTTAAAATTAAATGTTTGCATTTACAAGAATATTTGTAATAGAAATTTTTTATTTAAAAATGTCGGGATCCTGAAAGACACTCCCGGGACTTAAAGAGGCTTAAATCATCCGGGATCCCGGGATCCCGAAATCCAGGATCAAGGGATTGACTTCCCTAGTATGAATGCATGTATGTACAGTTGCGGTCAAAATAATAGTAGCGCCCTTATATTCATACATGTTTGGATAAATAATACTAGTATACGAATTTCGGATCCGGTAAGTCCATTTTCATTCCTATATGTACTTTCAACACTCGTTCCAACTCCGTACTTAGTTTCCTCCTATATTGTAAAACTTTTAAGATACAGGGTGTTTTACGGTTTTGGTACGTGTTTAGTATTATTGATCTCGAATCTAAACTACTCACCATAAAATAAAAAATAATATTTTTTATTTTAGAAAAAATATCATATTAAAAATACACTTAATCAACAGTATTTTTTTAAATTCTAACTTTGGACAGTAACAGCTCCGCTAAAACAAAAGATAGAAAATTTGTAGATATTTTTTTGGATAATCTCAAAATTTTTTCTCCGCTACAGCACATGACATGACATGACACATTGTTATACTTATGAAAAATCTGATATTTTTTCTAGAATACAAAATATTATTTTTTATTTTATGGTGAGTAGTTTAGATTCTAGATCAATAATACTAAACACGTACCAAAACCGTAAAACACCCTGTATCTTGAAAGTTTTACAATATAGGAGGAAACTGAGTACGGAGTTGGAACGAGTGTTGAAAGTACATACATATAGGAATGAAAATGGACTTACCGGATCCAAAATTTGTATACTAGTATTATTTATCCAAACATGTATGAATATAAGGGCGCTACTATTATTTTGACCGCAGCTGTATGTCCTCAAAACTTGTAAGCATTTTTCTACAACTTGTTGGTATCCGATTAAGCTGAAATTTAGCATACATGTGTAAGTCCGGTGAAAATGCAATATTATGACACAATGCTTTGCCACACCCCCTTTTACCGCCCACAAATCAATAAAAATACTATATCTCTAAAACTACGGGACTGATTCAGCTAAAATTTAAACAGTAAAGTTTCATCAAAGAAAGCATAAGGTTTATGAAAAACATTTGGCCACACCCTCTTTTACCACCCACAAATCAATAAAAATGTTATATCTCAAAAACTACTGGGCCGGTTCAGCTGAAATTTTGGCAGTAAATTTCCATCGAGTAGAAAATAATTAAGGAAAAATATTTGCTACTCCCCCTTTTACCGCCCACAAATCCATAAAAATACTATATCTCTAAAAGTACGGGACTGATTCAGCTAAAATTTAAACAGTAAAGTTTCATCAAAGAAAGCATAAGGTTTATGAAAAACATTTGGCCACACCCCCTTTTACCGCCCACAAATCAATAAAAATGCTATATCTCTAAAACTACTTGGCCGATTCAGCTGAAATTTTGGCAGTAAATTTCCTTCAATTAGAGGATAATTAAGGAACATTTTTTGCCACTCCTCCTTTTACCGCCCACAAATCTATAAAATTGCTATATCTCTTAAGCTACGGGGCTGATTCAGCTGAAATTTAAACAGTAAAGTTTTATCAGATAAAGCATGGGGTTTATGAAAAACATTTGGCCACACCCCCTTTTACCGAACAAAAATTCATAAAAATGCTGTATCTCAAAATCTACAGTGCTGATTCAGATAAAATTTTGGCATTTAATTTTCTTCAAGAAGAGGATGGTTCAGGAAAAAATGGTGTCACACCTCCTTTTACCGCCCACAAATAAATAAAAATCCTATATCTTCAAAACAACGGGGCTGACTATAAGCTGATTATAACTTCCCAGTGGGCAAAAGCAGGTCTTTGAAGCGCTTCTGGCAGGCCATCATATGGATTTCTTAGCCCTTCCGTGCTCGTTTCCAAGCCGATTAACTTTTTTATATGAAACGAGAAAATTTTTTAGACCTTCCTCTCTCGCGACTCTAAAGAAGCCTGCTAGAAGCCCTCCTTGAGAATATACATTAGAAAGAAAATCAATATAAATATCAACTTGAAATAAAAAAACTTTTGACAATTTCCAGATTTGAACCAACGTCCTCTCATTTGGCGATATCATATTCGCCCGTCCACCACAGTTGCTAACAAACTTTAGCTTATATTGCATCATTACAAATGAAAGAAAGCTTTCGGGAGCGCGGGTTCGAGACCCAGCTCGGACTAAAAAAATTTTTTTTTTGTAATTTTTTTTAAATCTACATTTTTTCACAAATTTTTCTGTTCATTTAAAAATTTTTTTGGAATTTTTTTGTAAATTTCTTCATACAAAAATAATGGAAAAGACTTCGAATTTTTTCATATAATGTGATATGTAATGTGTTAGATTTCGGAGACCTGGGTTCGCGACCCAACTCGGACAAAAAAAAATTTTTTGTTTTTTCTTTAAGATTTGATTCTTTTTTAATTGATCTGGAGTCGAATTACAGCATCCGTGATCGAGTAAAATTACGAAGGGCACGACGAGACAAGTGCCTAATAATCTTGTTCAATTTTGCTCGATCACGGATGCTGTAATTCGGCCCCAGATCATTTATAATTTTTTAAAAATTTTTTTAAAAATTTTTTCATATCATGAAAAGACTCCAAACCTTCAAAAGGTAGGCCTTACAGAAGCACTCATCAATGCAGCGATTATGGAAGGTATATTGACGCTACTGAGCACTACTAGCATGCTTTCTTTTGCGTATCGTTAGCTGAAATGCATACTGGGTTGCTTCGTTCGTTTATATGTATTTTTGTATGTATGTATGTCCGTTAAAGTTTGCAAACCATTTTTCGCAATTTTGCAAACTTGTTGGTATCCAATTAAGCTGAAATTTAACATACATACGTAAGTCCGGTGACAATGCAATATTATAATAAAATTTTTTGCCACACCCCCTTTTACCGTTCAGATATCAATAAAAATGCTATATTTGCATAAATTTTAAAAATAAAAGATGTTAATAATAAACCTTCAAGACAAAAAAGTAGAAAATAAACAAATATTAAAAAAAAATTTTTAAAATAAGCTTCTATTTAAAAAAGACGTGACTAAAAAGAAAAAATAAATTTAAGTGACATTTGTCATATATGATGAATTTCATGTAAAAATCGAGATGCATTGAACCCGACCCCCTCAGATATCGATGAAATTTTGTTCATAGCTAAATTTGATTAATACAAATAAACTCTCATTTTTAGAAATGACTGTTTTGCGATTTTTTGGGCGTGGCACAGTGGGAAAGTTTTCGAAAAAACGCGAAAATGGTCGAAAAGAGCTCCATTTAAACTACAATAACTCAGAATCGGCTGAACTGATTTCCATGATCTTGGTATCTTTAAAAAGATATTTTAACAAGCTTTATGACACGTTTAAAAAAAAAATTACACTAAAAAATTTATAAAAAAAAGAAAATTTTAACTAACGAAAAATCAAAAAAAGATCAAGGGTTTTTTACAGTGTATTACTTTTTTAGAAAGGTTTATCCTTCACCTATACCATATCAAAAAATAAAAATGGGTTCTTTTTTAGTTTTTTTTATATAATTTTTTAAGTAGTGTCACTTCTAGTAATTGCCCTTATATATTATATTTACAGGTAAAATAAATAAACATAGTCCTAGGAAAATTATGAATATGTTTTAACCCCAATTTTTTAAGTAGTGTCACTTCTAGTAATACGTACCGGAAGTTTTCGAAATAATTCGAATAACAGCGAAAATATCAGGTCACATTCTTACACATTTACAAAATCGTTCAACAATTATAACATTTTTTAAATGTTTACAAATAAAAATTGTCGCTTTGCTATGAAATGATGCGGAATCAGAACTTTGATGTGTTTAGTAAAATCGCTGACAAATGATTCTGGGTTGGTGGTTAACTTTTCAGAACACATCTAATCGTTGTATTCCACTTTTTGTATATTATTTCTTCAGTTTGGTTATTTTCAAAATGTTTTAGCATATGCGTTTTTAGATTATTTAAATTTTTGAAGCAGTGACCACTCATTGAAACGCAACACTCGCTTTTTTCTATGTCACCATCACAAACAACGAATTTGAGAACATCTTTGTAGTCGGTAAATGTGCATTCTCTTTCAATACAAATTGATTTTAAGCCACTTTTTTCAAACATCAATTTCATATTCTGATGCAATGTGCATACACAGATATTTTGCTGGTTTCCAACTCCAAGTTTCATACAATTTTTTGGCCTTAACATTGTAAATTTTGTAAAACCCACTTTGGCCAAGGGATGTTTTTTTTTTTTAAATTCGTAGTAAGATTCGCGTAGTGAAGATAACATCAGTCTTTTTTTAACTTTTTCACGTAAGTTTCCTTGTTTAACAGTAATTGAATCTTGCGATCCTGGCATCATTCGGCTAATTTCATCATCTTCATAAAATAACTTGACTGTGCTTAGAGTTTCGGTTGGTAAACTACGTGTGCTTATTTTTAAAAGATTGATATCTGCAAACTTCGTTTTATTCCTTTGGATATCTTTACTTTTTTTGATGCAATCGTGAGATTTATCATCCCCAAAACGATCTTTAATTTCTGCGTGACTCATATTGATTGGTAAGAGAGATAAAATGTTTTGCTTTTCCAAAAGATTTGAGCTGTTCTCTATTTGATATTTGATGTTTTGCAAAATTTCTTCGTAAATGGCTTTGACGTGTTCAAGTTGCGCTGACAAATCAGACAATGGATCAGCTCCAAGTGAATCTGCTACATTTTCCAAAATTTGCAGTGATTTTCTTTTTCTGTATGCATCTCGTTTGATATATTTCCTCTTAAGAGGCGACATTTGGTTTGGTAGATGAAGAATAATATTATCATTTATATTTTCAATGAGTTCGTTGCTTTCGATGTTTGCATTACGGCTGGTACAAATCGCTGGGCGTTGTTGGTAAATAATTTGAGACTTCATTCTGCTCCACGTTGGATTCATTACGACTGCGGCTTTTCTCAGTGTATTCCGGCAAGTTTCGCAAATACGGCTGCAATGAATGCTGGCGACAGCTGGAAAATATTCAATTATATTTGCAGCCTCGTTTTCACTTATTTTACGAAGCGAAGCGCAACACTTATTAGATATTTTTATGCATCTGTACTTATTGTTTGAATTCATATTCACTCAAATTTTTAAAATATACGCGTAAAAATTGTAATGGGATATCTTGGCTTCTCGAAACTGTTTATAATTATGAATTTCGGTACGTTCATCAGGTGCATTTATATAGCAATTTTTAAGGCAAGCAAGAACTTTTTGGGGTTAAAACATATTTATAATTTTCCTGGGACAATGTTTATTTATTTTACCTGTAAATATAAAATATAAGGGCAATTACTAGAAGTGACACTACTCAAAAAATTATATAAAAAAAACTAAAAAGAACCCATTTTTATTTTTTGATATGTTATAGGTGAAGGATAAACCTTTCTAAAAAAGTAATACACTGTAAAAAACCCTTGATCTTTTTGGATTTTTCGTTAGTTAAAATTTTCTTTTATTATAAATTTTTTACAGTGTAATTTTTTTTTAAAACGTGTCATAAAGCCTGTTAAAATATCTTTTTAATGATACCAAGATCATGGAAATCGGTTCAGCCGATTCTGAGTTATTGTAGTTTAAATGGAGCTCTTTTTGACCATTTTCGCGTTTTTTCGAAAACTTTCCCACTGTGCCACGCCCAAAAAATCGCAAAACAGTCATTTCTAAAAATGAGAGTTTGTTTGTATTGATCATATTTAGCTATGAACAAAATTTCATCGATATCTGAGGTGGTCGGGTTCAAAATTTCAGTTTTATTTCGATTTTTAAATGAAATTCATCATATACTTATATAAATTTAGCATTTTTCAAATATATTTATATTTAAAAGCTTGAGGCACCGATGTCCGCGATCCGTTATACAGGCTTACTACTCATTATCAGTGGCATTGAATCTTTTAGTAAGCTTACCTGTATATAAACTGCGATCCATTATGCAGGTTTGTTACACAATATCAGTGCCTTAAGCTTTTAAATAGAAATGTATTTAAAAAAAAATTAAATCTATATAAGTCCTTAGAACTTACCAATTTACGTACGCTTATATTATGATGATGAGTAACCAAAAGAGGGGCTCTTCTGTACCTAGAACATACCTAATATATACATATATGACAAATGTCACTGAAATTTATTTTTTCTTTTTAGTTCACGTCTTTTTTAAATAGAAGCTTATTTTTTAAACATTTTTGATTCTTTTTATTTTCTTTACTCAAATCAACTCAGTTTACGAAAAACTATCTTTTGCTCGTTTTTACCAAACAAATACCAATCAAACATGACAGAGTAGCTTAATCTAAAGTCGAACACGTAGGCAGCAGCAAAAGTTCTTCTTCTTTGTTAAAATTTTTCATGCTTTTAACGTTAATCTCGTCTTGAACAGCTGAAGCCTCAGTTTTAAGAAATATGCTTAAAGTTCAATATTCTCTCACAACTTACTCAAAGATAAGACATAAGCTGCTCTTTGACATGTAATTATTTTCTTTATTTTCTTGTCTTATTTAAAATTGCAGAGTATAATTACAAAGGCTAAAGCACTAACGCATTTATACAGCTATGTTACTAGCGGGAACTGGGCTGGCTTCCTAGAGTTTTGTCCTTAGCTGAACTGTGCGATGTCTCCTCTTTGTGGTTCCTGTGTGTCAGTTCTTCATATCATTAGTAATTTAATTTTTCATCATCAACTTGCAAGGATTTTTCTGCCATCTCGTGTTGTACGTTAACTCTACGTGAAGGAATAACACAATGCGTACAAATTATGCTTCGATGTGCCGTATTGTCTGGAGTTATGACATTGAAAGGTGGCTCATGTGGGTGGTGGTGTTGCTTGGGGATTTGTTGGCAGCGGTAAGTTAAAATCCAAATTTAATTCAAGATATACAAGAAAGCTGTGTTTAAAGTCATTCCATCGATTTCTAGGGAGTTTTCTCTATTCTGCGTCATCATCATCAGCGTCATTCTGTTTAGTGTTTTATTTGGCCTAACTAACAAGCCACATACACGTTGGTTTGTCAGACTGCTGTTATGTCATTGTCAGTGTGTTAGTAGGAGACCACAAACAAACAAACAGGCAGGGTCTACGCACTCACGTTCAGTTTTAATCTATTGGGCATTAATTTCATTACTTAATATGTAAGCTTATAGATGAATATTTACACTTTATTTGTTAATGTTAGCGTGTGTGTGTGAGTGTGATGTGTGTTTATGTGTGTGTATTGTGTGCATTTTGTGTCTGTTTGGGATGTTTATTTAAAACGGTGTTTTGTGAGTGAACGCTGCTTGTGGCTTGTTTATGAAGCCCGGAGGCATAGCTGAAGGCTTTTTTGCCCAGGGCAGGGCGGCTTTTGAGTGTGCCGTTACTTTTATAAAAAAATTTCTTGCACAAAAATTAAACGCATTTACAAATATTTAGAGCTTAAGTCAATTTTTTCTTAAAATTATATTTTCCCTTTTTTTATTGGCAATAGCATTAATTGAGGTTTTAAAAACTATTCCACTGGACTATCGCGATCGTCAAAAGTATTTAAATGCTTTAATTTTGATAAGAAAAACTACATATTTCTTAAGCAAAAAAAAAGTAGAGACTTTAACTAACAATAACTTGCCAAACATGATGCCTTTCACGATTTCTACACACACTGGTCACTGTGATAAAGATATTCAGATATTCGAAAAAGTCATACTCGAGATAGCACAGAACTTTTGGTTACTATTTAATACTCAAAATTTTGGTGGTATTGATTATAGAGTTAAAGTAATCTTTAAATTTGGCAAATTAATAAAACTGGTTTACAAATAACGAAAAGTTCATAGTGCAATGAATGCCGCTATCCATTTGCAATGTAAAATCGGTCGGTAATTCCGAAAATGTAATTTTTTTTCTGTCTGTAAATTTTCTTTTTAAAAAAAGCTGGTCCTACTTAAAATTATATATCTCCAGAACCAACAACAAAATTCATACAAATTATGTATTTAATAAAAGCTAGTAAAATTCCCTACACACAATGTTTAATTTATTTTTTGATTCAACCTTTAGTTTCAGCAAAATAAAGATTTTAGGATTTTTCACGATTTTTAGAAAAAATTACCAAAAAAAATAAAAAAATAAATAAAACTACTTGCAAATTTTGCAACGAAATCAAAATTCTTTGTTAGTTTTAATATTTTTTAATTAAAGAATACACTTTTCCAAAAAAAAAAAATAAGATATTGTTGAAGAAAGAAAATCCATTCAGAAAACGAAAACTTGTGTTTAATTGAAGGAAAGCACCCAAATTGAGTGATTGTCTATTTACGCATTTCGTCGTATTTTATTGTCATATAATTAAATAACAAGTAATGGTTGTTGTGATATAATGTTTTCACATTAGGTTAGGTTAGGATAAACCGGATGCCTTTGTGAAGGCTCACATAGACCAATTCAGGTCTTTAGTGTTACCGGTAGCGAACAAAAGGAGCCATTGTGTTTATTTAAAAGTCTTTAAAGATTTGCGTTGAATTCGCAAACCTTAGGAGGGATTCCAGAGACACCTTGGCTACATCTTTAAGCGACGGGAATGTCGATGAGCCTAGGTATTTTAGTCTCAATCTAAGTAGGGCGGGGCATGTGCATAGTAGGTGCTCCAGGGTCTCCACTGTGCCCGGTTCCTTGCACTTCCTGCAGTTGTCATCCGTGGTGATGCCAAGCTTCCTCGCGTGGGCTGCCGTCATGCAGTGACCAGTGAGCATGCCCACTAGTGTCCTGCAATCTTCGCGCGGGCGTGCCAAGATGAACAGAGTTCGTTTTTCGCATTTTGCATTGCACATGATTTTCGAGATTTTGCACGATGTCGTATCTCTCCATCTACGATTCACTGCTAGTGTGGCTCTTCTTTCGAGGTTCCTGTACAGCTCTTGTAGCGGAGTAAGTACATGTTCTGCGAGTTCTGATTCCAGCCCAGCGCCTTCCTTTGCTAAACCATCTGCCATCTCGTTTCCCTCAATGCCCTGGTGGCTAGGGGCCCAGTAGATGCGCACTCTCTTCGAAGCGCATAGTGCATCTAGTGCATCTCTGCCAGCCAAGACACTTTTGGACTTGATGCTAGCGGAGCGCATGGATTTGATCGCCACTTGACTGTCAACGAAAATGTTGATGTAAGAGTGTTGCGTGTCCAAGCTGAGGGCTATCTCAGCAGCCTTCCTTATGGCAAATATTTCAGCCTGGAAGATACGGCAGTGGTTCGGCAGTTTATATGGCTGCCTTATATAAGACTCTGCGCAATACACCGCCGCACCTACCCCCGTAGGCATTTTGGAGCCGTCTGTAAATATGTTGACCGCCTGCTGTGCTTGTTCCATACCTTTGCACCAGTCATTTGGTCCCAGAAGAGTTCGTGCTTTGGAATTGACTATCGTGCGAGGCACTATGTAGTCCGTGCTACTAAGTAGATCCTTTCCGATTGTACAATGTCCAAAATTTTGAATGTGCATGTTGCCTGCCGCCGTAAGGCTTTGTGCCGTTTTTCCGGCTGTTAGTTTTGAGAGTATGTCCAGGGGGTCCATACTTAGAATGGTTTCAAGCGCTTTAGTTGGAGTTGACTTCAGTGCCCCCGTGATGCATAGCGCTGCCTGCCGCTGAGTTTTCTCCAAGTGCCTGAGGAATGTTGATTTGTTCACAGCCGGCCACCACACAATAATCCCATTGAGTAGAATGGGACGCACTACCGTTACATAGATCCAGTGCATCAGAAAGGGTGAGAGACCCCAGGTACTGCCTAGCATCTTCTTGGATGTGTATAGCGCAATGGTGGATTTCTTCACCCTTTCCTCCACGTTGGTTTTCCATGACAGCTTGCTGTCTAGGACGACTCCTAGATATTTTGTGTGAGTTTTCGGTATGAAACGTATATCGTTCAATTTCGGTGGTATCCACTGTGGTATCTTGTACCTTTTCGTGAACAGAATCAGATCCGTTTTCTCTGCATTAATACTAAGACCGACTGAATTTGACCATCTAAGTACATCTTTGAGTGTGCTCTCCATTATGGAGCTTACTGTTGATAGACATTTCCCTACTATAATTATGCTTATGTCGTCTGCATAGGCAGTTATCCTCGGGGCTCTACCTGAGAACTTTTCGAGTAGTTCATTAACTACAAGATTCCATAGTAGTGGCGAGAGGACCTCTCCCTGGGGTGTCCCACTGCGAGCTTCCCTTACCATGGATTTAGTGCCCCACTCAGCCCGCACCTTTCTGCAGCTTAGCAACTTGTCTTACCATAGGTTCATTGCCGGTGGTGCCTCTATTGCTCGTAATCCACTAAGGATTGGGGTGGTTGATGCATTGTTGAATGCACCTGAGATGTCTAGAAACGCCCTGAGTGCATATTCCTTGTGGTGAAGGGCTTTTTCTAGGGCTACTACTAGGGAATGTTTTTACTTTTTTAATTATTCTTTTTCTTTTCATTTACATTGTATGTGTATTTTTTCCATTTTCATTATTTTTTCTATTTTTTTATTGTTCTTTAATGATTTACAATGTTTTTTTACAGTGGTTCCTCCTGACTCCACTGATTCGAAAGATATCCGATTGTTTTCACGTGTTGAATTGGGACAAGTAGGATATGGAACATCAGAATGAGGAACTGACAATGAAATGGTCTTGACAGTGGCTCGTGTCACTCGTTTTTGTGTTCCAATGCCAGTCTCTTTGGCCAGACAAAAATATCAATTGGTACTAACCAATAGTTCGCGATTCTCGCAAAATCGCAAAAATTGATAAAATGGTCTTCTCCATATCATCCGAACATTATAGTTTTTCATGTATCGTTTTTTGCCCGAGCTCCGAAAGTTTGCACAATTTACACAAAATACTTGGCGTCTATGGTTCATAAATATTCTCATCGTCAATACCAATATAATGCAGATATAACGTTTGCAATAAATTCGTTAAATTGAGTCGATTCTTTTCGATAGTAAATTCACCGAAAACGTAGCGGAAAATATTTGGATCGTCTGGAACTCTCGCAGTCTTGTACTCATTTTACTCAATGAAAAATTTTAGAAAGGTGTGTTTTAATTTCAATTCTGAAAGGTAAAGCTAATTAAATGATATTTAAGAATATTACATAATTTTCTAATTTTTATGTATCTTTTTGCTGTGCAACTTAAGTTGCGATGCCGCCCTCAAAATAGTGCCACCAGGGACAGACTACAGCCCCTAGCCACGTGTTTGATGCCGTCTTATTCGTTCGTGCGATGTGTGTGTGTGTTTTCTGCCGCTTTCTCTCTGCTTTTGTGGCTGGATTCCTTTTTGTTGTATTTGAGTTTGATTTTGGTAATAGAAACTTTTTTGACAGTATCTGACTGCTTGCCTTGAAGGCTTTTAGATAATTTTTCAGTTTTATGGTTTTACAATGTTTTGGTGTTTATCAAACTTCGACTTAATAAGAACTTCTTTAATATGCTTGTTGGTTTTATATTATTTTTGCTGCATTTGTTTTTGTTCTTTTGGGAATTAGAATTTGTTAAATGTGTCTCAAAAGAATGTGCAAAGCTAGTTATAATAAAGGTAAATACAACTCAAAGGTTTTATTTTATTCTTGTTATTGTTATTATTATTAATATTATTAATATGCCACAACTAGGGCATCCAATTTCGGGACGCTTCGGCAATCCCGGGATTTCGGGATTTGAAAAACACAATCATGGGATCCCGGGACTACTCCGGGGTTTGACAAACCTTAGAAAATGAATTTTTTGGAAGACGTAATATGAAGTTTCAAAGTAGCTTTGCCTTGTTTTACAACACAAAACATTGCAGAAGATTATAAAAAACCAAAAAAACCACAGGTTCGATTAAACATTTGGATAGTATTTATTGGTATTTTTGAAAAAGCAAAGATCAATTCTTTACAAAAAAAAAAATAATAATATTAGATCATTCAGAAGGTTCACAAAATTATTTCAAAAAATATAGGTAAATTTTCAACTTTTGAAAATACACAAAAAACGCCGAGACACGTAAACTTAATTTTCGGTCCTAGAATTTAGTGACATACTCAGTTTTTACAAATCAGATTAAAGTCTCGAGCTATTGAAATTTTTGATATTTGAATAACATTTGAACCTTCATGTAATAATTTTTTTTAATAATTAATTGTTATTGTCTTTTCAAAAATATTGCTTTTTCATTGTCTTTCCAATTGGATCAAATTAGAATGTTCAACGTAAAAACTTTAAAAAAACTAACATTTTTTTACTCAAATAAGTACTTTTATCTCATAAGTAGACTAAATTCTGAAAGTGTAAGCAAAACTGGAGATGGTCAAAATTTTTGGTCTCCGATTATAAGGAAAATATAGCTAAAAATGGATCTAAAAGTGGCTAAATTTCAATCGCAATATCTCGAGATTTTGATCTGATTGGGAAAAACTGAGTATGCTGCTGAATTCTACGAAAAAATAAGCCGAAGTGTCTCGGTATTTTCGTGTGTCTTTTTGACGTCCCTACAGTGTAATTTTAGTATTTCTATGAAGGAATTTTGTGATATTTTATATAGCTTGTTTAAGAAAGTTTTTTTTTTAATTTTTTAAGGCCAAATTTTAATTTTTTTTAAGTTAGAGTTTTTTAAGTTAAGTTAAGTTGTTTAAGTATTTTGTAATATTTTTTACAGTTGGTTCAAGAAAGATTTATATTTTTATATTTTTTGCTTTTTATATATTGTACAGCTAGTTAAAAAAGATTTTTATTTTTTTATTATTAAAATCACATTTCAGTATTTCTAAGGAAGTATCATGTGTTTAAAACATTGTGTTATTTTGTAACCCTAGTTTAAGAAAGGTTTTTATTTGAAAATTTTTTAAAATCACATTCAGGTTTTTCTCAGGTAGCATCATTAAATTTTTTGACATGTTCATAAAATTATTTATTAGAAAAAATTTACTAGTATAATAACTTTAGTATGTTTAAGTAAGAATTTTGTGATATTTTGTTTAGCTTGTTTAAGGCAGTTTTGTTTTTTAATTTTTAAGGTCACATTTGGGTATTTTCACGACATATATTGTAGCTGTAAAAAAGATTTTTGTTTATGTATTGTTAAAATTACATTTCAGTATTTCTTAGGAATTATCATGTGTGTAACACATTGGTTTTTACCAAAAGTCGATTCAATACCCTCTTTATATTTGGTGTGAGCTTTTCTGACATTATTTCTATAGAATTTGTTGTCAAAAATCTAAACCTAAATTAAGAGTTGGCATTAAAATGACTATTGGTAAAGTCCATTGTGTTATTTTGTACAGATAGTTTTAGAAAGGCTTTTATTTAAAATTTTTTAAATTGCATAAATTTTTTCTAAGGTAGTATCATTCAATTTTTTGTTGGAGTTTCTTGCAGTGGAGGTAACCCAGAATTCCCGAAAACGCCGGAATTTTAGGCCTTGCAGTCCCAAAACTGTCGGAACGAAGAAAAGTTCGGGATCCCGGGATTGGATGCCCTAGCCACAACCACCTTGACTTTACTTGAAGTAGCGGTAAAAAGTTTGCAAATGTTTTTAAATCCGCATTATCAGTGGAAGACAACAGCCAAAAACTTAAAGTTATGTTATTTCTTGTTCTTATGTTTTTAACAAGGTCTTAGTAAAATGTTTTATTGCCTCTTAAAGAACTCTTAAGAATTTTTGTAACATTCTCTGAGGATAGGTTTTATTTAAGGGCTGTTTGATGGCTTTTAGAAAATACATTATTATTCAGTCAATTCTACTAATAAGACTACGTCTTAAGGTGTTAGGGAAAAACACGAAGTTTAGATAGAGTAGCTGAATAAAACTAGCAATACAATCAAAATTTGATAATTGAATAGTTATAAAGTTTTATAAATTATTTTTTCAAAATAATAATATCCAATTATTCGGTAAAACTCTTTTTGGCTTCATTAAATGCACCTTTTTTGTTCATTTGTTTAAAGAACACGATTTTTTCGCAAATTTTGTTGAAACTATTTGAGAAGTGAATAAAATAAAGAATTGCTTAATATATTTTTTTTATATGGTTAGTGTACATAGTTTCAAAGATAATGCAAAATAAACATAAGTAATTTTACTACAAGAAAGGCGATCCCACTATATGTGCCAATTACCGTGGGAAAAGCCTTCTTAATATCGCATATAAGGTCCTGTCGAGCGTTTTATGTGAAAGATTGAAGCCCATTGCAAACAAACTGATCGGACCCTATCAGTGTGGCTTCAGACCTGGAAAGTCCACCATCGACCAGATTTTCACGCTACGACAAATCTTGGAGAAGACTCAAGAAAAACAAGTCGACACCCAAAATCATTTTGTCGACTACAAAGCCGCCTTCGACAGCCCACTAAGGAAGCACCTGTACGTCACCATGTCTGCATTTGGTATTCCTGCAAAACTAATACGACTTTGCAGGATGACACTGAGCAACACCAGCAGCGCAGTTAAAATCGGGAAGGACCTCTCCCCACCATTTATTACCAAACGAGGTTTCAGACAAGGTGATTCCTTATCGTGCGACTTTTTCAACCTAATGATGGAAAAGATCATCCGAGCTGCTGATCTGAGACGTAGTGGCACAATATTCTACAAGAGTGTTATGCTGCTTGCGTATGCTGATGACATTGATATCATTGGCCATAATACTTGCGAAATCAGTGCAGCATTTTCCAGCTTAGAAAGAGAGTCAAGTTGAATGGGTCTGGCAGTGAATACAGATAAGACGGAATACTTGCTGTCAACAAACAAACAGCCCCAGCGTCTTGGAACCCACGTTACCGTTGACAATACCTCCTTCGAGGTTGTAAAGGACTTCGTTTATCTGGGATCCAGCATAAACTCAACCAACGACATCAGCATTGAGATCAAACGAAGAATAACTCTTGCCAACAGGTGTTACTTTGGGCTCAGTAGGCAATTGAGAAGCAGAGCCCTCTCTCGACGAACGAAAATCACGCTCTATAAATCGCTCATCGTGCCCGTCCTACTTTATGCAGCTCAAACTTGGATGCTGAGCAGTTTAGATGAAAAGACTTTAGGAGCATTCGAGAGAAAGATTCTTCGTAAGAACTACGGACCAATCTGCGTCAATGGCGAGTACCGAATACGGTGGAATGATGAACTGTATGAGCTGTACGCTGACATCGACATAGTCAAGCGCATTAAAATCGAGCGGCTTCGCTGGCTTGCTCATGTTTTTTTAAGTGATTGGGTTAATGACCTGTATAAATCACAATTGTGTATTTTCACTACAATATAAAAAAACCTAATCTAAGATAAAACTCCTAACCAAGTCAAATCAGCACTAAAAAAGTATCCTTTAAGGTTTTTAAATGGAACAAACAGGAATTTTATAAGAAATCTTTAGCTAAATTTTTAAAATTTAATTTTATATTGGTTGAGGCCGTTCGCAATAGTTGTTTTCAGTTGCTGATTGCTGAACTGTAAACGAAATTTTGACTTAACGAGTTTTGTGGTTGATTATAAAACTCACAGATATACGTTATATCAAATATTTAGCACGCAGCATTATTATATTTCAAAACAGATCATAATGTGATTCTTTTACGAATTGCCCAAGATTAAAATTTTGTGTTCTCTTAGTTCCCAAAAACTGCAGCTCTACTGTTTCAACTCCATATATTTTGAAAGTTAAGAAAGTTGACAAAAATGGGTTAAGGAAATGCGATTGCTTAGCTTAAAATCAATTTCAATCGACAAATTTCTTTTCAGAAATCAATAAAGTCGCACTTTACAAATTTAAGAGTGGCATTTTCCCACCGTTGATATTAAATATCTCATATGAAACATGAAATTATTTCGATATTCACAAACTTTTCCTATCAAATAAAAAATAGATAAAACAATAAATATGCTTTGGCGATAAACAGAAAGCCTTTGGGAAAATAAAAATATAATACAAATTAAAAACTGTTTCTAAGCTTTTTGGTCTTTCGGAAGAAAAAAGAATTAATTTTTTTTTCTATATTGCTTATTTTTGGAAGATCTTGACAACTCCATGAATTTTTTGAGACCTTTTAGAATGTGAAATTCGAAAAAAATTGCAATTCGATATGTTCTAATGCACAGCCTCTTACGATTTCAAGGACTCGCCAGACACATCACGGAGATAATTATTTTGCTTGCATCAAGCAAATATTTTGCTTAAAAGCAAATCAGCAAAACTTTGCTCAATCACGGTGTGATTTTAGAAAAAATTGCTAAATTGTAATCAATACTCGTGCATTTAGGAAAAAGCAAAATTTTGAATTAATTCAAGCAAAATTGTGTCAGTCATATTGAAAATTGTATGTGGGTTGAACCACTCTACCATTTTTATAGTCAAAATGCTACTGAAAATTGAACTTCGGTACAAACAAAAAGCGAACAAAGTTCCATTCAACATTTTCGTTCCTGATGATTGGTTGGAGGTGATAAGGCAAGCAAGAAAGACTTTACCATTTATAGTTATAAAAGTTAGAGCTTACAATTGTATTTCTACGACACAATAATAACGCCAAATAACAAAAATTACACAGAAAAGGGAAAAGTTGAATGGTTTAAAATACAGTGAATAAGTACAACTAATCACAAACCATTTGTAAGTAGTGACAGGATTTCCAAAAAACAAAAAGAAAATTAGCATGCCAAAAGGTACTGTTGCATAAATTTTTTCCAAATGGTAGGATATAGGACATCGAATCGTTTTTTAGTCCCAACAGTCCCGGGATTGCAATGCCTAAATCCCGGGATTTTCGGGATCACGCCTTCACTGCAAAAAAAAAAAAATCAAAAATCAATTCAAAAAAATCAATTCAAAATTGTTTGTGGAAGACTTCCAACAGACTGTTGGACTTTATAAAAATAAATAAAAAGTAAAAAAAAATTTTTAAAAATAATCTTTTATTTAAAAAATACGTGAACTAAAAAGAAAAAATAAATTTAAGTGACATTTGTCATCCATGTATATAGTAGATATATTCTAGGTGCAGAAGAACCCCTCTCTTGGTTACTCATCATCATTGTATAAGTGTACGTAAATTGGTAAGTTCTAAGGACTTATATAAATTTAGATTTTTTCAAATACATTTATATTTAAAAGCTTAAACAACTGTTGCTAAAGTAAAATACAAAAACAGGTATAAAAAATCTATCAAGAAATAGCTAAATTATTCGCGTTGGGAATCACACTTTCTCATTCACATTAAAGCGAGTTCGTGTCTTAAGCCTTTTTGCCTCTTTTAAGTTTAAACGCTCATATCTACTTAACGGTACCAACTATCAAAAATTTCAAGTGTTTCTGTAACTTTTGTAGATTTCCTGGAATCAGGGGACCCTTATTGGAATAAAAATATAGATAATAATAATGTTTGCAGTTTTTGGTAAGTATAAAAATCATAATTACACAGGATGCTGTTTAAAATCTTGAAAGAGGCTTTATTTTTGCAAAAATTCCAAAATTTTTCCAGGGATTGGATGAAAAATTTCTTATATTCGGAAAAAATTTTCCTGTTAGCTATAGCCGATCATTAATAAACGGTAGAAAATTTCTTATTTTCAAAGAAAATGTTTCTCGTAGTTATAGCCGATGGTTAATAAACAGTAGAAAATGTCTTATTTTAAGAGAAAATGTTTCACTTAGTTATAGCCGATAATAAATATACAGTAGAAAATCTTACTCAAATGTAATAAGACTTCAACACAATTGCGCTGAGTTTCTTCAATATCGCGAAATAGTTCGTAAATGATTGGACAACTTTCCTAAACTATTTTACAGTTCTGATGTCAATTTAACGAAAAATATATACTTCATTTTTAGAAAATCGGCCATGGCGCTAAATGAAGCCCGATTTTCTAACGATTGGGTGCTATTTTTCTAGATTTTCTGGAAATTTTATTCTGAGCTTTATTTCTAAGCCCAACAACTATGAACGTACCTTGTCATCTAAAAAAATGCAGATGAATGTACCTTTTCATCTGAACATTAGCATAGAGTTTCATCCTGCATAATTGTACTGATAACTAAAGAGTTTATTTTGAGTTCAATGGCAAAACTCAACTTTGTACTGGATACTCAAACTCTCTCTGTGTGAACATATTATAAGACACTTCCTGCTTATTTAAAACGTCAATTTATGTTTCGTAAAATCCAAATAATGAAAAGTTTTCAGGACATTTTTTCGTCATTTTTGATCGTATATAGTTTTCAGGTCATTTTTACTAGATTTAGGGCATTTTTTGGTAATTTTTCGAGATTTTTTATAGTCATTTTTGGAAGTTTTTGATTTTAAGAGCCTTTTTCGGTTTTTTAGGTGATTTTAGTGTAATTTTTTTAAATAATTTTTTGTTTTTGTTTCGTACTAAAAAATGTCAAAATGCAAATTTTAAACATATTCCTTTAACGCTAGAGTCACCTTAATCAAAAACATCACCTCTAAACAAAGAAGTAGCTTTGTTTATAGACTTCGATGAAAAAAAAAGCTCTGCGCGTGGTGAAACTGACAAAAGGGCAAGTAGAAAAATGAAACAAGTGTTAGATAAAACTCAGGATATGCTAGTATAAAATAAATTTTAGTTTAGTAATGTTTTATTTTTAAGGCTAAATTTTTTGTTTATTTTTTATGGAATTGTTTGCGTTTTTTAAGTAATTTTTGTCAGCTTTTAGGTAATTTTCTGCGGTTTTTATGAAGTTTTCGTCATTATTTTAGGTAATTTTTTGGTCATCAAAGTCCAAGCCCTACTTATCATTGACAAGATAGAGTTTTTACAATAGTACGTTTTTAATCTAACTACTTCTTTTTTTTTCATCCTTTTATGATAAATTTATGACGAATTTAATGAAATTCTTTTGATTGATTGTACCAAAATAAATAATTATATCAGCCGCGAAACGACACCTGAGTTGCAGGTGAAAGCAGAAAAATTAAATTTTCGACTTTGATTGTAGCAAACATATTTCTATTTACCGTAAATATATTTCGTAGTTCTCACCATATTTTGTTTATCATACATATTGCTATTTTTGTGACAAGCAATTCAATGTTTGTTTACAATTCCAGGTACACATATTTTGATTGATGTGACAAAAAAATATTTTTGCGGTAAAAGAAATACTCTGCTTGTCATTGGCTTTAGTCAGGCGGTGATTGGTGGTGGCCGTAGCCTACTGCTAGTGTGCATGGATCGTAAGCGAAAGAGCCGCGGTTCAATCCCAGTCCGAACAGAAAGATTTTCAAAAAATTGAATTGAATTGAATTAATATTTCTGTTCAGCCGCAAACAATGGCAAACCTACCTCAAAGAGCAAAAATTAAAAAAGAATAAATAAAATAATAATAAATAATTTAAATACTAAAATATAGCAGCAACAAATAAAGCTTACTTTGTCCCAAAAATAATTTTATCTTTCAGTAAACGTAATATATTTATTGCAGCAAATAAGCTTATTTGCAGTGAACATAATTTGCTTCCGGCAAACATTTTATGTTTATCGTAAAATAAAAACACATTTTTTGTAAAAATTAACTTGTTTGCTATAAACAAGTTCTTAAACATAGTATCCTTCGATATTATGTTTGTGTCAAATATATTATTTTTCTGCGTGTATATGATGGTTGCAAGGCCAGTTTGTAAGGTTTTGTGTAAATATGATTGTTACCAAACTCGACTTTTACACTTTAACTAACTTTTAAACACTACTCAGTACTTAAATTGTTATTTAAAATGGTATTTGTATTTTACAAAAATCAAGTGATTAAAAATTTAAGCTTTAGAAATAGAAAAAGTTCTTTCTGCAAATGGCGCCAAAAAGAAAGTGTGCGGAGGACCCATCGCTTTTATTTTTTTTTCTATTTTGTATTATTATCATAAATATATTAATTCATTCCTGAATATAAAACCTTTAAAGCCGGAGCGTTTATTTTATAAAAGTCTGATTATAAAGGGTCCGCCAAATAACTTTTTTTTTTTTGAAAATTCTTTATAAAAGAACTACTGAATATTTTCTCAAATTTCTTTTTTTATTTGAAAGTACAATCCTTCCGGTTAATAATGGAAAATAATTTCATTCAAATGGCTGCCTCAGCTGGTCATGCAGTAGCCTACACGATCGGTCCAATTTTTAAGCACATTATCGATTGTGTGCAGCTGTATTTCACCAATGGCTTCACGAATATTGTCCTTTGAAGCGTCAATTGTCTCTGGCTTGTCGGCGTAACACTTATCTTTGAGGGTACCCCACAAATAATAGTCCAACGGTGTCAAATCGCAGCTCCGAGGTGGCCAAACGACATCAGCTCTGCGGCTGATAGTGCGATCTTCAAAAACAGGGCGCAAAACATCGAGTGTAGCTTTGGGTGTGTGGCACGTAGCGTCGTCCTGTTGAAACCAAATGTTGCCAATATCCTCCTCTTCAATTTTTTGTGAACACAAATTCTTTCAACATGGCCCGATCACAATCGCCATTGACTGTCACGGCCACTCCTTGCTCATTTTCACAGAAAAATGGCCCAATTATGCCTCTGGGCCAAAATCCGCACCAAACAGTGACTCATTTTGGGTGCAGCGGCTTTTCAATGTATGCGTGCGGGTTTTCTGTGCCCCAAATGCGACAATTTTGCTTGTTTACATACCCGCCAAGATAAAAATGAGCTTCATCTGAAAAGATGATTTTTTGGCAAAATCGGCATCTTCTGTAAGTCGATCGCAGGCCCACTTAGCGAAGCGAAAACGCATTGGATGGTCAGTTGGCTTCAACTCCTGAACCAATTGGACTTTGTATGGCGTCATACCAAGGTTTTTATGCAAAATTCGTCTCAATGATGTCTCCGAAATGTTCAATTGTTGAGAACGACGGTAAATTGATGTTGATGGCGCTTCACGCACACTTTCTGCCACAGCAGCAATATTCTCGGGTGTACCCACTGCTTTTGGCTTTTCACGCTTTGGTTTATCGATGAGGATGCCAGTTTCTTTCACTTTTTTTGCAATATAACGAACATACGGAGCTGACGGTGCTTCTATTCTTCCAAAATCCGTACGCAATTTTCGCACACATTCTGCAACATTACCATGATTTTCAAAGTAATGTCGCAATATTTCCCAGCGTTGCTCAAGCGTATATTCAACCATATTCGTTTAGCGGAAGGATAAAAATAATTATTTGTCAAATCAGACATGAGCTAAGTGTTGCCATTCACGAAATATGCACTAGTTGAAAGAAAAACATTAGATGGCGGTAAGCGCCGACTTTAAAGGTTTTATATTAATGCAGAAATTAATATATTTATGATAATAATACAAAATAGAAAAAAATTTATAGTGATAAGATTTTCAATTTCAAAATATATATAAATAAATTAATAAATTTGACCAAGAATTAATATGAAAAGTAATTTAAAATTATTTTGTACTTTGTAGTGGTTTTGAAGTTGGTTTTTTTTTTTTTTTTGTTAAAAAGTTTTTTTTTCTTAATTTTTAGAGATTATGATAGCAATTTTTCCATTCTTGTAACGAATTTTCGTACTCTAGTGTCAATATTACCTGAGATACAGTATTTTTCTTATATTGCCACGCCATTATGCCCAACAACGCCCACTTTCTTCACAGTAAATTTTTATAATTATGCCTAACCTTGTACCTAATTTCAATACCCTAGTGTCAATATTATTCGAGTTACAGCTTGTTTCTAATATTGCCACGCCCTATATCGAAAAGCCAAGTAGAATTTTGCGACCACAGGTTACTTAAGATACATTTTTTACACGACGACGTTGCAGCGATACTGATTTGGAAAATATTTTGTGGGAAAAGTTTGTAAAAATTCCTAGGATACTACTTTACCACAAGGTCACAGAATGTTGTAACGATTTATCAAGTGTTACCTTTAAAAAATGCATCACTCATCATTCATCAAGATGTACATTTTGTAACAATTAGCTAATTGCGACCCAAGTTATTTAAAATGGTGGACGCAAATTATTATTATATTTAAACATTTTTTATTAATGCATGAAATTGTTGCAATATTTTCTGAATTCAGCATGCGCTTAAACTCTTAAGAAGTTTTGGCTGTTATTTTACCGAAAATCTTATTTCCCATCTACATTTAACTCCAAATAATATCAAAAAACACTTAAGATTGTGTTTTACTCCCATATATTATATAAATTTTAATTATAAAATAATTATATTTATGACTGCAAAATGTAAACAAAACATGTAAGCAAAATTAATTTTTTTGCAATTGGCAACTCTGTAATGCATTTATATATAAATGTGTGTACTAAAATGTGATAAGTCACTTCAAAGAAATTTTCACTAACACAATGTCGGCATTGTGTTGTACCACTTTCGAATCATAGTGGTCTCTGTAACGTAACCAATACGTAACATCATGTCTATTTTGACACAAAAATAAACGCTACGACATCGCTGCAATCCAAATGTGGATCATCAGTTCTAGTTGGGCAACGCCCACTTTTTTGAACATAACTTTTAATAATTGTGCTTTAAAATATTACTATAAAGAATATTTTAACAAACCAATTTGTTCGTAATTACTCTAGACACACAACTGCATTCTTAGAGATATATGGGGACGTTCAAATTATATGCAGAATTTTAAAACAAAACTCAGTTTTATTACTATAGATAGTCAATGGATTGAAAAAATAGATTTTTAGCCATAACTTTTGATTGCAAAGAGATATTTGGGTAATTTTTTCACATAAACTATTCTGTGACTTGACTTTTTTGTAAAAAATATAAAAACAACATTTTGGAAAAAATCAATTTCAATTATTGTTTTGATGACAAAAACAGTAAAATAATTTTTGCGCTTAGCTGGAAGAATTTTTGCAAATAAATGCTTTGTCATATGAAAGGTAGTCAGATGTGCAATTTTTAATTGATTTAATTTTTACAACAAAAACAATTTTTGAGTCATTTTTTGAGTAAAAAGTCAATATTTTGGACCTTTTTTGACATAATCGTAAAACATACACTTGTGCTCATATTGTACAATTAAGACAAAAAAGAATTTGCAACTATAACGGCCGATTTCTTCATCGAGTATCAAATCGGGCTAGTCCGAGTTCTGCTTAGAACTCAGTTTCAAATTAATTCTCGGTTCAAAAAAAATTAAGTACTCGGTCATTTCTTCAATTATTTGCTACTCGGATCATTTTCAAAAGAGAGTGCTGGGCACTTATACTCGGATCAAGTTTATACTAACCCTCAATGAAGTGGAAACATTCCCAAATTTAAGCAAGAAACATTCCATAGAATGTAGGAAGCATTTCCTTTCGTTGAACACTCATGGAAACACATGAGTGTATAACAATGTAGATAAATTATCTTCAAGGTACTGAAGCAGCTTACTAAAGAGTAAGTTTTAATCTAGAATATTGAAGTTAATATGTGATATATTTCGCGGAGGTTGTATGAAAAAAAACACAAAATAAAAAATTATCTAAAATAAAAATTTTATTTCAAGTTTCTGTTTAAAAATAAACAAATTTTACACTTTGGTATCGCAGCAAGATCATCCAAAGGTTTGCTTGGTGGTGGAATTTAGTATTCCGTCTCTGGAGTCTCGTAGATTTTCTCCTCCTTGTGCTCAACAACAGAAACATTATCTGGCAATGGTTTCTTGGACCATCATCAGACCATCGACGAACTTTATAGATATTGCACGTTGATTACGCAAGTTGCCTGAGACTACATCCTCACAACCATTTACTCCAGACTCCATAATAAAACGGAGCACACCATAGCAAGCACGACGCACAGCCAATCCACCGGTAAGTTTGTGGTAATGGCGAAAAGACCACAGGTCGCGACTTTCTAGGCATTCAAGTCAATATAGCCGGGTTCAAAATTGAAACGTTTCTGTACCATTGCAGTTAACTCTCTAATGAGACGTCCCTTCTCTGCCAAAGGACGTCTCATTCGTGAACTGTGACACGCACTTCAACTTCGGAGTAACCATTTTCAGTAAGTTTTCGAGTGAGGAACTCGTTCAATTCAGCCTTTAACAAGCCATCGGCAACAAACTTGCTTGTTTTGATATTGTGGGGATAATGTTTGTTTTGCAATGTCAATTTTAAATATTTTCACAGCTTACACAGAACGTAGTTAAGAAAAAAATTATAAAAGCAAAGAATTTGTTTCAAATATATTTTATTATTAAAATCAAAAACTTGACACTTAAATTGTCAAAACAATTTATTGATGTGAAGAATTAAAAAGAACATATTTTTTGATGTGAAGAATTAAAAAGAGCGTAAAACCGAGTTTTTAGATTGCTAGACTTCCGATTTCGGGGTTCCAGCTTAAACTCAGTATCAGCTAGAACCGAGTTTCAAATTGAAGTTTTTCTGCCTTAGATCTCTGTGAAGAAATGAGTTAGTACTCGGGAGAGAACTAAAAACAGGTCTAATACTCGGTCTAGCATTAAAACTCTGTGAAGAAATCGGCCGTAATTGTTATAATATTTCCCTGCTTTTATTTTTTGCTTTCGTTTTGGGATGATAAACTTTCCCGTTATATCTGTTTAAAGCAAATAAAAAATTTTTAATGGGGAAAAAAAAGAGCTCGACACCTTGTGAGAGGAAACTGATTTGGAATTCCTTCCTTAAATCTGGAAACGTTGCCGAAGTAGCTAAAAATTTCAGTGTCTCGCGAACCAGGGTTTATAATGCCTTAGAATATTTTGAGAAACATCAAACTTTTAATGATTCGCCACGTAATAAGCCCCGAAAAACGACAACAACTGATGATCGCACATTGATTAGGTTGAGCAAATCTAACTCTTTTTAACCGCCAGCGAATTAAGGGCTCAGATGGAAGCAGATTATAATGTTAAAATATCCTCACAAACAGTTCGAAGTAGGTTAAAAGAAAATGCGTTAAATGGGCGAGCTGCATGGAGCAAACCAAATACATCCAAAAAAAAATTTGCGAAGGAGACTTGAATTCGCAAAGAAACACTTAGGTAAAAAGCAAAATTTTTGGGATCTTATTGTAAGGAGCAACAAATCCAAATTTAATGTCTTCGGAAATGATGGAAGACCGTATGTAAGGCGTCCTCCGTTGAAAGAATTGGACTCCAGGTACATCAAAAAGACGGTCAAGCATGGTGGCTCTCCCGTAATGGTTTGGGGTTGTTTCACTTCATCTGGCATTGGTCCAATACAACAAAAAAATAGAAAAATGACACGTGAAATGTATAAGGGTATTTTGGCGGAGCATTTGGACGGAGACTACGTTGAAAATTTGCCACTTGCTTGGATCTTCCAGCAAGACAACGACCCTAAACATTGCTCCCGAACAGTTACATCTTGGCTTGAGTCTAATCGTATACAAATCTTGGAATGGCCAGCCCAAAGCCCGGACCTAAGCCCGATAGAGAACCTTTGGGATACAATTAAAAGAAAGGTTTCAGCTTGAAAACCCAAAAAAAAAGGGCTGATCGGTGGGATATTATTCAACAGGAATGGTGCAAGATAATTTCTGAGCAATGTCGGACTTTAGTATGCTCCATGAGCAATAGATGTGCAGCAGTTATGCGCCAAAAAGGGTTCCCAACTAAATATTAATATCGTTGAGACATTTGGTAAAAATAAAACACTAATTATAAAAAACATATGTGTAATATTTTAAATTATTTTCAGATGTCCCAATTATATGTTGCTTTCAATGATGACGATATAAACTAAAACTGAATCATTTTCTGGAAAAATAAAATAATTTTAGAAAAAAATGCTTACATTATGCGTATTATTTATGGAAAAATTAATATTAAAGATAAGTGCTTAAAAGAAACTACTCTAAATTTCTTCAAAACATATATATATGAGGCTGTTCAGACTTGCCTCAAATGAGGTGACTTACTTGCCTCATTTTGACATAAGTTAGCTATCAGGTGTTCACACACAAACTATTGCCTCACTTTGAGGCTGCATCATTTTGGCGTTTACTGTTTTTTTTTTCAATTGTTTTCTTTTGAATTATTAAATGCTCAAGTTTTTACAATTTAAAAAATATTAATTTGCGAACAACAATGAATAAACAAAATTTATTCGCTCCAGAACAAACTAAAAAGAATAAAAATTTGAACATAACAAACTTCACTCTGACGTACGTCAAAATGAGTCGCAAAATTTTTAAAATTTTTAAAATTCTTGCCTCACGTAAGATGTCACCTTCCCGCTTTTCCCTTTGCCTGTAGACATCAAAATGAGGCAAGTGAGTCGCCTCATTTGAAGCAAGTCTGAACAGCCTCTATGAATTACGGTCGACGTGTCTTAATTGTATGAGCACAAGTGTATATACACTGACTTAATGGTACAGTTCGACCTATTTTTGTGAAGTGATTTTATTAAACTTTTGAACAAAAAAATTTGAATGATATACAGTGGCTCACAGCTTATTTTATGCAGTGCATACTTTAAACTTAAGGGCTTTATAAAAACAAAACTAACAGGAATACAAATGATAATTTGTCATTTAAAAGAGCAAAAGTCTAGTTAAATAAAGGTTTTTCATTAATTGTGAATACATATATTTAGTTGTTTAAAAAATAAGAGAACAGAAAATACTGCTTTATTTCATCTCGCAGCTTATTTTATGCAGACCCTTCTCTCTGTTACAGTACTTTAATGCTGCGCTGTTTAACGGTTCTTTCGTTAGCCATGCCTTCGTTCTATTTCTATTATTGCTTTGTGTTAGCTTTTTAGTCTGATTTTTTGCTTCAAGTGTCTGCTTCTATGATTATTTAAAATAGGAGCGCGCATAACGCTACAACAACGAGAGTTGGTTATATACTATTATAAAAACAGCAGCTCGCAGTGAAAAATGGCTGAAATAGTAAATATCAATTCTTCTACAGTGCAAAAGATCATCGAGAGCTTCGTCCATAAGAATCGATTGCACAATAAGAGCAAAGAAGCACCAAGCAAAATTTTTAATGCAACCGACGAGCGGCATATTGTACGGAAAATACAGGCTAACCCGAGACTCTCAGCTCCGAAAATGGCTTTTGAAGTTCAAACTGACCTGAGCAAACAGTGTAGTGCTGAAACTATTCAACGTGTCTTGCGCAAAAAGAACTTTCATGGCCGAGTAACACGAAATAAGCTGTTTATTTGCCCCAAAAACAGATTATGCAGACTCAACTACGACAAAGAACATATGTCCAAGGCCCCAGAGTACTGGAATTTAGTTATTTTTGCAGATAAATCGAAGATCAATTTATGTGGTTCAGATGGTATGTGCTATATGTGGCGAAAACCGAATACCGAGGTCAACAAAAAAAACTTAAAACAAACCGTGAAACATGGCGGTGGCAGCGTCATGGTTTGGGCCTGAATTTCAGCTGCTGGTACTGGGAAGTTGCCGTTTATTGAAACAACAATGGACAAATTTAATTACCTACAGATCCTGAAGAACAATTTGTTGCAGAGAGAAATTGAATTTTCGATTTTACTAGGACGACGATCAAAAGCACAAAGCGGGTTTTGTGCAAACCAGGCTAATATACAACTGCCCACAGTTGATGACGCCGCCAGCACAGTCGCCAGACCTTAATGTTATTGAAAATGTGTGGTCTTTATTGGAAAATAACATCCGGAAACATCACATTAAAAAAAAACCACCTGAAAGAGATATTGAAAACGAAGTGAGCGAACTCCAACTATCACTCAAAAACTGGTCGCATCAATGCCAAACCACCTTAGATCTGTTGTGGACAACAAGGGCTATCATACCAAATAATAAAAATATCAAATATCATTAATTAATACGAAAAATTTATAAATAACAAGTGACTGCATAAAATAAGCTGTCATATGAAATTAAGCAGTATTTTCGGGTTTCTTAATTTTAAGCTTAATATATACTTAATATATATTTTTACAATAAATTAAGTTAATTTATTAAACTAAACATCTTGTTCTTTTAAGTAATACTATATTATTTTTTCTATATCTGTTAGTTTCGTTGTTAAGTATGCTCTGCATAAAATAAGCTGTGAGCCACTGTACATATATTAATGGACAGCGGAGATATTTGAATCGAAAGACCAAACTTTGATTTTCATGTCGTTTTTTTCTCATTCTTAGGTAACGATGTCTTATAAAAAAGTCGTTGTACTGAAAATTTCTACAATTTTGATTATATGTGAGTATTTTTGATGTCAAAATAACATAAAAATTTTAAAATGAAATACACAAAAAACTCCGATGCTAAAAAGTTTTATAATAACAAAATTACCGTTAGTTGACAAATTTCGGAGGAGGCGTGGCAAAAACTAAAAATGTAACATTTTAAGTTAGAATGCACTTAGTATACGTACTTAGTTTGAGTGAAATCCGTTGAGCCGTTTAGATTTGTATAAAGGTCAAACAAACAAACAAACAAACAAACAAACAAACAGAAAACACTTGCGCCTTGATTTCTTACACCTTGTTACAAATCTAATGTGTAACTTTTAAAATTATAATTTGTTTTAATTTGTTGATTAATTTTTTGTTATCGGTTTTTTACTTAACTTTTTAACTTTATCGAAATGTTTTTGTTTTTGTGAGTATAAATAAAGCTTTTTTATGAATACTTGTTTTTTTTTTCAAAGTACAGTAATTTTACTTTAAAAACAGTAAAATTTACTGGACGGTATAGTAATAAGACAAATTTGATGTAACATCACTGACTACGTATGACAATTGAGCAGCAATAACTTAATCTTAGTCATTTTAAAAATTATTATTTGCGCTGAAGAACTGGTGAGCTGGTTGGACCACAGCCAAGAGCACCATTTAACGATTTTTTAGCGATAATGGCACGCACAATAAGGGAAAACTACTCACAGCAAAATTTTTAATCTAACAGTAGATCGAAATATTGTCTGGAAAATCTGGGAAGACCTAAAACTATCTGCTTCAAAAGTGAAGTAAAGGAAGGTAGGGGAAGTCATACCCCTCAAAAACTATCCTCCGTGTGCTTCGTTAATGTGTAGTAAAGGAAGGTAGGGGAAGTCATACCCCTCAAAAACTATCCTCCGTGTGCTTCGGAAGCTTGACTTTAATGAGAGACTCAAGCGCAAGAAGCCTTTTAAAATTCATAAAATATCAGAAGTGCCGGTAAAAAAATTGCAAAGAAGCACTTGGATAAGAATTGTTGCTTTTGAAATACCGTCATAGTTGATGATGAATTTTTAGCATATATTTTTGTCTGAGATGGATCCTCAAATGTGTGGCATAGGCCAAAAATACAGCTGCAAGCAAAAATTCAAGGCTATAGTCAAACTTGGCTTCTTCACGTTAAGATTCTGACTAAAAAGATTTAAACTTTGTTTGCAATTTAACACAAGTCTACAACCCTCAAGCAACAACTTAGTCCTAACCGAGACACAGTAGCTACGTTATAACTCAATTCGCTATAAGATGGCTTTAACTAATATATAAATCTGAAAAAAGAAACAATTTATTAATAATTAAATTTAGACCAAGACTATTCACATATCTAATTAAAAGCAAATAAACACACATGATATGCAAACACAAGCAAAACACACATATACACATTAACGTATACTCGCAAAATATAGTCAAATAAATATTGCTCTTAATTTTATTATAATCTCATGTATGGGTTAAAAACATGCTTTAAGGCTGAATTAGAAATGAAGGTTTTCCCGTGCGTGTGTTCATATGTGGGTAGACTATTAATGAAGAACTAATTGCATTAGAGTCAATCCAAATGAAGTGATCTCAAAAAACGAAAGTTGGTCGCTCGACCATTTTTAAAAAAGTTGAAAAAATTATCAAATTTTGCTTAAAGTATTGGCATCTCAGAACCGTAACAAAAAAATTTGTTGTTGTTGTAATTTCAAAATGGCGGCCATATGTGTCTTGCTACCTAGAGCGATTTTTGCGTTTGAAAGCGTTTGCGGAAACTAACATTTCTCAGCTTGTATTATATACAGAATAATGAATCAAAAACCATGAAATTAAACACATTTTGAACTGTAATACTGTATTTAAAATGTGCTTCTTAAAAAGTATCTTTAAATAAAACAAAATATTCGAACTTTTTTGGTAAAAACGTTATATTTTGCATCTTTACGAATTTTTTTTTTATAGAAAGCAATTAGTAATTGACTTCAATTTTTTTTTATAAGTGCAATATAACAATTAGTTTATTCACAAATAATTTCAACTTTCTACTGTACTTAGTTTTTTTAATATAGCCTCTTAAAAATTGAAATTTCGAGAATTTTGTCAACTTTGGGGTCAAATATCTCAGGTGGGCACACGTTTAAAAATCTGAAATTTGTTCAAAATAAGGTTAACAATAGTAAATTCATTCAGTTAAAATTTCGAGTTGTATATTTGCTTTATTTGGAAGATACAGCCCTTCAAACTTCATGAAAATTCACTTTAAATAATATGTCTTTTTTTGGGATATTTTTAAATGTTTTTTCAATTACAAGCAAAATAAAACTTAAATAATGAAACAGTTGATATTAATAACTGAATGTAATCTCAAAACAATTGCGTTTTTTATTTTAATTAATTAAATTTAATCCTTTTTATAGAACACTCTTTTGCTTAACATAAATAAATTTTTGCAAATGTTCTGTAAATATATAAATTGTTGTGATTCCTGTTCTGAAAATAAAAGCAGAGAGAAAAGATAATAGAAAACAAAGTCAAATTTAAAAGAAAACTTATTTTTACCTGCCATGACATGCACACAATATTTAAATAAGTTTAATACATTTTACAATAATTAAATTTTGAATAACTGCTCTGAAAATAACAGAAGAAAGAAAAGAAAATAGTAAACATTGTCAAATGTTTGAAATAACTTATTTTAGTAACCTACCTATTTCTCTTTTGTGACTGGATGGTCCTCATATTCGTCGGACTTAGACGTTATAAAGCATCGCATTTTCGTCTCCGAAATTGGAACGAAACGGTGAAACTTTCGTGTGCCTTGAATTCGTTGGCAGTTTTCAAAACGATTATCGAGGATTTTCTTACGAGTGATTATTTCTTCTCCCTTAACATATGCATATGTAATTCCTTTAATGTTTTCTCTACAGTAAACAAACATATCCTCAGGAGTTAGAATTTGGTCAATTTCTGTCCTTTGGAGACTGGCCTTTGCAACTTCCCGTTTCGTAGTTCCTCCAACACCATCACATGCGTTCTTACCATGAGATGTTGCAAAAAAATTCCACTCTGCATCAAGTCCGAAATCGTTTTTATGATGGCAGATATTTGTGAAGTTTTTTTTGTTTTTGTATTGACTTGCAGCGCCATCCGAAAAGTAAATTATTTTTTTAGCAGCTGGTGCAGTATGTTTTATGTGCTTTATTAAACAGGATTGAAAAGTGTGAACTGCTTCTGTATTGTGGTCCATATGATCGCTTATAACACAAAAACATTGATTTAATACTTTGTTATGTTCTTTGTAATAATATACAAATGGGTGAATAGTTGCTTGCCGATTAACCCAGTGGTAGCTTTGTATTTCATCCTGGATTATGAAATTAAAGTTTTCAGCAAAATCTGCAAGAACAATGCATTCATTTGGGCTTAGTGTGTCCTTCTTTTCTCTTTGAAATTGCGCTTGAACCTTTGAGATAAAGTGATGTAACTTCATTGAAATAAGTTTTTCAATAAGCGATTGAAAGAAATCTTCTTTTGCTTGAACAACAGTTATCATTTCAGCTCGATCGGTCATTGTCCACTGTTTGTAAATAATATTGTCGGAGAGGTTTTCACTTTCATCTAAGTTTTTAAGCAGCCTCCACAGGGATTCCTGTCCTGGACATTTGTCGCATTTGTCCAACATACAGTTATAACCATTTATGTCACAGACAAGCATTTCAAGTAGGTCTTTATAGTCTTGTTTTATTCTATCAACCATGAGTTTTACGTTTTGGTGATAAACGCAAACACAGACACAGTGGCTACCCGATGATCCGGCAATGACGCACCACTTTGGTCTAAGTTCAATAAATTTTGATCTTCCAACCTTGCAATTTGGGTATTGTTTTTTAAATTCGACGAAGAGTTCATTTAAATTACAAAGTATGAGACGCTTCTGCTTCTGAACTTTTTTATCTTCAATTCTGACAGACACACAATCTTTCATACCTGGACAAAGGCGGCTATTTTCATCACGTTCGTAAAATTCAAAGACTAACGCTTCTATTTCGGGTGGAATGGGGACGCCCCTCTTCTTTTCCAGATCTGGAAGAATGCCCTGATCATTAACTAGATCTTTTGTAAGTTTTACAAGACGTTCTGATACGTTGAACTCAGAAGTAATTTTTTTAATTGACCATGATTTTGGTAACAAACTTATAATTTTAATCTTCTCTCCTTTTTCTGCCATAACACATTTATCCTTAAGTTTCTTAATCAGATCATCAAATTCATTAACAGGCTCTGCATTCTCCATGTTGTCTGCAATAACTTCATCAAAGGACTGCTCGAGGTTTCTTTTTAAAGCATTTGTAACTTTACCTATCTTCGATTTTATAGCAGAAACCCTTTTTTCTGAACTTAATTTTTGTATTTTAGAAGCAGGCGAAACTTCTAAAAGATCACAAACGGAGTCCACATGTTTGAGGTATTCAGCAGGAGGCATGTAATCTTTGCACTTATCATTTTCTGTACTTTCGGATGTTAAAAAGGCTTTTTGGTAACAATTAATGCAAAGGGATTTTCCAGGAACAAGCTCAACATTACCAATCACATGTTCAGATATATGCTCGAGACGAATTTCCCTTAGTCCTTTATTAATACTTTTCTTATGCATTTTAAACGGATCACTACAATACCGGCCGAACAAATGATGATACTTATCAATATACTTTTTTTCGTGGTAATTACATAAAGTAGTTACATCTTTTGAAACCCTATAATACAAAAGTTGTTGTTCTTCTTGACTAAACTGAATTATTTGCTTTAAATCACTTTGTAGAGGCCCATAAACACTTTTGTGGCACTCATCGTTCGTTAAAATTCCTATAGAGCAAACACTTTCCATTATAAGACTTTTAAACTAACTCAATATAATTATTTTGAACACTTAAGCAACCTTCTCTAAAAGAATTTTCAGACAAAGAAGAATCTTTTAAATTTATTTTGTACACCAGGCTTTATTTTGAATTGTGCAAGCCTTTTATTTTTCTATCGAAGTAAGCTGTGTAAGTTAGCACAAAATAAATTCTCAGAATATTAACTTATGAACTCATTTAAATAATGTGTGCATGTGATGGTAGGAAACAAAAAATTCGTTATTTTAAAAATTTTATTTATTATTTTGAAAGTGAATTTTCATGAAGTTTGAAGGGCTGTATCTTCCAAATAAAGCAAATATACAACTCGAAATTTTAACTGAATGAATTTACTATTGTTAACCTTATTTTGAACAAATTTCAGATTTTTAAACGTGTGCCCACCTGAGATATTTGACCCCAAAGTTGACAAAATTCTCGAAATTTCAATTTTTAAGAGGCTATATTAAAAAAACTAAGTACAGTAGAAAGTTGAAATTATTTGTGAATAAACTAATTGTTATATTGCACTTATAAAAAAAAATTGAAGTCAATTACTAATTGCTTTCTATAAAAAAAAAATTCGTAAAGATGCAAAATATAACGTTTTTACCAAAAAAGTTCGAATATTTTGTTTTATTTAAAGATACTTTTTAAGAAGCACATTTTAAATACAGTATTACAGTTCAAAATGTGTTTAATTTCATGGTTTTTGATTCATTATTCTGTATATAATACAAGCTGAGAAATGTTAGTTTCCGCAAACGCTTTCAAACGCAAAAATCGCTCTAGGTAGCAAGACACATATGGCCGCCATTTTGAAATTACAACAACAACAAATTTTTTTGTTACGGTTCTGAGATGCCAATACTTTAAGCAAAATTTGATAATTTTTTCAACTTTTTTAAAAATGGTCGAGCGACCAGCACTAGATCACTTCATTTGGATTGACTCATTAAATACATAGACACAAATACACACATAAAAGTAAAGGCTTTCTTTGAGTGTATGTGTTAGTCTCTTGAGCTGTGTAGCTTAATATGTTTTGACCCTAAATATGTCCTTTAAACATTTTCTTATTTTAAAGTTCAAGTCGTAATAGATAGATACCTACACTGAAAAAATCATTAAAATTTTCAAAAAATTTTTTAATATTTAGTTGTATTTTAAAAACAGAACTTTTAGAACTGCACACAGCTGAGAACAGTTTTCGTCAAAGTAATAGCAAATGTTTTAATTTGATTAAAAAACTGTCAAATTTGTGTAATTTTAAGATATACCAATTTTTTTCCGTGTATTTGTGTAGATGCTATTTCTTGTGCTAGCACTCCCCATCTTTATAAATTTCTCTAAATAAATTGTATGCCAAATCTTCGTGAGTGAACCTTGAGTTTATGTTCTTTACAAAGTACCTACTTGTTTTGTGCTTTGTTTCTAAGTGTGCGTGTATCCTGTTGGTGTGGTTGTATATAATTAAGCTCAAATATATAAGAGCTGTCGTTCATTAGCATACAACCTTAAATGTCACTTAAAATACAGTTAATTGTGCATATTTTGCTTATACTATTTAACGGTCTATACTTGAAAATATGCAAACGTTAATGCGTATGTGAGTGTTTACTGTAGTGCAAATATCTCTAATGTAGGCATGTTTGTGTGTTTAGTTAAGGTTAGTTTTAATGCTAATGAAAATGTTATTTTTATCTGACGAGTTTTCAGCTGATATATTATTAATTGCGATACGACGGCTGTTTGTGAAGGCAATCCAATTAAAAAAAATAAAACTTTTTTGCTTAACAACTTAATGTTAATATAGCACGGAGAGAAAAAAAATCAATCATTCTATGCTTGAATCAAGCAAATACGCAAAAGCGTAAATTTCTCAATTACAGCATTATTTTGCTAGAGTTAATAAAATTTAAAAAACATGATATTATGAAAAAAGTTAAATTCAAGGAACATTTGCTTAAGAATCCAGAATATGTTTTCTAGATTAAAGTCTGATATTTGGTTGAAGTGAAAAATTTTGCTCGATGCATGTACAAATTTCCCTGCGAATTAGAATAATTGACTTGATTTAAAAATGTGTTTTCCTTGTATTGAGAAAAATTTTCTTGATTTAAGTAAACTAGTTACTGAAAACTAGAATAATTTGTTGATTTGAGAAATTTCTTTTCCTTTATATATTGTTTTATAATTCCGAAAAATATGTATAACACATGTTTTTGTTTCATGGGCTCAAGGTCCAATCTTTTTGTTAAAAAATAAACGTTTTGTTTTCATTTTAAAAAATTTTTATTTTATTTACAACAATGGTAGACGGATACCTCAACAAAATTAAAATCAACGAAAGAGGCAAAGCAGTTTTGCGAACAGTGAAGGTGCCAAAAAAATTCCTAAAAGATCATGACTACAAATTAATTTTGAATTCTGACAGAGGAAACGTAATGGTTGCAATGAATAAGGATTAATATGACAAACAAATAAGGGGTTTAGTGAGAGATATTGGAACGAATAAAATTATAAAAGGGACCCTACAGCCACATTACAAAAAAAAAACAAAGAGTTTTGCTAATATATATTTAAAAACAAGCACATAACAACAACTGAGTAAAAAGCATCTTAACAAATGCAGCAACAGCACCGAGAATTTTTGGATTGCCAAAAATACTCAAGAATAACAGACCACTTGGACGCATCTGCTCTTCTACTGGTTTACTATCATACAGACTCTGCAAATCACTTGACAAAGATTTTAAAAAACATAACAAAGAACTCAACATACAACATAAGCATGATTTTAAAAGAAAATTTTTACGATGCACACATTTATGATGATGAAGTCATAATATCATTTGACGTAATCTCCCTTTACCCAAGTAAACCTATAGACCTAGCCATAAACGTAACTGGTAAACCCGTGTAGCGTTAAAACGCCAAAATCAAACATACCAAGATTTTATTTTAAGCATAGAAAATTTTAAGAATAGATTTTCAACTAATCAAAATTGAAAAGAAATTTATTTTGGCCTTTTTGCAATATACGCGGTATTGCACGCTTAACGACGAAATAATGTTAGCATATTTAATTTCATACCCAAATTAATTTTAAATATATAGGAGTCAGAATATTTATTGATTTTCAGTTGAAAAATGCTTGAACAAAAATGTTTCATTACCAGTTTCCAATTTCTTATTAAAATCTTGTGTAAATTTTTAAAAATTAAAAAAATTTTCCGACCAACAGCTTAGAAATCTTTTTTCAACTGTAAGAAACCATTCCAGTATCACTTTGAAATTGAATACATCAATTCATAGCTTTAGTTTTGAAATTATAAAAGATTATTCGTTAGTATAACAGTTTCATAGCTATTAGCCGATAGGTGGCGCTAAATACCTCACATATATTTAGGCATATCGAGGGCGATTTTTCAAAACGTGCTATTTGCATAATCACAATTTTTCAGGAGAGCAAAAATACTGTTTCTTTAGTTAATGTAAAGAGTAAGAACTAATCTTTCTTCTACAATATTATTACAATAAAATGATTGTAGAAATAATTTTTCACTTTAAAATAAATATAATACATGACAACTAAATCAGCGACCACATTGCCATCAAAAACTCATTTTCGACAAAAGTGCAAATAGCACGTTTTGAAAAATCGCCCTCGATATACTGAAATTAAGAAGAGAAAAAGCAACATAACAACAACAACTATATGCAAACTTTAGCTCGCTATAACTTAAGAAATATGAGTTTTTATGAAATAAAAAGTCCAGTTTGCACATCTAGAGGTCTAAACCTATCAAACCATACTAAAAATATTAAGATTGGACTTGTACTTAAAAAGCCTTACGCTGGACAAAATTTGCGTTTGCTTAATGTATATAAGATTAATCAAAAATGGACAAACATCAGTAGACACACAAAAATCACAAAAGCAAAATTTATGGACATGCTCAAGTTTTGTATCCAGGACAACAACTTCTTCAAGCTACAGAACAAATTTATAAACCACTAAAAGGCATGCCCATGGGATCACCAGCATCACCTGTAATCGCCGACATCGTCATGCAGGAACTTTTGGACACAGCACTGGAGACATTGAAGATAAAACCTAGACTAAGGACGAAAAACGTGTATAATCTCTTTACAATAATCAGAATAGACCATATAGAAATGACTTTAAACGCACTCCACAATTTTCACAAACACATAAAATTTACCATGGAAATTGAAAATGACGGAAAACTTACAAAGTTAGACACATTTATATTAAGACTAGACAACAAATTAAAATTTAACTGGTATCAGAAACCTATGGTATCAGGACGCTTAGTTAATTTTTATTCTAAACAACCCAAACGGGTAATAATAAATAAAGGGTATTCACAATTCTGTGGTATCGTGGTATTGCGGTTTTTTAACCATAGCTGAAAACCATAATTATGAGCACCCTTTAAAATAAAATTTAAAAATAGTTGGCAACGCCACCTAAAATGTAAACAAACAGATGTCAAAGTAAGCAGCTGTTTTATTTTTTAGCAAAACTAAAAATGCCGAAGCAAAGTGAATTGGAAAAAATAATTAACGCTTTAGAGCCTGAACAGAATCAAAAATCGTTGTTGTTGGAAAATACATGCAAAATACGCAGCTTGTTTTCTGCAACGATAAATCGCAGACTTAGAATCTATGCTATTTCAATCGTCGGTCGCAACGATTTTTGATTCTGTTCAGGCTCTTATACGTGAAAAACGCTTACGACTTAATGATAGCCGACGCAGGTAAATGAGCATACATTTATGATTCAAAATAGTTTTGCATTCAGTCTTTTGCAGGGACGGAAGATTGGGAAGAACTAACAGAAATATTCGTCACTGACTTGCTTCTACTGTTAAGTAATCGCAGGAGTGTGCATTTAGATGTTCCCAAATTCAGTGTGTGGACACAAAAGGTTTTGCAAAGTTTTGATGAAGACAGATACCGCCAAATGCTACGTGTGACTACAATGGAGTTCAAACATATTTTAGCTTTAATCAAAAATGACGAAGTTTTTGAAAATAAAGGAGCTGCCCCTCAACTACCTGTTGCTCTTCAACTGCAAATTACTTTATTCCGAGTTGGAACTAATGGGGGCGGTGCTTCGATTCGGAAAATCGCAACAATTTTTGGAGTTGGTGATGGTGTGAGCATTGATATTGCAACCACACTAGTTTTTAAAGCGATAATTCGATTGAAATCAATTTTTTTATTTTGCTCTCTCCTTCCGAAAGGTTTAATATGGTTACACTATGAATGAATGAGCTGCCAGGGTGCATCGGCTATATACATAGATGGTACGGAAATAAAATTGTCAGAAACACCTAAATTACACCATGAACTCTTTTTTTCAAGGAAGAGGCAATATGCTATTAAAATGCAAGCAGTGTGCGACAACGATGGTAGAATTCGACACGTTACCGTTGGTTATCATGGCAGCGTCCACGATGCAAAAATATTTACAAACTGTTCATTAAACCAGGCACCCCAACAATTTTATACCGATTTTCAATGGATTGGAGGAGACTCAGCATATCCTCTAAGCCAACGTTTAATAACGCCATTTCGTCAAAATAGTAACGAGCTCACGATTGAATTGAGAAACAATTTTAATAAATACTTTTCCAAGTATCGCGTTCGAATAGAGGATTGTTTTGGGCAACTAAAGGAAAAATTTGAAAGTCTCAAAGAGTTAAAATTACAAATTAAAAACGAGGATGATCACAAAAAGGGTTGCGAGTGGATTCTAGTGTGCTGCATTTTATTTAAAATTTTGAAAGATTTTAGTGACCCTCATGAAGTTGACAGACGCTGCACGGATAGTATAAGTTATCCGCAAGAATTCTTAGAAAGTACCAATATGAGAGTCACTCTAACATACTTTCTACAAAATAGACATAATTATGAAAACAAAATAAAAATCGTATATTTTATTCCAAAACTTATTAATATTCATTTATATTTTTTAAATAAAATAAAAAAAACATAAAAATAAAGACTTTTTTATTATACTTTTAATACTTTCTCTTTAACTCAAGCTCTTTCATTGCTAGTTTTTCTTTTAATTGTAATTTTCTTACTGCAATTCGTTCTTTCATTTCAAAATCTTTGAGCATTTTTTCTCTCTCCAACTCAATTTCAAGCATTTTTTTATTTCTCGTTACTTTCTATTTCTCTTTCTTTAAGTTTCAGCTCTTTTATACGCTCTTCTTTTTCAAAATTAAAATGTTCCTGCTTTAAATCAATTTCAGTATTTTTGAAGCGGAGTTCTTCCTCCATTTTTGGAGTTTCTAGATCTAATTGCTGTTTTTTAATTTCGAGTGGACTTGAGTGGACTTGCAACACATCTGCGACTCCAGTTCGTGAATATATGCCCTTCCGGCCTTGTGTTGGAATTTTTTCATTAAATGTTGTTGAACTAGAAGACTCTAATATAGACTCTTCGCAAATATTTTTATCAGATGCTCTAATTTCAACTAAGGATTCATCGTGTGTGGTATTTAAAACATTTTCCGATTCTAGATACTCTACTGAGTTCTCAAAGAAATCATTTTCAGAGTCTATGATTATTTCAGCTATTGAGGGCTCTCTGTTGTTAAATATTTCATCCAGATCATCAAAAAAAGGACACATTTTTTAAATTACATCTGCAAAAAAGTAAAATAATTCAACTCTTCAAGGGTGTCACAAACGTTTGGGACGAACTAAGCATACGCTTGGCCTTTAATACTTTCACCTTCCCTTAAGGTTCCTTCGCCAGTTTTGTTTTCCCATGCTTTGGCCTTGTAGTAGGAGGTTCTCCATTTCTTCACCTTGTATCGTACAAGCTTCCATTCTCTTTGTAGTTGCATTTCTTTAATAAATTTTTTATAAAAAAGCTGCGCTGTTGGCTTCTGTAAATTAAAATTTATTTGGCATCGGAAACCATCATAACACCTTTTGCTTGCCTCAAATGGTCTGTTCTCCTTTAAAAAGTGCATAAGACTTTTTTGCTCCTCCTCAGTCCATTTGTGATTGGGAACCTCTCGCTTTCGCTTTTTGTTATTCTGCAAATAAATGAACTTTCCAATTTGATATTTTTTATTAAAATATCGCTGAAAACTTACATTTTGAGCTTCATCCATTTTTGCAATTAAAAAATAACTGGCAACTGATCAGCTGTTGATGGGACTTTAAAAACCACATTCGTTAAACATACCATTGGACTATTTAAAATTACCACACTTTTGGTCTTAAGAGCTTTCATGTAAGACAACAAAAAATATAAAAACCGCTTGGTAAAGTGTGGTATTAATACCACGGGGTTTTTTAACCACACTGAAAACCACGCAATTGTGAATACCCTTATACAGTTATAAATTTCATTAAAACCGTTCTAGACATCAGCGACACAGATTTCTTTGCAAATAATATAACTAATATTCTTTAATAATAGTCTTTTCCTAAAAAGACAATCAAAGAGCTAGTCCAAAAATATAAAATCAGAAGAAACAAGAAAGACAGAAATAAAACAAACGCTAACAATTACAAATCCTCGGCTTATATTCCCGGTTTATCTGAGAAATTTATTAAATCCAATTTGTATGACAAAGACAAAACGTAACTATCGCTCTAAAATCGAACAACACAGTACAACTTTACAGTAAGACCATCAAATAGGCAACGTTACTTACAAAATTTCGTGTAACGGTGACGGGTCCAACGTACAATATGTGACCAAATATATGTTGGGATTACTAAAAGTAAACTAGGGACAAGAACAGCTTAACATAAATCAGACCAAAAAATGTGGCGACAATCCGACAAAAAACAGCACTTTCGGCCCAATCTGCAAAACATAAACATTCATCCAACTTTTACAATGCACAAATTTAGGAGCAAGAGACAAACTACTGGAGACGATACACTTTAAAAATGCTCCAAATCATAAACGTTCCACAAGAAAAGAGACTTAACTGCAAGACAGACACTGACAATTGCGCACATATGTCTTTTTGCTTCCGGTTTGCACTGGAAGTTATTGTTGCATCCTCGACCTGGCCTGACGGGTTGAGAACAGCGCCCATAATGACCGTGAGCTAGTCGGTGTCATTCAGGCCAGGTACGATACCAAGGGACGCTTGTAACAATATGTCTTTTGATGGTGTCCCAAAAGAATATTATTTTTCGAATTTAATAGTTGCTCAAACTTTGTTCGAAGGCTTATGAGGTCAAGTACTTTAGAGATTTTTTTCAGACTTTTTGGAAGAGGTTAAGAGGTGGCCGCTAATCGGTTTTTCCCTAAAAATAAGGTTTTTCTGAGATTTTTCGAATTCGAAGCAAAAGTTGGTCAATAACAGACATTTTCTAAGACTTTGAGTAGTCATCTTCAGAGACAATTAATTGTTCAAACTTCATTTTAATGTACATAAATCAGAAGTTTTCGCAAGTTTTTATGTCATTTAGGTGTCATATATCGCATTTTTTCGTGAAATTATGGAAAAATTTTAAAATAACGGTTCAGAACTTTTAAAAATTCCATCAAAATGAAAAAATGTAGTGATGCAGTTTGAATTATGGTAAAATTTTCAACAATTTAAAACAAAATAATTTTGATGTTAAAAGCTTTTCGCCTTTTGATGTTAAAAGCCTTTAAAGCTTTTTTCGTTGCCTGAAAATTTTTCGAATCTTAACAAGGCATCTTATTTCATTCAACAAAATACTGTGAACATTTTTAAGCATCGGTACGTAACAATATTATAAACTAGTTAAAAAATTATTTGGGACCTTTATTTAACAGTAGATTTGCCTTCGTTAAAAATGAGAAACGTATGGCTTGTGGGTAAAATGAATGATGGCTTTACCTCTGCCCAGTCGCCGACAAAACAGCAGGTTCTTTAAAGATTTTTCAATTTACATAAAACAGACAAATACACAATTTCGAAGAGAGCCCAAAAAGCAGCAGAGGAATTTAGGTTCGCACTACGTGGTCTTCCCGGTTCTGACAGTTTCAACTTACCTCCTTATGCAGACCGCCTGAAGTTGATTAACATGCAATCTCTTGCAAAACGAAGAGAAGTTGCAGATGTACTCTTCATTCATCAACTTGTATGCGGTACCATTAACTGCCCTGCACTACTCCAATTAATATCCTTTAATACCAACCCACGTAACCTTAGGTCTATTCCTCTCTTCCACCTCAACTTCCATCGCACCGACTATGGTTGCAGTGAACTTGTAACCAGGATGCTTCGTGTAACTAACAATTTGATCAGCGAATTTGATTTTCATCTGAGCAGATCTCGACTCCGAAATGCCTTTCTAAACTCCAACGCCACTTCTTCTTAACTCCAACGCCATTTTTCCCCCTCTATAATTTTTTTCTTACAATTAAGATATGATACATATTCCCTGTTAATTATTGTAAGTTCCCTTTATTACTTTTCTCTCCGTATTTCCCTTTTGGCGTGTTCTTATAATTACGTTTTTCTGGTGGGCGGATTACGCCCACCACGAATTGGATATCTTTCGAACACTAAAACAAGGGAAGGAGAGAGAAAAAAAAAATAAATAAATAAACCCTGTTAGAATAAGATTAGTTCTTAGTTAATCAGCTTGTATTAAGCTTAACGAATAAATAAATAAAAAATAAATAAATAAATTTAAACGGAATACATGTCAAGAGGCCCACAACATTGCACGGGTTATAATAAAACTACACGCAAAGTGGAAACATTTACAAAAGAACAAACCTAAACAGAACAAGATGACGCTCGAGAAACAAACTTTTTTGGGGCACCCGTGGTACCTACCCGGGAATTTAGCTGCCTTAGCCTTATTTGATGAGCGCATAGAAACCAAATCTTTGCGGTTAACGGTAAAAAATCTTAATACGCCAAATAATGAAAACGAGCTTGTACAAGCCAATGTAACACAAAACATGCCAAAAAGTAAGCAAATCCAAAATTTTATTTTTAAAGCCAGTCTTTCTTTTTTTGAAGCCTGCAATATTTCAATTGATTTTTTACAACCCGACCCAGAAGAATGGAAAAGCAACATACCGTTTCAGGAAGCAAAATACATTATACAACAGTTGCAAGTAGTAAATGATGCCGCAGAACGTGGTGTCTCACAACTTCTGAAACAGACTTTAAAAATCTTTTACAAGGCAAAGAGCTACATCGTAAGGAAAATATATGATTTTTAACCAAAAGTAAAGATTTGTCTTATTTTTTTTGTGGATTTGGTGGTAACCTGTGGAAAGAATACGTTTTTATTTTCGACTTCCTCGACTAGCTGATTATTAGAGTAGGTTTTTGGACGCTCTTCGAAATGGTGTATTCGTCTGTAACTTGAAAAATACACGTCTCATTTTTATCCCAAAGGTCCCAAATAATTTTTTAAACTAGTTCATAATAATGTTAACCTACCGATGCTTAAAAATGTTCACTATGTTTTGCTGAATGAAATAAAATGCCTTTTTAAAATTCGAAAAGTTTTCAGGCAAAGAAAAAAGTTTGAAAGGCTTTAACTTTGAAACGGCAACAGTAATATCAAAAATATTTATTTTAAATTGCTTAGAATTTACCCATTATTCAAACTGCATTACTAAATTTTTACATTTTAACGGAATTTTTAAAAATTATAAAGCATTTTTTAAAAAATTTACGAAAATTTTACGAAAAAATGCAATATGTGACACCCAAATGACATAAATATTTGCCAAAACTTCTGATTTATGTACAGTAAAGTAAAGTTTGTACATTTGTCTTTCGAAATGACGACTCAAGACTTAAAAAATGTCTGTTATTGACCAACTTTTGCTTGGAGTTCGAAAAATTCCGAAAAACCTTATTTTTCGGGAAAACCGATTAGCGCCACCCAAAACCTCTTCCAAAAAATCCAAACTTAATACTTGACCACATAAGCTTGCAAAAAAAGCTTGAGCATAAAAAAAATTTATTTTTGGGACACCCTAATATGTATATACAGAAAGTACATAGAGAAACTAACTTGACAAGTTGACGAGAAAACATGTAGACGTGGTTTTTAGGGCTAATTGTTTTTAATTTATTCCGTTTTTTTTAAAAAATTTTATAATTGTGAATTAATGTTTAATATTTTCCATGTTAAATGTTTATCTTATATATATTACGCAAACGCAAATTTTGTCCGGCGTAAGGCTTTTTAAGTACAAGTTCAATCTTAATAACTTTGGTATGGTTTGGTAGGTTAAGACATGTGGATGTGCAAACTGGACTTTTTATTTCTTAAAAATTTATATTTTTTAATTTGTAGCGAGTTAAAGTTTGCATAATATTGTTGTTGTTATGTTGATTTTTCTCTTATTAATTTCAGCATGTGCCTAAAAATATGTGAGATATTTAGCGCCACCTATCGGCTAATAGCTAAGAAACTGTTATACTGACCAATAGTCTTTTATAATTTCACAGCTGAAACTATTAATTGATATATTCAATATCAAAGTGATGCTGGAATGATTTCTTACAGTTGAAAATAGATTTCTAAAATATTGGTTGGAAAATTTTTTAATTTTTAAAAATTTACACAAAAATTTAAAAAGAACTTAAAACTGGCAATGAAACATTTTTGTTCAAGCAGTTTTCAACTGGAAATCAAGAAATATTGCTACTCCTGTGTATTTAAAATAAATTTGGGTATGAAATTAAATATGCTAACATTATGTCGTCGCACAATGCACTTTTTAGAGCAGTTATCTGTCCAAAAATCTATAACTTTTGAACCAGTCAATATTTTTTAATGCAGTTTTTTCAATGTAATATTTAATCCTTTAACTAACTATAACTAAAATAAAAAGAATCATAAGTCTCACGATGATTTTTTAGGGTGATTATAAACACATGCAAGTAAGGGTAAAATTTTCGCTGACTTCACTGATCAGCAAATTGGATAAAAATCGTTATTTTTCAACATTTAATTAAGTTTTTTGAAGTTTTTAGATCTATTGACTCCAATAATTAAAATAATATAAAAATAATCAAAGCTGTTTGTAAAATATTGGCTGTAAAACATTTTGTATTTTTACACCTTTTTAAAATTTTAAATAAAAATGTTTTAAGTCTTTTTAATTATACCTTGACTAAATAATAATACCATGATTTAAAACAATAATTATACCATGACGATTTTACAGGGTGACTATAACATGAACAAAAAATTAAAACACAGTACACAATTTCAAATATAGTAGAAAGAAATTCTGATCTCTTTTGTTTTTTAGTTTTCAACTAATAAATCTTTAATACCTTCATTTTCATCGACGCTTTCTGTTTCTCTTTTATTTTTTACCTCGTGATGTCGTAATGATGTTATAAGTAGGTCCAAAGATATCATAAGCATCGTCATTAAATTCGTATTTTGATGTTCTCTATTATTTTTTCTTGTATGGCTTAGCCTATAATTTTTATAGTCTTTGTTTCTGGATTCTTGTGCCTCTTCCGATAACTCGCCAATTGGGAAGAAATGGTACTTAATTATTTCTCTCCCATACCAAAATACCTTATGAAGAGTTGGTGTAAGATTTCTCCAACTATATAATTGTTTGTATAAAGTTTGGATCTCTGAAGCGAATTTTCCAAATTTTTCAGCATCGATTACTTGCCGTGAATTTATGGCATATAAAATTTTTTTGAACCCGTACAAAAGATCGGCATTAATTTTAGTTATTGCTGTTGTTGTTTCAACCTCTTCAAATATTCTCCTAACAGTGCTGCCATCGTTAGTATTTCCAAATCCTTGCTTAGAAAAATCAACTCGTAGACCACTAATATTTTGAAACTTCACTTGAATTATTTTTTTTCTTTAGCTATGAACTCATTTCTAATGATTCCTCTATCATGGGCATTCTTATTTTTAAATTCAGAATTATTCTGTTTAAATTTTTAAAATTCAATTTCATATGCAATCTTTAAACAATGCTCCATGAACCGTATTCTTGCATGTAGAGGTGAAAGTCCCATTTCATACATACTTTCAATATCCTCAAAAACCAATTCATCGATATTATTAAATTGCTTTTGAGTGGCATGGCAAAACGGTGCAAGACCTGGTTGATTTATTTCCTAATAACAATTTAATAGCACTATATACTAAAAAAATTCATTATTTGCTTATTTAGTATTTAAAATTTTCCTGATATTGCCTGTGCAACTTTTCCATCAACCATTGTTAACTTTAAATCGTGATTTATTTCCACTCTTTTACCATTTTTACATAGATACTCCGTTTTCATTAAGCTTTTAATTTAATTTTTCATAAAACTATGTTTATCTATAATTAGCTCTTTTGTTTCTTTCAAATAAGAAAATTCAACAGGACGGCAATATTGCACTGATCATTTTTTCACACTTCCACCCAATTTCGTGTATTTTTTAAGTTGAAGCTAAGTCCACTATTACTTTAAGAGGCACCATTGAAATCATGAACATGTTGGAATCACACTGTTCCTTATCTTAATATAAATGAATTTTTTCATCAAAGAGATTTAAAGGGTATTAGTAGTAAATCAAAACGAAAAAGTCTACTGAGGGGCTATCCTAGTGTTACTTATTTTTTTAATGAATCTTGTAAATTTTGAAAACAATTGGTTGAGTTCTTATTGTATCATTTAGAAAAGAAAAGTATACTTATTTTGAATTTTTACACTAGTATAGCCGCTTATATGTATATTTCAACAATTTTCGAAAAAAATATTGCAACTAAAAAATATTGTTGCATTTAGAAATAATTTTAAATTTTCCAAAACCATCTGTGCAGTACTATGATCCTCAACCGCCTATGAGTTAAACTTTAAAAAAACAAACTACGTGATTTTGAAGAATAACTTGTCTAATATAAACTGGAATTCTATTCTAAATATTAATACAAAAAGTTTATCTTCTCAGAGTCTTGATGATGCGGTATATGCGTTTAATAGAACGCTCAATGATTGTTTTCTTAAGGCTGTTCCGCAAAGGAAACCCTCTTTGACATCGGGTCCGGTATGGTACACAAATGAATTAAGAAAAATGAGAAACTTGAAATCTAAATATACTATAAAAAATATCAAAAAAACACATAACATATGCGATTTTGGATGCTATACCTCTATTAAATACAGTTACCAACAGCTATGCAAACAATCCTATAATATCTACTTAACAAAAGTAAAATTAAATATCAAATCTGATGCTAAATCCTTCTGGAACTTTGTTAACACAAAACGTAAGATTGATTCCTATCCTTCTTTTATGAAGTATAATTCTGTTGAGTCTGATAATGATAATAGTATTTGCAATCTTTTTGCTGACTTTTTCCAGACGTCTTATTCATCATCGTCGTATGATTATTTAAGTTATCCTTTCAATATTCAATCTGGGGATATTTATTTCCCAATAATTGACACAAACACAGCCTTATCATTTTTAAAAAATATTAAATCATCATATAAAAGTGGTCCTGATAACATACCTTCATGTATATTAAAATACTGCTGTGAAGAATTAGTAACTCCAATCTCTTTACAATTTACTTCATCATTAAAATCCTGCTATTTTCCTGCAGCCTGGAAGCATTCATTTATCATTCCGCTGCATAAATCCGGAAATAGGTCTTTAATTGATAACTACCGTGGCATCGCAAAATTAAGCGCTTTGCCTAAACTTTTAGAGGCAATTGTTACATCACGACTATCGCATAGCGTTAAATCTTTAATGTCTCCTTTCCAACATGGATTCCTTTCTGGAAAATCCACTGTTACTAACCTTCTCGAATTTACATCAAAAACTATAGAAAACTTTGGAAAAGGCATGCAGACTGATGTTATTTACACGGATTTTAGCAAAGCTTTTGACGTTGTAAATCACAAACTATTGATCTTAAAATTACATTGGATTTCCTATACCGTTGGTGAAGTGGATTGAATCTTACTTAAGCAATAGAGCACAGTCTGTTATTTTTAAGCTCAAGAAATCACATGAGTTTCCTGTTACTTCAAGAGTACCTCAAGGAAGTCCTCTTGGGCCCCTTCTGTTTCTACTTTTTATAAACGATTTGCCATCTGTCACAATGCATTCTAGCATCTAAATGTTTGCTGACGACGTCAAACTCTTCCTTTCTTTTAAAAATGATAATGACGCTGTATTTTTGCAAGCCGATATTGATCATCTTCATAACTGGTGCAAAACGAACCGTATGAACGTCAACATGAAGAAATGCAAGCATATGTCTTTCTCGCGCAAACCACCAATTAAACGTACCTTCAAAATTTGTGGATATCCATTGGAGTCCTTAGATATTTTCAATGATCTTGGAGTTACAATGGATCCAAAACTACGCTTTAATATTCATGTAAATAAAATAATAAATAGAGCAAATAGTACTTTAGGATTTATTAAACGTTGGGCAAAAGAGTTTAATGGTCCATTCATAACGAAAACCTTATTCACTTCTCTAGTGCGGCCTATCTTAGAATACGCTTCAGTTGTTTGGTGCCCACGATACGATTGTTACATAGACGCCATTGAATCAGTGCAGAAACAATTTCTTTTGTTTTGCTTAAGCTATCATTATTGTAATACTGATTTTCACTTACCATCTTATGAATATCGGTTACAACTCTTAAATCTTCCTTCTTTAAAAAATCGGAGAATTATGATAAATGCTTGTTGGATTACAAAACTTTTACATGGATATGTCAACAGTCCATATTTATTGAGTAAAGTATATTTTAATATTCCCCTTCGTCCTAGAAGATCTTTTGAGTTACTCCACATGAACTTTTGTAGAACTAATTATTTGCAAAATGAACCTCTTAGAAGCGCTTGCGGTGATTTTAATTTTGTATCTGATGTTATATCCTTAAATGAATCCATGGACTCAATCAAACATAAAATTAAAGATTACCTGCAGTACCGTAGTTGATTATGTAAAGTTCTTTCAAACATATATCTGATGCATCTGGTGATTTGTAAACACATTAATATAACAATCTAAATGGATAAATGGACCTAAGCGTAAAATGGAAAATTTTGGTGAATAAACATCTAAATAATCTGAATGGACCTAAACCTGGGATCTTCTGTTGCCTCATATCTTCATGATGATTGTAACTACACTTGTCGACGGTACCGTTGTGTCTTGGGTCTTTTTACCTCTTGAAACACTACGTTAGATCGATCTGTAATATATTAATATGAGTGGCCGATAAGACCTAGTTTGTCTTGGTGCCTGCGTTCGCAACTGGTTTTCTTTATTTTATGAAAATTGGTTTGGTGAAGTTGACCTAGTTTGTCGAGTAACCACCCTGTCAAGCCAGGATTTCACCGGCTTCAGGGAGACAGAACGATATATATTATATATATACCTATTGGAGTGGTGTCTTATTGGGTATGAGACCTTGTTTATCATACGACTCCGCCGTATACAAAAATTGTTGCTGACTTGACCTTGTTTGTCTTGAAAATGCAACCCTGCTATGCTGTCTGATTTTATCGATTTTTACTTAACTTTTTTTCTATTATTTTTTATACTTTAATAAAATTATATACTTTAAGCAATTTACTAAAACTTTTTAGTTTGTTAATAATACATTATTTCATTCAGAATCATACCTTATATTTTTGAATTGTATTAAATATCTTATTTTATCATTTTAAATTTGCTATAAAACCTGTTAAGGTTAAGCAATCAAGTAAATAAATAAATAAATAAATAAATTTCAATATTGTTTTTTTTTATTTCACTGTTTATCGTTTAGATAAAGACCCATCACACTCGCTGAAAAAAATATTTTACCTAGCCTCTGTTTGTATTGAATTTGCCCTGAAGACCCATCACAGCCCCACTTAGAGAATAACGTCAAATATGTAAAATCATTTTCTACTTCGAAATTAATTGAATCTAAAATGCGTTTGGCAGTGTGGTTCAAAATGAGCAAACGAATTTTCGCAGATATATTATTCACTGACATTTTTTCAGGGACGCAAGATTGTTTTCCGACTTTCAAATCTTCAAGAGTAGGGAGCCCATGATAATGCTTCTTAATTAAAGACAATCTCAATATTTTATATGGCCGTTACGTTATCCCGAGGTCCATATGTAATGCAATTGCTTCTTCTATAGTGAAGGCTTGGCACTTCATATCAATTGCTGTAAGGACTTCTTTCTTTTTCGCTAATTTTTCATAATAATCATTTAATAAAGCTTCAAATGCAGTAAATTTATCAAATTGTCGTAGACTTCGTAAATGATGCTTAAGGATATTAAATGCTTCATTTAAGCTTATATCTTCAGTATGATGATATACTTTTTGCGTTTAGTCTACTAAATCTGTTGAATCTTCATAAGATTTTTGTAGGCGTCCTCTTCTTAAACTGGATATTGGATTTTCGACTTCCGTAGATAATGATAAGTTCGTTCTATTTTTTTTAGTTAAATTTAAATTAGATACCATAAGCTGTTTTCATATTTTTTTAAAAAAGTTTTCCTAGAGTGGTTGCATTTCTTCCAAATTCTTTTAAATGATTTATAAAAGTTGTTTACTTTTTCACTGTCAATAAACTTATTGTCGACATCAATATTTAACTTCATGCAAACTTTTTCACATAAAACACAAAGAACGTCAAATTCAGATTTTTTTTTGGTTTCATGGATATCTATGCAAAAATTGCAAAGATTTATAATATTAATAGCATAATTATTTAGTTTATATATTAAAAATATTCTTTATGTATACTTTTCTTCAACTTTGAAACACTTGCTGTCACTTTTAAATTGCATTTAGCGGATCTTAATGCGGTACACTTGTAGGGTTAGCTACAGTCACTCACAGCTTATTTCGTTTGAACGTGCAATTGTATATGAAAGCACCATAACTTCTCTTTCTTATATTTAAGCTATAAATAATTTAGCGAAATAAAATTTTAATGTCTTGCTCATTCTAACTGTAAAAAAGTTTTAAAAATTTTTCGCTCTAAATGCTAGAGAGAAGTAGAAAAACACTAAATATGTTGATTTACCGCACACAGCTTATTTCGTTTGTCGCGTAAGAATTCGCTCTGGGAGTAAAATAACGGTATTTTCCAACTATGAAAAAAATGTTGGATTCTTCTTAAGTAGTAGATCACAGTCCAGAGCTAAATTAGTGTTATATCACTGTTTTTCACAATGGGACGTCGTACATCTGTTGAACTTCGAGAATTAATTGTTAAACATTATAAAGAGGGGAAAACTCTCAAAAAAATTGCTGAAATTGTTAAACTGAGTGTATCTACAGTGCAGTATATCATTCAACGCTACGTCCGTGAAACCGCATTCTTGATAAAGGACGACGTGCTCCAAATAAGATATTTACAGAAAGCGATGAAAGGTGGATTATAAGAAAAATCAGAAAAAATCCTACTTTAAGTGCTCAAAGCATAGCCAACGACGCTGAAAATTTATTGGTTAAAAGCTGCAGTACGGAAACCATTCGCAGAATCCTAAGAAAAAATGATTTCCATGCCCGAACAGCACGGAACAAGCCATACATTAGCCCAAAAAATAAAAGTATCAGGCTAGTCTTCGCCCAAGACCACGTCGGCATGGATGAATCGTTCTGGAACACTGTTATATTCGCCGATGAAAGCAAATTTAACTTATCCATATAAGTTATATGGATCTGATGGTAAGTCGCTTGTGTGGCGTAAACCTAAAACCCAGCTAGAACTAAAAAATTTAAAGAGTACAGTGAAACATGGCGGTGGTAGTGTCATGGTGTGGGGCTGTATGTCGGCAGCAGGCGTTGGAAATTTAGCCTTTATTGACACTACAATGGACAAAAAAGCATATTTGAAGATTTTGCAAGATAATTTACTCCAAAGTGCTGATAAATTGGGTATAAGACGCATCTTCAGGTTTTACCAGGATAACGACCCCAAGCACAAATCGAATGTGGTAAAGTCATGGTTGATATGTAAGTGTCCTCACGTTGTTAAAACTCCTGCCCAATCGCCAGACCTTAATGTGATAGAAAATTTTTGGCATATTCTTGAGCTGAATATAAGAAAACACCCAATTACCAGCGCCGAAACCTTAAAATCAGCTTTAAAAACGGAATGGGAGAAAATTTCACCGAATTACACTCAGAAACTGGTTTCATCAATGAAGTCCCGATTACAAGCAGTAATAGACAGTAAAGGCTTACCAACCAAATACTAGTATTTGCCTTAGTCTTAATGAAAAACTTAAACTATGAATTTATTTTAAGTTTCTCTACCAAAAACGAAATAAGCTATGACTCCATAAGTTAGTAATGTCAAAGAGTTCTTATAATTTTTTTTATAATGACCAAAATTTTGATTAGTTTTTTTTTTTTTATTATAAATAAAAGCATTTAAACTTTATTCCCAATATTACTTTTTTCATTTGTTTTTGTTTAAAGTGTAGATTTCTTGAGTTTTTTTGAATTGACAGTGTCAAACGAAATAAGCTGTGAGTGACTGTATATTAATTCAAGACTTACTTATAATATATAACTTTGTTAATAACTATTGATTTTGGTATAAATTTATAGATTTCCATTAATATGTTCTTTATATATATATATATATATATATATATATATATATATATATATTGTTCCTAGTCAATTCTTTTTATATAAATACTAGCAAATACCCGCTGCTTCGCCTACGATAAAAATATAAATACCATGTAAAAATTTGAAATCTTAAATAAAAATTATTTTTTTTATCTTCAAATACAAAATATAAAAATATTTGTGTTCGCTTAATAATTTAAAACTGGTATAAATATTAAAAAATTAGATACTTTATTTTATTTGAATTAACATCTTAGAGTAATTGTTATGGTGACATAAAGTTGCTTAGCATTTTCAGCATTTTGATTTTTTAATAAGTCCTGCATAACAGGAAATAATTATAAAAAATATTGGTAAAACATTTTTTAAATTTGTGATTCCAAAATGTAATTTTTTAACTAAGATTCTAAGCATGAATATATTCTTCTTAAGTTTTGAAAAATTTCCATTATTATTACATGAAACTTTTTGCTATGTCTCAAAAACTATAGATTTTCTCAGTACAACGTATTTTTTATGAAAAGTCGTTAATTAAAAAAAAATAACGGTAAACGAAAGAATTTTCGAAAATATTTTGTACGTATATCTAGTATATTAAAAATTTCCGTTCATCAAAATTATTGCGATATATTGAAAACTACAGATTTTTTCATATTTAACATATTTTCTTGAGATTTAGGATGAAAAAAAACCGATTGAAATTTCAATTTTTTAATTTGCAAGCTAAGATCTCTGCCATTTTCAAATCGATGTTCATCAGATTTCCTTTGCCTGAAAGCTCAATTAAGTGAATTTGGAGAAATGAGAAAAGATTAACCCATTCAATGTCTCATATTGTTTTCACAAAACCTTTAAAATATTAAATTCCAATACCGATCACAAAAATCGAGTTTACATGCACTGCTTATGTAGAAAAAGCTAGAAAATTACTTCTCTTTTAAAATTTTGTTTTTTTTTTTGTTACACTTGTTTTGCGGTTATGGCTCGATATTTTGAAAATAAAACCAAGAACTGATTTTTATAAAAAACTCTTTAAATTTTAATTTGCTTGTATTAATGCTTACTGCTATTTTTTGACCGAAGTTGTATGTGTTGTTTTGGTTCTAGGCCTGCGATATAATAAATTATTAGAAAAATTTCTGTCTTCGTTTTACATTATTATATTTTTAAAATTATTTTGTTTTCTAACTTTTTCAAAAATCTTCAGGAGAATTGTATATTTTAAATAAATATTTGAACAATTTTCGCATTGTTCACACTCTCGCCAACTTGGTGCATTTCCCAACAGATTTAGTGCATTTTGAAAATTTTGGCGCAAGAAACATGAGGTTTGGTGCCCAATGCTTTTTGTGTTTTTTTTTAGTTTCGGAGGGATTAATTAAAAAAAATAAAACAATTGATAATTAAGAATATGGTTGGGTTTAGAATTTAATTTAGCATTTAAAATAAATAAATAAATTTTAAAAATAAATTTAAAAATATAATTAATCTGGTGCACTTTTGAGGAAAAAGCGCTTTTGCACCTTTTTGGTGAATTTTAGAATTAAAATTTGGCAACTCTTATGAACTTCTCGGTTACTTAAAAAAAGCTCAGCTCTGTATTTTGTGTAGTGTAGACACAAACCTTTATTCGCAATTCAGCAGCGTTGTCAGCTCGTTGACAAGTTTGAGTTTCTGTTCCTAGTCTCGCCACGCAGACGCCCATCACTGAACTTATGAACAAAGCAACGTTCAAACAAAGTTGAATTAAAAAACGGCTTAGCAAGATTTTGTTCAGCTTCGCATTTTTTTTTTATCTTATGAATTGTAGAATAAACCCTTATAAAATTTTTAATTATTTTCAGCTATTTTCGCATTTGATTTACTTATTAAAATTACGTTCTGATATATTATGAACATAAAAACAAAAAACACAAAAGAATAATTCACAAAAACATTTTCAACAAATTCAAAAAACCGGTGAATTCGTTCGCCTCAATTTGTTCTATCTCGCACGATTTGTCTCAGCTTACTTTTGCCGAAAATATAAAGTTCTACTGTTACTTTTTCGTAAGGGTGCAGGATTTTCTAATTTAATGTCTAATTTCTCACTTGTTTGAAGAATGTTTTATTTTAACAATATTTTTGAAACAAAAATACTTTTTGGAAAAAAAGTTCACAATATTAAATATTTTGAAATAATACCTAAAGCAGAAGAACATTACAGCGATGAAATAAGGACAGATAGCAATACTGTTTTATAACTGTAGGTTCTCTTTTGAACTCAATTTTAAAAAATGGCTGCCAGTGTTGATTCTTTCTTTGCATCATTACCAGATCTGATTGATATATGACTTATGAAGTAAAGCAATAAGCTCTGAAACTATACGAAATAGCTTATTTCCGCATTTAAATGCGTTTATAGCTAATTTGTCTGTAACTGTGTAAATTTTGCAATGCACGCCATAATCCTGCATGCATAATCTGATATATAAATACCAAATTCATTTGAATTAAAACATTCAAATGCGCAATCACGAAACTCGATTTCACTCAGGGACTGACGCTAAACAAGAATATTTATACTTTTCCATACAGGCTGCGCCTCTTTTTGTACGTTACAAACGTTTTGAAAATTTGTATATACCCTGACCTCTTCTGGTGTATCGTGATAGCAGACTTTACACCAGCTAACTAAAATAATGAAAAAATTTTAAATATCCTGTACCTTCCTGGTCTAACAATTTTTTCCCATTGCACTGGTGTGATCCAAGACTTTAAAAATATCTTTTATACGTAAACAAATATATGACGCGCTTAAAGAGAATTTTTCGAGTTTGAAAACAAAAGGAAAAAAAACGAAGTTTCAGTAGCTGTCTATACTTCTTGGTAGCAGTTTTTAGTCACTTGCTGTTTCTTTTGTTTGTTTTTCAATGCGCGATCCCGAATCTGTAAATACACTACACCTGAAGTTGTCAAAGTATATTGTGAAAACGTTTGTAACGCACAAAAGGGGGCGCGGCCAGTATAAAAGTGCATATATATTCTTGATCAGCGTCATTCTTTGATTAAAAAGTGATTTCGAGATTGTGCAGTGAATGTTTTAAATGCAATCGAGTAAAGTAGATCTATATGTATGTATTTTCGTGCGCTTAGTTAAATTCCATTTTCTATCAAGTCAAGTTTTAAGACATAGGCAAAAATATGCATACTGTTCTTTTTCTGATAATTGGACCATATCTTTTTAACGCATCGGCCAATTTCAATCGCCTTTTAAGGTCTTGACTAAGTAATATTATACGTAGCCATTTTTTTTTACTCAAATTTATTATATTTTTTAGTTTTAAAAATATTGACTATCAAAATTTCACATTTGCAGACTTACACCCATGTATCTTATTTTATCTTTCCATACAGTTTCAAAAACCTATTTTTTGTCGGATAGACATTCTTTGAAATTTTAGTAAACATTTTATTGTTTGCCAATACAATTGATGGTTGAAAAATTAATTTATCATTTCCAATGCATTAAAAAGATATAGTCCGACTAACGGTAAAAACCTTTTTTCACATTTTTGCCTATATCTCCAAAACTTGACCTAAAACGGACTACGGACATTCATCTTCTCTGGTTCAAAAGTTGACACTTATTTGTAAGCCTGTTTTATTGTTAAAAATTTGTATGTTTTTCGTTTTAAGTTCCTTGAGCAATTTTACAGCTCTAGATAATTTTTGACTGTGTTTTTATAAAAGTGGTGGTATTTTTGCATTCAAGGAGGTGGTAGCATTGGTACCACACACAATACATGTTGCTGTCTTTTTTTTTGCTTATCTTGTTCACTTTTTTTATCGTGCTTCAAAGAGAGCTTTTGTTTCGCAGCGAAATAGAAAAAATTTTCCAACACAACAGATTTTTCAATTTTATTAGCTTTGCGTGCGACGCTTTCAATCTTGTTAAGCGTCGCACGCAACCTTTATACAGGGTTGCCAATATTCGAAGCGCCTATTTTATTTTTAAATAAATCAAAGAAACCACAATTTTTTGTCTGTTCGTCATGAATATCATTTAATTGGGTTCAAGTAGATTTGCTTACATTATTTCTTGAATATGATATCTCGTAAATGGTCGCCATTGGCCTCTACGACATATTGTGCCCGTTTTGCAGCATTTTCCATGGTTTTCTTCAACATTTCGATGGGAATGGCGGTTATTTCTTGACGGATGTTGGTTTTCAGCTCTTCTAGGGTCTTTGGCTTGTTGACGTAAACCTTTGATTTCAAATAACCCCACAAAAAGAAGTCTGGAGGCTTTAAATCTGGTGATCTTGGCGGCCAATCGAAATCACCATTTTTTGACATCAAACGGCCAGGGAACAATTGCTTCAAAAAATCGATTGTAGTGCGGCCTGTGTGTGGTGGCGCGCCGTCTTGTTGAAACCAGTAGTGCCTGATACGCTTTCGACGAACGATTGGCATGAAAAAATTGTTTATCATATCGCGATAACGCTCCTGATTGACAGTAACTCTGTGGCCATTATCATCTTCGAAAAAGAACGGCCCAATGAGCATTTTAGCACAAACGCCGCACCAAACAGTGACTTTTGCATCGTGAAGAGGTACCTCTTGAATCTCTTGTGGATTTTCAGTGGCATAAATACGGCAATTTTGTTTGTTTACCGTTCCGTTCAACTGAAAATGAGCTTCATCGCTCATAATAATTTTATGCCAAAATTGCTGGTCTTCTTCAGCCATTTCGATGACTCTTTGGGCCCATTCCAATCGACGTGGCTTATCAGTAGGCAACAATTTGTTTACCAATTGAATTTTTTACGGAAATAAATTCAAATCAACACGTAAAATGCGTTGTAAAGTGGATCGGGGAATGCCGAGCTGCTGAGAACGGCGATTTTGGGATGTTGTTGGTGACTGCTCAATACTGGCTCGTACGGCTGCAATATTCTCATCCGATCGCCTTGGTCGCTTTTTATTTGGCCTCTTTGGGTTACCAAGAGTATTACCAGTTGTAAATCTTTCATACAAACGATAAATTGTTTTCTTGGAAGGTGCACTTTTCACTTTATTTATTTTTTTGAAAGCACGTTGAGTTTTCACTATTGACTTGTTTTGTTGAATGTAAATTTCAACAATTTTAGAGCGTTCGCGTGGCGTGTACTGTTCCATTGTAAACATTTGCTTGGAATGACGCTTCAAACGCGGTATGTCATTAGTCGATTTGGCATCACTGCGGAAAGTTACAGTGTTGCCAGATGGGCGCTTCGAATATTGGCAACCCTGTAGAGCTTAAAAAGTGACAGCTTTTTTTCTCGCTGAGAATAAGAATACAGAAATTGTACGGTTATGCTCCTTTAGATTTAATTAATTACTTAAATAATGATTAGCACTAACGATATAGCTTAACTTTTAAATGGGTGCCATAGCTACCCAATATAAAAAAATTATAGAAATAGAGCCTACCGTTCCCTAGCTCTGAGGTGATTAATATACGTGAGTGTCCTTTTATACAATAGTATAGATTAAAAAAAATTACAGCCGCTAACCTTTTATATAAATTTCTAAATAAATTGCAACTTTAAAAAGCATAAAATTACCTAATTAATTGAAATGCCAAATTTAAAAATATTTAATTTTTTGCTCAAAGTAGTTAGCTAACTGAAGTGCTTTTTGCTCTGTAAATATAACCGTGGTAACAGTATATCAATATCACAAGCTTTTTGCCCCCCGTAAAGCAATTTTAAGAACTTGCAGTTACTGCTGTTTGTACATTTTTTTTTTAAGAGTTTGTTGGTTACGAACTTTAGGCATTTGCGTTTTCTGCTTACCTATGAAAAGTATGACCATAACACTTTGAGGCATGATGAGAACTGGTATGAAAAGTATTGTAGTGGTATTAACTTAATTTTAAGAAAAGTGTGGGTTACGACAGTTTGTCACGCGAGCGACGATATTATGCGGAATATTTTAAAAAAGAAAATAGTTATTTTCTTTAGGGTCGATAGAAGCCCCATTTAACTGGGATAATTTAAAAGTTTAACAAATACAGCCATATAAATTCAACGAAACAACTTCTTCGAATTCTATTTTATTCTTTTTAATATATAAAATTTTTTACTTTAAGTTTAGTTTACTTTAACAGAATAGTTTTCTATTACTACGAAAGGAAACTTGAGGCAAAATTAATGCGTTCTTGACGCAAGCATTAAATCAAGTCTGGTCGAAACAAAGTAAAGCTTTTAAACACCAGTACGTGCGTGCTTAGAATTCAGCAGGGAAAACTGTTGACGATGGCGCAATGGCAGTGCGGCGCCATATTCGTCTCACAATTAACACCATGCATGTCAGTTTGGGTTTCGTTTCGTTGCAACAAATGTCCTCAATCGACCGCAAACGATTACTACGCTTTTTTAATATCTCAATTTGCACAATTACGAAATGCACTTTTCATAATGCATGCAGAGCGCCTGCAACCTGCATACAATTCACAACCGACCCGCATTTAACCACCATGCTCAACAAAAAGTCAAAAACGAAGTCGTTCATGGCAAACTTTGGGCGTACAGTGAGCGTTTAAAGTTATTTGCACGAAAGGATTTCAACAAAAAGTTCAACTCCCGGCTGAAGAAGTGTGCGAATATTTGAGACGGACATGTTTTCAACAACAAGGAGTAAACTACGAAATGCATTTCTGCAACAACAGCGCTCATAGAACGCAAGTCTTTAGCACGTTTTTCATATAAATGAAAACTCAGCGTGGAGTTTCGTCCATTGGGGCAGCCTCCCTATCAACTTGTACACTACTTTGTGCATGTTACTGATAGAAGAAGCACTGAAATTGCTGCAATCCCTTGTGAATGCTTGGTTTTGTAGTTTTTTATTAATTTTTGTTTTCATTGTGCGAAATCACTTTCGCTGACCAGTGTTGTGATATAATAATTTGGAAAGTAATATGTTACTTATTACATATTACCGACACCTAAATGTAATATAACTATTTAACTTATTACTTGAAAATTTGAGTAATTAGTTACAAATTACTATATAAACTAAACTAATAAATTTTGTTTTTTCTACATACACATAAAAAAAGTTATTAGGATGCTTAAAAAAGTAGTATCCACGGGATTTTCACTTTCACTCAATCCTTGTGAAGCGCATCTCAATTGGTAAAGGTTAAGAGATGGCGAATTTATTTTCTCATTTTCCCGTACGATTTATATGGGAAAAAATTAGTTTTGTTGGTAAATTAAATTTATAGCCATATACTTAAACAAAATAGTTACAAAAAAAGAGGTCCCTTTTTGAATTGTGTCTTTTATGACATATCGAAATTTAAGTTTCATATGATTATTATTTGGTGGTCTGTGGCTCACTTTTTAGAGCTATCTTTAAAAATGAATATCTTTGCCAGTATTCCCTTTTTATTATTGTTATTGATCATAAAATTTAGGTAATGATAATTGGTATGCACAACGAAGTAAAAATTCATAGGGTACATGTTTTTGGATTACACTTTTTGTATATACATATTTCCTTTTAATCATTTTGAGCAATAAGATGAATTAAGCTAAAATTTAAGCTTAATTTCTTGATTGTAAGTGTATTATGAGGATGTTGACATTTGGCTGATTTGTTTGAAACCTCTTCAGTTCTGTTTCTAATTTATCATCCAAAACAAAAACAAAAATTTTCTTTAAGAATGCAAATTTCAGATGTTGAAAATTTTTGAGATTCGTTAAGTTCTTCTTGCTCTGTTCTTAAAGATTAAATTGATTCATCAAAAAAAAGTTTTTCAAAGTAATATGTTATAAGTAACTAGCAAAAAACTGGAAGTTTTTACTTTCGCTATTAGTAATAAGTTATATTACCTAGTTGCTGACAAAGTAATATATAGCTTTTACTAATTTATTACATCACAACACTGCCGCTGATCACCACAATGAGATATAATAAAAGCATTTCGTATGTTGGTAAGCTGCATCGAGTGTCCTTGAGGACACTCGCACATTAACATCACACACTCTTTCATGCGATGCTATCTTGTAAAGGATGTGCTTTTTGGGTTGTTCACTTCGTCACTTTCTTTTTAAAATGTAGTATTTATGTCAAGCCACAAAAATGGGTATTTTCAATTACGAAATGACCACAGATCAATTTATTTCCAATACAATTTATGTAAAACAAAACTGCGTGCAAAGAAAGATAAAATAGTTTGTTGTCTGCAAAAACTGCTGCTTTATATTTTGACCAATATTTTAATTCATTTAAAATTTTTTTTTCTGAATATTAGGCAAAATGTGGTAGGAAATAGATGGCATTTTATCTTGATAATCAACAAAGCATACACCATAAAAATCTATAAAAAAGTTTTTGCTGACTCTCAATTGTATATTTTTTACTTTTTCGCTCACTGCGCTTTAGAAATATTGAGTTCCTCCTTAAGATGCAATGCCTTCGTCCTGCATCACTATAATACGAGAAGCACTAAGAAGCAGCAACAACAAGAGCAGTAAAAACAATATGCAATCAATAAATTACAAAAAATTTGTTTTTTCGTTGTCTCATAAAAAAATGCCTCTGCAAAAAGATTTCTGCGAAAAAGCATTTTAGCACTATTTTTACTACTGCAATTCTTCAGAGAAAACTTAAGAACACATATCTTGTCCGTGTTGAAACCATGCTCTAAATATATCAATTTTAAAAGTTGGTATACTAAACCTATTCAAAATGCTGCGGCGATCATAACAGAAGTAGTGCAATTTTTTAACTAATCCTCAAAGCGAAGTAACAAAATAAAACTCTTTTCACACAATCGGAAGCTAAAAAGCCTTTGTGAAAACAGGTGAGTGGAAAGACACAAATCTGTTTTAAGATTTAATACTAACTAGTATCGCCTGCGGTCGAAATTCGACCAACTGTCTGTAAATAAGTAAGCAAAAATTAACACTTATTTAAGACACACAGAACATTTAAGATGCATAGCGAAGATGACAGCACTCGTTTGTCATTTTTATAGCGTTGAAGGTTGTACCTTACATAACAAAAACCTTTTTCTTTAATCGCATAAAAATGAACATAACCTTTGTCATTCCATTTTGCTAAGAATCACTTAGCAAACATTTTTTCAATATAGCTTATATTGCTCTCGGATTAATCTCTAAACTTCTCTAAAGGAGTAAATTTAATGGCCTGGTTCTCTTATTAATCCTATAAAAATATCTCTCAAACATATCCTCCCCTTTCAGTCAGCTTTTTGGGACCACTCCAGAAAAAAAAATCAATAAATGAAGAAAATTGCCGAAAACATTTCATAGCTGTTATTACCCCTCAAATGTATAAGAGGGTCCCATTATGTTTTCAACCTCAACAATTCATTTAAACACCTATCTGTCTCTAATGGTTTCCCTCATGACTTAGCATTTTTCGGAAAGCAGAATTTAATTTTCTTTCTGGGTTCATGAGATATGAACATATTAACATCTTAACAAAAATTTATATAAAAAATTTTTTTGTTTAAATGTTAAAATTACCCATTGAATCTCCACCCTAATTTTTATATTGTTTAAAAGGTAATTTTGACAGCTTAACCTTTTACAGTTAATTTCTTTTAACCTTTCCAAAGGTAGCTCAAAATAAAAATTCGGTTAAGAAGCTCCTTCGTTAATCAAAAAATATTTGTGTTTAGATGTTAAAATAATTATTTCTCATTAGCACATTAAGTCTCTACCTTAATTTTTATATTGCTTAAAATAGTAATTTTACCAGCTTTTTTTTCAAATTTTAAAATAGTATTCCTCAAACTCCTACTTTGAAATCAATTACCTTACCACAAGAGATGGAAACCTTAACCAAAATTTCCTAAAATTTTTTTTGGAATAAAGTCTTTGGAATAAACCCATTAAGCGCCACTGTACTCATATGAGTACAGCAAAATATTTTTAGCTTTTAAAGTTTTCTTTGTTGTTAAGCATTAGTAAATTTTTTTGCTAATTGGCAATTGTTAAGCGGGTCAATTCCATTTTTTCTCATCTTTTTTTTTTAAATATGTTTTCTTAAAACAAAAAAAAAAAAAAAATAAAAAAAGAAAAAAAAACATTTTCTTTGCTATTTTAGTTTGTTTTCTATTGTAAAATTAACATTTTTTGGACTTTTCACTTTTACTATTCATTTGGCTGTTAATGGGTTAATTACCTTTCCAACAATAATTCAGACTTAACATTCGGTTTAGAAATGTTAAAGATATGAATTTTCCTAACACTCAATTTTCGACGTTTTTGTAGGTTTTTGTCAATTTTGTGCACCCTTCAAAAATCACGTCAAACTTTTTTCTCCAAATTAAGTTTTTAATTCCCGTCAGTGATGCTCCATGTAAAACTTCAACCAAATCGGATTTGGTCATTGAGTAAATTTATTTTTACAGTAAGTTTAAAATGGAATTACAGCATACCGTTTTTTTTCTTAATCAACGACTTTTCATACAAAAATACGTTGTTCTGAAAAAATCTATAGTTTTCGAGATTTCGAAATAATTTATTAAATTTTAATAAATAACGGGAATTTTTCATAATATACTATTTGTAAGAAATTTCACCATCATATATCTTCTATATATATAAAATAGGATGTGTGTATGTATGTAACGTATGGACTCCAAAACGGCTGGGCCGATTTTGATGAATTTTTCAGGTAATGTTCATCTTGGTACGGTGGGTAACATAGGCTATATTTGGACCCGATAGGTGGCGCTGGGGTGGACTTATATCGAAAATTTGAATTTATGGACCAATTTAACTGAAATTTAGAATGTATGTTTGTTTGATCATAAGAAAATAATTTGTGTATAAATGGACACGGTAGGTGGAGCTGGGGTGGACTTATTTCGAAAATTCGATAGCGTGAACAATATATAAATACTTTTAATTTTATTTTATAACGAGGGGAGTAGCGAAGCACACCGGGTTCAGCTAGTAGTTTATATTCACACATGTTTCATGTTATATAAATAAATTTTTATTGTAGGGTATCCGCGAGGTATGGCGAGAAATTAATGCATAAATTTTTGCACATCTTATCAATGTCTAAAATTCCTTCTTACACCATAATCTTCCATCGGTAGAGCTTTAATTTAAGAAACGCTCTTTTGACGATTATGTTTCATGTCAAACGTCGCCAATCTATAATCCAATTATATTGTTCAAGCCTCATCATCCGGACTGAGATCCCTTACTAAAATTTATATATACTTTCAACGCTCATATTTCGGGTGACGTTTCTGCACATATCGTCGCCGCTATGCCAGAAGGTGCTATATCCACTTTTGCTCATTTTGAGAAAATTGCAAAATACTTTTGAAACGGCTAGCTAAAATTAAAATTATTTTGAAATACAGTGATACTTTCAAATTATATGTAGTTAATACTTGCTTAAAATTATACATACTTTGTCAGATGAAAACTTTACACCATCATTCGATTACTGTAAAAATTGGATATAGCACTTTTTGGCATATTATTGGTTTATTAATGTTACACAAAAGAATGGATATAGAACCCTGGTAGTTCTCTAAAAACACACTTTTAAAATAACATTTATTTCAAAACAAGGAATGTTAACAAAAAACAAATCTAGTAATATACTAATGAACAAAAGGTTGAAAAATTAATTATCCTCTGATTTGGAATTCGATTCAACGGTTTCATTTCCTGAATTAAGATTGGGAGCTTTAGATCAAGTAAGTTTTCAAGAAGGCAACAACAACAACAACAACTCTGTATAGAGTCAATCACTTAGCTGACTAGACAGTCTGTTTCGGAAATCGCTACATATTCCTCTTCAGTAGTCTTTGAGTGATTAAGCTGTGATCAACTCACTGTTTAAACTAGCATATGAATGCGCAGATTCTGGAATTCATTCTTATGAATTGTATGGCTGCTAATCACACGACATTTCAAAGCAGTAGGCTATTTATAGATCACTGCCATCAACTCTATCAAGGGTTGCCATCTGTTCTAGTTGCTTCTTCATTTATTTCAATATTCATTGGTGTTTGATAAACTTACTTGATCTAAAGCTCACAATCTTAATTCATGTAATTATTCAATAGATCATAAAAACTAATTAATTTCATTTCCAATTGGCAATGAGCTGTAAGAAAGCATTTTTAACTTTGGTTTTGCACTAAATACTAAAAGACATGTTTCTCACTCAATCCAAGCATGGAATTCCTGTGGAATAAGCTTTTGAGCACATAAACTTTGCAAGTCCCGTTTTTTGGCTACTGTTATAGGCAGGAGATCTTCGTAAAGTAATGGTCAACTAATAGCTGGCCTTCCTCTGACTTTACGCACTTCAACATTAACAAACTAAAAATAAAAACTATACTTGTAAATAAACTCACTGATTTATAAGTAAATGAATTGTTTTCATATTTTATATTCTTGTTCATCATGGTTGTATTTAACACCAATTTGCCCAGGCATTGATTTGCAAAACATCAATGATTTTATATTCAAACAATTCAATTTTTCTCCGTCATTGAACACAATAACTTTTTTCATTGATCTGGCACTGACCAAATCTATGAAATCACTATGTGACATTCGTACCACACGGTATGGATGCTTACGCCGAGCTTGACGAATAACGTTTGACCAATCATTCATGGAAAATAGAGAACAGTTTTTGGCCGAATGTTCAATAGCAGAATGCATACTGTCGACGTCCATTTGAGTGTGGCCCACTTCTAGAAAATTTTGTTTGATGATTTCAATGGGAGATTCTTGTACTAACTGAAGCAACATTGCAGCAACATAACGATTGCGGTTCTGCCCACTACAATTATCAGACCACAAAACAATTTTTCGGTACCCTTTTTGCATTTCTCCTTCAATGTATGTTTTCACACAAGATCCGATTTCACTACTTCCTATTTTGCCATCAACTTCAGACCAAATGTAGCAAGTTCCATCACGAGTTGCTTCATTATTAACAGTGAAGTTGTATACACATAGTTTTCTTTTGTAATAGAATGGGCTTGCTTCAGCCTGTGGTATCTGCAAAACTGATTGCAAATCCATGGTAGAAACTATCAAGTCTTTATCCATTGTACAACTTTCGATGTCTGATCTCATTGTAGCACGGCTTAATTCTTTTCGTTTAATGTGTGCTTCGAAATCAGATTTTTGTTCTTCTGATGGTTCAATGGCTGATTGGGCAAGGGTACACGTAGCACATAAATCTTTTTTGGGCTTGTGAAATGCCATGTTGTAATCCTGACTGAAAACTTGTTTGTACTTTTCATAACTGACTTTTGCAGAATCTGTTTCTGCTGCTTTTTCTTTGAAAAGATCAAAAATTTTCGAAATACTTAAGCCACTGCTTAAATAAAATCTTTTTGATGATTTTCGGCAATAGTGTGACTCTATTGGTGGGAAAGATTCAATATGATTCTTGATGGCAGCAATTACCTCTGGCTTCAATTAGTTGTGAGGTTCATGTTTTCCTCTTTGATCTTCGCCCAAAAATTCACCTGTGTTTGATCGATCTTTGTTTGCCAAAGCAATGGGCTTGTACGAAATTGCAAGGGTCGCACAGAAGAATTCACGGCACACTTTTAAATTTTCATTGTTTTTTGGTTAAACGTATTCATAAGCCTAATTCTTTCGGAAATTTACTTCTTTTTCGGATCTTCTTCTTTTCACTGCAATGGCTTTGGTAAATTTCAGGAGGAAGTTGCGTTTAGCTTTAAAGGTATCTCTTTTTTCCAATAATCATTGAATATTTCCAGACGATCTTCCTCTGTAAATAAACTGCACTAGTAATTCGTTGGTTCTTTGTGAGAGTGATTTATCAAAGGATTCATCAACTTCGCCATTTTCATCTTTCCTTTTTCATCCAAATGCTTTTCACCCCGAGAACACGCCTTTTTTCTTAGATTCATCTTCCATTCTTCAGGCTTCCGCTGCTTCCATCTTGAACTTTTTTACTTGGACCGAGCACATCTACAAGGACAAGGACAGTTTAATTGACATAAACTACTGTTAATTTCAGAAAAGTTATACCTACCCTGATCACTTTCATTTAGCTGTCCTATGGCAGCTTCTTCTAACTCCATTTCTATTGATTCAGCTTCTTCTAACTCCATTTCTATTGATTCGCCACCTGTCAGATACAGAACAGAGATCTAAGCCGTCCATAATTATCGGTGGCGGCGACTCGACCTAAAAATTAGTCGGCGGTGGCTTAAAACCAGAGTGCGCCGATTTAATTTTGTTTTTTAATTTTTCCAAATGAATTGTTATTACGAAAACAAAAACCAAAAAAAAAAGTAATTAATTTTGAGGAAAAACTTAAAACTATAAATTCTTAAAACAAATAATGATTTTGCCCGTTTTACCCCGTTTTACAGTGCTTATGGCGCTTTTTTTCTTCCAAAATTGGTATGGCAAAACGTTCTACATCCACATAGCACCTTTTGGCATACCAAGGAAGACAAAATGGAGAACTTTGCTTGTTATGCAACCAAAAATTAAAATAAGGATGTAGGACTTTTTGGCAGAACACAGAATGGTTTGTGATACCTTAATATACTAATAACTCTTATATTATGAATTTTGGATGTAGCACCTTTTGGCATACCACCGACGATATATGGTGCAGTACCTTTCGAATGATATACATTTCATTATCCTTTTTTTCTAAACAAATATAAAAAATCGTTCGACAACTTTTGATGTTCACATATTTATATACAAGAAGATTAAAGCTTTAGTCTTATTACATCTTATGGTAAAACCATAAAGCATTTTAACCGCCAAAGGTTAAATAGCCAGATTTAACTTTGTCCGGAAGAACGTAAAAAATATTGAAGAATATTTAACAAAACATTAAGAAAAAATATTTTTTGAGACGTAACGCTCTACAAAACCCTTTTCCCCCTTCCCACGAATATTTAATCGAAACATGTCTACTTTACAATGAAATAAAAATATCAACACTAGCTCAATAAATCTGCGTTTTATATTACATTTAAAGCGTGCACTTTTATTTAGAACCACCTTTATTTTTTGTTGTCTCAGCAACGTTCTTTGAATGTGTCCGAAAAGAGAGGAAAGAAAAAGCTGCAATAACCAGTGTGACCAGAGTGGAATGTTATATTCCACTTTGGCATATTTAAACTTCGGGAAGCATATTTTTTTTCCAAAAATATGCAGCATAAAAAGTGGAATATTTTCGTATGATTATATTTTTCAAAATTCACAAAAATTGCAATAAAAAATGTCTATTTGGTTACTAAATGGTTATTTTTTGCCTATCGACACTTTATATTTTTTCATCTCTGAACCACCTCGTAAAACGCAATATAAGGAATGAATTTTGTGGTTAACTTCTTCGTTGTCAATTTTATTGCAATTCATTTAATAACATCACGCAGCTTAAAAAGTGAAGTAAATTTGCTTATATGTTTGTTTGGTTAAATTTTTTTATGGATTATGTTACAGCAGTAAGTAATTTACTTCAGAAAACATTAGAGGTATTCACGATGTGTTGTATTTTCCTTTGTATTGTGTATTTTTCATAAATTTGATATTTGTAGTAAATTTTGTAATATAACAAAAACAAAATGCACAGTTTTCAAAATACAACCCTGTGGAAAATATACAACGATGGAACACTATTGTATTCTGTGTAAATTTCGTTGTGTATTGGATCAGCTGATTGTACAAGCATTTTTACTCAGCATAAGGCAAGCTAAAGGCTACGCTGTGACTTTATGTAATAAAAATTAACATAATTTATTCTTTCATTTCAATTTTTGTATGATTTCCTTTAGTTAAATGATGATTTAAATTAATATTTCCAAACAGAAGTACATACAAAAATCAGCTGATTTTGAAAATATAATATGTACTTTACTGAAGGTTTGATCACAATAAGTTGTAAGTATTGTAAATTTTGCAAAAATTTATCACAAATGCACCACATGGTGAATACCACTATTATTGCTAACAATACCTATTTCTTTTAACTATTTGAAAATGTGGATTCAAAACAATAAAGCAGGAAAAAAACTTATTGATCAAAGTTCAAAATCTGAAGATTCATCAATATTTGTGCTTTTCTTGCTTAGCTTACCATTTAGCAATGCTGAGGTTGAGAAATTTTTTAGTTTTATGAATCTTTCTCATTTAAACGAAAATTCGAAATAGAATGCAAGAAAAACTCTTAAATAATTTGTTGAATGTAAAAACATGGCTGCATGTTCAAAAAAAGTGTTGTAATACCTATCAAATACCAGATAGCTTAATAAAAAAATTTAGAAATGCGAATTTCTATGATAATAATACAAGCAACAATTTAAGAATTGACCTCGAAGATGTGCCTGAATTTTAGTTTTGTATATTGTATATCGTTACTTAAAATTCAAAAAACCATAACAATGTTTATAATTTTTTATAGGAGAAGAAAATAAATTTAAGTGCGATAGTAATCAAATAAATAAATGTTTTTAAACTTGCTTCTGTGTTTTTTTTTATATGCATATTTAGACTTATTTAGATATATTTCTTTGAAATTGAAAGTGGAATATTTTTTTTGGAATATAAAAATTGAAAGTGGAATATTTAGAATATTTTTTTTTTTACAAAAAGCATATTTTTTCAACACACTGGTTTTTTCTGGTCACACTGGCAATAACCACACAACTCTGTTTTTTTTTTCACTCTCGCGACTCTCAATAGAGCGACTGTGTGACTAGGTTTCTTGTTGCTGTTTTTTATATAGGAAAAAAGTGTTTTTAATTTCTAATTGTTACCTATCTTAATAACAAAACATTTGAATAAAAATTATATTGTTCACTTGCTATGAACCAGAGCTTTCAAATGATATAAGTTTCAATCAGATGTGTTGTCTAAAAGTCAGTAAAAAGGGGGCTAAAGATATGTGTTTGCGTATTAGTATATAGATTTAAGTGAAACTATAAGTGCATTAGAGAATGTTTCACAATTTTTGGATACAGAAGCTTCAATAAAAGTATTATTCCATATTCATAGAGAGATTACACTAAATATTATTTAAGTTATTGATAACTTTGTATCAAAAAAGAAGCGCAATAACTAGCGCTCACAAGCAGGCCCGTAGAGAGCCAAGTTCGGGACCGGAGGGGTTACAACATACGGGCCCCCCTGAAACACTTAAAAAATGCAATAAGAAAAGCATAAACCAGTGCAAGCTATGGCGAGATCTATGCGAAAATTATTATTTAGTTTTTAGTTATTATATATTACATAGTGATCTTTGAGTCATGCGCCATGACAAGTTAAACATATCTTTTTATCGTTGTTGTCTGTATTAGTTGTCTCTACTTAACGACTCCACCTAACGAATTTTTTTGTGTGACACTCCGAATAAGTAAAATGTACTGATGATTCGCATTATTATGACTTCCTTTTTATTCTTAATTGTGTTTATTTATTGTAAAAATACTGCGAAAATTTAATATTTTAAAATATTTGGTGAAATAGTCGATGAAATTTTTACGGTGTTGTATTTTCGACATTTATTGGGATTTTCTTATGTCAACAATAAACTTACACTTGCTTTTTACACTGAAGAGAATTTAAACATATGAAGCATAATCACGAATAACGTTGTAAACGCCATTTTTTTAGTGTTTTATTTTTGCGAATGCCTGTTAGAATCACTCTTTTATATTATATACAAACAGTACTGAGTAAGCAGTTGAGCGGTTTGGGGTATTTTTATCGCATACCCAAAAAAATGTAATAAAACTGAATAAAAGTGCTTGTAAAATGAATAAAAGTGAACAATTACAATTTTGTCGTTTACAACGTTGTTCGCGGAAACGCTTCATATATAAAAAAGACAAAAGGATTTATTTTTACAAATAGTGTCAAATTTAGACTAACATCATTTGAAAGTAAATTATCAACATAAAAATATTTAATTGATTATAATCATGAATATTTTCATTACTTTCAAAGGAACTAGAGCAGAATTATTTAAGGATTTTTCAAGAAACTTTATAACATTCAGAATATTATTGGACATCTTCAAATAAGTTAACAAAACAACCTAACTTGTATTATATCGAAATTAAATTTATGTCGATATTTGAAGTTGTTAAGGCCGCAACCCAAAAGGTTAAAGGAAGTAATAGATTTACTTACTACTTTATCGACTCGTTCGTGTATCGAGAATCGATACTGGCTTCTCCGTTGAGTGCCTTTTGCTTTTTAATTGGTGAATCATTACTTCACCGGAACAGACCCACCTGATCTGTTTAGTAGTATAAATGTAGAAAAAAACTTATCTTTAAATAAACGCAAGATGGTTTGTAACATCTAGTACGAATACAAGTAGTAAAACTCTCGTCGATTTTCGATTCGAATAACTCCATTTTTCAAGTATCTCTAAATTAATGATTAACATGTTTCTTTTTTGAACATTTCCCATTTTTTACTCAAAGTGATCTGTTTTTTTCTTGTATTTTTTCATATTCACTCGCAATATTACATACCCAGCAGAAATTAAGACCTAATAAAACTTAAAGCGAGTTTTGTTTTTAGGCCAAAACAAAAACGATTATTTTTAGTTAAATTATTAATAGATAAGGTGGATAAGTTCAACAAGAAATAAGAGAGAAGTTTTGGAAATAATTTCTTGAAGATTTCGCCACTTTGAAAAAAAATTGTTGTATCAGTAGCAGATTTACAATTTTTTTAAGTAAGTTGTGAAGGATCAGTGGCAAATGACTATCAATATCTACAATATTATTGTGATATTAGTTTTTCATCTTATATATAACATATATTTTTTTTTTCTTATCAATGAAATCCTTAATTTATTCGAAATTAAAAGAGGAAATGTTTCAAGCTTACAGATTAGATACGAGTAGATAAATAAATTAAATGTAAAAAAATTATATGTCATTTCCATACGATTTAAATGTTTAATTTGTTAAGGACAACCTTACACACACACATTATTATCTTAACACCGAAATATTTTAAAGGATTTTTCACTTATAAAAACTTCGAATTTGGGTTATTTATATATCAGCCATTCGATATAATTTATTTATGATAGTTGATAATAAATAGTTTATAAGAAACTTTTGTTGATTTTATATGATTTAAATACAAATTCTACATGTTTGATAGCTTAAATCATACTTGATTTTAAATACAAATTCTAGTTGTTTGATAGTTTAAAATCGTTTATCGAGCTTCAGGTCAAAGTTAGAACAAATAATTGTTCTAACAATTCTTTTCCAGAATGAGAAATTTTGGGAACAATTTTTTTTTTTCGTCATTTTCTACATGTATATAAATTTTTGGGTCAAACAGAAAGTTTTTCTAAATTTGTCCTTAGTTAGAGTTAATTTTTTAAACTGTTCAAATTCAAAAATGGTTAAGTCCAACATGCTAAGTTTCAAATGCGGCTAAGTGCAAGTGACTTCGTTTTCAGATTAGCTTGTTCATTGTTTGCTAAAAAATAAAATACGGAAAATTTGCGAAGAATACATCTTTCAGATGAAATATTTTTTAAAAGAAGCAGAAACTGCGGTTATTTTAATACCAAAAGAAATCTTTTAGTAAGTTAAGTTAAATTAGAAAAATTTAAAGATGTTAGAAACTTACTGACAAATCATTTTTGCGAAAACTGGAGCAATAATGCAGATAATTAAGGTTTTCAAAGACTCACTCTGAACATTTAATATGTAGAAAAAATGTAAAATGCTTTTGTTAATCTATAGTAATAAAACTCATTTTCTGTTTGTTTGTTTGTTTGGTCTTTATACAAATCTAAACGGCTCAACGGATTTCTCTCAAACTAAGTACACATATTAAGTTTATCCCAACTTAAAATGTTACATACTTAGTTTTTGCCACGCCCCCTCTGAAATTTTTCAACTAACGGTAATTTTGTTATTATAAAATTTTTTAGCATCGGAGATTTTTGTGTATTTAATTTTAAAAATTTTTTGTTATTTTGACGTCAAAAACACTCACATATCTTCAAAATTGGAGAAATTTTCAGTATAACGACTTTTTCATAAAACATCGTTACCTAAGAATGTGAAAAAAACGACATGAAAATCCAAGTTTGGTCTTTCGATGCAAATATCTCCGCTGTCCATTAATATATTTCATTCAAATTTTCTTTGTTCAAAAGTTCAATAAAATCACTTCACAAAAATAGGTTGAACTGTACCGTTAAGTCAATGTATATATGTTTTATGATTATGTCAAAAAAAGTCCAAAATATTGACTTTTTACTCAAAAAATGACTCAAAAATTGTTGTTGTTGTAAGAACGAAATCAATTAAAAACTGCACATCTGGCTACCTTTCATATGACATAGCATTTATTTGCAAAAATTCTTCCAGCTAAGCGCAAAAATTATTTTACTGTTTTTGTCATCAAAACAACAAGGGTACCCCCTTTGATTTTTTTCGCGAAATTTATTTTTTCCAAAATGTTGTTTTTATATTTTTTACAAAAAAGTCAAGTCTCAAAAATAATTTATGTGAAAAAATTACCCCAATATCTCTTTCCAATCAAAAGTAATGGCTAAAAATCTATTTTTTCATACAATTGACTATCTATAGTAATAAAACTCATTTTCTGTTTGTTTGTTTGTTTGTTTGACCTTTATACAAATCTAAACGGCTCAACGGATTTTGCTCAAACTAGGTATACATATTAAGTACATCCCAACTTAAAATGTTACATACTTAGTTTTTGCCACGCCCCCTCTGAAATTTTTCAACTAACGGTAATTTTGTTATTATAAAACTTTTTATATCGGAGATTTTTTTGTATTTAATTTTAAAAAATTTTTGTTATTTTGAAATCAAAAACATTCACATATCTTCAAAATTGGAGAAATTTTCAGTATAACGACTTTTTCATAAAACATCGTTGCCTAAGAATGAGAAAAAAACGACATGAAAATCAAAGTTTGGTCTTTCGATGCAAATATCTCCGCTGTCCATTAATATATTTCATTCAAATTTTTTTTGTTCAAAAGTTCAATAAAATCACTTCACAAAACTAGGTTGAACTGTACCGTTAAGTCAGTGTATATATGTTTTATGATTATGTCAAAAAAGGTCCAAAATATTGACTTTTTACTCAAAAAATGACTCAAAAATTGTTGTTGTTGTAAAAACGAAATCAATTAAAAATTGCACATCTGCCTACCTTTCATATGACATAGCATTTATTTGCAAAAATTCTTCCAGTTAAGCGCAAAAATTATTTTACTGTTTTTGTCATCAAAACAACAGGGTACCCCTTTGATTTTTTTCGCGAAATTTTTTTTTTTCCAAAATCTTGTTTTTATATTTTTTTACAAAAAATTCAAGTCTCAATAATAATTTATGTGAAAAAATTACCCCAATATCTCTTTCCAATCAAAAGTAATGGCTAAAAATCTATTTTTTCATACCATTCTTTTAATAAAACTGAGTTTTGTTTTAAAATTCTCTATATAGGAATGAAGTTGTGTTGTCTAGAGTAATTATAAACATTTTGGTGTACATAAAATCTTACTTTTTGCCTCCCCACCCACCTCCTGTTAAATCTGTTTTATTGTGATTTGTCATTTTTCTCACTATTGTTTCACCTACACGTTGTCACACAGTTCTTTATCAACGGCACTTTAAATGTTCTATATATATCACTGTATCATCGAAAAGATGACTGTGAATAAGAATTCTGTAAAAGTTAATTTTTTCATGTTTAATGTATTATTTGAACTATATTGTTGAATGTCAAATTTCCACGCCAATTAAATGTTCCGACATATAAAAGACAGCGAAATTTGACATTTTAACTCTCCAATCATGGTTGTAAGCTTGGCTGCATTGAACAAATTTTTCGGTTCAATTGCGTACTAACCAAAAGTATGCTGAAAAGTATGCTGGAAAATATTATAAATTAGAAATAAGTACTGCATTACCGACACGATTCCAATATATTAGAAAAGTCGGTAACTGTTATCCAATTTAGTTCTTTTCGCACACAGCGTAAACTTGCAGCAAATAACATAATGGCACTTCTTGCACTGTTCTTGCAGATTTTTCAGCTGGATTTATGTCGATCTGCTAACGTCGATAATATTGCTACAGGTTGCTGTATATACTATAGTAAAAATTAAAAAGCGACTGCTTTCTTAACTTACACCTTTTTGCTAATTTACATTAAAAAACGACTTTACAATTTTTCGTATGAAATAGTAATTCAGAAGATTTAAGAAATTGCATCAACTATCAGACTCAATTTATATTAATTTTTTATTTAGAGACAATCCAAGTGTTATTTTCCAACTGGAAAAACTACTACAAAATTTTAGGAAGATTTTTATAAATTTGATTTTCATTAGCGAAGTGCAAGTAACATGCTTACCAGTAGCCAGTAAATTTAGTTTAGAACTAAAAAACAGTTTTTGATTGTGAAAAAACAGTGATAAAATTATTTCTTCGTTAAAAAAGCTTGGTAAATTTTTTAACTTATATTTTATAGTGGTCTCAAACTTAAATTTAACACGTTTTTACAAAATTCCAAAATTTACAAAAACATTTAATCGAAAAGTGTATATTAAAATTTTTATATAAATGACTCTCGAGTAACACCTGGTATATCAGCTAGTATATAAATAAAGTTTTGCATTAAATGGCAAAGTGGTTTTAAATTTAAAGCAATACAATATACCTATATTCAGCCCTAGGGATATTCGATATACATCGATGCATCGGATTTACTCGATGTTTACAATTCGATACATCGACTTGATCCGATGTTTTGAAAAGCTTTTGATATACTCGATGGATCGATGTATTTTCATATAACATCGAATGAATTTTAGCTACCTAATGAAATTATTATATAAAAAAATAAATAAAGAAAAATAGTTAAAAAGGAAAACACTGAAAATAAGGCATTAATACTAAAATTTCTATGATTATGGAGGCTTTTTTCGTTTTTAATTTTTGCAATAATTATGACCAACATTCTTATATATTGACTTTTTTTTAGAACAACCAATATTCTTATGTTTATTGCGTTTATTTTTTTTTTTTAATAAAGAACAACTGAAACGATTGCAAAAAATTTTGTTTTTCTTTTCCTTAGTTAAGGTGCCCCAGACTATATGTTTCATACAGATGACATGTCAAAAAAATTACATACTGAATTTCATCTGTGTGTCAAAATTTAGTTTTTGTCATTCAGTTTTTTCTTTTGTCTCCACACTATCTGACACGTCATTTGAAAATAAAATACAGCTTTTGCACTAAGTATAATAAAATACAGCATTCAAACTAAGAATAAATTCATTAAAAGTTTTCTTCTATTCTTCTTTTCTTCTATTTTCACATAAAAAATTTATCAAACTGACATTTTGTACAGATGGAAAAACATACGAAATTAGAGACTGTTCTAATTCAAAAATTTACTGACGCAAATACAAACGACATTTCAAAACGACATTTACATATGTTCCACACTATCTGTAATTAAAAACTATTTGTAATTTTTGACGTGTCATATGTATGAAACATATAGTGTAGAGGCACTTTTACTGATAAAAGGCGTGCGAACAGGAACAATGGTTTTGTAGGAGCTTTTAATAAATTAAAATAGTTATAGTTAAATTAAAAATAGTAAAGGAAGGGACTGACTTTAGTATTGTGATGCAATGCTAGAAAAAGTACTCGATTTTTAGAAAAAAATCGATGTTTCTCAACGATATATCGGAAAGTATCGATGCACTGTCTCGATGCATTTAATCGAAAAAATCAATGTATTTTCTAAGTGGACACCCCTATTCAGCCCTCATGACAAAAATTCTCATGTTATTAAGAAAATTAAATTTCAAAGTTGTGCCTTTTTTGATGAAATGACGTGCTCTAACCCTGAAACATCAAGAAATCGTTACTACAAAGTTTTTTTTTTTATTTTACATTACAATTTCTTTCATTTTGTGTTATAAATTAATTTTCTTTATTTTTTGTGTATATCCTTAATTTCATACTTAATTTTATTTTCAACTTATTTTAATTTCTATATTTAACTCTCATTAATTTAATTTATTTCATTAGTTTTGTATATCATAGAAGTTTTTTTTGTTTAAATGTAAAAATATAAATTTAAATAAAATGTCTACTACAACATAAATTTATTCCTGATACACAGTTTATTGCAAAGAAAACGTAAAAATTTTTTCAGTTAAAATTTTAAAAAGTCCTGATACTAAGCTTATTACAAAGAAAAAATAATAGTTTTTTCCGTTAAAAAGGCACAACATAAAATACAACCACGCGTTGAATAAAATAATTTCAAGAAAACAGGCACAAGTGTTAAATAAGATTTATTTCATTATCAAATATGGATGAAAAGAACGTAAAAACATGAATACTTACTCCTGCATGGTCTTTCTTAACAATGACTTACTATTTCTATTAAAATATTTCGTTTACATTTAATAAAGCAGTTTCTTCCTTCTCCTGAAAATTTGTAAATTTTGAGTTGTGCCCCTCTTGTTGTTAGAGTGCGATATGTATTTAAAGTCAATTGACTTTAGAAGTCCTTAAAATGATCGGATCAAAAAACCTTTTTGCACAAGCATTCTAGACACCTTTCAGGAGATGCAAAAATAAATTTTGAGGGGAGCCTTCTCTTCAGAACGCTTCATGGTTAATAGCAAAAAGAAAGCCAATAGAGGAGTGACTATATATTTTAATCAAATTTGTAGTCATCAATCAGACGCCAGAAATCCAATAGATTTCAAGATGCCTCGCTGGTTTGTGACTCATGTTAGTAACAGAGAGGTAAATAAAGAATAAAAAAATAAAAAAAATCAATCGGAAATTGAGCTGTCACGGCAAAAAGTTTAAACGACAGAACCAAAAGAAGTTGTTGAGTTTACACCAACGACAGCAGAATGAGCATAAAAAAAATAAGAGGCGGAAATTTAGCTTAGCAGGAAGTCATGGACAGCATCTGACAGCAACATTGAAAGTTGCTTGTATGAGCCAGTGTTGCCACAACACTGGATTTCGCACATATTTCGGGATTTTTAACCTCAAAAGGGCACGCGGAATTTCGAGCTTAAAAACGGAATTTTTCACTTAAAGTCGGTTTTCTTACTAGTTTTTACTATCAAAAGTTTTATATCGAAAGGAATACTCTTTTATGCAACCCTTGAAAGTTATACATTATAATAGTTTAAACTAAGACTCGAAACATTATGATAGCTAAAGAGAATGAAAAAGAAGCTAAAAGAACTTGGAAAATAATACAGTGTTCCTTTAGAAAAAAGGTATCAGAAAACGGAAGCAATAGTGGCAGTACAAATGGGGGTGCAAAAAAAATCACCAAAATTCTTCAAATAAACATGAATAATAAATATGAATAAACAAATTTTTTATTTTAGTTTTAGAATAAAAAAAAATATAAAACTAAATAAAAAAATATTAAAATTTCATTATTTTTAAAAGTGTTTCCAATTTCGATATTAGAGATCATTTTTAAAGGATCCTTCATATGGTAATATGAAAATATAAGAAATAATTGTTGCTTTTATAAAGAAAGACTAGGTATATCTTTACATGGTTTAAATGCAATAAGGTACAAAAAGTTATATCAATTTAAATTCTTCCAAAATGTTTCTTTCTGTCCTTCCGATAAACAAACTCTTTCACCACCTCCATCGAACTCAATTCTTCGGTTTTATCTTTGTGAATGTGTATAAGTGCCGCATGAGTGAGTCGTTTGTGTGTCATAGTTGCTCGAAGATACGTTTTAAGTCGTGTTAGTGCACTAAAAGAACGCTCAGATGAAGCTGCTGATGCAGGCACAGTCAAAACCAAAGCAACAAGTTTTTCCACTTCATTTAATAGTTTTTTTATAGTATCCGAATTTTTTTCAAATTGGGATACAATGCCTCTACAATTTGAAGGTGTTTGGCCAGGCAATTGCTTGAGCAATTTAAGTTGCGCGTGGAGGTCGCTCACATCAAAGTCATCTGCATAAAGATCTAGTTTTGTTTTTAGATTTTGTTCCGAAGGCACCTTTCCGTCGAAGGCTTCGATTACAATATTTTCCAACGATTCCAGAGTGTCAAGATCTGTTTAAATGTACAATAAGATTTACAAAGTGCCAGCTTACACTAGCTTCACTCAACCGACTCACCGAATGTTAAATTAAAGTGAGTCGGTTGAGTGCAAAAATAAAAAAAAGTTAAATAACAATCTGTTTATACGAATCTAGCCGTTATTTCATTTGAGAGAAGATCTAAAATTTCGAAATAATCTTTTCGTAGCCGATCATATAATGGCAACTGTACTGAAGGAACCGGATTTGATGTTTGTTCAAAGCGTCGAGGTGGATTTTTGATTCTCGGTTTTGGTGGAATTTCAAGTTTCAACTCAACAGCAGCGTCTTTCGCTTCATTAATAATTTTTTGATATTCTTTGTCCGAGCGTAAAGCTTTAATTCGAGCGCCTAAAATTCGAGCCGCCTGCTTTGCTCCAGTTGCACTCAGATTTGGGTTTTGAAGGGCTCCTGTGAGTTGTTCACAAGGGTAAAAAATCTCAATGCTGGCTATTAAGAAAAACATTGTTTCAAACGAGTTCAGTTTTTTGAGATAGCCACGAATATATGCTTTTTTCTGTGGTGCAATCGCACCTGGTTCATCAATAGTGGCCTGTAGAGTTTTTTGAACACGAATATATTGTTCTTTATAACGTTGTTATGATTTAACTAGTACACACCATCGTGTAGGACAAAGAGGAATAATTTTTTTTGTGAGCTTAGCTCTGAAACTTCATTAAACTGGCAAGGTGGGATCAATATATTCGCGTAAATGTGTTGCCTTTTTGATGAATCTAAAATAATATTGCTAGATTCTTGTAACAAGTAAGGAATATCACAAACACCTGCTATATTTTTCTCAATTTCTTGCAAAGCTAAATCCAGAAAATGGTTAACGCAATGGACGTACAAGCACTTTGGCTGATCATTTTTTAAGATTTTTTGAACGCCTTTATATTGGCCGGACATATTTCGAGTACCGTCATAACATTGTCTGCGAAGTTTGGATAGTGGTAGATTTAACCGTACCAAAACATCTTTAACAGCTGATGCTAATGTTGTACCTGTAGAATCTTGTGGATTGTACATTTCAACAAAAGATTCACATACTTCAAAGCTATCCATCCGAACATAGCGAACACAAATTAAAAATTGGTCCTGTCCTGCAATATCCGTCGTACCGTCAGCAATTATGGCAAAGTAAAGCGCAGGTTCGATGTCGCGAATAATTTTTCGAAGCAATGCATGAGCTATAATTTCAATCAATTCGTTCTGAATTTCTGGGTTCGACATTGTTCAAGTTCAGTCACATCCATTTGTCGTTCTCGCAATAACTCCATTAAGTGTCCTTCGTCACATAAATGGCCACGAACAGGAAGTCCTGACTTCAGTAAGAATTTAAGTGTATTGGTTATTGTCAGCAAGCAATTTTGAGCGATTTGTTGCTTTTTTTCTTTTCAGAATCTAGTCTGGCACTAATTGGTTGGGTTTTTTCCCGCTGATAAATAAGATTAGCATTTTCATCATGAAATCGACTATTTTTATGACCATTAAGTTTTTCAATGGCTTTTTTCCAATTAGTCCCATGTTACGGTGGCGGTCATGGGCTCATCATGGTCATGTATTTTTGTTGTTTCAATGTAAATTAAAAATTTGAGAGCGAAAGCAAGAGAGTAAATTTTCACCACCACGGTCACCAAATGATTCGACAAAAATATGAAATCATGGGATCAAAACAGTGTTGCGTTGTGGAATTATTCACAACATTTGTGTTTAGGCGCGAAAATAGTACACTTTTGTTACGAAATGTATGAAAGCAGTAATGAAACCTGCTTAATATCAACACTCGTCGGTTGAAAAAATACTAAAAGTAGCAAAAAGTGTACTGGTGCTTAGGCATCATATGACCACCAGCAAAACATACTTTCGTCACACATGACCAGGGATCATATGACGACCACCGTAACATTACCCTAACGGAACCTTGCTGTGATGAAAGTTGATTCCACACCAAAAAACCACGAACTATTCGACTCGCCAACAAGCAGGGAGGCTTTAATTCACGTGTGGCACAAAAGAGAGTCTCTTTTCTCATCACAGTGCAACCATTTGTATTTTGAAAACCACTTAAATTTGCATTTTCTGCCACGTGAAGTAGAAAATAAGAATGCTGCGGAAGGTTGGTTTGTAACATCAATTGCTGTAATCTTGCTTAATAGCAAAAATGTTTCCTGATCGTCGATTTCGAAAGTATCATCTGTTGATATAGCAGCAGTTTGGTAATCGTCCTTGCCTTTTGCTGTGATTTTTTCACCAAAAAAGTCTGCAATCTTCCTCTGAGTCATATTTTTCTATAATTATATAATAATTTTAACGTAATAAATTTAATTTAACTCGTTACTTACAAAAATTCAACATTTCATCGCAAATTACATTTTTACAATCAGCTAATTCACAGTAGGGGCTTTTGCATGGTCCAACACATTGGACCAACATGGCAGATTGTACAACATGTAGTACCATGCGTAAACTAAAACGACAGTCGAAATTTTTGGGTGTTTTTTGCCGATTGTACAATAATGTACAACTATGTCAAATTACTGCTCAATTGTAAGGGCATCTAAAAGTTGCTTAGCTATTAGCAGATGTGTACTGCTGGAGAGCTTGCAATTAATGATGTTGCCTTACAAGTTGGATCGTTTGAACGCTCAATCAAATAGTCCCATTAGTTTTCCATCCAACTTATCCTACAACATGTCGTCCAATATGTTGGACCATGCGAAAGCCCCTTAGAACATGTCAAATTTTTTCTTACCAGAGTTGCAAAATTAAGAAGCATTATGTACTGAATACATTGACGACGACTGCAACAGTACGAAACAACATGAAGAAAGAAACAACAATCTGGAAGTATCATTAGATTGTTTCATTCACGTATACACAAACACTTACATTGCTCTGTTGTCGCACGTCAAATTAGGAAAAATTCTAAACCGACGACAGCGACTTTGTTGCAATCACTCATTGTCGTTACAACATTTTTACCACTTTCACCTCCATAAGAAAAGCATGTAAAAATAATTTAACATTTGACGCACTGTTGCTGTCATCGTCAATGTGTTCAAGGTATAAAGCTACGTACTTAAGGGTGCTTTTAAACTGATGTGGTGGAATTGCCGTAGAAATTCAACATTTTGTTCTATCTGTTTGCAAACACAGCGAAAGAAAATGGTTATTCTAAAGCATGCTTATGAAGAAGAGAGAAAGAAGACCAAAATATATAATACAAAAATGTTATCGTTGTAAAAAACTGATAGTTTTTATAACTTTTTAAATTGTTTATCTAGCTAAATAAGCGGGGGCAACTACCCCCTTTCCCACGCTTGCTACGCCAATGAATAGTGGTAGTTGCGCCCCGCCGAAAAAGCTTGGAGCAAAGCAAAAGCATTTCCAAGAAAATTGGCTTCAAATTCCTGAGTATAAAGATTGGCTGGTTCCTGTAAAAGGCGTCAGACATAAAGCTATGTGCAAGGCTGGTGAATGAACTTTTACGTGCGGATCGAGTAAAGGCCAGCGACATAATAAAACTGAAAAAAACATTAAAAATCTTCGAGTTTTTCGCAGAACACCTTAAATATCAATATTTTTATATACGCCCAGCAAAAAAAGTGTTTCCAAAAGAAGCTAAAGTGGAAGGGAAAGTTTTGTATTCCATCCCCTCCACTTTCATACCCAGAAGGCATTCTTTTAACATATGCATGTCATTGGAAGGAATGCTTTTCGAAGTGCTTCCAGAATTTTTTAAATGGAAGATTTCTTTGAGCCCTTCATTGAAAGGATTCTAGTAGGTGTTTCTAGGAGAAATTTAAAAAGACTTTCCATGGAATGGAATGGTTTTTGTGGTTAAGGGGGGTTTAAAAATTTCACGGAATATTTCCCTTTTCCCAATTTTCTCGCGATCTTGGTATTGGGAATGAAAAAAGTTAGGGGTTTGTTGGGATGTAAGAAAATCCCACGTAAAATATTCCTTTTCTCGATTTTCACGGCATTTTGGTGTTGGAAGTAGGAAGTGGTTGGGTTTTGTTGGGGGTTAAAAAAATCCCACGGAAAATATCTTAAACAATAATTACAATTATATATCATTTTTTTACTTTGATTGAATTTAAATGCTATTTGAATGTCTTCCAGAAGTAGTTTATGAGAGTGTCTCTTGAAAGCGCTGCTTGATAAGGCTAAGAAGAATCACAATTGGATCTATAGAATGTCGTCTGGAAGGAGGGTTCCTAAGAATGCATGTCACATTTGTATCAAACATTTTGCTGGGTGGGTCAGAATTCGTGAAACGTATCACTTTTTTCGACTATTTTTATTTTTTAATGAAAATACTGTGTATTGGGTAGCTATTTTTACTAGCACAATCATTTCTCAAAACTTTAAGTCGATAAATTTTTTATTTTTAAAGTTATTGGCATTTATAATTCAGGTCTTTTTTGAAGCGAAGCTTTTTACACCTTGTTATGTTATTTGCTTGAGTGAAATCTCAAAAACGGCACTTTTTTCCAAACACCTTTTTCTAAGAATTATTATTGTTTTTTTACTTGCGTCATTACAACAAGAGTATATAAAACTAAAAAAAAATATTTGAAAGCGTTAATCAGTGAGAATGGAACTCGCACTTTTCTATCGAGAGTTCTACACACTAACCACTACTCCAAAACAACCCTTTGTGCCATGATGTGATTCATTCAATATTAAGTAATAACTGGAACTATGTTGCAGTAGATGACAGGAATTTATTAAAAGGATTGTGCATTAGGTATCCTACATGTGAATGCGTGAAGTTATGTTGCAACAGATTACAAGAATGCAAGGTTGCCACTCAAAATTCGTAACAATTCCCACGAAAATGACCTTTTTCCCACAGTAACATAAATTAAATAACACCGAAATTCCCATGGTAAAGATAAACAAAAAATATTCCTACCGCAATTAAAAAAATACCAAAAAAACAAAAATCCCAAATTCATTAAAAATTACCACGAAAATATCACTCGTTTTAAAACACCACCAAAAATACCATAAGCATTAAAAAATACCACAATAAATCCCATATGCATAAAAAATTAAAAAAAAAAATAGAAATACCACAAAGAAATAATAATGGTATTCAAGAACGGCGTATTTGTGATGTAAATAGCGTAAGAGCAATATATTTTTTGAAGCATATTTTACAACAACAAAAATGTAAGGGATTTTACATACGCAGCTTACGACTGTGATGTCATTTTCATTTTAAAAGATAATTGAAAACGAATGGAATCAATCAGTAGACTTGCAAATATTTTTTAATATTGTTTGTAGTAATTATATTTTTCTTATTTTAGGCATTTTAACATAATTTTTGTAAGCTTTACGCTTGCAAAAAAAAAAAATTCAGGATTGTATTGCCATATGTCAAAAAATGTCTACTTAGTTTTCATGATGGCAACTTGTTCTTAAAACAAATATGCAATTTAATGGTTTTTATTAAGGGTTAGTTTGAGAAAATGTACAGCGTAAACTTATAGTTTTAGTTTTAGTTTAAGTTTATTGTCTATAAGTTTTACAGTTTATTGTTTATAAGTTTTCAGACAAGCAAACAATAAAATTAAGATTATTGAAATAAATTAATCTGTATAATACAGATAAAGTGCATACATATATTCATTTTTAGAGTAAGAAAAATCAATACTTATTTCTGAATTCAGTAAATTAAATTCACTTAAACATCTATTCATAGGTTCAAACAACAAATAGTTCGATCTACAAAAGTTAATTTTAAAATAATTAAATTTCCTTAAATTTCTAGTAGGAACATTGACTTTAATGATGCCTAGTAAATAGGAACAATCAATATTACCACAAACTATGTCATATAAAAAAGAAAGTGATTATATTTTTCATATCGTTTCCAATGACTTCAAATTCAATAATAAACAACGAGCGTTATGTGATGGCAGTGGTTAAACAAAATTAAATGATCTTAAAGCAAATTTAAAATTTTTTTTTTTTTTTAATACGCTCAATGTTCATGATATGAACCAAGTAATATGGGTTCCATATGAAGGATGCATATTCAAGACGAGACCTTACCAAAGCCATGAAAAGATTTTTTAAATTGTAGGGATCCAAAAAGTTTGAACAGTTTCTTCTTAAAAATGCATATACTGCAGTAAAAATTTTGAAAACGAAAAACAAGAGCTAATGTCATTTATTAACAAAATAAAAAATAAAGGACCTAGTATACTTCCTTGTGGATCTGAAATTTGAAGGATTGAGCATTTTCCAGCTCAGCAAAGCACAAACGATAGGCCACATAAGATTTTATCCAACACAAAAATTTTGAATGAAAACTGATACTTTCCAATTTGGCAATGAATAAGCTATGTGATACTTTATCGAATGCCTTTAAGAAGTCGGTGCTTATAGCATCGACTTGAAGTATAGCTTATATACGTCGTTCATCGAATACCGTTATTAAATTTTTGCTAATTAAAAGAGAAAAATAATTTTTAAGAAGAAAATTCCCTGGATTACAAAATACCATGGGAATTCCCAAAAAACAAAAATTCCCAAGACCAATTAAAAATTACCACGGATGGGATTTTTCCCACATTGCTGGCCACCTTGCAAGAATGTATTCAAAGGATTGTGCATTAGCTATCCTACATATGCTATTATGAATGCGTGAAGCTATGATGCAGCAGATCACGATAATCGATCAAAAGCATTGTGCATTAGCTATACAAACAACAAAAGTAGTAAGGTTCCATTGAACGGGTTAAAAATTATCACAAAATGCCAAGGCGTAGATTTTAATCGCGAGTTCAGACATAAATGTTCATAGGCACTTAAGACAAGGCTCGAAAATTTAAGGTACTTTTAGGACTTTTTTAAAAAGGTAAAATATTGAACAAAGGTATTTAAACTTTTACCCCTTATTCATAAACCCATTTTAGCGGCTGCGTTGCTAAAAGGAGATTTTAAACATCATTATTTGTTGTTTAAATGTTAGTAAATATTAATCAAATCAGTTGTTTAAATGTTGAAATTTATTGAATAAGGCGCTAGCAGGCGCTAAACAACATTAGCCGCCTTGTCCAATAATAAACAGAACAATCAAATCTGTTGTTTAAGTGCTGAAATCTATTGCAAAAGGGGGTTAAATGTATATTGTAACACTATTCATCATAAAAAAAATTATTTTTTTAATTTAAAAAGTTATTGATCTTGTTCAAAATGGTGCTCAATGAAAAGGAAAGTGCTCAAGGTAAAGGGGCATGGGCGGTGTCGCAGATTTTGACTTTTCTATTTATCTGAAAAAAAAAACCAAGAATATTATTAATCACTGAGTGCAGGCAGCTATGGCTGGCACTAGAAAAAAAAAATATTGAAAATTGACAGAATGACGCGTTTTTGAAAATTAAGTTCTTAAAACAGCTTGTTTTCTACCGGTTATTAAGTGTAAAATATACTATATTTTTGAAAAAAACTTTGATTCTAGTTCCAGCGATACCCACTGATGTTATGAAAATCATATGGGCATTTCCACAGGAAAGTCTACCGTGACCAAAAAATTAAAACTTATTATTTTATGATATTATCTAAGAGAAACATTTTAATTTGATTAATTTAAGCAATTTGTACATCAAATTATTAACCATGATGACCAAATTGTCTGCGCTATTTCAAAAATGTAGTTTTTTTTTCTTAAATGTTTAGTAAATGTTTCGTAAACATTTTTGTTTAAGTAAAAATGGAAGGCATTGGCTAAAGATAATGGAAAAATGGTTGATGCAAGGAAAGGAAAATATATTGAATTTGTTTTTAATTACTAAATTATATCATTACTTAACTACCTCATTACTTAATTACCCAATGAAATTCCAATGGAAAAATGTTTCGCGTGCTAGATTATACTAAAGCTTAAAAAAACACAACTATGGTAACCATTTCAACATAACAGCTATCATTAGAAGGATACATTAATCCATTTAAGTTTGAAGTTAATTGTTTTCAAATCTGATGTTACGCTTCGTAGATTTTTGAATTTTTCTAGATGTCGTTGAAAATGAGTTCAATTTTTTGTCGCATGCTAGATCGCATCTTTATTGCTAATATATTGAAAACATAAAATCTTCGGAACCTACATTTTGTAATAAACATATTGCAACGAAAATGCTATCGAGAAATAAAAACAAAAATTTGTTTTCCTTATGTTCTTTATTTGTTTGCACCTCAAAGGCGTACGAATGTCGCGTGCTTGACCGTGGAAATGCGCATATTTAAATTTCAGATTAGTTGAATAGTTTTTTGAATAGCTGAATAGTTTTTTTTCTACAACACCATGCCGAAAAAAGTAGTTTCGAGATAAATGAGTACAAAGGAAATTAATGTAAATACTGTGGCTCGACACCTTATAAAACGGCTGTAGAAGTGAAAATAACGTCAGAAGGACAATACTTTTGAAACATAAAAAAAAATCAATTTCATAAAAATTCCAGACCTTAAACAATGCTGTTTTGATAAAAAAAAAATTTGTGACTAATAAGCGATCCAAATATTTGCACAACACGATTAGGACAACTATTGATGTAGTATTTGCTAGAAAAAAATCGATGACTCTACATCTTTATAACACACTGTCTCCACTTACAATATTTGATTGCATGCGTACTTTCAAATTGAATATCATGATATCCAGATTTCATGCTATAATATTTAGGTGGGTACTTCATCTCATGAAACTTCATTTTGAAATTGTTTGTAAAAGTTTATAAATTAATAATTTCTTCCATTCGCCATTCCATTTTATGTTTTTTCACTCATTTAATGCTTTTGCAATATTTTTTATTTTTTAATGCAAGTTCTTAAAAATGTCATCTCTTGACATATATCTCAAGAAATATTACAGGAGATAAATTGAACAATTTCATGATATGAGTGGTCTACACTTGAGATATATAATAAAATTCAATTTGACAGTTCGTATTCAATCAAATATTGTTAGTGGAGACACTGTGTAATATACGTGTGATATTTTGATATTAAAAACCAATGATTTGCGAAGATGGAATCCCAATCAAGTTCATTAAACTAATTCTACCACACATAATCAGTGCATTAGCACATGTTATTAATCATTGTTTTATATCTTCATCATTCCCTGATATGTGGAAAATTGCAATTGTGTTGCCGGTAGCTAAAAAGTTTAATCCTTGTGGGTTAAGTGATTTTAGGCCAATAAGCATATTGTCCCCATTATCTAAAGTATGTGAGAAATTAATGAGTCAGCAAATAAATAAGTACTTAAATGAATCTGCGCTTCTGTCGCCTTATCAGTCTGGTTTTCGGGCAGGCCATGGATATGCTTCGGCTGTCGTCAAAGTTTTAGACGATATTCGTCCCGAATATGACGCTGCCTCAATGACCTTGCTTTGTTTGCTTGACTTCTCTAAGGCTTTTGACAAAGTGAACCATAAATATTTATGTCTGAAACTAAAGTATCTCTTTGGATTTAGTAATAGTGCGGTCAGCTTAATATCTAGTTATTTGTCGAATAGACTGCAAAGAGTTAAAGTTGCTCAATCATTTTCCCAAAATAGACCGGTACTAAATGGAGTTCCACAGGGTTCAATACTCGGTCCACTTCTCTTCTCTATATTTATAAATGACATATTTGCTGTATGCAAACATGTTTCTGTACATGCGTATGCTGATGATATACAACTCTATCTTTCGAGAAGGACTGGTTTATTTGATGATCTGTGCTGCAGGCTGAATGAGGATCTTAGCAGTATTGACCAGTGGGCTAGCAGCAATGGACTGCAACTTAATGCTGCCAAGTCATATGTACTTCCTATTTGTAAGAATAAAACTCACCTTAATGTACTTCTTAACCTATATATTGGAACAAGAAAGTTGAGTGTAGTATCAAAAATTGTGAATCTTGGTTACTGTATAAATTCTTCCCTTTCCTGTGTTGATCACGTAAACAGTGTTGTCCAGAAAGTTTATTATATCCTACGTAATTTAAGAATGTCTGCTAGTGTTTGTCCTCTTGACCTAAGGCGTATGCTGGTGAAGCAACTTGTCTTACCAGTAATTACATACTCAGATATAGTGTACAGTAAACTAGATTCTTCCTCTCTGCTAAAACTAAATGTTGCATATAACTATGCCACGCGTTTTGTGTATGGATTAAGAAAATTTGACCACCTTTCAAGCTTCAGAACTGCTATACTTGGTTGCAATTTGGCAAGTTACCTTAATGCTAGAAACTGTATTTACCCAGTGTGCCAAACGGATCTGTTACGAATCCGTAACGAACTCACTTCTTCGTACATTTTGTCCGAAACGGATTGCGTTTCGCATCCGGAACGGATCCTTTTTCGTATGAAATTCCTCTCTCCGTTACGGACTTCAGTTACGAATCCGTTTCGGACTTCAGGTACGAATCCGTTTCGGACTTCAGATACGAATCCGTTTCGGACTTCAGATACGAATCTGTTTCGGGCTTCAGATACGAATCCGTTTCGGACTTCAGATACGAATCCATTTCGGACTTCATATACGAAACAGACGTTTCATACTCTTTTTTTTTTTTAATAATGCGAACTCGCAACGGACTCGTTTGACGCATATAGCTACAGATGTTAAAAATATAGGTTCTTTAAACAAGTTTGACGCATTCAAATTCGAAAACTTTTTGCAGGAAATTAAACTTAAATTAAAACAAAAAAAATTATTTTGTAATCAAATTTATAAGAGAGTAGTGGAGGCTAGTTTAAATGGTAAAAAAATAATTCAAAATATCAAACAAACGAGTACAATGTTGGTGAGTTCCAGGATGGCTCATACTTGTTTCTTCAAACAGCTAAACATTATTTTTCATTGAAGCATCCCAATAACTTTTACTGCTATAATGACAAAGCATACAAAATTCACGCAATTAAAAAAGTTTCTGAAAAATATCTCGTGTACGGCTATCCGATAGTCACATTTAACTTGATCACTAATGATAATTATTTAAAAATTCTGACAAGTACTTTTCTTCGATTTGAAGGAGAGCTTGAGGAGCACGAGCCTAATGAAATAAAAAAGTTGTTTAAAATAAAAATAAGTACACAATTGTATTTCGTATCCCTAATCCACTGAAAATAAAATAAGAAATTGTAAAACAAATTTAAGACTGTCTTTTATGTTAACGTTGTGGTTATTTATATAGTCGTAACGGGTCCGTCAAAACATAAGAGCGATTCCTCTCAAAAATACGAATTGCTTTTTCCATTTTTTCGGATCCCCCTCGAACTCAGAACGGACTTCAGATACGAATCCGTTTCGGACTTCATATACAAATCCGTTTCAGACTCTTTTGGCGGATTCGTAACGGGTTCGTAACGGGTCCGTCGAAACATAAGAAAGCGTAGTGCGTACTGACGGACTCGTAACGGGTTCGTAACGGATCCGCATCCGTTTTTGTGCACATTGGGTACCTACATAAAATAATACATGAAAGAACGCCACACTATCTTTATGAAAAACTACAGTTCAGCATATCCAGAAGAAGTTGTGTTCTAATAGTTCCTAGACATTGTTCTTTAACAACTTCCAATCTTTTTTTCATTAATGCCGTAAGATTGTGGAATGCGTTACCTATTTCTTTGAGAAAGATAACAGGAAGGGGAATCTTTAGGCAATCTGTATTTACTCACTTTTCTTATCATTAATCTCTTCTATCACTATTTTCTTACTTTTTTTTTTCCTTTTTTTCTGTTTTTTTCTTTTTACTATTTGAAACATTGTTAGTTATTAAGATTTTAATTTATTATTATTCATTTTTTGTCATTACACTCTTGATTTATTTTCTAAATGTTTTAATTAAATATATTTTTTAAGAACTATTAATTTGTTGTTATATCCAACCAAAATTGTTTGTCATCTATCTGTTGTACTGTAAAAGAACATAGTTCTTATTGTACTAATGTATACTCAATAAATTCAAATTCAAATTTCATTAACATTTACAAAAATAATTCAAAACTAATGTGAAATAATAATGTAAGGTAATAAAATTTACTGGTGAGAATATTATTGTTTTTAGTTAACATTATGATATTAAAAATTTTTTGATTTGAAAATGTTTTCATTAAAAAAACCATTTAATTATCAAACTTATGAAGTTGCGAAAAAGCTTCGCTTCTCTCGTGTGTTCAGCAACGCATCTGTTTTTTTTAACACACTTATTTGGCCGCTTTTTTTGACTTGGTCGTTTGAGAACGTAAGCATCTAAGTTGTTTATGATACTTTAATATTAACTTTCCTCGTGAATGTAAAAAAAAGCAACAAAGAGACTTAGCCACTCAGCCACTTTTTCCCAGATCAAAAACTGTATTTTTGCTTTAACCTATCTGTGTTTTTTGCTTTTTGTTTTTTTCTCATGCAAACTGGACTAAAGTTTATTCAACTGCTCCTTGCAAAGCCCCATGCATAATAATGAGAAATCCTTGACCGCAACATAAGTCTCAATACATGTAGAGCACGCCGGCCAAGTTTATTTGGGTCGAATATTATTGGTTGTTGTTGTTGCTGTTGTTGTTGTTGCTGTTTTTGTTGTTGCAGTAGTTGCCATTGCTGTTGCTGTTTCGACATAATGACGACTTTAGCTACAAGTCTGCGTTGTAGTAAAACAACAGTTTGTTTGCCAAACAGCTGCCAATAAAATTCAACGACTGCGCATATAACTTTATTAGTATCATAAAATATTATATTATAAAATAAACAAACAAAAAGGTTACGTTCTTGTAACAGCTACAATCAAACACAACCAATTAAGAGATGCGTAAAAATTCTTAAAGTATTCTAAAAGTACATAATCTCAAACAATTTCTGCTCGTTCTCAACCAAAGTTCAATTCACCCAACAACGTGGGCAGGATTTTTTTTGGTCGTCATCCATCTAAATTCAAAACACCCAACAACATAAACAAGTGCGAGGATATGGTTCAAACCGATATCAATAACTATAAAACGATTTCATTATTTAAACTCTTACATCAGCCATTCCACTTCTTATGCAAGTTTTGTTTTATAAATTGACCTCTTGTCTTTTGGTTTTCTTGTACCTTTGGCTAAGGATTGCTCTTCAAGAATAAAAGAATATAAGTTTGATAATCTCTTTTATAGCATTCGTCACGAAGTTATGGAAATGCCAATTATGACTAAAAGTGGATATCATGTAAACAAGGTAATGTTTAATGAATGAGGAAATAAATTAAATGGAATTTTTAAAACAAACAACTACTTAGATTTCTCAAATTCTGCTATTCTTAAAAAGGCTACCTTTGTTTTTGAGGCATACAAAATTAAATTACAACTAATTAAATTTCAAATTACAAAAAAAAACACACTTTTCTAAAAAAACTGCTAGTAAGGAACTATCTTTGACTGAGTCAAAATTGAAATAACCCACGGTCGTGCTTAAGTTTACTTTAAGTTTTAAATATTGTTTTTAATTTTAAAATTTTTTAATTTTAAATTTAGAGTATGTTTTGGATATAAAGGGTTATGTGTAAGATATACACTCAGAAAAAATTTCTAGAAAATCTTCTAAAATTTCTAGAAGTTAGAATTTGGGCTTCATTTAGCCCCATGGCCGATTTTCTAAAAATGAAGTGTATATTTTTCGTTAAATTGACACCAGCAGTGGGAAATAGTTAAGGAAAATTATCCAATCATTTACGAACTATTTCGCTAAATTGAAGAAACTTATCGCAATTGTGTTGAAATCTTATTACATTTTAGTAAGTTTTTCTACCGTTTATTTATTATCGCACGGTTAGAAATCTTGGACTAAATTTAAGTCCCTAAAATATTACTGCATGTTTTTAAACCTTGCGGTTTCAAATTGAAACTTTTCAAATACTAACTCATATTTAAAACTTTTTTGTACTAGAATTGAAACCAAAAGAAATATTACAGCATCAATTTTAGCTTTTTGGTTTAAATTTTAGCTTTTTGGTTTCAATTTAAGTACAGCTTTGTATTACTTTTTGTTTTTAATACAAATAATACTAAATTTTAGGACATGTGGATACTAAATTTGGATTAAAAACCGTAAAAAGTAGGCCTGGCAATGCTGCGACTCAATATTAGGCGACTCGGTTCATATGCTTGTTTATCGCGCTTTTTATGTATAAGCCAATAGCTCTGTGGTTAGAGTAGTGAGTTTACAAACTCAATGTCGTGTGATCGAATCTCGCATTGTCTGTTTTTTTTTTTAAATATTTGAATCCAAGATTGTATTAAATTTGAAACCAAAGCTATATTAAAACCATTTTTAGTATTTTGTAAATACTAGATTTGAAACCAAAGCTGGTGTAGACTTATATGTAGTACAGAAAAGTTTCAATTTTAGTACAAGATTTCTAACCGTGCGGCTATAACTAAGAGAAACATTTTCTCTGAAAATAAGAAATTTTCTACCTTTTATTAAAAATTTTCTCTGAAAATAAGAAATTTTTCATCAAATTCCTGAAAAAGTTTTGTAATTTTTTAAGATTTTAAACAGCAGTCTGTGAGAATTATTATTTTTATACTGATGAAAAACTGAAAACATAATTATTATTATTAGTAACATTAAATTAAATTGAGAAATTACCATTATCCGGAGACTTGAACCTCGGCCGCGTGAGTTCATGGGCTTATCCAATCGACCATCGCTGTTGTTCAACAATCGTCGCTTAATTTGCTTCATTAAGAATCGATCGCTTGGTAAGTAATTTTAAGGCATTTTTTCTAGGAATATAAGAAATGTGTCCTTAAAATAAATCACTTGTGGTGTACAAAAAAAGAAAAACTTACATGTATATCTATAAAATATCCAAGTTTTGTAACTTATGTTTCTCCAAATTTAAGAAATCACGCTGTAGAATGTTGCGAGCAGACTTGATATTTAAATCATTTCTTGTTGATTAAAATTTTTGGAAATTTAACTTTTATTTTGCCGTAATTTCTTATATACAGTGTTGCGCAAAACAATAGCAACAAAATAAGTGCGCTGCAACAAAATCGTGTATCTTTTTTAATATTGGGGACACACAAAAATTATCATAGGAATCAAAGCATATATTCATACATCATATATAAAACAAATCAAATTCAAATTTGGTTTTGTTTTTTTTTTAATTGAATTTTAAATTAATGTGGCTACATTTAATTTGTCTGAGAGCAAAACAAAAGCAACAAAACTTGGAAAATGTAAAAAGAGGACAGAAGTTCCAAGAATTACAGGTAAAAGTTCTGTTATTGTAAAGCACGTGTTGTTTGTAAGTCATAAACATTTAAGTTTAGTTTTTTTGTGCTAGTTGTGACATTGACTGTTCCATTTAAAATGGCACGTATTAAATACTATGACTCTCTTAAATTACAAATTATTTCCGAATATAAAAACGGAAATTCACAAATATCTAACGTGAAACAGTTTGATATTAATCAGTCAATAGTTTGTAGACTAATAAAGAAATATACCATCACAAAAGACGTAACAACGGTACATTAAAGAGGGCGGCCGCGGAAGACATCGCTGCGTGATGACAGAAACATTTGTGGCGTGTTCAAACGAAATGCATTTGCCACATCCAAAAAGGTTGTTCGGATACTTGTTTTAGATATCCATCACTGCACTGTTTGATGACGAGCCGTTGAGAACGATTAAATAAGTTACAAACCGGCAGAGAAACCTTTGCTTACAGCTAAGCATAAAAAACAAGGTGAGGTGTTACAATTTAAACAATTCTGTCTGAAATTGTGACAACAAGTTGCAATTTATTGTTTTTTAGACTCAGTCTCCCAACAGAGCACCTAAATTGGACCGTTAAAAAAATCGAAAACTGTTTTTTAGCGATGAATCAAAGTTCAACTTGATTAATTCAGATGGGATGTGCACGGTACGGCGCCACCCAGGTACACGACTTGAAGCCCGAAACTGCAAAATAAATGTTAAACACGGAGGCGATGGCATTATGGTCTGGACTTGTTTTTCCTATAATGAAGTTGAACCATTTCAAAAAATCGATGGAATTTGGATCGATTTGTATATAATGGCATTTTAGAAAGCAAGATGCAACCACATTCAGAGTGGAATATGTCGCTTCAGTGAACGTTTCCGCCCGACAACGACCCGAAGCACACTTCAAAGCTCATCACATATTACATTAGAAGCATTGGGATTCAAGTCCTTGATTGGCCGGCACAGTCACAATGACTTGAATTCCATCGAAAATCTTTTTGGGATTTTGAAGGTAAAAGTTTCTGGTCAAAGGTTTTCCAATAAGACTGCACTGTATGAAGCCCTGAAAGTTAATTGGGAACATATACCTAATACCAACATATCTAATTTAATAGAGTCGATGTCGCTCAGATGTGCAGCGGTTATAAAGAATAATGAATCTTATACCAAATATTAATTATGTTGCTTTTGTTTTGCTCTCAGGCAAACTGAATGAAATCACATTAATTTTAAATTTAATTAAGAAAACAAAACCAAATTTGAATATGATTTGTTTTTAATATGATGTATGAATATATGCTTTGGTTCCTATAATCATTTTTGTGTGTACCTAATATTTAAAAAGATACACGATTTTGTAGCTGATTATGTTGCTATTCTTTTGCGCAACACTGTATAAGTAAAAACTTGTCTTCAAAACTAAGAAGCTGTTTTGATAACGTTGCAACGACATCAAGACGTGTGGTCGTTAAATCATGTAAAAATTCTCTACATTAAGGAGAAACCGCTATAGAATATAGAAAAACCCATGCCTATGAAATGAAGCCACAGTTTCTTAATTTAAAGGAAGCAGATTTTTTTGAGTGCAATGTTTAAGGATAAGTCTTTGTCATCAATGACAAGATGTACGCCTTCACTTCTTTGGAATCTGGTTCTGAATAATGCACTGCTGTCTCCAGAGAGGGAGGGTTGTCTAGTGGCAGTCTACGCCAACCATCTAGCAATCGCAAATAGGAACACATTTTTCACTTCTCTAGGAGACGTTATGCAAAGAGCTCTTTGCAAATTTAAGCCATGGATCAAACCTTTTGGTCTGGGAGTTAATTCACAAGGAAACAAAATTTCGTCTCTCACATAAGCCCTGCTAAATGGATCTGCACTGTCCCTTTCGAACAATGCAAAGTATCTATGACTCATTCCTAATAGCAAACTGAGCTAGAAACTAAATATTTTTGAGTCTACTGAGAAAGCAAAAGTTGCAAATAGCTAATTATTTGGTTTCACTCTTTGTCATCTTATAATAATATTAAAAAACCTTAATTTACTATAAATACTTGTTAAAATATAATTTGTATTTCAATGAATATTATTTGAGATATTTCAAAATATGAAAATAAAAGAATATTATTTTTTAATTGATACGCGTGCGAAGTAAACGTACCACTTTTTTCAAACTTTTATGCGAGTAAATTGGTACTGACGCTTTCTTTGCTGTCCTACAAAGTCCCTCGCTACAGAAGGGTTTTTGTTTAGACACGGTGAAAAATAGCTTCAATGACATCTCAAAAGCACCCGCCGAAATTTTTATCCCAAAATATTAACCCTTAGGCACTGCTAGACTCCAATTTTCGAAAATTTTGGCCACATAAGTAAAGTTATGTTTCAAAAATATATTAATAGAGAATGTGATGATCGATGGTTTTTTTCATAATCTAACTTTATGTTTTCGAAGTTTCTGAGCACCATGGAACTATTTTTGTTTCTTCCGATTAATATTTCTATTAATATTCAAGCAAAAACACATAGTTGAAAAAAACCCTGCATTTTAACATTCAATGCTTGACAGTAAGAGGTCGAAATTTTTTCGAACAATCAAAATAAGCAAGATTTTAGGAACATCAAAAGAAATTACCTTTTTGAAGCCTTTATTTTTCAAGATATGAACTAAGTGATGAAAAGAAAAACCTAATTACCTTTTTGAAGCCTTCAAATTACTAAGAAATTACCTTTTTGAAGCCTTTATTCTTCAAGATATGAACTAAGTGATGAAAAGAAAAACCTATTTTCCAACATGCCTCAAAAAAAACCTTCGCTTTTTTTGGGTTGGTCTACTGTCTATATACAGGTGTTATTAGACCTATACTTCTATATAAAGTAGGGATGACCGATATGCATCGATGCTTCGAACATCGATGTTTTTTTTATGGTGATATGTCACTTACTTTCGATGCATCGGCAGGTATTTGATATTTCCGATGCATCGATGCTTTTATCCGATACATCGAATAAACAATTGATATTTTTACTAAAATTTAGATCTAAAATCACACTGAAAAAAACTTAACAACTTTTTGCTTACCCACTACACATTGCCAATTACATTTGTTTTTCATTCAGTCGAAAGGCTAGCAGAAAATCCTTTGGAAATTCGGAGCGATCTACAAACACAATTTCCTAAATTATACAAAGTCGCTTTTAAATACTTAACTTAAATAAAATTCTATTCTTACAAGGCCTAGGAAAAGAATATTGGGGGTTGTAAAAATTTCTTAAAATTTATTTGTAAGCAGTTTTGATTTATTCTGTATTAGATTATCTTTAAACCACTTTTACTATTGAACAACAAAATTTTTAAAAGCTTTAATAAATACTTTAAATACATTTGAGAAGGTTTTCTTTAATAGTTTCCTAAGAAAACAAACATACGTATGATTCTATAAGCATAATGGCAAATAAGATGTGAATAACTGATTTTTATTTCTCGGACTTATTTTACTGTTTGTTGTTTTAAAAGATACATAGCGTAATATTAATCTCAAGTTTCGATGCATTATATCGAATAAAACACCGATGGTTTTTTTTAATGGCCATCCCTAATATGAAGTAACAATATGGTGGACATCCTTGGTAAATGTCACATATTATAGCCAACTCCAAAAAATCCAAAGAATGCCATTTATATGTATCAGCGGTGCTCTTAAAATACCGACTGCTGCTTTAGAGACCAAACTAAATATCGTACCGCTAGACCTTAAGCGATCAAGAGTTCTTTTCTTGCTCGGAAGACTAGATGTAGCTATGTTACATATAATTTGAATGACTAAAGCCTTTAAGAAACCTGTACATAATTTTTCAATGTTTCTACATACAGCTATTGTCAATAACGCCACACACAAATAAGATAGCAGCAGGTTTTTCATTGCCAATACATTCAATAAGTTTGTATAATAATTGTATTTTAACTCAATTCTATACTAAATTTGTTTTTTTCATAACTTTGAGCAGTCGTAAACAGACAAAAAGTATGTGTTAGAAGTGAAAGCTTCAGAAAACTGTAGAAATTTTTAGTACAACAACTTTTTCATAACACATCGTTACCTAAGAATGAGAAAAAATAGACATGAAAACTAATATTTTTTACATTCGATGCAAATAAAGTGCGATCCAATACGAGGCCCTTTTTTCAACTGGGTTGTTTTGACTGCTCTTATGTGTCAAATGGCTTGTCCATGTGAGTATTTTATTCATATAGTGTACAGCATGAATATTGTGTACAGTATTCAGTATGAATCAATCATTAATATGTAGACCTACTCCTGAACAACGTTTATTAAGTGCGGAAACTTACTACCAGTTAGAGAATGTTATATAGTTCTTCAACATCATTTTAGTCGTTATGAGCGTCCAAACCTTTAAACCATCACCATATTTCGAAACAAATTTTACACTATTGGACCATTCATCATTCAACCCGAGAGCATAGAGCCTGTAATTCTGAGAAAATTGCTGCAGTACAAGAGAGTGTTCGTGAAAACCGTGAACAATCGATTCGTCGCCGATCTCGAATTTTGTAGAAATTGGTAAGTTGTCGAAAATTGGACTCACAGAATGGACCATTTAAGAGTTAGTCGTGTGCAACATTTGAACAAAATAAGTTTTAAACATTGAGTTGTAGGAACCAAACTATCATTCCAAACAAAGATTGCATCAATACATTGATTATTATGTATTCTATTCAGAAAACAAAGTAAGAAGCTCTTATTGGATCAACCTTTATGTCCGCTGTTTTTAAATATATTTAGTTTTAGTTTTCTGTTAGATTCAAAAGTCCAATCAAAGAAATTAACAAAAATAGTTTGATCTGAATCGTTTAGAAAGTCTATATATTTTTGTCCTTTTTTCAAAAAAAGTTAAAACTTTTGCATTTTTATTAAAAACATTGATCAAAGGTTTTTTTTTTTAATATCAAAGAACCAAGGCTTGCGCCTTCTATAAACAAGGTTTGGTATTTGATCTGAAAGAAAAGAGATAGATTTATTTAAAGGAATTGATTGGAACCATACGTGAATTATTGATTAGGCGAAACAACCGTGAAAGACAATTTTAATTGCTTTTAACCGAGGCAAGTGTTATGCCTTAAACTCGGCAAGCATTTCCAGCCCATGGTTACATTTTACATAGTTACATAGTTACATTTTACACAATTTAGGACTTTTAGGTTTCTATCATTCCATCAAATGTAGGAAAGAACAAAGAAAGTGAAAAGAGCCATGCCCAAACCCGGATTTGAACCAGGGACCTCTGGCTTGATAGTCTAGCACACTCTCCACTAGACTACAAAGGCCACGTGGTTAAAATAAAAACAAGTAAAAATTGCATCGGTGGCGACCGTAGCCCAGTGGGTAGAGTGCGTGGCCTCTAAGCTAAAGAACCGCGGTAGCCCGGGTTCAATTCCAGCTCAGACAGAAAGTTTTTTCAATTGAATTAATTTTTCTCTTCGGTCGTCACCTCTCTGCAGACAATGGGAAGCCTCAGAGAGTAAAAATTGCCATGTAAAGCTTCTTGAAAACATAAGCCGTTCGGAGTCGGCATAAAACACGAAACTCCAGTTCTCAATCATTTGTGATCAGACATTTAATAACACGCACAACAAAATTGATCAATAGAAGCTAGGTCAAAGTCCTTCCGAAGGCTGAAATGGCCAGTTTATTTTATTATTTTTTTTTTAAATTGCATTTCTGACTATCTTTCATATGACATGACATTAATTTGCAAAAATTCTTCCAGTTTGCGCGAAAGTAGTAAAACTATTTTGCTCATAAAAACATCAGGGGCCCTTATGATTTCTTTTGGCCAAATTTATTTTTTCCAAAATGTGGTTTTTATATTTATTTACAAAATATAATCAAGTCTCAAAAAAATGTATGGGAAAAAATTACACCAAAATCTCTTTCCAATCAAAAGTTATGGCTAAAAATCCATTTTTTATACCATCGAATGTATTTGAAATATATACCCTTTAAAGAAGGGACCATTTTTTTAAGGATTAGCCAACTTTCAGCAACGTTTAAAGTCGGACTAATTTTTGGGTGACGCTGTTAGCTTTGTGACATCCGACTTAGTGATGCTATATGGAATCATCGTCCTTAATGGGTTAATAAAACTCACTTTCTGTTTGTTGCTTTGTTTATTTGTTCATTTGTTTGTTTGACCTTAATACAAATGTAAGTGGGTGGTCGTATTTCACTAAATTTTAGTACACATATTGTATGTATTATAGATTAACTTTTCAATTAACCTAAATTTATTTTTTTTAAATATTTCTTACCATCGGGATTTTTTTAATGTTATTTAAAAAAATTTCTGATATTTTGACACTAAAAAAATTCACATATTTTCAAAATGATTAGTACAACTTTTTCATAAAACATCGTTACCTAAGAATGAGAAAATAAGACTTGCAAATCAGAAAACGCGCGCTTAAAGCGTTTGCAGCGCCGTCTGTGCTTTCGATTGGCTTTTACAAGTTTTCATAAAAGTAGACTCTAAAATTTTTCGATAGTTCAACAGCTACTGCCGAGGAAGCTTGGCATCACCACGGATGACAACTGCAGAAAGTGCAAGGAACTGGGCACAGTGAAGACCCTGGAGCACTTACTATGCACATGCCCCACCCTACTTAGATCGAGACTAAAATACCTAGGCTCATCGACATTCCCGTCGCTTAAAGATGTAACCAAAGTATCTCTAGAATCCCTCCTAAGGTTTCAACGCAAATCCTTATAGACTTTAAATAAACACAAAGGTTCCTTTTGTTCGCCACCGGTACCACTAAGGACCTCAATTAGTCTATGTGAGCCTTCACGAAGGCATCCGGATTAACCTAACCTCCTCTAACAGCTACTGCAACGTTTTAAACTTATTTGCGATTGGTTTGTGTACGTACTAAGCATACATACGTGTTTGTTTTCGTAATGTCATTTTTCGTTTCATCGAGTTCCAAGTTAAAACGGTGCTCAAGAAGTTTCTCTTTAAAAAACTAGCATTAATTATATATGAAGCAATTTAGAACTTTGTAACTTCAACGCTGAAATTTGTTTACTCACGTGCTTATATTTTTGCATAATCTAGATTTATTTAAAGTATAAAAACGAAAAGTGTATATTAAGATGTATATATATATCTGTGTCGATAAGTAATCACAGCTTAAGTCGACTTATGATAGAACTGAGTTATTGGTGAAGCTATACTACACGCAAAGCATGACTTTAGCCAAAGTTATGACACAAAAACGAAACACCATTTCATATAATTTATATGGCGATTAAAAACTTTGAAGCAAGTTTTCTCGAAACATGATATTTACACTTAAGATGTTATTATAAAGCGCCACTATACTATACCACCTATACTATACCACCTATACTATACCACCTATACTATACCACCTGGTATATCAACTAGTATATTATATATTTATAATTATGAATTGAATAAGGACCTTTAGTCAAAGTTTTATGAAAAAAATTAAATGGATAAGTTCAACGCCTAACTTGTATTTGGCGTGAAATGGGACATGACATATTCAGGATTCCAATATTCGATCACAAAGCATATGGGCCAATATATATAAAGTGTTAGTTTTTGCTTTGGCAAATATATAGAAACGAAAACCTTAACCCCACCTCGTTCAGGTATCTGTCTGTGTCCGTTTGTTGGATATCCGACTGAGTACCACAAAACACACAAAAACAGAAAATCATTAACATACAGTTGAAGCCGCAGTTGATTTCAATGTTAATTTGATGCGGTCCTGTGGACCTTCCCGCAGTTGATTTACATCTACTTTGTTGGTAGAAACATGCATAACTATTTTATGATTGTGTTACGACTCTGATTTTATGCTAAACCACAGCAGGACCTTCTGTGGCTTTATTTAGAACAGAATTTCACATTTGTATGCAAATAAAATGGTTTTGTTTTTGTTCACCTCCTACTTCGTTGTTGTATTTCTTGCGCAAGTCTATTTAGTGGATCTCGAACAAAAAAGAATTTATTTGCCATAATCAGTAACAACCTAGTTCTAAACAAACTATGTTTTTATATGTGTTTATAAACAAACATGAATATAAATTTGCACAAGAAAAATCTGAAAGCGTCCAGGCAGAAATCTTTATTTTATAAGGATTTACTTTCTAATGTTACGGACTTCTTGATACCGTTTCTCAAGGTTATCTGATTGTGATAATATCCTATACAAATTTCATAAAGACTCATTTAGTAAGCACAACCTCCAACCAGCAGCGGATCTTGGTAAAATCTTTTGGGGGTAAATATGATGGGAAATACTTTTTTAATTTTTGAAAATTTTGTTTTTTTAAAGGTCTTATTAAAATTAATTTAGAAAACTCGTCTCTACGCACTCTTCTAGAACTCCATAACAAAAGACAAATTGTATTTAGATTAAGTGTAACTAAACGACTTAGACGAATTGTGTTAAATGATTTTTAGTAGACGCACATTTCCATTTATAAGCCGTTATTTAAGTGGGGCAAGTCCATTTTCTTAATGCGATATATTTCAAGGTTTGCTTTTCAATAAATTTAAAAATACTGGTAAGCACAAATACACATATTTTTTGTATTTTGTGGTGTTAGATAATTAGAGTAAGTTTATTATCCAACACCAATATATGTATTATGTTTATAGTTTATGTGCCTCACTTTCAAAATAAATGCATTATCGAAATCGTTAATTAAAAATATTAAACTTTAGCAATTCTATTTTAAACGTACCGGGATTAAAAAAAACATACGGAATGACCACATTCGATTTGGATCAAATTTTGAATTTAGCCTCACTGACGGAAATAAAAAACTAAAATTGGAGGAAAAAAGTTTGGCAGAGTTACAAGGTACAAAAAATTGAAAAAATCGACAAAAACGTCGAAAATCGATTTTTACGAAAATTCATATCGCAAACACATCTAAGCCAAATATTAAGTTTGAACTACCGTTAGAAAGGTAATTAAACGGGCTTTAATCTCAAAATCATTTTTGGATATTTTGGTTTTTGGGGGGTTCTATCCTTTGTGGTAAGGTAATTGATTTCAAAGAAGGGGTTCGAAGGATATCATTTAAAACTTCTAAATAACGTTGATATTATATGATTTAAGTAAAAATTCTAAATGTTTGATAGTTTAAGTTAGATTACGATAATCCGGATGCCTTCGTGAAGGCTCACATAGACCAATTCTGATCCTTAGTGGTATCGGTAGCGAACAAAAGGAACCTTTGTGTTTAGTTGAAGTCTTTAAAGATTTGCGTTGAATTCGCAAACCTTAAGAGGGATTTCAGAGATACTTTGGTTACATCTTTAAACGACGGGAACGTCGATGAGCCTAGGTATTTTAGTCTCGATCTAAGTAGGGCGGGGCATGTGCATAGTAGGTGCTCCAGGGTCTCCACTGTGCCCGGTTCCTTGCACTTCCTGCAGTTGTCATCCGTGGTGATGCCTCGCGTGGGCTGCCGTCATGCAGTGACCAGTGAGCATGCCCACTAGTGTCCTGCAATCTTTGCGCGGGCGTGCCAAGATGAACAGAGTTCGTTTTTCGCATTGTGCATTACACATAATTTTCAAGAGTTTGCATGATGTCGTATCTCTCCATCAACGATTCGCTGCTTGTGTGGCTCTTCTTTCGAGGTTCCTGTACAACTCTTGTAGTGGAGTAAGTACATGTTCTGCGCGTTCTGATTCCAGCCCAGCGCCTTCCTTTGCTAAACCATCTGCCATATCGTTTCCCTCAATGCCCTGGTGGCTAGGGACCCAGTAGATGCGCACTCTCTTCGAAGCGCATAGTGCATCTAGTGCATCTCTGCCAGCCATGACACTTTTGGACTTGATGCTAGCGGAGCGCATGGATTTGATCGCCGCTTGACTGTCGATGTTGACGAAAATGTTGATGTAAGAGTGTTGTGTGTCTATGCTGAGGGCTATCTCAGCAGCCTTATGGCAAATTTTTCTGCCTGGAAGATACTGCAGTGGTTCGGCAGTTTATATGGCTGCCTTATATTAGGCTCTGCGTAATACACCGCCGCACCTACCCACGTAGGCATTTTGGAGTCGTCTGTAAATATGTTGACCGCCTGCTGTGCTTGTTCTATACCTTTGCACCAGTAATTTGGTCCCAGAAGAGTTCGTGCTTTGGAATTGACTATCGTGCGAGGTACAGTGTTGCGCAAAACAATAGCAACAAAATCGGTACGCTGCTACAAAATCGTGTATCTTTTTAAATATTAGGGACACACAAAAATGATTATAGGAACCAAAGCATATATTCATACATCATAATAAAAACAAATCATATTCCAATTTGGTTTTGTTTCTTTATTAAATTTAAAATTAATGTGACTGCATTCAGTTTGTCTGAGAGCAAAACAAAAGCAACAAAATTAATATTTGGGGTAAGATCCATTATTCTTGATAACCGCTGCACAGCTTAGCGGCATCGACTCTATTAAAGTAGATATGTTAGTTTTAGCATATGTTTCCAATTAAGTTTCAGCGCTTCATACAGTGCAGTCTTATTGGAAAACCTTTGACGAGAAACTTTTACATTCAAAATCCCAAAAAGATTTTCAATGGGATTCAAGTCATTGTGACTGTGCCGGCTAATCAAGAACTTGAATCCCATTGCCTCTTATGTAATCTTTGATGAGCTTTGAAGTGTGTTTCGAGTCGTGATCAGTCTGAAACGTTCACTGAAGCGACATATTCCAATCTGAATGTGGTCGCATCTTGCTTTCTAAAATGTCATTACATACAAATCGATCCATAATTCCATCGATTTTTTGAAATGGTTCAACTTCATTATAAGAAAAACAAGTCCAGACCATAATGCCATCGCATCCGTGTTTAAAATTTATTTTTCAGTTTCGGGCTTCAAGTCGTGTACCTGGGTGGCGCCGTACCGTGCACATCCCATCTGAATTAATCAAGTTGAACTTTGATTCATCACCCTCTTTAATGTACCGTTGTTACGTATTTTGTGAAGGTATATTTCTTTATTAATCTGCAAACTATTGACCGATTAATATCAAACTGTTTCACGTTATAAATGAAACGTGCCATTATAAATGAAACAGTCAATGTCACTACTAGCACAAAAAAAAACTAAACTTAAATGTTGATGACTTACAAACAACACGTGCTTTACAATAACGGAACGTTTACCGATAATTCTATTTTTACTTTTTTCAAGTTTTGTGGCTTTTGTTTTGCTCACAGTTAAATTGAATGTAGTCACATTATTTTTAAATTTAATAAAAAAACAAAACCAAATTTGAATTTGATTTATTTTATATATGATGTATGAATATATGCTTTGATTCCTTTAATCATTTTTGTGTGTCCCCAATATTAAAAAAGATACACGATTTTGTTGCAGCGCACTTATTTTGTTGCTATTGTTATGCGCAACACTGTACCATGTAGTCCGTGCTACTAAGTAGATCGTTTGATAGTTTAAATCAGTCTCGGGCAGCTTTGCACACCTATACTTTCTCATCTTGAGTATGTATTAATGAGCGCTTTAAAGCTCACACTGAAAACAAAGTAGTGCTAAAGCGCTTTTTGCAGAAATCTTACTAGGCATTATGGGATATTTTTTTGCTCGGATTTGTATTGCGAAATTAAATAGATATGTAGTGGACAGAATGTCAAAAGGAAACATACCGACAGTCGGATAATGTGAAATACAGATAAGCAGACGGAAATGTAAAAAGGCAGGCTAATAGTAAAAAAATATGTTTTTTTATTGTGTTTATGTTTCTTATAGTGATTTGCCAAGGCAAGACTAACAGCGTAAGGTGCTTTCATTGTACGTACTTAGAAAATGATCACTATATGAAATAATATGTGGACATGCCGCTTTTAAATAATTAATTAATTTCTCCATCACATACTCCACAATCACCTTATATTGGCCATGCAAATTATCGTAATGCCTTGTGATGCATAATTTTTTTCATTTTACCTCTTTGATGCCACGCCATGCCATTATTTTCTTAAAACAAAAAATTTTCCCATACACACTTCTAAAAATTTTGCATACATAAAATTTTATACAGTGTAATTTTACGCTATATCTGTGTCGATGAGCAATAACAGCTTAAGTCTTATTTCAAAGTTTTCAAAAATCCTGCTTCAAAGTTTTCAATCGCCATATAATTTATATGAAGAAGTCTTTCATTTTTGCGTCGTATCTTTGGCTAAAGTCATGCTAGAAGTTCTAGATTTTATATGTTCATAATGATATATATGTGGAACACAACTCTATCAATAACTCAGTTCTGTCTTAAATCGACTTAAGCTATTATTGCTTATCGACACAGATAAAAAATAATATATTCAAGGAACATGCAAGCGCAGATCTTATCTGCTTGACATTCGCTTGAACACTGAAGCTTTGATCGTTCTGTAGGTGAGATGAATACATATTTTACTGCACAAACACAATCTCAAGTGTGCAAAGCTGCCCGACACTGGTTTAAATCATACTTGATTTGTTTATTGAGCTTTCGGTCAAGGTTAGAATAATTGATTGCTCTAACGAATCTTTCGTAAGAAACAACAACAACAACAACAACTTCTTAAATGTGAAACAGAAAAACATCACTAGCTGATCTTTGTGCAATTTCGGTCCTGCTTAAGGCTTCATCAGAAATCTTTGTGATACGCGCACTGCACCCTAGTGGCGATGAGATTTTAAGTGTCAATTTCTCAGTTTTTCTCCCATTTCATATTTTCATATTTGTTGTTGTAATTTTGCTTTACTTTAGTCTAATGTGCGCTTGCACGGCGTATCACAAAGATTTCTGATGAAGCCTTTAGCAGGGCCGAAATCGCAATAAAATCAGCTAGTGATGTTTTCCTTTTTCGTATTGAAAACGTTGTTGTTGTTATTTCTTTGGAAAGATTCGTTAGAACAATCAATTGTTCTAACCTTGACCTAAAGCTCAATAAAAGATTTTAAACTATCAAACAGCTAGAATTTGTATTTAAAATCAAGTATGATTTAAACTATCAAACCTTTGGAATTTGTATTTAAATCATATAAAATCGACGTTATTTAGAAGTTTTAAATGATATCCTTCGAACCCATGGAACTATGGAACGATTTAAGTTTTTTTTTTAATTGCACAGTGAGACAGTATGTATTTTTCAAATAAATTTTAATGACTTTAATGTACAGTGATGTGGAAAAAAAAACGCATAGTTGATAAAGTAAAATGTCAGCAAAATAACACGAAAAAGCACACACAATATGCGTGAACGAACACGCTCAATGTTGCATTTTTAGGCAAGACCTACGTCTATTTTTTATTCGGTGTTAAACATCAACAAATATCTGCAATAAATGATTGTAAATTTTTGTTTTTATAGAAAACATTCCATGAAAATGTATGCAATGAATTTTCAGGAACATTTGGACTCCGAGTATGTTGAATGCGTTCATTAAATCTTGGACGATCACACGATAATTTTTAAAGCGCTGTTTTTCCGAGGAACTCGTTGAATATTTACTTCATGAAATTCCATGCAATTAACTGATCCTCAGAGAGCGACTCACTGAATTCGCTACTAGTGTAACCAAATCATTGTAACCATACTCTTACAAATAGTTCCAATGCTATATGAATTCTACTTATCTTAATTTGAAATACACAGACTGTCTCACTGTGCAATTAAAAAAAAATCGTTCGATAGTCAGAAAAAAACATGGGAGTTTTTTATGATGAAAACAAAGTGTTAAAATTGCCACCATTAAGCGAATTCTCAACTAACGTCTATGTTCTTGAGTTCAATGGAAAGGTACTTTTTACAATTTAGATTCTTAAAAAAACAGTTGTTCATGGCACAGTATTTAAATAAAATTGATACACGGAGATTATCATTTTGCTTGAATCCAAAGCAAATTACCAAATGTTTTGCTTAAAAGCAAATCAGCAAAACTTTGCTCAATCACAATGATTGATTTTAGTAAAAGATTGCTAAATTGAAATCACTCCTCATGTTTTTAGGAAAAAGCTTAATTATATTAAATTCAAGCAAATATTTGCCAAGTTATTATAAAGTGGAATAGCACATATTGGAGAGTTTTTGTTCAAATCTAGCATAATTTTGAAATTGCTGAGATTGAAGCGCAAGTTTAACTTAACCACACTACAAATTTAGCAAGCAGTTTTCTCCGTGTAAAAACACAAATTTTTAAGAAATTCACAAAAAATTCAAGAATTGGCTTCGCTACACGCCACATTTTGTTTTTATTCAGATTTATTTTTACACAATCACATTTTTCGTTAAATTCTACTGTGCATAAAAAACAATTAAAAAAAAATTGTTACGACATTGAAAGGTCAGGCCAGTTGCGATGGACTCTCAAAATGTCCCTTTTTGAGAATTTCTACAATTGGTTCTAGTAATTTTAACTTTTGATCTTTTCGTCACACTGTGTAATCGTTGATGACATGGAAAGTACGCAACACATCACCTGCTATTATCCATCTCATGCTAAAACACGTCTGAACACTCACTGGGGTGAGGTCCGAGCTTACTTAGGTTCAGTAGGTAATTTTCAATGTTGTTATAATAAAAAGAAAATTTTATTCTACAAACTGAATACGATCGATTGTTTTTGGTTTTTGTGCTCTTGAAGAAGTCATGAAGAATCACTGCAAGAAGACATGAAGTTTTAGCAAAGAGTAGTAAAGAGTTGTCAGTTCTGCACAGTTGCGTTTGTGCAGAAATTTGTGATTAGTGAGTGTTGGACGAATGTGGATGTGAAGGAAGGCGATAAAATCGAAATTTGTCGCCTGACTTTGATCAGCTGTGCTTAGCTGACGTTGCTTTGTGGTTTCGACGTTTAGCGAAGAATGATCTGTATGAGTGCGAAGAAATAGAAAATAGAAAGCGTGTGATGAAGCGAAAAGAAAATAGTTTGCTATTGTTTCTTTTCGCTTTGGTATGACTTTTTTTGTTTCCTATAAGAATCTTGCACTCATATGAATGTTTACATTTTTTTAGCTAGATTGGATTTGGTAAATTGAATGAATTTACCAATTTCAATCTTTTTAAATGATGAGAACATTTTTATGCCCTCCTTTACCTATAAATTTATTTTAATTCTTGCAGGTAAGAAATGTTTTATTTGAAGCTACATTTTTTATCAATTTCCAGGTACTATGAAGAATTCAGCCAATTTTTTCATTTGAAGCTAAATTTTTTCTCAATTTCTAGGTACTATATGAATTTAGGAATTTTTTTAATTTGAAGCAAAATTTTTTTGCTACATTGGATTTGGTAAATTAAATGAATTTACCAATTTCCAGCTATTTAAATTATGATAGTATTTTTATATGACCTTTATCTATAAATTTCTTTTAGTTCTTGCAGGTACAATGTATTTAAGAAATTTTTTAGCTACATTGCTTTTGGTAAATTAAATGAATTTACCAACTTCCAGCTATTTAAATGATGATAAATTGATTAACATGATTTCAATTTTTAGCTACATTGGATTTGGTAAATTAAAGGAATTTACCAATTTTCCTCTTTTCAAATTATTATAAATTTTTGAGCTACACAGTATATACACATATATGAGATGTATATACTTTCTTTATGTAAAAATATATACATATACAAATTTCTGTCAATTGTTGCAGGTATTTAGAAAATTTTCTATTTTATTTTAAACAAACTCAGAATGTTTACGAAAGTGTTTAAAATATTAAATACCATATAAAAGTTTGAAACATTAAAATTTCATCAATCCAAAATATAGAACTAATTGTGTTTGTTTAATAATCCAAAAATGGTATTAATATTTAAAGATATTTTTTCTCATTTTAATGACCTTCTTTAAACAGTAATTGGTATGGTGACATAAAGTTCCTTGTTTTTTTTTATTTTGATATTTTATTAAAATTTTGTATAAAATCTATTTGCTGAAGGTATTTAAAGATTTTTAATTTTAGCAAACAGATTTTTCAATAAATTAATAAAATTAATCAACTAATAAAGGAAGCAATAAATTCATCTTTTTATGAACTATGAGTTTATTTATAGATTTTTTAATAAATTAATAAAATTAATCAATTAATAAATAAAGCAATCAATTCATCTTTTATTCATTTTTTAAAGCAAAATTATGTCTGACATACATATACATTTATTTTGCAGTTTTGGTTTTCAATTGTTGGTGTTTTAAAACTTACCTCATTTTATTCTTCTAATTCAATAAAAAATTAATAAATTTTTGAACTGGCTCTTATTATTTAATATAATACGGTGCTTATTATATAATATAATATCTTAAAACCTAGAATGAAATCTTATTACATAATGTAATAATTTAAAACTAATTGAAAATCTTATTACATAATGTAATAATTTAAACCTAAATGAAAATCTTATTACATAATGTAATAAATTATCAACTAAATTGAAAACTTATTACATAATGTAATAAATTATCAACTAAGGCAAACACTTTGAATGTATTTAACTAACCTAAGTAATATAATAAAGTAAATATTTACAACTTAAAACTAGAAAAGTGAAAGTATTAAATAAACTTCCAATATTTACAGTATTTACAGATATGTAAATTACATAAAGTAATTTAATTAACGGTTATTGTAACCTCAAAAACTTATGTACAATATTTACATTATATAATTTAATTTTTACAATATTTACAGTAAATATTTACACAAATGTATTTACAATATTTACAGTATATACAAAAAGCTTTTGTTGGTCCGGGAAAAAAAAAGACAAGTAAGAATTTTTTGTGTTTGAAAGAAGGAAAGAATTTAATAACCTGAAATAGTAGATAGACAATTTTGAAAATTATAAATGAGTCTACCGAGCCCAAAGTTGAAAACGGTCATTTTTATAAAAGAAAAAAGAAGTTTGTAAGCGATGCCATAAGAAAGATTTCGAAATATTATGATCAAATTAGCCTCGCATGGTACAGCAGCGAATGCAAGTTATATAAGCGGCTAGTATAAAGCAAAAAATCATGGTTATGCAAAAGGTAGTCATTTTACCAATAACAAAATTTAATACTGGAAACTTTCAAAAATACTGAGTATTAAGAAAAATCCGTACTAATCATGATTTAAGCTGAGTATTATATATCATTAGTACACAACTGAGAAAATAAATACACAGCTGACCCCAATATTAAATATTTAATAGGGGCGTTTACCAGACACATTTTTTGACATTTTATTAATGTTTCAAAATATACAAAAATATATATTTGTGACAAAATGTAATAGAACTTCTATGTCAACATATCTTTCGTTTTTTTCAATAACGTCACAATTTAAAAAATTATTTTTCAGTACAAGAGTTTTAAGTCCATGATTTTTTGCTTTATACTAGCCGCTTATATAACTTGCATTTGCTGCTGTACCATGCGAGGCTAATTTGATCATAATATTTCGAAATCTTTCTTATGGCATCGCTTACAAACTTCTTTTTTCTTTTATAAAAATGACCGTTTTCAACTTTGGGCTCGGTAGACTCATTTATAATTTTCAAAATTGTCTATCTACTATTTCAGGTTATTAAATTCTTTCCTTCTTTCAAACACAAAAAATTCTTACTTGTCTTTTTTTTTCCCGGACCAACAAAAGCTTTTTGTATATACTGTAAATATTGTAAATACATTTGTGTAAATATTTACTGTAAATATTGTAAAAATTAAATTATATAATGTAAATATTGTACATAAGTTTTTGAGGTTACAATAACCGTTAATTAAATTACTTTATGTAATTTACATATCTGTAAATACTGTAAATATTGGAAGTTTATTTAATACTTTCACTTTTCTAGTTTTAAGTTGTAAATATTTACTTTATTATATTACTTAGGTTAGTTAAATACATTCAAAGTGTTTGCCTTAGTTGATAATTTATTACATTATGTAATAAGTTTTCAATTTAGTTGATAATTTATTACATTATGTAATAAGATTTTCATTTAGGTTTAAATTATTACATTATGTAATAAGATTTTCAATTAGTTTTAAATTATTACATTATGTAATAAGATTTCATTCTAGGTTTTAAGATATTATATTATATAATAAGCACCGTATTATATTAAATAATAAGAGCCAGTTCAAAAATTTATTAATTTTTTATTGAATTAGAAGAATAAAATGAGGTAAGTTTTAAAACACCAACAATTGAAAACCAAAACTGCAAAATAAATGAATATGTATGTCAGACATAATTTTGCTTTAAAAAATGAATAAAAGATGAATTGATTGCTTTATTTATTAATTGATTAATTTTATTAATTTATTAAAAAATCTATAAATAAACTCATAGTTCATAAAAAGATGAATTTATTGCTTCCTTTATTAGTTGATTAATTTTATTAATTTATTGAAAAATCTGTTTGCTAAAATTAAAAATCTTTAAATACCTTCAGCAAATAGATTTTATACAAAATTTTAATAAAATATCAAAATAAAAAAAAACAAGGAACTTTATGTCACCATACCAATTACTGTTTAAAGAAGGTCATTAAAATGAGAAAAAATATCTTTAAATATTAATACCATTTTTGGATTATTAAACAAACACAATTAGTTTTATATTTTGGATTGATGAAATTTTAATGTTTCAAACTTTTATATGGTATTTAATATTTTAAACACTTTCGTAAACATTCTGAGTTTGTTTAAAATAAAATAGAAAATTTTCTAAATACCTGCAACAATTGACAGAAATTTGTATATGTATATATTTTTACATAAAGAAAGTATATACATCTCATATATGTGTATATACTGTGTAGCTCAAAAATTTATAATAATTTGAAAAGAGGAAAATTGGTAAATTCCTTTAATTTACCAAATCCAATGTAGCTAAAAATTGAAATCATGTTAATCAATTTATCATCATTTAAATAGCTGGAAGTTGGTAAATTCATTTAATTTACCAAAAGCAATGTAGCTAAAAAATTTCTTAAATACATTGTACCTGCAAGAACTAAAAGAAATTTATAGATAAAGGTCATATAAAAATACTATCATAATTTAAATAGCTGGAAATTGGTAAATTCATTTAATTTACCAAATTCAACGTAGCAAAAAAATTTTGCTTCAAATTAAAAAAATTCCTAAATTCATATAGTACCTAGAAATTGAGAAAAAATTTAGCTTCAAATGAAAAAATTGGCTGAATTCTTCATAGTACCTGGAAATTGATAAAAAATGTAGCTTCAAATAAAACATTTCTTACCTGCAAGAATTAAAATAAATTTATAGGTAAAGGAGGGCATAAAAATGTTCTCATCATTTAAAAAGATTGAAATTGGTAAATTCATTCAATTTACCAAATCCAATCTAGCTAAAAAAATGTAAACATTCATATGAGTGCAAGATTCTTATAGGAAACAAAAAAAGTCATACCAAAGCGAAAAGAAACAATAGCAAACTATTTTCTTTTCGCTTCATCACACGCTTTCTATTTTCTATTTCTTCGCACTCATACAGATCATTCTTCGCTAAACGTCGAAACCACAAAGCAACGTCAGCTAAGCACAGCTGATCAAAGTCAGGCGACAAATTTCGATTTTATCGCCTTCCTTCACATCCACATTCGTCCAACACTCACTAATCACAAATTTCTGCACAAACGCAACTGTGCAGAACTGACAACTCTTTACTACTCTTTGTAAAAAGATTGAAATTGGTAAATTCATTCAATTTACCAAATCCAATCTAGCTAAAAAAATGTAAACATTCATATGAGTGCAAGATTCTTATAGGAAACAAAAAAAGTCATACCAAAACGAAAAGAAACAATAGCAAACTATTTTCTTTTCGCTTCATCACACGCTTTCTATTTTCTATTTCTTCGCACTCATACAGATCATTCTTCGCTAAACGTCTAAACCACAAAGCAACGTCCGCTAAGCACAGCTGATCAAAGTCAGGCGACAAATTTCGATTTTATCGCCTTCCTTCACATCCACATTCGTCCAACACTCACTAATCACAAATTTCTGCACAAACGCAACTGTGCAGAACTGACAACTCTTTACTACTCTTTGGTTTTAGATCAATGCGTCAACAAATATTAAAGATATATATTACGGCGGATCAATTTATTCGAAACAAAATTTTGATTCCTGGAATCATTGATTTTCGTATTCTACGTTAAATTTTAAGAAAATAACTCTTGGCGATCATATAGCTACGGTGAAAAAATTTTCTCCGTAATTAGGTTTAAAAAATGTGATTTGTAATGGAAGTGCACCGTGGCGTATGAGTGACATTTTATATAAGAAAAAAGAAAACACCTTTTAATCGCGAAAAGGTCGTTACAAATAATCTTATTAACATTATAATTCAGAAGTATGTTTGGGTGTGTAGATGTTCGGATATGTGGATTATAGATATTTGGATATTTAGATGTTTGGATGTTTAATCCAGTATTATTGCCCAAACTGCTAAACCGATTTTTATGAAATTTGGTATGTAGATGCACTAGGGATTGGAAATAAGCTTAGGTTACAAATAGTTCGAAGGACTTATATAAGAGATTGCTTTATGCAATTATATATTTGGAAGCCAATTAGACATGAACGGTTGGACCGGTCAAAATGAAACTTACCACGGAGATACATCATTGCTTCGAAAAAAATATAAAATATAAAACGCTTTATGTTAATAAATAATTAAAAGTTCAATTTTTATTCGTTTCAGTTTAATGCCGAAGATAAAAACGAGATTTGTTTACATAATATGTTGTTTAGTTTTTTTACATAATAAATTTTAGAGAACTACTTTTTTAAAATTAAGCTCTATGTCTGTCTCATTCTTTTCAAACCCTGTTTGCTTTCGATTATCGGCAATTGTTGTCTATTTTTAAGTGATACCCAATAACTCCTTTGCGTGTTTGTGTATGACACGCTTTGGCACAGTAGTGCATAATTGAACGTGTCTCTCAGTAGCTTGTATGTGGCATAGAATTTCTGGAAAATTTTGAATGGTGGGATATCGTCAGTATTTTGGTGCTGTTTTTTTAATTCGTCGTACGGAATGTGCTTTGTGGAAGGTAGCTCATGTAAAAAGTCTTTAGTGTTCAAATCAATTTTATTTCCGTAATCCTCACAATCAAAATCAATGTTTGTGGGATTGTCCATAATAACAGGATGCCCACGATCATCTCTTAAATTGATGTCCTTAAAAAGGGCTGTTGCTAGACATGCACTTTGTCTGTCCGGTATACCGAATCCATCGCATATTATAGTGAAATTGGAATGGAAACAGTCATTTATTTCCCCAATTTATAAATCTGGAAACAAAAATAACGTCGAAAATTATAGACCAATATCCAAGCTAACGGCAGTTTCTAAACTTTTTTAATTTGTAGTGAAGAGCAAAATATTTTTTGCTGTTAAGTGTGTAATTTGGTCTTCACAACATGGTTTTGTATCTGAACTTTCAACTGTAACGAACCTTACTTTATTTTCGGAATACTGCATTTCTGCTTTTAAAATGGGCTGGCAAGTAGACTCAATCTACACTGACTTTTCTAAAGCATTTGACAAATTCCCACATGATATCTTAATTAAAAAAAATTAGAAAATCTTTGGTTTTCATTCTAATTTATTGCAATGGCTTAGGTCTTACCTGTGTAACAGAACATGCCATGTATGTATTGAAAATGAAATTTCCAGACCATTCGTAGCTACCTCAGGGGTTCCTCAGGGAAGCATATTGGGTCCGTTACTTTTTATTCTGTTTGTTCAGATAAAACTTTAAAAGTAAAAAGCTCTCAGTGTCTGTTATGCGCTGATGATTTAAAAATTTTTCGTAAAATTAATAATTCGTCTGATGCTTCATTACTACAAGCAGATCTAAACTCCATAAATGCTTGGTTTTCTAGAAATCATTTATATCTTGGTTATGAAAAATGTATGCATTTTACTTATGCTAAATCTGCATTTCCTTTAAAAACATCATACTATTTAGATACCAATCCATTGAAATATGTTAAAGCAATTAAAGACCTTGGTGTAATATTTGACTCCAGGTTCTCTTTTATCAGTCACCTCAATTAAATTATTCCTAAAACGTATTCGCTTCTTGCTGTAGTTCGTAGAAATGGTTCTATTTTTAATGACCCTCTTACTTTGAAAGTTCTTTATACTACTATTGTTGGTTCGAAGTTAGAATATGCTTCATTTGTATGGAATCCTTTTTATGCTTCACACACTCTCCACCTAGAACGAATACAAAAAGCTTTTACGCGCTTTGTTTTTAGAACAAATAATTCGCAAATTACAATTCCTTCTTATATGATATTGTTGTTTGTACGGTTGACTGCCCTAAGTTACTGGCATTAATTAATTTTAATTTTCCTTCCAGGTCCTTAAGACATTTTGATGTATTTTATCTAGGAACGTGCAGAACAAACTATGCCATTAGCTCACCAATGGTTAGGGCTATGCTAGAGATCAATAATTTGATGCTACATTGTAACTTTTATTTTGCAAATTCAAAGAATTTTCTCAGATAAGAATAATGTTTATTAAGATTTTTGTAAATATTTTAAGAATAAATATAATTATATCTCAAATAGAAGTCTGTAAGAACTAATGTTCATTGACTGTAACTAAATAATAAAAAAAAAATTGAAAGCACAGACGCGGACTTACCAACATCCACATAATTGTATAATTCGGAATGAGTTGGTTCATATAAAGACACCTCTGTAGAAGTGTGTGATGTTTATATTGTAGTAGCTACTATTTCTGAAGTATATTGCACAAATTCTGGTATAGTGAGTTTTCTTAGGTTTTGCAGATCAAGCATGAATTCTTATAGATGTGTTGGTATTTTGATACACGAGCATTGCGTTGTTTCTAAATAACATTTACATAGCCCAATATAAAACAGTTTTTGAATAGAATTAATAAATGTTTAAAATTTCTTGCTTGTGGTTTTTGATTTTCGTTCTTTGCAGGTTGTTATGAATAAAGCAATTTAGTTTTGTACAAATGACTTTTCTATCATAAAATTCTATATTTAGTTTGCTTCAAGTTTCAATAATTTTATTTTCAACTTTGGTCGTAAATGAATTGTACGAACACAGTTTGTTCCTCACTCTAGCACGTGGATAAGAAGGCAAAGAAATTTTTGTCATTTCTTCAGATGCACCAAATATCAAAATATCGTGTTCTATTATTTGATTTAAATATTAACGATGTTCCAAAGATGTTGTTGGTATAGATTCACCAGCTCCTACAGTACCACCTCTAATAGACGATGTTGATGGTTCCTTTTAAAACCGCAAAATTGGACACGATTATGGCTGAACTTAGTGGTTCAAAATATTGTATTTACAGATTAAATATTAACTCAGCACTTACCGGTTGAAGATACACGTATTTACTGAAAGCACCCCATGAATGATGCAGTAAAAGAATTTTACCAAAAAGTGGCGTGATTAGTTGCTGGTACAAGTATGCTGAAATATTTGAAGGCCACGATGAGTTTATCGAAATAGTTGCAGGTGCAGCTGAGTACGAAAAATTATGCTAAAATGTGATAACAACAACAGCAACCGCTTAGCGAAGCAATTTGTTCTTTGGTATGTTGACATACACTCACTGCAAAATTTTATTATTTTTTAAAGCACTTGTGAGTGTTTTTTGAAAGTCGAATACTATTCTTAGGGCCGTTTTCTCAATGTCCGGTTAAGCACTAATCGGAACTTAAACCGGCGGTTAGCAAAAAAGCATTTTCTCAATGTTCGGTTAGGTCTTAAGTGCCGGTTAGAATCGGAAGAATAGCTGTGTAGTGTAAAAATAATTGTATATGTTATAATTAAAAATAGATAGAATTTCAAGGATTTCTTTATTTAGTAGCTTGAATTTGAACCAAAATAGATAATGCGCATAGGCGTGATTACGTGATTATATGCATTGAAGTTCGGCACGCTGTTGCGTTTTTAAATGTGTTATTAATTTATCCTTGATAGATATTTAAAACTTTCACATCAAAAATAAAATAACAAAGAAGCTTAAACAGCTAATTTGCAGTTTAGCGTATTCACAACTGAAAAAATTCACAATTAATGAATTAACCGACACTAGGTGAAAACGAAACTGTTTTTTTAGTTATCGTACGGTTAGCTAACTCCCGGTTAAGAGCTTGACTAGCCGGACATTGATAAAACGGCCCATAATCTTTTTGTTAAATAAAATGTCACTCATACGCCGCAGTGCACTTTCATATCACATTAAATTTTTAAATCAAAATTATGGAGAAAATTATTTAACCGTATCCATATGCACCCAGCAAAGCAATGATTCCAGGCGAAACAAAAATTGATCCACCCTATTTTACTACATGTTTACACTAAAAACGGGCCTTGTTAAGCTGCTTCTAGACGACGCTACAATGTCTTAAGAAAAGTTTTCATGTGACTGTCAAATTTTGTCCGATGTAAAAAGTATTTTCCAATTTGCTTCCACACAAACGTATTTTCTGTGTGACAAAAATATAAACAACATCAGCTGTTTATAAAAAACGAAAATTTTTAAAAAAGGTTTTAGAGACAGCCGTCTTAGCAATTTAAAGCGTAATTATATCAATAAATGCTATTAAAAAGAAGAAACTAACGGAAAAAGAATAGATACAGAGCATTGCGGAGCCGTGCATGACTTTTGCCAAGAAAAAGCTCTATGAGCTTAAGAACTCCTGCCTTAGGCCATTCAAACTAAAATAAAATAAAGTATGTTTTTACATTTATTTATATTATATAAGCATTTTATTATAAAACTTCGTTTAATGCAGTTTTTCGCCATATTAAAAGCCAATATTTTATGCAATGAAACTTTTAATTCATATGAAAACAAACTGCACATATTTTTTTTTTTTTTTTTTAAAATCAACCCTGTGTCGCATAGAAAGTCATAAGAAAATAGAAACAATTCTAAAAATAATGTGTCTCTGAAAGTCGCAAAACATTGTGACAAGACTCTGTTTTTGAGCTTCCACACGATGTGACATTAAATTTGAGACGACTTTTTTGGCATGTCTTAAGACAATGTCATATCGTCTAGAAGCAGTTTAAGCAGTTGTTTGAGAGTTCTAATGGAACTGGAGAAGCTCCCAATTAATCTGAAAGTTCGCATTTGCATACAATACGGTTGTTTTTAAAGACTATTTAAAAGCAATGATGATTTGTTTGAAGCTTCCGTATTCTTTCATTGTGAAATATTCTCTAACGCACTTCTAAGAATTCTTAAGTTAATTTTAAATCCTAAAACAGATTTGTGTCTTTCCCTCTACTTGGTTTCACAAATGCTTTAAAGCTTCTGCTATTTGGAAAAGTGCTTTATTATAAATTGCACTACTTTTTCATGATCGGCACAAGATCTTGATTTGATTGTATTTGGTTTGATTTGGTTAGATTTGTTTTCGAATTTTTTGAAATTGATTAATTTAATTACAAATTTATTACACGCAAAATATTTAGAGTTTTTTTGTGTTCTCTGAAGAATTGCAGTAGTAAGAAAAAGTAGTGCTAAAGTGCTTTTTCAAAGAAATATTTATGCAGAGGCATTGGGAAAAATAGAAATAATCGAATGTAGAATGTTTTAAGACAGAAATGAATACAAAAATTGTATTAAGCTGTAGATGCAATTATTGTCATCTGATAAATTATTATAAAAAATTTTTAAGAGTAGGATACACCTTTTAGCCCCCCATGGATCCATTCCTGCATCCAACCAAGTCAAACCAGGTCATATCATGATCAAAACCTGATGAAATAAAGATTGATACAAAAGTGCGCTAGTTATATTACATCCGGATTAAAGGCGAAGGTAGATTTACCTTATCTATTTTACAGAGTGAAAAATGCAAGAGTTTAACACTTTCCCCTAACATTCCTTGTGAATTTTGCGTTTTGATGTATCTAAAATGGTGTTGCTACGCAATTTGATGATTTTAGTATGAATGTCTCAAAAAAGGACACAAAAATGCAATTTTGACGGTTTCATTTAATAGCATATTTTTATTTGTCAATAAATTTGCTGCAACAGTAGCTTAATTTTTTATAAAAACATGATGTAAGCGAGGAAGAGAGCCCAAAATTGCATTTCTTTTACTCGTAACAGTATGACTTGTTATGCAGTTCTGTTTTTTGCAGCAATGTTCCCTGAAAATGTCCATTTTTCATGTTTCTTCTATCCTTTGAAACACAGAACGCTGGAACCTTATCTGCGACCCGGTTCAATACACATATTTGTAGATACATTTAATTCTCAGAATTGCCAAAAACCGTGTCAACAGCTGTAAATGTGTTTTTTGTTGTTTTCTTATCTTATGGATTCATGATAACATTATGTTGAGTGTTGCGCTCTTGATTGTGAATTAATTTTTGAATAAAATCACTTTGTGTGCGCTTGTGTGTGAGCTCCTATGTTGCTGTTTTATTATTATTTATTTTATTGTTTACGCAAACATAGACGGCAAACATACTTGCAATATCAAGCAGCCATTTTCTACGAAATGTTAAAAAAAACTCATATCAACAACAGTCAAGGAGCTGCCTGGATAGCTAATATCAAGCATATGTGAAAGATTTTTGTGACTAAGATTGTGACGTGCTTGATTTTTTGTTTGCCAAAATTCTATTCACAGTATTTTTGCCAAAGTGTTTTTTCATCACCGCACCACACACTTGGCCCAGAGTTCCATGTTGTGCTTCCTTTTGAGATTTTTACCAATGTGGCGGTTATAATGTCGTCATTTTGCAGCATTGTTTTATGGGTTTATTTGTGTGGGTGTGTGTATTATGTGTGTGAGTATATGTGCCTGAACATATTTACAGCCACAACAGTAGAGCATAAATCGCATTGTGACATATGTTTGCAGGGCTTCTTAGCTCTTTTTACCTATCTAGATTTTATTTTATTGCATTTTTTATAACTTGTTTAGTGATGATTTTCCATATTTGATTTTTTCTACGTATATGTAAGTATATATGATATAAATATGTGTGTCTTTTTGTGCATGTTTTATAAGAAAATTTTATTTTTATTTTATTACTTGTTTAGTTTTGTTTTTTGTATTTTTTTTTTGTTTTGTTTTGTTAACAAAAGTTCACTCTGCTACAAAGATTTAAAAAATTAGTTTTTCTATTAATGCTCTTTTTGGATCAAGAAACAATCTTAGATTTTGCGTATATAGTCTTTTTTTGAAGAAAATTTGCTCTTAATTTTTTTGAGTCAGCTCTTTTTTGTATTTGGTTTGCTTTATAAAAAAATTTTAACAAAAATAAGCAAGCTCCTAATTTACAAAACAATGTGCAGTATGAACCACTTTTTCGCCTTTTTGCAACATGAACATTTATCTACACTCTAATGAATTTTAACTGAAAATTACACAAACACTAAGTGGAGACGCTATAACAAAAAATCCAATGCAAAAAATCCAACGATTTCCACAACTTAAAAAAAGCTATCTCAAATTAATTATGATTTACAAAAAGAAAAAAAAAAATAAAATAAAAAATTAACGAGACTTAGAACTGTTTATGGCATTGCTTGCTCTCACTAAATCAGAAAATTAATCTCATTGGCACGCGGCAAAAAAACGAAAAGGCTAATTTTGGCAGAACTTCCTATTCGATCAAAAAGAAACTCTGAAAAAGGTAATGCTTTTGCTTTTCATTTGCAACAAGTATTTACCCCAAATCTGCCAGTTTCTAATCATTCGCTACCCTTTTCTAAAACACAACCCTAACACACTCTAAAAATAAGAATATAAATATGTCATAGCAGATGCCATTGATAAATGTCTGAACCCTAAAAAAGCTATCAAATATCAGCAAGTATGGTTAAAGAACTTATGAATATCGCCATTACCCACTTGTTTCATATTTATAATGCGATAATGAGAACTGGACACTTCCCTACACAATGTAGCTTTCACAGATCACAACGATTCCCAAACCCGGGAGAGACCCTCCACTTGTGGCTTCATATTGCTCAATAAGTCTACTCTCTACCCTTCCTAAGCTATTTGAGAAACTCTTAATCAAGCTATTGCTACATTTAATTCTCGAAAAAGATATCATACCCAATTACAAATCCAGATTCAGAGAAAAGCACGGCACAACCCAGCAAGTGTATTGTACTGTATTGTCAACATGACCAAAAATACATTTGAAAAAAAAAAAACAATACTGCTCAGCCTTATTCTCGATATTGTTCAAGCCTTTGACAAGGTCTGGCACAAAGGGCCATTACTAAAATTGAAAAATTATTTTCATTATTATTTAAATTATCTTCAAGTATGAAGATCATAATCATCTCAATAAAATGCAAGAATTGCTTGAACGTTGGAGATTTAAAGTCAGCAAATCAAAATGTGTCCTTGACTTAAACCCTTAGAAGGAAACTCTGATACCTCTCAAAGTCAACGATAAAGCTATTCCCCAAATTTCCAAAACTAAATATCTCGGGATGCTCTTGACCGCAAAGCTTATTGTGTTGTTTTCAGCAAAATTGTATATCAGTAAAAAATAAAGAGACTAGCATATAAACATTTTTGTGCGATTATTTGTTTCAACTTTCGACGTGAATTATCTCAACAAGAGTGCATCTATGAACTAACTCAATTCGACTTTTGACGATGAAGTACCATGAAAATCCTCTGTGTATCAGTGGTACACGGAACCGTATTTCACTGTTGCTCACTGACGAATTTCGTGAAGGGCGTCCAAAAACTGTTGCTGTGCCACAAAACATTGATGCTGTGCGCGAACTGATAGTCCTTGAGCTTTATGTGACACATGGTGAGATGGAGGCATCCCTGGGCATTACTTCCTTCAGCTGTTGTGGAAAAGATTTTTAAGGTTGGATTCCACATAATTTAATAATAGATCAAGAAAGGCTCGTGTCGATTTGTGCAAAGAAACGATCAAGAAATACAATCGCGGTGCTTATTGGCAAAGCAAGCGGGGAGGCAAGGGGGGCAGTTGCCCCCGCTTATTTGGCTAGATAAACAATTTAAAAAGAAAACTTCAAAAGTTATTCAAAATATCAGTTTTTTACAACGATAATATTTTTGTATTGTATATTTTGCTCTTCTTTCTCTCTTCTTCATAAGCAAGCTTTAGGATAACCATTTTCTTTCTCTGTGTTTGCAAAAAGATAGAACAAAATTTAGAGTTTCTAAAGAAAGACAGAAAGAAACATTTTGGAATAATTTAAATTGATATAACTTTTTGTACCTTATTGCATTTAAACCATGTAATGATATACTTAGTCTTGCTTTATAAAAGCAACAATTATTTCTTATATTTTCATATTACCATATGAAAGATCCTTTAAAAAAATATCTCTAATATCGAAGTTGGAAACACGGTTGCCATTTTCGTTCAATTGTACCAAAATTGGACGATTTATTTTTGCTTGGTACCTTGGTACATTATTTTCCGAGTTGGTACATTTTGTAAAAGATTTACAATTTAACAACATGTTACAAAAAGCGAAATTTGGTAGCACTGGAGAAATGTTCAGACTTATGTTTAGTGGAAATTTCATTGCATTAAGTTGTAAAAGTTGAAAGCTTACATGCTTTTCTTGTCATATATATTAAAAATCACATCTTTTGAGCCATTTTTTGAGATTTGAGGATTTTTTTTTTGAGAATTTCCACTAAAGCAGAAAAATATCTCCAATCAGAAAATTTTTCTCTTATTATCAAAGATATTCTAAAACAAATTTAAGACAAGTTCGATTTAGGTAAAGAAGATCTAAATGTTTTAAATATAATAACATCATCACTAGTTGTCAGAAAACAAAATTTCTTTATTGCCATGTAAAGAATTCATATTAAAATATCATCTCACAGAATGCTACCCTGAAGTTATTGTGACTCAGATGAATCTTGTTCAGGTTTCAAATATTAGTTTTTAAAATTGTAATGGCGTTGGAAAAAATTTGGGTATTTTGAGAAAAAGTCTGGGTCGTGAAGAATGGATTGCTGGAAATTTGTTTTAATGATAAAAAGTTGAAAGATTTATGTTATTTTTTATCATATTTTTGCGTGTTAAAACTAGATAAATTTCGCAAAGACACTAATTTTAGTACAAGATGTGTAGGATTACAATACAAACAGATAAAAAAAAAAATAATCAAATTGGTCGATTTGTTTGTAGTGTGGCCCGTTTTGAAAAAGTATGTTTCGAAAAAAACGCGTTTAAAGTTTCTCTGGTAAGTTAAAGTAACTTTGGCGCAAAGGGTTCTAAGCACTGTACAATCTGTATTATAAACGGGATTGTTTTGAAATTTTTTTACTTATTTTTGAGTAGTTTTAACACAAAAATAAACTTTTAAAAAAATTCGATTTCAAAAATTTTTCTTCCTAAAACCTTCCTAAATGCTCCACGTTTTTAACACATATAGAAAGATGCCCTCCATGAACATTTTTATACCACTTTCTGCTGAATTTTACCATATGAGATGATTTTTGTGATCTTTATGGATGTAATTTTGAGCAACTTTGTGTCAAGTTCGACAAGTTTACTTTTTACCTATATACAGTTTAAATCTAACTTTCCACACAATTTAAAACAGAAAACCATTTCTTTACATCAGCGACAGTTCAGTGACATATCAGGCAAAGCTTAGAAAATGCAAACTATTTCAAGCAAAATTTGGTAAAAAACTGAATTTTTTTAGAGTGTAGCATAGTGTTAAAGATTGGCTAAATCATTTATATATTTTATTTTTAATATTAGCTCTTTCCTGATTTTTCGATAATATTTTATCAATGAACTAATAAACACATATAAATTATATATAATTAATTTTCGCAAAACATTTTTTGTTCAATTAAAATTTCTATGTCATAATAATTTTGCATAATTAAGTAATAAATGGCGTTTGCAATATTTTTCCACACAATTAATCATCATTTGGTTGGTAGGCAGCATTAAATTGGCTTCTACAATTTACTGTGGCGAAAACATCAGAATAAATGAAGAGGACAATATTAATATTTTTTGTTTATTTTGCATATGTTCTATTTAAGCCGAAATATTTTAAGCTGACAGCAGAAAAAACCTTATAAATGTAACAATTTTGAACATTTTAAATAGCAAGCAAGCATTTAATTATTTTTTGAACACAAAATATGTATGTTTTAATGAATTTCAATAAAATTAAGTTTAATCAGTTGTTTGCTTTGTTCTAGATCTGACCGGTCAACCAATTTATTGAATACACAAAAATCAGGTTAAAACGTCATTTGTCGAGGCAAATCATTTATATTTAACATTGAAAATTTTATTATTTCTCACATACAGGCTTATTTGTGCGCAAAAGTACGCAAAATCGGTTTTTACATCGTAGGTCAAGATTTTTGGGGGTTTTGGCAAATTTCACAAACATAGTCTTTTTTTTTACTTGATAAGACTTTTATGGAAAAAAAAAAAAAATCACTTCCAAGGTTCTTTGAACTGCCACACCGTAATGTTTTTCAAATCTGTTTATAGGGTGATTTCTTTTATAGGGTGAAAAAAAACGGTAAGTTCGCAATAGTGAATGAAATATTTATTTGGAGTGACACATTTATGCCTGCCATTTACTATTTAAAGATTATTTCATGTAAATGTTGCGCGAGGCTACGTCTGAGGTGGTCCATCCGTAAACTCTAATGTTGGCATACTTTTTCCAGCATTTTGGCCGATATCTCACCAATGGCAGCTGTAATGTTTTCTTTTAGGGCTGCAATTGTGGCTGGATGTCCCTTTATACGAGAGACTTCACGTAGCCCCAAAAAAAATAGTCTAGTTGGACTGCTTCAAAATGTGAGATAAATTGCTCACCAAACTCACCTCTCAATAGCCCCATGTTATTATGGTAAGCATTCGATAATAATCGCGCGGTACCTTGCTCCATTCACTGTAACGTTGCGATTTTCATTCTTTTTGAAAAAGTACGGTGCAATGATGCCGCCGACCCACAAACCACACTAAAAGTGAGTTTTTCAGGGTGAATTGGCAGGTCTTGAACTGCCTTTGGCTGCTGTTCAGACTAATTTCGGCAACTCTGTTTTTTGACGTACCCATTGAGCCAAAAATAAGTTTCGTCGCTGAAGCGATCTTTCGATAAAAAGTGGATCTTCATCCAACTTTTCTAAGGCCCGTTCATCAAATAAACGTCTTTGTGGTAGGTCACCCGGCTTCAGTTCTTGCACCAGCTGTATTTGTTATGGTTTCATACGAGGTTCTTGAATAAATTTTTCCAGGTGGTCGAATAACACAAGCCCAACTGTTGACAACGGCGACGAATTGACATATGGGCATTTCTACAGAAAAGTCTACCGTGACCAAAATATTAAAACTTAAAAAAAAACTCATTATTTTATGATATTATCTAAGAGAAAAATTTTAATTTTATTAAATTAAAGCAATTTATGCATAAATTCGTTAACTTTTTACTCGTTTAAATCGTCTCCACTGTTTCACAAATGCAGTTTTTCTTTTAAGTAAATGTTTGGTAAATGTTTCGTAAACTTATTTGTTTTAGTAAAAATGGAGGGCATTGCCTAACGATAATGAAAAATTATTGAGGCAAGAAAAGGAAAATACACTAAATCTGTTTTCTAATTACTCAATTACATTATTACTTAACTACCTTATTACTTAATTATCCAATTCTACAATGGAAATTTAAGTAACGTAACGCCATGGCGTGCCAGATCAAAAGCCTAGTTAAAAAAAACCAGAGAAGATTTTTAAGTTTGATCACTTAGAAAATGAACTTAATTATTTGAAATCCTTTTAAAAAATATTGTATACAAAAAGTCTTGCCCAATTCAGAGAGTTTTGCAAATTTTTTAATCAATGTCAAAAATCACTTTGACGTAGAATTACGTCTTACAGCGCGGTTTGTATGGGGGTCATTTTCACAAATTTTTTCAAAGTGATATTTGACACTTTGAGGTATACCTAAAGCCTTTATTATTCATCGTACAAAGAAAAAAAAATGCCAAACTATCAGTTTAAGTGGGAATAAAACGAATATCTAATAAAATAGCAAAATCTACACGCAGAGAAAAAACATAGTTGCAACAACCATGTTTTATGAGGATCATAGTATGATTCGCATTATGATTGTTGCTAAAATGTTCTTAAACATATAATATTTTCTTTGATCATGATAAAATGATTACAACAACCATATTAGGAAAAGGAACTTTTTTGTAGGAACCAAAATATTATTGAAACAATCATTATTCTCTTATTGGGTCAAAAATAGAATGATTGCAACAACTATATTATGAATTTATTTTTAGGATCCAGAATATTATTGAATATTATTTATTTTCATGCACTCCAATTTCCACAGCTATTAATTAAGATATCTCCAAAGATTTGCCATTGACTAGGCTGAACAGAAATATTAATTCAATTGAAAAATCTTTTTGGTAAAATTTTCTGTCCGAGCTGGGGTTTGAACCGCGGCTTTTTAGCTTACGAGCCACGCACACTACCAGTAAGCCACAGCCGCTACTACCGCTCGCCTGACTAATGCCATTCATAAACATGGTACATTAAGTGCATTGCCACAAAAATAGCAATATTTGTGATAAACAAAATATGGTCAGAATTGCGAAATATGTTTACGGTAAAAAGAAACATGTTTGCTACAATTAAAGTCGAAAATGTCATTTTTCTGCGTGCTGTTTTTAGGATCAGGCGATTTAAAACAAAACACAATAATTGAACAGTTGACAAACGAAACGGCATATAGCTAGGAATCGATAAAACTTATTGTGTTTGAATGAAGTGAAAGTTTTTCCTGCAAACTGTTCAGACACGATAAATTCTTTCGATTTTTGGTTATGTTCTGCTTCGTTTGCCAACAAGCAAAGAATAGTTCAGGCAAACATTCAAAATTCTAATATGTTTGTCTCTATAATAATATTCACATTTATCATGATTGACAGAACTACAACATTTTTGTTGCAACTAATAGTTGAGGCAATCATAGTATGTTGACGATTTCAACTATGTTATGATTTCAACTATAATGCTATTTTTGGTACCACCATTAGTAAATAATGAATTTATTAAGGCAAACATTTGTGTTTGCAGAAATAATACAATAATTTTAGTAAACAAATTATTATTGCAGTAATCATGTCTCAACCATGTCTTTTCTCTGCGTGTAAGAAGAAAAAATTCATATATTCGTATGAGAAATGCAAAAGCTGCTTCAATAGCTGCTTATGTGGTTTTTATGGATGTTGTTTTTGTTGTGTGTGTTCGTTCGGTTCGTAATAAACCTCTGCACAAATGCACTCGTTTTTTCTACAACAGTAGAGCCAACAGTGCCGAGTTCAGAACTCTGTTAAGCTCTGTTAAGTCAAGCAGAACATAACCAATTCATTAAACGACAAGAACCGAACAGTGCAGAGCACTCGCCGGCTTCAAAGCAGAACTTTTTCGCGGCTTGCTTTACCAGAACACGATGTTATTCGTTCTATAAAACAAAATTGATTGATAACAGCGAGAAAAGCATCGATCACACCTAACGCAGTAGAACATTGGCAAAGTGATTAAGGGCTATGAATTTCATGCAAATGCAAGTTTTTACTGGGCATCTTAAAGCTCAAAGGGTAAAGTTATCTTTGCGAATCATGATAATTCCTTCTAAATGGCATTCAAAAGTTAGTGCACATTTTTAAATATTTTGCAATAAATGCATGGTTTTGCATATTTTACAAAAAATGTCTATTTTTGCATATTAATTGCGTATACTTTTTATACAATAAATTCATGTGGTTTTTTCATATGTTTGCTTTTCTTTTTTGATTTGCAACCATTAAAATTTAGTGTGACATATTTTGGAAAAAGATAACTTTGGTACTTTTAAGTTCACTTTATTTTTTTTTGTTTTTGATATATTAATGCTATAAACACAATTGGGGCTGCAGGTGGGTAGCATGTTGCCTGTCAATATAGATCAATGTATTTCTTATGTTATAAACACAATCCACATCACACGCCGAGCTTGTCGTGCGGCTTCAGAACACGCAGTAGTCGGACAATTTTTATTTACTAATTTGACAGGCGTGTATTGAAAAACAAATAAAAGAGGCTGCGTTCAGACGAAAATCAAATTACTGAATTAATCCAAATTTGTGTTTTTTTTTTTTTGCAGCTAATAATATCAACTATGCGAGAGCGAAAATTAACTTCGATCATAATCAAAATTTTGGTAACGCTCAAGACCTGAATCAATTAGTCAAATAGAGTAAAAAAGAACAAATGGAAGGATTACTTTAATCATTTGATTGTCGTTTGAACAGAGCCAAAGATTGTATTCCACATGTCAGCAATAATTCTACAAGCCAGTGGAACTTACACGTCGCACGCCCGTAGCCCCAATTGTGTTTATAACATAATTTTATAAGTATTTAAAAAGGAATTGTTTCTTTTTTGTTACTTAAATGCAATAATTATTTGCAACCGATAATATTTTAATATTTTACCTTTTTTTAGCGCATATTTTAGAGTTTTAAGTGCATATTATATGCGCATATTTTCGATTTTTCTGTTCAAATCGTGATATTTTGCAAATTTAAGTATTATTTTATGTGATTTCGGAGGGTATATTTTAAATCATTCTAACTCGAATTTTTTAGAAATATTTAACGTAGTCAGGATTTACCCAAGGGAGGGGGGTTCTTGATGAAATTTTTTTTTTCAAAATTAAAATATAGGTACAATTATTTGTTTTATTTTAAGTTTGCAAAAACTATTACACCAGCCGTATTATTTACGAAAAACATGAATTTTGGAGGTTTTTGCAAAATGGCTTAACTCACTGGCGATTATCGTAACAGCTAAAATATTTTGGGAATTGTTATAAAATAGACTAAGGTTCATTTTTAGAGGGGTAAAAATATAACTTTTTTCCCCACACAAGTCGAGGCACCTTTATATACATACAGCTGCGAGCGAAAAATAGCAGTCTACCTATATTCAAATATGTTTGGATATATAATACTAGACTACAAATTTCGTATCTGGTAAACCCATTATCATTCTGTGTGTATTTTTTTTTTATTTTATTTATTTTATTTAAATTTTCATTACAGGGAATAATATTCTTATATGTACTTTCAACGCTGGTTTCAAATCTGTACTTAGTTTCCTCCTATATTGTAAAATTTTCAATATGCAGGGTGTTTTACGTTTATGGCACGTGTTAAGTCTTATTGATCTATAATCTTAACTACTCACCATAAAATAAAAACACTATTTTGTATTTTAGAACAAAAATCAGCTTTTCAATCCATATATCAACACTATAGCGTCATAATAACCCTAAAAGCACATTTTGCATCTGCTCATTTTTTAAAAATTAAACATGGATTATTTTTCTGCAGAAAATATCGTTGCTTGTTCTTTAGACGAACTTTGCAAAAGCCAGAACATTCTGAACCCCATGTTCAGCTGTTCTGGTCCATGTGAGCAAATGTTTCATGCATCTTGTGCCGGTATTTCCAAGTCATGCCTTGACGACTTAAAATCTCTGCGATCAGGTCTTCGCTGGTACTGTGCTTCGTGTAGGGCACTTTCCCCAGATGAACTTTATTCAAAAATTAAGCTTTTTGGGGAAAGTCTTAACTCGTTAAACAACAATTTTCGAGAAATTATAACATTTTTTAGTGAAGTTAGGGCTGCACCTAGTACCAGCGTCTATGATGAAAATTCCATTTCGGAAAATATCCCGCTTGCTTTGTCACAGACTGTCTCTTCCGGGACACAAACAATCCTTTCATCAGAAGACCATATTATCTCAACAAGAAAGAGAACAAATAAAAAAACTAATAAGAAGCGAAAATCATCTGGATCTACTTCTCAGGCCAAGCAGCCCTCAGCACCGCTTTTGAACAGGAACACTCCAGTTACTTCCTCGTCACCTTCAAACAGTCCTTCTTTGACTAATAGTTCAGTTTTGACTCCTATTGAGCCTAGAAATCTATCAAGCTTAAGGGCAGTGTCGAGGAAAAAAACTTTATTTATTTCACGTCTTCAGCCCGACACAACTGTTGAAAATGTATTGACTTTTCCAGCAGTTCTCACAGTTCCAGCTGAAGAGTTTGCAACTGTTCTAAACTCTAATTTGTGGACTGATAATATACTCGTTACAGAGTTTCAGCCTAAGAATAAGCCTAGAGGGATGACTCAAGCCGCTCGTCAATCCCAAAAAAACTGAATAGGTTATCCCTTTACTATCAAAATGTAAGGGGATTACGCTCTAAGACGCGAGACATATTTTTAATGTCTCAGAATTTCTCTGAGGATATTATCGCACTGACTGAAACTTGGTTAAACGGAAGCATTACTGACTTAGAATTGTTTGATAACAGTTTTGAAGTTTATAGAAGAGATATACATGCTGACAATACTTCTGCTGTCGGTGGAGGTGTCTTATTAGCTGTAAGGAACTCCTTCGTTAGTTACATTATTGTTATTCCCTGTTCTGCTAACATCGAACTTCTATGCGTCAAGGTTGTACATTGCAATTCTAATGTATATCTTATTAATGCATACGTTCCTCCTAAGAGCAGTGTAGAAGTTTATGCAAGCCTTGCGGATTGCATAGAATATGTCATAAGCATAATTGACGTTAATGACGACATTTTATTGTTAGGTGATTTTAATCTGCCTGACTTGAAATGGGAATCTTCTGACGATGATACATATTTTTTTTCAATTCAATTTTAAAAAAGCTGACTTTTTGAAGTTGAATCATTTACTTCAAAGTTAACTTCATGTTATTTTAGAATATGTTAATAATAACACTCTTGATGATTCAATTAATTTTTTTTATATGGAAATCTTTGCTATGTTTTCTCTGTCCGTGCCATATAGTCTCAAATTTACGAAAAATTGTGCTTACCCCTGCTACACAAAGGAGTTAAAGATTCTTCGCAACAGCAGGAATAGGGCATGGAAAAAATATGTCTGTAGCTTAGACTTGAAAGACCTAGAAATCTACAAGCGTTTGTTTCTGGACTTTGAAAATTGCTCAACTACCTTATATCAAAATTATTTGGACAGTACTACGCTGAGAATATTGTCTGATCCGAAGAAATTCTGGGGTTTCATAAACACCAAAAAAAATCTGATGGAATCCCTTCATCATTTAAAACCTCTGACGGATTTACTGACGATCCTGTCGTAATTTTTGGTCTATTTGCCAATCTCTTTAAAGAGTCATTTTGTTCAGACTCTTTTAATCCTGATGAAGAGTACTTTGAATATATGAACTCTACACCCAGGGTTTCGTTGGATTCTATATCCTTTACTTCTGAGGATATTTTAAAGTATATTGGATTGATCGATGAGGATTTTAATGCTGGACATGACGGAATTCCTGCCACAGTGTTAACACGATGTGGTTTCGTTCTAAGTCAACCACTGTCCATGTTATTCAATAAATCAATTAGCGAAAGTATTTTTCCACTTTTTTGGAAAAAATCTTTTATAGGTCCAATCTATAAAAAAGGTTGTAAGAACTATATAAACAACTACAGGCCTATAGCGAAACTCTCGTCGATTCCAAAACTTTTTGAGCGCCTCGTGTATGATCGTGTGAAGATTCACTGTGCGAGGGTCATGACAACTCGTCAGCATGGATTTGTTACTGGCAGATCCACTGTGTCTAATCTCCTCGATTTTACAACGTTTTGCTTAAATTCATTTTATTCAGGTAACCAGATCGACTGTATTTACACTGATTCTAGTAAAGCATTTGATAAACTGCCACACAACTTAATTCTATTTAAACTAAAGTTAATGGGTTTTCCACAATTTTTTGTAAGCTGGTTTCAATCGTATCTGACAGATCGATCTTATCAAATACGATTTCGAGGCGTATTGTCAGCTGAATTTATTGCTGAATCAGGTGTTCCTCAAGGTAGCCACTTTGGTCCACTTCTGTTTATTTTAGCCATTAATGATGTAACCCACATCATCAAACACTCTCATCTACTTATCTATGCAGATGACATGAAAATATACAGAACAATAGATACTAAAGACAATTCAGATCTGCTCCAGTCTGATTTGAAATCCTTTGAAATTTGGTGTTCTAAAAACAATATGTTTCTAAATCCAGATATATGCCAAACTATGACCTTTTTGCGAAAAAGGAATAATTTAATTTTTGATTATAAGATAAAAGATACTGCATTAAGTCGTGTAGATGCTGTCAAAGATCTGGGTATATGCATGGATTCTAAGCTATCGTTTAACGTACATATTGATTACATTTGTAAAAAAGCATCTTCTATGCTCGTGTTTATGAAACGCTGGGCCAAAGTATTCAATAGTACGATCACAACTACAACGCTGTATTATGCAATTGTGCGACCTCACTTAGAGTATGCAAGTCAAGTTTGGTCCCCAAGTTACAATGTACATGTTGAACGTAAAGAGAGAATCCAAAAACGTTTTGTTCGGTTTGCTCTAAGGGGCTTAAGTGCAACTGACACTTTAAACCTTCCTCCTTATGAGGATCGTTTAAAACTATTAAAAATGCAATCTTTGAATAAGAGAAGGAAGTCTGCAGATATCGTCTATTTACACCAACTCATAACTGGTGTATTCGATTCACCAGAACTCCTAACTCTTATAAATTTTAACACTAACCGTAGAAGCAGTAGAAATGCTAACAATTTAATTTACTTACCTTTTAGTAGAACAAATTATATGGCTACTGCTCATTTACATCGCATGAGTACCTTTGTTAACAACTGTAGCTTTTTTGATGTTAACTTATCGAAAGGTCAACTCAAAAGTAGATTGAAAACTAATGTATGATTAGATCTATGTAAACGCATTGTTAGTTGTTATGTCTTGTGTTGTCCCTGAGCGCAACCCAAATTATGGTGGGTAAATTTTTCTCACTTTGGATTGTTTTGGACCACTCTTATCAATATCATTAAGGCTTTTCACGGTTTGAGCGTACTTTTAACAAATCGTATTTATAGCATTTGTTATTGTTCAAACTGTGAGCACCTCGCCATGTGACTGTCGTATAAAAAGATTGTGCAACCCTGTGATGTATGTGATTATGCGGCTGTAGACAGAGCATAAAAATACGAGGTACAAAAAACACGTCCAAGGGCTGCTTTTATTTACGCGTGCCTGCGTATTTTCATTTGTATGCAAAACAATAACGAAGCAAAATACGCTTTCGTAAATTGGCGTACAAATAGCAGATCGAACAAATGGCAGACCAGCGTATTCGAACTGTGAATGGCCTAATTGAGATGTTTTAATGTTATTTGGGCTGGTTCTTAAGATGATCTAATGCGGAGAAAGCTGTAGTAGCTGAACTCAATTGTTATTGCATGTCATGTGCTGCAATAATCATGTTCTTGCAATAAGCAGTTAAATTCATGTATAAAAATCGAATTCATGTATAATCCATACTCCTAGCAACTAATAACTGGCCAGCACTCTTAAATATCTGTTATTGCGTTCTGAAGTAGAAGTTCAATATTCATCTGAGAACTTTGACTCCTCAAGGATTGAGTTGCGCTTCAACAAGAGCATTGAAGGTTTTTCGACTAGGTGAAAACTCAGCTGATTATGCAGATGAATACTGCTTTAAACGTCGGTTCGGGTATTGCCATGAAAAGAAGAGAAAGATGGTGCACCAAATGCGATATTGCCTTACATCTCAAGTGTTGGTACAAATACTACACTGAAAAATAATTATTCATGAAAAACTAATTTTTTTTAAAGCAAAAAACCGCTTTCCTCGTTCGTGAGTTTGTATGCTAAGAAATTTTAAAAGAGCGACGTCGTGTTGATGAGAGAGGTGCGATAAGCTCAATGAATCGCTCGCTTTCATTTGATGCGAATATTTAGTAAAACACTTCGCACATAATAAATTGAAAGGATTGAAATCAATAATATTAAGTTTTTATTTAATAATATATACAATTAGAAAAGTATTATTTTTTATGAAATTTTCTTATAATTTAAAGAACTAAGATAAATAAACAAAAAAGGAACATGTTAAGAATTTATAAAATACTTAAATATTCCCTTAAAAATCGCAAAAAAAAATATAGTTCATCATAAAAATTGTATTTATTTTTAATTGGCAAGATCACTCGATAAGTCAATAAATGAGCAAACGCAAAAATTCCAATGAAATCAGTTTATGAGTATATTATACAACAAATTAATAACAAAGAGAAGGCGTTGTTGAACTCATTTTGAGGAGCACAATCTACGAACGAATACTATGAAAGAGCGAAGAAAAAGTTTTGATCACGCTGAATATTCAACATAAGAACGTTCAATTTGTTTTCTTCACGAATGAGGAAAGCAAAGTGAATCGTTAGTCAATTGAATAATATTGAAGAGGAGGAGTACAATTTTTCTCTTCAATTGAGAGTTTTTGCGAACCCTGGCTTTGACTTATTATAGGTTATAGGTTTTCACTTATTTTATTTAGTCTGTACAATGCCCAGTGCCACCTGCAGGTAACATCACTTTAAACACAAAACTAACCAACTCTCAACTATACTATACAAAATAAGAAAGCAACATTGCCTCCATTGGTTATACCATGGGCGTGCCTGGGTTAAGCTCACCCCTGATCTATAAGTTTAACTTACTACTTTTAATAGCACTTAAAAGTGCTTTTATTTGTATTATAACCTAGGATTTTACTGTGAAAAAAGTTTAATAAACTGCAATATGAAACAACCAACACCAAGAGAATCAACGCATTTTCTGTTTTATTATTTTAATTTGAATTAAATCGTTTCATTCTTAATTAAGAGCTGCATAAACGTAATTTTTCCCCAACTTTATTTTATTCATCTGAGTCACATCCGTACAGACGTCACGATATTGATGGAAAATAGCTAATAAAAAAGAAAGTAGCAACACACAAATTTTTCCCAGTTTTACATTTTTTTAATCACAGCAGGAATAAAAAAGTTTAAATAAAGAAACTCAGCAGGGTAAAAATATTAAACAGCTTGTTATTGAAACGTTATTTCAGTATTAAGCTAAGCTGTCAAATAAATAAAGCCTGTGTTGATGTTTTTGATTAGGCACAAACATTTTTACGAAAACTTTTTCCAAGAAAAAAGAGGAAGTGTGGAAATTACGTTTAAGAAGACCAAGATACGTACTTCCTCTTTGGATTGTGTCTTAAAAAATTCTTATAATATAACAACATACAAATAAGAACAAGCTGACGATTTTGTTAAAAGGTGACTTTTATTTCTAACTCACCCAACTCTTGGTGCTGATATAAAATAAAAAAAAAATATATATTTAATTACTTCACCACAAACCTTTTCGCAAACTTTAAACAAACAAAGCATGCCTAAATGCTCCATAAAATAAAGCTGAGTTTTCTATTTCCTAACTTTGGGTTAAGTGTTTTACTTGATTTTAATTGTTATTTTTCAAAGCAATTTACTAAAAGCATCGCGCTAAACTCTTCCTTCCTATTACTATTTTCATTCGTTTAATCCTGCTGGAAGTGTGCAGTTTTGTGCGGTGTGAGTGCTTTAACACCTTTTATTTGGGTGCTTTATGCAGCAAATGTAATTTTCAAATAAATATAATCGCATAACGTAGAGCAAAACGCAATCAGCGTTTTTAATAAACTTTTCAAGTGCAGGTGAAATTTTTAGCGGTTGTTATACAAGTTGGAATATTATAAAACAAGAATTTCATAAATGAAGCAAGCTTCAAGAGATTTAATGCAAGCAAACAAGCTGCAATATTATAAATGATTTATTTAAAAGTTAAGCATTCTAACAATGTATATTAAGTGGTATTCACTTTTTAGAAGTTTTGCTTTAAAAAAGTAGGTTATATTAAAGTGAAAATGATACAAATATTTTAAATTATATAAATAAATTGTATGTGAACATTAAATTCGAATTTAAGTGTAAAATAGCATGTTGAGAGCTTAACGGCTCTAATTGATGAAAATAAGTTCATGTCGACATCGCCTAGTGCCGCTCATCCCATACAAAATTGGAACAAAAATAGAAGATGTGCTGCTATAATCATTGAATATTGTATGCTTAGTGAGTTGAAGTTACTTTAAAAACAATTTTTTAAAATTGGTTGAAATTGATCAGTCTTAGGGGGTATCTCCCTTGGACCTCTTTTAATTTTTTAAATGATTTTGTATGAGAGGTGCACACAAAAGAAAATAGATCTTCACGAAACTCGGCGGGAAGCACTTGTATGGGAGGTACATAATGAAGTCAGTCAATCTATACGAAACAAGGTCTGTAAACTAAGCGAATAAAATTACTGGAAATGATCGAAATGGGAAAGACCCTAATGGTATCTTCCTTGGACCCAACACCGTAGATATGGGGCTTTCAGGGGGTTCAAACCACCCTCCCTTAGCAATTAAACATTTTTGTGTATATTAAATAAAAGCACAGATATTCCAAATTATTTAATAACCATAACATGAAGATAAATTGAATATTGTACAATGTACGTGTTTGGTTTGCTTAGCAGACATTAAGTTAAATATAATCTATATACTATTATGTAAAAGGAGACTCACGAAATTGATCCAGAATAAGCTCGGTAACCGCTGAACCGATTTTGATAATTCTTTTTTTATTCGATTAATATGATAATATAGATTGTTAAAGCTTACCAAGTTTTTCGAAAAATGTATTTTTTAATTATTACAAAATCACGCATTTTATTTGATGCCTTCATTCAACCAGCAGCACAATATAACAGCAAACAAAGCTTTTCTCTCTTTGGCGCGAGAGCTTCTCTCAATATAACACGGCAGCCATATTGTGTAGTCAGTGTTCACAGAAAAGGGAATTTTCCCCGTTTTTCGGGAATTTTCAACGCAAAAGGGAAAACGGGATTAACACTCTTAAAAACGGGGAAAATTAGGTTGGCCGTGTTTTTGTGCAAAAAGGGTAATTTCGTCACAAAATCAACAAATGATGTTAAGAATTTTTTAATATCTGATATTTAAATACATTTTAAAATTATCTGAGTCGTCTTGAGTTTTTATTTAATATTATTACTATTTGAATTATTACTATTTGAAACAGCTCAAACGTATTTTTTTTTCTGTTCAGCGTAATTTGATTTTTTTTGCTTGGCAAACTATGGAAAATGGGTAAATACAACTCAGTACTTTTACAAGATTTAATTCATGGGACGAAAGCGGAGCATTTAGACTTTATTTAAAATATATGAATATATATCGACTCAGAATATAGGTCACTAAGAATATTGATTTATGAAATTTAGTTACACAAGATGTGCAAAATGTGTTGATACCTTAACCTAACTACAAACCAGGATAAATATCTACACCATGAGTTTCTTCATCGTAAAATCGTTCTGGAAGCAGTAATTTGGCTCTTAAGTGCATGCATTTTTTTTTTGTTTTTTCACGCCAAAGAGAATGGTAAAGAACAAATTCAATGTTATGAAGGTTTATTTGGTGAAAAAACGATTTAAATAGCTAAAAGTACTAAAAAACGGTCAAACTGTAATTCAACAAACAGCAATATAGGACTTTACGTCTGGATTTTAAAGAGGACACATAAGGCTTTAAGAAAAATAAGGCTAACTCATGTTTTGCTAAAAAGCCTGTTTATTTGAGACTGCAAATTAAAAAATATCCAGAATTTATAAATGAAAAAAATCAAGTCCTTGAAATATTGCTTCTCAATAATATATTTCGGTTTCTGTTAAGCGAAAAGTAAAAAAAGAAGAAACTTCATACATATAAAAAAATATTTAAAAGTAAAGCAGCTATTTAACTCATTTAAAGGCGCCGCAATCGCATTTATGGCGATTCAACACCGGGATACACAATCCCAGTTTATGAATACTTTAAATATGAAAATCATCGCCGATGATTTTATATCTAATGTTTTATAGTAAAAAATACATGAAAACGTATTTACGTGAATTAAATTTATCTAAGCAAGAAAAAGAAATATAACTAGACAAACCACTAACGGGAAGCACAAGTCGGGGTAGATATCAAACCCACACGAGCATCACATCTTCACTCTGTCACAGTAAACAAGAAACTAAAGGGTCTCGCGACCTAGCCCTATTGTAAGAACCTTGAATATAATTATGGTATAAGTCGTCAGTCGATAACGTAATTGACTAACTAAGAAACGTAGTTCGAAGTTTGCCTTAGGTAGATATCTAACCCGGTTTTAGTTCTAGGGTTAAATATGAAATTTATAAATACAAGTAAAATGTCCCCAAAAATTTTTAAAAAAATTATATCGTTCATTTTTCTTTTCCCCATAGTTTAAAATGCTGAAAGAGCTTTTTCTGCTATAAATTTAAATACAACTAATGCCAGAAAGCCGTTAGACAACCGTACCGTAAATGTTATTTTACACACCTAAATACATATGAAAAATTAAAACTGCATAGGATTAAAAATCAAAAGAAAGTGTTTGCAGTTACATTCAAGTAATGTGTACATCTAATAAATGTGATATATTTTGTAAAGCATTTACTCGTATTTAGTTATATTAGTAAGGTTTCTATTGTTATAGTTTCTATTTAATTTAAAATAAAACACTGAACTTTCAAAAAGGGGGAAAAAAACGGGAAAATGTTAAGGAAAAAACGGGAAAAACTTATTGAAATGCATGAACAAAAAGGGAATGACCTCTCCCAAAATCTGCCAACACTGTGTGTAGTTAAGATGAATTCACTGACAACCTTCAGAATATTTTTGTGTGATTTAAAATAATGTTAATCAAGTTAAGAGCGTGCAGAAATTTTTTTCTCTGAGCGAAATTTCATATAAAAAAAAATTGCAAAACAAGCTGAAGGTGATCAGTGAATCTAGCTTGCTTTCAGGGAGATTCTGGCTTTCATACAGTGTTGATTAATTTTCTTTGCAAATGTTTTGAAGGGAGTTGCCAGAATTTAGTTATAAGCATTAAGTATGTTTAAAAGCCAGCCAGCTTCTCCCCACTTCAGATTGTGTTAGTCTACCTATACAAATATATAAAAGCGTTGTGACACTGCACAGATGTTTGACAATCACGCAAGAACCACTCAACCGATTAACACAATATAGGTATCAAACGATTTGTTATTTCAACTTAGTCGTAATATGCTATGTTAGATTTGCCACGTCTACTTTTCATGCCCACTTTTTGCAAAAAATGCTATATTTCAGACAATTTTGGTCGTATGAGACTAGAATTTGGTAATCTACGTTGTATGGTTACGTTCGCTAACTTTACTAAAAATGGACATGACCCACTTTAGTTAAGTCCACTTTCCGGGGGATAAGCTTGGAGTAAAGCAAAGCTCACTAGGTTTAAGCTCAATTCGGCTGAAATTCTGGCATTCTATTGTTTCGAGTAAGAGATGGCTTAAGTGAAAAAATTTAGCCACACCCCCATTACCGCCCAGAATTAAACGAAAATGGTATATTTCGAACGGTTTTGGTCATATTAGACTATAATTTATAATTTAGTTCATACGGCTACTTTCGGCAACTGTACTAAAAATGGCGAACATATAAATTTTTTTTGAACAGATGTTTCAAACGGAAACGTCTAGCATGTGTTTTGTTCGAAGGTCAATTTACACTTTTACAAATTCACAAAACGGTCATAAAATTTCATTGAATTGGGTCAGGACAAAGTCTACTATAACTTTAACGTTATCTATTAATATATTTTTTTTTTTATTTATTTATTTATTATTATAGAGAAAATGAATACAAATAAGAACTAAGTTCTTTTACAGTTTAATGGATGCTTAATAATAAACAAAATTGGGCATACATAACAACAACCTAAATTAGCGCAAGGCTTTGTGATGCTTATGTACTAAGAAAAATATATTATTTAATAGAATGCAAAACAGACTAACTGACTTATAGCTAACATTAAGACAAATAAATTTATTTTTAACACATTTTTGCATATATAAATTAACTTAGAACTAAATTATAAGATAGAAAAATATAAGATAGATAGAATATAAAAAAGGAAAGAAGACAGAAATTAAGTAGCAGAAAAATGAGAAAGAACAGATTGCCTGAAAGTTTCTACCCTAGTTATTTCCCTTAAACCACGCGGCAACGCATTCCACAGTCTTACAGCATTAATGAAAAAAAAAAGATTTGAACTATTAAGAGAGCCGTGTCTAGATATAATAAGCAAGTTACATCTTCTGGATATACTAAACTGTAATTTTTCATAAAGATAATAAGAAGTTTTAGTGTGAATAATTTTATGGAGGTAGATGCAGTTTCTGGCATTCAAATACTCTATCAAGCTACAACCAAGTATTGCATTTCTAAAGCCGGAAAGATGATCAAACTTGTTCAACCCATATACAAAACGCGTGGCATAGTTAAAAGCAATATTTAGTTTCAGCTGAGAGGAAGAATCAAGTTTACTGTATACTATCTCAGAGTAAGTTATAACGGGCATGATAAGTTGCTAGACTAGTAATTTTTTTAATTCAATAGTGCATGAGTTGGCGGACATTCTTAAGTTACGTAGGATATAATAAACTTTTTGGACAACATTATTAACATGATCAGTACAAGAAAGGAATGAATTAAGACAAAAACCAAGGTTAACAATTTTTGACACAACATTAAGCTTGCTAGTACCAATAAATAAGTCAGGGACAGCAGCAAGAGAAGTTTTATTTTTGCAGTTAGGTAAGACATAAGATTTCGCAGCATTAAGTTGAAGACCATTACTACACGCCCATTGATGTATCCTACATAGATCAGCATTAAATTTTCTTGAGAGTTCATCTAAATTTTCAATTCTACTAGAAAGATAAGGAAAAAGATTAAAACATAGTACTCATGTATGTATATAACTTTAGAATAGTTTGAAATATTTGAAATATTTTTCACAGAATTATTTTTAAGCTTTATTTGAAAATGTTTTTCACATAAATTAGTTTTTAAGCTGTAGAACATTGCAAAAACAATAACAAAAGCATTTTAGGCAAATTATTTTTCATCAAAAAATCATAGAGGGGATAGGTGGCCAATGATTTCAAATGATAGACACTGTTTGTGTCAAAATAGACTAATTTTTGCAGATAAATTATGTTATACGAAAGAATAAGAAAAACAAAAAAAAAATTAAAATTAAAAATAAATATGTACAACAAAAGTAACTCTTGGCCTATTTTTGAGTACAAGTTGGATATTTAGAGGTTCTTTGAAAACAACATAAAACATTGTATTGGTGAGGTAACAGTAAACTGTAACGAAGCTGCCGGTCTTCCGGCTCTATAGCTGAGGTATGCTCAATCGTGTCCAGAATTCGTCACAAAATAAGGTTTCAGGTTCTTTCAAATAAGGCTTTATTTATAAATGTTTTAGATTTTATTTCTTAAAATATTTTATAAATGTTTTAGATTTTATTTCTTAAAAATATTTTATAAAATATTAAGGCGATGTGGTGAGCAATGCGGCGGTGATTGAGGTTGTTGACGTTTGACTCTCGTTCGAAAGTGGGTATTGTCGAAGTGGACCTTATGTCCTAACCGTGTGCTTCCTGGCTAGATTATGTCCTTTGCAACCTGACGGTGCGCCTATAAGCTATGTGGTCCCTTGCGACCTGACGGTGCGCCTATAAGCTATGTGGTCCCTTGCGACCTGACGGTGCGCCTATTAGCTATGTGGTCCTTTGTGACCGGACGGTGCGCCTATAAGCTATGTGGTCCCTTGCGACCTGACGGTGCGCCTATAAGCTATGTGATCCCTTGTTTTTCACCTGTTATCCTTGTCACCTTACCTTCTGAAAGTTCTTACTGCAAATTCCTTGAGCAGTTCTTTTGTCTGCGCTTCTTTTGTTGCGTCCGTCCAGATTTTTCTTCCAAGTCCTGTAGTTCCTCCAGTAATGCCAACCGCTCGATTCGCCTGTCTGCCAGCAACTCCTTTAGTAATGCCAACCGCTCGATTCAACTGTCTGCCAGCAACTCCTCGCTTTGATTGTCTGTCAGCAACTGACTGTCTTCTCATCAGTGTTCGGACTTTACTGCAATTGCAGTAGATCTACTGCGCTTTTTACCAAAATTTAATGCTCCGCTGCATCACTGCGGTTTTTCTAAATCTACTGCGATTTATTCGCAACTTATTTGATATTAAACTCATATATAATTCTAAAAAAAATTTCATTTTTTTTTAGAATTATAAAAAACAATATGATAATTAAAATATGCCATCATTAATTTTTCATGTAAACATTTTTATGGTTAGTTTTGTGATACTTTTTGAATATGCAAGCATTGATATTGATTATAAAAATTTAGTTTCAGGGGCCAATTACATCTGTGTAATGTGGTCTAAGCGTTGAAACAGAAGAAATTCATCTGTCAGATAAAGCTGTCATTGCAATTAAAAATTTTTTAAAGTTTTACATAAGTTTTAGCGACCAAATTAAGAATTGATTTACTTTTAAAAACAGTGATTGAATTTGTCTACGGAAAATATATTTTCAATCAGTAAGAAATACATGTTTCCGTGCAAACACTGAATTTTTTCACCTTCGCCAATGAACTGTCAAAAATAATATGGAAAACCTTTTGCACAAACCTAATAAGTATGCGCGACCAAAACGTCAAGAAAACTTGCGCTGTTAATTGTGCGAGTTCTGTGATTTTAACTATCTTGAAAAACAATTATTTAAGTTTTTCTTTAAATAATTTTACTAATTTACTTTTTATGCTTTCTTTCGGCATTTTTATTTTTTTAATACTAACATTTTTTCCAAATGTTCATCAACTGTCAAAAATTGAAGAAAAAAGCAAAGCTGCTGCGTTCATGAAAGCTGCCACTTAAAATTGTACACTTGCACAAATGGGAAATTTGCGCGCTTAAATGAATACCATTTTTATATACATAGTTATGTATTAATTTTTGTGTTTATTGTGTTTTAGTATAAAATGTGCGAATATAAGTACAAAAAAGGCACGTAAATGATCGTAAATAAAAAAAAAACAAAAAAAAACTACTGCGAAAAAATTCGTTTTACTGAGTTTTTTTTCCAAAATTTACTGCGGTTTACAAATTTTCAAGTCCGAACCCTGCTTCTCATTATAAAATTTATTGCATACCTCTGCTGGTTGATCATAGCAGCATCACTGTTATCTCGTTATATTCATGTTTTCGTTAACATGTTGACACCGCTCATTAGTGTTGCCCTTCTCTGCTACTTATGCTCTCGTCGACATGTTGATACCGCTCAGTAGTTTTCGGCAACATACGCATCGTATTTCTGGTCACCAGTGAAGCCACGAGTTTAAAAAAAAAGAAAGCTAAAACTGCCAAAAAAAAGTCAAAACAAGCTAAATGACTTGAAAAAACAAGCTAAAAAACAACCAGATATTTTTCATACAATTTTAAGGTTTTTATTTAATTTTTAACATAAATTTATTTATAATATAGGTACTAGACCGTATCAAAATAAAATTCGCCGCACACCATCTAATTCGAAGCATTTTTTGAAGGTAATTCCGAAGATTTTTGTTTATCAAACGTTTCGTCATATCTTCGAAATTTACAGTCCGATCTTAATATATGGTATATCGATATTTTTGTCTTGAGAAGAGTATTTTTGTTTTGCTCCAAAAGTCATTGAACTCAAGTACCCCTTTTAAGTACTTATCAACCAAATCTCAGTTCTTACCATCCTTATATAAAACCAATGTCAGAAAATTTAAGCTCGCATAAAATAATTAACCTTTTCTTATGTAAGTATTTCAATTATTTTAGTAGATATATTTAAAAAAAATTTTAATTTATTTTGCCGAACGTAGGAACCGTTTTAAATTTTTCGTCATAGCTTCTGCATTTAGATTTTGATCTTAAAGCATGATGCATGTATCGATGTTTGTTTTTTAAGGACACCAATTTTTTTGCTCCAAAGGTCAGTGATATCAAGTACTCCGTTCTAGTACTCTAAACTTCTAAAACATGATTTTTTAAAAAAAGTAAATCAAATAAAAAGTTTTGAAACCGTTGCCCATCAATTTGAAGGTCCTGCTGTCACTAGCCCTTTAAAATTAGTTTCACTTAACTTAAATTCACGAAGTGTTTTTAAAATGATATTTACAATGCTTAAATTCTACTGCAATGTAGAATCTTCTAATTCTATCAATTTCAAAAAATTTTATATATACTGTCGGCTATAACGATAGTATCGTTTTTTACAGAAATGTCAGTAGAGTCGTCTATTATTATGCTGTAAGGACTATTTTCAATATCGGAAATTAATTGCGTAGTAAAATACGGCGACAGAATTTTTTTTATTAGTACCCTGTAGTTTGGCTGATAGCAGCATATCCCTTTAGACATGCCATTTACTGGTATGGTCGAATGGGATAGAAGAATTGTAAAGCCCATGGTAATGGACGTTGGGTCCGTTCACCCCTGTCAATGACATCGATGTGTTAAAAGGACGTACAAAATACTAGGCCCAACCACTTAGGGCCAATTTTTCAGTACGAGCTTAAACTCTAGTCAAATTGCACTGAGGTTAAATCATCAAAATTGGTCGTTTAAACTTGTTTTAGAAAAAAAGAAACACATTATATGATCATTTAAGTCAATTTAACTTCAACGAATGCTAAAATATCTAGTTAAACCGAGGTTAAACGTCCAATTTAGGTGATCATACCTCAGTTTAATTTGACTAGAGTTTAAGTTCGCACTGAAAAATTGGCCCTAAGGGTATGTGAATTCTCATACGAAGTAGTTGGTCCACCGAACTACAGGGTAAAACTACGTTTTTGACACTTCGTCAAAAAGACAAAAAAAGCTTTTTTCAAAAGGCAAAAAGGCTAAAAAAAAGCCATGAAGCTAAATCGTAAATTTACAGGCTAAGCCGCTAAAAAACCGGCTAAATCTAGCCTGAAAAAGGCTAAAATGGCCACACTGCTGGTCACTCATCGAAGTACTCGCGGTCCCGTTGGCGCTTAATCAAATGTTGCTAATTGTTGGTGGCTTCTCTGTTTCGCTGTTAGCCATTCGTACTTATGTTTTCGGTAACATGTTGAAATCGCTCAGTAGTGTTGCCCCGCTCTGCTACTTATGCTCTCGTTGACATGTTGATACTGCTCAGTGGTTTTCGGAAACATACACATTGTGTTGCTGGGTCACTCTGGTCTCCCATCGAAGTAATCGCGTTCCCGTTGGCGCTTAATCTAATACTGCTAATTGTTGGTACTCATGTTGCTCTTGGTCTTTAGCTTTGTGTATGCTATTTTTGTTGTTGCTTAATTTTTGTCGCATTGACTGTTGTTCACACATATATTTAAATGATGGTAAACTATTTATGTTGGCACAGGGTGCTTTGCTCGAAACTTATATATAGTTATTAAAGTTATTTTAAGTTATTAAATAAATTATTAAATAAATTATTAAATTATTTAAATTATTTCCATTTGTAAATAATAATTTCCATATGTAGTAAATGTGTTGTTCTTGCGTCTTCTTATGTGTTCAGGAATTATATCGTGTTGTTGTGTTTAGCATGTGCGGCAAAACTGGGGACATGTTTTGCCTCGTCACAAAACCTTTTCTCATTTTCCCAGTTTAGTTAATTGAACTTTCAAGCAAAGAAAATTTGATGAAAATCTATTTGAAAAAGGCGGAAATGTTTGCTTGCTAAGTCAAAAATGAAATTTCAATCGTTTTTTTCTCATTCTGAGGCTTAATAAAATGAGTTATACTGAGAAAATCTATATTTTTTAGATATCGCAATGATTTTAATGCCATAATAACAGGTTTTTTAAAAACATACCTTATATCCGTACAAAATATTTCCGAAAAGAAAATATTTTAATTTTTACCGTTAATTTTATTAACAAACGATTGTCCATACAAAAATGCATTGTTGTGCATTGAGAAAGTCTATAGTTTTTGAGATATCGGCATAGTTGGATGTCAATATAAAGGTCTTTTTATTAAATTTAAGAATATATTTATTTTCAGAATATATGTAAAAAATTACAAAAAAAAAGAAAGCCAGGTAAATTTATGTCATCATAACATTTACTGTTTAAATAAAATATTCAAATTAAATAAAGTAGTTTTTTAATATTTATAACATTTTTAAATAATCAAACAAAACAATCACAATAATTTTTATATTTAGAATTTGATTCAATATAAATAAATACTTAAATTAAAGTTTTTTCCTAAATGACCTCTATATTTATTATGTTGACTTTATATGATTTAAATACTAATTCTAAATGTTTGATAGTTTAAATCATACTTGATTTTAAATACAAATTCTAGTTGTTTGATAGTTTAAAATCGTTTATTGAGCTTAAGGTCAAAGTTAGAACAATTATCTTTCAAAAGAAACAACATTGAACGAATTAACTAACGAATCTTTCCAAAGAAACAACAACAAAGTTTTTGAAAAAGATAGATTCGTTAGAACAATTAATTGTTCTAACTTTGACCTTAAACTCAATAAACGATTTTAAACTATCAAACAACTAGAATTTGTATTTAAAATCAAGTATGATTTAACATTTAGAACATTTAGAATTTGTATTTAAATCATATAAAGCCAACATAATAAATACTTAAATTTTAAGATTTAAAATTTTTACATGGTATTTAATATTTTTATCGCAGGCGAAGCAGCGGGTATTTGCTAGTACAATATAAATGGTTTTCTTAATTGTTTGCCTATGTATTGTTGCTAACGTACTAGCATGCTGACGATACGATGATAAGCACTGCGTCATTGTTCGTTAGATTACACTGTAGGTAAATTATCAACTTTTTAAAAGACACAAAAAAAAAAAAAAACGCTGAGACACGTAAACTTAATGGTCGGTCGTAGAATTTAGTGGCATATGCTGTTTTTTTCAAAACAGATAAAATTCTTTGTGTTTATCTTTGTAGATATTAAGATTTTTGTTATTTGACCATCCTTTGACCTTATTTTAAAATATTTTTATAGTATTTTAGCAATTACTTTTTATTGTATTTTCGAAAATACCTCCAATGTGAAAAACAAGTTAGCCTTGTGTAATAATCTATGATTTTTCAAAGGTTAAGCAATTTTGCATTTCTCTCCATTTTGACCAAATTTGAATGTTAAACGTAAAATCTTTAAAAACATCTTAACAATTTTTTACTCAATATAGTATTTTTATAAGTAGATTAAATTCTGAAAGTTTAAGCAAAATCGGAGGTGGTAATAATTTTTGTTCTCCAAAAATAAGGAAAATATAACTTAAATTGGGTCTAAAAGTGACTAAAATCGCAAATGTCTCGAGATTTTGATATAACTGGAAAAAACTGAGTATGCCACTAAATTCTATGACCAAAAAATAAGTTAAAGCTCTTGTCATTTTTGTTTGTCTCTTTGACGTCCCTACAGTGTTATTAAATGAACGTAAGAGTGCATTTCATTTGTCCTTTTGTCAGTTTCACAATTTTTTAAGCTGACCTCAAATTCTAGCGGTGACACTTCGTCTCAAGTACACCAATTAATGTATGCAGTTCAGGCCAGTAGCTAGTATGGTGCCTGCCCTAGAATCCGTCGAGCCTGCCCTAGCCAAATTTCCGTATGCTTTTACAACCGCCCTCGTTTATTTTGCAGTTGATCACAGTGTAATTAGACCTTTGCATTATAAACGTAAGCATATGCCGAAAATATGGCAGCACTTTCATTTGACAGCTGAAAATTAAGAAAACAAAATTTCACAAGTCATTGCCAATAACAGCTGGCAAAAATTGTAAAGAAAGTTAATTTTTGGTGAAAATTTATAGAATGTTGTTATTTTAATTGTTTTCAAGATTTTTTGAGCGAGTTTTTCAGATAATCTATTATTTTAAGTGTCTTAAACTAAATATACACAAAAAAGAAATTGCAGTGGGTACAGTCGTTTTTCCAGCAGTTTCTTCACTTTTTGTGTCTCCCAGTTTGTTGTTCTGATTAGGAAAAACACTTGCAACTACTTGAGGATGAATGGGGAGGATTTCGAAATTATATCATGATTCAAGGGCCAGCTGACTGCATTTCGGATTTTTCAACTTTAAGCGGCTGTACCAGGTCAGCAGTCTTCGCCTATTTCTGTAATCTAAATACTTTGCATTCATTCTCAAACAGTTATACATACAGTTATACATAAGTCTAATTAGTCTAACTAGAACTACTAATTGGGAGTATAAAAATTTGGAAAGGCTGAAAGGAAAATAGTGGATGTTGCAGACATAGCTTGCGATTGAATGAGGTACTTTTGATCAAAAACAATTAAAATAACAAGGTTTTATATCACGCAGAGTGCACCGTCGATCGAATCTATTAGGAAACTCAGTAGTAGAACAATCAATTGGTGAGAGAAGTGAATATTTTATTGAAATTAAGCCGGCTTACTTTGATATCGTTGATAATATTATATTCAAATTAAAAAAGCGTTTCACCAAAAATGATCGTATGCATTGTCATCAGCTTACGAAATGAAGCCGGCTAGTTTAAAAATATTATGTTCTATAGGCTTAAAAATACCCTCTGATGCCGAGATATCTGTCGCGAAGAAATATCTGGACAAAAAAAAAGGGATGAGCATCAGAAAACATCACCAAATTCAATCAGTTTTGATACGTTGAATGAATTGTATCTAATGCGCGATGCGTTTCCTGATACTTATAATTTGTTTTGTGCAATCGAAACATTCGGCAACAGTACGGCGGTATGCGAAGCATCATTTTCCCGTGTAAACCGAATCAACAGAGTTCAAAGATTATCGATGACTACAACACGTCTGCGAGAACTTTCATTGATCGCTTTTGAAGGCCTTTATTTGGGAAAAATTTGTCCCGGAACCATTTTTCGCAAATTTAATGAGAAACTAAGACGATTGGCTTTGTATTGAACAGCAGAGCTGTGACTGTAGTAGAAATCAATATAGTACATTAATGTATTCTTTTATTCTAATTAGAATACATTCTAGATACATTCTAATTAGAAATTTGCTTTCAAACATTGAACTCATTTATGTTATATTTAATATGTTAATATACTTAACTTTTTTTTACTAAAATATACATTTGAACAATGAACTCATCAAATAACATGTAAATATATAAAAAAATCATTTGAAAATATGCATATATATATATATATTTATGTACAAATGTATGAAAAAAATTTGTTTAGTTTTTACTGGAGGCTTAGCCTGCCCGGCTCTTAATTTCTGGATACGGGCCTGATGCAGTTACGGGTCCACAATTTTTCGTTGTAGTTCATTTAATACATCAAATATATTAATTTACGTCAGCTTTGTAAAAAACTGTTGTAAAAAATCGATAAAGATCTAATATAATGATGTAATGGTTAAGCGCTATTAAAAATTCATAAGGACATTTCTGTGAACGAGGAAACTGTCATCAATAAATTGGCTTTGCGTTTCAAAAAAATTAATGACCTAACTATGTAAGTATCTACAACTATGTATATTAAGGAGCCTAACGCTCCATAGAAAAGAAAAAAGTTGATCGAGTCTTTCTTTCAAAACAAACCTGGGCTTATGTTATGACGATTTCCAAAATATTTCGATAGCCATTCGTGAGCTGAAATGGTTTGAAATAACTTCTAAAAATCGATTTTTGTATAAAAATATTGGCTGGTGTAATAGTTTTAGAAAAACAAACTATCAGAAATTATAGGCCGGAAAAATCTCTTCCCATCTGCATCAAAAAATTATTAATAATTTAAATCTTATTTCTATACTAAAACTTTAAAAATTTAAATAACTTCATAACTTTTTTTTTAATATCTTACAATATCTTTTCAGCAGGTGTTTATTTTATAATTTATAGTTTAGTTTTCATTTGTTTCAGTTTAAGCAATTCTGGCCAGCAATTCTGACCAGTGAGGATATCATTAGAAATAATAAAGTTTTTTGAACTTTAGTGAAAATAGCTTTAAAAAAAAATCATAAAAGTGTACGAAAAACATCATTATATTTAATTTAAATGCAAAAAATTAAAATTTTTTGATGCAGATTGGGAGAACTTTTTCAAAAATGTTATTTCAGATCATTTCACTTTTTCTAACTAACACACCAGCCAATATTTTTACAAAAAACTCGATTTTTAGAGGATATTTCAAAACATTGCAGCTCAAGAATGGCTATTGCTAGAGTCGAAATATTTGGGGAATCATCATAAGATAAGCCAAGGATTATTGAGAGGAACTGCCCCTAACAACTTTTTTTCGTAAGGCGCCTTAATGTATACACATTTTTTTCTATTTAAAATGTCTGTTTTCGTGATATTACTTAAACTAGCAAATACCAGCTGCTTCGCCTGCGATAAAAATATTAAATACAATGTACAAATTTGAAATCTTAAATAAAAATTATTTTTTTATCTTCAAATGCAATAATATATAAAAATATTTGTGTTTGCTTAATAATTAAAAAAATGGTATAAATATTAAAAAATTAAATACTTTATTTAATTTGAATTCACATAGAGTAATTGTTATTGTGAAATAAAGTTGGTTGGCTTTTTCAGCATTTTGATTTTTAATAAGTCCTGCATAAAAGGAAACAATTATAAAAAAATATTGGTAAAACATTTTTTTAAATTTGTGATTGAAAAATATATTTTTTTAACTTAGATTCTAAACATGAATGTATTCTTCTTAAGTTTTGAAAAATTTCCATTATTATGACATGAAACTTTTGGCTATATCTCCAAAACTATAGATTTTCTCAGTACAACGCATTTTTATGAAAAGTCGTTAATTAATAAAAATAACTGTTAACGAAAGATTTTTCGAAAATATTTTGTAAAAATTTCAGTTACTATGACATCAAAATTATTGCGATATCTTGAAAACTGCAGATTTTATAATATTTAACACATTTTCTTGAGAATTAGGATGAGAAAAAACCGATTGATATTTCAATTTTTTAATTTGCAAGCTAACCTCTCTGCCATTTTCAAATCGATGTTCATCAGATTTCCTTTGCCTGAAAGCTCAATTAAGTGAATTTGGAGAAATGAGAACAGATTAACCCATTCAATAATGTTTTATATTGTTTTCACAAAACCTTTAAAATATTAAATTCCGATACCGATCACAAAAATCGAGTTTACATGCACTGCTTATGTAGACAAAGTTAGAAAATTGCTTCTCCTGTAAAATTTTGTTTTTGTTGGTTACACTTGTTTTGCGGTTATGGCTCGATATTTTGAAAATAAAATCATGAACTGATTTTTATAAAAAAACTCTTTAAACTTTAATTTGTTTGTATAAATGCTTACTGCTATTTTTTGACCGAAGTTGTATGTGTTGTTTTCATTCTAGGCCTGCGATATAATAAATTATTAGAAAAATTTCGAAAATCTTCAAGAGAATTGCATATTTTAAATAAAATATTGAACAATTTTCGCATTGTTCACACTCTCGCCAACTTGGTGTATTTTCTAACAGATTAAGTGCATTTCGTAAATTTTGGCGCCAGAAACATGAGGTTTTGTGCCTAATGCATTTTTTGTGCTTTGTTTTTAGTTTCGGAGGGATTAATTAAAAAAATAAAACAATTGACAATTAAGAATATGGTTAGGTTTAGAATTTAATTTAGCATTCAAAATAAATAAATAAATTTTAAAAATAAATTTAAAAATCTAATTAATCTGGTGCAATTTGAGGAAAAAGCGCTTTTCACCTTTTTGGTGAAATTTGGAATTAAAATTCGGCAACACTTATGAACTTCTCGGTTACTTAAAAAAAGCTCAGCTATGTATTTTGTGTAGTGTGGATACAAGCCATTATTCGCAATTAAGCAGTGTTGTCAGCTCGTTGACATTTTTGAGCTTCTGTTCCTAGTCTCGCCACGCAGACGACTATCACTGAACTTTGGAAAAAGGAACGTTCAAACAACGTTGAATTTAAAAACAGCTTAGCAAGATTATATTCACCTTCGCATTTATTTTTTTTTTTATGAATTGTAGAAAGAAACCCTTATAAAATTTTTAATTATTTTCAGCTATTTTCGCACTTGATTTACTTATTTAAGCCATCAATTAAAAAGTAAAATTACGTTCTAATATATTATGTACATAAAAACAAAAAACACAAAAGAATAATTCACAAATATATTTACAAAAAATTAAAAAAACCGGTGAATTCGTTCAAATCAATTTGTTCTATCTCGCACGATTTGTCTTAGCTTACTTTTGCCGACAATATAAAGTTCTACTAATCTCACTTATTCAAGAATTAAATACTACAAGATTTCTAGGACTATTTTTTATAGAAGACGCAGGCATTTATGTATTCAAAATACTTTTAAGAGTTGTTATTGCTATTTGTTGTGAAAATGTGAACATTTTCAAAGACTCTTGTTATTATTACTTTTTCATCAAATTTTATTTTGCATAATTTTAAAAACGTAGCAACAGAAAGATTTGTGCGAAAGTAAATAAAATGAAAAACTGTTTCAGAGAATGTTGATATAAAAGTATTCCTATTTGGTTAAAAACATTGAAATCGTATTTTTAGGTTGAAAGCAAATAATTCCCATTTGCTACGGTTTCACACACAACCAACAAACTCACATCTACAAACACAAATTAACTAATAAATCAACTCATACACACACTCAACTGGCAAAGTTTCTAAAACAAAACAAAATAAAGAAAAATATATTATCGTATACATTTTTTGCAACTTCATTCTCTGAATTGGCTGGCTTCCGTGTTTTTTAACCTTTTTACTTGAACGTTGTACTCTGAAAGCAACACACTTCTATACATGTATACAACTATAGTGTGTGCTAAGCGTAAAAAATATCATATATGTATTAACATTATGTAAGTGCGTAAATCGATCGATTTCTTTCTGGCAATAATCAAACTCTTTGACCATCATGTGGCCAAATTCTTAAAGAGCTGTTGGCAGGCAGCTGACAGCCTTGAAATACGAAATAAATTTATTTTTAGGGGAAATTTTTTTATTACATTGTTTTGTGGTGCTGTTGCGGCTAAAATAGGCTGACCAATTCAATCAATTCATCACTCGGGTGGTTTGATTTTGGGTCCTGTTTGAGTAGTAATTTTTTTTTTAAAGTAGCAAAGTAGCAGTAGTAAGTCCAATATGGTATTTATATTAAAACTTTAAGTAGGTATGTATGTGATATTTGTTTTAAATGCTATATGAAACCTTAATCTGAATGGGAATGATTGTATCTCAATAAATATTATTTCTACATTGCTTTCCCAGCAGTTATTCTGGAGGCAATTGGGAAAAGCAACTAGTTCATTTCTAGCGCAATTTGTACTTGCTATGAAAAGTAAAAAAAAAACTTTCAGCATAGAACAGATCATTTTGATTTTGTTTTGTTTTCTTGTCAAAATTTTTACCGACAAAAATAAATTAAATCTGAACTACATAAAATAAAAAAAGCATCATCTTTAACGTGATGCACTTCTTTCCGTAGCACATGCAAGAGATAAGAAATAAATGCCTCTGTCGTTTGAATACTTTGAAACCAATTGAGGATCTACTTTAAGTCTTCAGCAAAAAGTACCAGCATGAAAATGTTCACAACGGAACTAGTTCAAGTATAGGAAAAAAAAGGAATGTTTTTGGGTACAATTGACTTTACCTATGACATCAACACGTAAAAAACTTCAGTTAGATCGATGTAAAAGGGTATTTTAGAGGGACGAGTACCGGTAGGGTAGAGCGAGGACGATTTGACGAAAAATATAATTTCATAATTTTCACTACAAATTCGCTAAAAATTTGATAGCTGATACTGTTCCTTAATTATTTGGCTTGCAAATCATTTATATTCCAAATGTGCTTACCAAACCGTTTTTTGGGATGGAGTGAAACAGAGGAAATGGGAAAAGTGTCAAACATTCCTACTTGTTTGTAGGAGCAGGATTTGGCAGAGCCAAAGGAGTATTTACCAGCATGAAGTAGGTACTCGCTTCCCACACGGTTTCCAAAAAAATCTTCAGCCAATAAATTAATGTTGTTTTGTTTTGGGGCAATTCTTGTAAGCGTTTCAATCTTATTTTTAACGTAGAGTAGTGCTTTTTAAAGTGCTTCATCAAGAACCCTTTCAGAGTGCTTGCTATTGTAAATCTTAGGCAAGTTGTACTAAAATGATAATAACAAAAAGCATATTATTAAGAAAAATACCAATAACAGCTCTAAGATAATAGTATAATGTTTTTAATATATGATAAACCCTCCTACTTGGTAAATGTCAAATCATCCTTTAACCAATATTAATCTTATATTTTTAAATTAACCGACACTATCAAATACTATAACACAACCAGTGTTAGGCAAGAATAATTCAAAACGAAAGTAATAAATAACAAATAAATGTTGATTATTCAAAAGATTGAATAAAAAGTATTTGATTGAATTTTTATTTTCGAATGATGAATAAATATTTTTTAATTCGTTGTTTTTATTCACAATTTAAAAATTTTGAATAAATTTAGTAATAAATTTTATTTGTTTAACAACAATGGCTTAAGTTTGCATTTAGAATTACTCATATTACTCATTACTCAAACGTTTCGTCTGACATTTTATGGAAACGTGGGAGATTGAGCATAGTTTTAGAAAAGAAAAGACGTTACACTGATGCCGATGATGGTATTGTTGTCAGTGTGACCAGAAGATTTTTGAAAAAATATGCTTTTTGTTAAAAAAATAAATATGCTAAATATTCCACTTTCAATTTTTATATTCCAAAAAAATATTCCACTTTCAATTTCGAAGATATATATCTAAATAAGTCTAAATAGGTATATAAAAAAAAAAACACAGAAGAAAGTTTAAAAACATTTATTTATTTGATTACTATCGCACTTAAATTTATTTTCTTCTCCTATAAAAAATTATAAACATTGTTATGGTTTTTTGAATTTTAAGTAACGATATAAAATATACAAAACTTAAATTCAGGCACATCTTCGAGGTCAATTCTTAAATTGTTGCTTGTATTATTATCATAGAAATTCGCATTTCTAAATTTTTTTATTAAGCTATCTGGTATTTGATAAGCATTTCAACACTTTTTTGAACATTATTTAAGAGATTTTCTTGCATTCTATTTCGAATTTTCGTTTAAATAAGAAAGATTCAAATAACTAAAAATTTTCTCAACCTCAGCATTGCTAAATGGTAAGCTAAGCGAGAAAAGCACAAATTTTTATAAATCTTCAGATTCCGAACTTTAATCAATAACTTTTTTGTGCTTTATTGTTTTGAATCCACATTTTAAAATAGTTAAAAGAAATAGCTATTGTTAGCAATAATAGTGGTATTCACGATGTGGTGCATTTGTGATAAATTTTTGCAAAATTTACACTACTTACAATTATTGTGATCGAACCTTCAGTAAAGTACATATTGTATTTTTAAAATCAATTATATTAATTTTTATTAAATAAACTCACAGCGTAACCTTTAGCTTGCTCCATGCTGAGTAGAAATGCTTGTACAATCAGCTGATCTAATACACAACTTGTATATTTTCCACAGGGTTGTATTTTGAAAACTGCATTTTGTTTTTGTTATATTACAAAATTTACTACAAATATCAAATTTATCAAAAATACACAATACAAGGGAAAATACAACACATCGTGAATACCCCTAATGTTTTCTTAAGTAAATTACTGCTGTAACATAATCCATAAAAAAATCTAACCAAAGAAACATATAAGCAAATTTACTTCACTTTTAAAGCTGCGTGAAGTTATTAAATGAATTGCAATAAAATTGACAACGAAGAAGTTAACTACAAAATTAATTCCTTATATTGCGTTTTACAAGGCGGTTCACAGATAAAAAAAAATGTCGATAGCCAAACAACAACCATTTAGTAACCAAATAGACATTTTTTTATTGCAGTTTTTGTGAATTTTGAAAAATATAATCATACGAAAAATATTCCACTTTTTATGCTGCATATTTTTATAAAAAAAAATATGCTTCCCGAAGCTAAAATATGCCAAAGTGGAATATAATATTCCACTCTGGTCACACTGATTGTTGTATAGAATATTATAATAGTATTTCTAATAGCGGAATATTTAGATAGGCAACCTTGCGTTGTGTCAGCGTCCGCAAAATATTTTAGTAACTTTAGTAACCAACTTTGAAATTAAGAACTTGTAAATAAAGAAAATATTACTTGTTACCTCGAGTTCGAGTGCGTTATTGGATAAGAAATTGAAAATTCATCGTTGCTAAGGTTGCCCGCAGAGTAAGCGCCGAAGCAGACAGGCAGGCAGACAGGCACAGGAAAACTATGTGAACAAGAGAGAAAAAAGTTATTTCTATCTCGTTTCTTTGCAGGGCCTGCCTGTCTGCCTGCCTGCTTCGGCGTTTACTATGCGGGCAGCGTAAGACTTTTTAAGCTTAAATATATGGATAAAAGCTTGTTAACAATTTGTTTCAAATGGTAAACGAAGTTTTATTAAGACTTCGACGTTCCTTTAATTTTAACTAAAAGAGGCTCACACTTAACACTAGAAGTACTCACGTTGCACAGTTGTTCCGATGACGAATATAGCTGGACAAAAGTCAAAATTTTGTGTGCTTAAAAAGAAATTCTTGTGTAATATAATCTTACACAACTATTTGTACGTTAATGTAGAAGTAACGGTTTAAAAAAAACAATCCATTATGCTCTAGAGTATGTAGAAACACAAAGTTCTGAGCAAAATTTGTTTTTCTTTAAACGTGAATCGATACGATCGTTGTTAAAATTGAGTTTTAATAAAGTTGTATTATTTTAAAAAAAAAAAACTATTTATGACAACAAATGGTACAGGTATGTTTATCAAAGTGAGTGTATATTTTTTATATGAATTTTGAATTAAATTTTCAGTGCTTTTATTAGAGGTGACATTTAAGAAAAAAAAAAATGTTATAGTTTTCAGTCTAGCAAAAGCAATTGCTGTAAATTGCTGTTGTAAAATTAAATTTAATACATTATTTAACTATCGAAGTGTTTTTGTTTAATGACCTACTTTTACCTCATTTTTCTTTCAATTTAATTTTTTGTCCTGACTGATGGCATAGTAAGAGAATAGCTATTATACGTTTGGCGTAATGAGAGGGTATGTTCAAAGAAACCAGCTTCCGTTTAAACATTTATTTTAGACTAGCTGATATACTCGGTGTTACTCGAGAGTCATTTATATAAAAATTTTAATATACACTTTTCGATTAAATGTTTTTGTAAATTTTGGAATTTTGTAAGAACGTGTTAAATTTAAGTTTAGACCACTATAAAAATATTAGTTAAAAAATTTACCAAGCTTTTTTAACGCAGAAATAATTTTATCACTGTTTTTTCACAATCAAAAACTGTTTTGTAGTTCTAAACTGAATTTACTGGCTACTGGTAAGCATGTTACTTGCACTTCGCTAATAAAAATCCAATTTATAAAAATCTTCCTAAAATTTTTTAGTAGTTTTTCCAGTTGGAAAATAACAATTGGATTGTCTCTAAATAAAAAATTAATATAAATTGAGTCTGATAGTTGATGCAATTTCTTAAATCTTCTGAAGTACTCTTTTATACGAAAAATTGTAAAGTCGTTTTTTAATGTAAATTAGCAAAAAGGTGTAAGTTAAGAAAGCAGTCGCTTTTTAATTTTTATTATAGTATATACAGCAACCTGTAGCAATATTATCGACGTTAACAGATCGACATAAATCCAGCTGAAAAATCTGCAGGAACAGGGCAAGAAGTGCCATTATGTTATTTGCTGCAAGTTTACGCTGTGTGCGAAAAGAACTAAATTGGATAACAGTTACCGACTTTTCTAATATATTGGAATCGTGTCGGTAATGCAGTACTTAGTTCTAATTTACAATATTTTCCAGCATACTTTGGGTTAGTACGCAATTGAACCGAAAAATTTGTTCAATGCAGCCAAACTTACAACCATGCCGGTACATTTAATTGGCGTGGAAATTTGACTTTCAACAATAAAGTTCAAATAACACATTAAACATGAAAAAATTAACTTTTACAGTATTCTAATTCACAGTCATCTTTTCGATGATACAGTGATATATATAGAACATTTAAAGTACCATTGATAAAGAACTGTGTGACAACGTGTGGGTGAAACAATAGTGAGAACAATGACAAATCACAATAAAACAGATTTAATAGGAGGGGAGCGGGGGGTGGAAAGGCGAAAAGTAAGATTTTATATACACCAAAATGTTTATAATTACTCTAGACACACAACTTCATTCCTATATAGAGAATTTAAAAACAAAACTCAGTTTTATTAAAAGTCTGGTATGAAAAAATAGAATTTTAGACATAACTTTTGATTGGAAAGGGATATTGGGGTAATTTTTTCACATAAATTATTTTTGAGACTTGACTTCTTTGTAAAAAATATAAAAACAACATTTTGGAAAAAAATAAATTTCGCGAAAAAAATCAAAGGGGGTACCCTTGTTGTTTTGATGAAAAAAACAGTAAAATAATTTTTGCGCTTAGCTGGAAGAACTTTTGCTAATAAATGCTATGTCATATGAAAGGTAGCCAGATGTGCAATAGCTTATTTCATTTTTACAACAACAACCATTTTTGAGTCATTTTTTGAGTAAAAAGTCAATATTTTGGACCTTTTTTGACATAATCATAAAACATATATACACTGACTTAACGGTGCAGTTCAACCTATTTTTGTGAAGTGATTTTATTGAACTTTTGAACAAAAAAAAATTTGAATGAAATATATTAATGGACAGCGGAGATATTTGCATCGAAAGACCAAACTTTGATTTTCATGTCGTTTTTTTCTCATTCTTAGGTAACGATGTTTTATGAAAAAGTCGTTGTACTGAAAATTTCTCCAATTTTGAAGATATTTGAGTGTTTTTGACGTCAAAATAACTAAAAAATTTTAAAATTGAATACACAAAAATCTCCTATAGTAAAAAGTTTTATAATACCAAAATACCGTTAGTTGAAAAATTTCAGAGGGGGCGTAGCAAAAACTAAGTATGTAACATTTTATGTTGGGATAAACTTAATATGTGTACCTAGTTTGAGAGAAATCCGTTGAGCCGTTTAGATTTGTATAAAGGCCAAACAAACAAACAAACAAACAAACAGAAAATGAGTTTTATTACTATAGATGAATGTGCACTAGAAAGCTCTCAGGATACTGTTCAGGAAACAATAAGAAAAATAAGTGCAGATTTTTGTTATAAATTGAAAAAAAAATTTGGGAAACTTACAACCACGTTCATCGCAAATGAACGATCTAAGCCTTATTCGGTCGAAAGCTCCAAATAAAACTGCTTTAACACTAGGATTATCAAGCCTACATGCGTGGATAAAATGTTTTAAATGTGTGTTCCGTATATTATTTATCGCTTAGAGCTGAAATTTTGGCAAGTAAAAAAAGAAAATAAGACTAAATACGATGAAAGAAAAAAGCTTATTCAAGATCGCATTCGAAGTGAAGTGGGACTGTTTGATGACGTACCGAAATATGGCTTTGGTTCGACCAATGATGGTAAGTAAGTCGGCACGAAAATTTTTAGACAATTCCGCCTTTAGCTTGCAACATTACTGGTTTAGAAAACAAACTTATAGCGCATCTCGCAGTTATTTTAAAAAACATTGTGAGCGGATGTGAAATAAATATAGATATGTTCGAAAAATACTGCTTTGACACAGCAAACTTTTATTTTTAAAAATATATGTGGTATTATAGAAAGTATGCACAAGTTGCTTATTCATGGTGCGCAACTAATTAAAGAAGCCGTTTTTCCTGTGGGAATGCTTTCAGAAGAGGCGCAAAAGGCCTGCAATAAGCTGTATAGAAAATAAAGAGAGCATAACACATGCAAAATTAGTAGAAGTGCTACAATGAGCAATTTAATGCATATGCTACTCATTTCTTCGGACCCTGAGGTAAGCATTATTCGGATAAAGCAACAGAGAAAAAGTAGAAGCATACATATCGAAGTATTGAAGCTTCTTCAAGACCCTGCATATTGCGATGATGGTTTAGACAATTTTGATGATGGCGATTGAATATACAGGGTCCGCCATCTAACTTTTTTTTTTCAACTAGTGCTTATTTCGTGAATGGTAACACTTAGCTCATGTCTGATTTGACAGATAATTAGTTTTATCCTTCCGCTGAACGAATATGGTTGTGTATACGCTTGAACAACGCTGAGAAGTGGGCCTGCGATCGACTTACAGAAGATGCCGATTTTGCCAAAAAAATCATCTTTTCAGATGAAGCTCATTTTGTTCTTGGCGGGTAAGTAAACAAGCAAAATTGTCGCATTTGGGGCACAGAAAACCCGCACGCATACATTGAAAAGCGGCTGCAAGTCACCCAAAACAAGTCACTGTTTGGTGCGGATTTTGGTACAGAGGCATAATTGGGCCATTTTTTTCGAAAATGAGCAAGGAGTGGCCGTTACAGTGAATGGCGATCGTTATCGGTCCATGTTGAACGAATTTTTGTTCACAAAAATTGAAGAGGAGTTTATTGGCAACATTTGGTTTCAGCAGGACGGCGCTACGTGGCACACAGCCGAAGCTACACTCGATGTTTTGCGCCCTGTTTTTGAAGATCGCATTATCAGCCGCAAAGCTGATGTCGTTTGGCCACCTCGGAGCTGCGAATTGACACTGTTGGACTATTATTTGTGGGTTTTCCTCAAAGATAAGTGTAACGCCGACAAGCCAGAGACAATTGACGCTTTAAAGGACAATATTCGTGAAGCCATTGGTGAAATACAGCTGCACACAATCGATAATGTGCTTAAAAATTGGACCGATCGTGTAGGCTACTGCATGGCCAACCGAGACACCCATTTGAATGGAATTATTTTCCATTATTAGCCGGAAGGATTGTACTTTCAAATAAAAAAAGAAATTTGAGAAAATATTCAGTAGTTTTTTTTTATACAATTTTAAAAAAAAAGTTATTTGGCGGACCCTGTATAACATACGATTTTTCATTTTATTTCTTACTCCTTTTTTCATAACAAATATGTATTTTTAAAACAATAATAATAAATTTTTATTAATTTCTTTGGATGCAATGTGATCCTTATAATAGAATGTTTTGAATAGGAACCTAAGATATGGCTGGGACTTAAGTGTAAATGGTGAATGACCACTCCCATCTTTACATAAAATCAATAAGAGATTAAGAGTACTATATATACAGAATTTCAAGATAATCGTATCATTTTTAGAGTTTTGTCCAGCTAGATTCGTCATTGCAATTACTGTGCGTTGTAGCCTTTATCTTCCATCCTTATAGCCATCATTTAAAATTATTACCCTACAACATTCTCATGGTGGTAGAAGAAAAACTTGATGGATGCCACTCACTTAATGAGGAACTTAATAGATGACCGATAATATTTGATTTTCACAATATTTCGGATCAATTTGCTATTTTTTTGTTACTATAAATCGCCAGTGGTCGAAATTCGACCTTTTTACTGTGACCTTCAACCTACACTGTGCTATGAAATCACTTTTGTTCTCAGATGAGCGTAAAATAGAGTTAAAAAACGAATCTGTTTCTATTTTCAGTTTGCCGCTCAGTGCTAACCAACGACTTTTCATACAATAATACGTTGTACTGAGGAGTACAAAAATCTACAGTTTTTAAGATATCGCAATAATTTTGATGTCATAATAACACTAGAACTTTTCTAATATGCAATTCGTGAAAAATATTACGAAAAAAAAGCTTTCGTATATTGTTATTTTTCTCAACCAATGACTTTTCATACAAAAATACGTTGTACTGAGAAAAACTACAGTTATCGAGATGACGTCATAATTTTGATATCAAAATAATAGGAATTTTACAAAATCTACTGATTGTAGGAAGCTTCACAATTCCAATATATATTCGCACATGTTACATAAAAAATGCTTATTGTAGGTTATCCGTAAGAGATAGTAAGGCTTCTCATCTAAGCATGTAACTGACCCGTAAACATTGTAAACCTTGTGAACTTACATGCGCGTAAACTCTCTGTCAAAATTTGTATGGGCGTGAGTTTACATCATTTCCGAGCCTATTTTGTAGTGTAAACTAGCATGTAAATCTACGTGTGTGAATGAGGGTTGTCTTTGGCGCTAATCATTACATATTTAAAGTAGTTGAAGTAAATATGAACACGTTTTATTTATTTTTCTATGTTAATGAAGGTTTTTAAAAGGTTTAAAATTTAAAAAAGTCATAATGTTGTCGCAGCAGCAGCCGCCATTTTGTCGACATTTACGCTATTTACACTTTATCGCTCATCAAAAGTTTAAATGCTATACATGCTTACATGTTTACTTGCCTAGATGAGAACCCTTAATGAAAAATGTCTGGCATATTTTTTGTACATGTACTCAGCAATGTCTAAAATTTCTTCTCACACCGTTCTTCCATCCCTTATAACTTAGCTTTTATTTAAGAAATTCTGTTTTGAACGCTCATATTTCAGATAAAAGGTCATACAAAGTATTCAGTACACTAATTCCCCCTACTTTTATTCATTTGAAAGAAAAATTATCCAAATCGGTGGAGAAGCACGGGAGCATATGGTACCGAACTGTTTTTCCTACGCCTATTTAACATATATATATATACATTTTGATTCAAACAAAAATTCATATAATGAATATCGAATAAAAATTTTGAGTAATTTATTTAAAATTCAAATAAAGAATAAAATAAAGAATACTTGATACTGAGTTCTGATTGAAAAATAAAGAATAAATATTTCTTGTTATGCGTTATTTAAATAACTTTTTATTAAATAATGCCCTACACTGAACACAACTGATGATATTATAATCTTTATTGGATAATTAAAAGTTAAAATTGCTAAGAGTAAAAGTAGTAACGTAAAACCATTACATTTTACGCAAAAATATAAGTAGGCAAAATTGTGAAGGAAGTATCATAAAAAAGTAAAAAACGTATAGTAACAAGCGCATCAGAGATACGACTGGCATTTTCATATATAGTGCTCAACGGATGACAGACAGTAATTGACAATTGTGTGCGCTCTGTACGAAGCATGGTTGCCGCTATATTTGAATATGACAAAACCTCCTTTCATCAAATCATGCTCGCTCTACCCTCCTTTTTGGAACTAGTTTAGAACTATTTAAAATTTGGCCCAATTTTCTGCAGGGTTGCTACTGACAAGCATTTAATTTTGTATTGCTATTGAACATTACTTTCTTAAAGTAATTGTTTAGGCAGTTAGATTTTACCGCTCCCTTTTTAATAAAAGCATAGTTGTAAGGTTAAACATGTAGGAACGTCTGAAATTGAGTTTAATATAAACTGACGTTACTTTTATCCTTACTCAAAAATGTACAAATGGCATGAGAGAAATGGGGGCATTTCTTGTTGCTTTCGTAAACATTCTTTTAATATGTTTAAGATGTTATTCGTGTAATTTACCATAACTGCAAATTTATGCAGCTGATTTCAAAATAAATGGAACAATATATGCTAAAGCTAAGTTATACCTAATCCCTTGTAGTTAAGTGTTGTAAAAATAATGTGTTTTTAAATTGAAATAAGGCCAAATATTAAACTTAATACAAAATTAAAGATACCGCTTTAAGTCGTTTGAATGTCGTAAAACATCTAGGAATATGCATTAATCACAGGCTGTCGTTGATCATTCATACTGATAACATTTGTAAAAAAGCATCTTCTATGCTTGGATTTATAAAAAGTTAAACAAAGAACAAAAATGCATGATTAAAACTATTATAATATATACACATTTAAAAATTTTTATAGAATTTTTACACCGATCGGTGTTCCAGGGAGTCCTACACCGTTCGGTGTTAAAAAGCACCGTGTCAAAGTGTTAGAATTGAATATCCGAAAGAGCATACTTTTTTCACACCAAACGGTGTAAAAAGTAAATATCAGATAGGATGTTTTTTTCTACCCTGTTAGGTGATTATTTATAATACACAAAATGATAATTTTTTTAACAGCGAGCGGTGTAATTTTTAACTGCTCGAAGGAATGCTTTTTTACAATTTTTATTAAATTGTCATTAAATCTATTAATTGTCAAGTGAAATAAGCCCCAAATAGTATTTGATTGGGACTTATTTCATTAGGCTTTATTTCATAATGATATAAGACCCAAATTTAAAACAAAAAAACAGTCGAATCTCGACATAGTTAACTCATTTTTGCAAGGCCTGTTCATTGTATGCAGATCCTTCGCATTTTCGAGATTGATTTTTTTTAATGGATGTTTTTGCTTAAATCTAGAAATTTTTTTTTGTACTTTTGCTTCTGATTCTTTGAAATATCAGTTACTAAAACGTTCACTATTTCAAGTTGTTCACTATTTCGGGGATTCGATATATTCAGATTTAACCGTATTTCCCAAAATTTATGAGATAGTCTTCGAAAATTGTGAGTTTTTTCATATGAAGTAACACTCAAAAATGTATGGACATTTTTTGTGGCTTATTTCATTTTTTTTTTTTTTTGGTCTTTTTCGTGTTGCCAAAAATTATATTTAAATCTTTAATCAAGATTTCCAAAACAAAATTAAACAAATAAATTTCAATTTTTAATTTGTTTATCAATGAGAATGTGATTTCGTTGCTTTTCTTTTCCTTTCTTATTTCACACCTAGTAAGCGGTGTAAATTAACACCGTTCGGTGTAAAAAATGTACACTGGTAGAAATAATATACTTTTATTAATAAGAAAAAAAGCTCAACTGAATTCTACAAGCAACAAGTAGAATTTCACTTAACTTTAGTTGAAATCAGAAATTTGAAATTCTTGCAACAAGAAAATTATTTACACAGTTATCAAAAAAATTTTCCAGTATTTTTATTGAGAAATTATTTTCGTAATGTTGTTATGTATATAATTACTAGCAAATACCCGCTGCTTCGCATGCGATAAAAATATTAAATACCATGTAAAAATTTTAAATCTTAAAATGAAAGTATTTAATTGTATCAAAACAAATTCAAAATATAAAAATTATTATGTTCGTTTTGTTTACTTATGAAAAAATGGTACATATTTTAAGAAATTACTTTATTTAATTTGAATAACTTATTTAAACGGTAATTGTTACGATGACATAAATTTACCTGGCTTTCTTTTTTTTACTTTTTACTTTTGAAAAAGTCCTGCATAACAGCGTTATAAAAAACTTTGGGTCAAAAATTTTTAAAATTTGTAATCAAAAATGTAATTTCTTACATATATTCTGAAAATAAATACATTCTTCTTAAACTGTTGTAGTTAATCGGCCTTTTTCAGTTATTCATTGTTGTTATTGGGCTCCGGCCAAACAACAATTCTTCTTAAATTTTAAAAAAACCGTTATAATGACATCAAACTTCTGGTGATATCTTAAAAACTATAGACTTTCTCAATGCATAACAATGCATTTTTTTTATGGAATCAAGTCGATGATTAATAAAATTAACGGTAATTTTTCTTTTCTTTACGGAAATATTTTGTGCGGATATTAGGTATGTTTTAAAAAACCTGTTATTATGACATTAAAATTCTTGCGATATCTCAAAACTATAGATTTTTCTCAGTATAACTCATAAGCCTCAGAATGAGTAAAAAACGATTGGAATTTCATGTTTTGACTTTGCAAGCAAACATTTCCGCCATTTTCACATCGATTTCCATCCAATTTTCTTTGTTTGAAAGTTCAATTAAGTAATTTGGGAAAATGAGAAAAGGTTTACCGTTACCTCACCAATGCAATGTTTTATATTGTTTTCAAAAAACCCCTAAAATATCCAACTTGTACTAAACAATAGGCCAAGAGTTGCTTTTGTTGTTCATATTTTTTTTAATTTTAATTTTTTTTTTAATTTTAATTTTCCATATTCTTTCATTTAACATAATTTACCTGCAAAAATTGTTTTTTTTTTGAGCCAAACAGTTTCTATCATTAAAAATCATGGGCCACCTATCCCCCTCCCCCCTATCATTTTTTGATGAAAACTAATTTACTTAAAATATTGTTATATTTTTTGCAATGTGTTACAGCTCAAAAACTAATTTATGTGAAAAACATTTTCAAATATAGCTTAAAAAATAATTCTGTGAAAAATATTTCAAACTATTTCAAAGTAATATATATAAATCTATGTTTTAATCTATTTTCTTATCTATATATTCATAGGTAACGTTATAGTTATAGTAGAATTTTTCCTGACCCAATTCAATGAATTTTTTATGATCGTTTAGTGAATTTGGAAAAGTGTAAATTGACCTTCGAACAAAACACATACTATTCTGTTTGAAACATCAATGCATAACGATCAGAATTTTCGATATATACAGCATTCTTATTGATGTAAAGTATTGCTCGGCAGACGTTGTCCTGCCGCAAGCCACCTTACTGCTATACATATACGAATTTTCATACTGTTCGGAAAAAAATATTTATATATTCGCCATTTTTAGTACAGTTGCCGAAAGTAGCCGTATGAACTAAATTAATAAATTTTAGTCTAATACAACCAAAACCGTTCAAAGTATTACATTTTTGATTATTTGAGCTTAAACCTAGTGCGCTTTGCTTTACTCTAAGCTTATTCCCCGAAAAGTGGACTTAAATAACTAAAGTGGGTCATGCCCATTTTTAGTAAAGTTAGCGAAAGTAATCATACAACGTAGATTTCCAAATTCTAGTCTCATACGACCAAAATCGTCTGAAATTTAGCATTTTTTGCGAAAAGTGGGCATGGAAAGTAGACGTGGCAAATCTAAAAGCATATTACGATAAAGTTGGAATAACAAATCGTTTGATACCTATATCGTGTTAATCTGTTCAGTGGTTCTTGCGTGATTGTCAAACATCCGTGCAGTGTCACAACGCTTTTATATATTCGTATAGATAGACGAACACAATCTCAAGTGGGGAAAAGCTGGCTGGCAAGGCTGCAAAACATAATTAATGCTGATAACTAAATTCTGGCAACTCCCCTCAAGACATTAACAAAGAAAATTAATTAACACTGTATGAAAGCAAGAATCTCCCTGGAAGTAAAGCTGGATTCCATGAATTAAGATTGTGAGCTTTATATCAAGTAAGTTTTCAAGAAGGCAACAACAACAACAACAACAACTCTGTATAGAGTCAATCACTTAGCTGACTAGACAGTCTGTTTCGGAAGTCGCTACATTTTCCTCTTTGAGTGATTAAGCTGTGATCAACTCACTGTTTAAACTAGCATATGAATGCGCAGATTCTGGAATTCATTCTTATGAATTGTATGGCTGCTAATCATATGACACTTCAAAGCAGTAGGCTATTTATAGATCACCGCCATCAACTCTATCAAGGGTTGCCATCTGTTCTAGTTGCTTCTTCATTTATTTCAATATTCATTGGTGTTCGATAGTTTGTCGAAATGCACCATAGAAACTATGGCGGAGCACGGCCAAATAAGTTTAGTTAATGTCAAATTAAATAAATAATCTAATAATTGATCGATTTTTCGGTCAAAGTCATGTGTAATTGAACATTTGGTTGTGAAAATAGCCACATTTCAGTTAGAACCACTAGCTTCTTGCGAAGCAAAAACTCGTTTCATTTCTATGGTGCATTTCGACAAACTATCGAAATAAATTGAAATAAATGAAGAAGCAACTAGAACAGATGGCAACCCTTGATAGAGTTGATGGCGGTGATCTATAAATAGCCTACTGCTTTGAAATGTCATATGATTAGCAGCCATACAATTCATAAGAATGAATTCCAAAATCTGTACATTCATATGCTAGTTTAAACAGTGAGTTGATCACAGCTTAATCACTCAAAGACTACTGAAGAGGAAAATGTAGCGATTTCCGAAACAGACTGTCTAGTCAGCTAAGTGATTGACTTTATACAGAGTTGTTGTTGTTGTTGTTGCCTTCTTGAAAACTTACTTGATCTAAAGCTCTTAATCTTAATTCATGGAATTATTCAATAGATCATAAAAACTAATTAACTAAAGCTGGATTCATTGATCTCACCTTCAGCATGTTTGGAAATTTTTTTTCATATGAAGTTTTCGCTCAGAGAGAAAAATTTCTGCACGCTCTCAACTTGATTATCATTATTTTAAATCACACAAAAACATGCTGAAGGTTATCAGTGAATTCAGCTTAACTACACAACGTGGCTGTCGTGTTATATTGAGAGAAGCTCTCTCGACAAAGAGAGAAAAGCTTTGTTTGCTGTTATATTGCGCTGCTGGTTGAATGTAGGCATCAAATAAAATGCTGGATTTTGCAATAATTAAAGAATACATTTTTCGAAAACCTTGGTAAGCTATAACAATTTACATTATCATAGGAATCGAATAAAAAAAGAATTATCAAAATCGGTTCAGCGGTTACCGAGCTTATTCTGGATTAAATTTCGTGAGTCTCCTTTTATATAATAGTATAGAAAACAAAAAAATTACAGAGCGAGTCGATCAGTTGGCCAAGGCTTTAGTATTTACTCTTCTTTTTTTTTAATCTTAAGTAGTGGGTTCAAATCTTATCAGAGACATAATTTTTTTTCTTCATTGCTTTTAGTTTTGTTTTGGTTTTCTTTTTAATTTGTTTTTTTGGTGATTTCTTTATATTTTTTTCTGTGCTCGTACGTTTATTTCTAATAAAGCAAATTAAGCGACGAAAAGTTAACAACTGCGATGGTCGAATGGTTAAGCCCATGCATCTACACTCACGCGGCCGAGGTTCACGTCTCCGGATAATTGTGATTTTTCATTTCAATTTAATTTAATGTTAATAATGCACATAGAAATCTATTAGCTAAATTTGTGTATGCAATTAATCAAGACTTGCGCTTATTTCTCAGACACTTCCAAATTACGCTATATTATTTCAGCTGAAAAATAAATCCTGAATACCAAGCATATTACGGCTTGATTTAAGAAATTTTTTAATCGAATATTAATTTTGATATTGCAGTAAATATAAGCTTGAAATTAAGAAAATTTCGACTGGAATATTTATTTTAATATCGCAGAAAATATTGTCTTGATTTGAGGCGATATTTACTGGAGTGAGAATTTTAATAGCTCAGCAAATTTTCGCTTGATTTAAGTAGATTTTGACTGGAATATTTATTTTAATACTTCAGAAATTAATTTACTTGATTTTAGCTCATATTCCCTGAGTGCTATCTGTGGCCGCGATTTTCTCAATCCCTACTGAATATGAGTATATTTTTCTATTCGTGTAAATATCCACTCATCGGTGTGAATTTATTTTTTAAAAGTTTTTAGTATGTAGTATAATGTTATAGTGCGTTCTCACTTGGAGTGAGCCAGTCAAGAGTAATTACTAACATGCAATGTGCATTAATCAAGGTGATTAAAACAATTTTTTTTACGCAAATCCCCCGAGCTCGACCAGAAATGATATGGTTTTATCAACACATGTTAATGAAAATTAAATAAAAAATTTTTTAATCCTATAATATTGCTACGGGCGGTTTTCTGTTTTAGTTGGAGAAAATTGACGAAAAAGCCTTTAAGTTAAAAACTTCATAACTCACTCATTTTGCAACATAAATTCATAATTTTTTTGTTATATATTGTTACATGTTTTGATAAATAAACAGTAAATTAGCTGTTCTATCCAAGTTTGTTCCACGTCTGTGAAATAATTTTGAAGAAAGGAATAAATAGTCGTCTAAGACTATGTTCTCATTTAAAATGATTTGTTTTTTCCATGGCAACCAAAGTTACTACCTATTATCTTTTTTAACACTCTATTGGCTAAAAAGAAAAATTTATCTAGTATCCAAAATTGGACAAATTTTTTATACATATCTATTACACGTATTCTGTCAAAAAAGTCATGATTTTAAGTTAAAAAATTAGTGAGATATGAGTTTTTTAACTTTAAGGCTTTTTCGTAAATTTTCTGTAACTAAAACAGAAAACTGCTGGTAGCACCATTCAAAAGTTTCAAAATTGTTTTTTCATTTTCATATTTTGATATAAACATACCACATTCCAGTCCGGGGCTCGGTGAATTTCCGAAAAAGCTTCTTTTTTTGAACCACCCTAATGTTCATGTAGATCGAATAGGGATAATCTAGAAACGTTTTATTCGGTTTGCTCTAAAATGCTTAAGTGAGGCTGATTTTATAAACCTTCCTCAATCTGAAGATCGCTTCAAATTTCTAAAATTCAGTCTTTAAGTGAAAGAAGAAAACTTGCAGATATCGTCTACACCGAGAAAAAACATGGTAAAACAACATTATTTTGAACTTTTAGAATTCATTAGAATTTTTGTTGTTACAACAATGAACTTGTTATGTTAAAAATATATTAAAAAGATCCTATGCAATTTAAATTTTTCATATGTATTTTGGTGTGTGAAATAACGTTTACGGTATGGTTGTCTAACGGCTTTCTTATATTAGTTTTATATAAATTTATAACAGAAAAAGCTCTTTCAGCACATGCAATGCTATGCGGAAGAGAAAAATGAACTATATAAATTTTTTGTTCAATTTTTGGGAACATTTTACTTGTATTTCCAAACTTCATATTTAACCCTAGAACTGAAAACCGGGTTAGATATCTACCTCAGGCAAACTTCGAACTACGGTTCTAAGTTAGTCAATGACATAAGCGACTGACGACTTATACCATAATTAAATTCAAGGTTCCAACAATAGGGCTAGGTCGCGAGATCATTTAGTTTCTTGTTTAGAGCCCGAACACAACCAAAAATAGTAACGACTTTTGATTCTGTTCGGGCTCTTACTGTGACGGAGAGAAGACGTGATGCCCGTGTGGGCTTGATATCTACCCCGGCTTGTACTTCTCTTTAGTGGTTTTTCTAAGTAAGAGCCCGAACAGAACCAAAAGTCGTAACGACTTGTGATGTCGAACACACAACAGAACACATGCAAGTTAACGAAGCCGTCCAAAATGAAATCGCTGAGCAAGAGTCGTAGCGACTTATCGCTAGAGTATAATTGAATAGAATCTATTCTATTTTTTCTCTAACGACCGGCGATTTCCTCTCTGAGTACAATTAGTGGTGCCATATTTTACAAGCAATTGGGTATGTTCAAAGACAATTTCATAGTTTTTGCTATGTTCTTACGTTTCTTTTTTGTTTCTGTTTCACTTACACAACAACGAAAACATGGCTGCTAAGAAAACTATGCTATATAAAAGCAACCCTGCATCGTCAGTCACAATCGCTTGCATTCTGGACGGGTTCTGTGTGTCTGGCGACCAGAGAGGATCGCCGGTAGTAACAATTTTTGATTCTGTTCGGGCTCTAAGCTATTTTTCTTTTTCTTGCTAAAATAAATTTAATACACGTAAATACGTTTTCACGTATTTTTTTCCAATAAAACATCAGATATACAATTATCAGCGATGATTTTCATATTTAAAGTATTGATACACTGAAATTGCGTATCCCGGTGATGAATCGCCATAAAGGCGATTGTGGTGAATTGAATGAGTTAAATCGTTTTTTACTTTTGAATATTTTTTTATATGTATGAAGTTTCTTTTTTTTCTTTTTGCATAACAGAAACCGAAATATATTCTTGAAAAGCAATATTTCAAGGATTTGATTTTTCCATATATAAGATTCCGATTTTTTTTTTTATAATTTGCAGAGTCTCAAATAAACAGACGTTTTTAGCAAAACATCATGTTAGTATTATTTTTCTTAAAGCCTTATGTGCCATCTTTAAAATCCCGTCTAAAATTTAATATTCGGTTGTTTAGAAGTAAAGTCATAAATTGTTGTTTGTTGAATTACGATTTGAGCGTTTTTCAGTACTTTTAGCTTTTTAAATCAATTTTTCACGAAATAAACCTTAATAACATTGAATTTGTTTTTTACCATTCTCTTTGGCATAAAAAAACAAAAAAAATCATGCACTTAAGAGTCACATTACTGCTTTCAGAACGATTTTACGAAGAAGAAACCCACAAAATTTTTGTGAGCACGTCCGTCACGGGCTCTCTCTTGTACGTTGCCTGACAATGTGTGCCATGTTTACCGCACGAAGTTCGCAAACGACTGAAGTGTTATGAAGGCGGCATGAATGATAATCTGGTCATGCAGCAGAATAAGAGAGAAATTAGACAGACTTGACTGACATTCATGAGCGATAATGTGTACTTCACTTCAAAATGAATTTAAGCTATACACACAGGCTAATTCAAACAGAAATAAAATTAAATTAAAACTCAAGACGACTCAGATAATTTTAAATTTATTTAAATACCAGATATTAAAAAATTCTTAACATAATTTGTTGATTTTGTGACGAATTACCCTTTTTGCACAAAAAAAGCTGTCAACCTAATTTTTCCCGTTTTTAAGAGTGTTAATCCCGTTTTCCCTTTTGCGTTGAAAATTCCCGCAAAACGGGGAATAATTCCTTTAATGGCAACACTGGGTATAAGTAAATACACTAAAGACATTGATGATGGAATTGATGTCGATTCATTACATAAGAAATTCTGCAAATTATTAATTCCGGCAGTCACTTCAAATCATTATGATTATTCTTCCTCTGAACTTCGGTCAGAAACTACTTCGACTTTGCCTGCGTTAGTCAGATTGAAGTTTTAAAAAGTTTTAATGAGGTTAAGTCGAATGCGACAGGCTTCAATGGCATACATTAAAAATTTTTAAAGATTATGCTGCCAAAACTCTTGCCTTATGTCACACATGTCCTTTACACTATCCTGCCTACTTCGACCTTTCCGATTAGTTGGAAGTCCGCAATAATAATACCGATTCCAAAACCTTGCAATGAGTTTAGACCGATTTGTAACGAAACTTCCGTTCTTATCGAAAGTCTTTGAAGTAGTCCTGAAAAAACAAATAAATGTTTTCTTAGGAACGAGAATGTATAACTGAATTTCAGTCTGGATACAAGCCAAATAGAAGTTGCGTCACTACTTTGTTAAATGGTACTAAGGAAATTCGCTCAAAACTTGATAAAAACGACGCCACATTATTAACACTCCTTGATCACTCGAAAGCTTTTGACTGCGTTGACCACATCATTCTATGCACTTAAATAGAAAAAATATACAATTTCTTCCATACTGCGAAAAAACTAATTTCGAATTATTTAAATGGAAGAACACAAGTAGTTAGCACTAGAGATTCGCTATCTCAACATGTTTTGCTCACACGGGGAGTCCCACAAGGGTCTGTTCTTGCACCACTGGATACAAGGATTTTCTTTTTAATTTACGTCAATGATCTACCCACAGTTTTGAAGAGTTCGAGAGTTCACTTGCATACAGATGACGTTCAGCTATATGCTAGTGCTCCACTAAACGAAATCACGAATTGCATCCGAAATGCAAACAATGATTTGGAAAATATCTCTAATTGGGCACTGAAAAACAGTCTGTGCTTGAATGCATCCAAGTCGGAATTTATGGTGATTTAAAAGAAGCCTGTAGATCAGTGTTACCAACTTAGGGGTTTTCCCCCTAAATTTAGTGGGGAAAAAAGTGGAATGGGATTTTTTAGGGGTTTTATATTTTTATGGGTTTTCTTAGGGGCTTTTTGATATTCTTAAGCATTGGATTATCCAATTTACTACGAAGTTTTTGAATTTATTCCAATTTTGCTATGCATTTACTCTTCAATTTTTTTTCCTTTTACATCAACTGCTCGTTACCATAGTATATAACAACGAAGTAAACATGGCGTCTAAATATTTTGCTAAAGCTATAAGACTTGTGTTGAGTGAAAGAGACAGAAAATGTGATTTTGTGTTGTTTGACAACTCAAGTGTTTGATTTTTACAACAAAAATTTAAAATCGTGTTCACCTTGTTTTAAATAAAAGCCGAAGACACCGAACTTTTTTTATAATTATTAAATCATTTATAACTAAAGATTATAACAAAATGTTAATTGATCTTTTTTTTTTTTTGTTTTAGGGGGATTTCCAAGTAATTGTAGCGATTTTAGGTGTTTTTGACTAGAGCTTCATGGAAAAATATTTTTGGGAGTTGGTTACACTGCCGTAGATCTCTATGTATTGCCTAAAATGCATCGGTTCTGTGAAAAATTTAGGGATAGTATTTAGAACCACTCCAAAGTGGAATAATCACATAAAAATTACTATTGGCAAAGTGCACGGAATGCTACGCACACTCTGGACAATACAGCATTTCACACCGCAGAACACAAGAATGCTTTTGGCCAAAACTATCTGCTTTGTCAATTGCGACAATGACACAAAGCGCAAACTAAATGTGCTTTACAATAGTATCGCACGATATATGTAGTACAACTATGAAAGTCAAAAGGTTTGAAAAAATACGACCACATTTCCTACCACCCGAAACAAATACAGGTAGCCCTTATTCGAAGCGCCCATCTGGCAACACTGTAACTTTCCGCAATGATGCCAAATCGACTAATGACATACCGCGTTTGAAGCGTCATTCCAAGCAAATGTTTACAATGGAACAGTACACACCACGCGAACGCTCTAAAATTGTTGAAATTTACATTCAACAAAACAAGTCAATAGTAAAAACTCAACGTGCTTTCAAAAAAATAAATAAAGTGAAAAGTGCGCCTTCCAAGAAAACAATTTATCGTTTGTATGAAAGATTTACAACTGGTAATACTCTTGGTAACCCAAAGAGGCCAAATAAAAAGCGCCAAGGCGATCGGATGAGAATATTGCAGCCGTACGAGCCAGTATTGAGCAGTCACCAACAACATCCCAAAATCGCCGTTCTCAGCAGCTCGGCATTCCCCGATCCACTTTACAACGCATTTTACGTGTTGATTTGAATTTGTTTCCGTACAAAATTCAATTGGTAAACAAATTGTTGCCTACCGATAAGCCACGTCGATTGGAATGGGCCCAAAGAGTCATCGAAATGGGTGAAGAAGACGAGCAATTTTGGCATACAATTATCATGAGCGATGAAGCTCATTTTCAGTTGAACGGAACGGTAAACAAACAAAATTGCCGTATTTATGCCACTGAAAATCCACAAGAGATTCAAGAGGTACCTCTTCACGATGCAAAAGTCACTGTTTGGTGCGGCGTTTGTGCTAAAATGCTCATTGGGCCGTTCTTTTTCGAAGATGATAATGGCCACAGAGTTACTGTCAATCAGGAGCGTTATCGCGATATGATAAACAATTTTTTCATGCCAATCGTTCGTCGAAAGCGTATCAGGCACTACTGGTTTCAACAAGACGGCGCGCCACCACACACAGGCCGCACTACAATCGATTTTTTGAAGCAATTGTTCCCTGGCCGTTTGATGTCAAAAAATGGTGATTTTGATTGGCCGCCAAGATCACCAGATTTAACGCCTCCAGACTTCTTTTTGTGGGGTTATTTGAAATCAAAGGTTTACGTCAACAAGCCAAAGACCCTAGAAGAGCTGAAAACCAACATCCGTCAAGAAATAACCGCCATTCCCATCGAAATGTTGAAGAAAACCATGGAAAATGCTGCAAAACGGGCACAATATGTCGTAGAGGCCAATGGCGACCATTTACGAGATATCATATTCAAGAAATAATGTAAGCAAATCTACTTGAACCCAATTAAATGATATTCATGACGAACAGACAAAAAATTGTGGTTTCTTTGATTTATTTAAAAATAAAATGGGCGCTTCGAATATGGGCTGTATGTTCTATGACCTTTGAAAAACTTTTAGAATTTCGTTATCTGCTTTTTTACACAAAAAAGTAACCACTTAAGAGCCACATATTAATATATTTGCGATATACGAATACATCAGAGCGAAAATTTTTTGTTTACGGCATTCGTCTTTGGAACTCTCTTCCACTACAGCTAAAGGGTGTTTTTTATAGAGTGATACAACTTTGAGTTGACATCACTGCTTTATTTGACCACCTATTTAACAGTTGATAGTTGTTTTTTGTTTAGTTTGCTTTGACATTTTATAAAATTGACTTACACTAGAGAAACGCGTGCAAATTGTTGAAATTTTTAATCAAAATAATGGTTCTGTTCGTCAAACTCATCGTGCACTTCGTCCATTTTATGGCGTACATAATCGTCCTTCAGAGCTGCTAATTCGAAGAATAATAGATCGTTTTCAGACCACATTTACTGTTACTGATAATGTGCATCCCGTGAGAAGCCAAACAGTGCGCACTGAAAAATCTGTAGCCGCTGTACAGGAAAGCATTGAAGATGATCCTAGTCAATCAATTCGTCGCCGTTCTCAGCAACTGGGGTTGTGTCCTTCCACTTTATGGAAGATTTAACGAAAAGATCTTGGCTTAAAACCTTTCAAGATTCAACTTGTGCAGGAATTAAAGCCAAGCGACCATCGTATGCACTGCCAATTCGGCGAATGGGCTGAAGCACAAATTGATATTGATTTTGAATTTCCATGGAAAATTTTATTTTCCGATGAAGCCCATTTTTGGTTGAATGGGTAAGTAAATAAACAGAATTGTCATATTTGGAGTGAGGAGAATCCACAAGCTTTTGTCAAAACACCATTACATCCACAGAAAATTACTGTTTGGTTCGCTTTTTGGGCTGGCGGAGTCATTGGCCCATATGTCTTCATAAGCGATGATGGTCAGAATGTTCCTGTCAATGGTGAACGTAATAAGAACATGATTCGAAGTTTTTTCGTACCTCAATTAGCTGGCATTAATTTTGCTGATATGTGGTTCCAACAGGACGGAGCCACATGCCACACAGCGGGCGCTACAATTGATTTACTCAAGGAAACTTTTGACAAAAAAATAATTTCACGAAGTAGCCCAATTAATTGGCCACAAGATCGTGTGATTTAACCCCATTGGATTATTTTCTTTGGATTTATATAAAGTTACTTGACTACGTCGATAAACCACAAACAACTGAACACCTGGAAATCAACTGTAAAAAAACACCCTATGCAACATATCTGCAACGCAGCGCGTTTTAAAAAATAACTTTTCTTAAAATTTAAAAACATCATCATTTCTGTAAATTCTTTCATCGTCAGTATGATTCATCTGTTGTACTCTTACTGTACACATTTCATAAATCACTTAGCCCATTTTATACCGCTGGTCGTGGGACTAGTGAAACGACCCATCATACTTACGCTCATATCTCCGCTTCTACACATTGAATTTAATCAATTTTTTAAAAATAAATAAAGTCTGAATGTTTTACTTTCTTAAAGGTTCTATTGAAAATATGTTCAAGAATTTTAAATTATGTCGTTCGGGACTGAAAAGAAAAATCATAATATTTGGACCTTTATTGACTGCAGGAGAAAATTTTTTAGAAAACATGTAATGCAAATGTAATGAAGACAAAATACTAAAAAAATTCATAATTTTTTTTCAACATATTTAATCTCCTTTTACGCTGCTGGTCGGAAAAACGTCGAAAAACGTTTTCTTTTGTCTCGTAACGGAAAAAAATTCTACTCAATAAGCAATCTGAGCATTTGTAACTTATTTTAAGACCTCGATTGGCGATATTTAGAAGTTTGACACTTTTTTTAAAAAAAAAAAGGATCCCGGTAGAAAATGGGTTAACTAAATTTGTTTGCAAATATTTAAAATAATTTCAGTTTATTCAATTTATATAATTAAATTCAAATTAATTTAATTTTGCATTTTATTTTATTTCATTTTATGAATTAATGCACTTTTGGTGACTAATGCTGTTAAAACAAGATTCTTGTAATCCTCAGCCTAAGGATTTATTTCCCGGATTAATAAAAATAAAATAAAAAAAGAATATTTTTGATTTTTTAATTTAAGCTTACACGGAGATTACTGTTTGATGAACTTGTATTGTGGTTAAGCAGAACTTGCGCTTGAATCTCAGCCACTTCAAAATTATCCTAGATTTCAGCAAAAACTAATCAAAATTTGCTATTCCAGTTTATTATAACTAAGCAAATTTTTAATTAAATTCAAGCAAAATTTTACTAAATTATTATAAACTGCAAAAGCAAATTTCTACTTAATTCAAGCAAATATTTGCTTGCACCCAGAAAAAAAATCTGGTTAATTTAACCAAACTTTGACTAAATTTCAAGTTAAAGTTTGCCAACATGAATCATCAGGTTAAGATTACCACATGCCATTCAGGTTAATTTAGCCCGTTTTATTGGTTTAATGAAACTGACAAATGTGATTATCTTAATCATTATTTGTGGTTAAATCAAATTGAATCAGGTTAATTAATCAAATGTCAATGATGAAATTTTTCTAATGGGGGCAGAAAGGAGGGTGAGAGCAAATAAATCATGGTCAGCTTTATTTTAATCTCAAATAATACAGAATTAGATGGATTGAAAATTTTAAGACAGGGCATTTCAACTACCTTATCTCGAGGCACTCTTTGTCACAATTTCTGCATCACTAGTGCAGTATTTGACAGCTGGCAGTTTGTTTTTTCGCTATAATCATATTTTCAACAGGTATTTCTGTGAACCATATCCGTCAGGTAAAACTAACGTTGATCACGTTAATGCGATGTGGTTGACTCTCCTAACCAAATTAGTCAGGTAAAAATAACCTGGAGAAGTAAGACCATTTTCCCCTGAGTGAAGTTATTATAACTTGGAATATCAAATTTTGATTCGTTTTTGCTGAAATCTAGCATATTTTTGAAGTGAAATAATTATTAACATTAAATTAAATTGAAAAATTACCACCATCTGAAGTTTTAAACCTCGGCCGCTTAAGTGTAAGTCCATGTAAGTCCATGTGTAAGTCCAAATATTTATTAATGCATAATTAATAAATGGTTAGCTGTGATGTTCTTGAGGCCAACTATTTCATTGGTGGGTAAATTTTTCCAAAATTGGCTTGTTTTGAGCCATTTGTATTAATGTTTTGAATTTTTATTCAATAGCTATCTGGGCTGTGACCTTAAAAGTGATGTTGTAAAAGAGCGAAAAGGCTATAGTAGCTGAACTCTATTATTATTGCATGTATGGGCTTATCCATTCGACCATCGTAGTTGTTAACCAATCGTTGCCTATTTTTCTCCATTGGGAATAAAAGTGTGCTCGTGTGTTGAGAAGAAATTTGCTTGAATTTAGAAAAAATTTGCTATTTGAATTTATAATAACTTAGGAAATATTTGCATGAGTTTGTTAAAAAATTGCCATTTGAGCTTATAGTAACTTAGCAAATATTTGCTTGAATTAAGTAGAAATTTGCATTTGCAGTTTAAAGCAAAACTTTGCTTGAATTTAATTATAATTTTGCTTTTTCCTAAATACATAAGGAGCAAAATAATTATTTCCGTGTAGTTAAAGAACTATGAATTTGTTCCTTCAGCAGTTAAACATCTGTTGTACTCTTTAAATAAGAAATACCATATTATTGCAGCAAGTGCAATATTATTCCTTTAAAATGTTTCTGAATTTGTTTTGGCTAACAAAAGTGACGATTATTATTTTTATTTTTGCTTTGCATGTAAAAAAAAAATAATCTGGATTATTTTGAAGCGAATGGAACGCTGCTAATACATATGTTGGAATATGTATTAAAAACGAAATATATATGTTGGAAGTTAAGTTGTGAACAAAAAATTCTCTTACGAATTTCTCAGCTGAACCTCAAAGTTTTTGTTAAAAAATTTTTTGTGAAGTTTAGGTTTTTTGACGAAATCTCATCTTTTCCACACAAGATTCGAAAGATTTTCGAAAGATTCGAAAAGTAATTAGCCAAAAAAGAATTACCCAATGTTTGCTGAACCTTTATTTTTTACCAAACCTTCGCTTGTGGCTCAGAGGAAAACGTCGCCTTCTTACTATTGCCAAAATAGCTGATTTAGCTAATATTGGCCACAGTTGTTAGGGAAAACATTGCCCTAAAACTAATCAAAATATTATTTGACGCTTAATTGACGTAAAAAAAAAATATGAAATTATAAATCATTTAAAAACTTTTTCAGGCTTCCAACTAACTGCTTTTATTGAAAGCTAATCCAACTGCTGGGATGGTGATTAAATAGAATCAAACAAAATTGCACACACATACACACAACGACCTTCGATAGTTAATAATACCACTTGTCCTTATGTCATGGAAAATATTTTTAGGCACTAGCATTTTCGGCTCGATATCTTGCAGCTTGGTTCTACGTCACTTTCTTTATAAAAAATGTTTCGAGCATGAAATGAGTTACATTTGAACAGCAGCATACACTGTTACACACAATCTTACACATGCACACACACATGCATATAAATACTAAACCAGCACTTTAACAACCCAGTTGGAAAAGGAGTCCTGCTGTTTGTCTGCTGCCACATGCCACGGAAGGTCAGAAGACATGCTTGCCTCCATACTAGCGTATATCTTTTTTCTATACACGGTTAGAAATCTTTTACTAAAAGTGAAACTTTTCAATACTACATATATGTAAGTCTACACCAGATTTGGTTTCAAATCTAGTATTTGCAAACTACTAAAATATGGTTTTAATACAGATTGGTTTCAAATTTAGTACAGGCTTTGATTAAAATATTAAAATAAAAAAATACCACAGTGAGGTTTGAACGCACGACATTCAATTTGTAAACTCACTACTCTAACCATCGGGCTATTGGCCTATACATAACAAGGGCGATAAACAAGCAAATGAACTGAATCGCCTAATATTGAGTCGCAGCAATGCCAGGCTTACTTTTTACGGATCTTTATCCAAATTTAGTATCCTAAAATATGTACTAGAATTTAGTATACATTGTATTAAAAACAAAAAGTAGTACAGAATTGTACTTATATTTAAACCAAAAAGGCCAAATTAAAACCAAAAAGGTAAAATGTATGCTGTAATATTTCTTTTTGTTTAAATTCTAGTACAAAAGAGTTTAAAGTATGAGTTCGTATTTGAAAAAGTTTAATTTTAAACCACAAGGTTTAGGAAAAATGCAGTAATATTTTAGTGGAACTAAAATTTAGTCCAAGATTTCTAACCGTGTAGGCATGTCCTAGGAAGGCATGTCTGTCAAATAAAATGCCGTAGCAGCAATGCTGCATTCATCTCACAGTATTAATTCTGCATTTATACCATGAGTTGCATGTTGCATTGCTGTTTATGCAGAATTAATACCGTCAGATGAATGCAGCATTGATGCTTCGGCAGTTCTTTTGGCAGACATACCATCCTAGGACATGCCTATAGTAAAAATATATAAGCGGGTATGCTCGCATCTGCTAAACTTCCCACGCGTATTGCCCGCAGACATACAGCAGGACTTTTTTTGCAAGTAGGTAGAATGATGGTTCATTGTTAACTGGTTCACTCACTCATCACAGCTTTATACTTCGAACTTAACTTTCCGAATGAGAAAATCAATAGAAAAGTTTACCTTCGCAACAATAGAAATCAAATTTACCTTTAGTTATTTCGTCGACTTAAATTCAAACGAATTTCGCATTACCAGAAATGCATAGAGAAAGTATTTGAAGAGTACAACAACAAATGCAACAACAACGATACGAAATTACCTACAAAGAAAAGTATATAAAAAAAACAACAAAAAGTATTCTGGCGATCACGCACAAGTTCAAATTGTTGAAAACACAAAGTGGATTCAGCGAATTACAACAATAATGAAAATATAAAAGTTGTTGTCCCTTTAAATTAAACGGATTTTTGCATTTGCAAGTATGATACATACCTCACTTAGAAGTAAAGAGGATTTTTTAAAATTTCAAAAAGTAAACTTTTAAACTTAGCATTAAAATTATAACCTGCAACATTGTTTCCATCGGCAAGCCTGCTTTGTTTTTCATCTGGGAAGCCATAGAGCCAGAATAAATCCCAGGCATGAGCTCGATTGCTAGTCATTAGCAGCAGATTTAAACTTCCATAAACTACAACAACAATCAAGGCATAAATATATCTATTTATATATATGTACATGATCTGCACTCATCCCTCCAATAATAGCTGCAGGGGTGCACAGTGCGTATTTTTCCATTTTAGAAGGACAAAAGCTTCACAAATAATTTGTTGTGCTTAAAAAAAAAAATTTGTTTCCCCAGAAGTATCGAATTTATTTATCCAATTAAAAATAAAATATCTAAAAGTCAAATTAATATTCGAAAAAATGAGCAAGCAAATATTAAAAAAAAATACAAAACTCATAAAAGAAACGGTTTTTTTTCGTTAAGTTATATAGAGAATAGTTTTTAGTAAAAATTAAAATAAATAGTTGTGTCAGTTTTCTGTGAAAATATAATTATATAATAAAAGCAACCCCAAGTTGTATTTTTGGGGTATATTTGGGGTATATTTTACTCAAATTTTGGGGTATATTTGAGTTGCAACGCTTTTTTTTCAATTAGCTCCACACTACGCAGAAACATTCTCAAAACTTTGATGCAGTTTCCCTGATAGTTTCATACAAATTGGTTTAGCGCTTTTAAGGTTTACGTGATATATACACATTAGGGCGGGTCGATTTAAAAATCGCCCATTGCTCAGTGAAAATCGTGTTCTAGGGATCAAAATAAGAAACTTTGCCCGAGGAAACGAATTCTAATGCCCCAACTTTTAACTTTTGTCAAAACTTAAAAAATCAGCGAAATAGGGTCGCCACTGGCATGGGTAGATCGGCCCTCCAAAGTTAGTGGGGGGGGCGGTCATACATTTGGACTCGATTGGGGCACTCTAAATGGGTCAAAGAGGGAATTTTCAAAATTTGACCCTACGGGACAAAAGTCAAAAGTTGGGCCATTAGAATTTGTTTTAGAGGTATAGTTCCTCGGGCCAAGTTTCTTATTTTGACCCATAGAATACGATTTTCACTAAGCAATGGGTGATTTTTTTGCCTCCCCACAAATCGACCCGGCCTAATACACATACATATATTAATACTTTTTTAAGATAGATGGGCCACTTGGTCCCATGGCACCTACATACCAGTTTTCACTATCAAGACGTGAAAATATCAGAAATTAAATTGATTTCGAAAAAGTGGGCGTAGATAAAGTTCAAACACGCCCATTTTTAGTACAATTGCCGACAATAAATATCTAAACAAAATTTTAGGCTCTTACGATCAACACCGTCTGACATATAGCTTATTTTATAGTTTCTGGGCGATAGCGTAAATTTGGGTTGTATGAGAGGTACACCACGCCCCTTGTTCAATCGACACCAAACTTCCCAGGAACACGATGTTGTTTTAATTTCCCTGAAAATTATAAAAGATCGGTTCGGCAGTTTTTGAGTCCATATTTGATATCATTTTGTCATTACCACCGACTTAAAATAAACATTGGTTTATTCTAAGACGAATGCACAACATTTTTTTGGCTATAGCGATTGCCGTCAGCGAGCTAAACCATTTTGAAAATACCTCCAAAAACCATGTTTTTCATAAAAATATTAGCTGGTGTAGTAGTTACAAACAAACAAATGGTCGGAAATAGTAGTACTGAAAAAGATCTTCCAATCTGATTCAAAAAATTTCAAACCTTACCGCCTGACCAAAAATATTGCGAATTTTATTGAACATTTTTGGCTTTTTTATTTTATTTTAACTAAAATTTAAATAACTGTATTATTTTTTATGCGATCCTAGATTTCAGGGTATCGTTGGAAAGAAATTGACATCTTCTATATATTCCTTAACAAAATTTCTGAAATGTCATACCATTCAAACAATAATACATAAAAACAAAATTCACATATCGTCTTATGCATGCCCAAACCATGAATGCGAAAAAATTCGATTTTGGGTTTATTGCTGTTTCTGATGTAGTTTTGTATAAGAAACAGTGAATCAACATATAGAAGAGGAATGTGGATCAGCTCTGCCGTAATAATAACAAATCAACGAATCCAAACAGATCCAAATCAACGAATGTGATTTTTTTAATTTTTTTATCAAGCCAAATAAATAAATGTGCCACATTCACTGTTCTGGCATTAACACTTAAACAAAATTGGAATTATTTTGCATGCCAAAAAAATTAATGTATTCTAAAATCCTTTTTGAGTGAAGTGAGCCAACCAAGTTTAAATCATAAATCGAAGGACCTAATGCCCACATATCTGCAAGCCAATGTATCAGAAAAAAAACGATCCTTCACATTCCAACATTACTCGATTCGTTAAACATGCATGTTTTATAAATTGCAATTTTTGTGCATGCCAAAACAATGAATGTGTTCTAAAATCATTTGGAGAGAGGTAGGCCAGCCAAATTTTAAACTATTGTTAAGTCACTAAATACTTATCATTCGGTAAAAGAAAGTTTTAAAAAATTTTGCTTCCTTAATTTTCAGAAGCATTCAAACCTTTAAACTCGTTTTCCCAAAAACTATAAAAAAGCACATTCATTGTATTGGCATGCAGGTGACGATATATAAATCATGCAAATTAAGAAATTCTTAGGTGCCAACGCTGTGGCTTTTTTTTAAATTTTGACGATGGACTTGAAATCACGAAAAATGTTGTAATATTTTTTCTCTGAATTCCCACAAATTTAAAAGGATCTGAGGTTGCAAAAAAAATAAAGTTATTTGAATTTTAGTTAAAATCAAATAAAAAAGTCAAAAATTTACATTAAAATTCGCAACATCTACGGTCAAGCGGCAAAGATTTGAAATTTTTTAAATCAGATTGGAAGATCTTCTTCAGTACTACAAAAGGGTCTGCCAAATAACTTTTTTTTTTTGAAAATTTTATAAAAAAAACTAGTGAATATTTTCTCAAATTTCTTTTTTTATTTGAAAGTACAATCCTTCCGGTTAATAATGGAAAATAATTTCATTCAAATGGCTGCCTCGGCTGGCCATGCAGTAGCCTACACGATCGGTCCAATTTTTAAGCACATTATCGATTGTGTGCAGCTGTATTTCACCAATGGCTTCACGAATATTGTCCTTTAAAGCGTCAATTGTCTCTGGCTTGTCGGCGTAACACTTATCTTTGAGAGAACTCCACAAATAATAGTCCAACGGTATCAAATCGCAGCTTCGAGGTGGCCAAACGTCATCAGCTCTGCGGCTGATAATGCGATCTTCAAAAACAGGGCGCAAAACTTCGAGTGTAGCTTCGGCTGTGTGGCACGTAGCGCCGTCCTGTTGAAACCAAATGTTGCCAATATCCTCCTCTTCAATTTTTGTGAACAAAAATTCGTTCAACATGGCCCGATAACGATCGCCATTGACTGTAACGGCCACTCCTGCAAAATCGGCATCTTCTGTAAGTCGATCGCAGGCCCACTTAGCGAAGCGAAAACGCATTGGATGGTCAGTTGGCCTCAACTCCTGAACCAATTTAACTTTGTATAGCGTCAAACCAAGGTCTTTATGCAAAATTCGTCTCAATGATGTCTCCGAAATATTCAATTGTTGAGAACGACGGTGAATTGATGTTGATGGCGCTTCACGCACACTTTCTGCCACAGCAGCAATATTCTCGGGTGTACGCACTGCTTTTGGCTTTTCACGCTTTGGTTTATCGATGAGGATGCCAGTTTCTTTCACTTTTTTCACAAGATAACGAACATACGGAGCTGACGGTGCTTCTCTTCTTACAAAATCCGTACGCAATTTTCGCACACATTCTGCAACATTACCATGATTTTCAAAGTAATTTCGAAATATTTCCCAGCGTTGTTCAAGCGTATATACAACCATATTCGTTCAGCGGAAGGATAAAACTAATTATCTGTCAAATGAGACATGAGCTAAGTGTTACCATTCACGAAATAAGCACAAGTTGAAAAGAAAACGTTAGATGGCGGACCCTGTATTTCCGACCATTTGTTTATTTGTAACTACTACACCAGCTAATATTTTTACGAAAAATATGGGTTTTGGAGGTTTTTCAAAACAGTTTAACTTTTTATCTTAATTTTCCATATCTGTGCAAAATTTAGTGATAAGTTTGTTTTACGGTTTTTCTACCAATTGCAGCACCGACCACTTCTAATAAAGCGACAACAACCAACTTCGCTTCCTTTAATTTTTTCGCGAAGCAAGTGAAAGACTTTTTTCGCTATCTGGTCGTATTTTAGAGAAAATAAGATCCAGGCTGCTGGGTGAAAATTTGGATAAATTCCTTTTTTTGACGTAGAATTACGTCTTACAGCGCGGTTTGTATGGGGGTCATTTTCACGAATTTTTTCAAAGTGATATTTGACACTTTGGGGTATACCTACAGCCTTTCATATTCATCGTACAAAGAAAAAAAATGCCAAAATATCAGTTTTAGTGGGAATAAAACGAGTATGTAATAAAATAGCAAAATCTAAGAAGATGAAAAATTCATATATTCGTATGAGTAATGCACAAGCTTCTTAGCTGCTTATGCTGTTTTTAAGGTTGTTGTTGTTGTTGTTTTTGCTTGTGTGGTTCGTTATTACGTCGTTCGTTGTTGTGCTGCTTTTGTTGTTGTTGTTTTTATTAATATGTATGAAAAACATACATACATAAATACACATGAGTTGCTTTTTTTTCCCAGATAGCTAATCGGCTTGGTTGAAAACGGTGTGCACATTTAAAAGCACTGAAGCGGACCGTTTCGTTGTCAGCAAACTATGCATTGTGTGTTTCATATAAGCGTGCCATTTATTAAGTTGTACATTAGTGTTGATTTTCTATGATTTAAATACAAATTCTAAATGTTTGATAGTTTAAATCATTCTTGATTTTAAATACAAAATCTAGTTGTTTGATAGTTTAAAATCGTTTATTGAGCTTTAGGTCAAGTTAGAACAATTAATTGCTCTAACGAATTTTTTTCAAAGAAACAACAGCAACAACACTTTCAATATGAAAAGAAAAAAAAACATCACTAGCTGATTAATTAGTAAGCTGATTGATTAACTAGTTTAACCTGACCTAAAGTTCAATAAACGATTTTAAACTATCAAACAACTAGAATTTGTATTTAAAATCAAGAAAGATTTAAACTATCAAACAATTAGAATTTATATTAAAATCATAGAAAATCAACACAAAAAATAACAAGGTAATTTAGAAAACTTTAAGTTGTAAATGAATTTTATTTGTTATTAAACAGTTGTAACCTTTTCCTAAAAAAGTTTTTATAAGATTGCAACAATAAACTAAACAATAAACGGTAACTCAAGTGCACTACCTTGATTTCAATACAAGGGTGAAAAAAAGGGAAAAAAGACAAGAACAAACGACACATCAAGCGAATATGACATAAATTTCAATTCGATTCTTGATAAATATAAAAAAGGACTTTACAATTATATAGAGAACAGTTTAAAGGTACAAAAACTTGTCATTTTCATACCAGCAAATCAGACGCTGCCGTTTTAAATACCGTTTAGCTGACACAGTAACATTCATGGCTTGTTGGGTTGTAATGCAATAGAGAATACAGATGCATGTAGCTAGAGAGCCAGTATGTGGCTACAAAAAATGTACTACTACTAGCCAAGGTTGCCAGTTAAAATTTAAAAATATCCGACAAAAAGTTACTTTTTTCACAATAACATAAATTAAATACAACAAAAATTACCATTGAAAAGAAAAACAAAAAAGTTTCTGCCGCAATAAAAAAATATCAAAAAAAAATCTAACGATCATTAAAAATTACCACACAATACAATACCACTCATTTAAAAAAAAAGGCACAGTTTCGATAGTATCGTAAGTATAGACGTAGAAATTCTTTTTATATAGTAATAGAGAAAAATTCTTTTTTTTCATTCATATTTTTAAAAACTATTTAAAAACATTTCATCTTCTAAATAAAAATTATTCATAAACAAATTTGTTGTTTTTGTTGCCTTCTTTAAACTTACTTGTTCTAAGAAGTCGAAAAGTTTTATTATGAATTTAATTGAGAGCTTTTTAGATCAAGTTAGTTTGAAGAAGGCAACAACAACAACAACATTAAATTCTTTTTTGAATAATTTTTATTTAGAAGATGAAATGTTTTAAAATAGTCTTGAAAAATATAAATAAAAAACAATAATTTTTCTCTATTACTGTATAAAAAAGAATTCTACGTCTGCACTTACGATACTATCGAAACTGTGTCTTTTTTTAAAATAAGAACTACCATTAAGATGTTGATTGAAGCACTTTGTTTGTTTTTCAAAAAGTACTTTTTATTAATTAAATTCAATAGATTTTAAAAGTATTTAAATGTTACATGAATTAAATTATGAGCTTTAGATTAAGTTTTTAAGAAGGCAACACCAACAACAACAACTCTGTAAAGAGTCAATCACTTAGCTTACTAGCCAGTCTGTTTCGGAAAGTGCTACATTTCCTCTTCAGTAGTCTTTGAGTGATTAAGCTGTGATCAACTCACTGTTTAAAGTCGCATATGATTTCACACATTTGGAATTCATTCATTTGAATTATAAAGAACAAATTGAACGTTCAAATTGGCTACTTAATCATATGACACTTTAAAGCAGTAGGCTATTTATAGATCAGCGCCATCAGCTCTACCAAGTTTGCAATCTGCTTTCTTTTCAATTCAATAAAATTTATTATTAATCACAATATAACAAAAATAAACAATATTTAAAATACTTAAAGCAATATATAAAAAGTTGATTCACAAATACTACATTGTTCAATAAAAACAAGTGGCGAATGCAGTTTGACTTAGAAAATAGCAATAAAAAATTATTTTAATTTTAACACACGTAGTGATTACAAATTAAGAACAATAGGGTAATTTATTATAATTTAGTGAAATTTAGTTTAGTGTTGTCTCCAATGGAACATATTAATAAATTTAATAATTAATGAAGAGTAAACGAAAATGAATACAATCAATAAACATTTATAACAAAACAGAGATAAGAGAGTTGATAGAAATTAAATCACAATGAAAAAGCCATGATGTCACTTTATTGAGAAACAGAACTTTAGAACGTATACAACGTATATTATTAGGTAAAGTATTGAAAACTCTGGGAGCCACACAAGTATACAAGTGGAAAAAGCAATTTAGGTAGGAAGATTGACAAGATTAAGTTAATTTATTCTTAAATTATAGCTAGCATAGAATCTATGTAACATATAACCAGAGCTATTAAAAAACTCTTAGCACCCTAAAACAAAACAGATGTTTAATGGGTAAGATATTTAAATTTTTAAATAAAGGAAAGCTGCTACTTAACCTTCTTTCTCCACAAATAAACTGAATGACATGTTTTTGAGCGAAAAGCAAAGGATTTATTTTATTTAAATGCGTACCACCCCAACAAACAATGCCATATTGCAACTTTGAATGGAAAAAGACATGGTATATACATGTCAGCAGTTTTGAGGAAAAGAAAGAATTTAAAAGATAAATCTGTCTTGTAGCACCCATGAGATATCTTTTAAGGGCAGCAGTGTGATCTAACCATGACATTTTCCAATCAAGTTTTAAGCCCAGATACTTAAATGTTTTAACGCAATCAGTGGAAATACATTTATCTGAGGAATGCCTAGAGTCACGCATCTGCCACAATAATTTTTATCAGCCAGCCAGTTACGTCAACAACTAGTAGCAACAATAACCACAACAACAATCTGTGCCAGTTGCGCATGCAGTACCCTGATCAACAACATCACTACCAGCATTCACTAAAACTACATTCAGAACCGCTACTGCCTTAATAAATTCTGCTACCCAGCTCGTAATATCAACAGCTAACAACAACAATAACCACAACAGCAGCTTCGCCAGCAACAGGAGTAAAGACATCCACTTCTTTGATGTTCCGTGAGTCCAGTGATCACGCTATACCACACCATCATCAGCATCTAATATTTCTCCAGCCAGCCTAATAACATTAATAACCCAAATCCTTTTACTGATGACACAACAGGTTTCTCGTTTAATAAAATAGAATTGATATAATGAAATTTTAATTAAATTATCTTTTAATTATACAAAAGGTGAAATGGTGAGTTGAGCTGAATATTGAAATGGGATAAAAAACAAATAGACACAATTAAACATTACTCAGTCGTTTTGATACACAAAATTTTTTTTTGTTCTAAATATGACACTTCTTTTATCAAATTTTAGAATTTTTATATTTATTATAATATCTGCATACATCTTTTATGATGCAATGTCACTCGTAATCTATTTCTCAAGCAACCCCTTTTGTGAGGGTGATAAATATGTTCTTCTATTGAGCAGTTTTCTACTTTATTGTTTTTAATGATACGTTATTGAGTGATGTGAATTATGCTGCTGTTCTAGTCACTTCTTATTTATTTCAATATTCATGTTTCAATATTCAGTACGTAAGTGCTAAAAAGTTTTAATTTCAACTCAAATGGTGGTCTGCGGTATCCATATAAAAATGAATCATTTGCTGCAAGCTAATTTATGAATTCATATAATTTTAATATATAAGCTGTATCTTTATAAGATATGAAGTGAACTTTCGTTTCTGTTCTTAAACTTAATGTAAACACTAAATAAACATTTGCTAAAAACCGTGAGCGTGCGTGATTAAAAAGAAAACATCGTGATCGTGAGTCAACATTACTCACGTGTCCATCTCTATCTTATATATAGATTTTTTGTGTGAAATTTTCACTTTTAGAATCAAAATTGATCATAGATGGTTTATGCATACTCAAAATTTTTATGTATATAATAGCAAACAAGTTATTGACTGAGAAACTGTCTTAAATCTCAATTTTTGGTAAAATTCGGCACATTTTCCTATTTCCTGCCTAAACAGTAAAATATATCTGAAAATGATTTATGAACATATGAAAGATCTTCCTGATTTTAATAAAAAAGTCTAAGGTGACATGCATCTACGATTGGTTTTGGTTTTGGTTTTGTCGTAAAATTTCCATTTTAATAAAAAATTAAATCATTTTCTTGCAAGCAGCTCATCTGTTGATTGACTTTAATGCTGTTACTGCTTGCAGCATTGGTTTCGTTGTTGTTGCGTGTTTTTTGTTACTACAACAGCTGTGCGTTGGGATGAAAGAGAAAAATGTGTGTAGTTTTTATTGCAATAACTTAACCACGAAATTAAGTAATTAATGAGTAAAATAATAAGTGATACAGTTTCATTGTAATATTTTGTTTGGTAAATACAGTTTTAAGATTTATTAAGAAATCAGAAATTTTAAATAGTTCTTGCAATTCTTTAGTGTGGTTTAATGATTCCATATTGTTTGAATGTAATTTTTTTTAAATAAAATTTTTTAGTTTTGAAATACGTTCAAAAATAAGTTTATCGAAGTATAAATTAAGTGTTGCTTTAGCTTTATAATTGTTTGTACAAATATTTAATAATCTTATCGTATTCTCTTTGTGTATTTTCAATACAAAATTTAAATTTTCATACAAATTTCATACTCAAATTTTAAAATATTATTAACATATTTTAATATTGAACCTTTTACGAGTGCATTACCTTTTTTACATAACGCAATAGTGGATGAATTTTTTTTATTGTGTTTTGTGTTTGGTAGTATTAAATGTGTGTAAAATGATTCAAAAACGGCACCCTCAAATTTTAAGCCGACTCTAAGGCTAATATCTACGTCTTCAGAAGATTTATTCAAAGAAAAGGAAACCTTTACCAAGCTTTATTTTTTAAATAAAAACCTACTAAAATGCAGATATGATGACATACATTTTGGCAAAAAAAAAGAAAAAAGAATTGCCAAGAATTTTAGTATTACAAGTTTTTAGTTTTTTTTCCATATACTGGAAAAATTAGAAAAGTGTTGAGTTCGAGTCGAGGTGAATATTTTCCTGTCTTCAAACTTTTTTCCAATCGTTGTGAACCGAAGGACTTAAACGCTACTAGTAACTTAGGTTTGAGTTGCATCTACATTCATGTTGTATTCGACATAAATTATAGGCCCAAGTTATATTAATATGCAAACATCAAATGTTGTCGTACACTTTTTCGATATTAATTTTAGAATAAGGGCAATGAAACTTATATCATTCGAAAAGTTCTGTGCCCTATATGTGTAGAATCATTTTTGATTTTAAATTTATGACCTCTGACCTGACAAATTCTGATATCTTGAAAACTAGAGATTTTCTCGGTACAACGTATTTTTGTATGAAAAGTCGTTGGTTGAGGAATATAACGGTATACAAAAGCTTTCTTGGTAATATTTTCCACGGATATTATGTTAACCCTTTCAATGGCTAGGCTTAACTAAGAACAAAATAATTGTTTTGAGGTAATATTCCTATCAATAAGGTCCGAAAGATATGAAAAATGTTTTGCAAGCTTCTACAAAGAAACAGTTGTTTTGCTCCTGTTCGGAGCTTTTTTATTTAATTAATTATTATTAAAGTTTTTTCTAAATGACCTCTATATTAATTATGTTGACTTTATATGATTTAAATACTTTTTAAATTTAGAATTTGTATTTAAAATCAAGTATGATTTAAACTATCAAACATTTAGAATTTGTATTTAAATCATATAAAGTCAACATAATTAATTATTATTTTTATTTATTATTTAATTATTATTTTGTAATTGCTTGAAGATTTTTCAACCCTCTTTGACCTTTGTTTTTAAAACCCTTTTAATATTATTATTATTAAAGCCAAAAAAAAAAGACAAAAAAACATAAATTTGCTTTTTGTTCAGTTGATTTTTTCTTTCACAAAATCGAAAATCCAACTGACTGCAATGTCAAATATCTCTTTAAATATATTTTAATCATGTTTGTTCATCTTTTTTTCATATAACCAAATGATTTGATTTTAAAAAAAGCGTTGCAAAATAAAAATAAAAACATGTCTTTCTGACATGTCCAATATATTGGGCAAATCCACTGAAAGGGTTAAAAAATCCCCTCAAAATGACAATAAAATTATTTAGATATTTCGAAAAATTTATATCTTCTCAGTACAACGTATTTCCTTGAAGCAAGGCCATCGCCTCAGAATGAGAAAAAACTATTGAAATTTCAAGTTCTGATTTTGCAAACAAATATCTCAGCCATTTCTTAATCGATTTTCAGCAAATTATCTTTGTCTGAAAGATCAATTAAATTACTTTGGAGAAATAAGATAAGATTAACCATTATCTCATTAATTCAATGTTTTATATGGTTTTAAAAGACCTCTAAAATAAAATAAAAAAAAAGTTTTTGCTCAAAAAATAGGCAAACGTTTTAGTTGTTGTAATTTTTTTTTTCTTATAAAATTTTCTTTTTTCAAACTCTTTCATATGACATATCATTTATTAGCTAAAATTGCTTAATTTTGACACATAACGCAAAAAGCAGTTTATATCATCGAAAATCATAAGCTACCTACCTCTATGATTTTTTTGATGAAAATTAAGTTTTCAAAATGTTGTTTTTATATTTTCTACAAAGTTCAACAGCTTAAAAAATAATTTCTGTGAAAAAAATTTTCAAATATTTCAAACCACTCCAAAGTTATATACACAAATCTATGTTTTAAGCCTTTTCGTTATATATAAAAATAGTCGTAGGAGAAACAGTTCTGCCGTGTTTATGAACCGATTTTGATAATTTTTTCAAATAAATTTGAGTAGGGAGAAGAAATTCACCGAATAGTTATGTGACCTTTGACCTAAAATATGAGCATTGAAAGAATATTTCTGAAGTAAAACCTAAACTATAAGATTTGGAAGAATATGGCGTAGGAGGAAATTTTAGATATTAATACAATGTAGGAAAAACATTTTTCGCTATCTCTTAAGGATACCCTACCATAAGCATTTTATTACAGTACATTTTTTATTTTGCAAATAGTAAATTCTGAAAAATTTTGATACAAAAGTTATAACGATATCTCCAAAAACTGTTGCTTTCTCTCGAAACTTAAGATTTTCTTAGTACAACACATTTTCTTAAGGAAAGGTCAATGCCTCAGAATGAGAAAAACGATTGAAATTTCAAAAAGTTAATCGAATTTCGACCACAGACTATACTAGCATATTATTAATTTTACCTTCTTTTATTTTTTTTTATTAGCAAGTTCAAGCTAATACAGAATAGGTATCTCCTGCGATTATTCAAAAATCATTTGTTCATAGAAAATAAAAACTTTAATCAAGCTTTATTTTTGAAACAGTAAAAAAACTATTGAAATGCAGATACGATGAAAGACATGTGGGAAAAAAAGAGTATTTTAGTTTCATATGTACTGGAAAAATTTAGAAAGTTTTTGAATCCTAGTCAACGCAAACATTTTAGACGTTAAAATTATTTTTCGTTCGTTGTAAACCTAAGGACTTCTGCGCCACGAGTTACTCAGGTGTGAGTTGGATTTATATATAATTTTTGATATTCGTTGCGTTCTTTATTAATAATAAGCCAGTGTTATGGTCTTGCCTTAATCAATTTAAGTTTATTAAAATCTTCTTCACAAATTCCCACAATATTAATAGTGGGTTATTTTAAGAAAAGATGGTCAGAATCCTAGAACCGAGACGGATTCCAGAGAATTCCAAAGAACTCCATATGAGTTCTATGAAAGGTTGTTTTGTTTTTATGTCATAACTTTGGCATGACCTGCTAGAAGCTCCAGATTGTGTTTGTTTATAGTTCTTTATGTGTGGAACACAGCTATTTTAATAACTCAGTTCTGTATTAAGTCGACTTAAGCGATTATTGCTAATCGACACAAATATATTGTTTAATCTAGAATGAGCTATTCTTTTGATATTTTCTTCGTGTCATTTTTTTTATAGTTTTGGTTGTTGCATCTTTAATTTTACTATTATTTTAATGAGAATGAAATTGCAACAAAAATATTTTTCAAAAATATTTAAAGCTGTTATTTGCGTTACTTACTGTTACAACAAATATAAAAAAAAAATTGTTTCCGTATCGCGAGCAAAGCTGCGGAGGGTTGCTGGTATTGAATAAAATAGTGAATTAGTAATTACTTTTAACGAGAAGATCGCATGCATTTCATTCATCGATGAAAATATTGCTCCTGATAAAAGTGTGTAAAATTTACACACAAGGTACCTATTCATTTCGAGAAATAAAGGACCGATGAAGGTTAAAAAGCATGTGAAAAATTTTATGTCTCTAGCTGTAAAATTTTTTGCTCTACCAGTTTTGTCCTCCTTTAATTTAAAAAATTGTACTGTAGCTCAAGTTTTTTGTCTCGGAAGCTATTTGGGCGATTGACAAAAGGGCAGTTGCTACCTCCCTTCCACCCCCTTAGCTAGGCTGCTGTTAAACTTCAGTGTTTTTGTTGCCAAATCGATTTTTTCGTTAGCCGAACAAGGCAGAAAACCAATAATAAAATATTTAGTTCAAGTGGAAACTTTGCGCTGAACCAGCATTGGCCTTCAAACGAGTTTGTGGGCGAGTTGTGGGCTAGCTGGCTGCTGCTGCTGCTGCGGGTAGCATCAGAGTAAAACTGATTCGAAAGCATTGTACGGTCTGAAATTGCTGCATACTTGTGATGAAGATATTGTTTTGACCCTTTTAACAGCACACATTGTAGACTCGTAGAAAGTTTTTGTGTCGGTGTGAGTTTGTGTGTGCCATTTTTGCGTATTTAGTGTGTGTGCTTGAATACCAACTTATAAACAGTAAGGTGGATCGTTTCGTTCAGCCGTAAAAAATACCTTTTTTCGACACTCATACTCTGTAAGTTGGATTCAAGAAGATCTTAAATCCAAAAGGATATCGATATCGGTTTGACCGACTGCTAGCGGTTTTGATTTAAAAAATACTTCTTCGTCAAAAATAAACGGTTTTTTTAATGAATTTTCATTGAAAAGTAATTGAATTAAAATAAAAAAATATTTTCGTGATTTAAGTGCATTGTAGGGTTCTCATGAATCCAATGTACACATAATGTGCCCGAGACGTTGCTCTTCTGTTACAGTTGCACACGAATGGCTTACAAGGTTCACTCATCGATTTCGATATTCTTTTGGATTTAAGATATTATTGAATCCAGCTTCCAGGATAATGTCAAAAAAAATTTATTTTTCGATCCACCTTAATAAACAGCATATAAATTATTTAATCGTACTTTCTGCTTCGCTTCACTACAAAAGACACAGAAATCAAAAAATTAGCAAATAAAAAACTCGCAAACTTTGCCTGCCAAAATTTTAATTCACTCTTTATGCATGGCATATTTTTAGGCGTCCATTCATTTTTCATCACATAATATTTTTTGTCTCATAAAAATGTTAACACGCAAATGACACACACACAAGTGTGAATCTGTGGCGGTCGGTCGCTGACAGCTTGAAGTCTTCATAAGTTGGGTTTGACTTACCAACAACATCCAATATGTGTAAGCAAACAAACTCATAATATTTATAGTGTATGCTGCTATTTTCGGCATGTTTATTTTTGATCTTATTTGACAATATTTTGCAGAACCGTTTTCTAGTGTTGGTTTTGTATGAGAAATATTGTGATAGGATAATTTGCTATGAGCCAAAGTGAGCTCGAGCTGAACGGACCGAGCTCGTTAGTTAGGTTGTTTATAGGAAAACGTGCTTAGCCGTTGGTATTTGTTAGATATCTAAACTAAAGCGATAAAGAAAGTTTTGAGACATGCGTCTTAAGCCTTTTAATAGCTGATGACTTAAAGAAGGATTTCATTCTAATATGTTAACGACTACAACTTTATGTTGGAATGGAAAAATAACTTTATTGTGTCTCAGATATGTTTAAATTTTTCTTAATTAATTAATTAATTTTATTGAGACTTTTTTTCGATTGCAATTCAGTCATTACTTAGAAATAAATTTAATAAGATAATTTAGAACTATGAAAGTGTTATTCTAGGAGTAAGAAATGAGTGAGGCAGCTTGCTTATATGAAATGGAAGAGTACATATGATTGTGTTATTTGTCATGAATATAATGATATAATGCTTGCTCCCGGCATAACTTTGTATCATAGAGACGTGTTGTCTCTAAAATGTATACTTACAAACTAAACAAAACACTTAAAACTACACTTAAAGCTAAAATCATCCACCAAAGGGTGTTTGTTTGTTTGTTTTTTTTTTACATTTAAAATAATAGTATTGTAATAACGTTACAATTTATGTAATAGTGAAGATTGAGAACAATAAAAAAAATTTTTTTTAATACATTTGAATGAGGAACATTGAATACAAATAAACGTTACATTTTATGTATGAGTAAAATAGAGAACGAACCTCTTTTTTTAATATTTAGCCCCTGTGGGTGTTGGGAAGAGATTTATCATAAAAATCTGTTAGCAGTGGGGTGTCAAAATCAAGATTAGTTTCAATTAATTCATTTAAGATGCCAATTGGTGATAGGTAGTTTACAGACGACCAGTTGAACTGTTTTTGGAAGTCGAAGATATCCCTTAATAAGTCGTTATTATGAAAACGAAGTCTATTTACAAATTTTTTTTTGCAGATGTAAAGCGTAGCGACATGAAGGATTTATCATGGCTTTCCTATAAATGTATTTATTTGAAAACCGTTTAACAAAGGATTCAAAATTTTAATTTACGCAGCGTCATAAAATATTTCGTTCTGGAATTTCCAATTCTTTTGCAACTGAAGGCGTGATAGAAAACCAAATTGGAAATGCGTATAATAAAACGAGCGGATGCTTACTTTATAAATCAGAAGTTTCGTGTCTTGACTTAAATATTTGTTGTTTAGAAGTTTAGCAAACATACCAGTTAAATTATGAGCTTTCTTTAGATTCAACCTTGCGTGTTTATTAAACTTGAGCAGGTTATTAAATTCTATGCCAAGGTATTTGATGTTATTTTTGAAAATTATTTCTGAGCCGTTAAGAAAAAGTTTTAAATTTTTGCTTTCTGGTGTAACCGTTCTTCTACATTTGCCAGACGCATTTCTTATGCATATAGCCTCTGATTTGGAAACATTTATTCGGAAACCCCAGTCAGTGTAAAAATTGTTGATAATTTGAAAATGTCTAGAGACCTTGTTTAAGGCGGAAAGAAGAGATTCATGGTGAGCAAAAACAAGGCAATCATCAGCATAAAAGATGCCCCTTGAGTCAGACATGACATGTGGAAAATCGTGAATAAAAATATTAAAAAAATGGGGGGCCAGCACTGAACCCTGAGGAACGCCGCTCTTAACTAAGCCGACGTTAGAGACTAAGTTATTGATTAGGACGCAGAATTTTCGATCAGAAAAAAAAACTTCGAAATAGTTTTAATAAGTACGGATCGAAACCTAGGTTAATGAGTTTAAAAAGTATATTTATGCAATTGTTATATAAAATAGTTAAAAAAATTAAGTGTTAAGGTTCTTTAGAATTATTTTGATGGTATCAGATTTAATAAAACGAAATCCATCAGTATTATCAAGAGAATTGAAGTACTCACTAAAATGAAAAATTGATGAGGACAGGCCAGATAAGCTGGCTGAAACTGAGGATTTTATGTCGAGTAGATCCGATCTTTGTGGAATAAATTATGAATAAATTTTTTCAAAATGTTGGCGAAACGCTTCAAGTTTGTCATCTTGGATGACAATACCGTTAAAGGAAATCGATGAGCATTGTGATTTTTTTTGTTACTGACAATTTTGTAAATTTGCTTGTAAGCTCTGGGGCCAGGCTTGATGCGCTCTAGTTTTGTTTTAAACTCATTGGCTTGTTCTAATTGAACTTGCTCTTTTATGATCACCTTGAGGAGTTGAATTTGGTTCGATAAAAGCTTATATTCATCACTAGTCCTGTTAAAATTCCTATGATATAGTTTTTTAAAATTTTTTTGCCAAGAGTGTTTAATTTTGTAGAGTTTGCGTACGTTTTTCGACATAACATACTTATTTCTTTTGAATTCAAAAGTTTCCGAGTGCAAAGAGATCGTGGAGTTAATTACTGATGTAAAATTGTCAATATAATCATCTATTTCAGAGTTTTGCAAATTTATGTTGTTTGACGGTAAGATTTCGGTTAATGCGGCTTCTAAGTCCCGGCTGAAGTTGGACCAATTAGTTTTTTTATATGGGGTTAAAAAACGAGGGCTCTTGATAATGAACTCAACATCATTGAGCTTGATTCTAAACCGTATTGGGAAGTGATAAGAAAAAGTTGCGAAGCTTGTAATAGAAAAGTTTGGGTTGATTAAGTCAATGAAATTCGCGCTTACTAGGAAGTGGTCAAGAAAGGAACCAGCAGAAGGAAAAGAAGGCCTGCTGTCCGAAATTCGGATGAAATCCAGAGCGTAAGTTTGCAACCAGTTTAAGAAAATTTTACCATTATTATTCTAAAAATTATCACACCCAAATAGGGTTTCTTGAGTTGAAGTCCCCACCTATTATATATGATATAGTACCTTCAAAATTTTTCGAGAATTTCAGAATTTCGCATAGACCTGAATATAAATGTGCAGGCAAAAAGTTACATGGAATGTAAATGGAACCTAGTAAAAAGGATTTATGTAAGCCAAGCCCGGACAAACTTAATTTGATAAAGCAGTGCGGAAAACGCACTCCTTGAATTGAGACCCGAGAATATGTGAAGTTTTTTTTCAAGGCAATAGCTACACCAATGGGAGAATTGTCGTAAATAAAATCAAATTCTTCTAAAAATACATTTGGATTTTTTAAATGACATTCTTGAATAAAACCAAAATCTATGTTTTGAGTTTGAAGAAGTTTTAAAAGATCAATTTTTCTACTCGTGTCAACTGTAGTATACCTATACATATTATTTAAATATTTAATTTACAATTAATGTATTTCATTATAAAACAAGCTATAAATACTTTTCTTAAAATAAGTAATAATATAAAAACCTCGACTGTAAGAATTTTCGAGAACATGCACAATAATATTCAAACTATGTTAAAGTAATACACCTCAACGGTATACTAAGATATTATTCAAACAATAAGAACATATGTTCATTCTAAGCACTACTATCTATCTCATTCGCACACATGTACCTATATGGCTGAATACAAAACATATGATATTATATTATACTTCTTACTCCTACACAAATATGTTAACATATGATTATGTTTACTTTTTCTATTAATATAAGTCTACTCACTCACACATATTAAACTACTAATACTAAATTACTATTACTATTACTTTAACACTAATTAAAGAACATATGATTCTATTTACATTCTAAACTACACAAACAATTGTTAACTAGTTTTAAGACAAAATACCGTTATGCTTACTATAAAAGGATGAACATATTTGAAAATAAATCAATCTAGTTTTGAGCTCTAAAAGCTGCCAACTATTTTCATTTTAATAAGTCTTGAGCTTTAATAGCTGCCGACTTAAACCCTTTTAGCCTCTGCACTTTTTTTAGTGAACGGCATAAAAAGGATATTTAAAATAGCGCCAGTGGCGAACTTCGCAGGCAACCAATAAGCAGGTCCTTCAACTTATTTTTATAGAACGCGAGTCCTTTTTTTATTATTTTAAAAATAAAAAGGCACGTACATGGCGATCCTGCGATATCGCCAAAAATATTATTACACAACTAATGATCTAACGTTAAAAGTGAGAAAATTAATGTCATTGCGGATCATACGAGTTTTTGATTTGGGCTAATAGTTCTATAAATTGTGATTTTGCTTATTCAACGGGTAAATTTTTATAATTATTCATAAATTTTTGAATGTTTTGCTCTAATGTTAGTTACTCAGGGACTAAAAAGAATTGGGATAGCTTGAGAAATTCTTCTATTATTGGTGGCCTGAAGTTTGATCTAGATGAGATTTGTTTTGAAAAAGTTTGGTCACCCTGAGGATTGAAAAGGCTTGCAAAATATTGTTTTGGATTGAAAAGTCCAGATTCAATGATAGCTTGTACAGTGTTATGGCTTGCAGCTTTTTTCATATCAACTGCGTCTTTCAGCTTTTTGTTTTTGATTGCTAAAATTTTTTGGAATACTTCGCACCCTCTCCAATTTGTAGGGTGACCAAACTTTTTGCAGTTATTGCAAAATGGATTTGGTTTTTCGATCTGATTCAGAGGACATTCCCCAGGAGCATAATGTTCACTACATTTTATACAAACAAATTGCCTGTTGCAATTTCGAGAGATATGCCCCCAGTGTTGGCAGCGCTTACATTGAATTTTTCTTTTTTTATTTTTTGGAGACTCCCAGCTGACTGTCTGACTCAACAGGTATCGTATATGACTAATTTCGCCCAGTTTTTTCCCAGGATGAAGTGATACAAGGAAGAGACCTGTGTCAATATTGTTTTTAATTGAGAAGGGGGTTGAAAGTTTTGATACCTTACTAACTGTTTCGGGTACAATTTCATCAAGAGCCTCTTTGATCTCAGACAGATCAGTTGAGTAGTACATGCCTCGCAAAACTAAAGTCAGTTGTCTTTGGTTTTTTTGGAGTAAACGAATATGAATCAATTTTTTTTCATTAAGGAAAGCCATCATCTCAGAGTATGCAGAGTCATCCTCTAAGAATAACTTGCTTTTGTATTTGTTTATGTTTTTTATTTTAAAGGATATCTTTGGTTCTATTGTACCAAGCTGGTGTATTAAGTTTTTAACATTAACATAGTATAGAAAAATAGGCGAACAGCTAAATTTTTTTGTTGATGGCACCCCACCGTTAGCAGAAGAAGTTTGAGATTCATTGATAAAGCTAGTATTATTGACATATACATTATTATCGTTGTCTAAATTTCCTAAAATGGCAAATCTATTTGAGGTTTGACTATAGCTACTGTTATTTAAATTATTTTGGCTACTAAGTGGTACCATATTTTTTGGTTCGGAGCTTCCGTCACTATGTTTTACTATTTTCAGTGGTCCACGTTGAGTAAGCAGTGATTCCGCTGTGTTATGCGTTTTTGGTGACGGTGTTGATTCGAATTCCATGAGATCACTTCTTGAATTGGAAAGTGGAGGTTGATGATCAAAAAATGTTTGTAGCGGTGACTGTGATGATTCAAACTGTAATGCAGTCTGTGTGACTGGGTGTTCATTTCCAGCAGGTATTGTGTTGTTGAGTGAAGAGCATCCAAGTGGAAGTTTTATGTTTTCCAGAACTCGTGGATAATAGTTCATTGCCGAAGGATAAGTAGAAGCATCAGTACCAGTGACCGCGCAAGCGGAAGGATTAGCAGCAGAAGCAGCAGGCGGATAATAATTAGATGCGTTAGAGGAACTCTTGTCTTCAGCGGTAGCTGATGTTGTATTGATGAGTGAGCATCCAGGAGAAAGTTTTATATTTTCTAGAACTTGTGGAGTATAGTTCATAGCAGGACAATAAGAAGTAGCTTCAGTGCTCAGGACAGCGACAGTAGAAGAATTAGGAGCAGAAACAGCAGGTAGATTAGAAATATTAGCAGAATTCATGTCTTCAGCGGTAGCCGAAACGTCCGCACGGGAATCAGTAGACGAAGATTGGCTAGTAGGAGTATCCTTATCCGGAGGCTTTTTTACTTTCTTTCGCTCATGAGCGGATCTTTTGGACTTCGAGTCCATGCGGTGGACCGAGTATGGCTTTATGGAGCTTACAGTGTAGTTGTTGTGTAAGTTCAGCAACAAGAGAAAGAATTGATAGCAATCAGCAGTAGAAATTAATTAAATTCGAATATTTTTTTATATGAATTTTTAGGAAAAAAAATTTTTAATTTCCAGAAAATTTTCTAATCTTGAATTTTTCTTATATTTTTTCTAATCTGCAGATATTTTTTAAGTTTCCCAGTGATTTCGTATTATTTACCTTTGGATAGTGCCATTATCTCGTAAATCTTTCATATATAATTAGCGAAGTAATATTCTATATCACGAAGACGCACACCAACGATAAGAAAGACACGAGAAGCAGTACAATTTTATATGGAAGAAAGTATTGCTTCTTGTGTATTTCTTATCGTTGGTGTGCTTCTTCATGATACAGAATAATGCAGTTATGAGATATCCAAGGATTTATGTTGAGTTTTGACATATTTCTTACTGGTCAGTTATTTTTGCTTCAGTTATTTTTGCTCGTCAGAATAATGAGTTTGTGACATATTGTATTTTTTAGTCTGTGTTAAAATTTTGCATTATTTATGTGTTAGTTAATTAAACAGTAAAAACAAATAACTAAAATTTATTGAAAACCAATTTTTGCTGTTCATAATTTTGATTCTTTATATTTAATCATAAAAAAACCGTGTACTTTTGGTTTGAATTTTCATAAACCCTTTTTGAATTTTTGCTTTTTTATGCTTTGGTCGTACGGAAATGACAATTTTCATAACGCAGTGGGATAACTTCTTGATATTCTATACACAATTAATACACTTAAAAAAAGTGGCCAAAGAATATTTGTGAATTTTTGCAGAGCTTATTTTAACTATTTTTGAATATGTTTGCTCATTTTACATCATTATCAATTGTTTCAGACCTTTCTTGCGTCATTGTTGGAATTTCTGAATAAACAAACAAATTCAATTATCCAAAAATGGCTCCAAAAATTCTTTAATTAATTCTAAGCACATTTTTAATAAATTATTTGTTTATAGTTGATCCTTTTCGTATTAAATATTTTAATTTTTTTACACTAAGTTGCAAAAATGGCCGGTTAGTGCGAGGTTACAAGTAATTCTGAAAAATTAAAAACACTTGCAACAAAAACATCGACTTTTTAAAATTAAGGCTACAAACTACAACTTTTTCTCTTTTTTTAAAATCTTAACTATCTGCTAGAAGAAAACTTTGTACAGAACATTACAATCTAACACAAAAATTACACTGTATTTAGTACCAAATACTATTTTCACTTTATTTTGGTATGAAAAATCTCGTGGTGACAGTCGTTTCACCACTTTACCGAACACTTTAGAACAAAATTTTTTTTAAAAATTTATAGCTTAGAATCAAAAATTACTTAAGATATATACTCATTTTCATGTTGATAACTCTTGAACGATTAGAATTTTCAGTTTGGTTTCTTCAGCAAAGTTGATCCTTTTATTCTGGCTAACAAATAAATATGAAAAAAATCTAGTCTAGTGAGTCTTATCGAGTGAGTCTTACAAAAAGTCTAGCTTAAAGTCAGCATAGGTTGCTACGAAAAAATGATATCATCGTTGCGTATGAGTGATGTGAATTATTTTTATTCATTGAAAGCAAAGATTTTTTCATATTTTTTTTTAAGATCAAAGAACCAAGACTTGTACCTAATACAAACAAGGTTTGGTCTTTGACCTGAATGAAAAGGGATAGATTTATTTAGAGGAATTGATTGGAACCATACGTGAATTATTGATTAGGCGCAACAACCGAGAAAGACAATTTGAATTGCTTTAACCGAGGCTAGTGTTTTCCCTTAACCTCAGCAAGCATTTCCAGCCCACAATTTTAGCTATGGAATTTAAGTTTTCCATAATTCTTAAATGTAGGAAAAAACAAAGAAATTAAAAAGAACCATGCCCAACCCCGAGTTCGAACCAGGGATCTCTGGGTTGATAGTCTAGCACACTCTCCACTAGACTACAAAGGCCGACATTTGTCCAGCAAAGTGTTTGGCATTCTGGCCAAATAGTAATAACTTTGCTGAAAAAAAAATAAATTCCTAATGTTTCAGGAGTTATCAACATGGTAATAAATTTATATTTTGTGTAATTTAAAAAAAATATTTTGTCCTAAAGTGTTAGCGGTAGAGTGGCAAAACGGATGTCACTACGAGATTCCTCATATTAAAATTAAGTGAAAACCATTGAAATGATTTAATACAGATATTTGTGCTGCACAGTGTTATTAACTTTAATAAGCAAGGCCTAAAACAACTCAAAGGTGTTACATAAAAAAATAAAAAAAAATATGAGTGTGGCCGCCACGCACGTTAGAATTGAAACTTTAACACAAAAAAATAAAGATTTTTCAGTGGTTATTCGATTTACTCTTTAATATAGTATTAATAAGAGTCCTATTTTATAATTTTTATTTTTATTTTACATTTTTATATAATGGGAAGAGTAGATTAAATCTGTTTTAATTCAATTACTGAAAGTTAAATGTAATCTACTAATCTTACTATATCCATCATGCTATACCATCATATTATGATAATGATACCATACCATTAACTTTTATTTCTTGTAAGAACCTTTATACCTTTTATTTTAAATAAAAAACATTCTTCAAACTGATCATACAAAAACAAAAACACACATATCGTTTTTGATATAGTGCGCCCACTATATATACACCGTGAACGGGAGGAACTGTCGCACCTAACAAAATACCGATTACGTGATAACTTACAACTCCAAAATATTTTTGAAGATTTCTGGCAACTCTAGCATTAATTGTCAACTTATTTCATAAAATATTTGTAAATATTTGTCAGTAATTTTTGAATAACAAAGATGGACGCAACACGCACCTTAATTTTGAATTTACATTTGGAGAGGAAATCCACTTGCGAAATTGTTAAGGCCTTGCAGAACTTAAAAGTCAACCGGCGATTCGTGCAGCGAACTTTAGCGCGTTACAGGAGAACTGGCAGCGTTCACCCAAGACCAAATATCGGTGCAAAACGAACAGCGAGAACGCCGCTTTTGATTAAGAAAGTAAGGGAAAGAATACGGAGGAATTGCGCCGTTTCGGGAAGAAAAATTGCACGTGAGCTGAATGTCAGCCAGGACACCATCCGGAATGTTATCAAAAATGACCTAAAACTCAAGGCCTATAAGAAAAAAGATTCATGGCCTAACGGAACGTCAGCGCATAATGCGAAAGGAAAGAAGTGCGGCAATTCTTCGAAGACACGCATGTTGCAGTGTGATATTTTCTGATGAAAAACTGTTTCTGCTGCAAGCAAGCCACAACCCGCAAAATGATAGAGTGTACGCAGCAAGTATGGAAGACATTCCTAAAGAAAAAAAACTATTCAAAGATTTCAAAATGTGACCTCTATCATGGTTTGGGGTGCTGTGTCGGAAAAGGGAAAATTACCGCTAGTTTTCATAGAAAAAGGGGTAAAAATCAATTCCGAGTACTACTTGGAGCATGTCTTAAAAACTAATTTTTTGCCACTTGCCAAGCAGATGTACGGAGATGAAGAGTTTTGCTTTCAGCAAGATTCTGCTCCAGCCCACAAAGCAAAAATTGTCCAAAGCTGGTGTCGTGCTAATTTACCAGATTTCATCTCTTCGGACGAATGGCCTCCGTCCTCCCCTGACTTAAATCCTCTAGACTTCTCTATTTGGGGCATAATGCTGAGCAAATTAAGCAATGTTAAAAACATGACGGTGGATAGATTCAAGCGACGATTGAAGAAGATATGGGATGATATTCCGGAAAACGAGGTGCGTGCCGCGTGCTCATCTTTTACAAAGCGGCTTAAATTGGTGAAGAAAATGAAGGGTGAACGCTTCGAATTGAATGATGAGAAGTTGTGAAAAATATAACAAAGAATAAATAAAAATTATTTTTTACTAAACTTAACACTTCGTCTTTTATTTATGACGAAAAGTAAGTGCGACAGTTCCTCCCATTCACGGTGAATATATATAAGAGGACTTGTCACACAGCAGAATTCTTGCAACCCTTTAAGAAAAATGGAACGATTGTTTGTCAATGAAATTTTTAATGAGGTCAAAGTTAAAATAGTAATGTAGAGTATGTTTTAAATTTAATCTTTGGTTATTGGGTTTTTCAAAAACCGTGTTACTAACAGATTTGCCAAATTTTTCTTATTCGTGAGTAAAATTTTACTAGCAGAAAGTTGCACCTACTTTTTTACGCTCTCGTTGTGCTTATTCATTCCAGTTTTTTAAATTAGGTGACTGTTTTGCTTGTAAGAGCTTGTAACAATTTGTCACACTTTTTTGGTTAGTGAACAAACCTACTGATGTAATAATTTTAAAAAAATGTCATTCCATGTAATATGTCGGAAAATTGTTCTTAAATTTTTATATCATAATATACATAAATTGTATAAATTCTTTTATAAACAAAAAGTTATAACGATTTTTTTCTGTGGGAATAACAAAATGCTGAAATATAATTTACTGCAAATTTATATCAATTCATTTACGAGACTCATCCATACATTTAAATTTCAAGCACTAAACCCTAAAGTTATTGAATACTTATACTTCCTTATTTAAGTTCATAAATAAAAGGATATGTTGCAAATTTAAATACTGAAGAAATGTTCGCCCTCACACAGTCTTTGCCAGCACCTTGGTTTGAGAATTTGCTAAGTGCGACTGCAGCGCTATCTGAGCAGCAGAGTGGACTACCCAATCAGCCAAACAAGCTTGGAAAAAGCTTGAAACAAGCTTAAAATCGTAAGCATCAAGCTTGGAAAAAGCTTACGATTACAATTGGAAAATGCTAACAAGTAATTGTAGAATAAACGAAAACGATCCCTTGGAAAAATATTCCTTACCATAAGCTTAATCCAAGTGTTTTTTTACAATTGGAAATAAGTATTTAAATAAGCTTTTTCCAAGTGTTACTTTACAATTGGAAATTAGAATTTCAATACGCAACTTGTATGTATAAATATATTTACCAAAAAATGAGAAGCCAGCTTAAATTGACAAAATATAATAAAAAAAGAAAATTCGCCGGAGAAGCTGTACAGTCCTCATTTCTCACTACCAAACTTGACTTGTTGCATTTTAAGCCCTCAATTGTGGATCTTGTCCTTTGAATTCAATATTTTCCACAATTAAATCAAGGATTCTTATGTTTATTTCCATAATTCTTAAATGAAGTAAAGAGCAAATAAGTGAAAAGAACCACGACCGAACCCAGACTCGAACTGGGGACGTCTGGGCTGATAGTCTAGCGCACTCTCCACTAGACTACACAGGCCAACAGTTAACAGCAATTGCAACTTTGAACAGTTGCAAAATTATTACCTTGGCTAACATTTTGCAAGTATGATTGAAAAACACTTAAAGTAAGACTTGCCAAGTATTAATGTACAACACTTACTTTTTGTTTTTTACGCAATAATTCTACCAAGCATCTTGGAAATTAATAACCTACGCAAGAAAAAAGCTTATTCAAATACTAATTTCCAATTGTAAAGAAACACTTGGATTAAGCTTATAGTAAGGAATATTTTTTCAAGGGATCGTTTTTGTTTATTCTACAATTACTTGTAAGCATTTTCCAGTAGTAATCTAAAGCTTTTTCCAAGCTTGATGCTTGCGGTTCTAAGCTTGTTTAAAGCTTATTCCCAGCTTGTTTGGCAGAACCACATTCTCATACCCATTTCATTTTAAAAATTTGTGAAACAAGGAAAAAATATGAACATTTTAGCAAGTGCATGTGAAACAAGAAGGTAACGCTGCTAACCTTATAAAGAAGGATGCGCCAATAAGTACTTGCCAATATCAATAGTGCAGTGAGTATTTCAACATTCGCCACATCTAATTCCACGCAACAGAAACAACAATAATAACCCTACAAATTTTATAATAAATCTAAACCATTTGTTTTAAAATACCAACGAATTACATGCATTTTTATTTTTTAAGGAGTACATTAGATAAAACTAATTTTTACATTATATCTAATGGTTACATATAACCGATTTTTCGGTTATATCTATTTGGTAAGACTTGGTTACCTATAACCTGTATTTATGTTAACCCTAACTAGAGAGTGCGGGAAAGCTTTTTTTCGATGGTATTGGAATTGATAATAAAAACAACGTGTGAGAAGGGGATGCTAGATAACACGTATACACGAGTTTCGGTTACTTTCTACCCGAGGCTCTTCCTAGCATAACTGAAACTTTGTATGAAGAGAAAACCGAAATTTCAGTTTAGAAAAATCATTTTTTTAGTTAAATAAACGATAGCCTTCTTATATGGTAATGCTATTTTCACACTGAGAGCAACGGCCTTTTACTCGTTTTAGGAGTAACAGTGACAAATAAAAATAGTAAATACTCTTAATGCGCATTTAGCTCTCAGTGTGAACATATCATAACTTTTTTAACTTTGTTAACTAAAATTTTAAATTACTTTTAAAATATGCATATTAGGGTGGGGCGATTTGAACATCAAAATGGGCGCTTCGCGTTTCTGATTCTTGGGATTGTACTGAGCAAAAAAGTCCACTAGACCATACGTCTACGGTGAAAATCGAGCTTCCAGATTTTTGACTTGCAGTTTTTTCTCAGACTTTTGTCACGTTTTTTTTTTGGTATTTTTTGGATTTGTTTTTGGACCATTGAGATTTTCGATCCAATACTAAGGCAAAAATCTTAATGGTTTGGCTGTTATAGGCTAAAATATCAAAAAAAAAACGTGACAAAAGTCTGAGAAAAAACTGCAAGTCAAAATCTGGAAGCTCGATTTTCACCGTAGACGTATGGTCTAGTGGACTTTTTTGCTCAGTACAATCCCAAGAATCAGAAAAGGGAAGCGCCTATTAACACTTTTTTCCTTGCATCTTAATCGCCCCACTCTAATACATATATGTACAGGGTGCGGCTAAAGTTACTATATGATGCAAAACAATTGTAACTTCTTTGCTTGCGAGTATTAAACTTTTACTTTTTTCCTATTTCAGAAATTAAACTTGGGAGAATATTTAAAAATGGAACGCTATACAATTGCGCAAAGAACTAAGATTGTTTTTCTATTCATTGAAAATCATCGTTCGATAATTAATACTCAACGTGCATACAGAAGATTTTATGGTGTAAGAACTGCTCCAACGGGTCCAACCATTCGTTCGTTGGTGAATAATTTTGCTGAATATGGGACTGTCGGAGATTCAAGACGTACGGGCAGACCTCGAACTGGCAGATCGGCCGAAAATATTGATGCTGTGCGACAGAGCGTCGAAGAAAATCCGGAGACATCAACGAGAAGACGATCTTCCCAGTTGCAGCTTTCTGACCGCACTCTTCGGCGAATTTTAAAACACGATTTGCACCTCTTCCCTTACAAAATCCAACTAGTCCAAAAACTAAATCCTGAGGACTTCGTATTGCGCTTGGAATATGCTAGAGCAGTTTTAAATCTCGTTGATCAAAATTAAAATTTGTTGTCAAATTTAATGATGACCGACGCAGCGCATTTTCACTTGAACGGTTTCGTAAATAAACAAAACAACAGATTTTGGGGATCCCAAAATCCCAAAAATCTTCATCAGAAATCTTTACACGCAATTCGTGTTACCGTTTGGTGTGGCATTACCGCCCAAAAAGTTTACGGTCCTTTATTTTTTTGAAAACGATCAAGGTGTATGTGAAACAATAAATGGAGAACGTTACAGAGTAATGCTACAAAATTTTTTATTTCCGCAATTGCCACCGAACGCCAATATATGGTTTCAACAAGATGGTGCAACAGCTCATACAGCCCGTGCAACGATGGACTTATTAAGACAACAATTTCCAAATCAGTTCATTTCTAAAAACGGCGATTTGAGATGGCGACCACGATCGCCAGATTTGACTGCACCGGATTTTTTCTTGTGGGACTATCTCAAAGACAAAGTTTATTTGAATAAGCCCCAAACCTTGCAGCAACTAAAGGACAACATTCAAGAAGAAATTGATCGTATACCACAAGAAACACTCAACAAAGTTATGGAAAATGCCATAAAAAGAGCACATTTTTGCGTTAGAGAAAACGGTTGTCATTTAACTGATATTATTTTTCATAATTAATGTAAAAAAATAACATAAAATAAACTTTCTTTTTATCATAAATTTTTTTGTTTTTTCATTCCATTCAATAGTTCTTTAAAAAACAAATCATATAGTTACTTTAGCCGCACCCTGTATATGCTCTTTACTACAGGAAAAATAAATAATTCAAATTTACCCATATTTATTTCCATTAATTAAACATAACTTTGAATAAAATTTAGTTTCAACCAACAAAACAAATCAACAAGAACAACAAATTCATCACCAAAAATATCAAACGAAAACTTTTTATAAAACAAAACAAATTTTTACATGAATTTAATTGTTAGCTTCTTAGATTAGGTAAGTTTGAAGAAGAACAACAACAACAAGTTTGTTTTTGAATAATTTTTATTTAGAAGATGAAACGCTTTAAAATAGTTTTGAAAAATATAAATAAGAAAAAAAAATCAGAACTTTTCTGTATTACTGTATAAAAAGGAATTCTACGTCTATACTTACGATACTATCGAAACTGTGTCTTTTTTTTTATTGGAGCTTATGTAAACAATATAAACTGTAACCATTATTAATTTAAATAGTTTATCGCGTTTTGTTAATGTTATGTTAATAGTTATATAAAGTATGTATACAGTGTTAATTTGTTAGTTAAGGAAAATTTTTATACGCGTGTGGGTATAAATATTTTTGTTTACAGCCTAAATTTATGTTTTTTTTCTCAAAGCAACTTCTTAGGCTAAAAAACATTGAATTAAATTGAATTTGTCCAAAAAACAATATACTTTAATTATCACACACGACAGCGATACCACTCTTGCTGTTGTTACAGTTAAAAGGACGAAAAATTGCTTCTACAACGAAAACAAATGACAACTTGATGTAGAAAATTGATGTGGCGTTGAAAAGGTTTCTTTGAATGACATCAATATTTGCTGCATTGATTTGCCTTCAGCCGGCATGCTTCAGATAAAAGCGCCATCAAAAACAAAGACAATAACTTCATCATCAGAATCGCTGCTGTTTTTGTTGTTGTCGTCGACTTTAAAATTCTGTCGTCAGCTTCTACAAGTACATTACAAACATTACATGCGCATCACTTGGCGGAGCTCTTCCTTATTTTTTTACTCACTGAATGTGGAGAATGTTAAAAATGTTTTCCCTAGCTTGCGATAACCATTCAATTATAATCAAGCGAATCTCAAGCGGATTAGGAATGTATTGATCAGATATATCAGCAGAGTGCAGGGGAAAAGCGTACTCGAAAAACCGTTAATATTGTGTTTTTGGTGAGCAGAATCAGCAGAAACGCGGTATTGAAATGTTTTTAAGCTGTATATTGAAGCAACATCTGCAGTGACCCAATTTAAGACAAATATTTGTTATAGAATCCTTTACCAACGCATAGCTCGAAGATATTTCAAAGCCGTCTTTGCCTTTAAATTCATGACAGTCTTTTTGACAATGTTACTTCCCAACTGACGTAATGAATACAGAACTGACGTTATTTAAGTAAAACTCACTTTAATTTGTGTACATTGACGAAAATAGTGCATTTTTATGATACTAAATAATACTATTTTGACTTAAATATCAACTACACACGAAGCCTGAGTTTCTTAAAAAAATACTAAATCCGAAGCCTGTTTCAAGAAAATTTCTATTTACATTAATATTAAAATATATCTTCAAATAAATGGTGTATCAAATAAAGGGTGTATCAAATTACAATATTTTTCGAATTTCACATTCTAAGAGTTTTAAAAGCTGCAGAGGGTTGTTAAGATCCCTCAAAAAAATTTAAAGAAAAAAGATGTCTTCCTCTCTCGAAAGGACAAAGTTGTTTTTTGAGAAAAATTGTAAAAAATAACGATCTCAAAATGCTTGGAATTTTGTAAGGAAAACTTCATATGTCTTAAAGCAAATTTTATTTTATCGATCAAAAATAACAGTTAAAAATATGACTCCTATTTTTTCGATCAAAAGTAAAAGTCATATTTTAAATCCTATATCATCTGCTTGCAGTCGCTGTTCCAGTTGTTTTCGAAATAAATGAAAACAGCATGTGCAATGATAAGCAACTATGCGATGCAATGCAACGATATGAAGATCGATAACAATGTTTTTATCTCTGTGCAAAAATGTTACGATTATACAAGTAAAAAATAAAAAATGTAGTCTAATTATTGTTTTGAAAATCGAAACTATTAGAATAGTTAGTAAGAAATAGATCTGTCAAATTTTTTATCTCTATTTTTGATCGGAAAAATAAAAGTGAAGTGTTAAATTTTATTTTTGATCGAAAGATAAAAATCAAATTTAAACTTTTATTTTTGATCAGAAAAATTAAAATCAAATTTTTACTTATATTTTTGATTGAGAAAATAAAAGTCATATCTTAACTTTTATATTTGATAAAAAAAAATAAAATCAAATTTTAACTTATATTTTTGATAGAAAAAATAAAAGGTAAACTTTAACTTTTATGTTTGATCGAGATGAAATCAGTCAAAAATAGTGATTATTTGTTGACTTTTCTGAAAAAAATCAACCGTTACGGTCCCTGCTTTTTTACTTTTCACACAATACTTTTTATTAATTAAACTCGATGGATTTAAAATGTAGTTAAATGTTAAAAAAGGTTTTACACATTAAACTCAAATGTTGGTTTGCGTCTAAAAATGAATCATTTTGCTGGAAACTAATTTATGTATTTATATAATTTTAATAAATATGATGCATCTATATAAGATATGAATTGAATTTACGTTTCTTATTTCAAAAACACTAAATAAACTTTTGTTTGAACTAATGTGCATTCTTTTAGAACTTTCGTTGAGCAAGCGTGCCTATTTTTAAGCAGTTATATTCGTGAGCACTCGTGAGTCAAAAAATGATATCGTGGTCGTGAGTAAGCTAAAAAAATTTAATCGTGAGCGTTCGTTTTTAGAAGGAAACACACAGTGAGCGTGTGTGAGCGTGCGTGATCGTGAGTCAAAAATCACTCACGCGCCCATCTCTAATTTAGATACAGCAGTTTAAGGAGAGTTGTGTTTAACCCCTGTGTTGTTTCCTGCAAGCCACATAAGTCTTTAAAGACCATTTTATTGATCATTCTTTCGAATCTGAGCCCTCATAATAAGCTCTTATTTGTTATATAAAAGAGCCGTTTTTCCTTTTATAAGAGTACAAAATTATAATTTTTTGACTCTCAACAGTCGTTTATTCAGACTCCTATAAGACTCTCTTATGAATCCTTTATTGACATTTACGACTCATAACAGACTCTTAAAAGAGTCTAAAAAGTGCTCGATTTCCTTTGAAACTAGTCGCATTTAATAGGCATCAATATGAATTTTAAAAGTCTATTTTATGAATCCTATTTTTGGCCTTTATCTCTTCATAAAATAATCATGAAAGTGACGAAAATAAGCTTTTTTTCATTGAATTTGGCAACTCTTTATTACGATCAATAAGAATATCAAAAAACTCTTTGATTAAGCTTATTTAGAATTTTGAGGTTTCATAAAAGACTACTAAAAGTGACAAATTTACAGATATGTTTACTTCGAATCTGTTCACTTTTAACGTGTTTCAATAAAGCTTAAGTTTTCAATTGTTATGTTGGAATTTTTTTTCTAAAAAATTTCAGAAAAAGCAGATTAATCCTTGAGACTAACTGCTAGCCTTTTGTTGAAATATTAAGCTACTAGCAAATACCCGCTGCTCCAACTGCGATAAAAATATTAAATACCATGTAAAAATTTGAAATCTTAATATTAAATTATTTTTTTTATCTTCAAATGCAAAATATAAAAAAAATTTGTGTTTACTTAGTAATTAAAAAATGGTAAAAATATTAAAAAATTAGATACTTTATTTCATTTGAATTACCATCTTACAGTAATTGTTATGGTGACATAAAGTTGCTTGGCTTTTGCTGTATTTTGATTTTTTAATAAGTCCTGCATAACAGGATTATAAAAAATATTGGTAAAACATTTTTTAAATTTGTGATTCAAAAATGTAATTTTTTTAATTAGATTCTAAACATGAATATATTCTTCTTAAGTCTTGAAAAATTCCATTTTTATGACATGAAACTCCTGGCTATATCTCGAAAACTATAGATTTTCTCAGTACAACGCATTTTTTATGATAAGTCGTTAATTAATAAAAATAACGGTAAACGAAATATTTTTCGAAAATATTTTGTACAAATTTCAGTTACTATGACATCAAAATTATTGCGACAGATCTTGAAAACTGCAAATTTTATAATATTTAACACATTTTCTTGAGAATTAGGATGAGAAAAAACCTATTGAAATTTCAATTTTTTAATTTGCAAGCTAACATCCCTGCCATTTTCAAATCGATGTTCATCAAATTTCCTTTGTCTGAAAGCTCAATTAAGTGAATTTGGAGAAATGAGAACAGATTAACCCATTCAATAATGTTTTATATTGTTTTCACAAAACCTTTAAAATATTAAATTCCGATACCGATCACAAAAATCGAGTTTACATGCACTGCTTATGTAGACAAAGCTAGAAAATTACTTCTCTTGTAAAATTTTGTTTTTGTTGGTTACTCTTGTAACTCATGTATTAATGCTTGCAGCTATTTTTTGGCCGAAGTTGTATGTGTTGTTTTGGTTCTAGGCCTGCGATATAATAAATTATTAGAAAAATTTCTGTCTTCATTTTGAATTATTATATTTTTAAAATTATTTTGTTTTTTAACTTTCTCGAAAATCTTCAAGAGAATTGTATATTTTAAATAAATTACTGAGCAATTTTCGCATTGTTCACACTCTCTCGCCAACTTGGTGCATTTGCAACAGATTTAGTGCATTATGAAAATTTTGGCGCAAGAAACATGAGGTTTAGTGCCTAATGCATTTTTTGTGCTTTTTTTTACTTTAGTGCCTAATGCATTTTTTGTGCTTTTTTTTAGTTTCGGAGAGCATTTTTTAAAAAATAAAACAATTGACAATTAAGACTATGGCTAGGCTTATAATTTAATTAAGTGTTGAATAAATTTAAAAATCTAATATATATGGTGCACTTTTGAGGAAAAAGCGCTTTTTATCCTTTTTGGTGAATTTTAGAATTAAAATTTCGCAACACTCATGAACTTCTCGGTTACTTAAAAAAAGCTCTGCTATGTATTTTGTGAAGTGTAGACACAAACCCTTATTCGCAATTCAGCAGCTTTGTCAGCTCGTTGACAATTTTGAGTTTCTGTTCCTAAGCCTGGTTTTCACTAAGTCACTTTCAATGAATACAATCACTGATGTCATTAGGCTTTGGGACCATATGACGTTAAATACGTTTTCATTGAAACCCAAAAGCTAACATAAATTCGAATGTCAAAGACTGACGTTGAATTTATGTTTCAATTGATTGCCATACTGTTTTCACTTTCGATGTTATTTGTGAAATGTCATCGGTTTTTCAGTTGTGTTTTTTTCGTCCACAACAGCTGATGTTTTATATCTGATGTTTTATATTTGAGATTGATAGAAAATGTTTCTTTGTGGTGAAATTTATAAAATACTGTTAATTTTATTAGATTTATAGCAAAAGTGCACTAAAATAAAGATTATTACAGTGGCCAGTGTTGGTTCGAAATGAACCACAGCCACGTTCTTTCGCAAGATACGTCTTCAAGATTCGCGCCGCTGCAGTTGCTCCGCCAGCAGCCTGTCTACGTCTTGCTGCTCCCAACTGGACAGGCTGCTGACAAGGCGACTGCAAGTGCTTTCCCTCATCCTTATCATATTGGGGGTTGGAATTAGTTTTAAAGGTTTTCTAAGAGATGGCGTAACTATCAATAGATCGCATCGGGCACACCTGTGACTATATTCATTTCAAAGCACATTGTCTAAGCTTCATTTTTTAGTATGTGTCATTCCACTGAAGTGTTAACAACATATATTTTTTTCTCTGTGAACATGTCGACTTTCGTTCCAACAAAACGCAATTTGCGGGAAGGTTTACTTTTGTGCTTCCATTTGAAGAAAAAAGCGGTTGAAGCACAACGCACGCTTACTGAGGCTTACGGGGACTATGCTCCATCGATTTCTACTTGTGAGTACTGGTTCCGTCGGTTTAAAAGTGGTGATTTTGATACGGAAGACAAAGAGCGTCCGGGCCAGCCGAAAAAGTTTGAAGATGAGGAATTGGAGGCTTTGCTCGATGAAGACCCGTGTCAAACCCTTCAAGAATTGTCAGAATCATTGGGAGTCGACTTATCAACGGTCGGCAAACGCTTGAAGGCCATGGGAATGATTCAAAAGCAAGGAAATTGGGTGCCGTACCAGTTGAAGCCGAGAGACGTTGAACGGCGATTTTGCATGTGCGAACAACTGCTTCAACGGCATAAAAGGAAGAGTTTTTTGCATCGTATTGTCACTGGCGATGAAAAGTGGATCCATTACGATAATCCTAAGCGAAAAATATCGCGGGGACCACCCGGCCATGCATCAACATCGAGGGCCAAGCCGAATATTCATGGCGCCAAGCTTATGCTGTGTATTTGGTGGGATCAGAAGGGTGTCGTGTACTATGAGCTGCTAAAACCTAACGAAACCATCACTGGGGAACGCTACCAACAACAATTGATGCAATTGAGCCGAGCATTAAAGGTTAAACGGCCGGAATATGCCAAAAGACACGACAAAGTGGTTTTTCAACATGACAACGCACGGCCACATGTTGTAAGAACCGTCAAGGAAACGTTGGAGGCGCTGAATTGGGATGTGCTACCCCACCCGCCTTATAGCCCAGACATAACCCCTTCCGACTACCACCTATTCAGATCGATGACGCATGGCTTGGCTGAGCAGCGCTTCACTTCTTACGAGGATACCAAAAAATGGGTCGATTCGTGGATTGCCTCAAAAGACGAATCGTTCTTCCGCCGCGGAATCCATATGCTGCCAGAAAGATGGGAAAATGTTGTAGCTAACGATGGACAATACTTTGAATAATATACATTGTACCGTTGTTTCTAAATAAATGCTCAAAAAGCGAAAAAAACCTTTAAAATTAATTCCAACCCCCAATAAATTGGAAGCAACAAAAGTGGACAAACTCCTGACAAAGCGACCGCAACAACGCGAATCCCGAAAATCTGTCCTGCGACAAATCCCCTTGAAGCAAGACCGGGCACTGCAATGATACCTAATATTACTTTTTCGTAAGGGTGCAGGATTTTCTAATTTAATGAAGGCTACTCACTTGTTCAAAGAATGTTTTATTTTAACAATATTTTTGCAACAAAAATACTTTTTTGAAAAAAAAGTTCACAATATTAGATATTTTGAAATAATAACTAAGGCAGAAGAACTTTACACCGAAGAAATAAGGACAGATAACAATACTGTTTTATAACTGTAGGTTCTCTCGGATAGACATTCCTTGAAATTTTAGTAAACATTTTATTGTTTGACAATACAATTGATGGCTTAAGAATTATTTTATCATTTCCAATACGTAAAAAAGATATAGGCCGACTAACGGTAAAAAACCTTCTTTCACATTTTTGCCTATATCTCCAAAAATTGACCTGAAACGGGTTACAGACATTCATCTTCTCTGGTTCAAAAGTTGACACTTATTTGTAAGCCTATGTTATTGTTAAAAATTTGTGTGTTTTTCATTTAAGGATCCTTGAGCAATTTTACAGCTCTAGATAATTTTTGACGGTGTTTTATAAAAGTGGTGGTATTTTCCATTTAAAAAGGTGGCAGCATTAGTACCGTACACAATACATGTTGCTGTCTCTCTTTTGCGTATCTTGTTGACTTGTTTTTATTTTTCTCAAAAACAGATTGAAAAAAGAGCTTTTGTTTCGCAGCGAAATAGAAAAAATTTTTCAACACAACAGATTTTTCAATTTTGTTAGCTTTGCGCACATCTTGTTAAGCGTGGCACGCAACCTTTATATTGCTCAAATAGAGCTTAAAAAGGGAGCATAAGCACATTTATATAGCTTAACTTTCAAATGGATGCCATAGCTACCTAATATAAAAAAATTATAGAAATAGAGCCCACATTTCTCTAGCTCTGAGGTGACTAATATAGGTGAGTCTCCTTTTATATAATAGTATAGATACGCATATATAACAATAACCCTTTATAAGCATGGTTACCGAACTTAATAATATATTTAAAATTTTAAGTGAATAAACAGTATTTAAAAAAATTATTTTTTTTTTTTCTTCAAATTTCTACTCTGAAATTGTTCCTAATTGGGATGATTTTATGGGCTCGTTTTTGGAAATTCAGAAAAAAATACATTTTGGGCTTTTCACGAAATATTCTTAAATGTAAGTTTTTCAGAGCCCTTAACTGAAGTACTCTAAAAATAATCCAAAATATGTTCTTTTCAGGAGTGTAAAAACTCACAAATAGGAGGGAACTCATAAAATCCTCTTCAATAAGGCTCTTTTCAGAGTCCGAATTATGACCGTTCCAAACTTTGTTTAAGGGGTTATATCTGTGTTTGCCTTTATATATATGTGTGTGTGTTTGTACGTTTGTGAGTAGTAGTTTAAATATAGAATTTAAAAACTGGGATACAACATTCATGGCATTTGTAAAAAGCTTATGCATGATGTAAGCATATGGGTTTTTTTAATTGGCCCAGAGGTATCTCGTTTTTTATTGGACTTTTTTTTCGGCAGATAAAGCAGCATTGCTGCTCTGAAGTTGGTCCCAATATTTTTAGGCTTGGTGATGAATATGCAGATGATAGTGATGATGGTCTACTGGTCTGTGCACGCTAGGTGAATGCCTTTAAACCGTTCCAACCCACTCCCACTTTTTTCTAAAAATATGTGATATATAGCTTTCGATCGTGAACACATCAGTTAAGGATATCAATTAATATCAGATTTCTGGAATCAAAATTTCACCCTTTTTTTAATTTCAGGTTTGAATGCGCAGACTATACAACAACATAAGGGCTTAAAGCTTTTGTTATATACAATAATATCATTCAACCAGAAAAAATAGTAACATTATAAGAAAAATTATTTTTGTTTTCAACGTAAAAGAAATGTTTGTAAATTATTAAAAAAAACAAATTACAAATGATATAAATTATTTCAAATTGTATTAAATTAAAGAGTGTGACTTGATCTAAATATTATTAATAATTTAGTTTTACAAGTCACAAGAATAAATCTGTAAATATATCGTTTCGGCTGCATTCAACCAGAATTTTTTGTATTAACAATTAAAACTTTGTTGTCATCAAAGAATGATTTTAGTAAACAAAATATTCGTACATTCTACTAATATTGGTACAATATGCAAAGTGTTTTTATTGTGATATCTTTATTTCTTTGTGATATCTAATACCTGATGTAGTATCTACGAATATATTTGTTTTTTATACTAATGATATTGGTAAACAAAAATAAATCAATTCGTATTAGTGCATTGTACGAATAATTGTGTACATATAAATAATAATATTCGTAAATATCTCGTACGAATAAATTCGTAATTTCTTTCATTACATTCGTAGTATTTACTAATGCTTTCGTACTATGTACGAATGAAAAATAATATGAGTAGAAACAATTCATTCGAAGGTTGACCGTACGAATTATAAGTAGAATGTAGGTAGAGTGCGTGGCCCGTAAAGTACAGAGCCGAGGTTCAAACCTCAGCTCAGACAGAATTTTTTTTAGCTGGTTTGTCGAACAACAGCAGAATATATGGAACTGTATAATTATAAAGTAGCTGTAGGCTACTGGTAGAGTGATTGATTGGGCCGTAATCTTAAGAGCCGAGGTTCAAACTCCAGCTCAGGCAGAATGTTTTTTTTTTGTTCCTTGGATTGTCGAACAACTAAAGAATATAAGGAACTATATCATTGTAAATTGGATGTAGCCTATTGGTTGAGTGCGTGGCCCGTAAGCTGAAGAGCCGAGGTTCAAACCCCAGCTCAGCCAGAATATTTTTTTTTCGTTATAAGATATTATGATGATTCGTAAATGTAAAAAATGTATTCGTACAATATACATTTGTTTTTTTTCGAATACGAATAAAATATTCGTAATAATATTAATACGTATGTACTAATATGTATGTCGATTCTACGAATCCTATTCGTGGCTGAAAACTACGAATAAAATTCGTAGAATGGACGCAGTTTTTAGTAATATTTAAACACAAATATTTTTGAGTGTGCTGCATTAACACAAAATGTTTTGTTTTATCAATTAATACGTTGTTGGCGTGAGGCGCAAAACGGTCGCACCCAGTAGATTGGTTTGCATACATTTATTGCTGACTTCCTTTAATATATTTTTCTCTGATAACCTTCAGAAATACTTGCTTAGCAGAAGTTTTAGAAAGCTTGTAGAAGAAGCACCAACTATATCGAAAGATATCAAAAGCAAGCCATAGCAATCAAACAATTGTTTCTAGTAGATTTTTTTTTTCGTATAGTTTGTTAAGAATGATAGAAAAATTTGAATTTTTTACATTTTATCTTAGTCTCCTTCCTTTTTTTATGTGTTTTTCTTTCAATGGTCTTTAATTCAAGTTCTCTATTTATACCAACAATATAATTCAAGCAGCAGCTTATGAAATATTAAAAAATATGAAGCAGCCAGCATTCAAGCAACAATGATTACAGCAACATAAAAAACAATGCCAGCAACCACAGCAATGACAATAACAGCAGCAGCTACATAGCGGAGCGAATTCCTTTTGGATTTTTAACAAAAGGTCTTCATTTCCTTCGAAACCATGCTCGTCCAGAGTGAAATACAGTGACACTGTGGAGGGTTAAAAAAGGTTGAAAAAAAGAGAAACAACTAAGCCATTCTCATCATTTTCATTCATTGTAAATCTACTTGTGTGAGAATCATGCAACCTATGAAGGCTTAAAGCGTTGAAAGCATAGCATGTAGTAAAGTGCTATTTCTTTGAGTATTGCTTTTGCTTGTGCAAAAGTATTGTTAGCGAATTTACTGTTACACAATATTTTTTGCCCATACACAAGCAAACCAAAGATATATCCCACACACAAACAAACAAACAATGAGATGTTTTCAAATGATGATATTCCGGCATTTTGTAAGCGTTGCACTTTAATATAGCGCAGCAACCTGATGTTGTGAAGTCAGCATTTATTGGCAGGATGCGGTCTTTGTGCGCTACTCCGAGAGCTGTGTCGGAGAGATTGCAATGCAATTTGTGCAAAGTTGATGGTTTCTTTTTTTTTTGTTTCTGGCTCTATGCTGGTTCGAATCATGATATTTGCTGCAATATGCTGGCTGTTAGTAATTAAGATATTTATGGCTACGTGTTGTATGGGAGGGCGGAGTGAATTTGGCAAGCAAAAGCAGCTTAACGTTACACTGTAGGTTGAAGTAGGTGTTTTTTTTCTACACTATACCCTACAACATTGCTACTTGGTACTTGTAAAATCAAACGCAACACCAAGACTTGGTAAGGAATCACTTGTACTATGACTTGTACTATCACTTGTACTATACTAAGCAACCATTTTTCTTATTGAGAACTTGTCTTATTCACGCTTTACGTACAGCTGCGAACGAAACAATAGCAGTACTCTTATATTCAGACATGTTAGGATAAATAATACAAGTCTACAAATTTCGTAAACGGTAAACCCATTATCATTCCTATATGTACTTGCAACGCTGGTTTCAAATTAATACGCCCTATCTCGTCTTAGAGAGATCAGTGTCTACAACAACGTGCGCCTCTACCTGGCTTACATGTATAAGGCACCTGTCTCTACTTGTATAGAAGGCAAAACCAAGACAAACCTCAAAGTCTTGATTCAGCAAGAAGGCTTACCTACCGATGTCAATGAATTACGCCATTTGTTCACCAGTTTCCACGTGCAACTTGGCTTGACAAGTCAACAAGTCAAAGAAGACCTTGACACATATGGTGCTCATGTAAGGTCAAAACATATCTCTTATCTTCAAAAGACCCGTAAAGAGCAACAACAATATTATTCCTAACCAGCGTAGTGAACATAATCAAAACCCTAATCGCAGCCCAATTAGTGATTCCCCGTCAACGACTGCTCTTCGCATATTTTACCACAATTGTGGCGGTATGCGAGGAAAACTTAATAAACTCTCTGTTGACGCGAAATCTTGCCTCTTCCAAGTACTAGTTTTCACCGAAACATGGTTAAACGATACTTTCAAAAACGAAGAGATTCTTGACAGCAATTGGACAGTTTATCGAAATGATCGGGACTTTGGCCACACAGGTCTCTCCCGCGGAGGTGGTGTTATGATTGCGTTTCATAACCCTTTAGTAAGCGAGCTTGTTGCAACAACCTCTCACACACTCTTTGAACACCGTATCATCAAAGTTCGCTCAGGGACCAATATTTTTATTTACATTGTTGTCTTCTACATTCCCCCCTGTTCTATCGAAACAACATACAACGATTTATGTGAAACAGTCCAATCGTTAACCGCCACCTTAAATGAGGAAGATAAAGTTATAATTTTTGGAGACTTCAATCGTCCAAATATCTCATTTATCGTCGATGAAAATGACAATTGTCTTCTTCCGGTTAACCTTTCAAGCTCGATAGACTTTAATTTACTTAGTAACTTTTATAGCAATGACCTACAACAAGTTAATCCAACCCCAAATCGGAACGGCAACTGGTTGGATTTAGTCTTTGCTAATTCGTATGATGAAATAAAGATTACTGCAACTACTCAGGCTGAACACTTATTTTCTGATACACTCCACCACACTGCTTTAACTGTAGAATTTCCTAGTAACAACATGTCTTTTACCACCTCATTTAATAACACAATTGTGTTCGACTTTCTTAATGCCGATTATGACAGTATAAAAATTGATTTGAATGCCTATAACTGGAACGATCTATTAAATTTGGAAATAGATAGTGCTATTTCACTTTTCTACCAACGCCTTTTCACAAGTATTGAAAAATTTGTGCCTAAGATAAAGAAAAAAAATAAACTTTCAGAACCGTGGCTTGACCAAAGTCTCAGACATATAAGAAACCAAAGAAACAAGCTATACAAATTCATTAAGAAAGGCGTAAATGTAAGCGATGAAATCAAAATGAGATACGAAGAGCTCTACAATGAGTTCTCTATAAAATCAAATGATGCTTATAGAACTTATACCAACCTTATTGGAGAAAAAATTCTTAGAGATCCTAAAAAATTTTTTGATTTCGTTAATGTCAAACGTAAATCAGCTGGATACCCCTCATCTATGTTTAAAGGCAATACAATTTCTTCCAACCTCCAAGAGATCTGTAATCTTTTTGCAAATCACTTTAGAGAAGTTTTCTGTGCTCCCACAACCCAGACTCTCTATTCCTCCCCCTCTCCTAATGCGACAGACATTATAAACAATATCAGTCTGACGCTGGATGAAATTGTTAATGCTATCATGGAACTTGATTCAAACAAAGGACCTGGACCAGACCTCATACCACCAAGTTTGTTAGTTCAATGTATAAACAATCTTGCCATTCCCTTATTTATACTTTTCAACAAATCCTTATCCTTAGGTGTTTTTCCATCCTACTGGAAAATCTCCCATTTGACATCTATATATAAAAGTGGCGATAAAAGGTCTGTTGAAAATTACAGAGGCATTGCCATCTTGTCAGCTATACCAAAATTATTTGAAAAGATAATATGTGATAAGCTGACGAGTCTCATTAATCCCCGCTTAAACGAGCAGCAACATGGGTTTCGGAAAGGCCGATCGACCACCACTAACCTAATGATCATGGTCTCCGATGTGTTAAATCAAATGGAAAAAGGACGCCAAGTAGATGCAGTTTACACAGACTTCAGTAAAGCATTTGACCGTGTCGACCATAATATCTTAATTTTGAAGTTAGGTAAATTTGGCATTTCCGGTTTATTACTCAATTGGATCAAATCCTATCTCTGCGAACGATCCCAGATTGTTAAATTTCAAGGCATTTTTTCAAATGATATACCTGTCACCTCTGGTGTACCACAAGGTAGTCATCTTGGCCCAATACTTTTCAACATTTTCATTTCAGATTTATCTATTACTCTTTGTGACATTCCCCATCTTATGTACGCAGATGACCTTAAAATATATAAGATCATTAAATCAGAAGTTGATGTAACTTTCCTACAATCGAAACTGCTGTCCCTTGAGCAATGGTGTAATCAAAACAAATTTCACTTAAATGTTAAGAAATGTTGTGTGATAAGTTTTTCCCGTAAGAACTTGATACCAGAATGCAGTTACCTCCTTAATAATATTGTTCTGAGCAGAACCAACCATATTGTAGACCTTGGAGTTGTCCTAGATAATAAGCTGAGATTTAATCTACATTTTGATAAAGTCTTATCGAGGGCAAATAAACAGCTGGGATTTATAAAAAGACGTGCTAAAGAATTCCAAAATGTGTGGGTAACCAAAACGTTATACTGTACCTTAGTGCGACCACTTCTTGAATATGCTTGCATCATTTGGAATCCAGCCTTTGAATCTCATAGCGACAAAATTGAATCCATTCAAAAACAATTCCTGCTTTTTGCGTTAAGAGATATCTTTGACCCCCGTGACTATAACAACTTGCCACCGTATGAACAAAGACTCAGGCTCCTCTCTCTGATGCCTCTATCATCAAGAAGAACTTTACTGAGTTCATGTTTCACATTTGATGCTATTAACGGAGCTATTGATAGCGAATATATCTCCAGCAAAATTACACTAAATGACCCAATTAGACGTACTAGGCATACGCGGCTCCTAAATGAATATATTCACCACACTATTTACGCAAATAATGAATCCATTAGTAGGTGCTGTAGAATTTTTAATAATATTAGCGAGCACTATTCACCATCCATACCAAAATCCACATTTAAGCGAACCCTCTCAAAGTCTCTCTTTGACTCGGAATAATTTTCAAGCACTGCTCCCTACAGAGTTATGCTTCTTGGTCTAGTCCCCCTCCGTCATGCCCTAAAAGTAGTATTTAAGATATATTAGCGTAGTTTAAGTATTATTTTGAAATTAATTTAAATAACATGTAAGTAAAAAAAAAAAAAAAAAAAAAAATAAAAAAAATGTATATAGAATTAGTAAATTGCCTTGCTTGGTGAAATAAATAAATAAATAAATAAATCTGTACTCAGTTTCCTCCTATATTGTAAAATTTCCAAGATACAGAGTGTTTTACGTTTTTGGCACGTGTTTAGTATTATTGATCTAGAATATAAACTATTCACCATAAAGTAAAGAATAATATTTTGTATTTTAGAAAAAATATTAACTTTTCAATCAATATATCGTGTCATTTTCGACACGCGGAGCAAAAATTTTGAGATTATCCAAAGAAATATTAACAAATTTTATATCGATTGTTTTAGCGGAGCTGTTGCAGTCCAAATTATAAATGTCTGTTTTTCATGTAAAAATACACTTAATAAAGAGTTTTTTCTAAATTCTAATTTTTACAGACGAATACAGCTCCGCTAAAACAAAAGATACAAAATGTGTAAAGATATACGATACTGGTTGATATATTGATATTTTTTCTAATATAAAAAATACTCAGGGTTCTCATCTAAGCATGTAACTGACCCGTAAACATTGTAAACCTTGTGAGCTTACATGCGCGTAAGCTATCTGTCAAAATTTGTATGGGCGTAAGTTTACATCATTTCCGAGCCTATTTTGTAGTGTAAACTAGCAAGTAAATCTACGTGTGTGAATGAGGGTTGCCTTTGGTGCTAATCATTACATATTTAAAGTAGTTGGAGTAAATATAAACACGTTTTATTTACTTTTTTATGCTAATGAAGGTTTTAAAAGGTTTAAAATTTAAAAAAAGTCATAATGTTGTCGTAGCCGCCGCCGCCATTTTGTCGACATTTACGCTATTTACACTTTATCGCTCATCAAAAGTTTAAATGCTATACATGCTTACATGTTTACATGCTTAGATGAGAACCCTTACTATTTTTTTATTTTGTGGTAAGTATTTTAGATTTTAGATCAATAATACTAAACACATGCCAAAAACGTAAAACACCCCGTATCTTGAAAATTTTACAATATAGGAATAAACTGAGTACAGATTTGAAACCAGCGTTGCAAGTACATATAGGAATGATAATGGGCTTACCGGATACGAAATTTGTAGACTAGTCTTATTTATCCAAACATGTCTGAATATAAGCGTACTGCTATTATTTCGTTCGCAACTGCATATATCTCTCCATATTTTTTCTTCTTTTTTCTTCCTTAAACTGTTTTATAGCTTTTTTTTTCAATTTAATCATAGGTGTAAGTCTCATCTGGACTTAAACACTTTTCCCTTTTCGATTTCAGCACTTCGCAAACAGAAGCAGGTAGAGCTGAGAGAGAAAAGCAAAATGAAATGTACGAACAGATAATTGTCCGTCTGATGAGACCTGGTCATATCCATTTGTCATGTGCGCTAGTTCTAAAAAATACAGTCTCTTTTAAGAATTACAATTGAACTTAAAGCCAAATAACTTTAAAAAGCAACTAATTTATGTTACAATGCAATTAAACAGTAAAAAACAATCCCATAATTTGTCATGAAACACTGGGGCGAGACTAACAAAAAAAAAAAAAACAAGTTTGTTATCTTGTTTACACACTGAAACATCTTCTTTCCAAAACTTTTTTGTCGTCTCTGATTTTATACCAGGAAATTGCAGGAATCTAGATTGAATCGTGATAAAGAAGTAAACAATGAACAAATCAATAAATCCTTGCAGAATAAATGCAGTGACTTTTTCAAACTATTTCTTTTTGCAAAATAGTAGAAAAAAACATTGGTTTGAAAGCCAAAAAATAAAAAATATAGTATTTTTTCTTATATTAAACAGAAGCTGTGCGTTTAACCCATTGAGCGCCACTGTACTCATTTGAGTACAGAAAATAATTTTCAACTTTTAAAGTTTTCTTTGTTGTTAAGCATAAGTGAATTTTTTTGTTAATTGCCAATTGTTAAGCGGGTCAATTCCATTTGTTTCTCATCTTTTTTTAAAATATGTTTTCTTTAAAAAAAAAAATTAGCTTTTCCAGACGAAGTAATGTTCCTATAATTCCAAGATATACTTCATTAATCTCCTCGCACTTGTTTTTCATTAACACCATCAGCCTGTGGAATGCACTGCCACGTGGACTGAGAGAGGTCTCAGGGAGAGGTGCTTTTAGGCAAGCTATTCTTTCTTATTTTTCATCCAACTAAGTTTTTTCATTCTTTCTTTTTCTGTCCAAACATCGAAAAATTAGTTTTAAAATCACAATCTCTTATTAAATATTCTATTTTTAATTTAATGAACTGTTATTTGCTATTTAAAAATTGATATTAAATATATATTGTATCTTTAGTTAAGTAAAATCACTAAACAGTTGTTATTATACTTATATTATATTGAATGTATTAATGTTGAGCTATAAAAGAACTTACTTCTTACTGCACTAATGCTTTTGTTAAAATAATAAATAAAAAAATAAAAAAAATAAAAAAAATAAAAAAACATTTTTTTTGCTATTTTAGTTTGTTTTCTATTGTAAAATTAACATTTTTTGGCTTTTCACTTTTACTTTTCATTTGGCTGTTAATGGGTTAAACTGGTCGAAGTGAATGAACTGCAGAAGCCACAGAAGACTACTGAAGAGTTGATGTAGCGATCAACGAAACTGCTGTCTAGTCTGCTTGGTGGTTTTTTTGTGAAGAACTTATCATTATTGCAACATGTTGTTCCATAAACTTATTTGTCATTAAGCTCAAATATAATTCTAAAAAAATGAAATTTTTTGGAATTATAAAATGAATTAATAATTAGGAACTGCCAGCATTTTTAAACATGAAAAAACTATTTGGCATTATCCAAACATTTTACTGGTTTTATCAACAACCATTAAATTTTCTTCAAAGGCTAGAAGCTTTCGTTTGTTATTGAATAAACATCTAAATAAATTAATGCTCACCACCCGTTGAGTTTAGTTTTTGAAATTTTCAGCAAAAATTTTTTTTTTATATTAGGCGTAAAACTCTAAAGTTTAAAAAAAAATCCAAAGGATTTGGGTGTGACGAGGCGCATGATCATAAACGATAAAGGGTCTGTAAGTAAAAAATAAAATAAAAAAAGTATAGCAGTGAGGGGACGCCGACCGAGCGAAAACCTATACATAAAATATTAGTATTCCCTAGAAGACTTTGTCCTGCGACGGACCACTTTACTGCTTTATAAAAATTTTTCATGCTTATCGGAAAAACTTTTTATATTTTCACTCCTTCAGACTTTGATTATATCTTTCAAAATATTTTTTATTCAGATAGCATTTTTATTTTATAATTACACCAAACTATATTATTAGATTTATATTGAATATTGCTGATATAAAAATAAGATACAGTTAGTACTATTGAATGAAAAATAATCCTCATAAAATAAAAGAAATTTGCTCTTTTTTATGTATTTTATTTTGTTTGTCTTGAAGTCTCATTTAATACCTGCATTTGAGATCTTGCTACTAGGAAAACAGAAAAGATAGCAAGCAAAGTGCAGTTTATTTTCTGCCCCCGATTCGGTTTATCCGTACATCTGGTTTATCATTAATGCACATTATTTTCATCTTTTATCACTTCATTACCTTTTAAATTATGGGTTTTAATATAAAAAACAAAGTAAAACATAAACAAAAATATAAATTAAACTTATTGAAATAATTAATATACACTTAAAATACATAATAATACACACATACATAAAATTTGTATTTACATACATTTCATTGAATTTCATTTAAATTATTTTCACTGTTTGCGTCATTAATAATTGCATTATATTTTTAAAAAAGATACTATATGCTTATGTTAGCTGAAATAAGAAACAAAAAATTTTGGACGATGCAGTCCCACTCATGATAAAATGATTATTATGTAGCCTTTACTTATTTATTCACGAGTTGCAATTTCAAACAAAAGAAAACAATAAAAAGTGCGTGTGTCACACACATTGGCAGCTTTCAGCGGAGTTAATAGTTGGCAACTGTTTTTTTTTAAATTTGTGTGAGAAACCTTTGCAGTTAAATGATCCATTCACTGCAGATGACTCCTCTGAATGCGGCCAATGTGTGTTACACACGTTCTCTATTTAATTTTCTTTCGCTTGACATTCGATGGTCGAAACACGAAATGTCACTCCTACCTATTACTTATTATACCATGGTCCCAACCAGAGCGAAATTTATAAAACTACAAATGTTTTTATGTTGGTCATGAAACTCCAATACACGCTATTCAATATTGGTTACCAGGCGCTCAGCAAATGCAGCAAGCATGGCAAAATTAAACAAGGTAGTGTTAGGGCGGAGAGCCGATGACCGAAACTGTCAAAAAGAAGTTGACATTTCATACAAAATCTGCAACCAATGAGAATGCAATATGAAAGCAAGAATTGGCAAATATATCAAAATGGATGAGTTTGACAGTTATGGTCACTTAGAAAGATAACACATTCAGCCCTAACACTACCTTGTCTAATTCAACCATGGCAGCAAGTCACCATCAATAAGTTTATCTACTAACAAATCGTTCCTTCACAAAAAAGGACTGTTGAAAGTAAAAGCTTTACAGTGGCTGCGGATTTTTGAGAAATTTTTGTTATAAGCTTTCATCGCGTATGATATATCATAGGTTGTCATAAATGGGTCAAAAATAGCTTTTTCCCATCACATAGTCATATTTTTATTTGCTCCCTCCCTAAATTTCTCCTCAACAATTAACAAGCTGTGTTTGTATCTTAATGCTTCAGTTCATATTCCAATAAATATATCTTCATGTTGTTGTGTGTATCTGTTTTTGCATTAAAATCCTTAACAGTAAGCAGCAGCAGAAGGAAACAATTAATTATGAAACAGCATTTTTTGCTTGTTCTTACATGTATTGTGTTTGAACTTTTACCACCCATTGTTCTTGTGTCTATCTGTGTTTCTATCTGTCTGTCTGTATGTCTGGTTGTGAGCTTGTACATGTTTATTTGTTTGTTTTGAACACATACACACACTGTGCTTACAGTGCAAAGCAAAACAAGCTCATTTATAATAATTTGTTGTTCATCAATCATATTTGAATAGATTAGAAAATATGAAAAATGTGGCAACATTCATACACAGGAACGCATGTTTAATAATTGTGTATTTATATCAATGTTTTTAAAAACTCATTGCTGTTTGAAAACTTTCAAAATGCTTTCATTGCACAAAACTGCACTGCTTCTTTGAACATATTTCTTCCTTATTTATGTCCAAAGCTGACGTTGCAACATTTTGCAATAAGAAAACTTTTGTTCAGATAACTTGCAGCGTTAATCTCTAGGTGTGAACTTGTGATATAATTTGGTGGTTTCAATTGAACTAGGAATGATCAATTTGAAAAATTTTCATTTGTTATATGATATTAAAAACATATTTAATAATTTCATTTTTATTTCCTAACTAAGCATAGTACTCTGTTCTCAGTTTCATGTGAAATTTCACTCAAATCTCTATGCAAAATATGACAACTGCGAAACAAGCGTGGAAATTTTCACAACATTTTCGTCAGAGCAGTACTCTGTTCCGCAGCGTGAAATTATCGCAACATGTTTCTGAGCAACATTTTTTCACGACAATTTAATTGTACTGCCTATTTATTTTGAAAAGAGAGATATCATATGAAATCTCCCAACATATTCTCAGAATCTCTCTGAGAAATGTTGCCATAGGAATTCCCCGCAACAAACTTGAAGTCAGAAATTTCATGCAACAAGTAAATAGATGTTGCCTGCGAAATTTCACGCAAGCGAACAGAGTTCTAGGCTTTAGAATGAAAAAATATTTTCTTAGAAACAAAAAAAAAAACAAATATATATTCATGTTTTTCTCTATAATGTCGATTACCAGTGGTAAATTAACTCACGAAGTAAATATATATTTCTTAAATGCAATGTTTCTGCGAGACTTCTAAAGCCTGCTTACAATTCTCTATAATTTTTTTGCACACAGTAAGCGATGATGGGAGTAGGTATGCTGCTTATGACGCACAAGACACTCATAACAAAAAAAATGTTACGAAAATTCTGTTTACGCCAAACAAAAAAAATGAAGACGAAAGGGAACACATCAAAATTGCACAAACGAAAAAAAGCAAAGGATTGTCAAAATTGTTTTTGTCAATAAATTGGCATAACTGAGCTGAGCTTGGATTTGAGCGCGCTCTGTATGAAAGATTGTTTACAGTGCTTGATGTTGTCAGTTCATCTCAAGTGTGTTTAGAGATTTTTGCAATGGATAAAAATATCAAACAAAGAACCTGTCTTAAATTTTGCACTTTAAATGGAGTTTATTGTATCGAAATGCTCAACATGTAACAAAAGGTTTAAGATAAATGGCTTTATCAAGTGGTACAGTGCATTGAATAGCAGTCGAGATGATTTGTCTCGCTCAGGTCGGCCATCAACTTTTTCAACTATCATCGTTAACATCGTTAAAGAGATGGAAATTTTGACAGAAAATAATCATTTAAGTTTGAGAGACATTAACAGAATAATAAAATAAAACAGATACGTCGCTGGACACACGAGAGAAACGGATCTTTTTCGCAATTTCATAAGTTTGATAATTTAATGGTTTTTTTAATAAAAAAATTTTTCAATTAAAAAATTTTAAGTACCATAATGTTAACTTAAAACAATAATATTCCCAGTAAATTTTATTACCTTACATTATTATTTCACATTAATTTTGAATTATTTTTGTAAATGTTAATGAAATTATTGGTTTTTAAATATCTAAAATATCAAACGTATATTACACAGTATCTCCACTTACAATATTTGATTGCATGGGAACTGTCAAGTTGAATAATATTACATATATCTCAAAAGAAGAGTAAGAAATTGTTCACATCACTTGAAATATTTTTTGAGATATATGTCATGAGATGCGCTGCCACTTTTCAGTAAAATATGTAAGTGTGTCCATTTTTAAGAACTTGTCAATCAAAAAATATAGCAAAAACATTAAAAGAGTGAAAATACATAAAATGTAATGGCGAATAGAAGAAATTATTAATTTAATAAACTTTTACAAACAATTCCAAAATGAAATTTCATAAGATAAAGTGCCCACCTTAATAGTATAGCATTAAAACTGGATATCATAAAATTCAATTTGACAGTTCGCATGCAATCAAATATTGTAATTGGAGACAGTGTGTTATATAGATGTAGAGTCATCGATTTTTTCTAGCAAATACTACATCAATAGTTGTCCTAATCGTGTTGTGCAAATATTTGGATCGCTTATCATTCAAAAATTTTATTTATCAAAACAGCATTGTTTAAGGCCTAGAATTTTTATGAAATTGATTTTTTTTTTTATATTTCAAAAGTAAAGCCTTTCTGACGTTATTTTCACTTCTACAGCCGTTTTAGCAGGTGTCGAGCCACAGTGTTTTGTCTACATTAATTTTCTTTATACTCATTTATCTCAAAACTACTTTTTTCGGCATGGTGTTGTAGTAAAAATAAAAACTATTCAGCCGAATCTTTTGAAATTTAAATATGCTATTCATAACTTCAGTGGCTATCGTTGTAACTAGAATCACGGTTTATTTTTTAAAAACATCGTATTTTACACTTAATAACCGGTAGAAAACAAGCTTTTTTTAGAACTTAATTTTCAAAAGCGCGTCATTCTGTCAATTTTTAATATGTTTTTTCTAGTGCCAGCCAGCTATAGCTGCACTCATAGTGATTAATAATATTCTTGGTTTTTCTTTTTCAGATAAATAGAAAAGTCAAAATCTGCAAAACTGCCCATGTCCCTTTTCCTTGAGATAGTCTCATTGAGCGCCATTTTGAACAAGATCAACAATTTTTTAAATTAAAAAATTTTTTTGTTTTTGACGAATAGTGTAACAATGTACCTTAAAAGTCTAAATAGCGTTGTTCAATATTTTTACTTTTTAAAAAAATCCTAAATGTACCTTAAATTTTGGAGCCTTGTCTTAAGTGACTATGAACATTTATGTCTGAATTCGTTATAAAAATCTACACAATTGGCATCTTGTGATAATTTTCAACCCGTTCAATGCTTTTGATCGATTATTGTGATCTGCTGCATCATAGCTTTACGCATTCACAATAAAATTAGTAAGATAGCTAATGCACAATCCTTTTAATGCCAAAGAGGTAAAATATAAGGAAGTGGTGTAATAGCAGAAAAGTGTGGTATTTTCTATATTGGTGTTGGTTCACACAAATACAGAAACAATCACAAAGGGCCGTATTCGGTAGTATCGTAAAAGAAGGCCCAAACTGTTAAAGTTTGTTCTAATGCATTAAAATTTTAGAAACATTTCAAGAATAGCAACAACTCTAATTATTTAAAAAATTTTTGATCGCTCGCAATTGGCTTAGAAGTTATAGGCATCCAACCTTAGAAAAAATGGACTAAAAATTTAGCTGATTTTTTAAGTTATCCAACAAAACTAAACTTTATGGGTATCAAAAGAGAGATAATACAAGTATCTATTCAACAAGATATCAAACATAAAAATACATGCATTTAAGATACAACCCTTTTTTACTTAAAATCGCGAGGTTTTTCCAAATTTAATAAAAAAAATAAAGGTATCAAAAGGAGGCCTTCGGATGCTGCTTAGGGTTTACAAACCTCAGTAAGTACCACACAGGCTTCTCTGTCTAAAGCAGTTCTGAATGTAGTTATCTTTTTAATAACTCTCTTTTTAATGTATTGCTTTCGTAAAAGAGAAACCACTAGTCTTTCAGACAAATTCTAATTATAAAAAATTATATGTTAATGAATTCTTATGGAATTCTAAATTTGACACATCGTTGAATAGATACGCACATTACCTTTGTTTTAATACCCATAAAACTTAGTTTTGTTGAAAAACTAGAAAAACTGCAAGATTTTTAGTTAATTTTTTTATATTTGAAGGCCTATAAATTCTAAACTTAAACTTTAATTACAAATTAAATTAGGTTAATTTTTTAAAATCCTTATTTTTTGGGTGTTTCTGCCTAGTTGTTGTGTAAAAATCAGAAAAATTTAACAAACAGGTACTAAATCTGATTCACTATGCTGAAAACAAGAGCGCCCCAAACATGTATTCAACTGCGAAAAATGACTGCGCCCCTGAAGCAGTGTTTGTGTTTTGACAGATGTGGTTTGATCAAACTGGCGGAAAATGGACGGGGTCTAAATTGCATTTTTAAACCATATTTAATAAGAAATATATACATTTCTAACACAAATAAGTTAAAAAAATATCGTTAGAAACTAAATAAAGCACTTTTGTTAAAAGAATTTAAATCGTATGGACATATTTACCCGTGGAACGAATGCGCATTGTTTTTAAGTTTTCTGGAACTTTTACAATTCTTAACCGCACAACTCATATTGCATTTGTTTTAGTGGTTTTTTTCTTTAATTTTGTTGCTTTTTAAGCAGTGAAAAATGCTTAAAATTGAATTATTTTCAACTATTTTGCTGAGGAGTCTTCCAATCAGATGCCAGGGTTGTCAAAAATGTCAAAAAACACACTCTTTCTCACTCGCACAATTTACGAATGGTGCGACAGTTCACGTACAGTGTATGTGTAAGCAACACCATTTCCTTATATTTTACTTCTTTGTTTAATGCATTCTTGCAAGGTTGCCAGTAATGTGGGAAATATCCCATTCGTGGTAATTTTTAATTGGTCTTGGGAATTTTTGTTTTTTTTTAGGAATTCCCATGGTATTTTGTAATACAGAGTGGAATTTTTTAATTGTCGTGAGAATTCAGCGTAGTATTTTTAAATTGCATTGAATTCGGGAATTTATTTCTTAAAAATTATTTTCCTCTTTTATTAAGCAAAAATTTAATATTCGATGAACGAAGTATATAAGCAATAAGTTTACGCTGCACATTTTCTCAAAGTAACCCTTAATAAAATCCATTAATTGCATATTTGTTTTAAGAACAAGTTGCCATCATGAAAACTTAGTAGATATTTTTTGACATATGGCAATACTATCCTAAATTTTTGGTTCTTTTGAAAGCGTAAAGCTTACAAAAATTATGTTAAAATGCCAAAAATAAAAAAATATAATTACTACCAAAACAATATAAAAAAAATATTTGCATGTCTACTTATCCAATGCATTGGTTTTCAACTATCTTTTAAAATGAAAATGAAATTTCAGTCGTAAACTGCGTACATAAAATCCCTTACATTTTTGTTGTTGCAAAATACGCTTCAGTTAATACATTGCTCTTAAGCTATTAACATTAAAAATAGGCCGTTCATTGAATACCATTATTATTTCTTTGTGGTATTTCTAATTTTTTAATTTTTTATGTATATGGGATTTATTGTGGTATTTTTAATGCTTATGGTATTTTTGGTGGTATTTTAAAACGAGTGGTATTTTCGTGGTAATTTTTAATGATTTTGTGATTTTTGTTTTTTTGGTATTTTTTTAATTGTGGTAGGAATATTTTTTGTTTATCTTTAGCATGGGAATTTTGGTGTTATTTAATTTATGTTACTGTGGAAAAAAGGTAATTTTCGTGGGAATTGTTCCGAATTGTTGACTGACAACCTTGCATTTTTGTAATCTGTTGCATCATACTTTCACGCATTCACATGTAGGATAGCTAATGCACAATCCTTTTAATAAATTCATCTACTGCAACATAGCTTCAGTTATTACCTAATATTGAATGAATCACATCATAACATAAAGGGTTGTTTTGGAGTAGTGGTTAGTGTGTAGAACTCTCGATCGAAATGGTGAGAGTTCGATTCTCTCTGATTATGCTTACAAAGATATATTTTTAATTTTATATCCTCTTTCTGTAATAGACGCAAATAAAAAAAACAACAATAATTCTTAGAAAAAGGTGTATGGATAAAAGTGTCATTTTTGAGATTTCACTCAAGCAAATCACAAAACGAGCTTCACAAAAAGCTTCGCATCAATAATAATAAAAAAATTGCTGAAAACATGATAAAATTAGTCAATTTGACTCCAGATTCGGGTAAATGTAAAATTAGGTAAATTATGGCAAAAGTGGATATTAATTAAAAATATAAATTTCAAGGCACTTAAGTAGTGATGTTTGGTATCTTATGAAAAAAGATACGAGGGGTGGCTGAAAAGTTCGTAGCCTAAAGTACTTAATGAAAGAAAATATATTGTTTCTATTCTTTTATTTTGCAATATAATCTCCCCCAAGTGAAATACATTTCTCAAATCTCGCATACAATGCCTTTAACCCAAACAAAAAATATTCTGTATCTTTCTCTTTAAAATTACGATCAACTGGAGCATTCATTTCATTGTCATCTGCAAATCTCCGGCCCCGTAAGGCTTTTTCAAATTGGAAAACAGTAAAAAATCGCTAGGTACTAGGTCTAGGTTATACGGAAGGTGGTCAATCTCTGAGAACCCCGTGTCTTTTAGGGCTTGCCTCGCAACATGTGCGGTGTGAACGGACGGGTTGTCTTGCAGAAAGAGCACTCCGCTCTTTCCACTATTTAATTTAATTCTTCGGTCGGCCAAAACGATTTTTTTGACATTTCGGACGTTTTCTTGGGTCAGTACCATGACAGTGCGGCCCGGACGAGGGCCGTCTTCACTGCTCTCTCGTTCTTGTTGAAAAAGGCGGGCCAATTTTTCACAATCGTATATGAAGCCGCAGAATCCTGAAGAGCCGTTTGCAATTTTGAAAGTTTTTGGCTGTTAATTATTTTTAAAATACTGCATAAAACTATGATGAAATTATCTTGGTCAGGTTTTTAAGCAACACAAAATCTCTTTTTTTTTTAAATTGCCAAAATTTTTATTTGTACTTTGCAAATAGAGATATAGTTGTAAGTTTAGTAGAGTTGAGGAAAACTGTTTTGATTTTAGTAAACTATGGAAGTTCTTGTAACATTCTTTTAAACAAAGTTGCGTCAATGCTGTGCACTTTTGCGGTATTTCAATTTTTTTACAATAACTTACATGTCAGAAATCTATGATTTTCTTGAGAAAAATAAAAAAACCAAAAAGTTTAAAATAAATGTAAATAATAATACGATTTTTTTATTGTGGTTTTTATTCAACCATTTTATTTCTTATGTTTTTTTTAGTTTTCCATAAATTTTTATTATGGAACATGTATTACGGAATATGCATTTAGTGCACCTTCCCCAACTACAGTTAATTATTGCTGGTTTGCTTTCAAACAGCGTCTTTTTATATATTAAATGAGGCAGATGAACGTGTTAAATGATATAATTAAATAAGATTTTTTATATTTTGACATTACATTTTTCGTTTTGGTTATGAGAAGACATAACTGGTCCATCCAGCAGTTTAAAGGGAACATGTAAAATCAACAACTTTGAGTATGTTTATTAAATATTGTAACTGTTATCCTTAGTTTTAAAGTGTTGTTAAGTGCTTGTTTTGTGCAATTTTTAGGCATAACGAAAGTGATGTACATTTAACTATGTAATTCGATAATGGAAATACAGCTATGGTTATATTTTTAAGGTTCTCAATAGGTGTCGTAGCTCCCTTTTTGGAGCTAAATCATATGCATACTTTTTTACTCGTCGAAGTCTTCACGTCATTTGGTATGGGAGTTAGGGGGATTTTTTATTGGATTGTATCAAATTTTTAAACCCAGAAAGCAAATTAGTATTCAAAATTTATGTGCAGAATTTCAAGTCCATATTTTACGTTATGTGGAATTTTAAGAGATTTTTCAATTTTGATAAAGTCACTTTGTGTGGAAGGTAGACGTGGTTTTCCCTCGATTTGGTTGAATTTCATACTCAGAGTGTATATTAATTACCAAAACTCATATGTAAAGTACATATATAAAGTTTTGTGGAATTTGAGTGAGAGGTAGACGTGGTTTTCATCCGATTTGGTTAATTTCTGAACTTGATTTATATTTATTAGATACAAGTTTAAATAACAAATTTTATTACTATAGGTTCTTAATAACGGCTGTTATTGTGTCGATAGACAGACAGATGAACAGACGGACGGAAAGACATACAGTTGTTTTTTTTTATTTGAACCCATTCCAACTTAAAAAAGTCAAAGTTCCCTCCGTCTTGTAAGTGAATGGGTACCCATTCTGTGGGTTCAATGCCCCACTGTGCGTTCATGGGACATGGGCTTACGAGTTTGACATGCAAACCAGTCAACAAGCTTCGAAATGGCGTCTTCCAACTGAACCGAAATCAAAAAACCACGTCAAGGTTGGTCAAAAGTCAAATTAATGTTGATTGTTTTCTTTGATTATAGCGATGTTTTTTTTTTTGTTTAACGGTTTCAAAAACCAAAATAATTATGACTCTAACGCATTCGTTTTCAGTCAAAAGAAAGCAAGAAAAGAATTCGTTGTGAGAACTGAAGTTTTTCCAGAAAATGCGTTTAAGACTGCTCGTCTTAAGTTGTTGCACGAGCTTGTGCCTGGTATCAATATGTGTAAGCTCTGCTGTCATTTTTAAGTTCCGTAGAGTAATGAAGATGTTTCGCATAACACTATTTATGTGATCAGTACATGTTAAGGAGGAATTTATGTGAAAGCCAAGACTTCTAACATTGATCACAAGTTTTAGTTTCTTATCACCTATTTACAAGTCCGGAATGTCATCAAAGAAGGTTTTATATCTGCTAATAGATAGTACATATGACTTGATTGCATTTAGTTTCAGACCATTCATTATAGCCCATTGATTTATATCATGTAGCATTTTCATAAATCTGAAGCATTGTTGCAAAAACCATACCTACATCTAAGTTTTCGGTAAAGTAAGGTGTGATTTACGTTGTCAAAAGCTTTTGAAAAATCAAGCATGCATAGTAATGTTATGACGCCTTCATCATACGGTGGTCGAATGTCTTCTAGAACTTTTAGAGCAGCGGTGAGCAACTGTGCCCACAATGGAAGCCAGATTGCAGTGGCGATAAAAAATAATTACTTTACAGATAATTAGAAATTTGATCAGCCATTATAGCTTCACATACTTTCGATAGTGATGAAAAAACACTAATAAGCCTAAAATGTTTAGTTCGCATGCTGAAGGTTTCTTTGCTACACGCAATACCTTAGCAATTTTCCAGAGTTGAGGAAATGAGGACGTAGTGAAGCAATGATTTATGATGTGTGTAATTGGACTAACTACGTGGGTAGGATAAGTTTGAAAAATTTTATCGAAATCCTATCCTTTCCCTCATAATTTGTTTATATACTTCATATTCGCTAACATTAGAAAACTCAAAATTAGCATCAACGAAAATATTTGATGGTTCATCAGAACTACCAACACTTATATTACTGTTATGTATGTACATTAGGGCGGGTCGATTTATTTTTCGACAATTTCCCTATGATTTCCGTATTCTATGGGTTATTACATGAAAATTTGCCAAAGCAACCATACCTCTATCGTTAAAATCGAGTCCCCTACTTTTTGTTGGTAGATTTTTTCCCAAATTGACGTTTGTATGATATATTACCTACACGTTCACATCCATAACTCAAAAACTATCAATCGGGAAAGGTGAGCTCATTTTGATCAATTTACAAAAAAAATCTCCAACATTGGTCCAACGGTTCAAAAGTTACGGGCATTTTTGACCAAATTTTGGAGAATTTTTCCATTTTTTCATGATTTTGTCCAAGAATATTACTTTCATGGCCATTTTTTTGGCTCAATTTTTTTGACTTACGAAGCTTACGAACCTTACGTTACGACTGGACTGATTTGCGCTTTACATTATTGGCATATTTTTTCACAGGGTGCACACCCTGTGTTATGTTTGTTTATTTCTTTTTGTTTTTAGTTTCTTTATAGACTTCTTTATTTTTGTTTGTTTATAATAATCCAGTGTATGCTAGTTTTGTTTGAGCGTCATTTCAGTGAAGTGTTACTTGAAATAACTAACAAATAATCAAACTATTTTGAAATTTAGAAAAGATTTAAAGGTAAGTGTAAAAACATTGCTAACTATTAAAGTTAATAGTTATATTATTATTCTATGAAAAACATATTTAATTATTTTAGTGACGGTTTAAAAAATGGATTCAGAGCCTGGTTCATCGCAAAATCCAACACATACCCAACGCAGTAGTTTGCAACATTTGGTCTCTCATGATGTTTTTTCTTTTGGCGTGGCCTGTGAATTACCTGATATTAATCTGTCAACTAAACAAGATATATTGAATTTTACTACACTCAAATTGAATATTTTTTTTTTGATAATAGGTTGATAGATACTTTATTATCTCTTAATTTGAAAAAAAAATCAAAAAGTTGGTTTTATGTGTTATTTTGTTTTAGCAATATCGCATGAATTAATCAACTGAATTCGATAAATTTGGGCTTAAACTCTTTGTTTTGAATTGTAAATTTAATTAAATAATGGATTGAGCCAAAAAATGGCATTGAAAGTAATATTCTTGGACAAAATCATGAAAAAAATGGAAAAATGGTCCAAAATTTGGACAAAAATGCCCGTAACTTTTGAACTTTTTACCAACAAAAAGATACGATGGTGTCCTTTGTTTACGATTTTAACGATAGAGGTATGGTTCCTTCGGCAAATTTTCATGGAATAACCCATAGAATACGGAAATCATAGGGAAATTGGTGAATTTTTTCACTCCCTACAAATCGACACGCCCTAATGTACATATATAGTTAATATTATAAGTTAGTGAGTAGTTAGTATCATAAATGTATTAAGAAAACATAAGGTATTGATCCAATGTTAACTGTTATCTTAAGTACTCTTTCGGCTTAGGTTAAGCTTCTCATAAGACTCAATAAAGAAGTCAGTTGATGTAAGACCATGAAGTGTGCAACTGAAATACTTTACTATTACTACCTAAGAAAAAGCCATTAAGAGTACTTCAAAGAGAAGCGTAGCTATTATATATTTAATAAAAACTGTTTTTCGATATCTTTCATGTTTTTTGTTTATTTTAATTTTTAGAGAGGCATTACAATTTTGGTCGCGAAGGTAGAAAGTGGCCTTAAGAAGTGTTTCCAATGGTTAAATTATTTGATGGCATAAATTTTTTATATCGGTAGGGCCTACTTTGAAAGCGATTCAAAAAATTTTAATGAATAATATTTTGTATTTTATTAACCAATACCCTGTTATTTTTAAACAGAGTGTATGAGGCTCTAAATGTTGGAGTCTAAAATATCCTTCTTTCATTCATTTTAAATTCTTGTTTTATGACTTATTTGAACTGAGAAATAACTTTTGGAAAAAATGTGCTTAATCAAAACTGTGATATTTTTTTCAAATAGATTTATTCAATTAAAAGTAAATTTTCCAACAATTTCCAACAATTTGTGAAAACAAATCTATAAAAAATACTTTTCTAAAGGAAATTATATATTTTGGTTCAAGAAGATGATTCGTAAAATTTTAAAATAGGTTTATGCTATCTCCCCACTTTCTCCGATTTGGTCACTGTTTGCCCCCTCTCCCGGTTTAATTGAATAATACTGAAAAACTATTCAAATGCCACCACCTTGCAGCTCTGATGTAGAAAAAGCATTATTTAACAATTTCAGAAACTTATAAATACATATTACTCATACGCCACGATGTCTACAACATCATATTTTTTCCATATATATTACATGTACGAGAATGTAACTATCAAGTGACCATTCGTTTTGTATTATTTTTTTCCTTTGTTTTGTGTGAACTATTTTCAAGGAACCAAAACAAAAAATTTGTGTGAACATCGCAAAACTCGTGCCGCTTACAACCCATAAAACCCACATAAAAATACATCATAAAAGAATTAGTATCCGTTAAAAATATTTAGTTATTTTAATACACGCAAAGAATGCAATGAGTTCTAAAGCAATCTTTAGTAATTAAAAAATTTTTGCATTCATTTCAGTTCGACCTTTTTTGCTGCCGCTGTAACAAAATATTTATTGCAGAGTTATAAAAATACAAATGAATTTACATTTTCTTGTTTGCATATTCAGTACAAACATAAGCAGACAGATAATCGCAAGGTAAAAAAGAAAATGGCTGCAACTCAAGTACTGTAGTAAATTTTACTACACACTTTTGGGTTGCTTACATAATCCACTCACGGTGCACACACACTTAAATAAAGAAGTGTGAAGAGATGCAGTAGATTCTGTGAAGTTTACAAGAAAAACAACAAACATTTCACACTCATAATAAACTTGGCAAAAGGCCGGGCAGGAATTTATGATGATGGTCTTGTATCTTTCTGCAAATTCAGATGAGTGTATGTGAAAGTGTGCATTGCATTTTTAACTGCAAATAAAATGACAATAAGTTAACAAATGAACTATAAAGAATAGAATTACTTTAATTTCAAAAATTTTTGAACACTCCAGAGGTTCATTTTTCCTCTCGCTACGACTATGCATTTCTTATAGAATCTTAATAATATGAATTTGATAAACAAAAAGTCATAAATAGAGCTGACAAAACTAAAATCAATATATTTGAATTTTTAAAAGCTTGAAACCGGTCAAATGACTGGGATCGGTACGTTTAGTGTTAAAGCCTTTGATTTGTTGAAAAAAGGACCTTATTGTAGCTAAGTAGCTTATTGCAAATAGTTGTTTTGTATGCTCTTTCAAAGTTTTATGATTCTATTAAGATTTAATAATACAGTCAATGGAAACACGGATAGAAAATTCCTTAGAAATGAATTTGAAATGAAGGCAGGTGGGACAGTTCCAAAATCTGGGATTTTTATTTAATTGATGGGTTCTTAAGTAGTTTCTTTTTTGATCTTTTTTTATTGTATGGTTTTACGTTTTTCTTTGAAACTAGAGCTGAAAAAGTCAAAGGCAAATCAGTATTTTTAAAGCGATATTGTATAATTTGTCCAAGCCAGTTGGTGTATGTGTCTAATACTTTCCTAAAATTTATACGGTTCAAACGGAAAGTAAAACATTTCAATGGCTAGTCTAAGATAAGAATTTTTGAGGTAATATTCCTATCATTTAAGACCTAGAAAGATGAAACAAACATACCTTTGATTTTTACGTTTTGCAAGCTTGTACAAAGAAAAAATTGTTTTGCCCCTGTTCAGCACAAATTTGTTTTTATAATTCCTTGAAGGTTTTTCAACCCTTTAGATATTTGTTTTTTAAGCCCTCTTAGTATTACTTTCATTAAAAAAATAAGAGAGAAAAAAACATAAATTTGATTTTTGTCCGGTTGATTTTTTTCTTATAAAATAGACAAAAAAAGATTTGTTTACTTTTCTTCAAGGTGCGGAGAACGTTTGAAATACGATTGCTCTCAATTATCGTTCTCCTCATATAAAATTGTTCTCGCAAGTTATCACGAACGAATGGGGAACTCTCTGCTGGCGTCGTATTTTTTATCTCTGAAAAAATTTGTCAGTTTCAAATTTATTCGATCGAATTTTTCACAAAAAAATAATAAGCAACGAACGTTCGTTTTCAATTTTTCATAAAAATAAATCGTTCAAAGAAAAAATTCAGGTACGTTCGTTTCCTAAAAAAAGTTATGTTCCGACTGTCAGCATACACATCGTCTAGCGAGGATTCTTTTCAGTTTGGTATGTATTAGAGCCCTGCGTAGGTGCACTTAAAACCTTAAAACATTTGTTCATTTCACACTACACTGCACAAAAAACAGATCTAGATATTGTTGATCTAAGATATCGTTGTCAGAGAGCTCACTGCAGTCAATGCAACGAAAGCTTGTTCAATGGCAATAGATGATTTATATCAGAAAACGAGTACGGTGCTGGCGCGAAAACTAGGTAAAAATGGGTCACGCATTATTATTTAACAGTGCTACGAGGTTGCTGATTTCGAATCTGAAGTCAGAATTTTAAAAATAATAATGGGTTATAGGGTTACCACCTATTTTTTTTATATTTACAAATGCGATGCTGGTGCGAACATCAGGTAAAAATGGGTCGCTGAATCCAAATCCGTTGTCAGAATTAAAAAATTATGTAATTTTTTCATAATAGGGTTGCCACCTAATATTATGTATTTTTAAAAGTTCTAAACATCATTTAAGAGTTTTAGTGGGTCGCTGATTTAGAATCTGAAGACAGAATTTTAAAATTAAAGATGGTGGATAGGGTTGCCACCTTATTTTTTTTTGTATTTTTATAAATTCGGGGCTGGCAAAAAAAATGGTACACTAAAAATGGGTCGCTGAAACTGACTCCGTGGTCAGAATTTCAACATTATAAAATTGTGAAATAATAGGCTTGCCACCTAATAATATGTATTTTTAAGAATTTAAACATCATTTATCTGTTTTAGGGGGTCGCTGATATCGAATCTGAAGTCAGAATTTCAAAATTCAAGATGGTGGATAGGGTTGCCACCTTCATTTTTTGTATTTTTATGCACTTGTTTGTGGTGGTTTGTATGTATCTATTTTCTTTTTACTTTTTTGAGGTATTATGGGATTTTGTGTTAATTTTGAGGTATTTTTTGGTAATTTGAGGTATTTTGGGAGTGTGGTAATCTTGAGAATTAAATGCGAGAAAAAGGCAATTTTGGTGGTAATTCCATCTTGTAACACTGCCCCCATCATGAGGAATTTTTCGTCCTTAATCTCTTCAGTATAACTGATAATTTGGAAGATTCGCGATCGGTACTTTCATCATATAAAGGTATCTTATTTACTGAATTCCTCCGGATGCGTTTGTATTCAGCCCTATCATGAATAATTTTTCACCCGAAATCAAAAAAGGGAGTTTCAAAGTTAAATCTCAAGAACATTTTGGAAATTTTTAATGCAAATTTCTTCATCAAACATCAATATTCACGAGTGTAAAAATATGATGTCTTTATCTGCTATATTAAAAATGAAAACACCCTTTTTTGATTCTGGTCGAAAAATTATTCATGATAGCTGAATAAGAAAGTCTCCAAAGGAAGAAACCTTTATATGATAAAAGTGCCGATCGTGAAACTGCCAATTTATCAGTTATACTGGGGAGAATACGATTACTGGTGCGCCGCGATTTGGCAATAGATTCGTGAAGTACTTTTAATAAAAACAGGAATGGCCGAAAGAAAAATCGATGCATCGATTTGTTTTCGAGTTATCAATTTTTTAATTTGATTATCATTTAATCTTTCAATCAATCAATATCGATTTCAATCAACAGATCAGCCTTTTAAATCTATGAGATAATGGTAACGATATAGATATTTTATTGAACAGATCTTGTACCAAGCAACAAAATGTTAAACATAGATAACTAGTTGAGGTATCGATTTTTTGTTCGAACAAACATTTTTTTTGTTATGAAAAGAACAACACTTTCTAATCGCGGCGCCCCAGTTATCGTAATAGTGCCTTTATACTTTTGCAGACCAGTGTAATTGAAAACATACGTACTAAAACGTTCTTCACTTCCTGATTTTCAGTGATGGGTAGAGTATCAAAAATAGACAAAAAATCTTTGGTCATCCATGACAAAATAAGTAACATTTCCAAATGTATCTTATGCGAAAAGCCAATCATGGGATGTGTACTAGGGTATATAGGCATTACGAGAGTGTGCACAAACATAATTTTGACGATGCTTCTTCATCAAGATCATCAAGAAGTAATCATACAATCTAATCATATAACAATCATAACAAACCATATTTTTTCATTTGATTGGGCATATCAAGTTTATTTACCTTATTAAAACATTATTTTTCTTCATATGCATATGTGCAGTCTACATCTGTATTTTGGTTTCATCTTTTCATGTCAGCAAGTGTACAAAAACACAACAAACTAATATTTTGTCTAATAACTCTACGTACAAACGAACGTTCGTGAATTTTTTCTTCAAACGCTCATTTTGAATGAACAATTCCAAACGAACGTTTGTTGCTTTTTGTTGTTGTGTGAAAAATTCGTTCGAAAAAATATAAAGCTCACAAATTTATCAGTGATAAAAAAAACGACGCAAGCAGAGCGTTCCTTTTTCGATTGCGAACGTTCGTTCTCTTTTAAATTTTTCGTTTGAAAAATTCTCACACACAGCAAAAAACGAACGATAAGATCGTATTTTAATCAATTGCGAACGAATTTTTCCGCACCCTGCTTTTCTTCGGCACAAAATCGAAAATTAAACTGACTTTAATGTCAGATATCTCTCTCAATTTATTTCTATCATGTAAAATGAAATACAGAGTACCACACAAATTTTTTTTTTGTTACAAAGCAATTTTTTAAATATACATATGTTTCAATTTAAAAATATTGGAATTACTATAACATTAGAATGTATTTTTACTATTTTCTTGATGAAATAAAAAATAAATTTTTAAATAGTTGTCGTAGTACAATTTTACTGCACGAACACGAAAAACCACGCACGGCTTTGCTTGTCTTTAGTACGGGCACGCACGAAGTTATTATTTTAGGTACGTGCACAGCGTGACACGGAACTATCCAGGAACTCACTCAAATACACAAAAAATTTAATCAAAATCTGTTCAGCCGTTAAGGAGGAGTTCAGCGACAAACCTACACGGTTAAAAATTTTGGACTACTTTTTTATCCAAACTTTGGTTTAAAGTAATTCCAAACATTAGCTTAATTTAGATGGGTCTCAAACCCACATTCCTGAAATGAATTTACTTGCATTCGTAATGATTAGGGTATACACTTCAGTTCATAACTTTCCGAAATCGCAAATTTACGAAAATTTCAGTGCAATTGTTGTTGTTCTGGTTTTCCGAAGATTGCTTAAATTTAATCATCTATTGAGTTGATGAAAAACAATCGTCGGAAATTTACGAAGAAAAGATGTGTTCAGTGCGCACAAGCAACTGTATTGCATGAGAAAAAACAACATCCTGGAAGGTCTTCTTCAAAAATATTTCATATAATTTAGTTTTCCACTTATTTTCTTCATTTTCCACAATTAAACGGCAACAATAAATGTTTCAATAAATTAACAGTTTGCGCGTTGTCTGTTTGACAAATATTTTGGAAAAAAATTTAAAAGCAGTCGTTCACTTCAACTCGTCGTAAATTTGCGATTTCGGAAAATTACGAAGTGAAGTGTATACCCTATATGTAAAAGAAGCAAAACTATGTTTACAACAACCAGCACATCAAAGGGCGTGTGTTTAAATCACGAACTGGTCAGGATATTTTTTATTTTACTTTAATTTAACTGGGTCTCGAACCCATGCTTTTGCTCGTTTGCTTACTTACTGCAAGCTTACTTGCATTCGTTATGATGCAAAATAAGCGTACTTTTCCTAACAACTGAGATGGACGAGTGGATAAGGTCTTGGACCAGCACAACAGAGGACGTGTGTTCAAAACATGAGCTGGTCAGAAAAGTTTTTTATTTTAAGTAGGTATTTATATTGCTTTTTTTATTTTTTGCGGATTGAAAACTAATCTTTTTTGGATTGAAAAATTGTAAACTTTTTCTTGGATTAAAAAGTAAACATTTTTTGGTGTTGTCCTATATGTAATTAAAAAAAATTTAAAATTTGGTCCAAGATCTTTAACCGTGTACATATAAAAATATTAAGGGCAGGTTCTCATCCGAAAACGGATATGTTCTTGATTTTTTTTTTTTCATAGAAGGAATTTAATGAACAACTTGAGTTTTTTGACAGTTATTTATTGATTCTGAAAGTGCAGAAAAATATTATTATATATTTTTGTACATAAAAGTGTAATGTGAAGTATCAGTACGCCGTCAAACGTCACGTTGAAAAAACAGGAACCCAAACGGCCTCCATCGGCACAGCACGTTCATGTTATGTGATATGATGAATGTGAACAAAATTTAGTAACTTATATTACATTAACTGGAGCAATACCCTATAATAGCAATAATTAGTTGAAAATTACAAAAATAGCGGACTTGTGAATTTTAAGTAAGGTCTTTTTACATTTTTTGCTCATTAAATTTTTGCACTTTAGTGCTCTAAATGAGACAAAACAACCTGTAAATTCTATTTGAAATTAGGTTTAGGATTCTACTTAAAAATAAAAAAAAATCCAAATAAATGTATTTAATAGTTTTTTTGATATCGTGGAGGCCAGTTTGTAAAACATGACTTTTCAGAAAACGCGTTTTAAGATTTCGTTAACGATTTTTTCGAGTGCGTTTATGAAAATATGGTTTCTTTTCGTATGCGATAACTTTTTATGCAATCGTTATCGGCGAAACCGCTTTAGGAATATATGCTACTGCCGCTTTATATCAGAAGCTATCGAAAAATAAAAAAAATTAGTATTTGCGTGGAGTGTTATTAGAACCTGCCCTTAAAATCGATATCAATATTAATAATATTACAAGCCCAATCCGTAATATGTTATACTTAAATTATTCTTGATGTATGATTTTTTTTTTATTCTTTTGATTCGTATATGATTCAGAAAGTTATAATAAATGAATAAAGCGTATTTAAAAGCTATGCAAAGTATTCATAAGTTATGAGTAGCTTAAAAATATTCTTTATTTGTACATAAAAAACATACGATACGCCTGTTATACATACATATTATATGAACACATTTTTCTCCTATATCCTTTGCATCCTTGTACAGCTTAACATTTTAGCAGCATCAATAAAACCATGTAAGATCAATTAAGTAATCAATTGTTATTTACAATAATAAAAGGTCCTGCAGATATAGAAAAATAAACCACACAAAACATCAATTCAGCTAATCAATAGAGATAAGAAAAAAACAACGCCCACCCATGTAAACAAAACAAGAAATAGCATAGTAGGTACTCAATTCAAGTAACTTGAAGTTGCTTGAAAGCGTTATTAAACAATTTTGGAAGCTCTCTCTGTTCTATTACAATTACTTAAAGTTAGTACGGAAACAGACCTAGTATATGCATATACCATATATGTGTTGCTTGCCTCGTGTCTGACTCCATTAATCATATGTTAAACATATTTGTTGTTGTTGATTGTCACTATGTATCTGATATGTTCCTAGTAACTATTGTTTTGTTTTTGATTTTGTGGGACACAAAAGTTGTAGCAAATGACCAAAAGTTTGTACCGTAATCTATTATTTCATTTAGATAAATGAGTGAAGAATTCTGTCCACGCGCACGCACTTCATCTGAAATTCATTGAAGTGAGAAACAAGCACACAAATACACAAATGTTGACTTTATAAATGAAACGATAATCGAAGCCAACAACAATACAATCAACGTCTGAAGCTTTCAACTGTAGAATCGATACCCAGTAGTTCCAGTCTTGAAGAAATCTCAAATGAATCATGTACGATTTTTCTTGATCCTTGACTAAACATGCTGATTCAGAAAATTTCATATAAATGTTCCAAATTCGTGCAAGACGCAATGCAGAAATGTCGGGATTTGTCATGCACGAACCCAATATCGAAATATTGAGGAAATTTCGTTAACGAAAAGTAGACACAAATATAAAGAAAATTCGTCAAGGAATTAAAATCGAAACGTGTTTCTGGATCGAATATTTGAAAACGTCGTGCGATATATTTGATAGGGGACAAAAATATTTCATCCTCTCTCAACTCTATTGGAAATCGACGTAATGTTGGTTTCGTAATGGCCTGACGCCACCACACCATATGTTTTCCAGGTCCACTAGGGCAGCTGTCCAAGCCCACTCCTTTACCATTGCCTTGATGCCACACAGAACCTCACGTTGTAGTGAAAATTCGTTCTTTAGTCACACGTTAGTGGAATAGTCTTCCTGCGAGCGTGTTTTCCGTCAAATTTAAAACAAATCTGCACCGAAACTACTCCATCTTTTTAACCACTAACTAACTATCACCCATCTTCCAAATCGACACAATGCTCATACATTTATAAGAAACATTACCTAAGCTTTTACTCTACAAAACAGAAAAAATGATACTACATTGTCAAAATAAACGAATTCGACAGCAATGGCAATGACACCTAAACAGTGGCGTCAATGAATATTTAAATACTATCGAAAACTATCGTCAATCCAAAAATTTCGATAGCCTCGATAGTGTGAAATTAGTTTCGATAGTTTGCGAACTATCTTGAAGTTGTTGTAATAGAGTGGAAAAAGCTTGACGCTGACAACCGCTACTTTGCATTATATTTTGTATAATTTTTTTTTTAAGTCCAGCAGCTCAAGCAGAAACTTCCTTTGAGAAATCATCACGAAAAGTTCGTCAATGATGCCGCCAACTACTGGGTATAGTTTCACTAATTTTTTTTCTCAATGCATTTGTATATATATATAGGGTTGGTTTTTTTTTATTCTTTTTGTCGTTAATTAAAAAAATAAAATTAGAAAAAAATTTTCAACAAAATTGTAGAGAAAAATACAAAATTTCTCACAAAAAAAGTTAAGATTTCTAACAAAAAAAAAAAAAAGAACATAGACAGAAAATAGAAGCCAAATAGTCGTTTCATCAGAAATTGAGGTCATAATTGTATATTCCAAAATGGTGGATTCAATCTGGCAACCATAAAGTCAGCACGTTCCTTATGCTAGTATAATTCCGTTTAAAATTTCTAACTTGAGAGTTTTTTAAAGTTTAGTTTTCACAAATCTGTAGTCAGGACTTCGTTAGTTTTGTTTTATTTATTTATTTTCACCAAAAGAAAAAGTTTATTTTTGTCGAATTTGTGTTTTAAAACAAAATATTTAAAACAACAGAAAAACAAAAATTATTTGTAATAGAAATTTACCCTATTGTGTGAGAAGCATATTCAATTTTTCTTGAATCTTTTTCTGTAAATGGACGCTACCAGTTTGAAAAATTCCTTTATAAAATATATTCAAAACCCCTATTTGCTTTTTTGCTAATGAATAGGCGAAGTTTGTTGTGCCAAACATAAACAAACTGCCGTGTTTGAAGTAGTTAGTATCAAAAACAGGACATAAATAAAAACATCAAAAAGATTTAAAAAGGATATAAAATAAGTGCTCTTCGCGTCTTATAATTATTATGCTAGGCAACAACATTATCTGTTCTGGAAGCCACTAGAGATTTCCCACTATAGAATTATATATCTTTTACTATATTAATAAAAATTTTTAAGTTCTATGGAAAAGTTAAATTTCATTTTTATTTTAATGTTGATTTTTGGATAATTGGTCGCACTTTTTAACCGACTTCAAAAAGGAGGAGGTTCTCAAGTTCGTTGGTTTTTTTTGTTCTTTAATGTACAGGGTTGTCCATATTCGGCTGTCCATTTTATTTTTAAATAAATCAAAGAAACCACAATTTTTTGTCTGTTCGTCATGAATATCATTTAATTGGGTTCAAGTAGATTTGCTTACATTATTTTTTGAATATGATATCTCGTAAATGGTCGCCATTGGCCTCTACGACATATTGTGCCCGTTTTGCAGCATTTTCCATGGTTTTCTTCAACATTTCGATGGGAATGGCGGTTATTTCTTGACGGATGTTGGTTTTCAGCTCTTCTAGGGTCTTTGGCTTGTTGACGTAAACCTTTGATTTCAAATAACCCCACAAAAAGAAGTCTGGTGGCGTTAAATCTGGTGATCTTGGCGGCCAATCGAAATCACCATTTTTTGACATCAAACGGCCAGGGAACAATTGCTTCAAAAAATCGATTGTAGTGCGGCTTGTGTGTGGTGGCGCACCGTCTTTTTGAAACCAGTAGTGCCTGATACGCTTTCGACGAACGATTGGCATGAAAAAATTGTTTATCATATCGCGATAACGCTCCTGATTGACAGTAACTCTGTGGCCATTATCATCTTCGAAAAAGAACGGCCCAATGAGCATTTTAGCACAAACGCCGCACCAAACAGTGACTTTTGCATCGTGAAGAGGTACCTCTTGAATCTCTTGTGGATTTTCAGTGGCATAAATACGGCAATTTTGTTTGTTTACCGTTCCATTCAACTGAAAATGAGCTTCATCGCTCATGAGTTTTCAGCACGTTGAGTTTTCACTATTGATTTGTTTTGTTGAATGTAAATTTCAACAATTTTAGAGCGTTCGCGTGGCGTGTACTGTTCCATTGTAAACATTTGCTTGGAATGACGCTTCAAACGCGGTATGTCATTAGTCGATTTGGCATCACTGCGGAAAGTTACAGTGTTGCCAGATGGGCGCTTCGAATAAGGGCTACCCTGTATGTACACCGAAAACTCCTAAAACACTTACCTGATTGTCGAAACTTGCCTGATTGCCTGGAAGCCACTAAAGATTTCCCACTATAGAATTATATATCTTTTACTATATAAATAAAAAATTTTAAGTTCAATGGAAAAGTTAAATTTCATTTTTATTTTAATGTTGATTTTTGGAAAAGTGGTCGCACTTTTTAACCGACTTGAAAAAAGAGGAGGTTCTAAAGTTCTTTGGTTTTTTTTTTTGTTTTTTTAATGTATGTACACCGATAACTCCTAAAACACTTGCCTTATTGCCGAAATTTGTATGGGCTGTATTCAATAAAGAGGCGTGGCAGTATTAGAATAACACTTTATCTCGAATAATATTGTCACTAGGGTACTGAAAATTAGTACAGGTTAGGCACAATTATAACAAATTTCGGTCAAGAAAAAAGGCGTTATTCGACAAAAGGGAGTGGCAATATTAGAAAAACTGGAGTAATACTGACGCTGACGTACTGAAATGTCATTTTGACAAGAGGAAATGACAATATTGGAAAAAGACTGTATATCGAGTAATATAAATACTAGGGTACTGAAATTTAGTACAAGGTACGCAAAATTATGTCAAAATAAGGTCAAGAAAGTGGGCGTTAGTCGACAAAATAGAGATGCAATATTAAAAAAGCGCTGTATCTGGCATATACCTTCGTAAAATATTTATATCTGCACAAATATTTTTTTTTCTCCCTGGCTTATAACAATACAATTTTTTTGAGCTTATCAAAATTTTTTTTAAAGGATGGAGTTTATTAGCCGAACAGAGAATTCTTCTCTTCCTCGTATTCGTAGTTCCATTAATCGAAAATAGTGTGAAATATCGCTTGTGCAATAGAAAATATTTATATGTGCACAATTGCTTTTTTGTGTTTTAACTACTATAACAAAAAAATTACGAAATTTTGTTGATAACCTTAGTAGGAAAAACCATAAAAATACAGTAATACATTTTTGGAACAAAATACGAGCACATATTAGAGTTATTGTTTTTTTCAAATAAAAATGCCTCGTGAAACCGCTTTATTTGAAGAAGATCATTGAAATCTAAAAGGCTTAAATAAAGCCGGTATAAAAGTAGAAGCTATAGCTGCTAGGAAAAATTGTCACCGAAACACCATAACAAATTTTTTAAGAGACCCTAGCAACTATGCTATAATCAAGCGTAGTGAACGAAAATCCGTGAATAACCAACGGCACAAAAGACGAATTCGACGTCTTGCTGTGGAGAAAGGGATTAGTTGTGGTGAAATTGCCGCGCATTTCGATCTAAGGGTTACCAGAAGCAGAATCCAACAAATTTTGGATGAAAATGCCAACTTCAGTTATGAATCGCCCTTCTCTCAGCCCAGGCTTTCGCCATGATACATTGCGGCCAGTCTAGCATATGCCGAAAAATAAAAATTTAGTGAGAAAGAACTTGGGAATGTCATATTAAGTAATGAGAAAAAGTTCAACCTTGACGGGCGCAATGGTTGCCAGAAATACCAGTACAATTTGCGATAGCCACGACAAATTAGGATGCGCGTAACCACGGGCGGGGATCATTGATGATTTAAGCCGGTTTCAGATATTTTGAAAGTCTTCCCTGTATTTAATTTTGTTCAAATCGAACGCACAAATGTAAATTGAGTTATAAGATGATGTGCTTATTGAGTTCACATGCTACAAATACCAGGATAACTGGACTATTTAGCAGGACAACCCACCAACAAATTTTTCCCGAGCCACAAATGACTTTCAATAAATCTGAAATATACCCAAACTGTAGTGAACTGCTGTTAGCCATGACTTGAATCCTATCGAAAACCTGTGGAGCATTCTTTCGGCCCAATTTTATAAAAACGAGGGCCAGTTCGAGTCAATGAAGCATCTAAAAACAGTTCTTAAAGATGAATGGCAGAAAATCGATGGCTCCATCTTAGATCGTTGATGTACTCTTAACCAAGTCATATTCTTTATAAAATCTATATATATTTATATTAGGCCGGGTCGATTTGTGGGGAAGCAAAAATATCGCCCTTTGCTCAGTGAAAGTTGTATTCTAAGGATCAAAATAAGAAACTTTGCCCTGGGAACTATACCTCTAAAATGAATTCTAATGCCCCAACTTTAACGTAGCGTCAAATTTTGAAAAATCCCTCTTTGACCCATTTAGAGTACCCCAATCAAGTCCAAATGTATGACCAACCCCTTCTTACTTTGGAGAGCCGATCCACCCATGCCAGTGGCACACCCTCTGGAACCCCCTGGGGGATTCCCCATACAAACATTTGTTTGTAAGGGGAACTTTGTTTATATGGGGAACTTTGTTTGTATGGGGAACACCCCAGGGGGGCTTCCAGGGGGTATACCACTGGCATGAGTGGATCGGCCTTTCAAAGTTAGAAGGGGTCAGTCATATATTTGAACTCGATTGGGGCACTCTAAATGGGTCAAAGAGGGATTTTTCAAAATTTGACTCTACGGAAAAGTTGGGGCATTAGAATTCGTTTTAGAGGTATAGTTCCTCGGGCAAAGTTTTTGTTTTGATCCCTAGAATTCGATTTTCACTGAGCAATGGGCAATTTTTACATCAACCCGCCCTAATATATATATATTTTTAATTCCTTAAAATCAATAACAATAAGTTTTGCACATATAAATATTTTCATACTATACTATACTATACTATACTATACTATACTATACTATACTATACTATACTATACTATACTATACTATACTATACTATACTATACTATACTATACTATACTATACTATACTATACTATACTATACTATACTATACTATACTATACTATACTATACTATACTATACTATACTATACTATACTATACTATACTATACTATACTATACTATACTATACTATACTATACTATACTATACTATACTATACTATACTATACTATACTATACTATACTATACTATACTATACTATACTATACTATACTATACTATACTATACTATACTATACTATACTATACTATACTATACTATACTATACTATACTATACTATACTATACTATACTATACTATACTATACTATACTATACTATACTATACTATACTATACTATACTATACTATACTATACTATACTATACTATACTATACTATACTATACTATACTATACTATACTATACTATACTATACTATACTATACTATACTATACTATACTATACTATACTATACTATACTATACTATACTATACTATACTATACTATACTATACTATACTATACTATACTATACTATACTATACTATACTATACTATACTAGACTATACTAGACTATACTATACTATACTATACTATACTATACTATACTATACTATACTATACTATACTATACTATACTATACTATACTATACTATACTATACTATACTATACTATACTATACTATACTATACTATACTATACTATACTATACTATACTATACTATACTATACTATACTATACTATACTATACTATACTATACTATACTATACTATACTATACTATACTATACTATACTATACTATACTATACTATACTATACTATACTATACTATACTATACTATACTATACTATACTATACTATACTATACTATACTATACTATACTATACCATACTATACTGTAGTAAATTAAAGCCGGATATCCATTGCCTCTCTAATAAACTCTAGAATACTGAAATTTATCACAATATATGCACAATTATTACAAATCGCGTTCAAGAAAGTGGGCATTATTCAACAAAGAGCTGTATGAATAATAGAAAAACACTCGATATCGATTTGAAGGTCATGTTTTTCAAGATGTTTTTCACTTTGGAGATCGGTTAAGAGATAGACAAAATATAGAGTAAGACGTAATGGTTCATATTTTTAAGTTTTCCCTTTCTAGCTCTGAAGAGTGGGAGGGGTGATCCTCATCCATAAAGTTTTATACTCGCCTAATCCAGGAGAATAACCACCCAAGGGAATTAATGCTATATCTAAGGTACCTTGTATATAATTCATGCAGCCTTAAATATAAAAATACAGGTGTTCCTATTTCTTTGCACATCACTGTATGTATATTATACATATATTTATGCAGATAGGTAAAACATGTGCCAAATGTGGTGGAAGTATCAGTACGGCACTTTAAAAAACTAAAAATAGATCCTGCAAAGTTTAAAGAAATTGAGATAAAGAAAATTGAGATCGGCATTCGATCTCCTTTTACGACCATTTGAAATTGAATGTAGCTAAAACGGCATGTTCATTAAAAAACTATTAAGTAATTATCATCGACTTAACCGAAGTTATAATACGACCACAGCCGTATTTTATTAAATTCGAAGATTTGTTCGAAGCAATTTTTTGCATTATTTTGATGGTTAAATTTTTACAGGGGGTGGTTTTTATCTAAATATTTATAATTTTAAACTAAAACCACATACTTGTCATCATAGCTTATGTGACATACTTTATTGCATAGCATACTTTAAACCATTATTTTTTTTAAATTTATTAAGGTTTTGATGACGTCATTTTGTATGTGAGGTAGGCAGATTTTGTAGATTTTTATTGTACAATTTTTGTGGAATTTAAGGAAATGCTAATGCTTTCATAAATTCGCTTTGTATGGAAGGTGGATTATACCTCCAATGACATGTTAAAAGCTTAGGCTTATGTGCAAAATTTTAAGTCATTAGAGTACATTTTGTGGAATTTAAAGAAATTTCCGTTTTGGTATAGTCTCTTTGTTTGTGGGGAAGGCTTGGTTTTCATTCAAATTGGCTTATTTTCGGACTTGATGTGTATTTTTGAATAAAAAAAGTACATTTTAAATTTCGCTACGAAAGCTTTAAAATTTCGACAGACAGACGGACAGACAGATATGTCGAAGTCGACTCATGAGGTGATTTTGATGCAAAATTTATATACTTTTCTTTACCTGACACTCCTCCTTATCAGCGTTTCAGACGGTAAAGTAAATATACTCTTTAGGTAGTACGCGTAGGGGTATAATAATATTTCATAATTTTCTCACCAGCCCCACATGTAGTTTTTTTTTTTATTATTTTCATAAACTCACAAATGATATATACGGTGTTTTTGTTAGTTAATGCAATCTTTAGCTGAAATTGTTTGTGCTAATCCTTATTACACAAGTGATGTTAAGAAACGCCGCGTGATAAATGTCACGTGCTACATTATACTTATGCTTAAAAACAAAACGAATACGAGTACTTCAACATGACAACTACCACAAGGAAGCCACATTAATCCAATTTATATAAAAATTAGTCGTATTAAAATTTTTTAGTGCATTTCGCAGATTTCTGCATTTTTCTAGATACAGTTGAAAACAAGTTCCATTTTTTGTCAGATCCCATGGACACATAAAATCTACAGAACTACTTTTTGTACTAATCATTTAGCTCCTAAAATGCTATAGAAAAATAAAAACCAAAAAACATTATTAATATTTAATTGTGATCTTATTCTCTATTTTTTAGATGAATTTAATTTAGATCAAGTAAGTTTAAAGCAGAGAACTGTAATGAGTCCCTTTTTTAGCATTCAGAGTATACTCGCAAAAAATAAGTATGTAAGTAAATATTCAATTTTGAACACATGCTACTCATATCCTATCCACTCTTACATTTTAATACTTATGCTCAATTTGCTTAATGACTCGCTGATACTCATAAAGTACTTACCCAGTGGTAAATGAACACATGACGTAACCAATATTTTCTTATATACAATGTAGCTGTGGGGCCTCCGAAGTTTGTTTAAAATTTTCAATTACATTTGTTCGGACATGGTCGCTAAAACACTGATGACATTTTCTTTACACAGTAAGCTACGATGAGAGCATGCACAAGATAGGAGAGAATAAAAATATGGCGCACAAAATTGGAGAGAACACAAATACATTTAAAGCAAATCCTCTATACGCCAAATACCCCGCTTGTAAAAATTTATCGGTGCTGACATTGTAATGCAGAACTGTAAGCGGAAAGAAAATCTTGTTTGTGCTTACTTCTTGTTTAAATTGTTTGACTTTATTCATCTGTGTAGTAACATCGTGTTCTCAAACAGAAAGTTTTGTAGTGAATTGTGTTTGTGAAAACTATTAATCTTTCTGGGTCAGAATTCGTGAAATCGACACGAAAAAAATTTCTACCATTATTTTTTTTTTAATATTAATTTATTAGATACCTATGACCATAGTAAACTATTGGCAAACGAAAATTTAAAAAAAAATTTTTTTTGGCAAAGTTATTGTAAAATGCAATTTTTCGTCACTTTTTAAATAAAGTCTCGCCAGTCGCAAAAAAACGAACCGATTAAAATGAAACCGAGGTATATCATAGATAATGAATTAAAGGGTCAGTAAATTGTTAAGAAATTTAAGAAAAAAAATTTTTGCTCAATTTTGGCAATGATTTTTTGTAAACAATTAATATTTTTAATTGTTCTGCGCTATTACAAGATCTTAAAATAATTAAAAATTAACAATAAATTCTTAAAGAATTCAAATTCGTCGAGAAAAGTCTTGAGCAGCAATTATTTAAGAAATTATGGCGAAATCAACGCTGCGCTAAATAGCAAATTTACACTGGACGTTTCATTTTCTATTAGAACCGTCATGAAATTTTTCTTTAAATCTGGGGAAATTGTTTGCGAAATAATAATTTGTTTGCAAATGAGTTATTACATTAATGTTTATTCGTCGAAACCTTTTACAATCATGTATTACAAAACTTATTTACAGAAGTTCATAAACAACAATATTGCTCGAATTTCAGATTTGTTTACATGCAATTTTATTACAATCGATAGGTTAAAAAGAATGGTACAGTCGCGTTCCCTTGATAGTTTAAACATTAGAAAAACGATTTTGCAATGTTTCTTTTTCCTTTTTATGTTCAGTTTAAGAACAAAATTCAAAAACGATGTTATCAAAATTTTCTTCTGCCCACTGAAATAATTAAATTGGAGTGGTGAGTTGATTATCGATTGGCCTTTGCAAGCTTGCATGAGATGCCAATCTCATTGACGGTTCCTCCTTCTCCATCACACGCAGCTTTTCCGTGCGAAGTTGCGAAAAAATGCCACTCAGTCTCAATATTTTTATATTGAGCTGCACACCCGTCAGAAAAAAAATAGATTTTTTTTACATTGTCGTGTCCAAAAATGAGTTGCAAATGATTTATCATCTTTTTATTGAATAAATTAACAGCTACTGTATCATGCTTGTTATTTTCGGAAATAGTAACGAAGCATTCGTGAAAAATATCCGACTCATGCTTGTAATAAATAACATAAGGATGAAGTGTCGCTTGATCATTCGACCAATGATAGGACTGAACTGCGTCTTGAATCTTAAAACTGTAGTTTTCGGAAAAGTCTAGTGTCAAACTCTCTCGCTTTTAAATTTTGTTTCGGTACACTCATAGGATTGCAACATGCATTTGGTGAGGGCATTTTTGTTTAATCCTCTTAAAAACCAATTATAAACAAATATTAATTTTCTACGATTCAAAATACGCTGTTTGACAGGTGTATTTAGGTTAGGTAAGATCACTGCTTTAAAATATTAATATCACTACCCATTGTTTCCGTATTCTGTTTGAAATTTTTTTATGCGGAGCAGCGTTGATTTCGCCATAATTTCTAAAATAATTGCTGCTCTAGACTTTTCTCAACGGATTTGAATTCTTTAAGAATTTTTTGTTAATTTTTTATTATTTTAAGATCTTGTAATAGCGCAGAACAATTAAAAATATTAAATGTTTACAAAAAATCATTGCCAAAATTGTGCAAAAATTTTTTTTCTTTAATTTCTCTACAATTTACTGACCTTTAATTCATTATCTATGATATACCTCAGTTTCATTTTAATCGGTTCGTTTTTTTGCGAATGGCGAGACTTTATTTAAAAAGTGACGAAAAATTTCACTTTACAATAACTTTGCCAAAAAATTTTTGTTTTTAATTTTTCGTTTGCCAATAATTTACTATGGTCATAGGTATCTAATAAATCCATATTAAAAAAAAAATAATGATAGAAATTTTTTTCGTGTCGATTTCACGAATTCTGACCCTTCTGTTTGAACCAGAACAAAGGTTTATGTATAAAATAACAAAGTATTATTAAACATAAACTTTGAAGTGCTAGATAAAAGGTATTAAATTCGTTCATTAAATTGTAAAAATTATTGTTTAAATAATTTGTGTATCATTTGCAAAGAGAATAAAAATAGGACTCACAAAATTGAAGAGAACACAAATAATTTTAACTAAAATCTTCTCTACGCCAAATACACAACGAAAACGAAAGAGAACTTACCACAAACAAGCAAACAAATGCAAATGACGATACAAATTATTTCAACAATAATTTTTACAATTTGATGAACGAATTTATTACCTTTTATCTAGCACTTCAAAAATAAGGGTTATTAATACTTTGTTATTTTATATATAAACCTTTGTTCCGGCTTAAAATTTCGAGCTTGGCGACGCAAAACCAGACCGGATGGAAACTGGTAAAATGATATTGTTAAAATATCTCTTAAATAACTTTTTAAAATGGTGTTAATGATTTAAAAATAAACATATACCATTTAAGTTATTGCTTATGACAAAAATTAAGTTTTCAGTAAGTGACAGAATGTGAGTTTTTTTCTAATTAGATAGATGCCAATCAAATAAAAAACATATCAAGCGCTCGTAATCGGTTTAAGACAGTTGTATATTCGAATAACTTATATATCAACTTATTTTAGAACAATTGGCGAAATAGACATTCTATTAAATTTCCGGCTGGGTGTTCCCTCAAACAACGTTGTGCGTTATACCAGCATTGTGCCGCAGGAGCCAATGAGCATGACTTATAGCAATTCTATGAAAATGAGTCAAGTACTAATGGCTATGATAAATATTTTTATGAGTATGAATGAATATAAATACAGTGAAATCATGGGTAGATATATGATAAGTATACTCAAAGTGTGAATCACTCGTTGCAGATCTCTGGTTTGAAGTCTAGTCTGCTGTGTGATTGACTCTATACAGATATGTTGTTGTTGTTGCCTTCTTCAAACTTACTGATCTAAAGCTCACAATTAAATTCATGAAAAAAAAACACCTTTGTTGAGTTTTCATTATGTTTTTGCACCTCAAAAGCGTACGAATGTCGCGTGCTCGACTGTAGAAATGTCCATATGTAAATAAATTAACAAATTTGACCAAGAAATTAATAGGAAAACTAATTTAAAATTATTTTTTTCTTTGTAGAGATTTTGAAGTCGGTTTTTTTTTTGTTAAAAACTAGTTTTTAATAACAACTCGAGAAGTGATTATCTATTTGCAACCATGTATATAAAATATGTCACAAAAAAGGTCATATTGTAGTTCGAATAAATAATTTAAACATTTTTCACCTTTTTTTTAGTGTAGAAGCAAACCTAAATGAAAAAACAAAAAAAAAATTCAGCAAAATTTGGTCAAAGTTTTGAGAAAAAATTCATAAAAAAAAATACAAATGAGAAAAATATCGTGGAAAGCAACTTGATCATAAAGATTCACCCCTGATTCCTAACATTTTCAATCCGATAGAAAAACGAGCATAGCTTAATCGATCCAGGAAGTGATCCTTGCTATATTTAAAAAATAACCAAATAAAATATGTGTTTTATTTAATTAGAGTAAAGGTAGGAATGGTCAAATAATTTAATCATTTATGCTAATTTCCATTGTAATCAAAATAGATTAATAAATATTAATTTGCTCTTAACTATATTTTTTTAAAATAAATTAGCAAACGACGAATTGAATATGATGACTTAAAACAATTACTTATTTTTAGCTCATTTAACCTTCATTGGTCCCTTATTTCTAGAAACGAATAAATTCCTTGTGTGTAAATTTTACACACATTTTTCAGGAGCACAATTTTCATCGATTAATGAAATGCATGCAATATTCTCGTTAAAAATACTAGCTTATTTATTATTTTATTCAATTTAAAAAAGAGATTTTCAAATTGATTAATCGAGTAAAAAATCTATATACATAAAAATGGATGTGGGTATGTATGTATATCACGTATAGACTCAAAAACCGCTGAACCGATCTTTATGAAAGTTTGAGGGAAATTTAAACAATATCTTGAGATTGCTCCTGCTAAGTTTGGTGTCGATTGGACAAGGGGGCGTGGTACTTCTTATTCAACCCAAATTCACGCTATAGCCCACAAATCATAAAAAATGTTATATATGGGACGGTTTTGATCTTAAAAAACTAAAATTTTGTTTAGATGGTTACTATCGGTAACTGTACAATAATGGGCGTGGTCGGAATTTTTCTACGCCTTCCTTTTCGAAATCATGTCATTTCCTGAGTTTTACAAATTTTGATAATCATCTTTTACCGCCCAATGGACCTTCTATATCATCAATGGTCCTTCTATATATAAGATGATTTTGGTCGAATAAAACTAAAATTTGGTAGTTTAGTTCATATTTTTACTATGGTCGCAATATATCTACGCCCACTTTTTCGAAATAATCACGTTTTGATAGTGAAAATTGGTACGTAGGTGCAATGGGACCAAGTGGCGGTCTCTATATATATATATTATGGGGAGGCAAAAAAATCGCCCATTGCTCAGTGAAAATCGTATTCTAGGGATCAAAATAAGAAACTTTGCCCGAGGAACTATACTTCTAAAACAAATTATAATGCCCCAACTTTTGACTTTTGTCCCGTAGGGTCAAATTTTGAAAAATCCTTTTTTGACCCATTTAGTGTGCTCCAATCGAGTCCAAATGTATGGGCGACACCCACTAACTTTAGAGGGCCGATCCACCCATGCCAGTGACACACCCCCTGGAAATCTCCTGGGTGTTCCCCATACAAACAAAGTTCCCCATACAAACATTTGTTTCAGAGGGGTTCCAGGGTGAGTGACTGGCATAGGTGGATCGGCCCTCCAAAGTTAGTGGGGGTCGGTCATACATTTGGACTCGATTGGGGCACTCTAAATGTGTCAAAGAGGTATTTTTCAAAATTTGACCCTACGGAAATTTGGGGCATTAGAATTCGTTTTAGAGGTATAATTCCTCGGGCAAAGTTTCTTATTTTGATTCCAAGAATACGATTTTCACTGAGCAATGGGCGAATTTTAAATCGACCCGCCCTAATAAATATATATATAAATTTTGCCTAATTTTTGCGCCTATCTATCTTTATAGAAAAAATTAATATATGTGTGTGTGTATATCACGTAAAGAATAATAAACTGCTGAACCAATTTTATGAAATTTTCAGGGAAACAGTTGCAAAGTCTTGGAGAATGCTCTTGTAAGGTCTGGTGCTGATTGCAAAAAAGGGCGTGGCACCTCAAATATACCTCAAAGTTTTCTATATGGAATAGCTTTGGAACAATAGGTCATACAGCATCGGAATTCGGTTTCGTTTCACTTTGGTATGTTATAAAACGCATACCAAGGATGGTTTTGCATTGTAAAAGGGGCGTGGCATTTCCTAAACAACCTTAATTTTCTATATCGAATATTTTTGCAATTACAGAGCGCACAGCCTCGGAATTCGATATTCGACCACAATTTACACGTGACGTTCCACTTATAACATTTTATGGGCGTCGAACAAGGAGGCGTGGTAGGAACGCGCTTGGTTTCAGCTAGTTAAAACAAAATGAAAAATTAGGAAAATATCGAAAGAAACATTAACAATAAAACAGAAGAACAGTGACATAGGCGCGCCAAGATTATGATGTGTCAATTTTACACATAAGATCCTATTAGGGAAATTTTTTCTGTAGGGTATCAGCGACACCTAGCGTGAAAATAAACGTCGAAAACATGTATTTCGCATACGATTTTTACATTGAGCCAAAATCCTAGCTCGATTTTATGAACTTATATTGAAGAAATACCAGCTTGAAGTTGAAAAGTGTGTAAAATTTACACAAGGAACCGATTAAGGTTAAAACATTCGTTTATGGCAAGTAAAAACCAACATAATTTTGTTCTAACTTTTTCTGGCGGTAGGAAATACCTTTAAAGAAAATAAATGTAAATTTATCCAAAAACTTGTTGAAATATGAGAAAAAAAAATATAAATATCGCTTATGAGAAAAAAACGTGCCGAAAATTTTTGAAAAGTTACTTAAAGTTATAAAATGAAACTGAACTTTTAAATATTTTGAACAAATTTTTTGTATTTGCTTTGTTATGATCTCCTTATTTTTTGCCTGTTATGTTGGCATAGCGCATTTCATTGAAAACAAAATGAATGCTAATTAAAGTCCTTGAAGTCTGCTGTGCTAACAACTTGTATCACAAATAACCTCAGTTCAGTTACCCACCCAATCGTGCTCGAAATAAAACACTTACACTTAGTAGAGAAAATATTTTTCGTTGCTTTTTAGCAAAATCGTAATAAGCAGGATTTTATTACGGTTACTCTACAAAATGCACATTTTACTGCTTAAACTTGAACTTTTTCATTTATTTTTGCAGCTTTCTGTTATTATTTTATTTTATTTTTTTTTTTGTGAACGCTTTAATATTCTTTTAGCGTTAATATAAAAAATGCAACACAAAAAGGAAAATAAAGGGGGAAAAATCACTTTTCATCTGAAATTTATTGTTGAAATATCTTAAGGAGAGCACACAGTTGCACTGTGAACAGTGTTTCCATGTTGCATTTCATCATTTGCAAGTAGCAAAGCTTAATTTTCTATATTGCTTTTGTGCAAGCAAGATGGAAAAAGCAGATAAAGTAGTAGCAAGTAGATAAAGTAAATAATTAGAAAATATTAAAATGACAAAAAAAATATTTCTGACTTTGAGCTTGCAAACTTAATGGTTACTCTTGATGTAGGCTAAATCTTACCAAATATTACTATGATATTTTCAAAAGCAAAAAAGGGAGCGAAAATGTGTAGTTCTTTTAAAAATCTTCAAAATCTTGTAAATATAAATATGTGCAAAAATAATCGATTTCATTAAGGAATAATAACACAGTGCTAAAAAAATTGCATGTACTTTTCAAGTTACAAAGTCTAGGTTGTAGATCTGGTCGAGTACCATATCATTTTTAAAACAAAATATAATTTTACCGGTTAAAAAATAGATTTTTAGGTACTTGATATTATAAAATCAAAAACTCATAAAATTTTTCAACCGATTTTCTATTTTAAAACAGTTTTGAAAAGACGAAAACAAACACCTTTCAAAATACATTTATATGATATATATCTTTTGCACAAAACTAAGAATTTTTTATTTTAACCTTTGGAAAAAATTTAAATTTGTGTATTTTTTTAATGCTAATGACCCTTTCTTTTGTTTCCCTATCCGAAAATAAAAACTAATTTTTAAAATCCTAAATCTGTTGAAAAATTGCTAACTTGTTGATTGTTTAATGCATCAAGTACCTTTTAATTGGCTTTTTAATGGTTAAATTAAATTTTTAGAGTTTTCGAACAATTTCAAATATTGTTTTGTATAGCATTCGACCAGATCTAAAACCCATACTAATTAATTTTTAAAATGCATTTTCACTGTAGCACCATGCTATTTGCTTACTTTGCTTGCATATTAGAATAAATTTTTGAAAAAACTTGAATGAAGTGATGTATGAAATTTTTATTGAAGCTCAAACATAAACGATAATTAAAGTATAGCTGCAAAAAACGTTGTAAGCGACAAAGGAATAAAACACGTTTTTTTTTTTTCTTACTACCGTTAAAAATGCTCTGACTTTGATCTGGATATTTTTTTTATTTGCAGGCAAATTTCTTTACAACTCTTACAGCAATAAAGAGAAAATTGAGAACAAATGTTTCAGAGTGCGCCATTAAAATCGTTTTTATTTTTTTTTTGTTAATTCCGTTTATGTTTTGAAAACGTATAATTTGGCGCTTACAACTTTTTTCGCTGCGACGCATAGTGGTCAAAAAGGTAGTTTTTTTAGATAAAAGTCTGAAACTTTTGACACAGTAGAGATACTGGAAATTTTTTGTTTTACCAGATTTTTTTAACAAGTATTAATTTTTTTGTAAAAATTTTAAACAATAATACAGTTTTTTTTTAATTGTGCTAATTACAATCTGCACTCTAAATAATAATTGCAAACTTACTATCAATAAAATTATTATCAATACTAATTTTTTGTTGAAATTCCAACTAATGTGTAATTTTACTATTCATTTTATATTGATCTTTGAGTTTTTACCACTAAACACAATTCTTAGCAAAATTAAACAACAAATGTTGAACTTTGCTGCAATATCAACTGCAATGTTTTATATTACTACATAAATTGAATTAAAATTGAGCAGATATTTTCAACACATGCTCATTCGAGTCGGCTTGTCAGTGAGTGAAGATCACTCTTTAAAAATTTTCTGGTGTTAATTAAAAAAGTTTAGTAAGAATACGTTTTTCGATAGAAGTTTGTTAAGTGTTAAGTTGCTTACAGTTAAATGAAAACAACATGTTAATAAGTAAATAAAGACAGTTAAAAAAAAAACCAAAAAATGCCTGGGTTTTATTTGTCTACCTCATTGAGAAGAAATTCTGTATGCAAGTGTCTGTTCTGCGTTTTGGTATTTCAAGTACCAATTTAATTGAGAATTATCATTAAAAAAAAATCAAAATATGATATATCTCTGCACTACTGCCAAAACTATTAAGTTATAAGATATATTAAAATATGTTTTAATATATACATTAGACTGGTCGTTATTTCAACTTTTTTACCCTGATTTGAAACCGCCGGGCGGATAAAGTTTCTTTTTAACCTAAAAACATTGAAAATAAAATTTGGTGACGATCGAATAAGATTTAATGGGCGCGCAATTGGCTCAAAGTTTGAGAAAACAGGGGATATATGGGTAAATTTTTTTTTATTCTGAAACATATTCGCCATTTTTTTTTTAATTTATTAGATTGACAGATTCATATTAAAAGTTCCTTTTTAAAATGCTATCAAGGTCCAAAATCGGATTAAAGTTCGCTAAGTTAGAGAAAGTTATGTGTTGGTAAGTCCATATTTTATACGAAAGGAAACAGTTGGAATCAGTTTTTATTTTATTTTGTATTTCAACATATAGGTATTTCCAATAAACCAAATTTAAATTAAAAGAAAATTAAATTAAATTGAAAAAAGTATATCCCTCTTTAGGATGTAATGGGGAAAAAATTGTATATTAGTAATGCATAGTATGTATAATATATAGTATGTACTTAAAATTTATTTGAAATGAGAGAAGATTTTTTATGTGAGGAAAATTTTTTTCGATAAGCTTCAACAAACTGAAACACCAATTGTTTTTGATCGTCATCTTTTGTTAGAATGCGATTGTAATCCTTCATAAATTTTACACCTCAGCGGAATCGTTGGTGACAAACAAGTCTCGACAAAAAGTATGAGCTTCTTGTTAATCGTCATTTTGTTCCCATGTGAACGGATCATATTGCAAAAAAGAAGCAAATTGTTTATTTTATACGACACAAAATCCTTCAAGGAGGTAGCGTGTAATACTTTGGGGTTTAAAATTCTTCGACCCTCCAATAATTCAACATTTGGTTTCATTGATTGAAGGCATTTAACCATTTTTCGCATTTCTTCAAGGCAAACACAAGCATCAAAAAAAGGCAAAGCTATGGTCTCAGGAGTTAAGTACCAAAAATGATTTTTCATCTTCGACAAAATTGTGTCGGAAATCTCTATATCGGTTTTTGCATAAGCAATAGAGTCTTTCAGAAATTCCAAGTCTGGGTTTGGAGCTGCTATAACGTTTGGGCACCCAAACCAGATTTTAACATATATTTTGACTAGAAAAATGCAAACATCTCTCAGTGAATTTAATTCTCTTTTTGTTAGTTTAAATTGCTCTCGAAAAATAAATATCTTCAGACTATAAATTGCTTTACTCATAAATCTTGCATGGGATGTTGAGCTGCACGACCGAAAATTACCAACTTCCCCAGGAACGTCAGATGAAGAAGCTCTTTGTAGTCTGCGCGACTGTGATCTTTTGCTAATTGTTGATGGCAAAAAGTTTTGATTGCTTCACATTCTTTATCGTCTATTTTTGAACAGACAATACCGTCCTCTAGACCACTTTTAAATAATTGGTGATCGAGTTGGTCCCAAACAGCCGCAAAACGATTAAAAATGGGTACCTCGGGTCACTTTATTTACCACTTGTTTTTATTAAATATCAATTTATTTTGTTTACGTTCTTATGTAGTCAAAAGTATTTTTATGCAAACATATACTTTTTTCATACCCTGCAAAAACCATTTTTTGTTTTGTCATAACAGGTGATTTAGGTTTGTTACTTTTTTGCCTTTCACTAAGGCACGTAAGAGATATCTCATATTAATGCGCTACTAAACGTTGTAAATTCGTTAGTTTTCAACCAATTTTGGACCTTGATAGCATTTTAAAAAGGAAATTTTAATATGAATCTGTCAATCTAATAATTTAAAAAAAAATGGCGAATATGTTTCAGAATAAAAAAAAAAATTACCCATATATCCCGTGTTTTCTCAAACTTTGAGCCTAGTGCGCGCCCATCAAATCTTATCCGATCGCCACCAAATTTTATTTTCAATATTTTCAGGTTAATAGGAAACTTTATCCGCCCGGCGGTTTCAAATTTATTTTTAACGACCAGTCTAATATACATAATGTTATAAGGAATGTTTAAAAAAAATTTATTCGCTTGAATAACAGCAGAAATTTGTAAATACTACATTAATTGTATTAAAACTACGTAAAACTTGTTGAATTATACTAACATAAGGGTAGTAATTTTAAAATAATACTACATATATTATAGTAACATTAAATAATTGATGTTTAATTTCGCTAAAATATCTTATTGCTTTAATATTACTATATATTTTTATCAAAATTAAACACTATTTGTTGAATTTCACTACATATCAATAAACAAACAACATGTTGAATTAAATAAGGGTGCGTAGGTTTACTACAGTTATGGTAGCTAACCTGTTGCCTACAATTATTGTAGTAAATTTCAACAAAAACTTTTTAGAGTGTGTTGGTTTTTTCGTCATAACTCCCAAACCATACATCTTACCGCGTTCTTAAAACTTAAATTATTTTAAATAATTTTAACTTAACAATTCATGTAGTATTTTAACTTTTGGTGAAATATATTTGGTTTTTTATTTTTTTTCATCATAAAAGAACAATTTATACACCAAAATGTTTGTGAAACCTCTGCCTACAAGACTGCTTCCTTGCAAAAAGTTTTAAAATAATATTTTTTATATGTCCCTTTTGGTGAATTTTTTTTTTTGTTTATTCGACTAAAATTCGTCATAAAAGCCAATCTGCAAATCGAGCAATGACTATTCATGCATTAAAATGATCGCCATAACATTGTTCTTAAGGCGGGTTACTTTTAGTCGAAATACGTTTTTCTCTTTCTCTTCTACTTTAGGAATTATAGAACACTTTTTGAAAAATTCACATAAAATTAACATTTAGGAAAAATTAACAGAATTCACTAAATGACATATATTGGCAGCTGCTTTTTCTCATTAATAAAAGAAGACATTCTAATCTTTCAATAGACTTTAATGAACCTGCTGTAACATAGTGCGCTTATAAAAAAATGCTTCACGCATATTAACTTTTTTTTTTACTTTTGAGCATACCAATGATATGTGAATATTTTAAAATATTTAAATAATACGATTCCAAATACGATTCGCAACGAACAAATGTTTTTCTTCTGAATTAAAAACAAATATACATTTATTTTCACTTAAAAAAAAGCCAATGAAAAAAGTTTAATGATAAGATTTATACTGAATTCAATATAACACTAAAATTCGGCAATTTTAAAATGCAAAACTTGCATGACTTTTAATGTTTAAAAAAAAACTCTACATTTTCTTTTAAATCTGCTGGATATTTGTGTAAAGAATCACATTGGTAAAAAAAATTTTTCGATAAGCAACAGTTGAAGACTTTACTAACAAAATTCTGCAGTATTTTTCAAAGTTTGTGATTCGAATAGCAGTCTTTTTTTCTCAGATTTTTTAATTGTATCTATTCATTTTATGAAAAATCTACTATTTGTAAACTATATTTACAAAAAAACTTGGCAACAACTATGAAGTTACAAATTTACCAATTTTGGTACTTAATAAAATTTAAAATTTGTAATATTTTTTTTTATTTCTTCCGCTATATGCGTAGTAGAAAATATTTTTTTTATAATAAAGAGCGTTTTTCATAATGAAACGTGATTTAAAACTCCTTTTTGGCCAAAATATACTTAGTGAGTTTTACATACTTGTCAGCCGACAACACGAAGCTTTTGTTTTAGCTACTTTTTCTATGTTTGTGTGTGTGTGTGTGGGTGTGCATATGTGTGATTGCTTCACTTGTGCCCCAGCATTTTTTCTGAGCCGGAATTGATAAAAACTTCTAGCAAACAGAAACTTTTTTCAACATTAGCTGACAATGGCATAAAATTCAGTGAAATGAGATGATTCTGGTGCTGTTGCTGATGCCTCAAATCAGGGCCGTAGCCAGGTTTTACCCATGGGGGGCTTGGATAAAAATTTTTTTGTTCAAAATTAAAATATACTAGTAGTTGTTTCATTTCATTTGCAAGTCAATTTTTTATATATATTATATGAAAAAATTATATTATTTGTATGGGGAGGGAAAAAAGTTCCAATTGTGTCTCTCTAAAAACTAACCTTGTTCTATTTTATAATGATTACCAAATTATTTTGGCTGTTGCGATAACCACCAGTGAGCTAAAGCATTTTTCAAAAACCTCCAAAAATTATGTGTAGAGTTATTTTTTGATGAAAATTATGTTTTTCATAAATATATTTGCTAGTGTAACAGTTAAATAAAGATAAATTGTCAGAAATTTTAGACCGAAAAAGCTAGGATTACAGATAATATAGTTTTTGTATATATTTTTAAAGCTATTTTCACTAAAATGCAAAATACGTCATTATTTCTTATGCGATATTCACTTTCAAGATATCGTTGGAAAGGTTTTGATACCGGATAAAAATTTCAAAAATTTAAACATATTAAAGCTAAAAGATGAAATAAACATCAATAAACACCTACTGGAAAAATGTTGTAAGAAATTAAAAGTAAAAATAAAAGTAATGAAGTTATTTCAGGTTTTAAAGTATTTTAATGAAAATAAAATAAAAAAAAATATCGAAAATATGCATGAAAAATAGCATTCTTTTTAATCTGATTAGCAGATTGGAAGAGTTTTTTCCGGCCGATAATCTCTGACAGTTTATTTTTTACAACTATTGCACCAGACAGTATATTTACGAAAAACATAATTTTTAGGGGTTTTTGGAAAATGGTTAAGCTTATGTTCTATTCACGTTATAAAATAAGTTGTCGGCTTTTCAAGAATTTCAATTAGAGATTGTATCTAGTTATGAGAGTGACCAAGATGAGAGTAATACATATACACATAAGTTAATACATAATAGCTAACTGGCTTTTATCATTAGCGCCAAAATATTTTGAGAATCGTTATTTAACCAACAAAGGTTTATTTTTTTAAATGAAACTTTTTTTTAAGGCACTTTAATGTGTACGAAGGCCGTTTGATAATTCCGTGAAAAATAAAACAAGGAATACTTTTTACTGCAAAAAAATGTATTATTTTTCAATATAGTCTGCTTTTAGCTCCATACACTTCGTCCAACGTTCCTCTAATTTTTTTATCCCCTCCGAAAAATACGTTTTCGGACAGTTCTCAAAATACACCTTTGTTTCGGTGATGAGCCTCTCTCTGGTGGTGAATCTCTTTCCGCCGAGCCAGTTTTTTCAAGTTTGGAAACAAAAAAAAGTAGGAGGTGGCCAAATCTGGAGAATATTCCCACTAAATTCAAGTACTTATTTTTTTAGACAAAAAGTGAGCGAAAATCTGTTTCTCTTTTAACTTTTTACTCCTACTTTCACCATACTTAAAAGAAAACTACCGGGAGTCGTGCGTAGGGGGATGCCGAATTAATGATCTAACTATACGTTAAAATTACATTTAATTTGTTTGTTCCAGATACATGGGAAAGGCCATATCATTGAACCGTTTTGGATGTCGTTTTTTCAATGTAATTTTCAGCGACCTCTATAAAAAATTCTAAAAATTGTTTAAAAATATGATTAAAGTTTTTTCTAATAAATGATTTAAAACTATCAAACAACTAGAACTTGTATTTAAAATCAAGTATGATTTAAACTATCAAACATTTAGAATTTGTATTTAAATCATATAAAATCAACATAAAAATATAATTTTTATAAAGTATTTTTTTATGTACAATAAATAACCTGTATAAATTAAAAAAAAAATAATAACTTCTTGTATATAAAAAAAAATGTTTGAAATAGCTGCTTTTTTTTCTTGTTACACATATATTATACCTTATTAAAACTTTACTAGTCATTACTATTATCTACGTTTTTTTTTTTTTGTTTATTAACAACATGTTTTTATTTTTGTTGCTTTAAATTACTTACTTCAAAAGTTTTCAATTCCAAGATCCGGGAATCGGGAAAAGCTTCCGGGATTGGACTCCCTGATATATAAGTCATTCTTGTTGGCATCACTATTATAATCACAACCATCATCTATAACTGGCAGCCGTAGCCTAGTGCGTGGCCACTAAGCTAAAGAACCGCGGTAGCCCGGGTTCAATTCCAGCTCAGACAGAATATTTTTTCAAATGGAATCATTTTTTTATTCGGTCGTCACCTCTCTGTAGACAATGGCAAACCTCAGAGATTAAAAACTGCCATGTAAAGCTTCTTGAGAACATATTCCGTTTGTAGTCGGCATTAAACTCGTAGGTCCAATTCTCGATCATTTGTGTTCATAGATGCTCGGCCAAAGACTTTTCTAGAGTTGAAATGGCCAATATATTTATTATTATATCATCTAAAACTGCCGATGTCAAGGATAGTTATGACAATTTTGAATGTATCACGTTTGATCTCCGATAAATCACGATACATTGGTTTTCACTATTATGTTTTCAACGATTTAACTTATAACAAAGACTTTTAAACGTAAACACAATTTTAGTATATGGCTTGTTAAGTTTTTTTAAAACATACCGAAGTGATTTAATGAAATAGTTGTTTAAATTTATTAATTTTTATTAATATTTCGACCCTCTGGGGGGTTTTAACATCGAAAATCTCCCTTGTCTACGGTCCTGCTTCAGATACATGCATACAGTACCTAGGCTGTTTGAGTGTGTGTTCGTGCGTGTTTTACCTTTGCAACGACTATAAAAGCCAAACAAAAAGAAAAAAATTAATACTGTCATGCTGGCTTTGACATTTTTTTAAAAGAATTTTGTTTTTACTTGATTTTCACCGTTCTTATTTTTCGCTCCATGATTTCATTAGAAGAGTTCGCCAAAAAAAATGCTTCCGTTTCTGCTTGGTGCATGTTGATATTACTTCTGTTTCATGCTGTGTCTAGCGGAAATATGATTTTATGGCAGCACTTTTTTTTAGTTTCTATTTGTATGTTCACGTTTTTAAACATGAAATTTTCTTTTAATCAAAACAGCAAAAACTGTTCTTAAATTGTTTGTTGGCAATACAATCTTAATATATAAAAGGCAAGCACACTGCTTCGTGCCCAATATCTCTCAAACTATTCAGCCTGAAAGTATGCACGTTTTATTACATAAAAGGCAATCATGCTGCTCCGCATACAGCATTTCTCAAACTGTAGTTATTTTTTTTCACAGAAAATGTGTTTGTTACTTATCAGTGACAATATTGGGTTTTTACAATAATACGTTACTGATCTAACTACTCCTTTCTCATCCTTTTATAAAACAGTTATGACAAATTTAATTAAATTCTTTTGATTCGATTTGAGTCGATTGAACTTAAAAATATAACTATATCAGCCGTGAAACGACACCTGAGTTTCTACGTATATGATGGTTACAAGGCCAGCTTTTTTAGTTGTGTACGCAAACTCGACTTTTTGCACTTTTACACTTGAACTATTTTTTCAACACTGCTTCAATACGTAAAGATTCATTTAAAAAGGAACATTTGTATTTTTTAAAAATCAATTGAATAAAAAATCAAGCTTTTAAAAAAGAAAAAAGTGCTTCCGGCAAATGGCTCCAAAAAGGAAGTGTGGAAGAATCTGTCGTAAGACCTTTAATACTATTGTATTATAAATGCAAAAATATGCACCTTTTTATTTATTACTAACACGCCGATGTTGTCCACAGTGTTTTGTTGCTATCAATCTCCAATTCATGTAAAAGAAATAAAAAATGTCTTCCTTTCTTTTCCTTTGTTTTGTTTTAAAGCTAAACTCTGTATTTATACGTATTAGAGCCCTGCGTAGTTGCGCTTAAAACCGGATTCAAAACATTTGTTCATTTCACACTACACTGCACTGTCTTGCTTGCTGCAAAGAAATCATGTGTGTGATTGCAGCGAAGACGAATAAAACATGATAGAGCAATAAAAAACAGATCATAGATATTGTTGATCTAAGATATCGTTGTCAGATATCTTGTCACAGCAGTCAATGCAACGAAAGCTTGTTCACTGGCAATAGATGATTTATATCAGAGAACGAGTACGGTGCTGGCGCGAACACTAGGTAAAAATGGGTCACGCATCATTATTTAACAGTGCTAGGAGGTTGCTGATTTCGAATCTGAAGTCAGAATTTTAAAAATAAAAATGGGTAATAGGGCTGCCACCTATTTTTTTATTTTTACAAATGCGATGCTGGTGCGAACATCAGGTAAAAATGGGTCGCTGAATCCGAATCCGTTGTCAAAATTTAAAAATTATGTAATTTTTTAAAATAGGGTTGCCACCTTTTATTATGTATTTTTAAAAGTTTTAAACATCATTTAAGAGTTTTAGGGGGTCGCTGGTTTAGAATCTGAAGACAGAATTTTAAAATTCAAGATGGTAGATAGGGTTGCCACCTTAAATATTTGTATTTTTATAAATTCGGGGCTGGCAAAAAAAAATGTTATGCCAAAAATGGAACGCTGAATCCGAATTCATGGTCAGAATTTCAAAATTATAAAATTTTTAAATAATAGGGCTGCCACCTAATAATATGTATTTTTAAGAATTTAAACATCATGTATTAGTTTTAGGGGGTCGGTGATATCGAACCTGAAGTCAGAATTTTAAAATTAGAGATGGTGGATACGGCTGCCACCTTAATTTTTTTGTATTTTTATAAATTCGGGGCTGGCAAAAAAAAAAATGGTACACCAAGAATGGGTCGCTGAATCCGAATCCATGGCCAGAGTTTAAAAATTATAAAATTTGGAAATAGTAGAGTTGCTTTTACTTTTTAAAATAAAAATGAATTCGTAAAAATAAAAAAAATTAAGGTGGCATCCCTATCCACCATCTTGAATTTTAAAATTCTGACTTCAGATTCGAAATCAGTGACTCCCGAATACTGTTAAATGATGTTTAAAACTCTTAAAAATACATATTATTAGGTGGCCTATTATTTCAAAATTTTATAATTTTGAAATTCTGACCACGGATTCGGATTTTGGTTTAAAAATTTTTTCCAGCCCCGAATTTATAAAAAAAAACAAAAAATTAAATTAAATTAAATTAAAATTCAATTAAATTAAATTGAATTTTAAAATTCTGATTTTAGATTCGAAATCAGCGAACCCTTAACACTGATAAATGATGTTTTAAATTTGGTGGCAACCCTATTATAAAAAATACATAATTTTTTTATTTTGACAACGGATTTGGATTCAGCGACCCATTTTTACCTAGTCAATATTGAAAATCTTGAAGTTGGTGTAAAAAAATGTCTAGTTAGGCGCTAACGACCGTTGATTAAAATTATCAAAATGGTCCAAATTATCCCAATTATATATTGCCATATATTGCGTTTAATGTCATCCTACCCTTAATGATTCAATTGCATTGCTTGTGGTGTTGACGATCAAAAACACGTCGTGCATGGATTGCCGAGAGAGAAAGTGTGTACTGCTTGTCGTTGTAGGCTTTCGTTTGGTGTTGAGCAAATCAAACTCTCAAGTGTTATTAGATGACAGTCAACTGTGAGCAATGCATTAAATCACAGTGTGTGAAAGTTCTAATAAAGGGTGTCCCAACAAGAGCGCAATTTTTAAATTTTTAATAAAACACAGATATTTAAAAAAAAAGCGTGAAACTTTATTATATCGTAAAGTAGACAGAATGAGGTTATGTATGGAACAATATATCGTGCAGCTGGCCGCCGCGGCTTTGCTGGCATACACGCGATCTTTTAATGAAATTTTCAATGACCGCTTTGCATAAATGCTGCGGTATTTCATTAATGCAGCGTCCAATTTCCTCTTTTAAGGCTTGAGACGTCGTCGGCTTATTCGCATAAACCATCGATCTCAAAAAACCCCAAAGAAAAAAATCTAATGGTGTTAAATCGCACGATCTAGGCAGCCAATTCTGATCTCCAAAACGCAAAATAACACGACCGGGAAATGACTGATGCAGCAATTGAATTGTTTCTCTGGCTGTATAACATGTGGCGCCGTCTTGTTGGAACCACATGCCCTCCACATTCATTTCTTCAATTCTAGGCAAGAAAAAACTGGTTATCATTTCACGATACCGAACACCATTGACTGTTTGCGCTTGACCTGCATCATTTTTATAAAAAAAAGGTCCAATGATTCCTCCAGCCCAAAAACCACACCACACAGTGACACGTTGAGGATGCATTTGCTTCTCGTGAATCACTCGAGGATTTTCCTCACCCCAAATGCGACAATTTTGCCTATTGACAAAGCCATCAAGATGGAAATGGGCCTCGTCACTGAAGATGATTTTAGCGGCAAAATCAGCATTTTCATGTTGTCTCTCCAATACCCAATTAACGAACTCCCTTCGCTGTCCATCATCTTCAGCTGGCTTCAGTTCCTGAGTCAATTTGCATGAACTTTGTGTGCATGAAGATGCAAATCTTTCGTCAAAATTCGCTGCATAGTGGATTTGGAGACACCAATTTGCTGAGTTCGGTGTCGAATTGAGGTGGATGGAGTTTGAGCGACATCATCACGTACAGCTGCGACATTTTCGGTCGATCGAGCTGGTCGAAGGCGCGTTGTTGTCTTTACATCACTAACAGACCCAGTTTCGGCAAATTTATCCATTAATCTCTTTACAGTTGACTCTTTTGGAGCATTATTGTGACCCCAAATTGATCGCAATTTGCGAACTGTAGCCGCAAAAGTTTCACCATTTTGGTAAAACAATTTCACAATGAGAATGCGTTGTTCATTCGTGTAGCGCTCAATTTTTACTAACCTCGTACCTTCTACTAGCAAACAATAACAATTGTTCAAATTGTTCACTTCGAATGGCGCTAAATTTAAAAATGCGTTCTTGTTGGGACACCCTGTAGATGCACCGACGCAGGGCTTTAATACGTACCTCACTTTTCGCCTTGATTGAGGCTAATCAGTTTTGTTTTTTGCTGCGCTGTGTCAGCTGAGCACTAAGAGAAAGATAAGAATAGTGAGCAACATGTAGTTTATTGAAACTCTCGCAAAACAAACGCGTCAAAAGAAAACAAATAAGCAATGCGTCGCAGTTAAGATGATTTCTTAAAAAACTGAACACTTTAATAAAGTGTACTTTTTATAAGAATTTCGAAAGAAAAGCATACCTACATAAAACAGTTGCACAAATATGATTTAAAACTTTTTTCATAAAAATTGGACCAGCAATTTTAAAGTACAGTGGCAACATTATATATGCACTTAAATTTTATATAATAGAAAAGATATAGACATATGAGTGCATTTATCAATGGGAAATTTCGCTTAAAGTGCCCCTTTACATGTCGTCAAAGTTTTAAGTGATAATAATACTCCAGCTTTGTAATATTAATCATATTTGTGATATTATTAATACTTGAAACAAAAATAGTTGTCATTTCTGTGACCAACTGTGTATTCACTTAGTGATGGACCTAAACAAAATTGAGTATAACACATAAAAGAAGTTATATGTTGTATGTATATGATAAAATCGAGCGGGCACGTATTTTGGTTTTCTCTGATTTTGTCATTCCTGTAATTTCATGGTTATGATAGCCAAACATGTTTCGTGTTAATTTTCGTTAATTTATTCTTTTTGCTGAAATGTTTGTTTGTTGGTTATGCTATGTTTGTTGCACGGTAGCATTTTATGTAATAATAGATCAAAACACAAATAAGAACAACCAATGCTTTCATTTTTATATACAGTTTCAGGTATATTATATTTTTTTTATTATAAAATGGAAAACGCAATAATCGAATTAATTAAAACTGGAATTGTTTTTTTGCAAGGGGTATTATTTTTTTTATTCAATTATTTGATATTTTTTCTTTTTCTTTTTTTTTTTTAATTTCAATAGATATGCAATTAGTGTTCATGAATTTATTACTTTTCTTTCAAAATATTATTAGATTTTTTTTTTATTTAAAATTTGTTCAACAAAAATGTTTGTATTTTTCTGACATGCTTGCTGTTTGTGTTCAGGGTTGCTTGAGCACACAATTTATTTTACTTTATAATACTTTTTGCTACTTTTTTGATGCTTCAATGCAAAATGACTAAAGGCAATACCGGAAATTGCGGCATGTTAGCTGTTTTAATCAGCAACAAAAAATTGTCCATCCTGGAGCGAGAGAATTAATAAGAGAAAATGTTAGATTCCTGTTTCCGTCAGTGATGCAAAGTTTTACACAAATAGGTTATGGACATATGACACAGGTGCCCAGCTGTTGCTCCCGTTAGTTTAGTAAAAGACTTACATGATTATTCGCTCCTCCGTGAAGATTAATATTAAAAAAGCAAGAAACTCAAATATATTTTAAAACAAAGATATCTATTAACATATATTTTTCACTACACTTTTACGACAAAATGTACACAAAACGATTCGAATCAATCACGTTGAACAACTGTGAGCAATGAAAAACAAGCGTCTTGCGATTATGGTCGGTTTACTTAACTTCGTGTTTGTTGAAGTATGTCTGGTTCACTCGGCAAGTCGGATGGTTTGACAAACTAACACAGTTACAAACTGGCTGTTGAGATTGACGCAACTAAAGGGTTCTGATTAATTTAATAACTGCCGAAACTCGAATGCAACCATGGTGGAAGAAAACAAGGTGATAGCGAATTTTAATTTTGTTGTAAGAATCCAACACTGAAGTTGTCAAACCATACAAAATCTACTTTTCTATCTCTCTCACTCATTCACAAGTTTGACAGCTTTAGCAAACGACGTCACGTCACTAACACCTTGATTTCTTACACCATGGCTAGCTACTTTGTGCAAAAAATAAACGTAAAAATGATTGCAACGTAAAAAGAATGCTATTGACATACCTTCCAATGTGGTTGTTACAATAACTCATTTTATTCGCTTATCTGCAATGGCTTCGGTTAGTTACCTCAGACAAATTTTGTTTCTAATAATGACAAGAGGAGTTGAAACCATTAAGATTGCGTGATTCAAGCAACTAACATGTCATATTTAATTTCAACAGAACAAAAATTTGAAAATGAGGGGACTACAAAGTAACATTTATTCGCGGTAATTAAAAATCAATTGTGCTTATATCATTCCGGTTACTTTGAGCAAATTTCAATTGTTTCGGTTACCCTAAATAATATTCATTTCCCGCAATCTTATGCCTATAAGTTAATTTTCTGAGTGTATCATATTCATATCAGCACGATTAGCGGTGGTCGATATTTTTGTTGACCGATTTGACAAAGAATGTCTCATACAGTCCGCGACAAAAAGTAAGCACTTGAACATTTCCCAAAATAATGATTTAATTTGACTATTTAAGCTATTTCTCTAGGTGTAATAAGTCATGTGGTATTGCTCTTTTTGTATTTGAAGTACACAATGATTAAACATTCTGAGAAAAATACCGTTAGTTTACACAATATGAAAAAATGCTGCGACAAAATGATAACACATTATGATGGATTGAGTTCAGTATGTATTAATAATCCGATAAAAAAACAAATTTAGTTGTTAAAGTAAAGTTACAACGTTAAATAAGTAAAAGAACTTAAAATTAAACTAAAATGGGACGTGGAAAATGGCATAACAGTGCGGAAGTGCACGTTGCTTTAAATCTTCATTTAAAAACTTGAAAATCAGTGAAATCGTAAAAATATTACACAAAAGTTGTAAGGTGATTACAAATTTATTAAAAAAACCCAAAAAATTAGTGTAAAGCCTTTTGCAATGGATATCCAAGAGTGGTTACACTCCGAGTTGTGTGCGCCATTTTTTGGGTAGCTTCAAATTCTAATTTCACTGCCAAAAAAATTGCTGAAACAGCTGGAGTGAAAACACATGTCCGCAACGTGCAAAGGATTTTTAAAAAAATCAATTTCAGTAAAACGCAAAAAAATACAATTTAAACCACCATTTACAGCAAAATATCGAGCAGCAAGATTGAAGTTTGCTGAAGATCACTTTAAGTGGAGAAAATAATGGAGCTGCGTATCAATCACTAACGAAAAAAATTTAATCTCGACGATCCGGACGGTATTTCTTTTTATTACCACGATTTGAGGAAGAAAGAGCGTATTCTAAGTCGTCGTCAACACGGGGGTAGATGAGTAATGGTATGGGCTGGAATTGGCCATTGTAGCAGAACTGAAATTAAGTTTGTTCTTACAAGAATGATCACCAAGATTATCTTAATTTTATTGATAAAGATATAGTTAATAGCCACATCTATTGATAGCCACATTTTAAAATCTGTCGATGAAATATCTGATTTGGGTGTGATTTTCGATATTAAGTTTTCCTTTGTTAGCCATATCAATTTTATTATACCTAAAGCATATGCGATGTATGTTTTTGTTCGTCGCAATTGTTCAGCTTTTATTGATCCATATACGCATAAAGCACTCTTTTCTGCTTTTGTGAGATCTAAGCTTGAATATGCATCGTTTATTTGGAGCCCTTACTATAGCTCTCATATTAATCGTATTGAACGTATTCAAAAATCATTTACACGATACGCTCTTAAGTCCTTAAATTTTGATCCAGCCCCCTCATATAGTGCTCGGTGCTTATATATTGGTTTGAAATCGCTACAAAGTAGAAGAACTATAATATCACTTTTATTTATATCAGATTTAATTAAAGGGACAGTTGACTGTCCTTGATTATTGCAAATGATAACTTTTAGCATTCCAACAAGAAGTCTCAGAAATTATGATCTTTTTTTTTTATTAAAATGCTCAGAACAAACTATGCGATTAATGCTCCTTTGAATAGGACTCTCATAGAATATAATATGCTCTCTAACAATATTGCTATTGATTTTGCCATGACGAAGCAGGCGTTAAGAGTCCTAATAGATAGTTTCTATAGATGAATATACTATATTATAAAATATTATACATAGAATATTTTTTTCTAATCTTAAATTATTATCAAAAATTGTTAATCTTAATTTTATAAAAGTGATTTTCCCAAAAATTTTATAGTTTATATATTTTAAGTGGCTTAGCCAAATATTTTGTAGTCAGTAAGGAACCTGTTCCATTGATGAATAAATAAATAAATAAAAAAAAGAATCGTGGGTCACAATTAACTAAATCTTTATTAATATTTCAACAAAACAATGCTCCTGTGCGTATCGCAAGAATAGTAAAAAACTTCCTTCAAGAACAGGATATTGAAATATTGGAGTGGCCCGCACGATCACCTGACCTGAACATTATTGAAAACTGTTGGTGTTACCTTGAAAGGGAAATTTATGCCGGTAATATGCAATATAATACCATTCACGAACTTAAAAGTAGCATAATTGCGAATTGAGAAGCGATACCGAGAAAATACATCAACAAACTTTTTAATCACCACCAAATTACAATACTGATTTTATGAAGACTCCACTCAATATTAAATACTTATATTATAAAAATTAAAAATTAATTTCTTATAATTATTTGCTTTTGAATAATATTGTGCTAACTTTTTGTCGCACTACTGAATATATTTTTGTTTTTTCTGAACAGCAAGTTCGATTTTAAAATAAAATGTCTATATTTTTTCATTTTCTCTTTAAATCTAATTACTTTGTAGTAAATACAAATTTTTAATTTTAATCGCTTTCAATAGAATTTAAAAAAGTTCCAATGTGCTATCTTTTTTTCGCGGAGTGTATATGTAGTCTTTTTTTGAAGTGAAAACTTCTTTAGGCGCGTTGAACTTTGGTAGAGGATAAATCATTGGTTTGCATCATCGTATTTTTCCAAGGAAATCGTCCACAATCGGCCGCAAGCTCACAAAGAAATCACTTGGAAACTCCTGAAATTAATGCATATAATCTTTTTGTTAGTACAAAAATACTTAAGTTAGTTTACAATAAGATGTTTGCAACCAAAACTTATTATTAGTTCGGTTTATATTGGACACACATATTATATATATACCTTTAAAGTTTGGCAATTTCTTCAGTTGTTGTATTTGTCAACATTTTTGAAAAATTTGCTTTTACTCAAACAGCTGCTATTTATGGTGAGATTTAAAAATGGATCGATCTTCTTCTCTTTCTGCTTTTTCTGCTGGAACTTCGTTTGCAAACAAGAAAAATAATGTATGGATTGAGTGTTTTAACATTTTAAGCCTTAAGTTGTATAAAGCAATATGTGGAACATTCAAATAATTACATGCATGCTCTTATTTTATTACATATCGTCAAACAAAGTTTGACAATTTTCATACTTGTTGTATTTGTCAGTGACTTTTTATTTTCACCACTGCGGCATTTTATATTCAGAGTTGTCAACTATGGCTGTGTGTCAATCGGAAAGTTTTCAGTCGTGGTAGGATAGAAAATATCAAGTTGAATAAAATTTGTGGGTGTTGTAATAAATTTGTCTTTTTTGCTGTGTCAAATGGACGATGAAATTTTGACAATTACAAATTTTGACATTTCGGTCGAGTTTTAGCGCAAATATTTTATTTTATTTGCATTTTATCAATTTGCGACATACTATTTAATTCGAGAGCATATTCGAGAACATATTTCGTAAACTTGTAATATTGTAAACTTAAAAAACTTAAAAAATAACAAATTAATGAAAACAATGAACGAAAGTGCTTGAGTTTGTGTCTGCCTGTGTGTGGGCCAACGGTCTCCAACATCAGCAAATGCAGCAAAGTTAAATTGGCTTTCTTTGCTGGCGAGCGTCCTCAAGTGCCACCACCAGCAAGTGCAGTGCAAAATTTGTTGCTAGCCAACATCCTCTAAGTGCCATCACCAGTAGCACAAGCAAGTGCTAAGTGCTTGCTAGCAGGCAAACAGAAAATATAGCATGTAAAGTGCTGTGTATTTTACGCCGTCAATTCGGTTCATCCCCTCTAACGCTGCGTAACCGCTGGAATCTTGTAATTTTCTTTGCGTTGTTGTTGTAAATTTGCTAAAAAGTTATTGTTGTACAGTAACCTTTATTTTTTTGTGGATGCTTATTTGTAGCTACAGTCAGCATATGACATCGAACTAATTTAGAAAACAGTTTATACATATGAATTAAAGAATATATATAATACTAGCTGATATACCCAGTGTTACTCGAGAGTCATTTACATAAACATTTTAATATACACTTCTCGATAAAATGTTTTTGTAAATTTTGGAATTTTGTAAAAACGTGTTGAATTTAAGTTTGAGACCACTATAAAAATATGATTTAAAAAATTTACCAAGCTTTTTTAACGAAGAAATAATTTTTATCACTGTTTTTTACAATCAAAAACTGTTTTTTAGTTCTAAACTGAATTTACTGGTTACTGGTAAGCATGTTACTTGCACTTCGCTAATGAAAATCAAATTTATAAAAATCTTCCTAAAATTTTTTAGTAGTTTTTTCAGTTGGAAAATAACAATTGGATTGTTTCTAAATAAAAAATTAATATAAATTGAGTCTGATAGTTGATGCAATTTCTTAAATCTTCTGAATTCCTATTTTATACGAAAAATTGTACAGTCGTTTTTTAATGTAAATTAGCAAAAAGGTGTAAGTTAAGAAAGCAGTCGATTTTTAATTTTTATTATAAAATATACAGCAACCTGTAGCAATATTATCGACGTTAACAGATCGACATAAATCCAGATGAAAAATTTGCAAGAACAGTGCAACAAGTGCTATTATGTTATTTGCTGCAAGTTTATGCTGTGTGCGAAAAGAACTAAATTGGATAACAGTTACCGACTTTTCTAATATATTGGAATCGTGTCGGTAGTGCAGTACATATTCCTAATTTATAATATTTTCCAGCATACTCTTCAGCATACTTTCGGTTAGTATGCAATTGAACCGAAAAATTTGTTCAATGCAGCCAAGCTTACAACCATGATTGGAGAGTTAAATTGTCAAAATTTTGCTGTCTTTAATATGTCGGTACATTTAATTGGCGTGGAAATTTGACTTTCAACAATATAGTTCAAATAACACATTAAACATGAAAAAATTAGCTTTTACAGCATTCTTATTCACAGTCATCTTTTCGATGATACAGTGATATATATAGAACATTTAAAGTACCAATGATTAACAACTGAGTGACAACGGTGAAGCAATAGTGAGAAAAATGACAAATCACAACAAAACAAATTTAACAGGAGGGGGGCGGGGGGTGGGGAGGCAAAAAGTAAGATTTTATATACACATGTGAACCCAATATCTAGGTACACATGTAGAGCTATTGGGGTAATTTTTCCACATAATTTATTTTTGAGACTTGACTTTTTTGTAAAAAATATAAAAACAACATTTTGGAAAAAATAAATTTCGCGAAAAAAATCAAAGGGGGTACCCTTGTTGTTTTGATGACAAAAACAGTAAAATAATTTTTGCGCTTAGCTGGAAGAATTTTTGCAAATAAATGCTATGCCATATGGAAGGTAGCCAGATGTGCAATTTTTAATTGATTTCATTTTTACAACAACAACAATTTTTGAGTCATTTTTTGAGTAAAAAGTCAATATTTTGGACCTTTTTTGACATAATCATAAAACATATATACACTGACTTAACGGTACAGTTCAACCTATTTTTGTGAAGTAATTTTATTGAGCTTTTGAACAAAAAAAATTTGAATGAAATATATTAATGGACAGCGGAGATATTTGCATCGAAAGACCAAACTTTGATTTTCATGTCGTTTTTTTCTCATTCTTAGGCAACGATGTTTTATGAAAAAGTGGAGAAAATTTCTCCAATTTTAAAGATATGTCAGTTTTTTTGATGTCAAAATAACAAAAAATTTTTAAAATTAAATACACAAAAATCTCCGATGCTAAAAAGTTTTATAATAACAAAATTACCGTTAGTTGAAAAATTTCAGAGGGGGCGTGGCAAAAACTAAGTATGTAACATTTTAAGTTGGGATAAACTTAATATGTGTACCTAGTTTGAGCGAAATCCGTTGAGCCGTTTAGATTTGTATAAAGGCCAAACAAACAAACAAACAGAAAATGAGTTTTATTACTATAGATTGGTAAATTTATTTGTTTTTAGTAAAAGTGTTACCGTATCGGAAACACATATATATATCTGTATATCTATTTATATATCTTTATCAAAATATATATATATATACATTAGGGCGGGTCAATTTGTATGGACGAATTTTTTGGAGGTCTGGCTCAGCGAAATTCGTAAAATACATGTAATTTCAAGACTTTTTCTCCACTACAGCATATACAAATTCTGAAAAAAAGCTGTGCGGACTTTCGTAAATAGATTTTGATCTCAATTATAAAATATGAATGTTTGAATGTATGTGTATGAATCTATTTACGAAAGTCCGCACAGCTTTTTTTCAGAATTTGTATATGCTGTAGTGGAGAAAAAGTCTTGAAATTACATATATTTTACGAATTTCGCTGAGCCAGAATTTGACCCGCCCTAATATACATATTTACATATATATAGTTCATATATATGAACAATTTAGCTCATTGAGGAAATTTAAAAATATTTATTATATTTATAAAATAACAATTACGTATTAAACCTGCAAAATAATTTATATTTTCAGTAGTAATTGAATAACTACAGTCTGCTTATCCTAAGCATTCTATTTTCTAAAACTGTTTAGCTTTAATTTCTTATATGAATTATATATAATTTATAGCTATAGATACTTCTTAATTTTAGAATATTCTATTTTTAATACACAACGCAATATAGATATGGTGAACATGTATATTGTGTTAGTGTTATGATATAAATAGATAAATAAGCTTTAATTTTTTATATAAATTCAATAATGAAATAATTTAAATAAATTACTTTAATTATATGTATCTTTGATATGGTCAAACTTTTCCTTAAAATAAATAGTTTCAGTAATATATAAAAAATTTAATAAATTGTTATAAGCTCTTAACAAAAATAATTCTGATTTCATATGCCGACTGTAGCTACACGATTAGAATTCACAACGTCTACAAAAAATTTCCGGCTAACTGCGCCAACAACAATTACCAAGGAAATCTACAAACAAGAACGCACAGAGAAGAACAATATCATGGCGGAACTTTTAGAACTTTTGAGCTGCATTATGAGCTTTCGCACATTCCTACATGTCCATCCGACGTGTCAAATCCATCCTACATGTAGGATAGTCCGAAACCCTATATTAGCATGAAAATTCTTATATAGCAGTAAAGCGGTCGTGGCAGGACAACGTCTTCCAGGGAATACTAATATTTAATGTATAGGTTTTCACTTCGGTCGGCAGTCCTCTCACTGCTTTACTTTTTTTAATTTTTTTAGGTGACCAAGAACTTTTTGTTTGTTTTATTTATTATAATATTAATTTTTTGCATCAACACTTCAGTAATATCAGTTATATATTTAGAAAATTCTGTTTTTGGTTGCTAATTTGACGAATTTTCAAACAATGTAATAAATGTGTTTTAATTTTCGTATTTTAGCTGTGAACTGTACATTTAATGAACTAAGTTTTTATAGTACTGTGAAATAAAATAAATAAAAATAAAAAGTAAACCACTTTTAAGAATGCTGAAGTACTCCTGGACACTAATTGCAAAGCTTTTTTTATATTCCAATAATAACATAATGAATGAATAACATTGGTGTTAACTTATTTTAGAAACAGACTGAGGCAATTCTTTGAACTTTCAAATAAAACAGAATTATTCTGAAAATTTATATACTTCTTTTTTATTGTTAAATCATAAAAGCAAATCGAGCATGGTTTCTTCGGTGGCCTTGAATAATTAAAACCAACAATTTGCATTCTCCTTGCCCATGCTCCAACGAATTAGAACAATGTTTGAGGGGTGTATTTATAATCGCTACCATTGCCCAACAGGTACACAGACGTAACCGCACAATTGTATGTGTTTATGTTTGTAGTCGCACGTGTCACTCAATAATAATTAAATAAATTAAGTGCTCGTTTAGTGTTTTGTTTTTTCTGTCTCTTTGCAATATATCTTGTAATCTTTTTTTCTTGCCATCCATTATTGTTCTTTCGCATATTTTTTTTAAGTGCGTGATTTATTGCTTCTTTTATATTTTTTTTTTTCCATAAAATTAACTGCTCAAATTTATTTTCTAAATAAATTAATTCGTTCAAAATAAATCATTCTTATAATTTCCGAGCTCAGTATATTTCACTTCCTTCTCGCCCTATTTCTATTTAGCTTGTAATTTTCTGTATAATTCTTAGCAAAACAAACGAGCCGTGTCTATAATATGGCTAATGTTGCCATATTGTTTAAATTGTCAACGTCGCTAAAATACATGATGTTAACGCTCACGCACTGACTTAAGCACACATAAACACACGCTCGTACATAGAGAAATAAATTTATTGACGCATTTTCCTTCCGAATTCACCTCAATATACAAACACTAGGTTTCAGTTGAATGGGCAGACGTAAGCACCAAAGGACGATGCTCAAAGGAGGACACAGTATGAGCACAATACATGTTCCGAACAAGCGAAAAACGTTCGACCGTCTGGCCAAAAGACCGACATAGAGTCGCTCAGACTGCCACAGGCACCGAATGCTATCAACATAAATAATATAAATAAATTCTACCGACACCGACTCTGCGAAGAGCAGGCATTAATTTTTCATCGTTGTTGCAAGGACAACAGGGAGAGTGATAAATGCCACCAAGGTTCTTCTCAAACTGTTGGAAAGAGGATACTCATACCTTGTTGAAAAGATATTGAAAGCAAGTGAGCCACATTGTTGCTGTCTGAGTGTTCATAAATAAACGTGATAACAGAAACTCACCGTTTTTAATTGGCCAAAACTTAAGGTGCTCTAAAAGGAGCATTTAATGGGTTTGAAAGGTATTTATTGGAAGCTAGATATTGATATTATTTTTCAGTCAGAACGGAAAGAGGAACAAATAGTGTTGCATTATGAAAAAGAGGTAATGTTTGAAGTTAAGATGAGGTTTTAAATTCTAGAACTTGTTTATTTTGGCAAAAAATAAAGAAGCTACACATTCCAACAATTTAAAACTATATCTTTGCAAGAACTTGCTCATGGTGAATTTTTAAAAAGGTTGATGTAACTATTTTTTTTTTTATTAACCCTTATATAAATAGGCATAGGCAAGCAGTTTAGAATTATTTTTTCAGCCAATTTTGATCATTTTTTAAAGGAATAACAATAGGGGAAGTAGTGCACTGAATATTTTTTTACATAAATTAATCTGCTTTACACAAGTAACAATATTTATGATGTATTTTGCGCAATGTGGATTCATAAACACGCAGAATATCCGCACATCAAGAAAAGAAAAAACATTCGTCATTGTTTCATTAGGTTTTTTTTTTACACTGTGGTATGAGTTCGGTTACGTTCGCACATGAGCAAAGAAAGAGAGAAACTACTTCTTTTTCTTTTCTCAGTTTGCAGCTCACATTGCGCTCTCTTTTAAGCGATAGTGGCCTAACTAGTGGCTAATTCATTAAGACAGTTTAAGTGATGTCAAGTTTTTATGTAAAAAATATGTTTTTGACATTGATTTTGCATCGAATCAACAGAGAATATATGCGAAAGCTCTAATTTTGACCACAGGCGAAATCTCGTTCTAATAATTTTTTTATTTTATTGCTCACACATAGGCTGCTACATACATATATGCTACGCTAATGTTATTACAGTCGGACTGACAATTTCATTGGAAAGTTTAATTTTACTTTTACCATAAAAGCCTCTGAATGTAGGTGGTACACAGAATTTAAGTGGGGTCGTACTTCGCTCGCGCTCACTGACGAGTTTCGTTAAGGGCGTCCAAAGCCTGTTGTTGTTCTACTAAACATTGCTGCTGTGCGTGAACTGATAATGCTTAATCGTATTGCGACGTATCGCAAGATTGAGGCATATCTGGGCATTATTTCTACATGCATATATACCAAATTGTGTCGATTGGTGCAAAAAAACGCTGTATAAATATAATTGCAGTGCTTCAAAAGATGTGACTAGTGACAATCTATCCGAATCATGGATCCATACGTATGAGCTTGAAAGAAACAGCTGCAGAAACAATTGCAGAAGAATTAATTTCAATTGTCTTGGCAAAGAAAATGATTGAATTTGATTTTAAAAAAAAACAAATGGAATAACACTTTGGAATCAATATTATTATTGCTGTAACTCAGTCCATTTTAATCGAATAAAAATAGTTGTCATGTTTTTGAAAGCTTTAATAATTGTTTATTTAAATTGTCTCTAAAGATTGCAATAAATAAAATTTGCTTAGACCTTTTTGAAAAATTAAAATTATAGTTGGAATTTTGTAAATATAATAAGTACAAAGTTTAATTATTTTTTTTTTTTCAATTTTAAATTCTTACGCTCCCGAATCACACTTAAGAATAGAGATGGGCGTGTGCTTGGCTTTTTCCGTGAAACGACGTGACATGCCGTGTCACACTCTGCACGGACTTCAAAAAAATAACTTCGTGCGTGCACGTGCGTACCCATGCTTAAGAAAAGCAAAGTCGTGCGTGCTTTTCCGAGTTCGTGCAGTAAAATTTTACTTCTTTCATAAGGGTCATTTTTTTATAAACCAAACATCATTCTGACCGACACATTTTTGATTTGCCTTAAAATGTTTTTACGGGTTCTAAATCGAAAAAGTGGAGACACATGTTCGAAGATGGTTTTTTTTTAAATGCAGGGGGTTAATAGTTTGAGATTTTCGTGATTTTTGCCTTGGAGACTTATTTTCAAAAATGCATAACTTCGGTTCTTTTTAAGCTAGAGAAAACTTTTTGATTTTTAAAAAAAAATAGTTTCAAAAAACATATAAAAATTTCACATTTTTTACTTATAAAAATTTCATATTTTTATAAGCAATTTAAATGTTTGAATCATTTTGAGTTCTCTTAAATCAATAATTGTTAAAAATTTGTGTTTTTATACAACTGAGTCAAGTAAAATTTTTTATTATGAAAAATTTTGAAGTACATAAATTAAATTTAGGAATTTTAGAAAATATAAAATTTGATTTATATATATATGTGTAATATATATATGTATGTAATTATCAAAACAAAAATTTTATAAATTGACAAATTTCGATGGAAAAAAATAAATCCTTTAAAAGTAAGTGCAGTTTTTTTATAGATTCAATATAACCAGGAACTGCAAATGACTATGCTTGCAAATATTGCTTTTTGAAATACTAAACACATTTCCAGCTATTGGTGAATTTTTGCATCAGTAACCTAAGAATTTTCTCCAGGTGAGCGCGAAAGTGGTATTACCTGGCACTATATTGGTTATGTTAAAATGGACCTTTGACAATATACCGTCCAGCCCTTACTTGTACAGTTATAAATTTTAAATGTTTAAAGTTTCATCGATTTGGCCCGGTAGTTAAGGAGCCGCCGCAAATGGGTTAAAATGAAAAATTTAAAACATAAAATTAATAAAGGTTCAAAGGACACACCCTTAAGGTCTAACTGATTTCGATTTTTTCAGTACACATCTATTACTCTATTTGCTTACCCTTTGCTAAAATCGAATTTTTTGTTAAGATCGGCCAATCTTTGTATGTACCTCCCATACAAAATCAAGTAAAAAATTAATATAGGGGGTACCCCTAGGATCAAAACAATTTCGACCATTTTCAAAATTTTTACCCAGATCTTACAAAGCTTACAAAATTGCCTAATCACTTAGAACCTTTGGTTTTTCCTACTTTTGTATGGGTTGAACAAACTGTGCGCCACGGCGTATGAGATATATTATTTTATTAAATTAATTACTATCACTCATACGCCAGGCTGATATATTTTTGTAGATTTTCTTTTTATTAAATTCATGCATTTTAAATAATTTTCATTTCAAACAGAAGTTGTGCGTATTAACTTGTCAAAGTGGATATACTGCAGAAGACTACTAAAGAGTTAATATAGCTATCAACGAAACAGCTGGCTGTCTAGTCTGTTTGGTTGTTTGTTCTTGAAAAATAACAAAAGGAACTTGTTGTTGTTGCAACCTGTTGCTTTATGAACTTATTTGGCTTAAAGCTCAATTAATGTTGTTAGGTTTTTAATTATGCCTTAAGGTACTATAACAGTGTATAAAAAAATACAAATCAATATCTTTTTTTCGTTATAATACGGTTCTGTAACGTCGTAAGAATACTTATACTAAATTTTAGAAAAACTATCAAATAGAAAAAAGTTATAACATATATTATATTCGTATGTCGCGTGATATTCAAGAATATAAAATCTTTAATCGCGTTTTTCTCGAAGCAAGGTAATTCGAATCGGCTTCTAAGATATCTGGAGTTATACTTGATCGATTTCGATGAGTCTTGACGCATTGTGATCCTTATAGACTCTGTTAAGCACTTGACCTATAAAAATCCAAAAACTTTTATTGTTTTTTTTTGTATGGCTGAAAGTTTCGGCAAAAAAGGGGGTTTTTTGTAAATTTTTTTTTTCAACGCATGCCATTTTTTTATTTGTGTAGGTTGAGTGCTTAACTACAGCCCTTAACTCAAGAATGCACTTTGATTTTTTACTGTAAGACTCTTTGTAAATGCTAGAGACGAGAAGCCAGTTGCAACAAATTTTTAAACATGCGTACCTTAACGCTCTGTAGAATATTAACAACAACTATAAAGACGAAAAAAAAATTTGTTATTTCCTCACGAATAATTTTTCATTATGTAAAAAATTTTAATCACTAAAATTAATAATACTATGACAATGAAATACTAAAACCCTTGGACTAAATTTTAAAAATAAGGTCGCAGAACAAAATTTAAGCATGCAGAAAAATTTGTTTTGACGAGTAATTTTCAAAAATATAAGAAGCCAATGAGGTAAAAAATTCTTTCCACTCTAATATATATATACAGTGTTGTGCAAAACAATAGCAACAAAATCGGCACGCTGCTACAAAATCGTGTATCTTTTTAAATATTAGGGACACACAAAAATGATTATAGCAACCAAAGCATATATTCATACATCATATTAAAAACACATCATATACAAATTTGGTTTTGTTTTCTTTATTAAATTTAAAATTAATGTGACTACATTCAGTTTGTGTGAGAGCAAAACAAAAGCAACATAATTAATATTTGGTGTAAGTTCCATTATTCTTGATAACCGCTGCACATCTAAGCGGCATCGACTCTATTAAAATAGATATGTTAGTATTAGGTTCCCAATTAAGTTTCAAGGCTTCATACAGTGCAGTCTTATTGAAAAACCTTTGACCAGAAACTTTTGCCTTCAAAAGTTAATTGTGATTGTGCAGGCCAATCAAGGACTTGAATTCCATTGCCTCTTATGTATTGTTTGATGAGATTTGAAGTGTGCTTTGGGTCGTTGTTGGTCTGAAACGATCACTGAAGCGACATATTCCACTCTGAATGTGGCCGCATCTTGCTTTCTAAAATGTCATTATATACAAATCGATCCATAATTCCATCGATTTTTTGAAATGGTTCAACTTCATTATAGGAAAAACAAGTACAGACCATAATGCCACCGCATCCGTGTTTAAAATTTATTTTGCAGCTTCGGGCTTCAAGTCGTGTACCTGGGTGGCGCCGTACCGTGCACATTCCATCTGAATTAATCAAGTTGAACTTTGATTAATCGCTAAAAAAACGGTTTTCGATTTCTTAACGGTCCAATTTAGGTGCTCTGTTGGAAGACTAACTCTAAAAAACAATAAATTGCCACTAGTTGTCACAATTTCAGACAGAATTGTTTAAATTGTTTAAACACCTCACCTTGTTTTTTATGCTTAGCTGTAAGAAAAGGTTTCTCTGCCGGTCTGTAACTTCTTTAATCGTTCTCAACGGCTCGTCATTAAACAGTGCTGTGGTGGATATCTGAATCAAGTGTCCGAACAAGCTTTTTGGATGTGGCAAATGTATTTCGTTTGAACACACCACAAATGTTCCTGTCATCATGCAGCGATGTCTTCCGCGGTCGCCCTTTTTAATGTACTGTTGTTACGTCTTTTGTGAAAGTATATTTCTTTATTAATCTGCAAACTATTGACCGAGTAATATCAAAATGTTTCACGTTAGATATTATGAACAGTATGAGCACAATACATGTTCCGAACAAGCGAAAAACGTTCGACCGTCTGGCCAAAAGACCGACATAGAGTCGCTCAGACTGCCACAGGCACCGAATGCTATCAACATAAATAATATAAATAAATTCTACCGACACCGACTCTGCGAAGAGCAGGCATTAATTTTTCATCGTTGTTGCAAGGACAACAGGGAGAGTGATAAATGCCACCAAGGTTCTTCTCAAACTGTTGGAAAGAGGATACTCATACCTTGTTGAAAAGATATTGAAAGCAAGTGAGCCACATTGTTGCTGTCTGAGTGTTCATAAATAAACGTGATAACAGAAACTCACCGTTTTTAATTGGCCAAAACTTAAGGTGCTCTAAAAGGAGCATTTAATGGGTTTGAAAGGTATTTATTGGAAGCTAGATATTGATATTATTTTTCAGTCAGAACGGAAAGAGGAACAAATAGTGTTGCATTATGAAAAAGAGGTAATGTTTGAAGTTAAGATGAGGTTTTAAATTCTAGAACTTGTTTATTTTGGCAAAAAATAAAGAAGCTACACATTCCAACAATTTAAAACTATATCTTTGCAAGAACTTGCTCATGGTGAATTTTTAAAAAGGTTGATGTAACTATTTTTTTTTTTATTAACCCTTATATAAATAGGCATAGGCAAGCAGTTTAGAATTATTTTTTCAGCCAATTTTGATCATTTTTTAAAGGAATAACAATAGGGGAAGTAGTGCACTGAATATTTTTTTACATAAATTAATCTGCTTTACACAAGTAACAATATTTATGATGTATTTTGCGCAATGTGGATTCATAAACACGCAGAATATCCGCACATCAAGAAAAGAAAAAACATTCGTCATTGTTTCATTAGGTTTTTTTTTTACACTGTGGTATGAGTTCGGTTACGTTCGCACATGAGCAAAGAAAGAGAGAAACTACTTCTTTTTCTTTTCTCAGTTTGCAGCTCACATTGCGCTCTCTTTTAAGCGATAGTGGCCTAACTAGTGGCTAATTCATTAAGACAGTTTAAGTGATGTCAAGTTTTTATGTAAAAAATATGTTTTTGACATTGATTTTGCATCGAATCAACAGAGAATATATGCGAAAGCTCTAATTTTGACCACAGGCGAAATCTCGTTCTAATAATTTTTTTATTTTATTGCTCACACATAGGCTGCTACATACATATATGCTACGCTAATGTTATTACAGTCGGACTGACAATTTCATTGGAAAGTTTAATTTTACTTTTACCATAAAAGCCTCTGAATGTAGGTGGTACACAGAATTTAAGTGGGGTCGTACTTCGCTCGCGCTCACTGACGAGTTTCGTTAAGGGCGTCCAAAGCCTGTTGTTGTTCTACTAAACATTGCTGCTGTGCGTGAACTGATAATGCTTAATCGTATTGCGACGTATCGCAAGATTGAGGCATATCTGGGCATTATTTCTACATGCATATATACCAAATTGTGTCGATTGGTGCAAAAAAACGCTGTATAAATATAATTGCAGTGCTTCAAAAGATGTGACTAGTGACAATCTATCCGAATCATGGATCCATACGTATGAGCTTGAAAGAAACAGCTGCAGAAACAATTGCAGAAGAATTAATTTCAATTGTCTTGGCAAAGAAAATGATTGAATTTGATTTTAAAAAAAAACAAATGGAATAACACTTTGGAATCAATATTATTATTGCTGTAACTCAGTCCATTTTAATCGAATAAAAATAGTTGTCATGTTTTTGAAAGCTTTAATAATTGTTTATTTAAATTGTCTCTAAAGATTGCAATAAATAAAATTTGCTTAGACCTTTTTGAAAAATTAAAATTATAGTTGGAATTTTGTAAATATAATAAGTACAAAGTTTAATTATTTTTTTTTTTTCAATTTTAAATTCTTACGCTCCCGAATCACACTTAAGAATAGAGATGGGCGTGTGCTTGGCTTTTTCCGTGAAACGACGTGACATGCCGTGTCACACTCTGCACGGACTTCAAAAAAATAACTTCGTGCGTGCACGTGCGTACCCATGCTTAAGAAAAGCAAAGTCGTGCGTGCTTTTCCGAGTTCGTGCAGTAAAATTTTACTTCTTTCATAAGGGTCATTTTTTTATAAACCAAACATCATTCTGACCGACACATTTTTGATTTGCCTTAAAATGTTTTTACGGGTTCTAAATCGAAAAAGTGGAGACACATGTTCGAAGATGGTTTTTTTTTAAATGCAGGGGGTTAATAGTTTGAGATTTTCGTGATTTTTGCCTTGGAGACTTATTTTCAAAAATGCATAACTTCGGTTCTTTTTAAGCTAGAGAAAACTTTTTGATTTTTAAGAAAAAATAGTTTCAAAAAACATATAAAAATTTCACATTTTTTACTTATAAAAATTTCATATTTTTATAAGCAATTTAAATGTTTGAATCATTTTGAGTTCTCTTAAATCAATAATTGTTAAAAATTTGTGTTTTTATACAACTGAGTCAAGTAAAATTTTTTATTATGAAAAATTTTGAAGTACATAAATTAAATTTAGGAATTTTAGAAAATATAAAATTTGATTTATATATATATGTGTAATATATATATGTATGTAATTATCAAAACAAAAATTTTATAAATTGACAAATTTCGATGGAAAAAAATAAATCCTTTAAAAGTAAGTGCAGTTTTTTTATAGATTCAATATAACCAGGAACTGCAAATGACTATGCTTGCAAATATTGCTTTTTGAAATACTAAACACATTTCCAGCTATTGGTGAATTTTTGCATCAGTAACCTAAGAATTTTCTCCAGGTGAGCGCGAAAGTGGTATTACCTGGCACTATATTGGTTATGTTAAAATGGACCTTTGACAATATACCGTCCAGCCCTTACTTGTACAGTTATAAATTTTAAATGTTTAAAGTTTCATCGATTTGGCCCGGTAGTTAAGGAGCCGCCGCAAATGGGTTAAAATGAAAAATTTAAAACATAAAATTAATAAAGGTTCAAAGGACACACCCTTAAGGTCTAACTGATTTCGATTTTTTCAGTACACATCTATTACTCTATTTGCTTACCCTTTGCTAAAATCGAATTTTTTGTTAAGATCGGCCAATCTTTGTATGTACCTCCCATACAAAATCAAGTAAAAAATTAATATAGGGGGTACCCCTAGGATCAAAACAATTTCGACCATTTTCAAAATTTTTACCCAGATCTTACAAAGCTTACAAAATTGCCTAATCACTTAGAACCTTTGGTTTTTCCTACTTTTGTATGGGTTGAACAAACTGTGCGCCACGGCGTATGAGATATATTATTTTATTAAATTAATTACTATCACTCATACGCCAGGCTGATATATTTTTGTAGATTTTCTTTTTATTAAATTCATGCATTTTAAATAATTTTCATTTCAAACAGAAGTTGTGCGTATTAACTTGTCAAAGTGGATATACTGCAGAAGACTACTAAAGAGTTAATATAGCTATCAACGAAACAGCTGGCTGTCTAGTCTGTTTGGTTGTTTGTTCTTGAAAAATAACAAAAGGAACTTGTTGTTGTTGCAACCTGTTGCTTTATGAACTTATTTGGCTTAAAGCTCAATTAATGTTGTTAGGTTTTTAATTATGCCTTAAGGTACTATAACAGTGTATAAAAAAATACAAATCAATATCTTTTTTTCGTTATAATACGGTTCTGTAACGTCGTAAGAATACTTATACTAAATTTTAGAAAAACTATCAAATAGAAAAAAGTTATAACATATATTATATTCGTATGTCGCGTGATATTCAAGAATATAAAATCTTTAATCGCGTTTTTCTCGAAGCAAGGTAATTCGAATCGGCTTCTAAGATATCTGGAGTTATACTTGATCGATTTCGATGAGTCTTGACGCATTGTGATCCTTATAGACTCTGTTAAGCACTTGACCTATAAAAATCCAAAAACTTTTATTGTTTTTTTTTGTATGGCTGAAAGTTTCGGCAAAAAAGGGGGTTTTTTGTAAATTTTTTTTTTCAACGCATGCCATTTTTTTATTTGTGTAGGTTGAGTGCTTAACTACAGCCCTTAACTCAAGAATGCACTTTGATTTTTTACTGTAAGACTCTTTGTAAATGCTAGAGACGAGAAGCCAGTTGCAACAAATTTTTAAACATGCGTACCTTAACGCTCTGTAGAATATTAACAACAACTATAAAGACGAAAAAAAAATTTGTTATTTCCTCACGAATAATTTTTCATTATGTAAAAAATTTTAATCACTAAAATTAATAATACTATGACAATGAAATACTAAAACCCTTGGACTAAATTTTAAAAATAAGGTCGCAGAACAAAATTTAAGCATGCAGAAAAATTTGTTTTGACGAGTAATTTTCAAAAATATAAGAAGCCAATGAGGTAAAAAATTCTTTCCACTCTAATATATATATACAGTGTTGTGCAAAACAATAGCAACAAAATCGGCACGCTGCTACAAAATCGTGTATCTTTTTAAATATTAGGGACACACAAAAATGATTATAGCAACCAAAGCATATATTCATACATCATATTAAAAACACATCATATACAAATTTGGTTTTGTTTTCTTTATTAAATTTAAAATTAATGTGACTACATTCAGTTTGTGTGAGAGCAAAACAAAAGCAACATAATTAATATTTGGTGTAAGTTCCATTATTCTTGATAACCGCTGCACATCTAAGCGGCATCGACTCTATTAAAATAGATATGTTAGTATTAGGTTCCCAATTAAGTTTCAAGGCTTCATACAGTGCAGTCTTATTGAAAAACCTTTGACCAGAAACTTTTGCCTTCAAAAGTTAATTGTGATTGTGCAGGCCAATCAAGGACTTGAATTCCATTGCCTCTTATGTATTGTTTGATGAGATTTGAAGTGTGCTTTGGGTCGTTGTTGGTCTGAAACGATCACTGAAGCGACATATTCCACTCTGAATGTGGCCGCATCTTGCTTTCTAAAATGTCATTATATACAAATCGATCCATAATTCCATCGATTTTTTGAAATGGTTCAACTTCATTATAGGAAAAACAAGTACAGACCATAATGCCACCGCATCCGTGTTTAAAATTTATTTTGCAGCTTCGGGCTTCAAGTCGTGTACCTGGGTGGCGCCGTACCGTGCACATTCCATCTGAATTAATCAAGTTGAACTTTGATTAATCGCTAAAAAAACGGTTTTCGATTTCTTAACGGTCCAATTTAGGTGCTCTGTTGGAAGACTAACTCTAAAAAACAATAAATTGCCACTAGTTGTCACAATTTCAGACAGAATTGTTTAAATTGTTTAAACACCTCACCTTGTTTTTTATGCTTAGCTGTAAGAAAAGGTTTCTCTGCCGGTCTGTAACTTCTTTAATCGTTCTCAACGGCTCGTCATTAAACAGTGCTGTGGTGGATATCTGAATCAAGTGTCCGAACAAGCTTTTTGGATGTGGCAAATGTATTTCGTTTGAACACACCACAAATGTTCCTGTCATCATGCAGCGATGTCTTCCGCGGTCGCCCTTTTTAATGTACTGTTGTTACGTCTTTTGTGAAAGTATATTTCTTTATTAATCTGCAAACTATTGACCGAGTAATATCAAAATGTTTCACGTTAGATATTTGCGAATTTTTGTTTTTATATTCGAAAATAATTTGTAATTTAAGAACTTTACAGTATTTAAAACGTGCCATTATAAATGGAACAGTCAATGTCACAACTAGCACAAAAAAAAACTAAACTTAAATGTTTATGATTTACAGACAACACGTGCTTTACAATAACGGAACTTTTACCAATAATTCTTCGAACCTTTGTTCTCTTTTTACATATTTCAAGTTTTGTTGCTTTTGTTTTGCTCTCAGACAAATTGAATTACATTGAGTCACATTAGTTTTGAATTTAATAAAAAAAACAAAACAAAATTTGAATTTGATTTGTTTTATATATGATGTATGAATATATGCTTTGATTCCTATAATCATTTTTGTGTGTCCCCAATATTAAAAAATATACACGATTTTGTTGCAGCGCACTTATTTTGTTGCTATTGTTTTGCGCAACACTGTACATGAAAAAATATATTTAAAATATATATATATTAGGGTGGGTCAAATTGTTCGGGTGAGAAAAAATGCTAAAAGCGTATAGCAAAAACGAAATCTACGTACTATTCTAAGAAAACTTCCCAAAGAAAGTAGGAGTCTAAAATGAAAACCTAGCTCCCGCCGAGAGACATCAAAATTCGCATTTGAAAAATTTTTTAAAACAGCGTAGTTTTGTTAAGAAACAATATATTAACATTAAGAGCAAACATAATTTGTTATTAGTTGAGGCTTGTTTTGAACAAAATTTCATTAGCTTTAAGAATCTGTTTCCATAATGCTAACATTTTAGTGTTGTATAGAAATTATGTTAAATTTCAAGAGAATGCATTAAGTAAGGTATCTTTTTAAAAAGCAAAATTAACTATTACTCATTGGCGGGTATGGGCACCACTACATTTAAAGCTTCTTTCGTGTAGCTTTTTGAGTTGTTTGCTTTTCTCTTTTGGCTTCGTCCGACATAGGTGTTGCTTGCTTCCAGTCTTTTTTGACACTGAACTGATTTTCTTCCTTTGCTTTGTTGTTGCATTGTAAATGCAGTTGCAAAAAAACAATGCCATGCTACTGTGGATTAATTCCGGATTATCTCAAAGCGTTCATGATTGACCAACACACCAGCAGAAAGAATACAATTCCCGAATGCGTGCTAAATATCGTAGATCAACAGTCAAGTAATCTCCCTGTTAGCTTTGATCCTTCGTATAGGCCTGACACTTCACAAATGGACGTCGAATCTGAAATCGAGCTTGCAATGCCAGCTGCAAGAGAGCCGATTTTGCGCAAAAGGGGACAATACGCTAAACGATATGACACAATTAATTTCGCCATGATGTGTGATCGATTTGGTATTTCAGACAGAGTTGCCTCGTGTTTAGCTACAGCTTTATTTAAAGACATTGGCTTTACTGATGAAAATGGGGAACCAATTATTATGGATAAATCCAAAGTAGCTCGTGAAAAACTTAAAAGCAGGGACTACGTTCGTCGCATGCAGCAGAATGATTCAACTTTACTAGCTTTTTCTTTTGATGGCAGAAAAAATTCCGCACTAACACGTGAAGAAATTAGTGGAAAATACCATCCGAGAGTAGAAAAAGAATCTCATATAGTGATTGTTAAAGAGCCCGGAAGTAAATTGTTAGGTCACATAAAAGTAGGCGCTGAAGACTCCAATGCTAAGCAAATGCAGTTATGCGAGCTCTTTAAGGAAAAAAATTTAAGCCTTACAAGTTTGATAGGAGTTTGCTGCGATGGAGAACCCACCAATACTGGAACTGAAAATGGAATTATACGGAAATTTGAAATTTCGTTGAATAAACCATTACATTGGTTTGTTTGCTTGTTGCACTTCAACGAACTTCCGCTACGCCATTTGTTCAATGCTTTAGAAGTATCTACCACAAGTGGACCCCGTACCGCTACTGGGACTCTGACGAAATTAATTGAGACCTGCGAACGACTTCCGGTAAGCATACAGTTATTATAAAAACGATTAAGTGTAAGTTCTTAACAAGAAAATAAACATTTCGTTGTAGACTCTACCTGATTTTGAACCAACTTCATTGGGGAATATGCCTCCACCTATGGACAGTAGAGATGAAAAAAGTCTTTCTACTGACGTTTTATATCTCTATCGCATAGCGAAAGCTGTGTCGGAAGGTTCGTGTCCAGAAGATCTAGCCAGCATGAAACCGGGACAAATTGTTCATTCTCGCTGGTTAACAAAAGCCAGCAGACTTTTGCGCCTTTACGTTGCAACTAGTTTGCCTTCAGAAAATTTAAAAATATTAGCCAATTTCATTATGAAAGTTTATGTACCGATGTATTTTAATGTAAAATTTTATAATTCAGTGGTATATGGCAGTGCACTTTTATATAAATTTATAAAGTCAACGCAAGTTTTACCGCAAAATCTTCAAGAAATTGTAAACAAAACAATCCAAAACAATGCTTTCTTGGCTCATCCAGAAAATATTTTGCTAACAATGCTTTTCGATGAAAGGAAACCTGTTCGCGAAAGATTTTGTACTATCGTGAGCAATTATATGACTCAACTAAGCTTAGAACCTATAAAAGCATCTTATTAATTTTGATTGCACAGATTATATGGATTTAGTCGACTTAGATAATGATAAAATACTGTCTGAGCCTCCATTTACTGCAAGCATTCCACACAAGCACTTCTTGGAGTACATAAATTCGGATGAAATACCACTGCCAGATCCAAGAATTCCATCGCACATTCAGGGAACCGAGCGATGTGTGCAGTTGCTAACGCATGTCTCCCGACGCGTAATTGCAAAGAACTGAGATGATGTTATGGCAGTAACTGCAGAAAGTCGTACCCGAACACCTCGAATGGACTGTAAAAAAGACTTAAGACCTTTTTCAATGTTTTAAAAAATAAATCCCGTTTTTTTTTATTTAAGACGTTCTGTTGCCTGAAGTTATAAAATAAAACATGAATTTAAAAAAAGCTGTATTCTCACTGATTGTTCAATAACATTACAAACTTAAGTTTTGCGTAAATTTAACAAAAAAAAATGTTCTAAAATTTGGCTTAAAAAGATGAAGCAGAAATAAGGCCAATATAAATTAAATATATGGCATTTCTTTCATATAAAAAAATTTTTCAATAAAACTACGATTGTTTTAAAATTTTTACAAATGCGAATTTTGATGTCTCTTGGCGGGAGCTAGGTTTTGATTTTAGACCCATAGTTTCTTGGGGAAGTTTTCTTAGAATTCTTCGTAGATTACGTTTTTGCTATACGCTTTTTGACAAAAACAATTGACCCAGCCTAATATATATACAAAATAATATATATACTTTTTTTATTTTTTTTTTATATATATATACAGGGTGTTTCGTATTAAAAAGACAATCCTGCGGTGGTTGATTCCTTGGCAGGGGGTTCATCTCCCCCCTATTCAGAGTTATAAGAGAAAGTTAACATAAAATCACTTAAAAAGATTTAATCAGCTATACGCTTATAACTCTAAAATTAGTGGAGCCGAAAAAAAAGTTAAGCACTATTTTGGAAACATAATTAAATAACAAACTAAGATTTGTTGCCTTTTGTAAATTTTGTTCTGTCAAAACACTGTAATAATTTTTTTTATAAAAAAATTTATATTAAAAATTTTTTTCTTTCATATTCGATTTTATTTTTTCTAATGATGCAGTTTGAACCTCCTAAGTGTTGTTTTTAAAGCTTTTTATCAAATTTCTTACGTTTAGTCAATATTTTACCGGGAATTTATAATTTTTTGATAGGCTTAATAAAAAAAAATTTTTTAAAGTGTTTTAACAGAATAAATTTTGCAAAGTGCAAAAAATCTTAGTTTGTTATTTAGTTACGTTTCCAAATTAGTAATTAAATTTTTTCTAGCTGCTCTTATTTTTAAGTTATAAGCATAGAGATGATTAAATCTTTTTAAGTTATTTTAAGTAAGCTTTCCCTTATAACTCTGAACACGGGGAAGATGGACCCCCCTGCCATACAATATTTTAATTTTCTTGACCCATGGAATCAATTGCCTTAGGATTGTCCTTTTAATACGGAGCACGCTGTATATATACATATATAGAAATATCTTTTTTTATAATTATTTTATTATTTTTTTATTATTATTGTTAATCAATATTTTTTTATTTAAGCAATAAAAAAGTACATTCATTAATTTTTAAAATAATTTTTAATTGCTACAATTTTAGTATATGTGGATGCAGAATTTTTTATGAACACCCATTTATTTTAATATTGAAAATGATAAATATTAATATGAAAAATTTTCACGTTACTTAAAAAAACATTATGATAAGTGCAAAGGAAAGAGGCTGAAATAGTTTTTTAAAACTACCCTATACAAAAAACTAGTATACACTATGGTTATAGTATTTATTAGTTTTTTGTATTTGTATCAACAAAGGTCGAAATTTGTTGCACCGAAAATAAAAACCTTTTGACATATGGAAAGTGTTTGTTTTTTGAAAAAAAATACTGACAATGGATTAAAAATATTGGTATCTGATGCGGTTAATTCTATTATCCATACTGCTGAAAAATCCTCTTTAAATATTTGAAACTGTATAAAATATGACATATTTGATCTATTGTCTTAGAAAAAATTAGTGTTTTTGCTAGACACTTAAACACCCAAAATTATTAAGCTCCAAAAGAGTATCGGCTTGGTAAAAGTAAAGATCAGCAGTGTCCAACCAGTAGTTTTTGGACGCCTGGTAGCTCGTGACCATATTTTAGGTGCAAGGTTTGTATGACAGAAAAAAAATTTTTAAATTTAACCTCAGATAAAGATATTTCTGTAGAAAACATCGAAAAAAAAATAGTATGGCTATCCGACTAAGTATTTTTAACTGATATGACTGCAACACTAAACGACCTGAACAGAATTGTGCAAGCAAGGGAAAAACACATATCAGAATTTATGAGTGCAATTTCAGTGTTAATGTAGAAAATCGGTCTATGGAAGGGGCATGGCAGAAAAGGGGCAAATCGTACGGCTGAGAGCGAACTATCATAACTGTCAAAAGGCAACTGACAGCTCATATAAAATCTGCAACCGATGAGAAGGCGATGGGAAAGGAAAAATTGAAAGGATTTTTCATGGCTGAAACTATTTTGCTTTTTAAATTTTTTATTGATCAATCAATTAAAATGGGATTTTGTGCAGCTGTTGAAGTAATTTATATGATTGTAATTTAATTTGGATGGTGGTGGATGGCAAAATTTTTGGAACATGTTCCATCGTTGTCTTCTAGGCTCGTCAGCTGGAACACGAAAACGCGGCCCATTTTTCTTGCCCAAATGGTTTTGGCACAACACGCACTTCATTTTAATAAAAAAAGAAAATAAGTAATTAACTTTTTAAACAAAACACAAAAATATCCAAATGGAGTCATTAATATTTCGCTGTTATCTTTGTTTTCTTTAAAAAAAAACCGATTTTGACAATTCTGGTAGTATTGTCAAAGAGATTAGCAACGAGACCACCAGTATTATTCTACCATGGGAAGGGGTAGTTGGCAGAGTAAACTTTCAACATTTCCTGTCGTTTACTCTTCTTTAGGACTCAGAATTTCTTGTTGAGCACTATCTAACTCAACATGTCGATAATTTTCACCAGCTACGATCGGAATTCGATAAGTGATTAATGAATATATTCTCAGTGGAACCTGTGCTTATTTACACTACTGGCTTTATTAATTGAAACACTTTGCTTTATCAATAAAGCAGTGATATCGTACTTAAGAGCACAGATAATGAAAACGATGGTGTTTTCAAAGTCATAAACCCAGTCATATATAAAAACGTACGCAATTATGCACTCATCGTCAAAGCGTTTTTCGGGCCAACAACAAGTATGATTTTAGCAATCCAGATTTTAAGAATTTATCTTAAAATGTGAAGTGTCAAGTCCCAATGTGCACAAAAACGGATACGGATCCGTTACGAACCCGTTACGAGTCCGTCAGTACGCACTACGCTTTCTTATGTTTCGACGGACTCGTTACGAACCCGTTACGAATCCGCCAAAAAAGTCTGAAACGGATTCGTATATGAAGTCCGTTATGGATTCGTATCTGAAGTCCGTTACGGATTCGTTTCTGAAGTCGGTTCTGAGTTCGAGGCGGATCCGAAAAAATGGAAAAAGCAATTCGTATTTTTGAGAGGAATCGCTCTTATGTTTTGATGGACCCGTTACGAACCCGTTACGAATCCGTCAAAAAAATTACCACAACGTTAACATAAAAGACAGTCTTAAATTTGTTTTACAATTTCTTATTTTATTTTCAGTGCATTAGGGATACGAAATACAATTGTGTACTTATTTTTATTTTAAACAATTTTTTATTTCATTAAGCTCGTGCTCCTCAAGCTCTCTTTCAAATCGAAGAAAAGTACTTGTCAGAATTTTAAAATAATTATCATTAGTGATCAAGTTAAATGTGTCTTTAAGATAGCCGTACACAAGATATTTTTCGGAAACTTTTTTAATTGCGTGAATTTGGTACGCTTTGTCATTATAGCAGTAAAAGTAATTGGGATGCTTCAATGAAAAATAATGTTGAGCTGTTTGAAGAAACAAGTATGAGCCATCCTGGAACTCACCAACATTGTACTCGTTTGTTTGATATTTTGAATTATTTTTTTTACCATTTAAACTAGCCTCCACTACTCTCTTATAAATTTTATTACAAAATAATTTTTTTTGTTTTAATTTACGTTTAATTTCCTGCAAAAAGTTTTCGAATTTGAATGCGTCATACTTGTTTAGAGAACCTATATTTTTAACATATGTAGCTAAATGCATCAAACGAGTCCGTTGCGAGTTCGCATTATTTAAAAAAAAAGAGTCTGAAACGTCTGTTTCGTATATGAAGTCCGAAATGGATTCGTATCTGAAGTCCGAAACGGACTCGTATCTGAAGCCCGAAACAGATTCGTATCTGAAGTCCGAAACGGATTCGTATCTGAAGTCCGAAATGGATTCGTAACTGAAGTCCGAAACGGATTCGTATCTGAAGTCCGAAACGGATTCGTAACTGAAGTCCGTAACGGAGAGAGGAATTTCATACGAAAAAGGATCCGTTTCGGACAAAATGTACGAAGAAGTGAGTTCGTTACGGATTCGTTACAGATCCGTTTGGCACATTGGGGTAATACATTAAGTTTATGTTTACTGTATGTGTTACTTTCCTATCATTTTTGTCACAATTATACGAATGTGCTTTATATATGAATGTAGTTTCCTTTTTTTAGCTGTATGAGTTACATTATAAATGAAAATTGTTATAAGTAACGGTGACCACGAGGCATGGTAATGGTTTGAAAGTAGCCCTTAAAGCAAATTTGGTTGGACACCACTGGTCTAGTTCATATGTACTTCCTAAGCAATCAGATGCAATGCAAGAATTAATCTTACAGATTCGCTTTTAAAACGCTATTACTACAAGTTTAATAGATAACAAATTAATATTATTTTTTCTGGTTTTAATATTGTTGCACCTGATCAGCAGTAACTGTTAAAAGAAGAGAGAAAAAGTTTTTTTTTGTTTCATAGAGAACTAAATTAAGCATCAAATCTTTACTGATTGTATATTTTGAGTAAATTTTTAGGTTTCCAACAACAAATTTTTAAATTTATTTTTTTTTTATTTTTTTGAGAATGCAACAGTTAATGTACTTAAGGATACTGCTATTGTAATAGTTCTTTTTGGTTTAAACTTACTTTACTTGCTCCCATATTTCTTCTCCAAAATTTTTAAGCACCAGCAGCTCCAATGCGTAGTTCACAAATCCATACTGAAAAAATTACAGAACGTTGTTTTAGTTCAATAAGAGATGTAAGTATGTATAATAATTGTGCAAATTTTTAAGCTACATACTATTACATATATAATCATTAAGAAGAGTGTTTGGCACTATGTAGAATGTTTCAAATATTTTTTTTTTGTAATAAAATTGCTTTTTCTGCATAAAAGTAAAAAAAGATAAATCTATTAAAAATACTTTTATTTTATATTTGTGTGATGCATCTCTTTCAAACGGCTGTCGTAAAAAAGTCCTTGTCTACCTTTCGTTGAATAATACTAATGGTTTTACAACCTCGTTATAAGTTGTTTTTTGTTTTGTCTTGAGAGTGTCCTTGTTCAACGATCTTTTCATCCTATAATCACCCTAATAAACGTTCCAAATCAATTTTTCCGTCTTTTAAGATCAGAGTACCAGTTATGCTCTAATTTTTTTTTCCTACAAAACAATCTTGTATAATAGTTCAATTACACGTGTCTAAACACCTTATTCCCCTAAATTCGCTAAAATTAAATTGAAAATTTGTTATTATTTATTGATTCGCTTGAGATTTCAGCGCTTACTTTATTTAAACTAAAAGGCAGAGTGTGCCTTAGAATAAAAAAAATTATTACCTAACAAAACAAAAACAAAACAAACAGCAAAAGTTCCTTATTCTTTTTTAACGAAGTTATAAGCAATAAACCAAAAAACCAAAACTACCTCGAGCGCAAACGTGAATTTGAGTGCTTACTTTGACTCTGAGATATGAAAATAGAAAAACAGCAACAACAAAATGGAGCCGTGTCAAGCCTCCGTTGATAAGTAAAACTTGCTTGTTTGTGTTTTTTTTATCTTTTGGGAATGTTAGCAAAACACACCCAGTTTTATTGCTAAACTCTATTATGCAAAGTTCATCATCACCATCACAACTGTAACCAACATAATCACCATAATCATCGTCATCGCTCATATCATATTTTACGCGTTCAGAGCAAATAGGGCTTGTATTTTTACTGAAAGCAATAAGCTATGTAAGAAACTTATGAGCAAAAAGGAAAAGTCGTGTACGATACTTTGAATTTTGTTGCAAGCAACAAAGGGTTGAGAACAAACATCAAATTCGAGTAGGTTATTGAAGAAGGAGTTGTGGGGAAGACGCTGCTCAGCAAGTAGGTTTGAACTTTCTTTGATCGTGATGATGAGAGTTGGTCATGGGCGAAGGAGTTGCGGCGTATTTATGTTCGGAGTTTGTGTGTTTGTATTACTGTATTAATGCTTTTTAAATTGGTTGTTTTTTTACATTTACTTTGACTGGATTTATTTTTGCTGCAATAGGATATTCTTTTGTTTAATTTTATGGCCACCTTTTGTCGCTCGTCTGAAAAATCGTAGTTTAATAATTCAAACAAAGGAGTTATAGACTGAGAATAGCTGTACATTTTTTGTTTCTAATCAATTGATACAAACTTTAAAATAGCATTTAATATTATAAAATGATTTCTTCTCTGTTTAAACATGAAACTCAAAATTATGCATAAAAAATGTATTCCAGCCTCTAAAATATGCAAAAAATTTTTATTACAAACTAGCTGAAACCCGGCGTGTTGCTGCCACACGCCCTTGTCCAAATCCCATAAATTGTTATCAGGAAACTGCATGCGTAAATTGAGTTCGAATACTGAATTCCGAGGCTGTGCGACCTATAAATCCAAAACTGTTCGATAGCACAAATATGGGTTGAATGGGAGGTGCCACGTCCCCTTGTCCAACACCCATAAAATGTAACCAATGAAAATTAATGTGTAAATAGATATTGAATATGTCTATCATTCTGACGCTGTGTGACCTATAACTCCAAAGCTATACGATAGCAAAAATTGTGGTTACATGGGAGGTGCAACGCCCCTCCATACAGAAACCGCAAAATGTTATCAGTGAAACTGCGTGTGTAAATTGAGACCGAATACTGAATTCCGAAGCTGTGCTACATATAACTCCAAAGCTATTCGATATCGCAAATTTGGGTTGCATAGGAGGTGCCACGCCTCCTTGTTGAACGCTAATAAAATATTTTCAATGAAACTGCACGTGTAAATTTAGGTCAAATACTGAATTCCGACGCTGTGCGATCTTCCAAAGCTATTCAAATTTGGATTGTATGGGAGGTGCCACATCCCCTTTTTAACGCCCATAAAATGTAATCAATGAAACTGCGTGCGTATATTGAGGTCGAATACTGAAATCCAAAACTGTGCGACCAATAACTCCAAAACTATTCGATATCTTAAATTTGGGTTAAAAGGGAGATGACACGCCCCCTTTTTTAAATGTCATATAATGTTATCAGTAAAAAAGCATGTGTAAATTAAGGTTGAATACCGAATCCGAAAGCTGTGTTTCATGTAACTTCAATGCTATTCGATATCGCAAATTTGGATTGTATGGGAAATGTCACGCCCCCTTGTCCAACGCTCACAAAATGTAATCAATGAAAATGCATGTGTAAATTTAAGTCGAATACTGAATTCCAACGCTGTGCGACCTATAACTCCAAAGATATTCGATAGCACAGATTAAGGTTGTATGGGAGATGGCACTCCGCCTTTTTCAACACACATAAAATGTAATCAATGAAACTGCTTGTTTTCATTGAAGTCGAATACTAATTCCAAAACTGTGCAAACTAAAACTCCAAAGTTATTCGATATCGCAAACTTGAGTTAAATGGGAAATTCCGTAACATGTTATCAGTAAAACTGCATGCGTAAATTGCGTTGGAATACCGAATCCGAAAGCTGTGCTTCATGTAACTTCAATGCTATTCGATATCGCAAATTTGGATTGTATGGGAAATGTCACGCCCCCTTGTCCAACGCTCACAAAATGTAATCAATGAAAATGCATGAGTAAATTTAAGTCGAATACTGAATTCCAACGCTGTGCGACCTATAACCCCAAAGTTATTCCATAGCACAAATTTAGGTTGCATGAGAGGTGCCACTCCCTTTTGCCCAACTCCCATAAAATATCATCAGCGAAACAAAACGTGTAAGTTATGGTCGAATGCTCAATTTTGAGGCTGTGCAACCCATAATTCCAGAACTAGCCGATTTCGCAAATTTTTTATAGTTTTGGGCGTTAAAAAGGGGTGTGGAAACTTTTTTCTGAAACCATCTCGTACTCAAAACAAAGCCATTGCCACAATCTGAGTTAAATCGGACGAGTAGTTTCAAAGTCGTATTATCTCTTGTTAAAAGTGGGCGTAGATGTAATGAGACCACGCCCATTTTCAGTATGTTACCGACAGTTATTATACAAACCTATTCACCAAATTTTATTATAATACGACCAAAACCGTCTTAAATATAGCATTTTTATTGATTTGTGAGCGGTTAATAGGGGTGTGGCAACAATTTATTTTTGCCTTAACCTTCGCGTAGCAATAACAAACAAACCCGCAGAAAGAAGCATCAAATTTGGTCCATTCGTTTCCCAGTTTTAAGCATCCAAACACATCACGATCAATTTTTATATATCTGTGGTCACAAGGAATAACGACAAAACTCAAACTATCGTAAAAAAACGATATTTTAAATGCACGAACAACGACCCATTTTTTTGAAATATATGCACCGTTACAAACAAAATATGTGCAGACATAAGTGGTGATCAATTCTGGGTAAAAAATGGATATCTACATACTTTCAAAAATTGGCAATAAAGTAAATTCTATATCGCCTTTTTACGATATTTTGAGTTTAGTCATTATTCCTTGTGACCACATATATATAGAAAATTTATAAATACCTACTCTATTTTCAGTCAAAAAATAACGAAACATTTAAAACATAAACATCTTTGAATTCAAATAAGAGAAGAAATTTTATACGAATTTGCTATGAATAAATTTAGATTTTAGATTTAGATTTAGATTTATTGAGAAAATATGTTGGCATATAAGAACAAGTCTTTTGAGTGCCGCAAAAAAGTTAAATTACAATTGGTTTTACTTATGTTAAACTTAATTAAGAACTAGAAATTAAATTAATTACGAATGAGAAAAATAATATGCAACAAGTTTAAGCAATATTAAAAATGCAAACAAAATAATTACATAATGTGAGAATGGCTATTGATATAAAAGATATGATAAGATTATATATTTAACAATTCAAAATGAAGCAGTTAAGAAGGGAGATAGGAGAGGATAGAAAGCAAGAAGATAGATAAGAGTTATGAAAAGTATTCAAAAATTAAACGCTTAAAGGCTCTGTGGTTGGAAACTACTTTAATGTTATTCGGTAAAGAATTCCACAGTCTAATTGCACTGACGAAAAAAAGCCTGCTAGAGTTTTTATAATGATGACTTGGTATCAAGAGGTTCATACTTCGAACTGACCTACAGAACTGAAGTTTTTCAAAAAGGTAATGTGGGCAGCGCGAGTAAATAATCTTATGCAGTAATAAGCAATTTTTCGCTTCAAGATACCGAAAAAAAGCAGCAACCAAGTAATTTTGTGCGGAAAAGTGACACATGGTCAAACTTCTTCAATCCATAAACATAACGGGTAGCATTATTCAGAGCAACTAGGAGCTTGTGAGATGACCGTGAATCAAGATTGCTATAAACGACTTCCGAGTAAGTGATTATAGGCATCAGCAGCTGCAAGAATAGTTTTCGTCTCGTTTCTACGGGAACAAATTCTGCAGTATACAAAATAGACCTTACTCACGCAAGTGTTTATGTGATCTACACAAGACAGAGATGTATTTATTTGAAAGCCAAGATTTTTAACCTTACTAACAATTTTTAACTCAACATAGCTAAGAAAGATTGGGGCAAGATCGAGATTTGATAAGGGGATATTAGAGATAGGTAAGACATACGATTTTTGTGGGTTGAGCGTAAGTTGGTTAGCTTTAGCCCATTCTGCTATAGTGTACAAATCTTCATTCATTCTGACACATAGATCTTCGACTAACCCTACAGGTCTGGAAAAATACAGCTGAAGGTCGTCAGCATATTCATGCATTGTTACGTTATTGCACTGATTGAATATGTCATTGATGAACATAGAAAATAGAAGTGGGCCAAGCACCGAGCCTTGAGGAACTCCATTAGAAGTATGCCTATATGATGAAAAACTAGTGCCCACTTTCACTCTCTGTGTTCTACCGCATAAATAACTATTTAAAAGTCGGACAGGATTATCAGAAAATCCAAAATTAAACTTGAGTTTCTTGCATAGTATGTTGTGATTCACGGTATCAAAAGCTTTTGAAAAGTCTAGTAGGCAGAGCAGAGTCACATGTCCCTTATCAAATGGTATTCTAACATCATCCATTATTTTAACCATAGCAGTAGAACAGCTATGGCCAGGACGAAAACCAGACTGATGATCTGACAATAGTCCGAATGTGCATATGTGGTTGGAGATCTGCTCCGCCATTATAAATTCACAAACCTTAGATATTGATGACAACAAACTAATGGGTCTAAAGTCACCCGGCTCACGAGCTTGGCTTTTTTAGCAATTGGAATAATAGCTGCTACCTTCCAGATTGCAGGGTAGCACGAGGTAGTGAAGCTGTGAATTATTGGCCCCATTCAGCGGAAAATTTGCTACCTATCAGTTCCACAACTTTCGGGTTGAATGGTATTTATCATAATGTGCTCAAAAAACATATACCTCGATCGGTCGCCATTTTAGGTATCGAAAAAATTGTATGCTACTTTGGTTGAGCTGCTTATGCTCTTTTCATTTTGACAGCTAAAAAAAACATGGCTGCGATTTGTTAACTGTTGCTGTTGTTGTGCTGTGAAGTGAAAATAGATAATTATTAATTATTAGAAGATTATTCTTCAATAAAGCTGTTAATTAATGATTTCTTGTGTGAAACGAATGCACAAAAGTATAAACAAATTTTAGATTCTTAAAAAATCAACGAATGGCGATCAGCTGTTTGCCGTTTAACGTTTCGCAAGAAAACCCATTCAGCAGAAACTATCATTTTATGCTACTTCGCTACCTGAGCACTTTTTTGGCTTGAATACGGCCATTATGTGAACAAGAGGGCTGAGCTATGTGCGTAATATGAGTTTAAGAAACTTAATTCAGATTTCATCTTCACCGGAAGCATTTGATTTGATTTTTGCTATAGCATGCACGATATCTAGTTCACTAACCGCGATAAAATTGAAATGTGACGGAAAGTCTAAAGCAGATCTGCTGAAATATGCCGAGTTCAAAGATTCATCAGATTCCGAGCTTGAAACAAAGAAATCGTTCAGAATATGGGGATCGATTTTATTGGATTCAATCTCTTTATTGGATATACCGATACTTTTTAAATTTTTCCATAGCTGTTTCGAAGGTAGTGAGGGACTAAGCTTGGACTGATAAAATGTTTTTTTTGACCACCTAACGGCTGAGGTAGCTTCATTTCTAGCTATTTTATGCACCTCCCAGTTCAATATAGTTGGATTACGCTTCCATCTGCAGTAAGTTTTGTTTTGCTTTTTTAAAGTCATTTTCACAGAGGTCGGAAACCAAGGGCAAGATGTGCTTGTGACTCGACGAGTGCATAGGGACACATGGTTATTAAAAAGATCAACTATTTTGTTTGTAAAGAAGTGTAGTTTGCTATCGACCGAGCTGAGAAACCAACAATCATCCAAATTGATAAGAGACAAATCATTATAAAGGGATCCATAGCCAATTGACTTGAAGTTTCGATAAGAAAAAGTGGTAGCAGCCGCCGCTACTGAGAGATTAATGTCTAAAGTGCAAAAGATAAGGTCATGGTCGGACACAAACGATAATTGATCGAAAAGCAATACTAATGATATATCTGTGACAACAAAAATATCCAGTAAGCTTGGACAGACATTGTTTGCAAACCTCGTAGGTGTAGTTTTCTCAACAATATTAAGACCCACTTGTGTCAAATTATCTAAGAAATTAACGCAGAGGTTGTCATTTGCAAGAATGTTTAAGTTAAAATCACCACATAAAATGAAATGATGGAAATCAATGACGCGTTTAGAGATATCAGTGAGAAGCGGCTCTAAGCTGCAGTTACGGTTAGGATTGTAGACACACGAGAGAAAAACTTTAGTATTGTTATTAAAAATTTCAACATTCAAAAATTCAACATTAGAACCACCTGAATTACCAATCACTTTTACATTCAGATGTTTTTTGCAATAGATTGCAACGCCACCGCCTCTTTTATTGATTCTGTCATGTCTTAAAAGTTTGAAATTTTTAATATTCAAAAAAGAATCACTAATATCCAGGTAACCAGGTTTCTGACACGCAAATTATGTCAACATGAGAGTTTTCAAATACAAATTTAGCACAATCCATTTTAAAATCATTTAGACTTCTTGCGTTAAAGTGTACAATCTTTAGGCCGGAGCGTTGCTTGCAGAGAACTTCAATCATTGGTTTGTGATTTTCCTCAGCGCTAAAAACAGTGTTATTCAATACAGACATAAATAACTAAACAATTTAGGGCACTACAAGCATTTAAATTAGAAGAAGAAAAACAAAAGAAGAAGAAAATTGAAAAAAATAAGAAAGAATTATTAAAAGCAGTATTGAAAGCAGTATCGAAGAAAAAGGTTATATGAACAGAACATTGAAACGAAAAATAAAAGGAATCCTTAAAATAATACTTCGCCACCGTCGACTTCACTTGCGTGGCTGTGCAGTTCATCAATAGAATTAATTTTGATTCGATCGCCATCCTTCTGCAAACTGATATACACTGATCCACGATAAGAAAAAGTGTTATAGATAGTTTTTTCCCGCTTGCAATCTACGATATTTATTTATTTCTTTAAGTATTAATTACTTCGCCGAAAATTCACAACGATTTTGTGAAATCCTCTCAAGTCGACTCAAACCTCCACGTGGTGTTTTCTGGGCAACGTCAAAACTGGCAACCGTCAGTTTGGCTGCTAATCTGATCGGCGGGCCCCCTAGGCTTAAAACAGGTTGTGCGTTGGGTGTGAAGCCTACCCGTAAAAACATTTCAATGAAAACATATAAGAATAGAAGAAAAATTATCCCCAAATCTTATGACAACTACCGCAAACGAAAAACTGACAATGATTTACAGATATGCACCTGGAATGTCCGAACTCTTAATTGGGAAGGTACCTCTATCCAAGTGCCTGATGTCTTGGAAATATACAAAGCTGATATCACTGCTATCCAAGAAATGCGATGGAAGGGACAGGGTTGCATTTGGCATACACCCTGTGATATCTACTGCAGCGGCCATGCGGAATACCACGAGTTTGGATGCGGATTTGTAGTTAGCAAGAGACTACGGCATCACGTCCTGCGAACCACAGCAGTGATGTGATTTTAATTTTGCTAAAAATCCCAAATCCATGTGTAAAAATCCCTTTTTTGTAAATTTTGTTTCTTTGTACCGCTCCGTGCAACTAATTAGGGACACCATACAGGGTGTCTCAGATCAACGTCTCAATCCAGCTCTAGTTGATTCCTTGGCTCAAGACAAGAAAAAATTGTTTGACTAGGGTTGGTCCATCTCTCCCCTGTTTCGAGCTATAAGCGGAAGTATAGCAAAAAATGGCATTCATAGGTGTCATCAGTTTTAATCCAATAATTTAAAAAGTATTTCAGATAGTTATTTTAGAGATAAATAATATCTGTTAAAGTTTTATGGTATTTTAACCATGGAATAATTTATAGCAACTTAAATATGAAAAATATGTTTTTTATTTTCTTTTTTTCACTTTAAGCTCGTTTTACATAAAAAAAGTTAAAATTTTTTTTTTCATGAAATAATATATAGATTTTTCTATATATTAACGCGCTTCTTATCAGTCATTATTCAGTCAGTTATTCTATAACTGACAATAAGGAAATCATTTAATTGAGCTTCCATGAATAGAGCATAAAGCAAATCTAAGTATAGCACCAGGCTATGTACACATGCAACCAAATACGAAGACTAACACTGCAGTGAATTGGTGCTGCTTGGGTTTTTAATGCGATAAACATGGATAACTCGCACAGTCTGACAACCAGTCACACAATCACTTAGCCAGCTGGTAAACCAGCCAACCAAGCCAACCAGACAACAAAAGTTTCCTGTGAGTGAGCAGTGAATATTTATAATGCGAAAATTTAGCTCAGCTGACATTAAATAAATGTTTATCGGCATTTAAATATACCCACTCGTATTTCTTAATTTTATTTTATATAGGAAAAATCTATTGATGTATAAGGGAAAAAAAATGTACACCACTTGCAGTTTTATGACATGCTAGCAGCACATCGTCATAACACTTAATGATGACTAATGATTCGAATTTATCCCTTGAGCGATCTTGAAGAATACATATGTTGGAGAAAATGTTGGGGTTCGGAAAGGGTGAGTGACTCACGCCAAGTTGCTGAAAATCATTTATATTAATAACAGTCGTGGCTGATATTGTCAACTCTGACAATATTGCGCTGTACTGATTACACACGAAGGGAAATACATTTTTAATATTAACAAATCATTTTGCTTCATTCAAGAATATGTCAAATCAATTTAAATCAACTTGAACAAGCATTAAAAACTAATCATTAGAAAATAATTGTTATTATTAGTGGCAAATTATAGAACTAACTTTGTGGCCCTTAAATTTCGGAAGCAAGGTTACGTTTAAGGTAATTTTTATGCCTCCTCGCATATTGGGAGTTATTTAGTTATTATTTATTACTGTCTATTACGTGCATAAGGAGATGTCGTAGGTATGGAAAAATTTATATGCATATTCTTGATCAGCATAGCCCCTGAGTTAATTAAGCCATATCTCTCTTTGTGTCCATCTGTTCTTCTGTCGACACGATAGCAGCCGCATTTTTTAAGCTACTGCAATAAATTATTATCGTAATTTTGCATACATATAATCTTATATTTAAAAAGCTATTATCAAGTCCGAAAGTTAGAAAAATTTAAGGAAAACTGCTCCGACCTCCAATACAAAGTGATTTTTTGAAAACGGTACAATTTCTTAAAATGCCACAAAAATTAAAACAATGACCTGGAATTTTGCACACAAGCCTTAGTCTCAAATACTAAGCATATATTTAAAATCGTATGAAAAGCACGCTTACCTCGCAAACAAAGTGACTTTATGGCAGTTAGTAATTTTACCATCCACTTTCACTGGCTCTCCTAGATACTTGCATGAAAAAACACAGGATGCCTTAACTTATGTGTGGTATTATGGAAGACCTGACCTTTTTGTGACTTTTACTTGCAACCCAGAATGGGTTGAAATCAAATCAGAACTTTATCCCAATCAGCGTCCTAATTATCGCCATGACATTATCTCTAGAGTTTTTCATTTAAAACTTCAAAATCTTATAAATGTTATCACCAAAAAAAAGACATTTGGACGCATTCAATGCTATATGTTTACCGTAGAGTGGCAAAAGAGAGGTATGCCACATGCCCACATATGAGTGTGGCTTTCAGAAAAAATAAAGCCAGACGAAATAGATCAGATAATTTCTGCCAAGTTTCCAAATATAACTAACGATCCTATTCTATACGAAATTGTTTGCAAAAACATGGTTCATGGTCCGAGTGGAGATTTAAACCCTGCAGCACCTTGTATGATTAATAGCAAATGCTGTAAAAGATATCCTTGGGACTTGATTACAAAAGCAATAACTGGAGAAAATGGATATCCAAAATACAGAAGAAGACCTGCAACTGAAGGTGGTTTTACAGCCTTTATTGATCGTTATGGTATAATTGATAACCAATGGGTTGCTCCGTATTCTCCTATACTCTCAAGAATATTTAATGTAGAAATTTGTCACTCCCCAGAAAAAAAAATATGCGATCGCTCCCATGAGGAGCAACAAGGGAGCGCTCTCTTGCTGTTTTGTTGGATCAAAAAGTGAGCACTAGTACCCTTGTGCTCATTTACTGTTTTATAAGATCCATAGGCGAGCAATTAATGAAGAAAAGAAAATAAAGTGAGGCATGTGCTTTTTAGGAAACTCCTTAATTATTTTCTGTGAAACAAAAAGTATTTTAAGTATTCCTTTCATTCGATTCGCGTCGTTTCAATGCCGAGGTCGTGAAGTGCGACCAGCCAACAATAATTACGTTTTTTCCATCCGCTGATGTGACTGACACAATCAAAGTACAGTATTTAAATAGAATCAAAAACGATTTGTAATTTGTGCTGGCGTTATAAATCTCACGATTTTTCAACTAATTACACCGCCACCTTAGGGTCTTGAGAAGTCTTCTTGAGCTAGGGAAGCCTAGCTTTCGGAGTAAACCTAAATCTCAAAAAAAAAATGTTCCTTTGCTGATCCATTTTGATCATTTATTGATAGCTCTTTTTGAGCTCCTCTGGAATAAAGGGAGCGCTACCCTTCCTAGGGCACGCAATGTTAAAAGAAAACACAAAATACACCTAGCTTGCATCAATAAGGAGCACTCCACTGCTCCTCAGGGAGCTCTCCCAAATTGCTCATAAGATGATCCACTTTTTTACTGGGTGAGTACAAGCTATCAAGTATATATGTAAATACACCAATAAGGGAAATTATGCGGCCACCTTTACTTTTCAGAATAAGAGAGACGAGGTGCAAACTTATCTAAATGGGCGATATCTTAGTTCCTCTGAGGCGGTACGGAGAATTTTTCATTTTCAGTTCATGAACGCTATCCCGCTTTTATTCATTTAGCTGTGCATTTAGAAAATGGACAGAGAATTTATTTCAATGAAACAATTTTTCAAAGAGTAATGCAACAATCTCCGGACTCAACACTGACGGCGGTTTTCAAACTTTGCGAACGTGACGAGTTTGCAAAAACTCTTCTTTGCTGTCAAGTTCCGGCGTATTATACTTGGTATAACAAAAAATGGACTCGCCGAACTTCGGACAAGATGTTGAAGGATTTCCTGGCATTAAGTTAGACTCAGCACTTGGAGGAGTTTTTACAATTCACCCGAATTTAACAGAATGTTATTTTCTAGGACTTCTTCTTCACCATATAAAAGATCCTACAGGCTTTGACTATTTAAAACAAATAAATGGTTTCTGTTATTCAACTTATCGCGCTGCAAGTCAAACTTTAGGTCTATTAGAAAATGATGAAAATTGGAAGAATACTATCTCTGATGCAAGCATTTCAGAAAGTGAGGTTCAGCTAAGAGAGTTGTTCGCTGTAATGATAGTTTTCTGCCAGGAAACAGGAAACACTGTTTACGCGTTAGGAGAAAAACGTTTACCGGAATTCGGCTTACCAGATCCCAATGAAAATAATGATTATGATTTATTTTTTACAACCAAGAAATTTCACATGGTTCCCATTTGCTTTTGGAATATATATCTGAATATGAACCTAAACTTTTAGCGGAACAGCTTGAAATTTACAACAAAATTATAAAGAATGTGAGACAAAAAGAGAGAAGAATTTTTCTTATTGATGCCCCTGGCGGAACCGGAAAGACGTTCCTAATCAAATTTTTTTTTTATCAAAATTAAGATGTGAAGGCAATATTGCGATTGCTGTTGCTTCTTCGGCATTGTTGCAACATTGTTGCATGGTGGACGAACTGCTCATTCAGCATTTAAACTACCACTTTCAGTTTCACCAGAACAAACATCGATGTGCTCAATACGAAAAACGCGTGCTAAAGCTAAGATATTGCAAGAGGCTTCCTAACCTAACCTAACCTAACAGCGAAATGTCACGTTTATTTTTTCAGGAGATTTCCGTCAGACGTTACCAATCATACCGAGAGGAAGCCCAAAAATATCGCAAGTTTGGCTATGTCAAAAAACTTAAACTGCCGTGCACACCTTCGAGGTGACAACAATTCAAATATTTTTGCAGCGAAATTACTACACATTGGAAGTGGTTTTGTTGAGCTTGAAAAAAGCTTAGTTCGAATTTCTGATATATTAGGAACATGTTCGCAAAATTTAGAAGAACTCATATCATAAGTATACCCGGATATTAAAAACTTGCACGAAAAAAACTTTACATACTGAGAAATCTTAAGCCACCAAAGCTCTGCAATGGAACACGATTGCAAATAAAACGCTTGCTACCAAACGTAATTGAAGCGATTATTAAAACTGGACCCGCATCTGGTGAAAACACCTTCATACCAAGAATACCAATGATACCTAAGGATTTTCCCTTTAAATTCAAACGGCTAAACTTTCTCGTACAGGTTTGTTTTGCAATAATTAGTACCTTCAGCATGACTCTTTCAACAATATTTTTTGACGTAGAATTACGTTTGAATGGGGGTCAGTTTCACGAATTTTTTCAAAGCGATATTTGCCTTTAATATTCATCGTACAAAGAAAAGAAAAAATGGCAAAATATCAGTTTTAGTGGGAATAAAACGAATATCTAATAAAATAGCAAAATCTAAGAAGATGAAATATTCATAAATTCGTATGAGAAATGCACAAGCTGCTTGCTGCAGTTGCTGCTTATGCTATTTTTAAGGTTGTTGTGTTTGCTTGTTTGGTTCGTAATTACGTCGTTCGTTGTTGTGCTGCTTTTGCTGTTGTTGTTCTTGTTGTTGTTGGTTTTTATTAGTATGTATGTAAAACATACATATATAAATACACATCAGTTGAGTTCATTTTTTATTTGTTTCCCAGATAGCCAATCGGCTCGGTTGAAAACGGTGTGCACTTTTAAAAGCACTGAAGCGGACCGTTTCGAAGTCAGCAAACTATGCTTTGTGTGTTTCATACAAGCGTTCTATTTATTAAGTTGTATATTAATGTTGATTTTCTATGATATAAATACAAATTCTAAATGTTTGATAGTTTAAATCATTCTTGATTTTAAATACAAATTATAGTTGTTTGATAGTTTAAAATCGTTTATTGAGCTTAAGGTCAGGTTAGAAAAATTAATTGCTCTAACGAATTTTTTTCAAAAAAACAACAGCAACAACATTTTCAATATGAAAAGAAAAAAAACATCACTAGCTGATTAATTAGTTAGCTGATTGATTAACTAGTTATGCCGTGGCTATGCTAGCCAAACATAATTGCCGAACATTTTTTGTTGTTATTGTTTCACGTATAAAATGAAGAAATGAACTTTTTCTCATATTCATTTTCTCGCTCTCGGACGGAACATTTTGATTGCTGATTGAAACGCCAAACTTTCCAGTGTTAGCTGTAGTCATTTTGTATAATAGCATCAAAAAAATAGGTAAAAGTATTAAAAAGTAAAGTTGATTGTATCTTCAAGTAACCCTTAACATAAACAGCTAGCTAGCATGTCAGATATATGCAAACCATTTTGTTTAAGATATTATAATAAAAATTCAGAGTAAGAAATATCAGTTCGTTTATTTTAACTCTTTAATTTTAAGTACAAAAATGCAAATTAGGGTTGTGCTTTTTTGTGTTTTGACATACTATTACATATAATGCAACGGTGCCACCAATCATAGCATAACCACCAAACAAACATTTCAGCGAAGAGAACAAATTAACAAAAATGAACACCGTACATGTTTGGCTAGCATAACCACGGCATTAGAGCAATTAATTGTTCTAACCTGACCTAAAGCTCAATAAACGATTTTAAACTATCAAACAACTAGAATTTGTATTCAAAATCAAGTATGATTTAAACTATCAAACATTTAGAATTTGTATTTAAATCATAGAAAATCAACACAATAAATAAAAAGGCCATATAGAAAACCTTAAGTTGTATATTAATTTTATTTGTTGTTAAACAATTGTAACCTTTTCTTGAAATGGTTTTTATTAAGTTGCAACAATAAACTAAACAATAAACGGCAATTCAACTGCACAACTTTGATTTCAATACAAGATTCAATGCATATTTCAGAGTTTTTTGGCGAACGGGTGAAAAAGAGATGGAGAAAAGACAAGAACAAACGACGCATCAAGCGAATAAGACATTAATTTCAATTCGATTCTTGATAAATATAAAAAAGGACTTTGCAATTATATAGAGAACGGTTTAAAGGTACAAAAACATGTCGTTTTCATACCAGCAAATCAGACGCTGCCTTAAGCTGTTTTAAGTACCGTTTTGCTGGCACAGTAACATTCATGGCTTGCTGGGTTGTAATGCAATAGAGAATACAGATGCATGTAGCTAGAGAGCTAGAGAGTATGCGGCTACAAAAAAATGAACTACTACTAGCCAAGGTTGCCAGTTAAAATTTAAAACATTTCCGACAAAAGTTACTTTTTTCACAATAACGTAAATTAAATACAACAAAAATTACCATTGTAAAGATAAACAAAAAAGTTTCTTCTGCAATAAAAAGATATCAAAAAAGACACAGTTTCGATAGTATCGTAAGTATAGACGTAGAATTCCTTTTTATACAGTAATAGAGAAAAATTCTGGTTTTTTTCATGAATATTCTTCAAAACTTTTTGAAAGTATTTCATCTTCTAAATAAAAATTATTCAAAAACAAATTTGTTGTTGTTGTCCTTCTTTAAACTTACCTGATCTAAAAAGCTCACAATTAAATTCATGTAAAAATTTGTTTTGTTTTATAAAAAGTTTTCGTTTGATATTTACGGTGATGAATTTGTTGTTATTTTTCATTTGTTTTGTTGGTTAAAACTAAATGTAATTCAAAGTTATGTTTAATTAATGGAAATAAATATGAGTAAATTTAATTATTTATTTTTCCTGTAGTAAAGAGCATATACATTAGGGCGGGTCAATTTGTATGGACGAATTTTTTGGAGGTCTGGCTCAGCGAAATTCGTAAAATACATGTAATTTCAAGACTTTTTCTCCACTACAGCATATACAAATTCTGAAAAAAAGCTGTGCGGACTTTCGTAAATAGATTTTGTTCTCAATTATAAAATATAAATGTATGAATGTATGTGTATGAATCTATTTACGAAAGTCCGCACAGCTTTTTTTCAGAATTTGTATATGCTGTAGTGGAGAAAAAGTCTTGAAATTACATGTATTTTACGAATTTCGCTGAGCCAGAATTTGACCCGCCCTAATATACATATATGTATATTTTAGAAGTAGTTTAAAATTAAAATCTTAGTGAACAAAATAAATTTTTAGAATGGAAAAAATATAATGCTATAAAAAATTAAAAAATAAATGGAGTTTTTAAAAGCTTAGTAACGCATGCGCTAACCTGCGTAGTATACATACATACTGCCTCTGTAGCTACACGCATCTGTATTCTCTATTGTATTTATCTTGCTGAAAATAAACATTCCTTTTATTCGTACTCCAACTCATGGCAGAATCACCAGGTAGGGCCGACTCGGAGAGGAATGAAATAGAAAGTAGAGAAAAGCGAGCTAGTAATCAAAATCAGCTGTTTATGTCGAGTAAAAATTAATAACATCTAAAAAAATTTCAGCTCACTGGCTTACGAAAGTCCCCTTTAAACTCGAGTAGTCCACAAACTAATTGTGGCGAAAGCAATTATTGCTCATAGAATTGCCGAGTGAAGAACGGCCCTTTGCAGCGCATGCAGAACCAAAACAACAATATCAGCGGCCAGTAGCAACGTTGCCAGTAATGTTGGAAAAATACCATTCGTGGTAGTTTTTAATTGCCCTTAGGAATTTTTGTTTTTGGGAACTCCTATTAAATTTTTTAATTCAGCGTGGTATTTTTTAATTGGCGTGGGGGTTCAGTGGGGTATTTTTTGAATTTCCGTGGGAGTTTGGTAATGTTCTTCTTAAAATTTCTTTTTTTTTTTTTAGTGAGCAAAATTTCTTTGTGGTGTTTCTAAATGTTTTTTAATTGTTTGTGCATATAAGACTTACTGTGGTATTTATTAATGCGAATGAGATTTTTGTGACAATTTTAAAAGCATATGGAATTTGTGGTGGTATTTTTAAACGCGTGGTATTTTTGTGGTAATTCTTAATGATCGTGGAATTTTTTTTTATACTGTTTTATTGCAGTAGAAACTTTTTTGTTTGTCTTTACCATGGTATTTTTTGTTTATTTAATTTATGTTACTGTCAAAAAAGGGAACTTTTTGTCGGAATTGTTTTAAATTTTTACTGGCAACCTTGGCTAGTAGTAGTAAATTTTTTTGTAGCCACATACAAGCTCTCTAGCTACATGCATCTGTATTCTCTATTGTATTACAACCCAACAAGCCATGAATGTCACTGTTTCAGCTAAACGATACTTAAAACGGCAGCGTCTACTTTGCTGGTATGAAAACGCCATGTGTTTGTACCTTTAAACCGTTATCTATATAATTTTAAAGTCTTTTTTTATATTTATCAAGAATCGAACTGAAATTTATGTCATACTCGCTTGATGCGTCATTTGTTCTTGTCTTTTTTCCCTCTCTTTTTCACCCGTTCGCCAAAAAACTCTGAAATATGCATTGAATCTTGTATTGAAATCAAAGTAGTGCAGTTGAGTTGCCGTTTATTGTTTAGTTTATTGTTGCAACTTAATAAAAACCATTTTAAGAAAAGGTTACAATTGTTTTATTTAATATACAACTTAAAGTTTTCTATATGACCTTGTTATTTATTATGTTTATTTTCTATGATTTAAATACAAATTCTACTTGTTTGATAGTTTAAAATCGTTTATTGAGCTTTAGGTCAGGTTAGAACAATTAATTGCTCTAAATAGTTAATCAATCAGCTAATTAATTAATCAGCTACTTATGTTTTCCTTTTCATATCAAAAATTTTGGTGTTTTTATTTCTTTGGAAAAAATTCGTTAGAGTAATTTAACGAGCCTAAAGCTCAATAAACGATTTTAGAGTATCAAACAACTAGAATTTGTATTTAAAATCAAGAATGATTTAAACTATCAAACATTTAGAGTTTGTATTTAAATCATAGAAAACTAACATAAATATACAACTTAATAAATGGTACGCTTATATGAAACACACAATGCATAGTTTACTGATAACGAAACGGTCCACTTCAGTGCTTTTAGAAGTTCACACCGTTTTCAACCGAACCGATTGGTTATCTGGGAAACGAAATAAAATTAAAGCAACTGATGTGGATTTATATATGTATATTTACATACATATTAATAAAAATAAACAACAACAAGAACAAAAGTAGCACAACAAGGAACGACATAATTAAACAACAACAACAACAACAAACATAAAAACAACATAAGCAGCTACTGAAGCAGTTTGTGCATTTCTCATACAAATATACAATGAATTTTTTTTTTCTTCTTAGATTTTGCTATGTTATTAGATATTCGTTTTATTCCCACTAAAACTGATATTTTGGCATTTTTTGCTCTTTGTACGATAAATATTAAAGGCTGTAGGTATACCCCAAAATGTCAAATATCACTTTGAAAAAATTCGTGAAAATGACCCCCATACAAACCACGCTGTAAGACGTAATTCTACGTCAAAAAATATTTTAAGAACTCGAATATTTTCACCCTTTAGGTAAACTTTGATAAAAAATTATTTTTCAATAAAAATTGTTAATTGGCTGATCAGCTTCAGCCGGAGCGATAAAGATTTCAAAAACAAACATTGAATATAAATCTTTCGTTTCAAAAAGCCAATGAAAAGCAAATCAATTTAAGTAAACCATTAGCCGCTGAACCTTGCGACTTTCCAACAAAATGCTCGCAAGCCACAAATAAAAATAAATATATTTTGAATTAAAAATTTTTTATGTTATTTAAAAATAAAAAAATAGTCCAAAGACAAAAATTTAATGTTAAGCATAGTACTATGTATGCTTGCGTGAAATTTCGTGCGTGACAACATTCATTTATTTGTTGCGTGAAATTTCTGACTTCAAGTTTGTTGCGAAGAGTTCCATGGCAATGTTTTTCAGAGAGACTCAGAGAGCAGTTGGAAAATTTCATATGATCTCTCTCTTTTCACTTCAAAATAAATAGGCAATAAAATTAATGCCCCTATTATGTACGTATTATGTATGCGATGGTATGCGATGTTGACTCGCTTCAACTACATTTTTTCCATATAACGTATTGCATATATTTTAATTGGACCATGTAGTTTGCTACCATCTATTAAGAATTTTCAAACGACGTAGTTCAACTGAAATGTATGTAATAAGTTATGAGAAAAAAAATTAGTTCAATCTAGTCAACTTAAGTTGAGTTGTAATACATAATAGGGGCCTAAATTATCATGAAAAAATGTTGCTCAGAAACATGTTGCAATCATTTCACGCAGCGGAATACAGTACTGCTCTGATGAACATGTTGTGAAAATTTCCACGCTTGTTTCGCAACTGTCATTTTTTGTATAGCACATGTATAAATTTTTTAAGTCACTAAATCGTGCGACAGCATGTCAATAATATTCCGTAAACTGTAACTAGAGAATTTAAAACAGATAACTTCACATTAAATTTTCATTAAGGTATTTTTAGTATTACATCACCAAAATGATTTGTTATTTATCTAATAACAATTGACACCCTGCGACACCATGTGTTGCAGCTTAAAGCCCATGCCCAGTTCAGCGCTTTCGTCGTCAAACTAGCGCTTTGGGAGCTTTTACATTCAGCTGATGCTACTATTGATTGACAAACGCCATTATCTTAAGTATTTCCAAATGCTTTAGCTCATTAGTTATACTATTCATCTTCTGAGCTTTCGCATTGACAGTCGATCGATATCTTCTGCACCAAAGTATTTTCGACGTAGTCCTTTAAACAACCTGCTTCAAGCATACTTCAGTAATTGTAAACGTTGTTCTTTGTATTCATTGTGAATGAATTCCATTGAATTATCTCACTCTCGAAGAAATTCTGCAACAAAGCAAAATCTTGCCATTTGTTTTGATTGTGACAATTTTTGATTTTGCTCTTTGTTGGATAATATTGACAAATGAAGTCGTCGTACTAATCCATGCAACCAGCCAGCCAGTCAACTTGATCAATCATCTGCATGTGCTTCAATATAAAGAATTATTGTGCTCCAAGCCTTACATATATACGCGCTAGTATGATATTTGGCATACAAGCACACCCAAATCAACTGACATTCAACTCAAGTTTAATACAATAAAAACCAACGTATATCGATCGAATTTAGGGTGTCAACACTTCCCATTTTCAGTTTTTATGTACATATTTCAACTTTTTATGACTTTTATTCTTTGTCAATTCAGATGTAAGTCATATATTGATATATGTTTGTAAAGAGCAAAGATTAAATCAATATAAAAATCATAAATACAAAAAGCAAAAGAGATTAAAAGGGGCTAAGCTAAAATACTTCGGGAAAGAGAAAATATGCAATAACCAATCAACGAACACATTTTAGTAAGATTCAATGAAAATTAAATTAAGAACATAAATAAGATGGGTTATGTTGCGTTGGCAAAAAGTTTATCGGAAATATGTTTTCACAACACTATCATAGTATAAGATGTACGATTGGCTGTGTTTTAAAAAGAGTAACTGCTCAATATGCCAAATGAGTGCGAAAGGAATCCGCATTCTCAGGCATTTTAATCGTTAACGATTATCTTTTTCGAATACGCGAACGGAGAGAAAATCACCACTCGTTAATGAGTCCGAGTTAACGATTTATTAATCCAATTTTTTAAAATTTTAAGCAGGATCTTCTGAGAATTATGATTTTTATACTGGCGAAAAACTGCAAACTTATTATTATTAACATTAAATTAAATTGAAAAATTACCACCATCGCAGTTATTAAGGAATCGTCGCTTAGTTTGTTTCTTTAAGAATGAGAGCTAGCTAATGGACGTGGGCTCAAACCCAAACCGGGATAAAGAAAATTTTTTTGGTTGTGCTGTTTTAAAATATAGGTTTTTCTACACAAAATATTTTTACGAAAGTCCGAAATGTAATTTTTTTATAAATTTTTATATTAACTTTTTTTTTATTTTATATGTGAAAAATTTTTTTGCTTAAAATAGCGGCGGACTAAAAAGTACTGATTTATTTTATAAAAAAATTTTTACAAGGAAATGAAAAAAACGAATACGAGAACTCGTACTCATACACGAGCTCGAAACGAACACGATATCTCGGATCCATACAAAATAATATCAAAACACTTAGAATTAAAAACTAGCAAGGAATTATCTTCGACTGGGCCGAAGTTAAAATACCCCACGGACGAGGATTTTTCCAAATTTCATACCTAAAGTTTATATTAATTGTTAAAGGTTTTGTGCAAAATTTAAAGTCATTAGATCAATTTTTGTGTTATATATTGAATTTCGTTACGATTGCTAAAAAATTACGGCTGTTATCGTGACCACAGACGGACAGACGGACATAAATTGACTCAGGAGGTGATGCTGATCGAGAATATATATACTTTTCTATACCTGCCACGCCTCCTTATCGGCGTTTCAAACGGAGTGACAAAGTTAATATACCCCTATTACATTTTTTAAACGTGGGGTATAAAAAAAAAGACTTGGAATTTTTTCATATAAATTTCTTCACAGAAAATTTTATAAAAAGACTTCGAATTATTTCATATAAAAATCATGAAAATAATTTTTTTTTTAAATTTATGTATCTTAAACAGCTACCAATGAAAAAATTCTTTTAATTAAAAAAAATATATTACGAGTTCGAAACAAACACGAGATCTCAGATCCATACCAAATTATGCAAAATTTTTTCATAGAAAAATGTGGAAAATTGTTTTTATTTGTATGAACGTATTTTTTGCAGCTAAAAATGAAAAAAATTTATCTAAATATTTTCAAAATTATATGAAAAGACTTCGAATATTTTCACATAAATTTCTTCAAAAAGAATTATATGAGAAGACTTTGAATTTTGCATGTATTAACTGGAGAATTTTAAACAGCTAACAATGATAAAATTGTTTTTATGAAAATTAAATATTTCCATTTAAAAAACTAGGCTTTGTTATGAGTTCGAAACAAACATGAGATCTCGTTTGCGAGTCCGAAATGCGATTCGTTAACAAGTCCAAGAATACGATTCGAGAACGATTAGTTAATTTCAAAATATCGATGCATTCTCGAACTGCGTAAAATCTTAATATATAAAAGGCAAGCATGCTGCTCCGTGCCCAATATCTGTCAAACTGTTCAGCCTGAAAGTATGCACATCTTAATACATAAAAGGCAAGCCATCTGCTCCGCACACAGTATTTCTCAATGTGTAATTATTTTTAGACAGTAAAGTACTTTTACAAGACATACTGTTCTCAAAAATGGTCAGCCTGAAAGTATGCACAGAAAATATATTTGATATTTATCAGTGACAATATTAGGTTTTTACAAAGTACGTTTTTGATCTAACTACCTTTTCAACACTGCTTCAATACGTAAAGTGTTATTTAAAGTGGTACATTTGTATTTTTCAAAAATCAATTGAATAGAAATCAAGTTTTAAAAAGAGTAAAAAGTTCTTTCGGAAAATGGCTCAGAAAAAGGATGTGTGCGGAGGACTTGTCTTAGGCCAGGCTTTTATACTAGTGAAGTATAGTTGCCAATAATTGATGCTATTATATTTTTTATCTCCAGTTAAAAATTCAAATATACTAATACAATGCAAAAGTTTTTTATAAAAAAACACCCTATCTTAGATTTTTAACAGATCCATAAATTTATTAACATAAAATTATGTGAAAAAACTTCGAGTTTTTTCATTTCAAAATTATAAAATTTTTTATTTATTTTAATATAAAAATTATAAGTCTTTTTGCATAAGTTTGTATGGATCCCAGATCTTGTGTTTGTTTCGAGCTCGTTTACGAGCTCAACTTTTTTATATGAAAATAAAAAATTTTTTGAATAAATAATATTTTTTCATTGAACTGCTAAAAATACGTCAATTTAAATAGAAAAAAAAATTCATAATTTTTATATGAGAAAATTCGTAGTTTTTATATAAAATTTTATTTAAAAAAATTCTTATTCTGTTTAATTAATTTTGTATAAATAAATGATTGGGCATTTTTTTCTATAAAATTTTATTTAGTGTTTATTTTAATGTTTATTATTTTCACTGAAAAATTTTTCAAGTTTTTCTTAGAATAGTCACTTAGAAAAATTCATGGATCCGAAATTTTGTGTCCGTTTCTTGCTCGTTTACGAGGCCAAGATTGCGAGTCCGAGATCTTGGATTCGTTAGCGAGCTCGTTTACGAGCCGAGATTGTGAGTATTTTTTGATGAGAAAAAATGTATTGCTTACCGTGTCTCGCACAACGTTTAGCCTTTCGTTATAAAGATGCAGTAACATTTTCATAAAAAAACCATGTACGGAATGTAATTGCATACCTTTAGGTATAGCAGTATGATTCTGTAAGGCATTGTAAAAATTACACAGCTAAACAATAGGGTAGCTCAGGAGCTTGTTGCATAGTTGCAAATGCTTTTTTGAAAGAATAGATTTTTGTGAGCACACCTTTAATATTACTATTTTGTAAATGCTTTACTATTATTTCTGTTGTTCCGAATTTGTTCCACCATTAATTTTCTTATGGTATTTTCCCTTTAAATTTTCTGTTATAAAACTCCATCCATTTCTTTAGCATTTCTTTAGCATTTCTTTCCTTTATTATAAATTAAACTTTTCTGCCGCTAACAATGTAAAAAATTGAAACAGCTGCTCAAAAAGTATCGGTGGTTGTGTTCAATGCAATAGGGCATCTAATTTCGGGACGTTTCGATAATCCCGGGATTTCAGGATTGGATAAACATAATCCCGGGATCCCAGGACTAGACCCGAGATTGACAAACCTTAGAAAATGAATTTTTTGGAAGACGTAATATGAAGTTCCAAAGTAGTTATGCCTTGCTTTACAACACAAAATTATGCAGAAAATTTTAAAAAACTAAAAAACACAGTTTCCATTAAATGTTTGGATTTTATTTTTGAAAAACAAAGATGGATTCTCAAACAAAAAATTAATTAAATGAGCTCATTCGGAAGGCTCATAAAATTATTTCAAAAACAATAAAATAGTACAGCTTGATATTTTGCACAGCTTGTATAAGGAAGTTTTTTTTTAATTTTTTAAGGTCACATTTAAGTTTTTTTAAGTTCGTATTTTGTAATATTTTGTACACGCAAAGAAAAAATCAAGCATTCTGTGCTTGAATTCAGCAAATAGGCTATCAGTGTAGAATTGAATAGCAAGGAATTGAGCAAATTTAGAACACATGATATTAAGTAAAAAATACTCAATTCAAGCATCATTTGCTTAAAACTCAAGAATTTTTTTTACATTGGAGTCAAATATTTACTTGAAATGAGAAAAATTTGCTTCATTAAAGTAAACAATTTGCTGAAAACTAGAATAAGTTGCTTGAATTGAGAAAATAATTTTCCTTGAATTGAGATCAATGTGCTTGATTCAAGAAAACAATTTACTGAAAACTAAAATAATTTACTTAATATGATAATGTTATTTTCCTTTAATTGAGAACATTTTGCTTGATTCAAGTAAGTAATTTACTGAAAACTAGAATAATTTGCTCGATTTGCATAGAGAAACAACACTTTCGAATGCTTTGTTGGCACACATTGTCGACAGTGATCTTGAACGTGGAATTTGTTGTCTAGCGACTCTTTTAAAACAACTCTGCGTGTTCTTAAATTAAGAAAATATTTTCTTGATTCAAGTCTTGTTCCAGGTTCTAAAATAAACGATTTTAAACTATCAAATAATTAGAATTTGTATTTAAATCATAGAAAATAAACATTAGAAATAACAAGGTCATATATAAAACTTTAAGTTGTATATTAATTGTATTTGTTGTTAAACAATTGTTACCTTTTCTTAAAATGGTTTTTATTAAGTTGCAACAATAAACTAAACAATAAAAGACAACTCAACTTCACTGCCTTGATTTCAATACAAGATTCAATGCATATTTCAGAGTTTTTAGTCTGAGTTGATGCATATTTCAGAGTTTTAGAATGGGATTTTTCCAACATAACTGGCAACGTTGCTACTAGCTGCTGATATTGTTGTTTTGGTTCTGCATGCGCTGCTAAGACCCCGTTTATATTGATCAAGACTTGAAGTCAAGTTTCAGAGTTTGTAGGCAATTCACCGCACATCGGAAGCGACGGAAGGGAAAAAGAAACTTGAAGCTGTACCGGCAATTTTTCGTATTCCTTTTGTTATTTTCGCGTTGTTGGCAGTGCTTTTTATTTTATTTTTGGCATATCAATGTGAGGTTGTTAGACTCCGGTTGCAATAAAATTGTTTTGCATATAATTTACTTTCATTTTGCATTAAATTTTTAAGCAAAAACTTTTTGTTAACTTCCATTGTGGTAAAAAATTAAAATTCAGTTTGCAAATTTCTATAAATTATAATTCATTTGCTTGCTACCTATCTCGTTTTATTTTTAGAAAACAAGGAAAGAGGACAAGAAATTGAATTCAAGTCTTGACCAATGTGAAAGCTTTCGTCAAGTTCAAAAGAGAACTTCAAAAAAACTTGACTTCAAGTCTTGATCAATGTAAAAGGGGTCTAAGAGACCTTTTTCACTCGGCAATTCTATGAGCAATAATTGCTTTCGCCGGGTTTAAAGGGGACTTTCGTAAGCCCCCTCATGCGGGCGACTAATCGACAAACTGCTTGCGGCAAAGGCAATTATTGCCCAGTGAAAAGCGGGACTAAGATCTTGCTACCAGAGCAAGAGAATTATTGCTCTCGGAGTAATAATTGCTTTCGCCGCAAGTCGATCTTCGTGTGTTACGAGAGAAAAGCAGGACATAGTAAGCAAATTTCTGTTTATTTTCTGTGGCCGATTCGGTTCATCCCCTCTAACGCTGCTCAACCGCTGTGATCATGCTCTTCTATGTGCGTTGTTGTTTTAGATTTGCTTGGTAATTGTTGTTAGTTCTGTTAGCAGAAATTTTTTTAGATATTTTTAATTTTTACTCGACATGAAGAGCTGATTTTGACAACTAGCTCGCTTTTCTCGGCTTTCTACTTCATTCCTCTCCGAGTCGGACCTACCTGGTTATAATACGCAAATTTGCGCATGCGTTACTTAGCGTGAGTTAAAAACTCCATTTATTTTTTTAGATAATATAAAATATATAAATTCAAATTATTTATACTATGCATTTTAATTTTTCCATATTAAAAATTTATTTCGTTAACTGAAATTTTAATTTTAAATTACTTTTAAAATATACACTTATGGATATGCTCTTTACTACAGGAAAAATAAATAATTCAAGTTTACCCATATTTATTTCCATTAATTAAACATAACTTTGAATTGCATTTAGTTTTAACCAACAAAACAAATAAACAAGAACAACAAATTCATCACCAAAAATATCAAACCAAAACTTTTTATAAAACAAAACAAATTTTCACATGAATTTAATTGTAAGCTATTTAGATCAGGTAAGTTTGAAGAAAGACAACAACAACAAGTTTGTTTTTGAATAATTTTTATTTAGAAGATGAAATGCTTTAAAATAATTTTGAAAAATATAAAAAAACCAGAATTTTTCTCTATTACTGTATAAAAAGGAATTCTACGTCTATACTTACGATACTATCGAACCTGTGTCTTTTTTCTTCATTTTAGTTTTTAATGCTTGATTTGAGCAAATGATACTTAATTTTAAATTTTCTTATATCAAGCAAAATAGTTGCTTAATATGAGAATATTATTTCCTTCCGTGTAAGTTTAGTTTAAGAAAGGTTTATATTTTTATATTTTTCACATCATATTTTTAAAAAATATTTTTATTTTTGTATTATTAAAATTACATTTCAGTATTTCTAAGATAATATCATGTGTTTCTCACATTGTGTTATTTTGTACAGATATTCTGAGAAAGGTTTTTATATAAAAATTTTTTAAATCACATTCAGTAAATTCTTTGGTAGTATCATTGAACTTTTTGGTGGAATTTTTTGGAATTTTTTTTTGCAGTGAAGGCAATCCCGGGATATCGAAAATCCCAGGATTTTAAGCCTTGCAATCACGAGACTGTCGGGACTAAAAAAAGTCCGGGATCCCGGGATTGGATGCCCTAATGCAAAATGAACACATTCATTTACGATAGCGTCATGCATTATAAGGTCTGATTCCGTACGCACTTCAAGTAACCTGAAATTGCTTGAAAGTGTTTCTTTACTCATTCATACAGCTCGAGAGAGAAGAAGAACAAGCTAAATGTCATTCTCTTTTTTATTACAATTAGACTTCTTTCCAATTAATCTTCTTCTTCCAAATGCTTTTATTTATTGCTAATCTGAATGAAACTGTTCTGCTCGAAACTTGATTGAAGTCGTTTCCGTACTTTTTTGCAAATTCTCATATTTTGACAGATAATTACATTACTCTCACATATTGAACTTTACTCTAACTTTACTTGAAGTTAGTACGGAAACAGAGCTGTTTTGTATCTGCATATGCAACAGACATTCATTATAGCAAATATATGCAGATGCATACCAATGCTTTTTGTTTTTTAAAAGCAGCTTATTATGTATTGGGGGTTGGAATTAATTTCAAAGGTTTTTTTTCGGTTTTTGAGCATTTATTTAGAAACAACGGTACAATGTATATTATTCAAAGTATTGTCCATCGTTAGCTACAACATTTTCCCATCTTTCTGGCAGCATATGGATTCCGCGCCGGAAGAACGATTCGTCTTTTGAGGCAATCCACGAATCGACCCATTTTTTGGTATCCTCGTAAGAAGTGAAGCGCTGCTCAGCCAAGCCATGCGTCATCGATCTGAATAGGTGGTAGTCGGAAGGGGCTATGTCTGGGCTATAAGGCGGGTGGGGTAGCACATCCCAATTCAGCGCCTCCAACGTTTCCTTGACGGTTCTTGCAACATGTGGCCGTGCGTTGTCATGTTGAAAAACCACTTTGTCGTGTCTTTTGGCATATTCCGGCCGTTTAACCTTTAATGCTCGGCTCAATTGCATCAATTGTTGTTGGTAGCGTTCCCCAGTGATGGTTTCGTTAGGTTTTAGCAGCTCATAGTACACGACACCCTTCTGATCCTACCAAATACACAGCATAAGCTTGGCGCCATGAATATTCGGCTTGACCCTCGATGTTGATGCATGGCCGGGTGGTCCCCACGATTTTTTTCGCTTAGGATTATCGTAATGGATCCACTTTTCATCGCCAGTGACAATACGATGCAAAAAACTCTTCCTTTTATGCCGTTGAAGCAGTTGTTCGCACATGCAAAATCGCCGTTCAACGTCTCTCGGCTTCAACTGGTACGGCACCCAATTTCCTTGCTTTTGAATCATTCCCATGGCCTTCAAGCGTTTGCCGACCGTTGATAAGTCGACTCCCAATGATTCTGACAATTCTTGAAGGGTTTGACACGGGTCTTCATCGAGCAAAGCCTCCAATTCCTCATCTTCAAACTTTTTCGGCTGGCCCGGACGCTCTTTGTCTTCCGTATCAAAATCACCACTTTTAAACCGACGGAACCAGTACTCACAAGTAAAAATCGATGGAGCATAGTCTCCCCGTAAGCCTCAGTAAGCGTGCGTTGTGCTTCAAACGCTTTTTTCTTCAAATGGAAGCACAAAAGTAAACACTCCCGCAAATTGCGTTTTGTTGGAACGAAAGTCGACATGTTCAAAGAGAAAAAAAATATATGTTGTTTACACTTCAGTGGAATGACACATACTGAAAAATGAAGCTTAGACAATGTGCTTTGAAATGAATATAGTCACAGGTGTGCCCGATGCGATCTATTGATAGTTACGCCATCTCTTAGAAAACCTTTAAAACTAATTCCAACCCCCAATATTTGCAATGATTCAACAAGATCGTGAACTATTCTAAAGATTGGCTCGCGTTTTCGAAAAAAACATTTTTTCATTGATCTTGGCACTTTAGCGGTTTTTTACTTTATAATTAAAGCAATTTAAATGCAAATTGGGGATATGTTAAATGCATTTTATCAGTTCATGCTTTAAGAAATGCTTTTGATATTAAACATTGCAAGTCTTTTTTGTAGTTTACTAGACACGAGCCTTAAAGAAACAGAAACCCGTTTTAAAAATATATTGAAAACAGAATCGTAGAATAACTATTTATGTATTTTAAGGAATAAAGATCAGATCCTTTGTATCTTTTATTTTTTAATATTACGACGATATCGTTCTTAGTTTGCTTCATATAAGTCCATCGCTATCGTCTCGTCTATCGTTGTGTTTTCTACAGTTTGAAAGGCTCTGCAAAACATCTATTCAGTGCCAAAAGTGATATTTACTTTTGTGTAGAATTTGTTTTTGGATTTGTTTGCTTCAAAAGTGAAAATTTAAGGTAAAATGTAAGAATATTTTATAAGTTATTTTGATGATAATGTTTTGAAAATATTTTATTCGGCAGCGACACCTAAGTAAATGGAAATATTGCTACACTTTATTGATGAACATCCGCAGCTGGGCCACAATTACGTCGCAAATATAGTGCAGGAACGACATTCCATCTATTTGTTAAGGACCACTTTAACAAACAAGCGCCCAAAACATTTTAAAATTATTTTTATTATTTCCAACCAGAAAAATAGCCAAACGATACCAAATTAGCTATCGCGCCAAGCAATAGTTTCGACGATACCATTTGACAGTTGTTTGCCATACATGAAGCAAGCAAAACGATATCGTTTAGACAATGCATAAAATTAAAGGTTACGTGATGTTAAAGTATCGTTGAAATGATATTGTCAAACGATTCTCGTCATACGTGATGAGAGCCCTGGTTTAGAAAATAATATAATTTTTCATGAAAAGGGTCCGCCAAATAACTTTTTAAAAAAAAAAAAAGCATAAAACTACCGGCCGAAATACAAACTTAAATATACAGGGTTTGTATAAGATAGAGTGAGATAGAGTGCAACTGTTTCAAGAAGTAAAGGTGATGTCAAGTTGAGCAAAAATTCGTATGGACGTCTATTTTCACACCCTTAGGAGTTACAGGGTTAAAAAGTATTTCATGACTTTGATGCACATTATTGTTTTTAGCAGAAAAACTAACTCAAAAAAACTTATTCTAAGATGTCATTTGAAAGGCAATGAATTGACCTTTCTAACGGTGTATAAACAATCTGTTTTTTAACAAAAAAAAGACACAGTTTCGATAGTATCGTAAGTATAGACGTAGAATTCCTTTTTATACAGTAATAGAGAAAAATTCTGGTTTTTTCATGTATATTCTTCAAAACTTTTTTAAAGTATTTCATCTTCTAAATAAAAATTATTCAAAAACAAATTTGTTGTTGTTGTCCTTCTTTAAACTTACCTGATCTAAAAAGCTCACAATTAAATTCATGTAAAAATTTGTTTTGTTTTATAAAAAGTTTTCGTTTGATATTTATGGTGATGAATTTGTTGTTCTTTTTCATTTGTTTTGTTGGTTAGGACTAAATGTAATTCAAAGTTATGTTTAATTAATGGAAATAAATATGGGTAAATTTGAATTATTTATTTTTACTGTAGTAAAGAGCATATACATATATGTATGTATATTTTAAAAGTAATTTAAAATTATAAATTTTGGTTAACAAAATAAATTTTTAATATGGAAGGAATATAATGCATAATAAAAATAGTTCGAATATATTATGGTATTTGAAAAAATAAATGTAGTTTTTAAGGCACAACGCATGCTTAGTAACGCATGCGCAAATTTGCGTAGTAGTATACATATGTACATGATGAAAATAAACATTCGTTTTATTCGTACTCTAACTCATGGCAGAATAACCAGGTAGGGCCGACTCGGAGAGGAATGAAGTAGAAAGCAGAGAAAAGCGAGCTAGTTGTCAAATACAGCTCTTCCTGTCAAGTAAAAATTAAGAACATCTAAAAAAATTTCAGCTAACTGAACCAACAATAATTAAACCAACAAATCTAAAACAACAACGCACAGAGAAGAGCAAGATCACAGCGATTGAGCAGCGTTAGAGGGGATGAACCGAATCGTCCACAGAGAATAAACAGAACTTTGCTTACTATGTCCGCTTTTCACTCGTCACTCAAGAAAATTCTTGAGCTTGCGGCGAAAGCAATTATTGCTCCGAGAGCAATAATTCTCTTGCTCTGGTAGCAAGATCTCTTTGTCTCGCTTTTCACTAGGCAATAATTGCCTTTGCCGCAAGCAGTTTGTGCATTATTCGCCCGCATGAGGGGGCTTACGAAAGTCTCCATTAAACCCGAGTAGTCAACAAACTACTTGCGGCGAAAGCAATTATTGCTCATAGAATTGCCGAGTGAAAAAGTCCCTTTGCAGTGCATGCAGAACCAAAACAACAATATCAGCAGCTAGTACCAACGTTATGTTGGAAAAATTTCGTAGTAATTTTTAATTGCCCTTAGGAATTTTTGTCTCTGGGAATTAAATTTTTTAATTCAGCGTGGTATTTTTTAATTGGCGTGGAAATTCAGCGGGATATTATTTAAATTTACGTGGTAGATTGGTAATATTCTTCTTACATTTTTTTTTCTTTTTTAGTAAGCAAAGTTTCTCTTTGGTATTTCAAAATGTTTTTTAAATTGTTTGTGCATATGGGAATTATTGTGGTATTTTTAATGCGAATGAGATTTTTGTGGCAATTTTAAATGCATATGGAATTTGTGGGGGTATTTTTAAAACGCGTGGTATTTTTGTGGTAATTTTTAATGATCGTGAGATTTTTTTTTGATATTTTTTTATTGCGGAAGAAATTTTTTTGTTTATATTTTCAATGGTTATTTTTGTTGTGTTTAATTTATGTTATTGTGAAAAAAGTAACTTTTTGTCGGAATTATTTTAAATTTTAACTGGCAACTTTGGCTAGTAGTAGTACATTTATTTTTGTAGCCGCATACTCTCTGGCTCTCTAACTACATGCATCTGTATTCTCTATTGCATTACAACCCAACAAGCCATGAATGTTACTGTGCCAGCTAAACGGTACTTAAAACGGCAGCGTCTGATATGCTGATATGAAAACGACATGTTTTTGCACCTCTAAACCGTTCTCTATATTATTGTAAAGTCCTTTTTTATATTTATCAAGAATCGAATTGAAATTAATGACATATTCACTTGATGCGTCGTTTGCTCTTGTCTTTTTCCCTCTCTTTTTCACCCGTTCGCCAAAAAACTCTAAAATATTCATTGAATCCTGCATTGAAATTAAGGTAGAACAGTTGAGTTGACGTTCATTGTTTAGTTTATTGTTGCAACTTAATAAAAACCATTTAAAAAAAAGGTTGCAATTGTTTAACAACAAATAAAATTAATATACAACTTAAAGTTTTCTATATGACCTTGTTATTTATTGTGTTGATTTTCTATGATTTCAATACAAATTCTAATTGTTTGATAGTTTAAATCATTCTTGATTTTAAATACAAATTCTAGTTGTTTTTTAGTTTAAAACCGTTTATTGAGCTTAAGGTCAGGTTAAAACAATTAATTGCTCTAACTAGTTAATCAATCAGCTAACTTATTAATCAGCTAGTGATGTTTTTTTCTTCTTTTCGTATTGACAATGTTGATGCTGTTGTTTCTTTGAAAAAAATTCGTTAGAGCAATAAATTGTTCTAACCTGACCTAAAGTGATGTGTATTTATATCAGGGGTTGCAAATAAACTGTACGAAAAAACTAACTCTACATCTGCTAAATCTGCGAAAGCAAACAGTTTCACTATCTGCTTAGGCTTGGATCTTTGCTACAAACAGAAATGCGTACCAAAGTGAACAGAAAATTAAGAGAGAAAGAAAACCATTGTTTTGTGTTCTACGAAAACAACAAGTATTTCGTTTTTTAGATTTTGTTGTCACGATCGCAACCACAACAAGTAACAAATGTTGTGTTCGTTTTACTACGGAAGTTCGACAAAATAATTTCGTCATGTTTTAAGCAGCATTGTTTCAGCTTGCTTCGGTTTCAGAGGAATAACTATCAAAAAGTGCACATTATTTATAATTTTAAGAATTTGTTCATTTTTAAGCACTCTTATTGTTTCAAATTAAAATTATTCAATTCAAATATTGAACAAATTCAATAAAAGCAAACAAAACAAAGAAAAATTCCAACGCAATAACTTTTTCAACACAAAAAAAAAAGTCGCATCATAAATGAAACGAACAAACATTGCAGATCTCTCTTCGGATTTTGTTGCTTCCAGCAACCAACAAGAGATCGCTAAAGATACTTTACTTTGATTGTTTTTGTGCACGCGATTCAAAAGAATAACAGTGAGAGGAAGTTTTTTCTATTCGAAAAAAGAAACATTTCATTTTACTTTTCTCTCTCATCTCTACTTGCTTCGGTTTGTGCTACTTTTTGAATCGGAGAGAAAAAACTAAACAAACCAAAATACTTGTTGTGATCTTCAGAAGAAACAAACAGAACAGAAAAATACTTTTCTTTAGAGTTTGTTTGCGAGCCCTGATTTATATATGTTTGTTTTACATACATATTAATAAAAACAACAACAACAACAACAACAAAAGCAGCAAAACAACGAACGACGTGATTACGAACCAAACAAGCAAACACAACAACAACAACAACCTTAAAAACAGCATAAGCAGTTACTGCAGCTACGCAGCTAAGCAGCTTGTGCATTTCTCATACGAATTTATGAATTTTTTCATCTTCTTAGATTTTGCTATTTTATTGGATATTCGTTTTATTCCCACTTAAACTGATATTTTGACATTTTTTTTTTCTTTGTACGATGCATATTAAAGGCTGTAGGTATACCCCAAAGTGTCAAATATCGCTTTGAAAAAATTCGTGAAACTGACCCCCATACAAACCGCGCTGTAAGACGTAATTCTACGTCAAAAATGTAACTAATTCACGTTTTTACAAATATCTCAAAGACTAGCGTCAATTCAAAACATTCATGACTTTATTCGGATAATGTGTTCACGTAGGTTTAATGAACTTCAAAAGTACCTTACACAGCGCTTTCACTTTGTTTTTTTTTTTTAATTGGTTATGACATCACAGTAAAGCAAATCTTTAGCTCCAAGTCGGTGGTGGCGGCTTTGCTTATAGGAGCTCTTTTGTATATGTGTAGCTTTCATTTGTTATAAGAAATCACATATAAATATTTGCTAGCAAGGATTTTTTTTTTTCTCAGGTCATTAAGAAATTAAATAAAGTCACACCATTTTCAATTGTAATTAAAAACAAATCAAGCGGTATTCAGAAATTCCAATTCAAATTAAGAAAAGATTTATGGATATATAGGTTTTTCATTGGAAATGCAGAAAAGATAAATTAAACTTCAGAAATTCGATAGATGAATTGCAAATCAAAAACTCTATTTGAAGATCAGAACAGATTAATTGAAATTCATAAATTATATTTGAAATTCTAAAAATATCAATTGAAATCTTTAAAAAAACGAATTTGATAAATAAACACTCGATTGAACAGAAACAATTGTAGATAAACAATCGAATGGTACGAAAAAGCTTATAATTTATTCAAGTAAAGTTTTTAACGAAATAAGAAACTAAAATAGGTATTTGTGAACAAAGCATGATTTTTCTTATTAGTCAAAAAAATTTTAAAATATTATTTAAGTGCTACCATTGTTTTCTTTAATTTGTAAGATTTTTTATAGTTTTTAACAAAATCTAGGAGTTTTCAAATTATTTGCAGATTTTCTAAATCAATTTTGGCAATTTCCGAATATTCTTAAAATTTGTAATATTCAATATTGATTGCTATGAATATAAAATATGAAAATTATGTTAAAAAGTTATAATGTAGATGATCATCAACTTACCATTTTGAGTTGAGAATGTAATCAACCTAGACGTATTACTGAGGTAATTTATCTCCAATTTTGAAGTTGGTTACTGATGTCACCTATTACTTTCTGTTTGCAAATTTAAATTTTTTTTTTGTTTTATGTATATTTGTTTTTATCTTGGATTTTTACGCACTTGTAGAGCAGTGCTTCAAACACTGATAATCGTTCGTCACAATATAGATATTTTTCAATTATTTTGTAATGAGCAAAGATAATTGCTGAACTTTTTTCACATATTTAATACTTTTTTTTTTTTCTTTAATTAAATTTGATTTGAGTAAACATTCAAATGGATTTATTCTGCTTTTTTTATGGCTTCAAACCAATTTTTGCTTTTTCTTTTTCTATTCCTTTTTTTCACAACACTTTAGAATGCCAGAAAGGTTTATTAAATTTTCTCTTGAGCACTTAATTTTAACTGCTGTTGTTTTAAATTTTTTTTTTATTATTATTATTTGTATTTGTTTGCAGATACTGAGCAGAAAAGAGCTTGCTTTATGAATTAAATTACTATCGAAAGCTTACCAAAACACCACAAAAAGGAAATTACAAAAAAATGCTAATTAAAAGCTTTGAATTTCTATGAATTTATGGCCGTACTTACAAAACCCTTAAAAATTCAAACCTTGCGTCTGTCAAAGGGAATATGAAAGGATTTCTTTCCTTGAAATATGGTTTCAATTAAATTTGGCTTACAACCAGTTTTCGGACTTTACTATTACAACAAAAAAAAAATTTACTTTGCAAGCGAATGGTTGATGCAGAAAAGGTGTACACCTCAAAAGTCTAAAAATAACAATTTAATGGAAAACTAAAAAATCATCTTGCCAGTGATTTAATATTTAACTTAGTAGTAACTTCTTAGCAAAAAATTTTGCAAGGGTAATTAAAGTTAGAAATTCAACAATAAATAATTAAAGAAACTGACTAGCTGGCACGGCAGTGGTTGTCCTCTCCTTTGTAGTAGTACCACTTGAAGGAATTTGATTCCTGTGAAATCCCTGTGTAAGGAATTGTGGTTAAAAGCAGTGGTTGGCTTTGCTGCAAAATAATAACGAGCACCAACAATTTTATATATGATATTACAAGAATAGTCAAATAGTATGAAAATAGACTTTAAGCAATCTCAGAAAAAGATTGTTTTTGACACTTTTTCCACATAAATTTTTTTTTATGCTTGTCTATTTTGGATAAGTTATAAAAATAACATTTTAAAAAAAGTAAATTTTATACAAAAAAACATAGTGACGTAACCTTGTTATTTTGATATTTATTAACAAATTTAAGAGGATTTAAAATTTTTCGAAAAACTAAAATGAATGCGCATAAAAATTTGTATAACAGAGCGCCCATGAAATGTATGAAATGTGCAAAAGTTAAAAAACTATAAGTTGTTAATGATATTGTAGAGCGTGGAGTTGCATTAATAACAAGGTTTAGCGCAGTATTAACCCAGCAAGAAGAATATCCTGCTTACAATGGAACAACGTTATAAAGATTTACCAACCAAAAATTTTTCGAAAAAATTTTTTTAGGGTAATTAAATTAGAGTTTTCGAAAACAAAATTTGTTATATTCCAGTTGTTATAAAAATAAAACGATGCGTGTATTAAGGACACCCGTAAGAAGCAATTCATTACTCTTTGGTTCGTCTTCGTTTGCCTTCTTATTCTGTATTAGCTTATCAACATGGCGTATGAGTAATATTGCATTCAAATAAAACAACCACGGCCTTTGAGTAGAGTATATAAAAGCAGTGCATTAGCTCTAGTATGACTAAGTTTTCAACTTTCATTTTGTTATTAAATTTAAAATAAAAAAATAATTATTATTTTTTCACTTTCAAACTTTTTTTTGGTAATAAAAATAAATATTTGAAAACAACATTTTTATTTTAGCTCTTTTTATTTATTCTCCTTATGATACTTAGAAGCAATAAAATTTATCGCCCTTTAAAAATTAATGAAAATTATTTAAGCGAAATTTGTACCCAAAAATTATTGCAAAATTCAACTTTAACCACTCACAACACCATGAACTATGGCACTTATATAAAAAAACAGATGCTTCGTTGTACACACGAAAGACGCAAAGCTTTTTCGCAGTTTCATAAGTTTGATAATTTAATGATTTTTTTAATAAAAAATTTTTATATTAAAAAATTTTAAATACCATAATCTATAGTAATAAAACTCATTTTCTGTTTGTTTGTTTGTTTGTTTGGCCTTTATACAAATCTAAACGGCTCAACGGATTTTGCTCAAACTAGGTACACATATTAAGTACATCTCAACTTAAAATGTTACATACCTAGTTTTTGCCACGCCCCCTCTGAAATTTTTCAACTAACGGTAATTTTGTTATTATAAAACTTTTTACCAACGGAGATTTTTTTTTTATTTAATTTTAAAATTTTTTTGTTATTTTGACATCAAAAACACTCACATATCTTCAAAATTGGAGAAATTTTCTGTACAACGACTTTTTCATAAAACATCGTTACCTAAGAATAAGAAAAAAACGACATGAAAATCAAAGTTTGGTCTTTCGATGCAAATATCTCCGCTGTCCATTAATATATTTCATTAAAATTTTTTTTGTTCAAAAGTTCAATAAAATCACTTTACAAAAATAGGTCGAACTGTACCGTTAAGTCAGTGTATATATGTTTTATGAGTATGCCAAAAAAGGTCCAAAATATTGACTTTTTACTCAAAAAATGACTCAAAAATTGTTGTTGTTGTAAAAATGAAATCAATTAAAAACAGCAAATCTGACTATTTTTCATATGACATAGCATTTATTTGCAAAAATTCTTCCAGCTAAGCGCAAAAATTATTTTACTGTTTTTGTCATCAAAACAACGAGGGTACCCCCTTTGATTTTTTTCGCGAAATTTTTTTTTTCCAAAATGTTGTTTTTATATTTTTTACAAAACAATCAAGTCTAAAAAATAATTTCTGTGAAAAAATTACCCCAATATCTCTTTCTAATCAAAAGTTATGGCTAAAAATCTATTTTTTTCATACCAGACTATTAATAAAACTTAGTTTTGTGTTAGAATTCTCTATGTAGTTTGAACGTCCCCATTTATCTCTTAGAATGCAGTTGTGTGTCTAAAGTAATTACGATTATTTTGGATTCTCTTAGTAGTTTGAACGTCTCCATTTATCTCTAAGAATGCAGTTGTGTGTCTAAAGTAATTACGATTATTTTGGATTTTATAAAATCTTCTGTATATATTTGCCTCCCCACCCCTCGCCCCCCTCCTGTTAAATTTGTTTTGTTGTGATGTCTCTATTTTTTCTCACTATTGTGTCACCGTTGTCACTTAGTTCTTTATCAATGGTACTTTAAATGTTGTATATATATCACAATTTTATCGAAAAAATGACTGTGAATAAGAAGGCTGTTAAAGTAAATATTTTCATGTAATCAGTTTTAGCTTTATCTGGTCAGCACAATTATTTCATTAGTTTTGATCTGTGCGTTAAATTCACAGATAGATGGCGCCACATTTGTAAGATGTGTGGGTACAGACTATACTTACACCTTGCGGTGAAAAGCTGAATACTGTTTTTTTAAAAGTTTCTTCAAATTTAACCCCACACGTTTGGGATTACAGACAGGTGGCGGTATTTTCTGCTTACAGAAGAATATCTGATGTTCTTATACAGCTAGCAGATAAGTTTTGCGAAATATTTTGCGAAAATGCTATTGCTACCAAACTTTTAAAAAGTAAAATAATGCAGTAATGCCAGTTTTTTCAGTATCAGCGTCATCTAGCGTCATTAACACTTAAAAACATAGAATTGGATCAATTTAAATGTCTAGCTCACTTGCTGGACTTTTTGTTGTTTTTGCTTTGCTTGCAAATGCGATTATATGATCCTGATCTCCAATGAAAAAACGCAGCTAATAAAAATTTTAGTAGGTACAATCATTTTTAGCACAACGAATTTTCATAAAACATTGATAGCTAATAATGAGACAAAAATTATATGAAAATCAAAGTTTTTACTTTTAATGCCAATAACTCCGCTGTTTTTAATATATTTCATTAAAATTTTTTTTGTTAAAAAGTTCAATATTTTTTTTAATATTAATCTTTGTTTAAACGTTAAAATGTCCATATCTCAAGGACGCATTGAGTCCCACCATAATTTTTTTTTTGTTGAAAAGGTAATTGTGCTTGCTTTAAGCTTAAGTAAATATAAAAATTTTTTTAATTTTTAAAATATGTTTTTCGTACCCCTTTGAATTCAATTAGCTCACCACAAGAGATGGAACCACCAACAACAAAAATTTTCCTAAACTTTTTTGGATTAATGTTCGTTCAATTACCTTTCTAACGGTAGATAAATAAAATTAAATAAAAAAAAAATTCAAATAAAATTCAACATGTTTTTCAATATTCCCGATTTTAAAAAACATTTAATCGATAAGTTTATGTTAAAATGTTTATATAAGTGACTCTCGAGTAACACCGGGTATATCAGCTAGTATTAACTAAAAAAAATAATATTCCCAGCAGTAAGTTTTATTGCCTTACATTATTATTTTACATAATTTTTGAATTTTGTAAATGTTTTCAATTATTATTATGGAAACTTATAAATGAAATTATTGGTTTTTAATATCTAAAATATCAAACGTATATTATCGATATTTCTAGCAAATATTACATCAATAGTTGTTCCTAATCATGTTGTGCAAATATTTGAATAGTTTTTTGTTCGTAAAACAATCATTCATAATATCATTCGTTATATTTATCAAACAGCCTTGTGTAAGGCCTAGAATTTTTATGAAATTCTTTTTTTATTATATTTAAAAAGTATAGTCCTTTTGATGTTATTTTCACTTCTGCAGCCGTTTAGTAGGAGTCGAACCACAGTGTTTCGTCTGCAATCATTAAAGGTATTCACAATGTGGTGTATTTGCCGTTGAATTGTGTATTTATGATTTATTTGATATTTGTAGTAAATTTTGTAAAATTACAAAAACAAAATGTACAGTATTCAAAATACAACCATGAGGCAAAAATATAGCGATGGATGCCTATTGTATTCTTTGTACATTTCGTTGTGTATTCAGCATGGAAAAAGCTACCGGCAACGCTATGAGTTTATTTAATAAAAATTAATATAGTTTAGTGTTTCGTTTCAATTTTTGTATCATTTCCTCTAGTTGATGTAATGATAATTTAAATTTCCAAACAAAATAACATATAAAAGATCAGATGATTTAAAAAAATACAATGTTTAGTGAAGGCTCGTTTACAATAAGTTGTAAGTATTGTAACTTTTCTTCTGATGTTTATGGTCTTCAACGCTTTCTCGACCCTCTTCGAACATTTTGTGCCACTCATAAACTCTTGTTTTCGATAGAGCATGCTCACCGAAGGCCTTCTGCTATTTACTTATTTACTTTTTACTCGACTTTGGCGAAGCAAAAGGACCGGTATATGTGTTTAGTCGGTATGTGTGTATGTTCATCTGTTCCACTCTCACATCTAGACTACTTATCGTAATTTGACAAATGAGGTATCGTTGGAAGCGTTTTGCTCGTCCGCTGGTTTTAGGCTAGGTGACATCGCATTAAGTTTAATATGGCGCCCTCTAGAGGACAGAAAGTGAACTAAAACCCAGCTGTTGCACTACTTATCATAATTTGACAAATGAGGAATTATTGAGAGTACTAATATATTACAACTCTGAAAGCTATGTTTATTGAAGTGTCGTCATCAAACAGCTGTTTTAATATGCATTTATTTATCTTGTAAATTTTAGTTGTAAAATTTTAGGACAATATGACATGATAGCACACCTTGTGAATACCCTAAATATATTTTATTGTATTTAATGCATATTCATAGTGATATTCAGAAGATATCCGTGGTCGTATGCCACCTATCCTAACAAAACAATACATTGTAACAGTAGTAAGCCATCATAAGCTTTAGGGCAAAGTGCATCAAGAGGACGACATATCACCATACATCTAGAGGGCGACATATACATACAGTGGTGGTCACGAATTTAGCACACACTGTGCTAGTAACTCTAATTTGAAATTTTTTACATCTTAGCTTAAGAATTGTAATCAAATTTTTTTTTGTTGAGGATTGTTTATGAAGTTAACTCTATATACCGTTAGCTAGTTTCTTGGTTATTCTTAAATTTTCTGACATATTTCAAATAGTATCAACCAATGTGGTTTAAATGCTGGACACGAATTTAGCACAGATTAGAATTACTGTTCCATATCTTATATTATTTTGGTTCTCTAAACTTTACTAGTAGTATATACTACTAACAGAAAATTGCAGAAAGGTATTGCGAAAGGTTACTGATTTTCAGAGGCTCAGCGGCAGTTGATTCAGCAAATGAAAAATGGTGGAATCACAGTTTCAGAGATGGCTCTGCTTTTTAGATATTCCTGAAAGTTATTATGTAACGCATTACAACATGTAGAGCAGTATTAAAGCATTAAAAATGTAAAATAGCGACCTAGAGCACGAAAAACAATAGCAAGAAAGGGACCATTTGATTTGTCCCTTAGTTGATTTGAAGGGAAGCTCTACTTAGTTATCCTTTTAAGACCTCAAATAAAATGAAAAATGCAATTTCATCAAAATATGGCATAAATGTGTTCTCTAAAGGCATAAGAAGACGTTTGAATGTAAATAATTTCCGTAGCTTTATAGCCCAACATACACCACATGTGTCGCAAAAAAATATTAAATGTAGGCTTGCGTTTACAAAAGAATATTTAAAAAGTCAACGAATTTTTGGAAAAATGTGCTTTGGAGGGATAAGTCAAAGTGTTGCCGGTTTGGATCTGACATCAAACAATATGTGTGGCGTCCTCAAAATCCAAATGCAACACAATCCAAAGTACACGCTCAAGACTATTAAACAGGGTGGCTGAAATATTATGGTATAGGCGGCGTTTTCTTGGCACGGAGTTGGTCCGATTGTTAAAATTTACCAAAAAATGAATCAACACGTTTACCAAAACGTACTTGTCAATACCATGATACTGTTTCAAGAGGATAATTTGCCGCTTTAATGGCGTTTTACGCAGGATAATGATCCAAAGCACAGTGCTCACATAGTTAAGAGTTGCTTGGAAGACAATTACGTGGATATTTTGAAGTGGCCATCGCAATAATCGAACCGATTGAAAATCTGTGGAGGGATATCGAGCAGCAAATACTAACAGTAAAACCCAAAAATTTGCCAGATTTGTGGAGGGAAATCCAAAGGATTCGGTATAGTATTCCAAAGTACCATTGTGAGGCTTTCGTCGAAAGTTTACCAAAGATATAAGATGCAGTACTTAAGAATAGGGGATTTCCTACGAAATATTGAGTTTTATGCAATAAATTTTGATTGTATTTTTCATCCTAGACATTTTTTCGCTCGTATGCTAAATTCATGACCAAGTCGAAATGCTGATTTTTAATTTTTATTTGATTTTCTATAAAAAGTTCTATCAAAAAAAGGTTTGAAATAAAAAAATGTATATAAGAAATAAAGAAGATATAATATATACACTAAAAAAAGTGAATTAAAAATTTACAACGAATAAATGGAAAATTCAGGTATTCACTTTACTTTTTGAAGTGTGCTAAATTCGTGACCACTACTGTATATGAGGTGGCATACGACTACGGATGTCATCTGAATATCACTATGAATATGTATTAAATATAATAAAATATATTATATGTAAGTTGTTTATTTAATAAACAAAAAATATTGAATAGCTTAGACATAAAAATTTTAGATGAGAATATTTTCTAGTTTCATACTTTTTAGAGCTTGATTTTTGGTAGTCGGGTTTTATTATTTTGAACTAATTTTGTATAGCTATTTACAAAAGGACGCGTATCTCAAACACTAATGAATATTTTGACGTGTAATTTGGCACAGATGTCAATGGCAGTAGTGCCAACTTAAAAATAAAAACATTTATCCCTATCGGAATCGCCAAAAAAATTAAAAAAATTTTCCGATATTTTTATCCTACTGTAATAAAATCATTACAAAAACTTAACATTCCATGGTAGAGCCAGACCAATAAAGAAAAATGTACTTAATGTTAAATTAATTAAATCATCTTAGCGAAAAGTTTCTAGAGATTTAGGCATGATCTAAAAATAACTTAACTGCATGAAAAAAGGCCGATAAGAAATAAATTAATAAGGTAATGTTCCCTTAGATGGTCCACACTTTGAAATTAGTTTGTATCTTCATCTGGTGGAAATAATATTGATATTGTGGGGTACCGTTGGAAAAAGAATGAGCAAAGGAATCTATTTGCCGAAGACAGTTTATAGATTGGATTAAAAAAAAAAATTTTATCGCAAAATTTCCGATCGCATGATTTTTCGTAAATTTTTTTTTGTGTCCTTAGATGGACTTGGAAAAACTTGAAAATATGAGTGAAAATGAAGAAATAACATCAGATTTTGGATATTTATTGAACGTTTATTCATTGTTCCGTCATTTACTCGAATTTAGGATACATTAGGTGTCAAAAGTAATGATTAATGGTGTTTATTCCTCGGCTTCGCTGGAAAATTCATCCAAGTTTAGATCGCAGTGTTCACATACGAAACGGCTTTGGCACATTTGAGGTGAACAACTATGCCACATTTCCTGTTGCATTCGACCCTATTCAAACCGTTTCGTGGCACAAATTGGGTGCACACAATGCAAAAATCTTGATCTTCATCAGATGAATAACGTTAACGGGATGTTGATGCTCTTGCCTTTTTTGCTGTTGTCTTTGCTGGTGGCTTTGTCTTTTTTTCTGGTGTCTTGGCCTTAGCCTTTGCCTTCATGGCTCTATCCGCATTCCTCTTTTCGGCCTGTGCTTTATTAGCTTCGCGTTTAGCTCGCTTATCTTTCAAAAGGGCAATATTTTCGGACGACGCGACGTAAGCACAGTGCTCTTTGATAGTGGTGGCCCACGTCACTTCTTTCCTGATAGTGGTGTTGTTTTTGGATGTAATTGTACAACTTCGTCCGAAATTGAAACTAAACTAGCAGAACGGAACACTGTTGAACCACTAACTGATGGTGGTTCGGAAGTTGTTACTTCACTCTCTGCACCTACGTCAGGTGCAGGGCCATTGACAATCAAGCTTGGATTGGTTTCATCTTCCGGATCTTCTTCTGCTAGCACGACCGATTGATTTTCGCTACTTATTTTGGCTTCAATGAAGTCGGATTCTGTAAAAACAGTTGAATCGTAGGGCCAAATGCCACTTGCGCGAAATCCCGCCTTTGTATTAGCCGGTGTTAAAGCAAAATAGAGGATTTAGAAAAGAGGATTTAGATAGATCAAAATAGAAAAAAAGAATGTGACAAGATGTCACATTACGAAGAAAATAACAAAGCTGTAAAAAATGGTACACGTTTTCTGTATATTTTCTAATAAAATGAAAATACCATGCGATGTGCTCCGAGCGGTTCGTTCTTTCAATCCATTGAGTTCAGCGTCAGTAAGTTTGGTAATGTCTTTGTTTTCTTCATCAAACTTCTTTATATATCGTATCAAGGTGGTTTTGAAAAGACCAAGGAGGCGTGACAACAAAAAAGCATGAAATATAAACACTGCTCCGTCTAAGGACACAAAACTGGTCCGTTTAAGGAAATGATGGCCATCTTGGCAATGTGGCAGAAAAAAATTTTATCACGCAATATCGATGGATCTCTGTAAGTATATTGCAAATAAAATAAATTTACTTACTTTTGAGTGTATTCAACTTCAAAAATTTTTTACAAATTTTCAAAATATGAGCGTACTCAAAATGTTTAAAATAGTTTTGAAAACTCAAAATTTCACGAAATTTTATTTCAACACGATGATATGCGTCTATATTCGTCGGAATACTACCAAAAGTGTGCTCTCAGTGTGCTAATCATTTGGTATAAGTGACGTTTAGCTTTGACAGTCAGATGACAAAAATTTATGAGTGGTCCTTCTAAGGAGCCGGTCCGTCTAAGGGTACATTACCTTATTATTTTGAAAAGAATTTATTCGAACAAATGCCAAATCAAAAAAAAATTAAGCAGTGCACTTGTCACAGCTTAATCACTCAAGACTTCTGAAGGTGGAGAGGGTAGCGCTTTTCAAAACAATCTGTCTAGTCTGCTTTTGTTTATTGACAGAGTTGTTGTTATTTTTAATGTTGTTGCCTTCTGAAAAACTTACTTCTTATAAACTTCATAATAAAAACACAATCAATTAATAACTTTGCAATATGAAGAGTGGATAAAAATGCCAATTTTAACAAAGACAACTATTACACTACTTTTTGAGACAACAATAAATGGTTTGTAGGTTTATTGAAAAAAGAATGTACTATATACTAATTTGTTTTCTACATTATTTTAGTGAATCTCTTCCTGTTTGAGATTTTTTATAATTTTTTAAAATTTCTATACTACAGCGCCCTTTTGTTGTCCCTCTAAAGAAATCTTACACAACTTTAAATGTTCCAATAAGCACATGAAATATATTGTGCAAATGTCACTTCAATTGGTTTAATATTTTAATAAAAATATTTCTAATATTTAAAATATTGATCTTGAAAACATACAAACTGTTTAAATGTACAATTATTTTTTTTTTTTTTTTTTGTTTTATCCATTTTCTCAATAGTAAAACTTTTTCCAAAAATTAAAGATTAAAATTACTGAAATGCGTATTAATAGCTCAGAGACGTGCTTTGAGTTTCTATGTCCATTTGAAATGTAAAATATTTTGTTAGGACAAAACTAAAACTATACTGAAAAATTAAAACTTTTTAGAATTTTTTGATTAATTTGCATATGAAAAAAGTATGTCCCTTATTCAACAACTAGAAAAGTCCATTAGGGGTCGTCCATAAACTACGTTACTGATTTTCCGGTTTTTTTTACCCCCCCCCTCCCCCTGCGTTACTTTTCGTAGTGCTTTTCAAAACACCTCCCCCCCCATAAAGTAACGTGACATATGAAATGAATTCATTCGAATGATTATATATTTTGACTAGCTCTGACAATTTTCACTAGTATTAGTGTCTAGTATGACTAGATACATTAAAGGAACAATTGGAAAAAAATCAATAATTAATATCATCTGTAAAAGCTATTCCATCTGCGATCCAAGATTCGATGCTCTCAATCACTGGGATAGAAGAAGCGGGTAGCTTTGTTGAGGATTCTTCAAAATAGAATTTTTCATCGGATTCTATGTCGACCCATTCAGGTGAATCCTCATTTCTAACGCAAAGAAATTCCCCTGGACTTTGACAGAGTACCCTTAAAGGCTGCACCCGAGCTGCACCAAGTTCTGTGTTTTTGTGTAAATGCTTTCTGAAAATTGATTTATTTAAATAGTATGTTTTATTCCGATTTATTGTAAACGATATAATACAAACTTATGACAATTCATAGAAGTTTTAAAAACGAAATACAAGCCGCATGTAGGACACGACCTTGAACCGATTTCTTCTTTCTGAGAAGGACAGTACAGGGTTGCCCATATTCGACGGACCCATCTGGCAACGCCATAACTTTTGACAGAGATGTCAGATCGCTTAATGACATACCGCGTTTGAAGCGTCAGTCCAAGCAGATTTTTATCATGGAACAATACACGCCACGCGAGCGCTCTGAAAGAGTCTTCGAAATGGCCGAAGATGACGAGGAATTTTGGAACAAAATTATCATGTCCGATGAAGCCCATTTCACATTGAATGGGACCGTAAATAAGCAAAATTGCCGTATTTACGCCACTGAAAATCCTCAGGAGATTCAAGAAGTGCCTCTTCATGACGAAAAAGTCACAGTTTGGTGCGGCGTTAGTGCGAAAACGGTCATTGGGCCGTTTTTCTTCCAAAATGAAAATGGCCATGCTGTTACCATCAACCAGGAGCGTTATCGCGACATGATGACCAATTTTGTGATGCCAATTATTCGTCGAAAGCGTATGAGGCAGTTCTGGTTTCAACAAGACGGCGCTCCACCGCACACAAGTCGCATAACAATCGATTTTCTGAAGAATTTGTTTCCGGGCCGTTTGATGTCGAAAAGTGGTGATTTGGACTGGCCACCGCGTTCGCCCGATTTGACGCCGCCTGACTTCTTCTTGTGGGGATATTTGAAGTCAAAGGTTTACGTTAACAAGCCAAGGACCGTAGAAGAGCTCAAGGACAACATTCGTGAAGAAATAGCCGCTATTCCGGCCGAAATGTTGGCGAAAACGATGGAAAATGCTGCAAAAAGGGCACAATACGCCATCAACGCCAGAGGCGGCCATTTGAGAGATATCATATTCAAAAATTGATGTAAACAAATCTACTTGGAACAAATTAAATGATTAAGATTGCCAACCGCCAAATTTTTATTTTTTTCTTTGATTTTTTAAAAAAAAACATGGGTCCGTCGAATATGGGCAACCCTGTACATGTCATACGGTATCTCCTTTGATCAAGAACATTCAGGCCTTAACGTCAAAGCCTGTCGCAAAAGCAAAGACCTAAATTTTTCAGACGTGTGCTGAGATGGTGAAGGAATACCAAAAGGTTCCTGTGCCGAGGGAAAAGGTGGTGGAAGAAATCGTTGAAACAAAAGTTAACCATCAATTTAGACGATCAAACATAAACATGTAAGGTTAAAAATTTTTGAAATGATTGTGTTATTAATTAGAGGTTTTTCGTCGATTTTGTAATTTTTGGTAACGTTACAATATCTAAACACCTCCCCCCCTACCGTTACTTATCGTAGTGCATTTCAAAACCCCTCCCCCCCCCCTAAATTGGTAACGTAGTTTATGGACGACCCCTTAGAGTTAAACATTTTTGCTGATGTTTTTTTTTTCGGAAAAATCAAAGATATGTGTTGTTTTACTGGTAATCGTGCTGCATGCATCGTTTTGCCACAATTATTAAATAGCTTTATTTAATAGCTAGTTGATAGCAGTACGAACATTGAAAATTTCATTGTTTAAATTGTTTCGTATAAAATTTGTCAATTCCCTTAAAGCGGATATCGTTAATTAACTTTAGTTTCTCTGCTTTTCTTTGTAACAGTAATTTTATTAAATCCTTAAAGCTTGTTTAAAGCATTACCTGTAAAATCTCTTGATTATCTCTTTGATTTAACTCTGCTTGGTATTCGGAAGTGTTTAATATTGTACTGCTGCATTGTTGATTCTGAGAAGAGTGATTAAATCAAACCTTAAACGTGCCATTAATTGAACGAAAAGGTTTCACAGAAATGGCGTTTACGTTTTAAACTCCTTTCTTCTACGTGACAGCGCACATAGCGTTGATTGTAGAAGGTGTCTGTCTGATCTTAATATTAATTTTAATTTCACTTGACTTGAGGTCATCTCTTCTAAAAATTCAAACATATTTTATAAAAGCCTTCAACCTACTTACTGCTTTAAAAAATAGATTTTTTGGCATATTTAAGAGATTATTGCAAAAAAAATGGGTTTAATTAACAGCATTTAAGTGATATTAATTGAATTTACATTTTAAAGACGACCAAAGTTTTGTGCTTTATACAATTATAAAAATTCCATTTAACTCGTGTTCGAATGATTAAAAAAGTGATTCATAAATGTTTTCATAAAATTACTGCATACTTTCTGGCTGACACTTTTATGCTTGGTTTTCACTGTCATTTTCAGTGGTTAGTTGTTGTTGAAAATAAAATTGAAAATATCAACATGTTGACATTTTTTCCAAACTTTGGCAATCTTGGAAAAATTAAAAACAATTAAGTTATTAAATGGAGCTATGCAGAAAATATTCTAGAGTTTTATTAAGGTGATATTTCAGGTAATATACTTTTGTGTCGTCATAAAAATGACATAGTGAAAACCAAGCATTACACATTAATTGACTTGCAATTGTTTAATTGTAATAACTACCCTATCGGAATGAAAAAGTCAATTGCAAAAAAAAACTAGTTTAAAAGCACTTGAAAAAACTACTTTAAAATTTGTTTAAGATACATGCAGCATCCGTCGGTTTCGCCTAAATTTATTTGCTGTTGCTTTTTGCTTATCTTTTTCTACGCATTTGTTCTTTTGTTGTTCTCCTGTTTCTGCTTTTCATTGCTTTATCATTTCAGTTATAAAAAAAACAGTTTGACTTAGATCAAAATAACCAAGGACTCTTGAACCAAGGCGAGTATTTAATTATTTTAAAGATAAAATTGTGAGTTATAAAAAATTAAAATAAACAGTGATTACAACAAAAGAAATTTTAAAAGGTTATTATATAAACAGTTAGAGGAAAACTTATCAATGAATCAAAAAAATATCCTCGAAAGTGATGTAGAAAAATTAACATTATTTTGACACCTCACGCGTGATGCGTAACATGTTGCAATGCCAAAAATGGTCAATAATTATATTATCAAAATTCGTACTCTTTGAGAAATGTGAGAAATCGAAAAATTGTCTTCAGCGACGAAGCTAATTTTTAGCTTAATTGGTAGGTCGACAAACAGAATTGCCGGATTTGGTCTGAAGAGCAGCCAGAGAAAAATTTTGAAGTATATTAAAACTAATGACTATATATTTTAAAGACAGGATAGTACAGCAAAAGAAAAAAAAAGTGATAATAGAAAATAGACTAAGGTCAAGAAAAGAAAGATAGGATAAATTGTCTAAAACCACCTCTCTCACTGATTCTTCTCAACCTACGGGGCAGTATAAAAAAATAGACTGGCCATTTCAGCCCTTGGAAGGACTTTGATCTAGCTTCTATTGATCAATTGTGTTGTGCATGTTATTAAATGTTTGATCACAAATGACCGAGAACTGGACCTACGTATTTTATGCCGACTCCGAACGACTTATGTTCTCAAGAAGCTTTACATGGCAATTTTTACTCTCTGAGGTTTGCCATTGTCTGCAGAGAGGTGACGACCGAACAGAAAAATTATTTCAATGGAAAAAACTTTCTGTCTGAGCAGGAATTGAACCCGGGCTACCGCAATTCTTTAGCTTAGGAGCCACGCACTCTACCCACTAGGCTACGGCCGCCACGGGGCAAAATAAGTTAGACGAAATATGTGAATTGTGTCTGGCAACAATGAGAACAAGACTTCTCCTAGATACACAAAACTGCAGTTTTTCATACAGGTAGGCAGGTGTTTTTTCGTGTATGAACTTATGCAGAAAAGTACAATTTCGTGCATTAAGGTAAGCTATTATGTCACAACCAAGTATTTCGTTTCTAAAGGTTCAGAGGTAGTCATAATTCTGCAGTCCGTATACATAAATAGTAGCATAATTGAAAGCAATTTGCAACTTTATTTGAGAAGATGAGTCGACTATAAACTATCACCTACGTTTAACACTGACAGGAGTCACACTAGACGTCATTCTTAAATTACGGAGAACAATATACATTTTTAACTTTTTTGAATTTTTTGCATGATCTTTACAGTATTAAGAAGAGAAAATATAAAAACCTAGATTTCTTTTTTTGGAAACCACAACGAGCTTATTTAGGCCAATAAATAAATCAGGGGCATCATCAACACAAGTTTTGTTATTACAGATAGGCAGGACATAAGATTTGGAAGCATTAAGTTGGAGACCATTACTCCTGGCCCACTCATTGATCCTACAACAGCCTGCATTGAATCTTCAGCATATGTCATCAAGACGTTCAGTTTGTGTAGAAAGATAAAGATGGACATCATCAGCATATACAGAGATGCGTACTTACAGACACTAAAAATATCGTTGATAAAAAAAGAGAAAAGCAGTGGGACTAGTATATAGCCTTGTGGGCACGTTTGCCACTTGCCTATTTTTTTTGTAACAAATTCTCCATAAAAATATACCAAATAGGAAAAAAATGTACCAATTTTTTTTTAATGTAATAATTTGATAACATTTTTTATAATAATTCACTGGTGTATATTTGTGTACATACCAAAAATATTAAGTTATGTTATACGCCATTAACAAAATAATAAATACATTAAAAAAGTTATTTTGCTGGCCAAATATAATGAGATTCATTGCGTTCGACACACAATTTTTTAGAGAGCCTTATGTTGTTAAGTGCTTTATATTCTAATTTATTTCTAAGCTTAGTTTTAATCGGGCTAAAATAAAAACTAATAGTTCAGCAGCTGCTGAGCTATGTGGAAGACACAACAGACTATTTACAAAATTGATAAAATCATTAAAAGTAATTTCTCCCAATCCATTCTTCACGACCCTGAATTTTCCAAAAATACCCAAATTTTTCCCAACGTCATTATAATTTTAAAAACTAATATTTGAACCCTGAAAAAGATTCCTCTGAGTCAAAATAACGTCAGGATATTTTAATATGAATTATGGCAATAAAGAAATTTTATTTTCGGACATAACTTGAGAAGACATTATATTCAAACTATTCAGATCTTCTCTACCTAAAGCGATCTTGTCTTTTATTTGTTTAAGAATATCTTTGGTTATAATAACATTTTTCTGATTGGAGATATTTTTCTGCTTTAGTGGCAATTCTCACAAAAAATCCTAAAGTCTCAGAAAATGTCTCAAAAAATGTGATTTAAATAAGTATAAATGACAAAAAATGCATGTCGACTTTCAACTTTCAGAACTTAATGCAATGCAAGTTCCACTAAACTGTCTGAAAATTTCTCCAGTTCTGCCAAATTTCGCTTTTTGTAACAGGTTGTGAAATTCTAAATCATTTACAAAATGTAGCAACTCGAAAAATAATGTACTAAGGTACCAAGTTCAAATATATGTACCAATTTTGGTACAATTGTACCAAAGTGGCAACCGTGCTTGTGGGACACCATTTGTAACCACCATTTATATTCTGAATATTTGCTGACCAACTAGGACACATTTTAACCTATTAGACAAGTAACTGGACATAAGACTAACAGCACTATTACAGAATCCAAAATAACACTTAAGCTTTTGACATAGGTAAGTCTGTTTATCTTTATCAAAGGCTTTAGAAAATTCAAGCAGGCATAGTAAAGTCATACATCCTGCATCATGGGCGTCCGCAGGATTTGTGCTAGGGGGGCGGCAAAGGCATAAAGGAATCAAGAATGAGCATAAGCAAAATGTAACCTATATAATGCTATTTACTAAGATTTTTGGTATTAATTTTGTTAATTAATTAAAGATAGTGTAAATCTTTCTCGTATCATGTTCGAAATATTTAAAAATTCTATTGAATTTTTTGTAATTTGTAATTTGGCTTTATTAATAAATTAGTACATAAGAAATAGTTAATCTTTTGCGCACAATAAAATAGTATAATATATATATCGAACAAACATAAGATCAGAATGAAAAAGAAACAAACAGTTACTAAATTTATATTTAAAAATTACTTAAGTTAAATTCTAAAAGAAGTTTAATTAAAAAAATAAAATCAACGACAACTTATATCTAATGAATATTTAAATTAAAAAGGGTTAAATGAGAAGAAGAGAGAAAGTAAAAGAGAAACGAGAATTCAAAAACAATGTGCAGATATTAATTGCTTGAAGTTTTGTGCATTGGAAATAGATTTAAGATACCTCGGCAAGGAGTTCCACAATCTAATGGTGCGTACGAAAAAAGTCTTGAGGAATTTAAATATTTAAAGCGAGGAACTACAAAATTTAAGCTTCTGGCTGATAAACAAAACTGAAGTTTAGAATATAGATAGTTTGGAGTTTTTGAATGTATCAGCTTATGCAGGAATATACAATTTCTTGCTTTTAAATAATGTTCCGCATTGCATCCCAGAATTCGGGTGCATAGACCAGTAACATGGCTAAATCTTCTGAGACCATACACATAACGGGCCGCATAGTTTAACGCCACTTGCAGTTTATGTAACGAATGTGAGTCTAGATTACTAAACACCACTTCAAAATAATTTATTAAAGGCATTATCAACTATATTACTAGTTTACGACGAGTTTCTGTTGGTGTGATCTGAGCAGTCATTCGCAGATTTCTTAAGGCAAAGTATATTTTGCTTACAACATAGTTAATATGGTCTACACATGAAAGTGATGTGTTAATCCGATACCCAAGGTTTGTTATCTTGTCAACAGACTTAAGTGGTGTAGTATTTATATATACAAAAGATTTTAACGGATTTAGTTTAAGCTTGTTACTTATCGCCCACTTATTAATTGCATCTAGGTCTTCATTCACTCTGAAGCAAAGATCTTCGCTGAGACCACTAGGACGAGACATATAAAGCTGGAGATCATCCGCATATGCATGCATTATTACATTTTTTGGAATGGTAAAAATATCATTAACAAAAATTGCAAAGAGAAGACGCCCAAGAACTGAGCCTTGTGGCACTCCGCTGTTAACGTATTTATAATTCGAGTAATTACTGTCAAATTTTACTCTTTGGGATCTACCTTTTAGATAACTTTTAATAAGATTAACTGCAGTTAAAGAAAAGCAAAATAATGATTGAAGCTTTGAACATAAAATATAATGATCTACAGTGTCAAATGCTTTAGAAAAATCCAAGAGACAGAGTAATGTAAGATGTTCTTTGTCAAAGGATATTCGAATTTCGTCTAAGATTTTAGCTACTGCAGTAGAGCAACTATGACCAGAACGAAAACCGGTCTGAAAGGGAGACAGGAGCTTATTAACGCAAAGGTAATGCGAGATCTGATCTGCCATTAGTGACTCACAGACTTTAGAAAGAGATGATAACAAGCTTATAGGTCGAAAATCAGATGGTTCAGATGCTCTAGCTTTTTTTTGAAATGGTAATAATTGTTGCTACTTTCCACATTTTAGGATAAGATGAGCTAGTAAAGCAGTGGTTAATGATGTGCGTTAAAGGACTCAAAATGTAAGGCAAAATCATTTTAATAAACCTTATATTTATACCATCTTCTCCAAGAGCACTGTATTTAATTCTCATTATAGACTTGGCTACTTCGTATTCCGATACGCTGGAAAACTCAAAATTGCTTATTATATTGACAGAATTCGTTCTGTTTTGATTACAGTTTACAACGGGCTGTGAGTCAGAGACAAAAAGTCATTAAGAGCATCTGGGTCAATCTGACACTTAGGCAACTGTTTGTTGCACACTCCAATTTGTTTTAAATTTTTCCAAAGTTGCTTGGAGGAAAGCGTTACGTCAAGTTTTGACTTGTAAAAATTTTTCCTGGCATCCTTTACAACCGAATTGGCCTCATTTCGAGCTGTCTTATATGCTTCCCAGTACAAGTCTGTCGGCAATCTTTTCCATTTAGTGTAAGCCTGGTTTCGTTTTTTTATGGTCAACTTAACATGTTGAGTGAACCACGGACATAAACGAGCAGTACGAAGGGAAACATGTTGATCAAATAAGGCATTAATTTTACTTACAAAAAACATGAGTTTATCATCAACTGTTCATGTAATTTTTTGCTAAAGCAAAATTTTTTCATTCATGTAATAATTTGCGTAATTTTTTGCTAAAGCAAATATTCTTAATATTTCCATAAATTAAATAATGTGAAGCCTATGTCCTTAAATGAAACCGCATTAATTACTATTAAGCCCTGAAGTTTTCAACTTTTAAAATAAGAATACAAAAATTTCCTAAAATTAAACAATATTTTTTTGTTGGAAAACTGAAAAAAACAAAGTATATTTTTAGGCTATTTTTAAGCTTTGAAAGTCTTTTACTTTTAAACCAATTTCGAGCGAACTGAAATTTTTCAGATTTAGATTTACTGCATTATTCTGTATCACGAAGAAGCACACCAACGATGAGAAAGACACGAGAAGCAATACAATTTTGTATGGAAGAAAGTATTGCTTTTCGTGTCTTTCTCATCGTTGGTGTGCATCTTCGTGATACAAAATAATGCAGTTAGATTCAGGAGGTCAAAATCCATATCATTCGCAAAAATTAAAAATATGAGTTGTCGCTGTTCTTGAATTGTTCCCTGCATGCTTATTGAGATCTTTTTCACCAGATCCTGCATTGACTTCAATCTACTTATTTCTTTTTCAAACATAAATCCGTTCCAGCAGCTTGCAAGTTCCTACAATCGAGTACGGAAACATACACAGTAAAAAATATGAGCATAAATTTTATACTATTTTGTATACATACCCTGCAGTTTAATCAACTAGACTACCAGTCAACAACTAGTTGGAAATATCCAACAACTAGTTCGATTTATGTCCTATTCTCATAGAACCGACTGGTATTTTTTACGTGGTGATGTCATTGGAAAAGACAATTGTCTTACTATAGATAAGGTTTTAACTAGTTAACAACTCATTTTTTATGTAAAGTAAAGTTCTAGTTGGGTTGTGACTAGTTTTTAACCAATATAGTAATTATCGAATTAAAACTAGTTCATAGGTTCATATTTTTTCAATAGTTCATAGGTTCAAAGAACATATATTTTTACAACAAAATATTAGCTAAAGGCTAAAGTTAAAGCTATTTGATGAAATACCATGTTTATGGTATACTACATGTTTTTAAATTAGTTTTTATATGTTTTAATTTGTTTATTATTAGTTTGTTCCAATGGGGTACCCAGCTCCAACTGGTTTTGGAACTGGTTGATTTTGATAATATGTAGTATAGTTTGATTTTGGCTACTTTTACAACTGGTTTAATGTGACTTGACAAAAACTAGTTGGGTTTAAACTACTTTTGCAACTAGTAAATCGTGACAAAATATAAACTAGTTTGTTTTGACTAGTATAAATACTACTCATGTTTTAATGCTGACTAGTCTTACACTGCAGGGTATAAATCCAAACCAAAAATGTTTTTAAAGTTATACCATCAAATCTTATAAATTCTTCCAGACCATTTTTCTTGAACCAATCGAAACCACTATATTTTTAAATTTCCCGATTTCGGTGAATTTTTTTTTATTGTTTCGAACCAAAATATATTTTGATTTACACATGATATCCATATGAAATTTTTAAATTATATTTGTTTTATTATTTTTATAATATTGAGTGGTATAAAATTTATAAATTATTTGGAATAAAAAAAGATTATACCACACAAATGTTATAAAAAATATAAAATTTTCCCTTCAATTTTTTAGTGTGTACCTATTATCTGAATGATTTAAAAAATATATTTTTTTAAATTCAAAACTTATGAAAAAATAAATGAAGAGGAACATGTATATTTGTTTTGTTTTGGGTTCATACATTTTCTTAACATATTCCAGAACCTTCCTGATTCTGACTTCTTGAAGATTCTGATTCTGAAAGACTTGATTCTGAGTTCTGGTTTAATATAAGCACGTGACGCTAAAAAAGTGCCAGAAAATTCTCAAACCAGGTGGTTTGAAAATGACTGTTTGAAATTGAGTCTCCTATTTACGTTTATGTCATAAGAAACTTTTGATTATAACATATTCTACTGTAAAATTTTTTGCTTAATATGATATAAGGTTCTTTAAAAAATTCGTCCTTGATCCAAAATTGGACTACTTTATTAGATTTCTTAATTTTTTCTTTCACTTTTGAATTAAAAGCTTTGCTCTCGCCTAGATCGCTGCAACTTTCTTAAATTTAAATGCTGCAGAATTTTTTGTTATTTCATTAAGCTTAGGAAAAATTTTAAAAAAATTCTAAATTGGATCATCTTTATGAAAGCCGACTTTTTGGAAATTTTTTGGTCGCAAACGGGGCTGAAAAATACTGAAAATTAAATAAATGTATTTAAAAACATACAAAATGCAGCATTCTTCAGCCCCATCTGCGAAAATCAACCTGAGAGCGGTATCGCAATCGCTGCAAAAACGAGTAATATGAACACGGCCTTACAGCAATGCGTACAACATACCATTTAAAAATGAATGGTTTGGCTCAGCTTTTTTTATAAATTAACCTAAAAAAAAAGTATTCTTGTATTCTCTTCAAAATATATTAAATACATAATGAACATTTTTTATTTTTTTTTATTGATTATGATGTACCTTATCAAAATACATGATTCGCAAAATTTTACACTTCTACAACTAAAAACGACGTTCTTATTAACAAAGTTCTCAAAGCCCTAAGTTTAAGCAAACTTACAATTTAGAAAGTTTTTGCTTCTTTCTTAAAATTTTTTAATTCAAACTTACGGCTTTTTTGATTTAATACGAAGATATATAAAAGGCACAGTTTCGATAGTATCGTAAGTATAAACGTAGAATTCCTTTTTACATAGTATTAGAGAAAAATTCTGTTTTTTTCATTTATATTTTTAAAAACTAATTAAAAACATTTCATCTTCTAAATAAAAATTATTCAAAAACAAATTTGTTGTTGCTTTCTTTAAACTTACTTTATCTAAAAACCTCACAATTAAATTCATGTAAAAATTTGTTTTGTTTTATAAAAAGTTTTCGTTTGATATTTTTAGTGATGAATTTGTTGTTAATTTTTTATGTTGTTTACTACTAAATATAATTCAAAATTACGTTTAATTAATGGAAATTAATATCGGAAAAATTTGAATTATTTATTTTTCCTGTAGTAAAGGGCATTAATATATATAATATATATATCAAACGAAAAGTTTTTATAAAAGAAAACAAATTTTAACGTGAATTTAATTGTGAGCTTTTTAGATCAAGTAAGTTTGAAGAAGGCAACAACAACAACAAATTCGTTTTTGAATAATTTTTATTTAGAAGATAAAATGTTTTAAAATAATTTTGAAAAATATAAATAAAAAAAACAAGAATTTTTCTCTATTACTGTATAAAAATGAATTCTACGTCTGTACATACGACATTATCGAAACTGTGTTTTTTTTTAGATTACAGTTAAAAGTTCTCTATATTATTAATAATGTTGATTTTCTATGATTTAAATATAAATTCTAAATATTTGATAGTTTAAATCATACTTGATTTTATACACAAATTCTAGTTGTTTGACAGTTTAAAATCGTTAATTGAGCTTTAGGTCAGGTTAGAATAATTAATTGCTCTAACGAGTTTTTCCAAAGAAACAACATTTTTGCATATGGGACTTATTGTGGTATTTTGTAATGCGAATGATATTTTTGTGGCAATTTTAAATTCATATGGAATTTTTGGTGGTATTTTTAAAACGCGTGGAGTTTTTGTAATAATTCTTAATGATCCTGGGATTTTTTTTTATATTTTTTTATTGCGGTGGAAACTTTTTTTTTATCTTTATCATGGTAATTTTTGTTGTATGTAATTAATGTTAATGTGAAAAAGTAACTTTTTGACGGAATTGTTTCAAATTTTAACTGGAAACCTTGGCTAGTAGTACTACATTTTTTTGTAGCCACATACTGGCTCTCTAGCTATATGTGTCTGTATTCTCTATTGCATTACAACCCAACAATCCATGAATGTCAGTGTTCCAGCTAAACGTTACTTAAAACGGCAGCGTCTGATTCGCTGGTATGAAAACAACATGTTTTTGTACCTTTAAACCGTTCTCTATATAATTGTATAGTCCTTTTTTATAAAGTGTTTTCTAAATGACCTTGTTATTTATTATGTTGATTTTATATGATTTAAATGCAATTTCTAAATGTTTGATAGTTTAAATCATACTTGATTTTAAACACAAATTCTAGTTGTTTGATAGTTTAAAATCGTTTATTGAGCTTTAGGTCAGGTTAGAACAATTAATTGCTCTAACTAGTTAATCAATCAGCTAACTAATGAATCAGCTAGTGATGTTTTCCTTTTCATATTCAAAATTTTATTGTGGTTGTTTCTTTGAAAAAAGTTCGTTGGAGCAATGTATTGTTCTAACCTGACCTAAAGCTCAATAAACGATTTTAAACTATCAAACAACTAGAATTTGTATTTAAATTCAAGAGTGATTTAACTAACTAAACTATCAAACATTTAGAATTTGTATTTAAATCATAGAAAATCAACATTAATATACAACTTAATAAATGGTACGCTTATATAAAACACAATGCATAGTTTGCTGACAACGAAACGGTCCGCTTTAGTGCTTTTAAAAGTGCCTACCGTTTTCAACCGAGCCGATTGGCTATCGTAACAAAACAAAATGAAAGCAACTGATGAATATTAATATATGTATGTTTACACATATTAATAAAAAACAACAACAACAACAACAACAACAAAAGCAGCACAACAAGGAGCGACATGATTACGAACCAAACAAGCAAACACAACAACAACAACAACCTTAAAAACAGCATAAGCAGCTACTGCAGCTAAGCAGCTTGTGCATTTCTCATACGAATATATGAATATTTCATCTTCTTAGAGTTTGCTATTTTATTAGATATTCGTTTTATTCCCACTAAAATATTTTGGCATTTTTTTTTCTTTGTACGATGAATATTAAAGGCTGTATGTATATCCCAAAGTGTCAAATATCTCTTTGAAAAAAATCGTGAAAATGACCCCCATACAAACCGCGCTGTAAGACGAAATTCTACGTCAAAAAATGTTCACTGCCTGGGGAAAGTTTCCCCTTTACCCCCCTGCGGACGCCCATGTCCTGCATCATACTCAGGTCTGATATCATCAACCACTATAACTATTACTGTGGAACACTCTTGCCCAGCTGGAAAACCTGACTGAAATGGTGAAAACCATTTCTTTTCAGATAGATAATTACTGATTTGTTGAGCCATAAGTTTCTCCTTAGCCATACCTAAGCCAATGGCGATAAAGTGCCTATCGGCCTAAAATCATTAGCTCCAAAAAGGTTTTGTTTCTTTCCAATTGGTTGTACGACAGCAATTTTCCAGAGATCTGGAAATGATGATGACACAAAGCAGTGATTAATGATGTTAGTGGGTGGGCTGATAATATACGGAAGTAAAAGCTTTATAAACTTCATAAGAATACCATTTTCAGAAATTGCATTTGATTTAATGAGGCTAATACATTTTCCAACTTCTACTTCATTGACCGGAGTAAACTTGGAACGGGATGGAAAGACAACAGATAGGTTAGAGGAGGGTAGATTATCACTAGAACCAGCGGCAGAGTAAACCAAAAAATTATTAAGTATATCCGGACTTACATCACATTCACGTAAACCAAGTTTATTAATGCTATTCCACAGGGCTTTGGGTGGAAGAGAGAGCTTCAGTTTGTCAGTAAAATAATGCGTTTTAGCCTGTCTTGTTTCAAGAAAGCCTCATAATTCCCAGTTGTCAGCCGTTGGTCTTTTTGTTCATATTTTGTGATGTTTATTTCTGTATTTTAAGCTATTTAGCACATATTGAGTAAACCATGGACACGAGACATTTTTAGCTCTAAACGTGCGATCCGTTTACATCCGTTTATTGTGTTATTGGTGTTATGAAATTCAATCTTCACATATTTTTTATTCTCAAAATAAAATTACTTTCAACCATGGTAGAACTTGTGAAGGTGTATGCATTTCAGACTGCTCTCTTTTTCTCATAACCAGAATTGTCAAACTCAAGCATTTTGCTATTCTTGCCTATTTTTGCTTTCTTATCGCATTCTCATCGTTTTCAGATTTTGTATGGGCTGCCAACTTCGTTTTGACAGTTCCGGCAGTCTGTCTCTCCGAAATGCATCTACCTTCCCTAATTCTACTATGCTTTCAATTGACTTGTTTCTGGCTTCATCAGTTATATATTGATATATCAGTGTTAGTTGTTGTTTAATATTATATATCATGAAAATACTTTGTCCACGACATATGCATATGGCTGTATTTACCAAGAGAGAACTTTTGAACAATATCCCAAATGACGCCAAAAAAGAAGCAGGTGTGAAATTGGAACTACGTGTCGTCAACCTTACAAAAAAATTTTTAGCCATGGCGCTTCAATTATATAATTATAAATATACAGTGTATTATTGCCCGTAGAAATACTTGCAGCAGAAGCTTATGAAGCCCGAAACAAGAGTTATAAACGGTTTAAAAGCTCATATTGCAGAAAATTTTCTCGAAAAGAAACCTTATCGTATCTGTTTTATAGATCGATGGGCACAACTGATCCAATTATTTCAACGAAAAGTTTAATTGACAATATAAGACAAAGAAAAAATGTTTCCCTATCTTCTGAAGTAATTAATTTACTTGCAATTTTAAATGACGATGATAAAACTGAGGATTGCACTGGGACTTAGAGAACTTTTTCGGTTTAAGATTCATTAGAGCTAGAGAACGAAGTCTAATTAATGTATAAAAAAATTTAAATCTTGAAATGCAAAATAAAAATCAGTTTTAGAAAACAAAATAGAAAAACCTTAAAAAAAATAAAAAAATTAAGAAAACGAAACAATTTATAAAAAATAAAAAAAAAATTAATAAAAATTTGGATGCTTTTTGCAGCATTCACGTAATGGACCCTAGAAACTACAAGCAAGTAGGCTAACTGCAGTTAAATAACAGTTGGTTAAATAACACTACTACACAAATTTTGGAAAACTTTCACCACAACGAACAGCGAGAAGAAACCTAATATCGTCATATTTTTTTCGATAAGCCCCAATTTTTTATATAAACGGCAAAATTCCAAACAATTTAATTTTGAGAGTAATACATTACATAAACGCTTGTAAAAGCTTTTGTTTTCTTCCTTTGAATTGTTAAATTGTTGTTTATTGTTGAGGATTGTCAGACAAAAATTTTTAGGTACAATACGTAATATTATCAAAAAGTATTTAAATAGGAGTTTAAAAAAAATAATTCAATTTTAAAAATATTAATTTCCAAGAACAGGGTGGTTAAAATCAAAAAAATTATAACTTTTCCAAAAGTTTAAATGCTTTTTTCAAACCTTTTACATAGTTAAATAAAAGTCACTTTTTACAAAGTTGTTGTTTTTGTTGTTGAATTCTTTTCATAAATTACTTGATCTTAAGCTTCAATTTTAACCTAGATTAATTGTCAAAGGTCACAATTAATTGTATATATCTAAAATAAAAGTCTTAAAAGAACAATTAATTTTCTGTTAAACTGGTTTTAAAAAAAGTCAATGCTTATCTTAAAATTAAATACAAGGGATATCGTATTCACCTAAAACATGTTTTTTGGGGCGACCCTGAATCGTTTCGAGTGTCACCAGAGAGAATAATGGAAAAAGAAAATAAATTTAAAAAAGTTTTTTGTTGTCTCCAATAATGGGGCATTCACATATATTTTTTTCAATTTTTTTCTAGATGGTGAAGTGACTACCCTTGGTGAAATCTTATACACTCAGGGAATTATTGAATTTCGTACACGGCTGCCATAAAAAAGATGAGGCTGTAGTAGCCATACTAGAGTTATTATATATGAAATGAAGTCACCTTAGCTGAAAGTTTATTGCAAGCACTTTATGAGAGCTCTCATAGCCCTAATTGAATCTGCAATAATCATATAAAAAACATAAATTATGTTGAGCGGTTTTTTGAAAATAAGATCTGTGGTTACAGTTGTGATACATTCAGTATTGTGGCTACTGCAACCAACTTTTAGATCTTGCGTGTATAGAAACTCCAATATGGCTATTGCAGCCTCAATACGGTTTTCACGCTTTTACTGAAGATACTAAAACCACAAAAGACAAATTTCTCCATTTTAGTTTTGGCTTTGCAGCGTTGGCGAATATTAAAAAAATTGTTTTTAAAGTAAATCGGTATTTACTTTGATGAACGCTTTACTTTGATAATAAATATATCCTAAAACTATTTGTAAGCATGTTTCAGATGCATGCTAATGGTTTGTCGTTTACAATATGGGATTTTTAAAGTTCCATAAAAAAAGTTAAAAAAATAGTTTGTAAATTTCTATGAACAATTAAAATTTTATATTTATTTGATCAAAAAAGTAATATTTTTTCAAATGATTTGAAATAAAAATTTAAAAAATATTTTAAAATAACACTTTTATTAAGCAAACGGCATTAAGAAATTGGTGATAACCTTAAAAGCGCAGAGGTAAGTAGCTTAAATAGAAAAATTCTGACAACCTCAACATAAGGATTTATGGCTATCAAAACCGAATTCCTCTCACCATTCCAAAAGGTGCTGTTATGACCCCTCCACAATTTGGCTGTCAAGACCGAATTCCTCTCACCATCGCAAATGGCGCTGTTATGACCCCTCCACAATTCGGCTATCAAAACCGAATTCCTCTCACCATTAAAAGTTCTTACAACTTTCTGTGAGCTGTCAAAACTGGCAGAGCATCTCTTAAACAGGAATCTAACAGCCCTTATGGAAGTTGTCAGAGCCTCGCATATAAAATTTTTTGAGAACCGTAATACTACGGCTAGAAGAAGCGAAGTTTTAATAGCATCGCCAGTTCTGTGAGTGTAGAATAAGCCTAAAATAAAATGATTTTTAATAGAAAATGGTTTTTTCTTTGATGTTACAAAATGCTATAATTTTTTAAATTACGACTTTTCTATAGACATATGGGCATATCCATCGTAAATCATGCGACATGCGTACGACATAAAGCTTCGTTTTCTCGAAAGTTTATGTTATTAATGTAAAAAAATTTCTTATGCCCATATGTCTTACAAGACATAGTAATGATATGATCTACCAAAATTGTCGTTCCTGTAACTAATTAAGAATGGCAGTGGTAAATATGGGCGTAACTCACGCGACAAAAAAGGAAGTGTGTTTTACAAGCAAATTTAGATTGTAAAAACTCAGCTTATTTTCCCATATAATTTGTTTTTATTTTAAATTTTTAAACAATGGGAAAACAGGGTTTATTATGGACCTTGCTTACTTAAAAATATGTTGAGTTTCCAAAAAAGATTTGCCGTAACTCACGCGACATAACCCACGCGACAAAATTTCCTTAAATTTTAATTGGGTGATTAAGTAATTAGGTAGCAAAGTAATTACGTAATTTAATAATTAACAAACAAATTGAATATATTATCTGCTTCTTGGCTCAACCATTTTTCTATTATCTTTAGCCACTGCCTTCCATTTTTACTAAAACAAAAAGCTTGCTAAACATTTACTAAACATTTACGAAAAAGGAAACTCCATTTGTGAAACAGTGCAGACTATTTGATCATTATGGCTAATGAATTTATATAGAAACTTCTTAAATTAATAAAACTAAAATGTTTCTCTTAATCTATACTATTATAAAGGGTGTTTTTTTTAGACGTATAGAACTTCGAATTGAAATAAAACACAAGAAAATCGTTTTAATGTCCATCAATTTGGCTTTATTGGAAGGATAATTTTATGCCATTAATGTTTAAATATGACTTCGGGCATGTGGCCGCCACGGCTGGCTCGAATAAAGCCAATTATACAGGTCCAATTTTCAACCACTTTTTCGAGCATATGGGGCCGTATGTCGGCAATAACGCCACGAATGTTGGCTTCCAAGTCCCCTAACGTTTCTGGTTTGTTGGCGTAGACGAGCGACTTCACATATCCCCAAAGAAAATAATCCAATGGTGTCAAATCACACGATCTTGGTGGCCAATTGACAGGTCCATTCCGCGAAATTATGCGCTCATCGAATGTTTCCTTCAATAAATCGATTGTGACGTGCGCTGCGTGGCATGTAGCGCCGTCTTGTTGGAACCACAACTCATCCACATTCATGCCATCCAATTCGGGAACAAAATAGTCGGTTATCATGGCTCTATACCGGTCTCCATTAATGGTAACTGACTCTCCAGCATTATTTCGGAAGAAGTATGGCCCAATGACTCCACCAGCCCATAGAGCACACCAAACAGTCAGTTTTTGTGGATGTACTGGCGTCTCAAGGGTCTCATGTGGATTCTCTTCACTCCAAATGCGGCAATTTTGCTTGTTGACGTAGCCATTCAACCAAAAATGAGCCTCATCACTGAACAAAATTTTGCGATGAAAATCAGCATCGAGATCAATCTCATTTTCGGCCCAAACACCAAAATCACGACGCATTGCATGGTCTCGCGGCTTTAATTCTTGCACAAACTGGATCTTGTAAGGTCGCAAGCCAAGATTTTTGCGCAAAATCTTCCATAAAGTTGATGGACAAAGCTCCAATTGCTGTGCACGGTGGCGAATCGATTCATTCGGGTCCTCTTCAACATTTTGGTCTACAACGGCAATTGTTTCTTCGGTGCGCACTGTTCGACGTCTCTGCGGATGCGTATTATCACATAGAGTAAACGTAGTGCGAAAACGACCCATGGTTAACCGAATTAATTGCTCTGATGGACGATTATGTCGACCATAAAATGGACGGAGCTTGCGGTAAACTTCGCGAACTGAACCATTATATTCGAAATAAATTTGCACGATTTGCAAGCGTTGTTCTTTTGTCAACCTATTCATGATGAAATGGCAAACCAAACTGAACATAAATGACATTAGAGTTGCCAGATTTGACCACAAAATGCCAGTTTTATCTCTATTCGAAAAACAAACCTCTAAAAAAAACACCCTTTATAAAAGGAGACTCACGAAATTGATCCAGAATAAGCTCGGTAACAGCTGAACTGATTTTGATAATTCTTTTTTTATTCGATTCCTATGATAATATAGATTGTTATAGCTTACCAAGGTTTTCGAACAATTTATTCTTTAGTCATTACAAAATCACTCATTTTATTTGATGCCTACATTCAACCAGCAGCACAATATAACAGCAAACAAAGCTTTTCTCTCTTTGTCGCGAGAGCTTCTCTCAATATAACACGGCAGCCATGTTGTAAGATGGATTCACTGATAACCTTCAGAATGTTTTTGTGTAATTTAAAATAATGTTAATCAAGTTGAGAGCGTGCAGAAATTTTTCTCTCTGAGCGAAAACTTCATATAAAAAAAAATTGCAAAACATGCTGAAGGTGATCAGTGAATCCAGCTTGCTTTCAGGGAGATTCTTGCTTTCATACAGTGTTGATTAATTTTCTTTGCAAATGTTTTGAAGGGAGTTGCCAGAATTTAGTTATAAGCATTAACATTGGCGTCGGAAGCGGGGGGGCAAGGGGGGCAGTCGCCCCCCACTTTTTTAGCTAGTTAAACAATTTAAAAGGAAAACTTCAAAAGTTATTCAAAATATCTGTTTTTTTTTACAGCGATAATATTTTTGTATTATATATTTTCCTCTTCTTTCTCTCTTCTTCATAAGCATGCTTGCGGATAACCATTTTCTTTCTCTGTGTTTGCAAAAAGATAGAACAAAATGTAGAGTTTCTACTGCAAACCCACCACTTCAGTTTCAAAGCACCCTTAAGTATGTAGCTTAATGCTTGTTAATTTTGCAACTCTGGTAAGAGTTCTTAGGGGCTTTCCATATTGGACGACATGTTGTACGATAAGTTAGATGGAAAACTAATGGGACTATTTGATTGAGCGTTCGAACTATCCAACTTGTAAAGCAACATCATTAATTGCAAGCTCTCAAGCAGAACATATCCGGCTAATAGCTAAGCAACTTTTAGATGCCCTAACAATTGAGCAGTAATTTTACATAATTGTACAATATTGTACAATCGGCAGAAAAAAACCAAAAATTTCGACTTTCGTTTTAGCTTACGCATGGTACTACATGTTGTACAATCTGCCATTTTAGTCCAATGTTTTGGACCATGCAAAAGCCCCTACTGTGAATTAGCTGATGAAAATCCACCTCGACGCTTTGAAGAAACATCAAATCCGGTTCCTTCAGTACAGTTGCCATTATATGATCGGCAACGAAAAGATTATTTCGAAATTTTAGATCTTCCCTCAAATGAGATAACGGCTAGATTCGATCAAACAGGTTGATATTTTACTTTTTTTTTATTTTTGCAAGTTTACACCAGCTTCACTCAACCGACTCACTTTGATTTAACATTCGGTGAGTCGGTTGAGTGAAGCTAGTGTAAACTGGCACTTTGTAAATCTTATTGTATATTTAAACAGATCTTGACAATCTGGAATCGTTGGAAAATATTGTAATCGAAGCCTTCAACGGAAAAGTGCCTTCTGAACAAAATCTAAAAACAAAACTAGATCTTTATGCAGATGACTTTTTTGCAGATGAAATTGCTGAAGCAATTGCCTGGCCAAACACCTTGAAATTGTAGTGGCATTGTATCCCAATTTGCGAAAAATTCGGATACTGTAAAAAAACTATTAAATGAAGTTGAAAAACTTATTGCTTTGCTTTTGACTGTGCCTACATCAGCAGCTTCATCTGAGCGTTCTTTTAGTGCACTAAGACGACTTAAAACGTATCTTCGAGCAACTATGACACAGAAACGACTCACTCATGCGGCACTTATACACATTCACAAAGATAAAACCGAAGAATTGAATTCGATGGAGGTGGTGAAAGAGTTTGTTTCTCGCAAGGACAGAAAGAAACATTTTGGAATAATTTGTACCTTATTGCATTTAAACCATGTCTTTATAAAAGCAACCATTATTTCTTATATTTTCATATTACCATATGAAAGATCCTTTAAAGAATGATCTCTAATATTAAAATTGGAAGAACTTTTAAAAATAATGAAATTTTAACATTTTTTATATATTTTTAAATTTTTTTTTATTTCAAACTAAAATAAAAAATTTGTTTATTCACATTCATGTTTCTTTGAAGAAATTTTGGTGAACTTTTTTTTGCACCACCATTTGTACTGCCCCCCCATTTGTACTGCCCCCCCAGATGAAATTAGCTTCCGACGCGCTTGAGCATTAAGTATGTTTAAAAGCCAGCCAGCTTCTCCCCACTTCAGATTGTGTTAGTCTACCTATACAAATATATAAAAGCGTTGTGACACTGCACAGATGTTTGACAATCACGCAAGAACCACTCAACCGATTAACACGATATAGGTATCAAACGATTTTTTATTTCAACTTAGTCGTAATATGCTATGTTAGATTTGCCACGTCTACTTTTCATGCCCATTTTTTGCAAAAAATGCTATATTTCAGACAATTTTGGTCGTATGAGACTAGAATTTGGTAATCTACGTTGTATGGTTACGTTCGCTAACTTTACTGAAAATGGGCATGACCCACTTTAGTTAAGTCCACTTTTCGGGGGATAAGCTTGGAGTAAAGCAAAGCGCACTAGGTTTAAGCTCAATTGGGCTGAAATTCTGGAATTCTATTGTTTCGAGTATGAGATGGTTTAAGTGAAAAAATTTTGCCGCACACCCATTACCGCCCAGAATTATACGAAAATGGTATATTTCGAACGGTTTTGGTAGTATTAGACTAAAATTTGATAATTTAGTTCATACGGCTACTTTCGGCAACTGTACTAAAAATGGCGAATACATAAATTTTTTTTTTTTTTTGAACAGCATGAAAATGCGTATATAGCGTAAGGTGGTCTGCGGCAGGACAACGTCTGCCGGGCAATACTATACATCAATAAGAATGCTGTACACATCAGAAAATTCTGATCGTCATGCATTGATGTTTCAAACGGATACGTCTAGCATGTGTTTTGATCGAAGGTCAATTTACACTTTTACAAATTCACAAAACGATCATAAAAAAATTCATTGAATTGGGTCAGGAAAAATTCTACTATAACTTCAACGTTAACTATGAATATATAGATAAGGAAATAGATTAAAACAAAGATTTATGTATATAACTTTGGAATTATTTGAAATAATTTTCACAGAAATATTTTTCCAGCATTTTAGGCTTTTAACAAAAGCATTTTAGGCAAATTATTTTTCATCAAAAAATCATAGAGGGGATAGGTGGCCAATGATTTCAAATGATAGACACTGTTTGTGTCAAAAAAGACTAATTTTTGCAGATAAATTATGTTATATGAAAGAATAAGAAAAATGAAAATTAAAAAAAATTAAAATTAAAAAAAAATATGTGCAACAAAAGTAACTCTTGGCCTATTTTTGAGTACAAGTTGGATATTTAAAGGTTCTTTGAAAACAACATAAAACATTGTATTGGTGAGGTAACAGTAAACTATTTCTTATTTTCCCAATTTACTTAATTGAACTTTCAAACAAAGAAAATTTGATGAAAATCGATTTGAAAATGGCGGAAATGTTTGCTTGCTAAGTCAAAACATGAAATTTTAATCATTTTTTTCTCATTCTGATACTTAAGAAAATGAGTTATACTGAGAAAATCTATAGTTTAAAGATATCGCAATGATTTTAATGTCATAATAACAGGTTTTTTTAAAACATACCTAATATCCGTACAAAATATTTCCGAAAAGAAAAGATTTTAATTTTTACCGTTCATTTTAGTAATGAACGACTGTTCATACAAAAATGCATTGTTATGCATTGAGAAAGTCTATAGTTTTTGAAATATCTTCATATTTGGATGTCATTATAACGGTCTTTTTTTTAAATTTGTGTAAATATGTACAGAATATATGTAAAAAATTACAAAAAAAAGAAAGCCAGGTAAATTTATGTCATCATAACAATTACAGTTTAAATAAAACATTCAAATTAAATAAAGTAATTTTGTAATATTAATACCCTTTTTTCATAATCAAACAAAACAAACACAATAAGGGTATTCATGCAATGCCGAATATATTCCGATTCCGAATATCGGAAAATATTCGCTGCATTTGCCTCAGGTTTCTTTTTTAATAATTTTCGGTTAGTGCCGTATATCAATCAGCTGTTCTTTGAATTGTTTTGAAAAAGTGACAACTTTTGTTTAATTGATATAAAATTCTGAATGTTTTAAAAGATGCCAAATATAAGCCAAAAAAAGAAATATATTACATTTCTGCAACAAATTAGTTTTCACGAGTTATTTGTATTAGAATTATTTGGAAAACATGACGGTATTTTTGCTGATGTTTTTCAAAATATTTACCTACTACTTTCTTTACATTGAAGAGGATCAACGCAAGAAGGAAACCAACATTTTGGAAGAAATATCAATTGCTATGGCTTCAGTAGAATACTTTCGCTATAGTGTTCCATTTTTTCACTATTCGGCTCCTAAATCAAAAAATTACCTCACAAATGTTTTGCCAAAATTAGACGAAAACCGATTCAAACAAATTGCTCGTGTTAGCTGGTCAAGTTTTACTGTTATAATTAATCTTATTAAAGATAATGAAATATTTCATGGACTAAGATCGTGCCAACAATTTCCCGTAGAAGTACAACTAATTATTGTCTTGTATCGTTTGGGTTCAAGTAGGGAGGGAGCAACGATTACAAAAATTGCAAGTTTGTTTGGAATTGGTGATGGTGAAACAATTGCAGTTAGATTGCATTATTGATTATTTTTTTAAAAAGTTTACATTTTAAGATTTCAGATAATCACAAATAGAATTTTCAAAGTAATTCTAAGTTTAAAAAAAGAATTTTTGTTTTGGCCAGACGATTTAGAACGAAGAAGATTGATGTCTGAATCATTGCTGGAACTACCACATTGCGTTGGATTTGTCGATGGAACGGAAGTCAAATTAGCAGAAAAGCCATTGGAAGATCCCGAAACATACTTTTCAAGGAAGCATTTGTATTCTATTAAAGTTCAAGCTGTTTGCGATCACAAACTACAAATTCGTCATATTGTGGTGAGATATCCTGGAAGTGTTCACGATGCCAGGATATTCAATAATTGCGATTTGTCTACGAAAGCATCACAGTTTTAAAGGGACTGGAATGGATAGCAGAAGAAAATTTTTTGTAGAAATCGAATAAAAATTGAGCATTGTTTTGGACGGCTAAAAGAAAGATTCAACAGTTTGAAGGAACTTAAAATTCAAATAAAAAACGTTTCATCACTTAAATTTGCGTGTCGTTGGATAATTGTCTGAGCTTTATTGCACAATATTTTAATTCATGAAAATAAAGAAGATATTTTCGAAATGCAATATGACTTATCTGACGATGATGAATATGAGGAGCCTGCAATTTTTACTCATACTTTGCAAACATCCGAAGGAGTGGCGAAGAGACGAGCGCTTTTTGAATTGATTCAAGAGTTAAACCCATAGATCATAACATAGATGAATTCCGAAAGGAGTTTTTGCCTCGGAATATTGTCTCGAGTAATAAAAAAGAATTTGCTTTCTAAAATAAAAGTATTTTATTTGTACTTTAATTCAGTCTTTTATAAATCTTTAAAAAACTTAAAGGAACATTAATTCAAGAACTTAAGAAAACATTCATAAAAAGGCAAATAATTTGAGAGGCTCACAGTTGGTTGTTTTTAATTTTTAGATCTAGTTCATATCTTCTTAATTCTGCTTCTTTTTCTAATTTAAGTGCTGCAATGCGCTCTTCTTTTTTAATTTCTAGTTTTTTAATAAGCAATTGCTGCTGTACGTTATTTTTTGCTACTTTTGCTTCCATTTCAATTTTTTTATTTTCAAGTTGCAATCTCCTTTCCTGCATTTTAAGCAGCAAGTCAAATGGATTCGAACTTTTTCTGAATGGATTCGAAAGTGCTGGCCTCATCAACAAACTCACTCTCGTCCGCAACCTCAATTTCGTCTGCAACCTCACTCTCAACGAAAGACTGCTCAGGCGTGTCACTTCCTGATGTCACTTCCTAGTGATGATTTCACTTATATCAACATTATCATCATAAATAGTTTCAAACAAATTGGAATCATTACTTTTTCCAGGCTTTCATCGGCACCAACACTAGTCGATTCATAAATGAATGAAGGATCGACGCATTTACGTTGCCCAAAGATTTCCCTGAGCAGGTTTCAGTGCGGGCATATTTTGTTTATGTACTCTGACACAGTTTTCTCTTCGCCGTTGCCAAGAAGACCGACACCTGTTTTATTTTTCCAGGTCGCAGCATTAATATAAGACGCTTTTAGGTGGCGCATCTTGCCTTTCATTATTAGCCAGTTTATAGGCTACAACTGTGGAGATTTAACAGAAATTGTATTATAAAAGGATTGCACAGTTGGCTTCTGAAAAATGAAAATATATCATAAGTAAACATCCAAGCTAGTTATACTTCCACATCCACCTCAAATGATTCAGCATTCTCCTTTATCTTTTCTACTATAATATAGATCATCTCCATTACTTCTGTGTCTTTCCATCGGTGCGTAGGGTTAAGTCGACGGCGCTTCTGTTGGTGCTGGGCACTTTTTTTCTCCATATCGTTTTTCTAGATTTTAAGATATAAAACATTAACTTTACTGTACATAATTCAATTAAAGTTACTTATCATTACCTCAGCCATTTCGTTTTCAATAAATAAACAAATTATTTAGAATTGAAAGTTTTCTATTTATTATAAATTATTTATTTGACTACTGACAACACCACAGTCTTGCCACTCAATTTTTTTTTTTATGCTATTTATCGTTTAAAAGGAATCTCAAGTAAAAAGTTTTGCATTTTGTTTAAAATATTTGGAAGGTGGCATCAATGCTTTGACGAAAGTATTCCGCACTATATTTTCACATCAAAATCGTGCGGAAAACTGGAAACTCTGCCGAATATCAGATTCCATACAAATTTTGACAGTTAAAATTCGGCGTTTACGGTTTTTCCTATTTTCGGCATATTCGTCGCGTTTTCGGCATTGCATGAATACCATTAATAATTTTTATATTTAGAATTTGATTCAATATAATTAAATACTTAAATTTTAAGATTTAAAACTTTTCCATGGTATTTAATATTGTAATCACAGGCGAAGCAGCGAGTATTTGCTAGTAATATCATAAAATAAAAAATTTTTTAATAAGTTTTAAGTTTTTGGTCACGGTTGACTTTTTTCTGGAAATGTCCATATACATATATTACAGTGGGTCAATTTTTTCTCGACCAAGCGGCTGTCAACATCGTAATCTACGACGGCTTCTAAGAATGTTTGCCCAAGAAACAATGTGTGTCTAAAATCAAAATCGAGCTTTCCGTTTTTAACGAGAAACTTTTCGTATTTTATATGTTTTTAAAATATGCTAAAATTTTATTGAATCTTCTAAGAAACTGGACAAAAGTGATTATATTTGGGCTTATTCGAAAGGAAATTTCATGAGCTTTATGAGAGCTGTTTAGATAACTGAAAAATTTTGATATTCAGGTTTGTTTTTAAAAAAAACTTTTAATGACAATTGACATTAAATCATGGGAGAACCCTAAAGTTGAAAACATCGCAAAATTGTTTATTTCTATTTTTATAAGTGGACAGGTAGCAGAACTTAACATAAAAAGCATTCCAATTTTTGAATTATTTTGAATATATTTGGTTATAGTTTAGCATATTTTAAAAAAATATTAAATACGAAAAGTTTCTCGTTAAAAATGGGAAGCTCGATTTTGATTTAAGACTCATGGTTTCTTGGGAAAACCTTCTAAGAATTCGTCGTAGATTACGATTTTGACAACCGCTTGGCGAATTTTTTTTTTAATTCATACAAGTTGACCCACTCAAATATATATGCTTAAAATTTTTATAATGAAATTTTCTACAAGAAAGGAGGGCTAACGTTTTATCACCTATATAATTATTTTGAGGTATAGGGCTAGAAGCATTAAATTTGTTAAAAAAAAAACGGTAAAAAAATTATTTTTTAACTTCATTCGATCATAACAACCATACTGCTGACACTATTAGCACGTTTTATACCTTAAAATGTTTGTCTATCCTCTAAAATGTACAGCAATTTGACAATTCATTGGAAGAAAAAAAAAGTTTTTACAAGCGCTTATGTAAAGTATTGCTCTCAAAAGTAAATTTTTTTGAATTTTGCATTAATATAGAAAATTGGAGCTAATCGAAAAAAATCGTAAAATCGAAAATTTTACTAAAGAAAAGGTTGTCGATATTCGTAAGTTCCTGTTTAAAAATTAATTGTTTTTAATTACCTCATTAATATAATCAAAAAATTTCAGATTTAAATTCGAAGAAATAAAAAGTTGAAAAATAAAAATAAAACATAACTACTATATAAAAAAGAGTTTTTATTTAAACCTTAAACGCTTTTTTTTTTTTTGTTGAAACGATGTTTTGCAACTTTAGGACTCGAGTTCAAACGAATTTGAAAAAGTCTGATTTATTTTGTTCGTAATCAAAGCTTGTAATCATTCATCCTATAAAAATAGGATAAAAAATTTTCAACAAGCGCCATCTTAAATTTCGATTTTTAGATATGGGATTTGAAATCAATGACCCTTAATTTCCTATCAATTCAAATTATTTATATGTCTGATTAAAAAATTAATGCTTGGTCCACCCTAACAAATGCGCTATCCACCCTAAAATATGCTCTTTAATTTCGAATATTAGACATAAGTTGTGACTGTGAAAAGCCAAGATATTGAGCTTTGGCAACATTCTTAAATTTCTGGCCCATTGTGGCGTCTAGGGCTAAAATGGACTTTGCTAAAATATTCATATCGCGCAAGCTTCAAATCAAGCGCATGCAACACACGCTGCATTATTAAACCACACAAGAAACTCACGATGGTGTGGCAGGAGTACAAAAACAGCAATAACAACTAAATATGGCGTGTGTTAAGCGTCTCTTACAAAATGGCGCGCTAAAACAATCGTCATAGTAGTCGTCGTCGCCTTTGCGGTAGCGACAGCAGCAGAGTTGCTTCAAATGCATTTGCCTGAAAGCGATTCGGTGAATTAGGTCTTTATTTAACATCACGTCTTGCTTGTAGTTTCCGCTGTTTTTTATTTGCTTCTTTTAGTTTTGGCCCAAAGTCAGAATGGTGCATGGAATTTTGAGCTTATATTTTCATTTCTCCTTTTGTAATGCTCGTAAGAACACAGAAATTCTTTTTGTGCGTGTATGTATGTTTGTTTGTGCTCTATTTATGATTGTATACGTATAGCTTCTTTAACGTGTTCCTCTTTTTTATTCTTTAAATTAAAGTATTTTGAAGAAAATCGATATTTTGCCACTGCTGCTGCTTGCTGCCTTTGTTATTGTTGCTGTTGTTTTCTTGTTTTTGTTTTTGTTACTGTCAAGGTGTGTTTATCACACACTTTGTTGTAAGATGGATTTCTTTTCCCTGCCCTTTGCTTTTATCATTTGAGCTTTTATGTTGTTGATGTTGATGTTGATGTATATTTTGAAGATGCGTATAAATAAAATTCAAGCTATTCTTTGTTAAAGAACGATTTTTCCTTGCTTCAGCAACAAATATGAGTCAAATCCTCGGAAAGGCAGTAAATTAAAAAAAGCAATTTAAATTAAAATCAACATTGAGTCAGTCGTAGTTTCATTCGATTCGATGCTTAAAGTTAATAAGACAAACTTCAGCACAAATATTTACCTATTTAATTTGATATTTCGATTGATGTTTTGAAACATCAAAGCACTAAAAAAACTTTTTTATATGTGAAGCATGTATGTATGTATTTGTAGTTGTAAGTTTTAACAGTGGCGAAATAAGTAAAAGTTTATTGAGTTTCGGCAAGACCGTAGCCAGGACTTTTCAGGCGAGGACAGAAGGATTTTGATAACAAAAATTTCCTGGATATATACAAGGAGAATTCTAGACTTTTCTGTACAAAATTGTAACATTTAAATTACATTTTGGATGTGACTTTAGTTGATTAAATATTTTAGGCCCAATTATCTCAATAAAAAAATTTGCTTTTCATTGTTCTTTACAAACTCTTTTATGAAAGCTACTGAAAGCTTATTATAAATAAATTAAAGTATTAGCTTTTTGTTTTGCCCAATTAAGTTATTTCGAAATTGTAAGTTATCTCTTATAGAAACCTCGATACCAAAGTGATCTGATTAAAATAACATTATATGTAAGAATATAAACTCCAAACAAAATTGTCTTTAAAAATAAGTCCATTTTTAAGGTAGTATTTTAACTTTTTTAATTATTCCGAAACAAAAAAAAAGGGCAACGGTTTTGAATCATTTGAAAATTAAATCAACAACAATTCACAAAAACAATCAACGGTTTGCAACTTTAAAAAAAAAATAATATTAATTTATGCACTATTAGAACAATTAAAACTTTAAAAAAATTTTAAAAAATTTGTGTTATTTTATTCAGGTTAAAAAATTTTATTGAGACCTTGTCAGGGTCTCAAAACTTAGACAAACTCCTTAAAATTAATTTCGCATAATTTATTTTTTTAACAAAAAGCATAGAAGAGATTTTCGCACTCCTGTATTATTGCCTGTGGTCCAAATGCGACTATATCAAAATCGATTATTTTTTTTTTACTTTAATCAAAAAAGTTTGCGTAAAGTTTAAATACGTTAAATTGATAAATACTTTTGGCTTATCCAAACTAACAACGCATTTAACGTACTCGCCAAACTTGTCAATGTATGCGCCTGCAATCAGAATCATTCATGAATTAGTGATATGTTTTCAAAACATGAATACAACTAATTTTGCCAATAAATATTTTAATATTACCGCTCATATAGCTTAAAGTTCGTTAAAAGGCCAAGAATTTTGTCGTCTCCTTCATACTTCTAACCCTCTGCCGAAATCGGGTAGTTATCAGCATACGATTCAGCTATTTCAAAAGTAGTCTCATCAAATAAAGCTTTATATAATTTCACAATGATCTCAGACGATAATAACTCTATTGTATTTCTATCCATTAAACAATTCTGTTTAAACTATAGTTTATCACTCTGGACTCTTTAGTTTGTTAGTTGCTACTGGTTAGTTTTGTGCATACATTTTGTAAAATTATCGAGCGGCAAGTTCATTTTTTCAGACTCTCAGTTCGGGAGAGAAATAAAGAAACACCTGCTTGTAAAAATATTTCGGTGATGACATAGTAATGCAGAACTGTAAGCGGTATGGAACTAAAACTTTTTTGTGTTCGATATTTTCTTTGTACAAGCAACAGTTTGACTTTATTCGTCTGTGAAGCTACATAGTGTTTTTCAACAGGAAGTCTTGCAACGAAGTGTGTGTGTGAAAACAGCACTGTGCACGAATCTGTCACCTTTTTTTTTTGCAAACAAACTAAGGACATATCATTTCAGCATAACTCGAGGACGCTGAATTTAATGGTGTTTACCGTTTTGTAATTCTTCGGCTCGTTTTCGAGAAATTGAAGGTTCAAGGTCAAGTACATGTTGATGCAGTTTTTGTTAGAAAATTTTTTTCTCGTTAGCTTTATCGACTTCATGTCAACGAGTGAAACATTAAGAATTACCTGGAGAATAATTTCTTAAACAGTTTAACAGTTCAAAACCCAATTCTCATGGTCTAAATTGACCTCATAAATCAGAAAACCCTTTTTTTCATATAAAAGCTTTGTTCAAACAAAACCAAGTAAGCTTTTTTACGGAAAAAAATATTTTCAAACCAAATTAGAAACCAAATTAGCTAACCTTGTGTGTCCCTAAAACAACCTGAAAGGTATTAAAACTAAGTTTTGCAAACATATTTTTCTTTATTTTCTCAGAATTCATCTGTTTCTTCTGCTTCTTCATGTAAATTCCAACAAATGTCTCCTAAGAGAGCATATACTTTCTTACCACTATACAAGTGCTGGCGTCTCGCCATCACCTGATGGAAAAGTTCACCATTCTCATCAGATTCATCATCAGAAACGAATTACGCAGAATTTTTCCTCGGTTGAGTAGTATAAAAATAAGGGAAGGTTGGTGTTTACATGATTTTAAATTTCATTCCCTAACATTTATTTTTTACAGGAATACTAAATGGACCCGATATTTGAAGGATGAGCAATTTAAACTAGCTATCAGCCATAATGAGTTGTTGCCATGGGATTATGTTAAAGCGGTAATTAAAATTGTTCTAGGAATTCATCGATCCGACGATTGGCGCTAACACATGTACAGAATGCTTACCGCTTTCCATACTTTAAATGTAAGAATGTCGCTGAAAATTCATTCCCTGCATTGCCACTCTGAAAAATTAGGGCAATCCCCAGACGAATCTGATGAGCATAGCGAACGTTTCCATCAGGTGATGGCGAGACTCGAGTACTGGTACAGTGGTAAGAAACTAGGAGACATTTGTTGTAATTTACATGAAAAAGCAGAAGAAACAGATGTATCTACCTGAGAAAATAAAGAAAAATATGTTAGAAAAACTTAGTTCAAATACCTTTCAGGTCGTTTTAGGGACACAGAAGGATGGTTAATTTGTATCAATTTGTAATTTCATGTAGCGCCACTATACCAGGGGAATATTTTTCCGTCAAAAAGCTTGCTTGTTTTTGTTTGAATAAAGCTTTTATACGAAAAAAAGGGTTTTTTGATTTCTGAGGTCAATTTGGACCATAAGAGTTGGGTTTCCAGGGTTAAACTGCTTAAAAAATTATTTTCCTAATAATTTTTAATGTTTCACTCATTGACATGAATTCTTTCCGCGAGATTTCTCTTAATCTATCAGGCAACGCGTTCCAGAATCTTACAGCATTAATGAAAAAGAGATTTAAACTGATTAGATTAAAATTGACTAACTGATTTGTTACTTTAACCACAAAATGTCATTAAATAATTTAATTTAAATTAGGAAAAAGTTAAGGTTTGAAAAATTTGAAGAAATAATAAAAATGGCATTGGTTCAAAATAGATTTTATTAAAAAATTTTTCATATATATAACACACAAAAAAAAATTTTTTTATTAAAATAAATATACATATATTTAAATTAAAAGATATTAAGACATTACATCTTTCAAAGTATTTTCTATCACACATTGGTCTTTAGCCCTTTTAGTGGATTTGCCCAATTTATTGGACACATCAGGAAGTAATTTTTATTTTTATTTTGCGACACTTTTTTTTTAATCAAATCGTTTGGTTCTATGAAAAAAAGAATAACCAACATGATGAAAAAAAATTTTGAGAGAGATTTGACATTAAAGTCAGTTGGATTTTCGATTTTGTGCCGAAGAAAATCAAAAAATTTTGTTTGGCTTATTTTATAAGAAAAAATCAACCGGACAACAATCAAATTTTTGTTTTTTTTATCTTTTTATGGCTTTAATAATAATAACATTAAAGGGTTTAAAAAAAGATCTGAATGGTTGAAAAACATTCAAGAGATTAAAAAAAAAGGATTTTAAAGATTTTAAAAAGATGCCGAACAGGAGCCAAACAGTTTTTTCTTGGTACAAGCTGGCAAAACGTATGTAGCGCAGGTAAAAATCAAGGGTATATTTTTTCATCCTTTTAGAACCTTAATGATAAGAAAATTACCTCAAAAAAACAATGTTGGTCTTAGTTTAGCCAAGCCATTGGAAGGGTTAAGTCAAATTTGTGTTACACATAAGAAGATTTTAGGAAAGTGTTGCCTTCTTATTCTTATTCGATGCCTCTACCAAAAGATGCCTTAAAAGCAGGGACCGAAAATAACTGTTATTTTACAATTTTCAGATGAAAAAGGCATAACGAAAAAGTTGCCGGTGCACTTTTTTAAATAAACCATTATAATCGTAATGGTCGCAGCTTCGAGAATATTAAACGCCTTTTAAATTTTCGACTCTTACTATAAAAGTTAAATTTAACTGTTATTTTTTGCCTTTTATTTTTTCGGGCAAAAATAACTGTTACTTTTTACTTTTATTTTTTAGGTCAAAAATAACAGTTATTTTGTGCCTTTTATTTTTTCGGTCAAAAATATCAGGCAATTTGTATTTTTTCAAAGACAGCTTGACTATAAAAAATACTATTAAAATTAAAAAAGTGTGATAGCTCAAAATGTGCGAGCTGCTGAGACTACGAAAATTGCATTAAACTTTTTTGTCGTTCAAGCGGCCTTTAATAAAAATTCTAATTGCCTGATATTTTTGACCGAAAAAATAAACAGCACATAATAACTGTTATTTTTGACCTAAAAAATAAAAGTCAAAACTAACAGTTATTTTTGCCCGAAAAAATAAAAGGCATAAAATAACTAGTATTTTTGTCGGAAAAAATAAAAGTTAAATGATAACTGTTAACATCTGACTTTTTTGATAAAAACCATAACCGGTACGGTCCCTGCTTAAAAGTATGACTTTTTTTGGTAAGGAAAAATTTGCAGCATTTACTGCTAGTCCACAAAAATTAAGAAGACTCACCTGAGATATTCTTTTAGAATATGCTACTGAAAACATTTGTTAACTTAAATTTAAAAAAAAAAATACAAAAATTACAACATGAGAAAATGATTTAATTTCACTTTAAAACCAATGTGCGTGGCAGTTCGAATAATTCTGTGGTCAAAAGCACTAAGCGCTTAAGTCAAAAATTGCTGTTTCGAGTAATCTCGTGTTAAAGTTTTCAATCGCCATATGAATTGTATGAAAGAGTCTTTTGTTTTTGTGTCATAACTTTGGCTAGGGTCATGCTAGAAGCTCCAGATTTTGTGTGCTTATAAAGCTATATGCTTGAAACACATCTGCATCAATAACTCAGTTTTGTCTTAAGTCGACTTAAGCTCTTAGTGCTTTTGACCACAGAATTGTCTTTATCAAGATTTTTTTCTGCGCTCGATTGCGCTGTTTTTGCAGCTCCAGCAGAATATGAAAACAAATATTTGCACTCCCGAAATTTATCCACATATGTATTTAAATAAAGTGGTAGCATACAAATTTTTTTCCCAAATAGAGAAATACGGCTTAAAGTATAAATTATTTATAAAATCATCGAGTAAAATTAAAGCTTTGACATTTCTTCGTCCTTATTATAAATTTATCAATATTTTTATTATTGCTGTGAATTGCCCGAAGAGAGATAACGTACCGTTAGAAACTTAACACATATGTATTTAGAGGATTACAAATCTGTTCATTAAATGTCATATTTAAAGTAGTTCCACTGTAATTTTTTTAAAAAAATTAAGGAAACTTCTCCTTCGCTAATTTTAAAATTTTAAAATGTTTTTTTTTTCTAAATATAAGTAAGAAAAAATATACAAAAGTTTTAAGGAAACGCTTTTTGGACAAGAAATTTTTTTCTTAGACTAACCACTTTATTTTCTATAACAGAAATGCACACCAACGACAAACAAAAATCGAGAAGCAATACTTCCTTCTATACAAAATTATATTGCTTCTCGTGTCTTGCTTGTCGTTGGTGTGCATTTTTAATATACAAAATAAAGCGGTTAGTCTAAGAAAAAAATTCTAAGTCCAAACAGCTTAAAACTTTTGTATATTTTTTTCTTACTTCTACTCTATTATTTTAATGGAATAATACTAATTTGCTTAATTCAAGTATGTCATTTTCGTTTAACACAGTGCCAGATTTTCTTACTTTTTTTCAAACACGAAACAAACCACTTTGAGATGAAAATTTGAGTATAAAAAAATGTCTGCATCCTTCGTTTGTGAAATTTGGTGAATTTGAATTTGATGAATTTTTTAAGTTTTTCTGCAGAGGATTTTTTGAAAGTGAAAAATTTCTTTAGGGTAAAATTGTATATGGTTCTGATTTAGTATGCCACTATTTTTTCGATGATATGCTGCTGCTACCGTTGGTGGTGGAGAGCCGGCAGTTGGTTCCGAAATTTCAAGGAAATATATGAAAATATGAAATTGCTTTAAGATTTGAGATAAGTTGAGATGAGTTGATGAGTTTCATATTGAATTATACTTGCTGCAAAATATTTAAAGGGCGGATATGCCAAAAACCACTGTTTCCTTTGTGATTTTGAGGGACTCAATTAACTGCAATATATCACAAATTGAATTTGTGTCAAGATTCGATTAGAGCAAGGACATAGTTATAAAAGAGCCACTCCTTCCAAAAGATAAGAATGCTCTTTCACCGCTGCATATCAAGCTAGAAATTGTCAGAAGCTTTATTGTTGCTTTTAAACTGACGGTAGAAAGCGAATCATTATGAAATTGAAAAAAAATATTGGAATTGAGTACATTTAATATCATAGCAGGCTAGACAGTTTTATCCGTTTGATTTTGATCGATTTGTTAAAGTACTCGAGATTTAAAGAATCGATTTTTTTAATGTATTTTTTAAAAGTGCAATAAATTTGAAACACACATTTAAAATATTAACGAAGTTATAGCACAAAGTGAAAAGCGCCTCATATTGCGCGCAGCGTAATGTTAAAACTTTTACAGCGTTTTTCTCAAAACAACGTTGTTTTGATTGACCCGGGTTTTTAAAAGAATTCTATCGAGCCGATTGAACTAAAATTTTAATATGGTCTTCTTCACGCAAATGACTCTTACCGCTAGTACAATTTTACATTTTTAATAATTTTTTCTAATTTTCCCCCCGTTTTTCACAAAAAGACGTCATTTTTGAAAATTCGCATTTATAATAACACCATTTAGTTGTTTTTAAATCAAAATATATCAATCTACAACTTGACAGAATGACATGCCTACGGAACAATAAACTTTTTTAATTTTTTGACTTAAAGAACCGCTATCACCCGAGGCAGCAACACACCACTTTGGACTTAAAAAACTTTAAAAAAAAATAGTAAGATAAAAAAATATTTTTTGTACAGTTTAAGGGGTTAACTATAACATATTAAAAAACATGAAACGATTGTTTTATATTTTCTTATAAAAAAATTCCGAAATAAACCTTGCAAATTAGGCTATAGCATAAGACTGCATCCTTAATTAATTCTAAATCAATTATCCACTTTACTAGGAACCGTAATTGCCCCCAAATAAAAAGAATGCTCAATAGCGCTGGCTTCGTAAAATCTCTGAATGAAGTCCAGCAGAAGGCATTTGAATGTATGAGATTAGTGACCACATTTTTTGCTTGCAGTTATCGCTCAATCAATTGCAAAGGTTAAATTGAAAACATGCTAAAGGTATTCAAAAAATCAAAAGTTCACATGTTACAGAAAAAAAATTTCCTGAAAAAAAATTAAATTTTAATTTATTAAAAACTAGCAGAAACCCGGCGCGTTGCTGCCACTCTCCCTATTCAAACGCCCATAAAATGTTATCAGTTAAACAGCATGTCTAAATTGAGGTCAAATACTGAATTCTGAGACTGTGCGACCTATATCCACAAAGCTATTCGATATAACAAATTTGGGTTGTATAGGAAGTGCCACTCCCTGTTCATCACCGCTAATAGAATGTAATCAATTAAACTGGATGTCTACATGGAGGTCGAATACCGAATTCCAAAACTGTGCGACATATAACTCCAAAACTATTCGATAGCACAAATTTTGATTGTATGGGAGGTGCCACTCTCCTTTTCCCTACGCCCATAAAATTTTAGCAATGAAACTGCATGAGTACATTGAGGTCGAATACTGAATTTTGAGGCTGAGTTACCTATAACTCCAAATCTATTCGATATCGCAAATTTGGGTTAAATTGGAGGTGTCACGCCCGCCCGACAAACTCTAAAAAATTTTATCAGTAAATCTGCAAGCGTAAATTTTGGTCGAATACTGAGTTCCGACGCTGTGCGACCTTGAACTCCAAAGCTATTCGATATCACAAATTTTCGTTGTATGGGAGGTGCCACTCCCCCTTGATCAACGCTCATAAAATGTCATCAATGAAACTGCATGTGTACATTGAGGTCCAATACTGATTTCCAAAGCTGTGAGACCTATAACCCCAATGCTATTTGATATCTCTAATTTGGGTTAAATAGGAGGTTTCACGCCCCCTTGTCGTACGCCCATAAAATGTAATTAATGAAACTGCATGTATAAATTGGGGCCGAATACTGAATTCTGACGCTGATATTCAATATCGCAAATTTACGTTAAATGGGAGGTGCCACGCCCCTCTTACCAATGAAAATAGATTGAATCAATGAAACTGCATGTGTATATTGAGGTCGAATTCTGAATTTCGGCGTTGTACGACTTATAACTCTAAAACTATTTGATAGCACAAAGTTGGGTTGTATGGGAAGTGCCACTCCCCTTTGCCCTACGACGACAAAATGTAAGTATTGAAAATGCATGTATAAATTTAGGTCGAATACGGCATTCTTACGCTGTCAACCTATAACTTCAAAGCAATACGATATCGCAAATTTGGGTTGTAAAGGAGATGTCACGCCTCCCTGTCCAACGCCCATAAAATAAAACCATTGAAACTGCATGTGTAAATTGAGGTCAAAAACTGAATTCCAAAGATGAATTCCTATAACTTCAAAGCTATTCGATATCACAAATTTGGGTTGCATCGGAGGTGCCCCTCCCCCTTGTCCACTCCCATAAAATTTCATCACAGAAACGGTACGTCTAAATTGTGGTCGAATACCGAATTTCTAAGCTGTGCGACCCATAACTCTAACTAAAGCTATTCGATAACAACAATTTTTTATTTATATGTGGGAGGTAAAAGGGGGTGTGGCATTGCCCCTTAAACCATCTCGTACTCAAAGCAAAGCGTACTTACAAAATTTGAGCTCAATCGGACCAATGGTTTCGAAGTATTTTGATATTTTCTTTAAAGTAGGCGTAGATGAATTGTGACCACGCCCATTTTTTCAAAGTTAATTATAGTTATCATACGAACTTATTTACCAAATTTTAATTTCATACGACCAAAACCGTCTTAAATACAGCATTTTTATTGATTTGTGGGCGACAAAAGGGGGTGTGGTACAAACCTGCAAAGATACACACATGCAATTTCTTATGTGCACCCTCCACACAGACCCCAATCACCCCTGAAAATTTCATTGAAATCGGGCAAGCCGTCTAGGAGGAGTATGCGAACAGGAAGTTTTACCACTTAATTTTATATATATAGATATCAAAACAGTGGGCGCAAAAGTGGGCGTGGTCAATTTTTCTTTCAGTAAACACTTAAATTGGATTACTACGAACATTTGAAAAAAAATTATCCAAATCGGTCCAGCCGTTTTCCGACTTTAGATAAATTGAAAAAAGTGGGCGCAAAAGTGGGCGTGGTCAATTTTTCTTTCCGACAAAACTTAAATTGGATTACTATGAACATAAAAAAAAATTATCCAAATCGGTCCAGCCGTTTTCCGATTTTAGATAAATTGAAAAAAGTGGGCGCAAAAGTGGGCGTGGTCAATTTTTCTTTCCGACAAAACTTAAATTGGATTACTATGAACATAAAAAAAAAATTATCCAAATCGGTCCAGCTGTTTTCCGATTTTAGATAAATCAAAAAAAGTGGGCGCAAAGTGGGCGTGGTCAATTTTTCTTTCCGTAAAAACCTAAGTTGGACTATTACGAACATTTAAAAAAAAATTATCCAAATCGGTTCAGCCGTTCTCAACTGATGCAATTACCAACGAACGACATTTGATTTTTATTTATATAGAATAGATTTTCACTTTTTGCAGTAAACACATATAGCACTAATTAGGAACTTCCTAAAGTTTTAGCTTAGGCTATGAAAAAAAAATTGAGAAGTAAAAAAAGGCAACGTGGTTGACAAATTTAAGCATGCCACAACCTGTCAAAAATAGTAATCAGGTGTTTATATGGAAGTGAATATTTTAACGACGGCATGGCCACATGACTGCAGGTTGTTGTCTATGCTACTTGTTGTGAATATTTTAACGATGGCAAGGCGACATGACTGCAGGTTGTTGTCTATGCTACTTTTGTTGCTGTGGCTAAATTAATGTTATTTCTTGCCTTTGTCTAATCCCGCCAATATTTGAAGTATAGCTTAGAATATTTACACCAAACGGACACACCAAATTGTTAAAATATCGGTAACAGGTTAATAAATAATTAATTTTTAAATTTGTATGGGAGGTACCAGGCTCCTTTGTCCAATCCCGCCCATATTTGCAGTAAAGCTCAGAACGCGTACATTAAACTGACGTACCAAATTTTGTTCAAATACCTATAAGAGGAGCAGAAATAATGGATTTTAAATTCGTAATTTGTATGGGAGGTACCACGTTCATTTGTCCAATTGCGTCCATATTTGTAGTTGAACTTAGAAACTATACACTAAACCCTTCATATTAAATTGTATTCCGATACCAACAACAGTAGGAGAAATAGTGGATTTTGAATTTGTAATTTGTATGGGAGGTACCACGCCCCTTTGTCCAATCCCGCCCATATTTAGAGTAAAGCTTGGAACGCATACATTAAACGGATGTACCAAATTTTGTTCAAATACCTATAATAGGAGCAGAAATATCGTATTTTTAATCTGCGATTTGTATGGGAGGTACCACGCCCCTTTGTCGAATTAAGTTTTTTTTTCTATATAAACCATCTACTAAAAATTTCGAATTGAATAAAAAAAAATCAGCCTAATCGGTTCAGCCGTTCGCCCGTGATGGCATTTCATAGATGGACCGTTTTATTTTTATATATATAGATATTCCACCAGATAGAGGCAAACGAAGGACCCGAAAATTTTAATCTCCAAATAGTCCAGTTCTATTAAAAGTAACTTTGCTTGATAAATGAAATTTTTTTTAGTAAAATTAGTAACTTTTTGTAAGAAGCAAATAATTTATTGAAATTAAGCACATTTCGATTATAATAAGAAGGCTATTAACAAGTATAGAGCATAGTTTGCCTTATTCAAACATTTATTTTTCAATTATTTTATTTATATTTTTTAATTTGACAATAATTTTTTATTTTAATAAAAAAAAATTATACATTATTCGTCCTTTTTCAATAATTTCACATGCAGAATTCACATCACAGCATAATTTTTGCAACTAATGTTTCTTATTTTTCATTTTAGCACTTGATCGCTCTGTTTTAATAATCAGTTATACTAGAGTAATTCACGATTTTGTTGCATCGTTGCAAATGCATTATTCCAAGAGTAGATTTTTTGAGCACACCTCTAATATCTGTGGCGTTTTATAATAACATCTTAACTCGACTTAAGGCAGATTTGAGTTATTGATGTTAATGTGTTGATGTTGACGCATAAAGCACTATAAACACACAAAATCTGGAGTTTCTAGCATAACTGTAGCAAAAGTAATGATACAAAAACGAAACACCTCTTCATATAACTTGTATGGCGACTAAAAACTTTGAAGTAAAATTTCTCGAAACATGATTTTTACACTTTAGATGTTATTATAAAACGCCATAGATATATTGATGTTGCCAATGCTTTACAACAGCTTTTTAATGTTCTTTTTCAAAACTCTTTTTATTTCTTTACCACATCTTTTTTTTATTATAAATTCTACATTCTAATCGACTTCAGAAAACATTGAGTAAAATTTTATGTTAAAGTATGGACACGAAAAATTTTGGTCAATAGAAAAGGGTTATAGCAAAAAATATGCAAGGTATTTTTAAATTTTTTATTTTATTTTGTACTTTATTAAGAGCACTTCATTAAAGTATAAAACAAATATCAATTCTATTTATTATAAACAAAATGCCGTAAATTAGAGTTGTTTCCTGAAATAAAGACTGAGCACCGGCTTTTTAAAGTTTTAAAAAAATTAATTTGTTTAATCACCCAAACTCGTTTGTCGTCTCAAATAAAATAGCACCAAAAGTAATAAGAGTAAAGATGTCTCTTTTGAAAAAAACATTAGATGTCTATATTATGCCCGTTAAATTTCAGATGAAATCTTTTTTTTACTGCCTAACGTTTTTAACTTAACTTTTGAAAACCAAAAATTACTTCAAAATAGCAACTCTTTTCTAAACTTTGTTAATTCTGAAACATACGCAAACAAATTGAAAAATTATAAGCTCGAAGCCCATGTTATACCTTTTTTTTTGTATTTTGACGAATTTCAGATTAATAATTCTTTAGGAAGCCATGTTTACTCTATTCGTGGGTGTTATTATTCATTTCCAACCTTACCTCAATACTTGCTATCAAAATTAGATTTTATTTTTCCATTTGCTTTTATTTCATCAAACGTCTTAAGAAGCTGTGACCTCAAAACAACATTTTACCATTTAATTCGCCAACTAGATGAGTTAGAGAATGGTATAGAAGTTTGTTTACCAGAAGGAAGCAAAACGATTTATTTTGTCTTAGGACTAATTTTGGGTGATAATTTGGGTCTAAATACTTATTTAGGTTTTGTACAATCGTTTAGAGCTAAAAGATTTTTTAGAGTTTGTACCAGAACTAACAATGAAGTGAAAAGCGATAGTACAGAAATAAAAACGCATTTAAGAAACAAACTTTCGTATGAAACCGATTTGAAAAAAAGAAAATTTTTTGGAGACTGGAATTAAAAGTGATTGTGTATTCAATCAATTGAAAAATTTTCATGCAATTGAAAATTTTTATTTTGATTTAATGCATGATATTTTAGAAGGTGTATATGTTTACAACATTTGTAATGTTCTTTTGGCTTAAATTAATGATAAAATTTTATCTTTACAAACAGTAAATAGCAGAAAGCAGCTTTTTTCTTTTGGTGAAATAGAAGTTGGAAACTCTTCGGTGCCAATTGAGTTGAACAAGTTAAAAACTAATAATTTAAAATTGACAGCCACTGAAATTTTTTGTTTTGCCACTTTTTGACCATTAATGATAGGGGATTTGGTGCCTGAAAATAATTATCACTGGATATTATTCACAAAATTGTTAAATATAATAGACATGTTATTCCAAAGTGAATTTACTGCTTATGACTTAAAGATTTTAGAAACAAAAATTCGATCACATCACGAATTATATGTTCAACTCTATGGCTCTACACTTAAACCAAAGTTTTGAAGCCAAACATAAAGAGGCAAAATCCTATTTAAGTTCAATTACCTCCAGTGTAAATCCATGCCGTTCTATTTCAATTAAGTTGTCCCTTAAAATTTCAAATTTTTTAATAGTATACGAGAAGGGTATTCCACCTGTAATTCAAAAGGCTGCATTTAAAAGAATGAACATAACAAACGTAGCGTGTTTGAAAAATTTAAGTTCTCACATATTTCAATCAAATAGTTTGTTAATTTGCGAAGAACTCGAATATAAAGGAATTTTGTATAAAAAGTCTTATTATTTAGCAAACAATAACGATGATTTAAAATTGTTTAAATTACTTTTGTTTTTTTATGAGGAAGAAACAGTATATGTTGTATGCAATGAAATAGAAATACAAAGATTTTGTAGCCATCTACAAGCATATGAAATAGGAAAACTAAACCCGAACACACTTTTAAAAAATATCATATTTTACGTCTTATCCAATGCATTTATACCAAAAAAATAGTGGAAAAACTTACATTAAATTCAAATCTCTTTAAGTTTATAATTAATTGCATAAGTTTAAGCAGAAAAATTATTTAAAGCGAATAAGAAATTTATTTTTTTCATTTATTTTTTGTTTAATTTATAACAAATCGTATATTATAAAAACTGAAAAAGTACTTTTAAAGCTTAAAACAAATAAAACCAACTGGTGTATGCTAACTACAAATAAATTTTTAAAAAATCTCAATATTGAATTTGATCTACTTTTTTTATCCTCTTAAAAATGCTAGAAGTTTAACCATGTTCTTATTTTTCTCACTGTATGTATATGAAATTTATGTTCACGTTTATGTCAATGTTTATGTTTATGAAATAAATGTAAAAACATGATTTTTATTGCAAATAAAAAAGTAAAAAAGTCTAAGTCAAATGATTTTATTTTTCACACAATTTTTTCAATAAAGTATCTAAAAATGCAGGTAAGTATGAGAAATATTTAAAGTAAATTTTGAAATATTTAATTTAACTAGCCCTACGAAGTAATTAAATATGAATACCCTTCAGATGAAACAAGAAAAACTTAAGACTAAAATAATTGAAGTAAACATGGACACATTTTAATTAAACTATGCAACATATTAAAACTTGATACGACCACACTTCGAATTAAATAAGTATGAAAGTTAAATCAAAGTTACAAATTGTTTAATTAAAAATTAATTAACTTCGATAAAATAAATTGATTTAAAGTCGAATATATTTATAATAAAATACAAGTATATTTAAATCTTCTTCGACCACATTTCGGATTTAATATGGATGCAACTTGAACCAACATTTTTAATAGTTAAATTTAAAAAGAAATTATTTCGATATTAGTAAGAAAATATTTAAATTAATTGTGAACCCAGTTTAAACCAAATATAATATATATTTGAGTTTAAATTAACATATTTCAAATCATTATGGAAAATATTTGTTTCTACTTTGAAAAATAATTATATTAAATATTTTAACACTTAATTTCAAATATTTATATACTTTGTTTTAAGTATGAAAACTATTTCAATTAACTTTTTCATTGTTACTTAAAAATCAAAGTGGGCATACTTTAGAATAAATATTTCACACTTTGAAGCTAAATCATAGGCGAAAATATTTAAATCGAAGTGTGAATATTAAGATTTACTACGTTTTTTCTCTGGGTGAAGAAATCATCAAAAAAGTAATTATTAGAAATATATAAACATACTAAGAACTGTTTTCGAATAGAAAGTTTTTAGCACTTAATTCAAATAAATTCGAATTTATTCTTGAATAGCAACATATTTTTCAATATAAGAAAACTATTGCTCTCCTTATAAAATCTCATATATAAGCACGACTTGTAAACTTCTATCAAAAACTTATAAAGGTTATAAGGTACAGATTGTCAGCTTAAATTTCAATCCCTATTTTATTTTTTTTTTTTGACGTAAAAAAATGGGTCATTTTCAAGAATTTTTTCAAAGTGATATTTGACACTTTGGGGTATACCTACAGCCAGGCGCGCACACAGGGGGGTTTTGGGGGTTCAAACCCCCCCGAAATGATTTGATTTTTTTTTTATTTCAACAAGCAGAAATAATTATAATAAAAGAAATAATATTTAATATATTAATTGCTCAGTACTATACTGTATAAATATGTTTGTCTAACTCTAGACAAAACTGTAAGCACAAAAAACGAAAAAAAAAAATATAATAAGTTTATTCTCTCGCGCGATACATATATTTTTTTACATAGACATATTTGTTGTTGTGCAAATAGCGAACTAGCGAGCAATAAGCTAAAATTCTTGAGAATTTTTTCTCTTGCTTCGCACTTGTTCGTGATTAACAGTTATTGTCGTTACTACAAATTAGCAATGAGCATGTCGTTCAACAAGATCATTCAATTTCGAAGTGCCGTGAGTAATACAAGCCATGTGTGACAATTCAATCAAAAAATATTTTACAAACAAAGCGGTAAAACGTACAAATAATGCTACAATTACCGAAACCATTGAAACTAGTGACAATGAATCAATTTTGGCTGAAAAACGGCTGAGCAAAGTAAGTTTTCTGAAATTTAAATAGCCTCAATTCTGTTGCAGGATCAAGTTATTTCACGTACCAAATTCAAGTAAAATCGGTTATGTAATTTAGGAGTTTTTGAGTCTTAACAATGCACTTCTTAAAGCGCTCTCTTGCGGAAGTCTTTGGAATTTTTTATATATTAAGTTTAATGTTGGGTGCAGTTCATCGATCATACCAAATTTCATTGAAATCTGTTCAGGCGTTTTGGAGTTTTTTGAGTCTTTAAAACGCACACTTAAAGCGCCCTCTTACAGAAGTCTTTGGAATTTTTTATAGCCTATGTGATCTTGGGCGCAGTTGAACCCTCATACCAAATTTCATTGAAATCGGTCCAAGCGTTTAGAAGTTATTATAGAATGCCACTCCCACAGACTTGCGCCCACTTTTTTACACCCCTTATGTTCTTACTCTCTATCAAACGTACTCGGTGTCCAAATTTCAGCTCAATCGGATAAACGGTGCGCGAGCCTATACGAAACAGACAGACAAACATTTGATTTTATATATTAGATTTTTATTTAAATATATTATTTTATTGTAGGAACATGTTAATGATGTTGCTAAGTTTTTTCGGCGGCAACTTGATAATGAGGAGAAATATTTGCTTCTCACTGCTAATTGGACTCCTGATGTTACTTTTAAGTATCCAGTTTCATCCAATCGCAACTTGAAATTCCAGAGTTCTTGGCTCCAAAGTTTCAGCTGGTTGATATATTCTCCATCTGAGGACGGTGCATACTGTAAGTTTTGTATTGTTTTCGCTTGCAACAATGTAGGAAAAGGAAATCATCAAACTACTCAAGCTTTTGTCATGAAACAATTTTGCAATTGGAAAAAAGCCATAGAAAAATTCAGAGAGCATCAGTCCAAAGAGTATCACAAAAATGCAGCGGAGAGTGCAGCCAACTTTAAGTTGATTTTCGAAAATAAAAAGAACGATGTGTTATGCGAAATTGATAAAGGGCGAAAAAAACAACAGCTTGAAAATAGACAAAAATTAAGCTCAATTATTCGTACGGTTCTAGTCTGCGGAAGGCAGGGACTTGCCCTTAGAGGTCATCGGGATTATGGTCGTTTCTCTATTGAAATGCCTACTGAGAATGATGGGAATTTTAGAACACTGCTTCGGTCTGCAATAGAAAGTGGGGACAGCGTTTTAAAAAAACACATTGAAACTGCTGGCGAAAATGCTACGTACATAAGTTGGCGAGTTCAAAATGAAATCATAGAAAATGCTGGAAACATCATTCAAAGCAAAACTGTGAGTCGTATAAACAATTCCAAGTCTTTCTCTATAATCGCCGATGAAACCACTGACGTGAGTGGAATTGAGCAATTTTCTATTTGCGTCCGATATGTTGATGTTGTTGAAAGTGAAAAGAAACTTCGAGAGGATTTCCTATGCTTTATTGCCGTTGAAGATGTGACTGGAGCAGGCCTTTCAAATACGCTACTAAATAAATTAAAAGAAATAAATATATGTCTTGAATTCATTAGAGGTCAAGGTAAACTTGGGTTTTTTAAAATAATATTACAAGAATGCAAATTTTTTTTCTTGAAAGGATATGACGGTGCTCGTGCAATGAGTGGAGAATTTAAAGGATGTGCTGCGCTAATACAGAAGGCATATCCAGAGGCTATTTACGTGCATTGTGCTAATCATAGCCTAAATCTAGCAATATCAAATTCCTGTAAAATTACACCTATTAGAAACTGCATTGGTATAATTAAGGAGACCGTTAATCTTTTCCGACAATCTACGAAAGCAGGCATTGTTTTGAAAAACTTTATACAGAAATGTGGCCCAACATCTAAGCAAACGCGGCTGTTAAAATTTTGTGAAACACGTTGGGTTGAGCATTTGGACTCGCTTTCATTATTTTTTGAAGTTTTCCAACATATATGTGCTGCTTTGGATGAAATTGACGGTTCTAACATTAGATCCGATGGAACAAAGCCTCATGCTTTATTGGCAGCAATTCGTTCGCCTCAATTCATCATCGCTTTGGCAGTCCTTAAACCCATATTTGCGCTCTCGAAAAATATAAGCCAATTTTTACAACGAGAAGACTGTGATCTAAGTAGATGCGTTGAATCCGCTAGTCATTTATATGATGAAATCAAAGAGATGCGTGAAGATGCAGAACGGTCTTTCAAGGCTATATTTAATTCGGCCAAGGCGATAAGCGATGATATGGGTATAGACATCAAAATTCCCCGATTAGTAGGACGTCAGACAAACGGCGACAACTACGATGGATGCCCAGAAGTATATTTTCGTCGTTCAATTTACATACCATTTTTAGATCATATTTTGGAAGAACTTCAGGGACGTTTTTTGAAGCATCGTCAACTTCTATCAAAGATAGAAAATATTTTACCGCACAAATGCATCACTCTTAATGATTTAGAAATGCGTGAAACAGTCGAAATTTTGAGTTTGCAATGGCCAAACGATTTTGAAGATGGTATAGACGGTTTTCTTGCTGAGTTTAAAATGTGGCGAAGGAACTTCAAAAATTTATACATACTAACGGTGTACATAATATTATTAATATTTATTAATATTCTTTTTAGACACAACTTGAAGAAGGAAACATTAACTAAGACGTTTATTGACTCGTTAAATGTATGTGATAGTATCATATATAAAACAATTTATCGGTTCTTGCAAATAGGTGCCACATTGCCCGTGTCAGTTGCATCAAGCGAACGTTCATTCTCGTCACTACGTAGGCTTAAAACGTATTTGAGGAACAAGTGCAAAGAAGACAGACTGAATGGTTTAGCTCATTTAAACGTTCATAGAGACATTGAAGTCGAAATAGAAGAAATTTTAAATAAGATGGCTCTTGTTAAAAGAAGAACTGACTTCATATTATAATTATAATTATATATTGGGTCAGAATTCGTGAAATCGACACGAAAAAAATTTCTATCATTATTTATTTTTTAATATTGATTTATTAGATACCTATGACCATAGTAAATTATTGGCAAACGAAAAATTAAAAAAAAATTTTTTTTGGTAAAGTTATTGTGAAGTGAAATTTTTCGTCATTTTTTAAATAAAGTCTCGCCATTCGCAAAAAAACGAACCGATTAAAATGAAAGTTAGGTATATCATAGATAATGAATTAAAGGTCAGTAAATTTTTAAGAAATTTAAGAAAAAAAATTTTTGCACAATTTTGGCAATGATTTTTTGTAAACAATTAAGATTTTTTATTGTTCTGCGCTATTACAAGATCTTAAAATAATAAAAAATTAACAATTAATTCTTAAAGAATTCAAATCCGTCGAGAAAAGTCTAGAGCCGCAATTATTTTAGAAATTATGGCGAAATCAACGCTGCGCTAAATAGCAAATTTACACTGGACGTTTCATTTTCTATAAGAACCGTCATGAAATTTTTCTTTAAATCTGGGGAAATTGTTTGCGAAATAATAATTTGTTTGCAAATTAGTTATTACATTAATGTTTATTCGTCGAAACCTTTTACAATCATGTATTACAAAATTTATTTACAGAAGTTCATAAACAACAATATTGCTCGAATTTGAGATTTGCTTACATGCAATTTTATTACAATCGATAGGTTGAAAAGAATGGTACAGTCGTTCCCTTAATAGTTTTAACATTAGAAAAACGATTTTGCAATTTTTCTTTTTCCTTTTCATGTTCAGTTTTAGAACAAAATTCAAAAACGATGTTATCAAAATTTTCTTCTGCCCACTGAAATAATTGAATTGGAGTGGTGATTTGATTATCGATTGGCCTTTGCAAGCTTGCACGAGATGCCAATCTTTTGACGGTCACACGCACCTTTTCCGTGCGAAGTTGCGAAAAAATGCCACTCAGTGTCAATATCGAAATCGGCCTTATAGTGCAGTACATTGATGAAATTGAATTTGTTTTTATATTGAGTTGCACACCCGTCAGAAAAAAATAGATTTTTTTAACATTGTCGTTTCCAAAAATGAGTTGCAAATAATTTATCATCTTTTTATTGAATAAATTAACAGCTACTGTATCATGCTTGTTATTTTCGGAAATAGTAACGAAGCATTCGTGAAAAATATCCGTCTAATGCTTGTAATAAATAACATAAGGATGAAGTGTCGCTTGATCATTCGACCAATGATAGGAATGAACTGCGTCTTGAATCTTAAAACTGTAGTTTTCGGAAAAGTCTAGTGTGACTAAAAACTCTCTCGCTTTTAAATTTTGTTTCGGTACACTCATCGGATTGCAACATGCATTTGGTGAGGGCATTTTTGCTTAATCCTCTTAAAAACCAATTATAAACAAATATTAATTTTCTACTATTCAAAATACGCTGTTTGACAGGTGTGGTAATGACCACTGCTTTAAAATATAAATATCACTACACATTGTTTTCGTAGTCTGTTCGAAATTTTTTTATGAGGAGCAGCGTTGATTTCGCCATAGTTTCTAAAATAATTGCTGCTCTATACTTTTTTCGACGGATTTGAATTCTTTAAGAATTTATTGTTAATTTTTTATTATTTTAAGATCTTGCAATAGCGCAGAACAATTAAAAATATTAATTGTTTACAAAAAATCGTTGCCAAAATTGTGCAAAAATTTTTTTTCTTAAATTTCTTAACAATTTACTGACCTTTAATTCATTATCTATGACATACCTAAGTTTCATTTTAATTGGTTCGTTTTTTTGCGAATGGCGAGACTTTATTTAAAAAGTGACGAAAAATTTCACTTTACAATAACTTCGCCAAAAAAAATTTTTTTTAATTTTTCGTTTGCCAATAATTTACTATGGTCATAGGTATCTAATAAATGAATATTAAAAAAAAAAATAATGATAGAAATTTTTTTCGTGTCGATTTCACGAATTCTGACCCTATTATAAAAACAAATTTTAAAAAACTCATAATTTTTTCAATTAACCCCCCCCCCCCCCCCCCCCCCCCCCCCGAAAATAAATCCTGAGTGCGCGCCTGCCTACAGCCTTTAATATTCATCGTACAAAGAAAAAAAAATGCCAAAATATCAGTTTTAGTGGGAATAAAACGAATATCTAATAAAATAGCAAAATCTAAGAAGATGAAAAATTCATATATTCGTATCAGAAATGCACAATCTGCTTAGCTGCAGTAGCTGCTTCTTCTGTTTTTAAGGTTGTTGTTGTTGTTGTGTTTGCTTGTTGGGTTCGTAATCACGTCGTTCGTTGTTGTGCTGCTTTGGTTGTTGTTGTTTCTTATTAATATATATGTAAAACATACATATATAAATACTCATCAGTTGCTTTCATTATTTTTTTTTTGTTTCCCAGATAGCCAATCGGCTTGTTTGAAAACGGTGTGCACTTTTAAAAGCACTGAAGCGGACCGTTTCGTTGTCAGCAAACTATGCAATGTGCGTTTCATATGAGCGTACCATTTATTAAGTTGTATATTAATATTGATTTTCTATGATTTAATACAATTCTAAATGTTTAATAGTTTAAATCATTCTTTATTTTAGATACAAATGCTAGTTGTTTGATACTTTAAAATCATTGAAATTGCAAATAAAATTGTGCTTTAGGTCAGGTTAGAACAATTAATTGCTCGAACGAATTTTTTCCAAAGAAACAACAACAACAACATTTTCAATATGAAAAGGAAAACTTCACTAGCTAATTAATTAGTTATCTGTTGATTAAATAGTTAGAGCTGTTGCAACAATAAACTAAACAATAAACGGCAACTCAACTGATTCAATGCATATTTCAGAGTTTTTTGGCAAACGGGTGAAAAAGAGAGGGAAAAAAGACAAGAATAAACGACGCATCAAGCGAATATGACATAAATTTAAATTCGAATCTTGATAAATACAAAAAAGGAGAATTAATTTTACTAACGAATCTTTCCAAAGAAACAACAACAACAATTTTCGATATGAAAAGGAAAAAATCACTAGCTGATTTTATTGCAATTTCGGCCGTGCTAAAGGCTTCATCTGAAATCTTTGTGATTCCCGTGCAAGCGTGCACTAGCGTTGTTGTTGTTGTTGTTGTTGTTGTTGTTTCTTTGGAAAGATTCGTTAGTACAATTAATTGTTCTAACTTTGACCTTAAGCTCAATAAACGATTTTAAACTATCAAATAATTAGAATTTGTATTTAAAATCAAGTATGATTTAAACTATCAAACATTTAGAATTTGTATTTAAAACACATAAAATCAACATAATAAACAACAAGGTCATTTAGAAAACACTTTATAAAAAGGACTTTACAATTATATAGAGAACGGTTTAAAGGTACAAAAACACGTCGTTTTCATACCAGCGAATCAGACGCTGCCGTTTTAAGTACCGTTTCGCTGGAACACTGACATTCATGGCTTGTTGGGTTGTAATGCAATAGAGAATACAGACACATGTAGCTAGAGAGCCAGTATGTGGCTACAAAAAAATGTAGTACTACTAGCCAAGGTTTCCAGGTAAAATTTTAAACAATTCCGACAGAAAGTTACTTTTTCACGTTAACATTAATTACATACAACAAAAATTACCATGATAAAGATAAACAAAAAAGTTTCCACCGCAATAAAAAAATATCAAAAAAAATCCCAGGATCATTAAAAATTATTACGAAAATTCCACGCGTTTTAAAAATACCACCAAAAATTCCATATGCATTTAAAATTGCCACAAAATATCATTCGCATTACAAAATACCACAAAAAGTTCCATATGCAAAAATGTTGTTTCTTTGGAAAAACTCGTTAGAGCAATTAATTATTCTAACCTGAACTTAAGCTCAATTAACGATTTTAAGCTGTCAAACAACTAGAATTTATGTATAAAATCAAGTATGATTTAAACTATCAAACATTTAGAATTTATATTTAAATCGTAAATATAAATGTGATTAATAACAAAGTCATATAGAGAACTTTATTTTAGAACGTTTTCTTATTTATATTTTTCAAAATTATTTTAAAACATTTCATCTTCTAAATAAAAATTATTCAAAAACGAATTTGTTGTTGTCGTTGCCTTCTTCAAACTTACTTGATCTAAAAACCTCAAAATTAAATTCGTGTTAAAATTTGATTTCTTTTATAAAAACTTTTCGTTTGATATATATATTATATATGTTAATGCTCTTTACTACAGTAAAAATAAATAATTCAAATTTTTCCGATATTTATTTCCATTAATTAAACGTAACTTTGAATTATATTTAGTAGTAACCAACATAAAAAATTAACAACAAATTCATCACTAAAAATATCAAACGAAAACTTTTTATAAAACAAAACAAATTTTTACATGAATTTAATTAGATCAAGTAAGTTTAAAGAAGAACAACAATACAAAATATGTTTTTGAATAATTTTTATTTAGAAGATGAAATGTTTTAAAATAGTTTTGAAAAATATGAATGAAAAAAAACCAGAATTTTTCTCTATTACTATATAAAAAGGAATTCTACGGCTATACTTACGATACTATCGAAACTATGTCTTTTTTTATAGATATTCCGAATTTCTACTCTGGAAATTTGGTAGCTACAGTCGGCATATGATAACCGAAGTATGTCATATTAAAATAGTTTAAATCAATTTAGTAAAATATATATATATTATTACAACGATTTGTTTTTAGTAAAAGTGGTACCATAACGGAAATATATAATTCATAAGTATGAAAATAAAGTTAATTGAATAAATTGAAAGCTTATGTATATATATGTATCTATATATATATATAATTAACTTTATGTTCATACATATAAATTATATATTTCCGTTACATATATATTATGTAACGTTCACAAAAAGCATGATAAATATATTTATATAAACAGTAGTAATTGAATAGCTACATTAACATATCACAAGCGTTTTATTTTTTAAACAGTTTACATCAATAAATTATTTTATATATATATGTTTGTGTCGACAATGAATAACGACTAAACTCAAAATATCGTAAAAAAGCCAATCTACCAATCTAACAAAGTTACCGTTTGTAACGTTTCATATATTTCAGAAAAAAGGTCGGAATAAGTACAATAAAAATATCGGTTTTACGATAATTTGAGCTTAGTCGTTATTCCTTGTCGACACAGATATATTTATATAAGCTGATATAACCCACCGGGAAAATGAGAATTAATTCGTAAAAAAATCAGGAATTGAATGGATTCTTGTGATGCATTTTAGAATGTATTCCCAAGAATATATAAATTTAAAGCAAAACCTATGAATTAGAATCAATAAACAAAAAATTTATTGATTCGTTTTTATTGCTGCATGAATCGATTATGAAGTAAATAACAATTTATAATAAAGTAAATGTTGTTAGATTCCTTGCTTGCTTTTATGGTAAGTGAAAATCGAATTGATTCTAAAACAAATTTTGCTATAAGCGAAACAATAATCAATCTGTTATGATTTATATTTTCTGTTTGTTGTTTTGGTTTTTTCAGATATTTTTGAAAAACGGTTGTTCTGTTGTTTTCCTTTCACGTGTTTCTTAAAAATTTATGTTTATAATATTTTCTGTTGCATTTGTCACCAAAAAAGTGTTATTGGAAATTGCGTCACTTGAAAAATTGACATCAGAAATTTCTAATTTAGTGAAGTATCCAAACCAATCAAAGCATAAGTAGCTTTCTTTATAATTATTCTTATTTTTTAATAACATATTCTTTACATTTACTCCTTCTTCATTTCAAGTTTTCGGCAATGGAGTCCATCATTAAACACAACCCTTTGCCAAGCAAGTTATTATAAGCAAGTTAATAGCAAACAAAGTACTTGCAGAATTCAATTTTGGGGGCATTAAAGGAAAAAACTGCTTTAGAAGCCTCAAAAATTTAAATAATGTATCGTTGGTAGGTTATAAAAAAATCATCACTTTTTACTTGTTTAAATCATTTTTAATGTTTTTTTTAATGCAGATTGCCTTTGCAAGGAAGAATACAACCAAGAACATTTCCAAAAGGATACATTTGAAGCAAAATTGAAGGAGCAGCCTACTCATAAACATTAACATTTTTGCACTAAATATGGTATTATTATTCTTTCTCATTACCTAATAATTATCTCTCTCATGTGAATTATTATGATATAATTTTTTTTATTTATTGTTTAAAAATTAATAAAAGGTTTTTCAACTCTGCCATACAAACCTATGTACTATGAAATTCATTCATATGAATCTATTCTAAAAGGGCTTCTTAGGGAGCCATTCTTTTCTCATATCCAAAAAATGCATACTTTTTTATATATTCTGTCCATATTAAAAATTTATTTTGTTAGCTAAAATTTTAATTTTAAATTACTTTTAAAATATAGATACATATATGTATATGCTTTTTACTACAGGAAAAATAAATAATTAAAATTTACCCATATTTATTTCCATTAAATAAACGTAACTTTGAATTACATTTAGTTTTAACCAACAAAGCAAATGAAAAAGAACAACAAATTCATCACCATAAATATCAAATGAAAACTTTTTGTAAAACAAAACAATTTTTTACATGAATTTAATTGTGAGCTTTTTAGATCAGGTAAGTTTAAAGAAGGACAACAACAACAAATTTGTTTTTGAATAACTTTTATTTAGAAGATGAAATGTTTTTAAATAGCTTTGAAAAATATAAATGAAAAAAAAACATAATTTTTCTCTATTACTATATAAAAAGGAATTCTACGTCTATACCTACGATACTATCGAAACTGTGCCTTTTTTTTTTTTTTTTTTGAATGTAGAACAAACTCTCAAAAGGGTTAAGATTTTAACACTGTATGTGCTATTTTCTAATGATTATTCCGACTTATTAGGATTTGTATGATAAATAACAATAATTTTATCTCTGCGTGTTTGGGATGTTTTGGTCAATTTGTTTTTAAATTTAAAATTTTTTAAAATTTTTTAGAATTTTTTTTTTTTTAATTTTTTTCATTTGTTTTGTGAAAAATTTTGTTGCCTTTTCATATCTTATCCGCACATATTTTTTATTAAAAAATCGATTTTTTTGGTGAAAATAGTACATATTACTAACACCACAACTACTGCAACAAGTAGGCCTTTATGAGGTATAATGATTATACTTAACGTAATTGCACTCGAAATTCAAATATACGCATGCTTTACAAAAGCATTCATTTAACTATAACTATCGATAATAATACCGAACGATATTTAGAAACTTTCCAAAGAGTAATGATGTCTAAATAAGCTAAAACAAACTAGATGTGATCTAAGGAATAACAGTAATTCACAGTATTCAAAGTTTGTCGAAAAAAATTTTCAGAGTTGTTTATTATGACCGATTTTGTATAAAATTCAGTAAAGAGCATTTTGTACTTGTCAACCGTTTTATATTGAATCCCCCTAAATTGAAATGTGTTCCGTAAACTTTTTCCGTATTATATTGAGTAGAATAAACTGAATAGAATAATGAAACGAATTATCATGAACTCCTATAAGTAGGCTATAAATATTAATTTTTTTATTTGCCAATCAATGCTTTTCCATTAGTTATGTTGCAGCAAAATCATTATTTAAGTTAATAAACAGACAAGGTTTAAAGAGATTTTATTAGAACGTGTTGTTCCAGCATTTTTTTCGGCTACGCTTGATGTTTATTTTCAGCTCTGAAACTGCAGTCAGAACGTGCTAAATGGCCAACAGTTAGCTAATGCATCCATTAGAGGTCATTTAAATTGATGGCACAACACGAAGCTAAGCCGTCTGCTTGAATATAAATCAGGAGTTTGTGGGTAAGGTGAAGGGAAGATGAGGGTGGTAAATAGCCTAACAAGTAAGCAGTTCATAGCATCGTTTCGTGCTAAAAACATTCCAAATCGACATAAAATTAAATGCAACTCAACACAAAATGCTGTCCGCATCGGCATCATCATTCAAATTCACGACCAGCAATAGCGACATAAAGGACCAACACACACGCACACACACGCACACACAAACAGAGAAAAAGCAAAGGAATTTGCACTCCATTTTAATGAAGAAAGACAACAGAAGCCGTTGCGGCAATATTACATTTCTATGAAATCATAAAGAATTGTGTGAAAGCAACTTGAGTGTGTGGCAAGGAGCAGCTTTAATGTTAGCACCATTTTTCGTCTCAATTTTTTGTTTTTATTTTTATTGCGCCCTTACGAGGACTTTGTCCTCAATAAAACAAGCAAGCAAATTTAAATAAAATTTTTAATTTTAAAACAAACTTCTAACAAATATCTTAGGAATGCGACGAACGCACAAACAAACTAAGCATCACATAAAAAAAAGGTGTAAACAAAAATACAACCCGACAGCGACACTTGTATCTTATATCCTAGTTTTTTTTATAACTCAAACTTCAAATTTGGGCAAGTTTCAAACGAAACAAACAAGCAAGTGAGGATGAACACAGATACACACTCACACACATTAACGAATGACAGTTAACGAACACTTTACCCGCGCGTTACCGTGGCGTATCGCGTATTTGTAGTCAACTTTAAGAATTTACTTTAAAACTTTTCCAACTGGTTTTGTAACAATTATTTTAATATAAATAACATATTTTTTGGGTTTGTTTTAAGCACACACACGCACACACAATTATTAACTTGCAAATAAAAATATTTATTTTGCCTTCGAACCGTTTTGTTGTACCGCTTTGCGTACCCGCTCAAAGATGACTGACTTAATGCATCAAAGAGTCCTTTACGACTGAGCAATTTTGTACAGAACAGAATTGTTTTTACGTTCTTGCAGGATACTCAGCTGATGATGGGTTATTTTGTTATTTAACAGCAGCTCCGTGTACAAATGTCAAAATAATGTCATGCGCAGTGTTCCGTTTTTTTTTTTTTTTTTGTTATAGCTTGCAGAGCTTTTTTGTATGCTTTATTGTTGTGAATATTATTCTGATTTGACTGCAATGTTTTTCGTTTTTCTACTCCACACTAGATGGCATTGACTGATGGAGGATAGACCATTTGATGCATTTAAAGGTTAGAACTTCAACACTTCTGAGGTGTTTCCAATGTATCTGATGTGTTTAAAGGTGCTGCCGCACGTGGCCTCAGCAACTAAGAGCTCTTTTTATTTATTTATTACTAGCTGATGTACCCGGTGTTACTTGAGAGTTATTTATATAAACATTTTAAAACACACTTCTCATATAAATTTTTTTTTAATTTTGGAATTTTTTAAAATATGGTCAATTTTAAGTTTGAGACCACTTTAAAAATATTAAAAAATTTACCGTGCCTTTTTACTGAACGAATAATTTTATCACTGTTTTTTTACAATCAAAAATTGTTTTTTAGTTTTTAACTGAATTTACTGGTTACTGGTAAAAATTTTACTTGCACTTCCCATATGGAATTTTATTTGTAAAAAAAAGGAAAATGGACACCAAACCAAAGAGAATAAAAGAGTAGAAGAGGTCCAGAAACTCACTATTAAAATTTCCCACTAAATCTCGGTGAGGTCGACATTGGCACCTTACTCAAAAGCACCTCAGCAACGGCAAAGCGCAGCGAATTTCGAAGTTTTCTTTTGGGAACAGCGAAATAGAAATGAAAATGTGTGCGCACAAGCAAGCTAGCAACAGATAACTTCTTTTAAATATGTTGGCTTCTTTCTTCCTTTTAAGATGAATTCGATTGAAGGTCGCTTTATAGAAAAAAAAATGTTTTTTTACATTTTGTTTTCTAAACTTTTGATCAACCGATTTCATTTTGATCAAAGATCGGTTTTGACGTAGAAATACGTCTTACAGCGTGGTTTGTATGGGGGTCATTTCCACGAATTTTTTCAAAGTGATATTTGACACTTTGGTGTATACCTACAGCCTTTAATGTTCATCGTACAAACAAAAAAAATAAAAGCCAAAATATCAGTTTTAGTGGGAATAAAACGAATATCTAATAAAATAGCAAATATAAGAAGACAAAAAATTCATTGTATATTCGTATGAAAAATGCACAAGCTGCTTTAGTAGCTGCTTATGTTGTTTTTATGGTTGTTGTTGTTGTGTGTGTGTTCGTTTGGTTCGTAATCATGTCGTTCCTTGTTGTGCTTATTAATATGTTTTTAGTAATATGTATGTTAAATATACATATATAAATACACATCAGTTGCTTTCATTTTTTTCGTTTCCCAGATAACCAATTGGTTTGGTTGAAAACGGTGTGCACTTCTAAAAGCACTGAAGCGGACCATTTCGTTGTCAGTAAACTATGCATGGTGTGTTTCATAAAAGCGTATCATTTATTAAGTTGTACATTAATGTTGATTTTCTATGATTTAAATACAAATTCTAAATGGCTGATAGTTTAAATTTGATTTTGAACACAAATTCTAGTTGTTTGATACTTTAAAATCGTTTATTGAGCTTAAGGTCAGGTTAGAACAATAAATTGCTCTAACTAATTTTTTTCAAAGAAACAACAACAAAATTTTCAATATGAAAAGGAAAACATCACTAGCTAATTAATAAGTTAGCTGGTTGATTTACTAGTTAGAGCAATTAATTGTTCTAACCTGACCTCAGGCTCAATAAACGATTTTAAACTATCAAACAATTAGAATTTGTATTTAAATTATAGAACATAAACATAATATATAACAAGGTCATACAGAAAACTTTAAGTTGTATATTTATTGTATTTATTGTTAAACAATTGTAACCTTTTCTTAAAATGGTTTTTATTAAGTTGCAACAATGAACGGAAACTCAACTGCACTACCTTGATTTCAATACAAGATTCAATGCATATTTCAGAGTTTTTTGGCGAACGGGTGAAAAAGAGACAGAAAAACGACAAGAACAAACGCCGCATCAAGCGAATATGACATAAATTTCTTTTCGATTCTTGATAAATATAAAAAAGGACATTACAATTATATAGATAACAGTTGGTAAAGGTACCCGCTCAAAACATGTCGTTTTCATGCCAGCAAATTAGACGCTGCCGTTTTAAATACCGTTTAGCTGGAACAGTGACATTCATGGCTTGTTGGGTTGTAATACAATAGTAGCTATAGAGCCAGTATGTGGCTACAAAGAAATGTACTACTACTAGCCATGGTTGCCAGTTAATACTTAAAACAATTCCGACAAAAAAATTACTTTTTTCACAATAACATATATTAAATACAACAAAAATTACCATTGTAAAGATAAACAAAAAAGTTTCTACCGCAATAAAAAAATATAAAAAAAAGACACAGTTTCGATAGTATCGTAAGTATAGACGTAGAATTCCTTTTTATACAGTAAAAGAGAAAAATTCTGGTTTTTTCATGCATATTCTTCAAAACTTTTTTTAAGTATTTTATCTTCTAAATAAAAATTATTCAAAAACAAATTTGTTGTTGTTGTACTTCTCTTAACTTACCTGATCTAAAAAGCTCACAATAAAATTCATGTTAAAATTTGTTTTGTTCTATAAAAAGTTTTCGTTTGATATTTATGGTGATGAATTTGTTGTACTTTTTCATTTATTTTGTTGGTTAAAACTAAATGTAGTTCAAAGTTATGTTAAATGAATGGAAATGAATATGGGTAAATTTGAATTATTTATTTTGCCTGTAGTAAATAGCATATACATTTATGTATCTTTTAAAAATAATTTAAAATTAAAATTGTAGTTAACAAAATAAATTTTTAATATGGAAAGAAAATAATGAATAAAAATAATTCGGGTTTATTATGGTATTTAAAAAATAATTGTAGTTTTCAAAGCACAACGCATGCTTAGTAACGCCTGCGCAAATTTGGGTAGTAGTATACATACATGCTGAAAATAAACATTCGTTTTTTTCGTACTCCAACTCATGGCAGAATAACCAGGTAGGTCCGACTCGGAGAGGAATGAAGTAGAAAGCAGAGAAAAGCGAGCTAGTTGTCAGAATCAGCTGTTCATGTCGATTAAAAATTAAAAATATCTAAAAAAAATTTCAGCTAACTGAACGAACAACAATTACCAAGCAAATCTAAAACAACGACGCACAGAGAAGAGCATGATCACAGCGGTTGAGCAGCGTTAGAAGGGATGAACCGAATCCTCCACAGAAAATAAACAGAACTTTGCTTACTATGTCCCGCCTTTCACTCGTTACACACGAAAATTCTCGAGCTTGTGGCGAAAACAATATATTGCTCTGATAGCAAGATCTCTGTCCCGCTTTTAACTCGGTAATAATTGCCTTTGCCGCAAGCAGTTTGTCGATTATTCGCCCGCATGAGGGGGCTTACGAAAGTCGCCTTTAAACCTGAGTAGTCAACAAACTACTTGCGGCGAAAGCAATTATTGCTCATAGAATTGCCGAGTGAAAAACGGCCCTTTGCAGCACATGCCGAACCAAAACAAAAACATCAGCAGCTAGTAGCAACGTTGCAGTTATGTTGGAAAAATCCCATTCGTGGTAATTTTTAATTGCCCTTAGGAATTTTTGTTTTTGGGAATTCTTATTAAATTTGGGCTTTCAGTGGGGTATTTTTTGAATTTCAGTGGGAGTTTGGTAATGTTCTTCTTAAAATTTTTTTTTTTTCTTTATTAGTAAGCGAAATTTATTTGTGGTATTTCTAAATGTTTTTTAAATTATTTGCTCATATGGGACTTACTGTGAAATATTTTAATGCGAATGAGATTTTTGTGGCAATTTTAAATGCATATGGAATTTGGGGTGGTATTTTTAAAACGCGTGGTATTTTTGTGGTAATTTTTAATGATCGTGGCATTTTTTTTTTATACTGTTTTATTGCGGTAGAAAGTTTTTTGTGTTATCTTTACCATGGTGTTAACGCTGCCTATTGACTTTGGGGTGGTATTTTTAAAACGCGTGGTATTTTTGTGGTAATTTTTAATGATCGTGGCATTTTTTTTTTATACTGTTTTATTGCGGTAGAAAGTTTTTTGTGTTATCTTTACCATGGTGTTAACGCTGCCTATTGACTTCGAAATGATGACAGCGCTTTTATGTTTCTTCAATAATGCTTTATTTTTCCGGATATAACTCCAATGTTGGGGATTATATTTTAACGATTATAATTATTAATGATTGCTTATTATTTTGTTATTACTATTGAACTGATTTAATGAGAATGACTTAACTTAACAATTAATATAATTTTTTAAAGTATTTGAAAAACATTGAATAATTTGGTAAAAGATCAAGATGGTAACCTGTTCGTTCGCTGGTTGAAAAGAGTAAGACCGGAACCAGAGATCCTATTGGAGCTCGGAGGGAGCAACAGCGGAAGGCTGTGTTCAATTAACAATACAAAAGTGGTGTAAAAAGGTTTGGAATTCAGTGTGCCTTATTTTTTGGCTCAACCCTGACGACAATGAAAAAGAATGAAAATTAAACAATTGCAATGACTTTATAGAAAAAGGTTAATGAGGCGAACATATGCTGATTTTTGTTGTATTTAATTTATGTCAATGTCAAAGAATAACTTTTTGTCGGAATTGTTTTATATTTTAACTGACAACCTTAACTAGTAGTAGTACATTTTTTGTAGCCACATACTGGCTCTCTAGCTACATGCATCTGTATTCTCTATTGTGTTACAACCCAACAAGCCATGAATGTCATTGTTCCAGCTAAACGGTACTTAAAACGGCAGCGTCTGATTTGCTGGTATGAAAACGACATGTTTTTGTACCTTTAAACCGTTCTCTATATAATTGTAAAGTCCTTTTTTATATTTATTAAGAATCGAATTGAAATTTATGTCATATTTGCTTGATGTGTCGTTTGTTCTTGTCTTTTTTCCCTCTTTTATTCACCCGTTCGCCAAAAAACTCTGAAATATGCATTGAATCTTGTATTGAAATCAAAAAAGTGCAGTTGAGTTGCCGTTTATTGTTTAGTTTATTGTTGCAGCTTAATAACTATTTTAATAAAAGGTTACAATTGTTTAACAACAAATAAAATTAATATACAACTAAACGTTTTCTACGTTTTCTACAACTAGAATTTGTAGCATCATTTAGCATCATGTAGCTTCATTTATCTGCAAAAATTGCTCCATTTTGACACATAAACAGTTTCTATCATTAAAAATCATGGGCCTCCTATCCCCCATCTCTCTGGGCCCGTACCAGGAAAACCTCTTTGTGTGTCAACTCAATCTACACCATAGCAGCATCATCAGCATCAGCAATGATGATGCGTTGCATGGAGGAGGATGGAATTGACTTGACAATGGAACCTTGGATTTTTCACAATAGAATTAAAGGTCTCTCAGAGCGAAAGGCCACGCTGTACCAACCAGTAACAGATGGCAGGCGACGGACTTGTATCTTGGTGAGACATGGTATACTAGCGGTACATATGCCACACCTATGTTCCCCGGATCTCACCGTTGTGAGAATTGGGGATGGTGCAGGTGCTTGTATGGTAGCTTCAGCGTATCTTCCCTATGACTCTCCAGACCAACCACCTTCAAAAGAGGTGGAGAATCTGGTAAAGTACTGTGAGGGAAGGAACATGGGAGTGATGATTGGATGTGATGCTAACGCGCAACAACAACGACAGAGGAGAGCAATTGCTTGAGTTTGTGGAGAGGTACAATCTGTTGGTAGCAAATAGAGGAGCACAACCGACTTTCGTTGATGCGAGACGAGCGGAAGTCATTGATGTAACTCTCATCTGCAAGAAGATTCTGAACAGAATAAAAAATTGGAGGGTCGTGGATAGGCTAACCATGTCGGACCACAGATCCATACAGTTTGAATTCAAGTACGGAATCCGACGCCAGCGGAATAGCAGGAAGGTCAGGATTCCCAAGAATACAGATCCTGTGAAATATAAGGCGAAGTTGAGGGAAACACTGACCCAAAAAGCGATAAAAGTACCAGGGAATACGGTGGAAGTAGAAAGTCATGTCAAACACCTTAGATCGGTCATGGTCGAAGCCTACGAGGTGGCATGCCCAATACTTTCAGTAGACGATGGTGATCCAACGCCATGGTGGTGCACGGAACTTGAATCTCTGAAGAAGAAGGTTAGGAAGGCCTTCAATCTGCACATGAGAGGGGGAACCCCAGAAACATGGGCAAATTACAAGGCACGGAAAAGGGAACTGAAGTACCTCATACGACAATGGAAAAGGCAGTCGTGGAGAGACTTGTGTTCTGGGATGGAAACTATATCAGAAGCATGTAGGCTTCAGAAAATGTTTTTAAAAGACCCATTCTCCAAAGTGGGACTGATCCGAAAGAAGGATGGAACCATGGCAGAGAACCTAGAGGAGTCCATGGAAGTTCTGATGGAGGTGCATTTTCCTGGAAGTTTTTAGTCTGATGAACCGTGGACACCCTTGAAGAAAGGAATGCACAAGGTTGACAGGCTGGAAGCCGAAAGGATGATCACTATGGACGGGGTGAGGAGTGCTATACGCTCATTTGCTCCGTACAAAACATCAGGGATAGACGGTATATTCCCTGCTATGATGCAATGAGGGGAAGATCTCATTGCACCTAGGCTGTGGGGTATATTCGTTACTTGCCTAGCGACTGGGTATGTTCCGAGAGTCTGGAGAGAGGTGAAAGTTGTCTTTTTTCCGAAGCCCGGAAAAAAAGATTATGCGGAGGCGAAGTCGTTCAGACCGATCAGCCTAACATCTTTTCTCTTGAAAACGATGGAAAGAGTGATGGTTGACTGTCTTGAGAGCACCTCGCTGATGCAAAATCCTCTGAGTAGATGCCAACATGCATATAGAGCAGGTAGGTCTACGGAGAGTGCTCTTCATGAATTGGTAAGAGTGACTGAAAAGGAGGTATTTTCAGGAGGCATTGCGATGGCCACATTTATGGACATCGAGGGTGCTTTCGACAAAATATGCTTTGGAAGGCTGCGGCAAGCCCTGACAGAATGCAATGTAAGCCCAATGATAGCAAATTGGGTGGACAATATTCTCAAACACAGGGCTGTCAACATGCAGAATGGTAGAGTAAAGACTAGAGGTAGAGTAAGTAGAGGATGTCCCCAGGGCGGGGTGTTATCGCCAACCCTGTGGAACATAACTGTGGACTCACTACTGGTTAGACTGGATGAATCGGGCATACACACGATAGGGTATGCAGATGACTTTGCGTTGGTGGTCCGCGGCAAGTTCATTGACACTATCTCTGACATCATGAAGGGAGCACTCCGAATGGTGGAGGAGTGGTGTCGAGAACAAGGCCTTACGCAGGCAGGTAAACGCAGGCAAGTCAGACAATATTCTCTTTACTAGAAAGAGGGTAGGCCTGAGGACAGAACCACTCAGACTTTTTGGAGCTGAAATCAACATGTCCACGAAAGTTAAATATCTAGGGGTAACCCTTGATAGCAAACTGAACTGGAACGAGCATGTAGAAGATAGGATTCAAAGAGACAAGAGGGTTCTGTTCCAGTGCAGACGCGTTTGTGGTCTCAAATGGGGGCTAAACCCAGAGGCTATGAAATGGGCTTACACTATGATGGTTAGACCTGTCATCACGTATGCTTCGGTGATTTGGTGGACAAAAGTCAGCCAGAAAACCATTAAGAAGAGGCTGGACAGAGTCCAATGGCTGGCGTGTGTTGGTATAACAGGTGCAATACGCACCACTCCAACAAGCGCAATGGAGGTTCTGCTAGGTATGCTGCCGTTGGACCACCTGATAGATGGCCGGATCAGTGGCAAGAAAATTGTCATCGCTCTCGACAATCAGTCTGTGATTAGGTGTATGCAACGGACAGACATCACTTCCAGGTTGGCCATAGAATGTCTTACAAAACTCAATAGGTGCGCCCAGACGAATGAGCTCACACTTATGTGGGTGAGAGGACACTCTGGCATAGAACAGAATGAAGAAGCTGATTCTTTAGCAAGAGCAGGATCAGCAGAAGAATTCTGTGGACCAGAACCACGTATCGCCATAGGCGACAATATGGTGGCAGGCCTTATTAAACAATGGACGGACTCGGAACACAGTAAAAGATGGAAGAAGCTGTTAATTGCAGGCAATCAAAGGCGGCCGTGAAGTGGTCTCGTAGTGAGGCAGCAAAAGTTATCCGATACAATCGAAGGACTTTAAGCTGGCTTACTGCACTGGTCACAGGACACGGTCCCTTCATGTACCATCTCGGGAAGATGACTCTGACCGAGGACGATGCGTGTAGGTTATGCCTAGAGGAGCCGGAAACAGCAGCACACATTCTGTGCCAGTGTCCGGCGCTGGCAAGCATAAGATTGACCACTCTGGGACGCCCATTTATTGGCGAAGCCGAGATTGGTCAACTAACCTATAAGGATATGCTTGAGGTGACAAAGGATGCTTACACAAGGAGCATGCTCACGTACGAGTACTCCGAGCAGTAGTACCCTTTGTCCAATGGGGGACGAAAAGGGACCCACTGTGGTCTGCTTCGGCAAATCCCCAACTTATTATATTATATTATCCCCCATCTCTGATTTTTTGATGAAAATTCATTTGCGTAAAATGTTGTTGTTAAATTTTTACAATGTTTTACAGCTTAAAAACTAGTTTCTGAGAAAAAATTTTTCAAATATAGCTTTAAAAATAATTCTGTAAAAAATTATTCCAAAGTTATATACATAAATCTATTTTTTAATCTATTTCCTTATCTTTATATTTATAGTCTTTATATTTATCGTTTTATGAATTTCTAAAAGTGTGTAAATTGACCTTCGAACAACACATGCCAGACGTTTCCTTTTGAAACATTAACGCATGACGATCAGAACCTTCTGATAAATACAGCATTCTTATTGATTTATAGTATTCCCCGGCAGATGTTGTCCTGCCGCAGACCGCCTTACTGCTATATAAAATTTTCATGCTGTTTGAAAAAAATGTTTTTATATATTCACCATTTTTAGTGCACTTGCTGAAAGTAACCGTATGAGCTAAATTATCAAATTTTAGTCTAATACGACGAAAACCGTTCGAATATACCATTTTTGTTTAATTATGTTCGGTAATGAGGGTGTGGCATAATTTTTTCACTTAAACCATCTCGTACCCGAAACAAATCGACTCCCAGAATTTCAGCCCAATTTAGCTTAAATCTAGCTCGTGGATTTCTCCTTACTCCACGCTTATCCCCCGAAAAGTGGACGTAACTAAAGTGGGTCATGCCCATTTTCAGTAAAGTAAGCGAAAGTACCACAAAGTAAATTACCAAATTGTATTCTTATACGACCAAAATCGTCTGAAATATAGCATTTTTAGCCAAAGTTGTTCCAGTTCTTAATTGGGTATTTAATTATTTAGGTAGCTAAGTAATTATTTAATTAAGTAATTTAAAAACAAATTTAGTATATTAGCTTTTCCATTTTTTCATTATCTCTAGCCAATGCCTTCAATTTTTACTAAAAAAACAAACTTACGAAACATTTACGAAAAAGCAAAACTACATTTGTGAATCAATGCAGACGATTTGATCATCATGGTTAAAGAATTTATATAGAAATTGCTGAACGTAATAAAATAAGAATGTTTCTTTTAAATGATATAAGAAAATAATACGTTTTTAATAAATTTTAATTTTTTGGTCACGGTAGACTTTTTTCTGGAAATGCACCTATGACAATTCCCAAAATCTGTTAAAATCTATGATTTTTGTATTACCGTGTTAATAACTTTCATGTGTCTTAAGCAAAGTTCACGTTTTAAATTAGCGTTTACTTAGAATACATGGAACAATTTTCTCACTAATTTTTATTTCATAAGTTGCTACTGGGATCGAAAGTAAAAAAAAACACTAGAAACTGAGTTGATTTACACACAGATTTTTACCTTCTGAGCTAAATAAAAATCGTGCGCCACCAACTTTCGGTTAAATTAAAATTTTGTTTGTACGAAAATACTTGAATACAAAATTAATATTTTTATTATTGATGTGCAATACAAAATATATATTTTTGTTATTGGTGTGCCATGAAGCTAACGATAGTTATAACACATTCAAGGCGTGATACCACTTTTGTGGCATTTGTTAATTTTTCGTAGTTTTTGAGATAAAGAAAATGCGCGCCATAAGAAAGATAATATTTTAAACTCATTTTTTTAAATTCTATGAGATTTAAATTTTGAGGTGGGTGGCCTTAGTGTGCCATTAATATTACTCAAAAATGGTCATTTAAAACGAACACCATCAAAAAATAGAACTTTTTTCGCTGGCATATCGAAGATTCTGAAAAGATGAGAACTTTCTTTAACATTTTCCCGTTTTTTTCCATTTTTTTAAAAGTTTTAGTGTTTTATTTAAAATAGAAATAATAATAATACAAAACCTTAGTAATGGTATTAAAAATTTGCTTTAAAAAATTATATCACATTTATTACTTGTACATATTACTTGTACTGCAAAAACTTCCTTTCGATTTCTAATCCTATGAAATTTTGATATTTCATATGAATTTTGGTGTGTAAAATACCATTTACGATAAGGTTGTCTAACCTATTTCTTATATTTGTTTTATTTAAATTTATGGCAGAAAAAGCTCTCAGCGCATGCACCGCTATGCTAAAAAGAAAAATGAACTATATCAAATTTTAAAGTTTGGGAACACTTCATTTGCTATAAATTTTGCACATATTGTGTAAGAATATTTATCGAATCAATATTTCTCAGTTAAATATTGCGAAATTTTTTAACAAAATAGGAAATTAGGAAAACAAAGTGTTCGTTTGAATGAAGGATACGTGTTGTTTTTCAAAACGATAGGATTAACAAATGCGAAAAGTCTGAGTGATCCGCCTTCGTCCCAAAAATTAAATATTTTAAAAGCTCTCAGTTTTACTTACCCATTGTTAGCCAAGGAAATAAATCAAATGACGCTAGACAGAACAAATTACGTTTGAGTTTACAGCTGATGACAATCCAAATTAATATAATGGAAATACACACGCTAATACAAATAGTAATACAATTAAATAAAAACTCAAGATGACTCAGATAATGTGAAAATGTATTTAAATACAAGATGTTACAAGCTTCATAACATTATTTGTTGATTTTGAGACGAAATAATCTTTTTACACAAAAACGCTACCAACCTTAGTTTCCCCATTTTTAAGAGTGTTATTCCCGTTTTCCCTTATGAGTTGAAAATTCCCGCAAAACATGGAAAATTTACTTTTCTGGCAACACTACTGCCGTGCTATATTAAGAGAAGCTCTCGCTACAAAGAGATAAAAGCTTTATTTGCTGCTGTATTGTGCTGCTGGTTGAATGTAAGCATCAAATAAAATGCGTGATTTTGTAATAATTAAAGAATAAATTTTTTCGAAAACCTTTGTAAGCTATGACAATCTAAATTATCATAGGAATCAAGTAAAAAAGGAATTATCAAAATCGGTTTAGCAGTTACCGAGCTTATTCTGGATCAAACTTCGTGAGTCTCCTTTTATATAATAGTAAAGATGAATTATCATAGGAATCAAATAAAAAAGGAATTATCAAAATCGGTTTAGCAGTTACCGAGCTTATTCTGGATCAAATTTCGTGAGTCTCCTTTTATATAATAGTAAAGATAGAGATATAGAAAATACAAATAGTAATTAATATATGCCATCATTAATGACACTCCAGTCTACATTCCGTCTGAAAAAAAATTAAAAAATTGAGCTGTTTGCAAGTTATGGGTTCAGGGAAATAACGCCCAATGAAATAACGCCTAATGAAATAACGCCCAAGATAAAAAATGAAATAAAGCCCAAAACAATTTCCATATAAATTTGGGCGTTATTTCATAATGAAATAAGGCCCAAAATTTTGGACTTTATTTCATTGAAATTAGGTTTTATTTCATTTTTATATTTTGGGTGTTATTTCACAATAAAGTAACGTCCAAAAATTAAAAATGAAATGAGGCCCAAAAATTTTCCATACAAATGTGTGTACATTTCATTGCAAAATTTTGGGCATTATTTTATTGAAATTGGGGTTTATTTCATTTTTCCATTTGGAGCGTTACTCTTTTATATGAACTATTTGACATCGAAATGTTAGATCAATTCCAAATTCAATTCAAAAGAATTGTAGACAGCGAAGCCGGTATTGGACTTACTGAGGGTTGTAATCCCTAAGCAACGGCCGAAGACCGCCTATTAAAAAGAGAATTATATCCAGAAGTACTGTAAAATGAAAAAAAGGCATGTCCGTATAAAGCCCAAAAAGGTTTTTTATTTATGATATAACGATTTGCCCTTATACGAAATGTGGTTTTAAAATTCCGTACAAGGGAAAACTATTTTATCGGCCAAATATCATTTTATGTGGTGGGACAATATTCCATATTAAAAAAAGATCCCGAATTTGGGCCCTTGTTTAATTTTTCCATTTTGTGTGCATTTTTCCGGAGGTCTAGAGCCTTCTCTGCTCGCTTTGTGGTCGCAGCCAGTAGAACCACAATTGTTCTTTTTAATATTCTGAAAATTAGGACTTAATTCATCATTTCCGTTTAGGTTTTATTTCATAGTGAACATACTCCTAAATGACAGGTTTTATTTTATCTCCTCTTTAGGTCTTGTTTCACCAGGAATTAGGAGTAATTTCATCTTTCAACGATAGGACTTATTTCATTTACCATTAGGAATTCTTCCATTAGGAGTTATTTCACGGAGCCGGTAAAATTTTCCCAATTTTTTTCCAAGAAGATTTTGGGTCTTATTTTATTTTCGGTTTGGGCGTTATTTCATTTTTTGGGCTTTATTTCATTTTTAATTTTGGGCGCTCTTTCATTTTTGTACTTACTTACTTACTTAGTTGGCGCTACAACCGTATGTCGGTCTTGGCTTCATCTAAGAATTTGCGCCAGCCATTTCTGTCTTTCGCTTGCTGGCGCCAGTTGGAAATTCCAAGCTTCGTCAGGTTGTCCTCTACTTGGTCTTTCCAACGAAGATGCGGTCGTCCTCTTCTGCGTCGACCGCCGCTGGGTACCGAATCGAATGTTTTCTTCACTGGAGCATCGTCTTTCATGCGCTGAACTTGACCAAGCCAGCGAAGCCGCTCGATTTTAATGTGCTTGACTATGTCGATGTCAGCGTACAGCTCATACAGTTCATCATTGCACCGTATTCGGTACTCGCCATTGACGCAGATTGGTCCGTAGATCTTCCGAAGAATCTTTCTCTCGAATGTTCCTAAAGTCTTTTCATCTGAACTGCTCAGCATCCATTTTTGCGATGCATAAAGTAGGATGGGCATGGTGAGCGATTTATAGAGCGTGATTTTCATTCGTCGAGAGAGGGCTCTGCTTCTCAATTGCCTACTGAGCCCAAAGTAAACCCTGTTGGCAAGAGTTATTCTTCGTTTAATCTCAATGCTGATGTCGTTGGTTGAGTTGATGCTGGATCCCAGATAAACGAAGTCATTCACAACCTCGAAGGAGGTATTGTCAACGGTAACGTGGGTTACAAGACGCTGGGACTGTTTGTTTGTTGACACCAAGTATTTCGTCTTATCTGCGTTCACTGCCAGACCCATTCGACTTGACTCTCCTTCTAATCTGGAAAATGCTGCACTGACTTCGCGCGTATTGTGGCCAATGACTACACTCTTGTAGAATATGGTGCCACTACGTCTCAGATCAGCAGCTCGGATGATCTTTTCCATCATTAGGTTGAAAAAGTCGCATGATAAGGAATCACCTTGTCTGAAACCTCGTTTGGTAATAAAAGGTGGGGAGAGGTCCTTCCCGATTTTAACTGCACTGCTGGTGTTGCTCAGTGTCATTCTGCAAAGTCGTATTAGTTTTGCAGGAATACCAAATTCAGACATGGTGGCTTCCTTATTGGGCTGTCCAAGGCGACTTCGTAGTCGACAAAATATAGATGGTGGGTGTCGACTTGTTTTTCTTGAGTCTTCTCCAAGATTTGTCGTAGCGTGAAAATCTGGTCGATGGTGGACTTTCCAGGTCTGAAGCCACACTGATAAGGTCCAATCAATCAATTTACAATGGGCTTCAATCTTTCACATAAAACGCTCGACAGGACCTTATATGCGATATTAAGAAGGCTTATTCCACAGTAATTGGCACAGACAGTAGGATCGCCTTTCTTGTGGATTGGGCAGAGCACACTGATATTCCAATCGTTCGGAATGCATTCTTCCGACCATATTCTGCAGAAGCTCGTGAATGCATTTAAGTAGAGCTTCCGTTCTTAAACATCTCAGCTGGTAAGCTATCAGTTCCCCCGGCTTTGTTATTTTCAAGCCGAGCTATAGCTGTCAGAACTTCATCATAGTCGGGCAGCGGAACCTCAACGCTGTCATCTAAAATTGAGGTTTCCTGAATATCATCTTTATTGGCGGGATTGTTGTCAGCGTCGCCATTTAGAAGCTTAGAGAAGTGTTCCCTCCATAACGTCAGTGTACTCTGGACATCTGTCACTATATTCCCGTTTTCATCCTTGCAGGAAGAGGCTTCGGTCTTAAAACCATCGGCCAGGCGTCTTAATTTTTCGAAAAATTTTCGGGCCTCATTCCTGTCACCATACATCTCAATCTTCTCTTGCTCGCGCTTTTCTGTCTCTCTTTTTTTCCGCCTGAAAATATGTCTCTCTTCCCTCCTCTTTTCTTTGCATCGCTCCTCAGCAGCGCGCGTTACAACCGACTGCAGGGTGGCTTGGTAGGCGGTGTCTTTCTTTGCAGTGGCGTCGCGACACTCCTGGTCGTACCACTGGTTTCGGCGAGGGCGTTGGTAGCCAATCACCTCTTCAGCAGCCGCACGCATGGAGTTGGAAATGTGTGTCCACTGCGCACATATATCATCGATTGGAGGAGTGCTTTGAAGCAGGAGTGAGAGTCGAGTGGCGAAAGCATCGGCTGTCTGTTTCGATGCTGCAGCTTGTCGACGTCTAGCTTTTTCTGTGTAGGGTTGCGTGTATTCTTAGCTGCGCACAGACGTGCAAGGATCTTGGCTGCAACAAGATAGTGATCCGAATCAATGTTTGCAGCACGGATCGTGCGTACATCCAATACACTGGAAGAGTGCCTTCCGTCAATCAAAACGTGATCAATTTGATTCTTGGTTTTTTGATCAGGGGACATCCAGGTGGCTTTATGAATATTGAGATGCTTGAATCTAGTGCTACTTACGGCTATGTTTCGTGCTGCGGTAAAGTCAATCAGCCTCATTCCGTTATCGGAGGTGTTGTCGTGGAGGCTGAACTTTCCGACTCTTTGACCAAAAATATTTTCCTTGCCCACCTTAGCGTTGAAGTCACCAAGCACGATTTTTGCGTCGTGACGGGGGCAGCGCTCGTAAGCATTTTCAAGGCGCTCATAGAAAATTTCCTTGATCTCATCGTCCTTGTCTTCTCTCGGAGCGTGCGCACATATTAGGCTTATATTAAAAAATTTAACCTTGATGCGGAGTATGGCAAGTCGTTCGTTCTCAGGTGTGAATCGCAGGATCTTGACAATCTTGCCAACTACAAATCCGCATCCAAACTCGTGCTTCTCCGCATGGCCGCTGTAGTAGATATCACAGGGTGCATGCCGAATGCAACCCTGTCCCTTCCATCGCATTTCTTGGATAGCAGTGATATCAGCTTTGTATCTTTCCAAGACATCAGTCAGTTGGATAGAAGCACCTTCCCAATTAAGGGTTCGGACATTCCAGGTGCATATCCGTAAATCATTATCAATTTTTGTTTGCGGAAGTCGTCATTTGGGGATCAGTTTCTTCTATTCTTATTAGTTTTCATTAAAATCTGTTTTTACGGGTGGGCTTCAAACCCGACGCACAACCTATTTTAAGCCTAGGGAGGCCCGCCGCTCAGATTAGCCACCAAACTAACGGTTGTCAGTTTTGACGTTGCCCAGGAAACAACACGTGGAGATTTGAGTCGACTTGAGGCGATTTCACGAAGATTATGCTGGCCTCGCCAGGTTGAGACAGTCAGACATGTTACATTGTAAGGGATCGCCCCCAGATTTCAAATTTCATTTTTGTCAGCCCAAAATATTTTGGTTCTTATTTCATTTTCAGTTAGGGTTTTATTTAATTTTTTTTTTTGGGCTTTATTTCATTTTTTATTTTGGGCGTTATTTCATTTTTTATGCCCAAAATGTTTTGGGCTTTATTTCATTTTTTGTTTTGGGCGTTATTTCATTGGGCGTTATTTCCCTGAACCCAAGTTATTCATAAAATAAATCTTAGGGTGGCCATCCTAAATCAACTAAATCTAAATAGTGTATTAAAGAAAAACAGACGCTAATTTTTTAAAACCATTTAGCAAATCGTCTCTCCATGATAACCCTCAAATTGTATCACAGTGATATTTATTATTACAATTATAGCACACACTGCACATTTGCAAGCCAATGGCGTTGATTTCTAACTGTCAACTTCAATTATACATGGATAATCGATTAGCTCATTGACTTTGAATGATTTGCCAGAAACTCAAACCACTCTTCGGTCAGTCAATAGTTGTCTTATCTAATATTAAAGTCAATCATTTATTTTCCAAACTAGATACATATCTTACACAGGAGCACACATACATGTATGCGCACGAAGTTGCATGCAACAACGATTTCCGCAGACTACCCCAAGTGCCTCGAAATCCTTGTGATAATATCATACCATAAGATTAACCACAATGCCACACACGCACACACACCAACTCAAACACGCACTCACACACGCACTATGAACACACCGAAGGCACTGCAGCTAATTAATAATGCAACAAACATGTATGAAAATTACTTAAAATAAACACAAAAACACTCACAAACACACACACACAGACGCACAGTCACACATTGTTTGCAACAATTAATTTGTTTTATTTAATTCATAACCAACAGCACTTGAAATAAAAAAAAGTTGCAACCGATAATTGCAGCTTAACCGTTTAAATGCCATATTTAAGTGTTTACGTTTGCAGCTTACTGCCGAACGTTTTAGTTTGCCGCAAAGTGTTGGCCATTTGCATAAACTTGAGCTATAGGTATTATAAATATATATATTAGCATATGTTAGTGACTTGAATTGCATGAATTACGACATTATTTGTTGCCACAGTCAGTGAACGCAAATCAACTCGAATTAGTTCGATAACACATCAATTGTTGCATTCACAATTGTTAACATATAACACTAACTTTTGTTGCTTTCATTGGCGATCTGAATAAATAAAACTGTGTGTCAACAAACATTGTTCAGCTTTAACGTTTAGTTAAATTATATGAATTCTCTGATACCACTTAATGTCAATAAAATGCTAGACATCGGAAGTTTTCATCCACTTGTCTCCTGTTGTTGTTGTGTATGTTGCTTTTTAACTTGACTCACAATCAGTCGTAATTATGATTGTTATGATAATTTAATCATTGGATAATTTTTAAGTCATATCTAAGGTCAATTCGTAAACAACGGATGTAAGAAAGTATCAATTACGTAGTAGATGAGTTACACGATTTCACCTGGAGTTGCTGTCAACATTAGTTGCATCTGAACTGAATAAAGTTTTGCTAAAAATCAGCTTAAAGGTATTCATAATAGGAATTACAAACATTTTCAGTCATTATGATTGCATTGATATATTTATGTATCTTATTTTTGTATAAAATCAAAGATGATAAATACGTAAATGCTTGCTACTCCTTTGCGTTGTATTGTTAAAAAGGTAAAACGCACTCAGTGGATGATATTTGGAAATAATTTACCTGTCACATTAAATGACAAATTAAACAAAAATTAAACAAAAAAAAATGTTAGCATTTTTTCACGGCGCACTATGGTTTATTTTTGGTAAAAGGGCTGTTTTTAAACTTGAAAACTGTAAATATCTAAAAAAGCTTTAAGTCACAAATATATTCAAATTTGAAAAATTCATTCACATATTAAGAAAATATTTGCTAGTTTTTATACACAAAATTATGAAAGACATGCAATTTTTGAGTTTTAGAATTGTCCAATTTTAGTCTTAACCTTCACCTGGCGTCGTAGGGTACGTACATACCCCACGTTCTTTCTCGTTTTGATTTGTTTGTAATTTTTTTCTAGTTTTCCGGATATTTTATGTACGCTGATCCTTATTTTTTCCAACTTGGACTATTCTGAAGCTTAAAGTGGTATCTAAAGATGATCTCTGAATTTTTTTGAGACAAAATAATCAATATTTAAATTTTTGCAAAGATTTTAATTACTGGTGTTCGTATGTACCCTACGAGTCCAGGCATGTTACTCAGGATGAGCATGCCAGATGAAGGTTAAATTGAATTCAGTATGAATCTTCCACTTCAACTTTTTTTCCTTCGATTTTTTTAATTGATATGAATGTATATTTCTTGTTGATTTGAAAAAAAAATATTAATAATAACAAACATTTATTACAATATTGATAGGTCATTGGCATAATTAAAAGTAAAAAAAAAAATTAGACTGGGTTTTTCGTCAAAACTCCCAAACCATACATCCTACAAGGACGATTTATGCACCAAAATGTTTGTAATTAAAATACCCACACGACTGCATTCTTAGAAAAAATATTTTTTTTCAAGAATCTTAGTTTTCTACGTCATTTTTTGTGATTTTCTAGTTTTTTTTTCGTTTTTTGGCCATAACTCCTAAACCATACATCATAAAAGGACAATTTATGCACTTAAATGTTTGCTAAGACACTGCCTACAAGATTGCGTCCTTGGAAGAATTTTAAAAAAATTGATTTCATGTTGATTTCTTATGTCCTTTTTTGTGAATTTGTATTTTTTTTATTTTTTTTGCCATAAATTCGCTCTAAAATCCAAACTACATATCAGATAAGGACGATTTATGCATTAAAATGAGCACCATGTCTTCGTCCTTAAGGCGGGCTACTTCTATGTCGAAATCCATTTTGCTCTATCTCTTGTAGTTTAGGAGTTGTAGAACACTTTTTGGAGTGGTAGTTGGCCAAACACATCTCGTTAATCCATAATAACTCCCAAACCATACATCCTACAAGGACGATTTATGCACCAAACTGTTTGTAATTAAAATACCCACACGACTGCATACTTAGAAAAAATATTTTTTCAAGAATCTTAGTTTTCTACGTCATTTTTTGTGATTTACTAGTTTTTTTTTTCGTTTTTTGGCCATAACTCCTAAACCATACATCATAAAAGGACAATTTATGCACTTAAATGTTTGTTAACACACTGCCTACAAGAATTGTCCTTGCGTCCTTGGAAGAATTTTAAAAAAATTGATTTCATGTTAATTTCTTATGTCCTTTTTGTGAATTTTTATTTTTTTTTATTTTTTTGCCATAAATTCGCTCTAAAATCCAAACTACGTTAAGGCACTGCCTACAAGACTGCTCACCAGAAACTGAAAGATTGGAATGTTTACTTTTCATTTATGAAAATACATTAGAAGTATTTGTTTTTAATTACCAATTGATTTTAATTACCAATTTCATTTTCCAACCCACAAAAATGCTGCATTTCAAGCGTTTCTGATAATGTAGAAATAGCATTGCATTGAACTAGTACAAATTTGTGAACGGCATCCACGCTAAGATCTGCAGTAAACATCTGCATGAATTTATTCATTTAATGAATGCACAACCGAATTCATGGGTATGTTTTATGCCTTAAGCAATCCATCGCTTTTACATTTGTGTTCATGGCAGCGCTGATATTTTCGATACAATTGTGCTTTTTTGGTACAATTTTATATTTTCCTACCTTTCCAACCTTTGGTAGTACCAAAGCGTTTTCGGTACATTTTATTTCACTCTATAATAAACACAGAATTTAGAACTCTAAGTAAGCAAACGATTTAAAGTTATTTAAAAGTTGATCCAGTTCTAAATTTTGGTACTTTGTAAATACATAAGAAATGATTTTAAAGAGTCAATTTTTTCTCAAATTTATATAAACTTGCTTAAGCAATTCTTTCAATTTCTCGACAACAAATGTTAAAAAAATATTTAACATATTTAACACATTTAACATATTAGAATAATTTAATAAAAACCAACTACAGAAATAGACTGAAGATTGCAACAATTAATTTAATTTAATTTAAGTAAAATATTTTTTAAAATCTAGCAAACTAAAGGCCACAATATTAATATCAGGAGTAATATATTAAATAAAAAAATTTCTAAAATTTGACTGAAAATGAAGAATTGCTTGACTAAAAGATTTTCCCATAAATTTCTTTCGTTACCTTAATATAGAAAAGCCCCGACCAACATTCAAAAACAAAAAATTTTCGGCTGGATTGTGTCAGATTTCGGATGGTTGACCTAAAATCATCTGCGAAGAATCTGATTTAAAAAAATGTAAGTGGCCTTTTTTATTAAAGTAACGAAAGAAATTCGCACGTTTGCAGAAATTTTTGTTTTTTGATTATAAAAAACCTCTGAACTTGATGTTTATATGATTTTTTTTATAGATTTTATAATTTTATAATAAACCTTTTTGTGATTATAAAAAACTTTGTATATTTTTTTAAATTTTTTGTAAGCTTAATAAACTGAATTGTAAAAAACACATTCACTTTAATTTTAATAAAAACTAGCAAGAAGTTTTCTTCGACTGGGTCGCAGTTTAGATACACCCACAGTATATGCTTGATTATGTATGTTTTTAAAGTTTGATGACGTCACCTTGTGTAGATTACAGTTGTGGTGTTCATCACATTTTGCGAAATCTCAAATGCAGAACACGATTAAGATATGGAAGATTATGTGTTAAATATGCACACACACATTGTGGAATTTATAAAAGTTATGCTACTTTTATGACGTCACTTTGTATGGGAGATTAGTCGTGTTTTATCAGTTTTGCCAATTTCTAAGCTCAAAGTGAATTTTTATATTCTTAGCATAAGTTCATAATTTAAGTTTATTTAACTAATTTTTGCGGAATTTTTAGAGACTTAATCGTTTTCATATAGTTACTTTGTTTAGGAGGTAGGAGATTTTTATACTATTTTGACAAATTTTAAATACATGGTGAATATTAGAGACCAAAGTTCATATGCAATATTTCAAGTAATTACATTAGTTTCTGAATATTGAAGTTTTGGATATAGTTTAGAAAATTTAAATATATGGTGAATATTTTTCTTCAGAGCTAATGTGCACAATACCAAGTAATTGCAAACATTTTTTTTTTGCGTTTTTAGAAATTTTATTTGGTTTTTTTTTGGTTTTTATCCGATTTTGCTCATTCGCGAACTTGATCCATGTTTTTTTAATATAAGCACATATACTAAATTTGAATACAATAGCTTTAAAATTGCAGCTGTAATCGTGTCGAGAGACTAACCTAGAGAAATCGGCTCAGGAAGTGATGCTGCCACGCTTTCTTATCAGCGTTACAAACGGAACAGTATGCGTTTAGTAAACAAAATTTATTCAACTCTTTTTTTTTATTTAGTACAATTTTTTCTTAATTTGTATACCAAAATTATAAAATCACTTATCAACCCTGGTTCATGAGTCCAGCCACTCATGGAGCCTGTTCTCACGCGCCTTACGTTAGGCGGAGCATCGGATTAATTTTGACGTATACAGGTAAGTAGGAAATGGGAAGGTGACAAGTTGCGCAAAGCAGTATTTTCAAAAATTTTAAAAATTTTGCTATTAATTTTGACTTCTGTTATTTTGAAGTTTCATTGTTTGTCATTTTATTCTTGGTTCTCTTATGTTTTAGCGCAAATAAATTTTGTTTTGCATTGGTTGTGTTTTCACTTTTACTCATTTCTAATTTTTTGAGTTGCTGTTTAATTTAAGATTTACAAAGTAATGAATTTTCAGAAATTTAACAGCATATTTTAATGACTGTTCTCGAAATTCAAAATAAGGCGGTCTTAAAAAAGTCGCTAGTAAGAACACCTGACAGATGCATAGTGTCAAAATAACGCCATTACTCTGCCTTTTTTAAGGCGAGTGAGAACAGGGCCAGCGATGTCGACGTCGTTTGCTAAAGCTGTCAAACTTTACATACAAAATCAACTTTTCTGTCTCTTTCACTCATTCACAAGTTTGACAGCTTTAACAAACGACGTAGACGTCGCTTACACCTTGATTTCCTACACCATGCAGCCACTGAAGTTGTGTGGTGCGTCATTGTGCCTTGTCTTCCGACAGAATGTGTTCGTTCGTGCCATACAACAAAACTACCCGACCTCACTGTGTTCATTACGAGAGAAAACAAGAAGTGATGGAGCCTCCGAGCAGCGAATGCGGTGAGAGATGATCAGCAATATATTTTGTACAACCTTCATTCAAGCGGCATAGCTGAGAATTTATGAAGCCATTTATTAATTCAAATGATTGCAATTTAAATGTGTGGTTCGAGAAATGTGTGTGGAAGGAAAACATGAATATTGTATGGCATTTAATGTTATTGAAAACGAAATTTAAGGTGTCATTTTGTAATGGTTTCCTGCTTGAAACAGTATTCACTTTTATTGGTGTTGGTTTGCGGTTATAAGCAAAGGACACCGGACTGTATTTTAGACCCAAGCATGACTCAAAATTCAACAAAACCATTCAAGACTCTTTTCGCGATCCATAGTGGCATAGCGGGTGCACGTACTGGCAAAGGCTATGACTCGTCGGCGTTGGGGGTGAGTTTTTGCTATCCTACTATGGAAGTCTTGAAACAAAAAACTACGTGCAAGCGGAAATTTTACTAAATACATAGAATTGAAAAAAATAATTTAAAGGAACCAAACAATAAGTAAAATGAACTGGAACTAATGGAATGCCCATTTTAACCCATCTTAAATGTTTTGGACTCAGATGTTATGATTCCTTGTTTACCCACCCAACCATGGTTTTCAATCTATTAATCATAATTTTTTTTTATTGAAAACCCCACTAATAATAACGATGCCCAGCGTTAGGTCATGTAAAAAAGATTTACACCATTGTATTCATTCCTACACCAAACTAAATTAATATGCAAAAAAAAACATTATTTTTGTTGATAACTAAAGTACAAGATTATTGTTTTATTAACATTAATTTTGAATTATTAATTTTTAAGCAGAATTTAATGTAGTTTAAAATATAGGTTTTTTTTTCAATAGTAATTATATTAAAGAATATATTTTCTTCTAAATTTCAAAAAGAATTTATTTTTATAAAGAATTTATAATACATGATAGTTGGGCTAAAAAATTATTTCTATATTTTATATAATTTACACAACTGTTACAAGTTAATTGTAAATAAACAGTGTGTTAGAAGAAAATAATCTACCAAAAGGGACAACATGAATATAGTGAAGAAGAAAAGTCAACGACCTTTGTCCGCTTTACATATGAAAGGAACACATGAGATTGGAAATCAAGATAATTTACGAAAAATTTGGCTGTTTATATGGTCTTTCTTTTTTTTTCTTTTTTTTTTTTTTTGTCATAATGAAAACAAAGCTACATATATCTACAGGGTCCGCCAAATAACTTTTTTTTTTGAAAATTCTATAAAAAAAAAACTACTGGATATTTTCTCAAATTTCTTTTTTTATTTGAAAGTACAATCCTTCCGGTTAATAATAGAAAATAATTTCATTCAAATGGCTGCCTCGCTTGGCCATGCAGTAGCCCACACGATCGGTCCAACTTTTAAGCACATTATCGATTGTGTGCAGCTGTATTTCACCAATGGCTTCACGAATATTGTCCTTTAAAGCGTCAATTGTCTCTGGCTTGTCGGCGTAACACTTATCTTTGAGGGCACCCCACAAATAATAGTCCAACGGTGTCAAATCGCAGCTCCGAGGTGGCCAAACGACATCAGCTCTGCGGCTGATAATGCGATCTTCAAAAACAGGGCGCAAAACATCGAGTGTAGCTTCGGCTGTGTGGCACGTAGCGCCGTCCTGTTAAAACCAAATGTTGCCAATAGCCCCCTCTTCAATTTTTGTTCAACATGGCCCGATAACGATCGCCATTGACTGTAACGGCCACTCCTTGCTCATTTTCGAAGAAAAATGGCCCAATTATGCCTCTTGACCAAAATCCGCACTAAACAGTGACTCGTTTTGGGTGCAGCGGCTTTTCAATGTATGCGTGCGGGTTTTCTGCGGCCCAAATGCGACAATTTTGCTTGTTTACATACCCGCCAAGATCAAAATGAGCTTCATCTGAAAAGATGATTTTTTTTTGGCAAAATCGGCATCTTCTGCGACTAATTAGTCACAAACGTTAATAATTAACTTAAAACAGTTATGATTGCAATGAACACTGATCTGCCTCAATTGAAAGTGAGTAATCAGCATTCATTGCAATTCAAAAGTCAAGCTCATGGTTAATAAGCGACTAAATAGTTGAGTAAAGAATATGCGTATAAAGAAAGCCAGCTTGCTATTTTAGCTGCGCTTCTGTTAACATGACTTGACTACTGTTTTACAAAAATGCAGTCGTTGCATTTTTGGACTTTGGCTTATTAAGCGCGAGGTAAATATTTAAATTGATATTTTATTGTTGTAACCAACATGATTATGAAATCTGAGCCAAAGTTCCCATGGCTGGGCGGTCGAGTATGAATGTATGTATGTAAATGTAGATATGTATTTTTAAGAAATTGCAACAAGCATCAATGCTAAAATGAATGTATGTATGTAAATGTAGATATGTATTTTTAAGAAATTGCAATAAGCATCAATGCTGAAATGTATGTACGTATGTAAATATTTTAAGGTATTTCCATGAGATAATAGTAGATAAAATTATTGTGCAAGATGCAGAAAGCAATCTTGCACAAATATCAATGTTACAACTAATAACCTAGGTGTTAAGTATTAGTATTTTTTAATACAAAAGTCAGTTGAAAAATAATATAGGGTGACGAAAGTCTCTCTTAAAATAAAGCGAAGAGTGAAAGTAAAGAAACAATAAAGTAAAGACTTTTTTTTGACAATGGATAATTTCGGTAAGTATCCTTTCGGTTTGGGAACCACAAAAAATCCCCACTAACTTAAACCTATCGCGGCAACCTCACGGCTGCCTACTGAATGGCATAAATCACCATGCCTACCAAACAAAGAGGTGGTTAACATAATACAAATTAGGGAAACTGTAGGACTTACGCGTATCCTCAGCGGAGGATACAACAGTAAGTCGATCGCAGGCCCACTTCTCAGCGTTGTTCAAGCGTATACACAACCATATTCGCTTAGCGGAAGGATACAACTAATTATCTGTCAAATCAGACATGAGCTAAGTGTTACCATTCACGAAATAAGCACTAGTTGAAAAAAACATTATATGGGGGACCCTGTATTTCACTTTTGCTCAATTTAGTAACAGGTGATCAGTCAAACAATCAATTCGTTATTAGAGGAACAATGGAAATGAAACACGGGGTAAAGAATTTTTTCTTAGTTTTGTATTATTTTGTTTTCCGAATACAAAAGAGTTTTTAGGGGGACGCGATGTAACTGAAACACAATTGAGCATAAGTATTGAGTGTAATTGCATAGAATGCGGTAAAACGGAACACATTTTATATGAAAGACCATTATTAAGTAGTTCCTTGAGAATGGGTGAAACAACTATATTAATGCATATATTTCTTTATATATTCGTTTCGTTTTTTTTTCCCCCCGAAAAGGTAAATAAATTAGCAGCAAGCTTTTATTTCCTGCTAGCTGGTATTTTATTGTTATTGCCGTGTTTTATCATAAGCTACCAATAATGCAATGAAATATAAATATCGTCAATTCTTCTTCGTTTTTTTTTATTTGCCGATTAATGAAGCATCATGATTAAAAATAACCTTTAATATCCATTTGTACTAGATATGATAGATTAAGTTTTGTTAAATTAAATATACTAATTAACTTTATAATTACATATATAATTTAAATAAAATATCAAAAAGAAAAGACACTTACTTAGACATCCGAGCTGCAGGCCTGAGTCGTTGCTGAGTGAAGAGCTGAATTTGGGGCTAAAGATAATGTATTAAATTATATATTTCGCTTAATCTTACGCAAAAGCGGCTTGACTTTTCGGTATTTTGTTTTTTTTTTTTAATTTCTATATATTTTTCTGAAATTACACTTTATCTTTAATGATAATGCTTGATTATTACACTTGGTTAATTTCTTTTTGTGTTTCTTTTCTTTCTTTTTAGTCACTATTTTGAGTATGAAACACTTTAGATTTTCGGATCTAAACTCTTTTGGTTACTGAGTTTTCCGTTTAACCAGAACTTAATTAATCACCTTTTCATTTCACCAAATTTTCACCAAAAATTTCTATATGAATAAACATTTATTTATTTTTATTTTATTTTTTTATTTTAACGAGCTTATTTTAACACGTCTGTTCATTATTATATCTGCGCGTGGACTATTTTGTGCATCTGATTTTATTTTCTCTAAATTTTTTTTTTTTTGGTTACTTATATTTTGTCACTTATACACATTTATTTGTCCATTTGCACTATTAGTATACCCAACTGGAATATGCTGACAAAAGATGATCAGGAGCCCAGCACAACTATTAACCTCCTACTCCTTGCTAATATATTTCCCAAGTCAAGCTTTAATAATCTTTCCAATCAGAATAAATAAGCCAATAATAAGGTCCTGATCCCCAATAAAATATATTATGTTTTAGAACAAATTCTAGCAAAATTGATTTTTTTTTATAGATGAAAATTAAAATTTACCTTAATAAAGGGGATCGTAGCCAGCTACACCAATTTTTAGGGTTTTCCTTAATTTCTGATGTCCTTTAAATTTTGGTTTCTTTCTTTAAAAGAATTCCGAAATATGACTTGGTATTAAGCAGGGATTTAAAAAAGTTGTCTATACGCTTTGGAGTGTCGATCAAAATGGCCGAGAAATTTCATAACTTATATGAGTAAAACTGCTTCTTTGCTATTTGATTTAATCCTCGTGTATTTTGGGACATATGAAGATGTTTTCGAACTTTTTATTTGGTTTAAGCAAAAGGCTAGAGGAGGATCACTATAACAGGTTGTTTTATGATCGAACACTGGAGACTTCAATTGAAACTATTATAAACCTTTATAAATGGTGTAAAACATTCAAATATAAAAAGTGACCAGATTGTCAAAACCAGATTGTAAATCTGGAATTTTAACATTTTTCTAACTAAAATCAGAAATATTTTTTAAATAACTGAAGTTATTAAAATAACTGAAGTTATTTGAGTTCGTAGTGCAAAAAACAGGCACTTTGAGGAGTTTGAAAAAAATTAAAGTTTCACAGCTAGAAGTTTTTATCCGAATTTTTGTTTTAGTAATTTTTAATATAGCTTAAAAAATTTTTCAAAAATAGTAAAGTTACCCAAGATGTCGTTTTTTAAATTTAACATATTTGGATTTTTTTTCGTAAAATACCCAAACTCAAAATTAGCAAAATTTTACATTTGTAGTAAAAAATTTTGTACCGATCAAGTTTTTTAACGTAATCGCATAATTTTGTATATAGTGTTCGTTCAGGAAATATTTTAACAACAATCCATTGCAATTTTTTCAAATCTGAATTTTTACGATTTTCTTTTAATGCGACAAGAAAATTCAATTTTTTCGGAAAATGAAATATCACAACTTTGGTAGCTTATTATCCTATTTTTATGTTTAAACGCTCTTTTAAGGAACAATTAAATAAAAAACGAAGTGCATACCAGTTCTTACAATATTAGGATTTATGAACAAAGAATGGAGAAAAAAGAAAACTAAATGCATGTAACTAATATACACCAGGGATGATAAATTCAGTACTAAAGTATTAAATTTAGTACTTTTCGCTTTTCAAAAGTGCCGCATTATCTTCTCGATGATATCAGTACTTTTTACGAATATTGTTTAAAAACAGTATTACTAAAAATTGATTAAAAATTTTTAAGATGGCAGAGTCTTGGTCAATTAAAAAATGAATTATTAACATATTTGTGGTAACACATAAAATTATCGAATGATTACTTTACATTTCATACATACCTTATTCATTGGCTAACGTTAAACGTATTCTTCATATAAAAACTCAATCAAAACAAAAATAGGCTTCAAGCAAAGCACCTTTTCAAGATTAATACAAACAAAAGACCTTTTAAAATCGAATGGAGCATACTGCTATAACACTGAAATTTTTCAAGAGTTATTATAAAAAAAAAAAAATCAAAAACATTGATATTGAAGAATTATTAGATTAAAATAGTGCATACCTGATAAAAGCTTACATTTCATTTATTACCAACTAATTACGTTACTTATTCAAAGTTCCTAGCTAGCATAAAATACAACATATTAATAATTAAAAAATGAATTTATTTTTTATATAGTATATATTTCGTATTTTTTAATCAGAAACATAAAACTTTAATGTATTTGTTTTATTTCTTTTTTATGTTGAACTATTAAAAATATACAAAACTCCAAATTTTAATTTTATTTCTTATTTCAGTACTTATAGTACTTTTTAAATCCGCTTAGTACCAAACCAAAATTTGGAATTATCATATCTGATACACACTTGCATTATTATTATTTACGTGGATGATACAAAAAATTTTAAAATGAAAACTAAAACTACGTTATTAGGTTTGTTTTTATTCATATAATTGAAAATACTTATTTTTCGAGATATTATTGCCAATTACTCTCCATAGTAATGTTTTAATCAAATTGATGGCGTTGCTTTGTTTGGTGGTATTTAATTTGAAACTTTTTAGTTTTAAAAGCATTGCATACTTTATATCATAATAACTTTTTGTAAAAAATAACAAATTTTTTAAATTTTCACTATTTTGGGGATGATTTTTTGTCTCAGAATTTGCTGTGATTTCCATTCTTTGAAATGCAGCAAAATTTTTGATACAAATGTGACATGCATTCTTAGGAACACTGCTTCCAGAAGACATACTATAGATCCAATTTTGATTATTTTTAGCCTTCTCAAGAAGCGCTTTCAAGAGACATTCTCATAAACTACTTTTGGAATGCATTGAAATAGCATTTAAATTCAATCAAAGTAAAAAAAATTATATATAATTGTAATAAATGTTTAAGATATTTTCCGTGGGGTTTTTTTATCCCCCAACAACGCCCAACCACTTCCTACTTCTAACACCAAAATGCCGTGAAAATCCAGAAAAGGGATACCTTACGTGGGATTTCTTTTCCACTCCAACGAAACCCTAACCCAATACCATTGTCATTCCCAATACCAAAGTCGCGAGAAAATTGGGAAAATGGATATATTCCGTGGGATTTTTAAACCGCCCCCCCCCCTAACCACAAAAACCATTCCATTCCATAGAATGCCTTTTTATATTTTCTCCTGGAAAACACCTACTAGAATCCTTTCACTGAAGGGCTCAAAGAAATCTTCTATTGAAAAAATTCTGAAAGCACTTCTAGAGAAGATTAAGGAAAGCATTTCTTCCGATGACATGCATATGTTAAAAGAATGCCTTCTGGGTATGAAAGTGGAAGGGATGGCATTCAAGACTTTCACTTCCTCTTCAGCTTCTTTTGGAAACACTTTTATTGCTGGGATTTTGACAAACTGGATTGGTCATTTCAGATAAAAATTGAAGCGTTATATAGGTTTTATCAAACATTAAAAATCGTTTCGTTGAAATATGTTTAGGTTGTAAAAAAAATAAGTTTTTACTTTAATTTTTTTTCCAATACAATTCAAACGTGTCAATTTCTCAAAATATTAAGAAAATGCTAGCACACTCAGAAAAAAGTTCGGCTTTTTTTATATCAAAAAACACAAGTTTTTGTTTTAAAAATATGAAATTTCATTAGTTTTAATGGAAGTTATTTTTAAAACAAAAGTTCTTGCATTTGATTATAAAAATTAAGACTTTTGATTTAAAAGTAAAAATTTCTTTGTTTTATTTTATATATTGTTTTTAAAAATTTATTACACACTCAGAATAAAGCGTACGAAAATTCAATAAAATTTGCTCAATATTATAGGAAATTTTACTTGCTTAAGCCAAGGATGTTTTCCTAAATGTAAATTTTTCTTTGAAAGAAATAATTAAAACATTGTTTGGAAATTTTTTTTTTCTATCAAAGAGAAATTTCTATTTGAAAAAACCAAAAAATTCCTTGGAGCATAAACACGTAAAATTTTCTTAACTTTATTAGCTTTCTTCTCAGAGTATATAAAAATTATTCATTAAGTTTAACTTTTAAGTTTAACGCTTATTAATACGAAACAAATTATAATAATACAGTGGGTGACCAAATTAAAATCAATAAGAAATAGCTAAAATCTCTTCAGGGGTTGTTGGTAATGCATGGAGTAACGTATTCATTGAGTAAAAAATTGATTTTTTAGAAGATCACGTTATTACAATAAGCCCTTCAATTGTAGGAACTTGATTTTTTCTCCCCTACAATACGCGACTTGCTTCTGAAAAACTAATCATGCACTGAAGAGCAAAACTGGAACAATAACACTAAAACTAAACCTTGTGGTAATATACTGATGGCGTTTATTAACTTTTTTATAATAAAAATTTACATAACACTTTAAAAATGTTTCATTTACTAAATAGGACGAAAAAAAAATTTAATTCAAATGGAGAGTGAAAAAACTAACAAAACTTGGCACAACTGGATTGTTCCAGTTTTGCACCAAACACAAAGCTGTACTATTTTGTTAAGTTTTAATAATTTGTCCATAATCTTTTAGAATTTTTACTAGTCCTTGTTCATCTTGCCATCGATTTTTACGACAGGGCCTACTCCAAAAGGTGTAATACAACCCCAAACCATCAAACACCCCCCTCCAAATGTAATGGTTTGTTTTACTTGGTGCGATTGAAGTGGCCCTGTTGAATTTGACCAGTACCAAGAACGCCCATCCGATTGAAAACGGTTTATTTTGGGCTCATCAGACCAAATAACCTTTGATAAATCAAAACTGGTTGGATATTTTAAAAAAACAAATAATATTTTATAAATAACCGCTTCCGTCATAAACTGTCCAATCTTGGTGCAGCTGTAAAAAACTTTTCTGGCAGAAATATTTTTGGCTGCCAACGCAGGCTTCTTTTCTTTTCCTTTGCTTTATATTCCGCTTCTTTTAAAGCCCGTCGTAACGTCCAGACACTCGATTTTCGGTTTAAAAGCGGCAATCCTATTGTTGGTGTTGACAATTTATTGGAATTTAAAAGCCTTCCAATGTATCTAGCCTCGCGTATTTAAATTTTTTTGGGTCTCCTGCCTTTGCTGGTTGTTGGCATTTCAAAATTGTTTTTCTTCGCGAGCCGTAAGACCGACTTATGGCTTATTTTAAGTTTGTTCGCAATATTGTCCATTTTTCAAAAAAAAAAAAAATTTACTTTGTTTTTAATATCTGCACTAAGAGCACGCATTTTATAAATATTCACGTAAGAAAAACAGAAAAATGTTGACAACATGAGTACATAAACGAAATTGAATTCAAATACTTTAAACTCTGCGGATTCTTATTGAGTGCAAAACTGGAACAATACAGTTATTTTTTTCTTGTTGTTATTTTGCAGAGTTTCCAAATGTAAATAATAACTTTTTTTTATCATATGTTAACTTAAGCAAAGTTAAATCGTTATATAAAATTTACTAAAAAAGTTAATAAATGGAATCAGTATATTACCACAAAGTTTATTTTCAGTATTATTGTTCCAGTTTTGCTCTTCAGTGTATGTCTGACTTAGTGATGGGAACTATCGAATTAAAATATGCAAATCATTCGAAAGTTCAAAATCATTCATTCATTCGATAGTTGTTTTTATTCGATAGTTGTTTCATTTGCACTTCGTTTGCAAATCATGAATCATGAGTACTGATAATTTGACTGAAAAGGTACGTTTAACAACACTGCTTGATTTTTGTTTTAATGGAAATTATAAAGAAATCACACCAGTTAATATCTATTTAGAGGTTTTTAAATCGAATGAATAAATACTTGAATCGATAGCAAAAATCATTTGATTTTTGTAAAGGGTGGTTACATTTTAAGGGCCGATGTTGAATGTAAACCACTCCTAAACGTCAAGTTTTTTCTGCATTTCATTTGACATTTCTCAATTTCAGACTAATTCAATTTGAACCATGGAAAGACACACAATTGAGCAACGCGTAAAAGTTATTCAGGTTTATTATGAAAATGGACGTTCAAATCAAAATGCATATCGTGCACTTCGTGATTTTTTTCGGTCAATTTAATGGTCCAAATGTGCGTACAATCGGCAAATGCATACAAAAATTTGAGCAAACCGGATCTGTAGGAGATGTGCAAACACTAGTGCATGCTCGTACAGCTCGAACTGCAGAAAATATTGCTGCTGTTTGCGATAGTGTGGCTGAAGAGCCGTCCACCTCAACTCGTCGTCGTGCCCAACAATTGCACCTCTCACGCTCGTCGTTGATGAACATTATGCATAAAGACTTGCATTTACACACTTACAAGGTGCAATTGACTCAAGAACTAAAGCCTCTTGACCATTTCAAGCGTCGTCAATGGTCAGAATGGTGGCAAGAAATAGCCGAAATGTGGATGATCAATTTTCGAAGAAAATCATCTTTAGTGATGAGGCACATTTTCACCTCAGTCAATAAGCAGAATTGCCGTATTTGGGCGAATGATAATCCAAGAGTGATTGTCGAAAAACCAATGCACCCACAAAGAGTGACTGTTTGGTGCGGTTTATGGGCTGGCGGCATCATCGGGCCGTATTTTTTTCCAAAATGAGGCCGATCAGGCAGTTACTATGAATGGTGTTCGCTATCGTGAGATGACAACTAACTTTTTATGGCACGAATTGAAAGATATGGATGTGGACGATGTGTGGTTTCAACAGGACGGTGTCACTTGCCACACAGCTAATGAAACAATGGCTCTTTTTCACGACAAATTCAATGGCCGTGTTATCTCACGTGGCGGCGATGTCAAGTGGCCGCCAAGATCATGTGATTTGACACCGTTGGAGTTCTTTCTTTGTGGTTATTTGAAAAAAAAGGTGTACGTCATTAAGCCAGCTAAAGGGTGTCCCAACAAGAACGCAATTTTTAAATTTGGCGCCATTCGAAGTGTCATTGTTTGACATTTGAACAATTGTTATTGTTTGCTAGTAGAAGGTACGAGGTTAGTAAAAATGGAGTGCTACACGAATGAACAACGCATTCTCATTGTGAAATCGTTTTACCAAAATGGTGAAAGTTTTGCGGCTACAGTTCGCAAATTGTGATCAATTTGGGGTCACAATAATGCTCCAAAAGAGTCAACTGTAAAGAGATTAATGGATAAATTTGCCGAAACTGGGTCTGTTAGTGATGTAAAGACAACAACGCGCCTTCGACCAGCTCGATCGACCGAAAATGTCGCAGCTGTACGTGATGATGCCGCTCAAACTCTATCCACCTCAATTCGACACCAAGCTCAGCAAATTGGTGTCTCCAAATCCACTATGCAGCGAATTTTGACGAAAGATTTGCATCTTCATGCATACAAAGTTCATGCAAATTGACTCAGGAACTGAAGCCAGCTGACCATGGACAGCGAAGGGAGTTCGTTAATTGGGTATTGGAGAGACAACATGAAAATGCTGATTTTGCCGCTAAAATCATCTTCAGTGACGAGGCCCATTTCCATCTTGATGGCTTCGTCAATAGGCAGAATTGTCGCATTTGGGGTGAGGAAAATCCTCGAGTGATTCACGAGAAGCAAATGCATCCTCAACGTGTCACTGTGTGGTGTGGTTTTTGGGCTGGAGGAATCATTGGACCTTTTTTTCGGATGAGGCAGGTCAAGCGCAAACAGTCAATGGTGTTCGGTATCGTGAAATGATAACCAGTTTTTTCTTGCCTAGAATTGAAGAAATGAATGTGGAGGGCATGTGGTTCCAACAAGACGGCACCACATGTCATACAGCCAGAGAAACAATTCAATTGCTGCATCAGTCATATCCCGGTCGTGTTATTTCGCGTTTTGGAGATCAGAATTGGCCGCCTAGATCGTGCGATTTAACACCATTAGATTTTTTTCTTTGGGGTTTTTTGAAGTCGATGGTTTACGCGAATAAGCCGACGATTACTCAAGCCTTAAAAGAGGAAATTGGATGCTGCATTAATGAAATACCGCAGCATTTATGCAAAACGGTCATTTAAAATTTCATTAAAAGATCGCGTGTATGCCAGCAAAGCCGCGGCGGCCATCTGCACGATATATTGTTCCATACATAACCTCATTCTGTCTACTTTACGATATAATAAAGTTTCATGATTTTTTTTTAAATATCTGTATTTTATTTAAAATTTAAAAATTGCGCTCTTGTCGGGACACCCTTTACAATTCAAGAACTAAAGGATGAGATAATTCGTTAACATTAACGGCATAGAACATTAACGGCATAGAACCTCAATTATGCCTCAGCGTCATCGAAAATTTGGACCATCGGATGAAAGTGTGCCGCCGAGGTCGCGGCGGACATTTGGCCGATATTTTGTTTCATTTATAATTGACTCATACTAATATTTTCATAATAAAAAGACATGACAAAGTTTCTTAAATAATTTGTGTTTTATTCAAAATCAACATCGGCCCTTAAAATGTAACCACCCTTCACTAGCTACTATTTTTATAATTCGAATGAATGAAAAATTTGTTCGATAATCGTACGATAGTTTTTGTTACTAGTTACTATTTTTATAATTCTAATGATCGAGTGAATTATTCGATAGTTTAAGTCCTTCTATAGTTTCGTGTACTATTTACTATTTTTTTAAGTGTGCGAAATGAACGAAATATTCGAACGAATTGTTCGTTAGTTGAAATCATTCGATAGTAAACACTCGACAGTTAAAATCATTCGATAGTGCCCATCACTAGTCTGACTTATTCAATTTTGCTTCTACTCTACATGAGTTGGTAGAAGAAATCAAGTTTTCTACTTTTCAATTTTATGCGACTGCGCTGCCGTCGGACGATCGTTTGTGTATGAATTTTGACCATTCCGATTTTTTAAAATTTTGCACGTCGATAGAACTTTAAAAACAAAAAATATTTGCATACTTTTTTATAATTTTTTATTTTTATTTTTTTTTTTTGCAGTTATACACAGTGAAAAATTATAAAGAAAAAAAAAATTGTCATTTGAACATGTACTCAAACAACTATATCTTCTAAACTGTTAGTCCTACAAGAAAAAATGGAGGACATATTTTAAAGACCTTGAATTATTCTTTATTGTGGTGTAATTTTTTACAAACACTTTCGAGAAAAATTTAAAATTTTTTGATCACTAAAAATTTCATTCCCATTTTTCAAAAAAAGAGTCTCCTCAGAGGAAAGGTTGTAAAAATTTTTGTGTTTATTGGGATTGTATTTTTTAAAATCAAAGTGATACCCCATATCGGTCATTCCACGTCAAATCGGGCGCTTTTCGCAACTCACATTTCTGTAAAAATTTGTTACTTTACACGAGGATAGTACTTTAAAAAAGAAAAATATTTGCATATATATTTTATAATTTTAATTTTTTTTTTTTTTTTTTTTTTTTTTGTAGTTATAGACAGTAAAAACTTATAAAGAAGGAGAAACGTTAATTCTCAAAACTAGCTGGAGAAACAAGTAAGTAAGTTTTTTCATTTTCTTATGGCAATACTTTTCTACTATAATGACAATATTTTGCATAGGCTTGGCAATATTTTCAGGTACACGATCAGCTGTTTATGAAAATTATAATAAATGTTAAATAAGTTTACTCTGTTTAAGTTTTTTTAAGTAATTTTTAATGATAAAAGAAGAAAAAAAAACCGTTTTCAAAGGTAAGTTGAGCAAAAAGATGAAGCGGGAGGTGCAGGAAATTATTCATTTGCTATCGGATACATTAAATTATCTGAATGTGCTAACAACTTCTACCGAGATTCTAATAATCACAATATCGTGGAAACTATTGCAATAGAAACATTGTCAATAGATATAGTTAAATCTTTTCTACACGATTATATACATATATGCACGTTGTGTGTCTGGGCGTTATTAATATATTGCATGTAGGATGGGTCAAAAACAGGAATCAAAAATTCTCCTTGTAAAAAAATAGACATGCTAAATTCACAACTTATTTTTTAAATAATCAGATTCCCAGGGAATTCGCTAGGTGAACGCTAGCTTAACCGATCTTGAACTGTAAAAAGTAACAGCCGTACAGTGTTGCACATGCAGTTTCATTGATCACATTTTATGGGCGTGTGACAAGGGAGTTTGGCAGCAATGCGCCGGGCTTAAGCTAGTAAATATATACATATAATAAAAGTCCTCCCAGATGCGTGTATTTCTACATAACGGTAGATAGATATACAAAATTTAAAAATAAATGCAATGCTCGCAAAACTATTCTTTTAAAATTGAATAGTAATTACATTGAAAAAAACAATGTTTGTAAAAATATCTGTTTTTAGTACTTTTGTGAACTCATTTCCGAGCAAAATGATTACTGTTAAAGATTACTAAAACTCAAAAGGTTCCGAAATTAATAAAAAAGTTTAGGTTCCAAAACAAAAACTTTTCCACTCCTTCACAGTTGTAAATAAGAGCACGTACACAAAATAATTATTAGTTTTAAATTGTTTAAATTTGTTTTCTTTAATTTGCCTTCAAAATGCAGTCTTGTGGTTAAAGTCTTTTAAGTAGCCTTGTTCTACAAAAACACCAAATAATTGTATCTTTCCAAACATAACCCAGTTTCTTCTTGGTATGGTTTTGTTTCTAAACAACTCAGTCTTATACCAAATTTTTAGAATCACACTGAGAATTTATTCAGCATTGAATGGAATTTGTTCAGCTTGTGCCCATGATAAAGCCGACAACAATAACGTTTTGTCATATGCAAACATTTACTGACTATTAAATGACTTGTAACCAAAAACTGTGTCTGTATTACAAAATTACTCATTAAAGACCGAAATAATTAATTTTTATGTGTTCTAATTTTGCGAATAACAAAAATGTTCAGAAGCAAATGAGTCTACAACAACAACCTAAAAACAATACCGAGTAGAACAAAAGCACCACAAATATTATGCAGTAGCATTGACATATATACGTATATCTATAATGTGTTCTAACGTAATTAATTCAATGCTAAGCTGCATATGTTAACATTCAAACAACAATCTGAAAACATTTTTAAAATACACCCGCTTGATATTACACGGTTTTACCCAAGAAGTAGTTCTTTTTTTTTTAGTTATTTATTTAACATAATTTGTTTCTTAACATTAATAGAAAACAAACAAATGTTTTCAGCTATTTGTGTTTTGTTGGCCTTCGTTCTTATCGTGCAATTAACGCTTCCGATGCAATTTGTCGAGCAAAACAACACACGTATTCTTTACAGTTCTAGAAACAACAGCAAAAAAAATCAAGTCGTCATCTTTGATCCAAAATCAGGGCGTAAAATCAATCCAATGTTGTACCTGCCCATAGGAGCAGGCAACAAGCGGAAACCTATGGAGACCACGGGAAACCTCATTGAATTGCCGCGACTTTGGAATCCATGTTCATGCATAGTCTATTCCTGCCAATGCTGTCTAGGGGTTAGGCTGGGGGAAAGTTTCAATCACAAAGGTAAATGAATGATAACAAAATCAAACCCAAAATACTCGCCGATAAATAAGAAGTGTACATAACATAACTCTTAGAAAGTGAATTCAAACACAAAACCTTAAATTTTCAGTTGTGAAAAAAGTTCCTTTTTTTTTTTTGTTCTTTCAAAAAAAGTTTGATTTTAGCTTTAAAAGTTTGCACGAAACTTTAGAATAGACAAATGAAGGACATGTTGCGTAATATTTTATTAAGTATTTAATAAAAGTTTAAGTATGAAAACATACTCATATCCACATTCCGAGTGATGGATTTAACTTGGGTTTAAGTATTAAATAAATTTATGTATGTGATTAAGGAATATATTTAATTATTTTAGCTAGTTTAAATATTTATGTAAATTAATATGTTGTGTGCTTGTTAAACAGCTATAGATTTTAATATATAAGGGTATATACGTAGGCAGTTTGAGAATTCAGTGACTTTTTTAAACTCCCGCGTAGGATCTTCAAATCCAACACTGATCCTGTCAACTAGCAATTGTTTGTAGACTACTGACAAATTTTGAACAGGGTGCATCATTTAGTTTGCATTTGACAGCCAATGAAAGAAGACCACCGCGTGAATTTCGCCATATATATAAGAAAATTAGTTTCGTGTACTCATCAAGCATTATTTTTTTAATAAAAAAACTATCACCGAAACCATAGAAAGTCTTGATATATACTATAGGGACTCTTGATAAATAGTCAAGAAGTGGTGTACTAAACCCCGCAGTGTTCGTAACAGCATTAGTAACGCTGAACGTTACTCAGGTCGACCAAAAGAGGTCATCACACCAGAAATCATCGATAAATCCTTGGAATGATATTGCACGATCGAAGAATGAAAGTCTTTGAGGTAGCTGAAACTGTGGGCATCTCAACTGAGTGAGTATATCACATTTCACATGAATGCTTGAACCATGAAAAAGCTATTCGCGCTTTACTTACATATTGATTATTTACACTCGACCATAAGCGCTGCCGAGTGAGCGCTTCAAATGAGTGTTTTTCGATGTTCAACCGCAGTCCAAAGGAGTTTTGCGCCATTTGCTAACCGTAGGCGAATCATAATACATCACATTACACCAGAGTCCAAGGAATAGTCAAAGCAGCTAAGTTCTTCGGAAACGTGTACCAAAGCCCAAGATGGATCTGTCGGCCCACAAAGTCATGGCCAACGCAGTAGATATGGGGGGATTCAGGGGGTTCAAACCCACCTTAGCAATTAAACATATTTTTATATAATAAATAAAAGCACAGATATTCCAAATTTTTTTATTACCATAACATGAAGATAAATTGAAAATTATTCAATGTACATGCTTAGTTTGTTTAGCAGACATTAAGTTAAATATAATACAATATAAATGGTTTTCTTAATTGTTTTCCTATGTATTGTTGCTTACGTACTAGCGTCTGCAGAACGTATACATATAAATTGAACAAAATTATTCCAAGCCAGTCTGTGAAACTCAAATGATGCTAAGCAATGCTTCATTGTTCATTAAATTACTCTGTGGGAAAATTTTCAACTTATGAAAAGACACAAAAAACGCTGAGACAAGTAAACTTAACTAAATTCTTAGAAATTAGTGGCATATTCAGTTTTTCCAAATCAGATCAAATTCTCGAGATATTCAGATTTTTATTATTTGACTATCATTTGACCTTCATTTAAAAATTTTTTTATAGTATTTTAACAATTACTTTTTATTATATTTTCGAAAATACCTCCAACGTGAAAATCAAATTAGCCTCCATTTTGACCAAATTTGAATGTTAAACGTAAAATCTTTAAAAAATCTTAACATTTCTTTTACCAAATTAGTATTTTTATAAGTAGATTAAATTCTGAATGATTAAGCAAAATCGGAGGTGGTCAAAATTTTTGTACTCCAAAAATAAGGAAAATACAACTAAAAATGGGTCTAAAGGTGACTAAATTTCAATCGCAGATGTCTCGAGATTTTGATCTGATTGGGAAAAACTGAGTATGCCACTAAATTTGACGACCAAAAAATAAGTTAACGCTCTTGTCATTTTCGTTTGTCTCTTTGACGTCCCTACAGTGTTATTAAATGAACTTAAAAGTGAATTTCATATGTACATTTGTCAGTTTCACGATTTTTTAAGCTGTGTGTGAGTATTGCAAAGTGGTTTTAAAAAAATGTTCTCCTCAAATTCTAGCGGTGACACTTCGTCTCAAGCACACCAACTAATGTATGCAGTTACGAGTCTAGAATTTTTCGTTGCAATTAATTTAATATATAAAATATATTAATATATTAACTGTTGTAAAAAATCGATAAAGATCTAATAGAATGATGTTATGATTTAGCGCTATTAAATATTCATAAGAATATTTATATGAAAGAGGAAACTGTCATCAATAAATTGGCTTTGCGTTGCAAAAAAATTAATGAACTAAATATGTTAGCATATAAAACTTCGTATATTAAGGCGCCTAATACTCCATAGAAAAGAAAAAAGTTGATCGAGTCTCCTTCAAAATAAACCTGGGCTTATGTTATTATGATTCCCCAAATATTTCCACTTTACAGATAGCCATCCGTGAGCTGGAATGGTTCAAAATAACATCTAAAAATCGATTTTTGTGTAAAAATATTGGCTGGCGCAATAGTCTTAAAAAAACAAACTATCAGAAATTATAGGCCGAAAAAATCTTTTCCAATCTGCATCAAAAAACTTTTGATAGTTTTTATTTTATTTCCATACAAAAACTTAAGAAATTTAAATAAAGTCATAACTTTTTTTTAATTTCTTACAATAGCTTTTCAGTAGGCGTTTATTTTATAATTAATATTTTAGTTTTAATTTTTTTCAGTTTAAGCAATTCTGGCCAGCAATTCTAACCAGTGAGGATATAAATATAAATAATTAAGTTTTTTTAAATTTAGTGAAAATATCTTAAAAAAAAAAAGTTATAAAAGTGCACGAAAAACATCATTATTTTTAATTCGAATGCAAAAATTTTAAATTTTTTGATGCAGATTGGGAGAACTTTTTCAAAAATATTATTTCAGATCATTTTACTTTTTCTAACTAACACACCAGCCAATATTTTTACAAAAAACTCGATTTTGAGAGGTTATTTCAAACCATTGCAGCTCAAGGATGGCTACCGCTAGAGTCGAAATATTTGGGGAATCCATCATAACATAATGTATATATGGTCAATTTTTTTTCTCTGTAACTTTACATTCGAACTCATATTTCTGAAAATATATTGAAAATATTTCATGAAACCAAAAAATGTTGTATGCGTGTATGAAAGTAGGCCTCAAGACTTGCATTTTATGTAGGCAAATTTTTCTTCTTACTTTTGTTGTTTCGAAAATATTACCAGTTTTATGTGGTCTTTAACGTTACATTTTTTAGAAGTGAATTTCGAGATAGAAAGAAATTTAAAAAAAAAATTAGCGAAATTGGGAATGAAAAAAAACCTTAATTAAAGGACTATATCAAAGAAGAGGGATCAAGTAAATGACTAAAATCTAAACGTTAAACATCTTTTCGAAGTGAGTTTCGAGGTAGGTCTGCATTTCTTCAAAAATTATGGAAGTTGGCAGTGAAAACACCTAAATAAAAGAACTATATCAAAAAAGAGGAATTTAATAAACGACTAAAAGCAAAACAATGAAAATAATGCTGTCTTGCACTTCCTCTAGGAGCTAAAATGTGTGGTTTTTAACGATATATTTGTTTCTATCTAAATTTTTTTGCAATTTCGATCTGTTACTCGACACAGGCGAAATGAACGTATCTGCATGAAGCGTGATAAAAACACACTGGTTTGATATTTATGTTTTGCGATGGTAAGGTTTATAAATGAACGGAATATAGTCGATACAGAGCAAAATTTTTTTTCGGCCAATACTTTTACAGAAAAATTGACCATATATGTTTTTTTTAATGTCTGCTTTAGTTATATTACTTAAATAAATACTTAAATACTTAATTGAATCGATTTTTTATATTTTTTGCTGAAGCAACCCCCCCCCCGTCCCCCCATCTCCCATCAGAATCTACAGCTTTGTAAACATCTCACATTAGTTCAAATAGTACACTGGGAAAACAAAAAATCAAAAACGCACATTTTAAAAACGTTTAGTAAAATTTATATTTTTAAAAATATTTTACACCATACAAAAATGAAAACGCACATTTTTAAATAGAAAAGTAAAACGAACCGTTTTTAAAACAACCACGAATATTTTATTATGATAAAGTAGGATAAAATTAATATTTTTAAAAACATTTTACGCAATACAAAAATAAAAACACACATTTTTAAATAGAAAAGTAAAACGAAACGTTATTAAAATAACTACGAATGCTTAACTATAATATAGTAGGTTAAAAATAATATTTTTAAAAACATTTTTCGCCATATAAAAATCAAAACGCACATTTTTAAACAAAAAATTGAAACGAAACGTTTTACCATGACATAATAAAATTCACATATTTTGTTTCAAAATACTTGTTAATAACGAGTTGTTTGTTATATATGTTTCAGTGACTTATGTTTTTGATATTTGTTCAGAAAATAAAATATTTTTCAATATCGATTTCATCACTCAGCAGTTTGTCTGCAAGAAAGTAATGAAAGAATTTGAGTTAGAGCATTTGCTGCCACAACTAAAAGGTAAGTATTTTAAATAAAATTAATTATATCTGCCAAAATTCTATTTTTTTATAGACGCTGGGATACAGTATAATTATCTAAAAAATTTTAATGAGATAACATAAAATAAAACTGTAATTTTGAAAACCAATAAAGTTTTTTTTAATTAATAGAGGAAATGCGGATTTCTATAAATTTTTTGAATAAATGGGATATAATGAACATTTTCGTTTTTAAAAATAAATAATTGTGGTATCATTGCATTTCAAATGTTTATTGTTACAAATCGAACGAGTCATTTTAAAATGAAAATAAACATTTTACATTTGAGAATATTTATTATTAAAAATCAAACGAACATTTTAGAATCTCATTTTAAAATTTTTGTTTTTAAAATGAAAATAAACGTTTTACTACAGCATTTTAAAATATTCATTGCTAAAAATCAAACGAAAATTTTAGAATCTCATTTTAAAATGTAAATTTTGAAAATGAAAATAAACGTTTTGCTATTTCATTTCGTTTTTAAAATTAAAATAAACGTTAGAAGTGCAAAATCTGGGTTAAACGTTTTTAAAAGTAGCTCGTTTCTGCCACTTTTGAAAATGTTGTTTTCTCTGTTTAATTGAGTAGGGAAACTGACCCCATGGTATCACGATGGGCCTCATTGGCTTAAGTGTGTCTCTGAAAAGTGACAGCCACTTTAACCTAACCTAACCCCCCCCCCCCCGCCCTCCTTATGAATCACCTATCTACGGCGTTGGTCATGGCTACGGTTTTTTTTTGCGATGCATTCAGAATCATTCACATCGATTACCATGGAAGTCTTTAAACGATCACCGACGAATATTATTTACAGCTGGTGGACAGATTTGGCATTGATCTGAAGCAAAAACGATAACATTTGGCTAAGAAAAAGGTGCTCTTCCACCATGACAATGCACCAGCGAACACGTCTGCAGTTGTCATGGGGAAGAAATCAATAAATTGGTCTACGATATGCTACCCCATTTACCATATTCTCCGGATTTAGTCTCCTAAGACTATTACCTATTCCTAACCTGAAAAATACCTGAAAGTAACCTGAAAAATGACTCGGTGGTAAGAGATTTGGGCTGAAAAAAGAGGTCATATCTGAAACAAGCGCCTAGTTTGGGGGCCTTGATAAAGCCTTTTACATATTTGGAAAGAATAAAAAATTAGAAAAACGATGGACTAAATGTATCGATCTAAAATGATACTATGTTAAAAAATAAAACACTTTTATGTGGAAAAAAAAAATGTAATTAAAAAGCTTGAATCAAAAATTTGTATACTTTTAAGGAACTAAGCGTGGGATTATGTTCTAAAAATGATTTAATACACAACATATAGCTTCTTTCTAAAACTTATTTTTTTAGATAAATAGATGAGTATATAAATACTTATTCGACAATGTTCCAAAATTGATAATAATTTTATTACAAATGTGCGCCGGCCTTTGTAGTCTAGTGAAGAGTGCGCTACACTATCAACTCAATGATCCCCGGTTCGAATTCGAGTTCGAGCAGGGTACTTTTTGCTTTTTTTGCTCTTATTACATTTGAGAATTATTGAAACAAAAAATCCAACACTGAATTGTGGAAAATGTGGAATTAAAGGAAAGGAACAATTGAGGGCTGGAAATGCTTGCCGAGGTTAAGGCATAACACTAGCATCGATTATAAGCAATTCAAATTGTCTTTCACGTTTCTTCCGCCTAATCGGTAATTCCCGTATGGTTCCAATAAATTCTTCCTCTAATAATCTAAGCCTTTAATTTCAGGTCAAAGGCCAAACATTTTTTAAGGCACATGCCTTGGTTCTTTGATTTAACAAAAAACTTGTCCACTGTATTTTCAGGACCAGTATCGATACTTACACCCCAAAAAAGCTTCGTACTATGTACAAAACAATTATTATATTCTACAAAGCTGTTTGTTCTTTTCAGCCTACGAACGACTTTGTGAATAATACAAATGACCGTTTGTACCTTGTACAAAGAAATATTTGTATATTTTACAAACGCATTCGTTTCATCTAGAAAGATACGAACAAATATTCGAACGCTGCTGCCACCGCTTTGTATATTATCAAACAATGTTCGTTCAGTTCACAAATTTATACATTATAGATTATTACAAACTAGCGTTGGTAGAATGTACAAAGTTACGAATTCAAATATTGTTTTTCGTGCGGCCAACACTACAAACGTTTGTACTATGCACATTCTACGAATAGCCTCTGTTTGTATTTCTACAAAGATTTTATTCGCAATTTTATCCTAAATATTTTTTGGGTGTACTATATGCTGATGCCGATATACCGATTCCTTTTCTGTGCATAATGATTTGCCACGTCGTCCACCCACCAGTAGTTAGCACTGAATAAAACATAGAATCGTAGTGTGAGCATCTGGGAGATAGCAGTTAGTCTTGGTGTCTCATTAGAATCGGTGCAGAGCACTATTCACAATGTTTTGGGCATGAGATGAAGTGCATTTTAGTGAAGTGAAGTGAAGTGAGCATTTATAAATATAGAGTCCAGTACCTTCAACATAATTGAAAGTTTGTTTCGACAAGTACGACCCAGAAACCAAGCAACAGTCAATGGCAGTGTTCGGACTTTACTGCAATTGCAGTAGATCTACAGCGCTTTTTGGCAACATTTAATGTTCTACTGCGTCACTGCGGTTTTTTCAAATCTACTGCGATTTATTCGCAACAAACACTTCTATGGTTATTTTTGGAAATTAAGTAAGCATTGATGTTGATTAAAAATATAGAGTTTCAGGGGTCCATTACATCTGTATACTGTGGTCTTAGCGTTCAAACAAAAGAAAGTAATTTGTTAGGTGAAGCAGTCATTTCGACAAAATATTTTATAGTTTTACATAAGGTTTTTTGACCAAATTAAGAACTGATTTGCTTTTAACGACCGTGATTGAATTTTTCTACAGCAAATATATTTTGAATCAGTAAAAAATATGTTTCTGCAACATGCAAATGTATATTGTATATAGTTATACATAAACAGAGGGAAAAACTGTAGACTCACTATATAAATTTATGTACTCATGACATAAATTTCTGCACACATAAATTTGGTGATTTTCTTGTACTAAGTACATGTTGAAATATGTATTGACTATATAAATATTTTAAACAGTACTGCATGTAGTCAATAAAGAGTTTTATGTACTTATCACAAAATTATGTGTCGTGAATGAATAGATAGATGTGCGTGGTGGGTACATTCACACTATGCTCATTAAAAAGTTATTGTTAATAATTTTATGTAATGAGTACAGTTCTGATGTATGTAGTACATAGATTATTGCCCAATTACATAAAATATTACATAACTGTATGTAGTGAGCACATATATAATGAACCTATTACATAAATATTAACCTTTTTTAATGAGTACATAGATTACTGACCCATTACATAAAATAATAAATAATTGTATGCAATGAATACAGTTCCGACGTACGTAGTAAAAAGATTATTGACTCATTACATAAAATAAAAAATTTTAGTATGTAATGAGTAGAATTTCGATGTACTCAGTACATAGATTATTGACCCATTATAAAAATGTATGTACAGCATATTTGTGAAGTCACACATGACTTCATTTTACTATACGCTCACTTTACCCAGTACATATAGCTCTCGTTGCGTTCCCATACAAGATTAAGAACATAGATTTTACATATATGTCTCTGTACTGTCTACATAACATTTCCTTAGTGTATATTTGTATGTATGTCGTCGTTGGGCGTGCAATAACGCGTATCCGCCACTTGCACATAAGGTAAAAGTAAAACTTTACATGAGTGCAGAAAAACTGATTTTATTTTAAGCTATTGAATGGATTTTCAACTGAACTAAAAATTTATTGAAATAAGATATTTGCTTTGTTTTCAAGTAAGAATTTAACGAAAAATAAATCATGAACCAGCAAAATGAAATGAATTTTGGCCCTTTTGCAATATACGCTGTATTGCAAGTGGTGGGATACGCGGTATTGCAAGCGCAACGACGATATTATGTTATTAGTAGTAAATGTACATACATGATTGTAAATAAAAACACAAACAAAAAAACTAAAAAAAGAACTGAATTGCTACTCTTTGTATCACGATAACGCCCAAGCTTCCATTGCTGAAGAAACCGGCAACTTCATTGCGCTTTCAGAAATTGAAGAAATACGCCTGGATCCACATTTTACGGACCGTTTTATTCCGTCTTATTTCTAGTTTCTTCCAATAGAACAAATTTTTTGAGAGGAAAGGTTTTTGACAATAATAAGAAGATAGTTAAATAACTTAATGCCAAGCCCGAAAAGCCGATGTTGGGAGCGGTTTTCATTAATAGATCTATCGGCTCAAAAATGTATGGTAATTGACAAAAATTATATCGAAAAATTCTAGGAACATAAAAGTTAGGATTATGAAATAAAAATTATTTTTAGCTGTGAAATGGATTTTTGTTAGTCTCTCCTCAGAGAGGAGACTTAAGGCTGAATTTTAACTTGAAAAATGATGACTTGATTTTTTTTAAGAAATCCTGGCCTTAGTTTCGGTTTGAGTGAGAGAGACCTGAGTAAGTTTTCTGCTATATGCAGGTTTGTTAGCACACCAGCTATGTTAAAGGCTTATTAAGAAGTTAAGTTAAAAGTTATGTTTTTATTTAACTCATGCGCAAGCTTATATAATAATAATTTCCTTTAGTTTTTACTTCCAGAATATGTAGCTCTTTCATGCTTTAAACTGTGTCATTAACAGTTGCCAAGTAAAATTTCGAAGATTATTTTAAGAACATCTGAGAAAGAAAATTATTTGATAATTTCTATCAACTGACCTCAACCTTACTTTTTGACAGATTTAAGAATAAAAAAATTTACCATATTATGGAAAAATCGCTATAACAAATACAAAAAAATAGCTTTATTATAGAATATTAGAGACACATTTTATTTTACTTCAGTTAAGCTTTTATCTCAAGACAATTAAAATTCTGTTTCACTCAAAACAACTTTCTTTCAAACTCTTTTTCAGTTTGTGCCGCGATTGTTTACAATCCTGAACTACTTGAAATTCAACTGCGCATAACTCATAATCAACGAATCATTATCAATATTGGTTTTTCAGTGCAAAATCCGCCCACGCTCTGTACGCCTATCCTATTTCCTTTTCCGGTAAACAGCTGTTTACGTACCTACGACATACGCACCTTTAATGGCAACATACAAATATGTTTATCCCTCATCTTAAAAATATTCATGAATGACTTGTTTGAATTCCAATTAAATTGCTTGCGTTTTGGAGCGAATGGTGTGCAGTTTGTGAAACCGTTACAAGCCGAACTAGAGGAGGAGGGCTCAAATGATCTGGCTGAAGGTGGTACTACAACGGGAGATAGAGTTGCTGTGGAAGACGGTATGGAAGTGGATGGAAATGTTGATGGTGATGAGCTACTTGTAACTTATTCGAATGGAAATCCCAAACGGCAGCAAATCGAGTTGGAAGAAAACTATAGCGGCATTTCGGTGGAGCAGCCAATCGAGGGCAATACATTCCTTCGTAAAGGAAGAGTGCCCACCAGGAAGGGACTTTTAATGTAGTTTCATTCTTAATTTGAATATTTTTTGAGTGGTGAATTTAGATACTGCTCGTGGAGGCCTAAATAATCAGAAAATAATTCATCGGATGAATTAGATTAGATTAGATATTAGATTTGCAGATTTTAAAATTGGCATCCGTTTTTCTCCATCAGCTCGACCTAAGAAGTTTTTTGTTTTTAACGAAACTTTATCATACTTAAACATTTTTTGCTAAAAATATTTGGCTTAGAACTATTTCCGTTAATTTGAAGATATCGGTCTATAGAGTTAGACCATATTCCAATTTTTTTTTCTGATGAAAACACTTTGAATTTTGTTTAAAGTTCTACTTTTTAACAATTTATTGCTATAAGGATAAAAATTATAGGTGAACAATGTTGCGCGAGAGTGGATGTGATATTTTTTATGCCTATCCTTACGATGAAATAAACATATCAGAGATAAAAGCTGAAGTACGCTTTATGTATTTTATTGTATTTGTATTGTATTTAGAAAGGTTTTATTATTTTGATAAGAAATTTAAATGGAAGAAAGGCGTTTTTTTATTCAATATAGCAAATTAATAAAAAATAAATACATTTTTGGCGAATTCATTTAAGATTTTTGGTATTTTAACCCTCTGTGACTGACGTGCCCTAGTTTTCAAGTTTAAAAGTTAAACAACATTTATTGATATGAAATAAATCCTCATCAAACGACTCAATACAAGTTTTTCGATTTTGTGGTGTCTGTCATACTACCACGTCAGTCGCAGAGTCGTGTCATTTTATATTTGTATGGGAGATAGGCGTGGTTTTTATCCTGTGATGTGCACATGTTTTTATCAATAGAGTGAAAACACCAAATGTAAATTTCAAATCGATTGTGGTTGAAACATCATCTATTGAATTAGCCATTTTTTATTCATTCATTCAATGCATATGTTTCCAAAAAAAGTTTGCAAAAAAAAACAATATTTTAGGGATAATACTGAAATAGACTTCAATAAATTGTATCTGAATGTTGCAAAACAATGGCTTTATTTTAGCGAGTTATGGGGTCCATACACAGGCGAACATGTTTGAAACATAAATTTCAAAATAATTCGCGAATTTCATAAGTAGCATATTCTTATTAATTAACTTTTTCGAAACTATGAAAACTACAAGAAATAAAAAGAAATCATTGCTGTATGCGAATACTTTCAGAAACATGTTAAATAAGTGTATGGTAAAAACAAAATACGGTACGCGTACATGTTTGAAGATATGTTCGCTTGTTTATGGGCCGCTTTAGATCTTTCCAGCCTGACGCACAATGTTTTGAATATTATAATCGAATCTCATTAATCTCTAGCTTTAATAGTAGTAGTAATAGGAAAAGATTTTTAAAACATAGACACATTCTTATTGGATTTCACTATTTACAGTAATAATACTATTTCCTTACGATACGAAATCGCTAGATGATGACGCTTTAGGAGCTTTTAAAAAACTAATTACATTTTACTAAGAGGATGTGAAAGCAGATTTTGGTGATTTAAAAATAGAACTGAGTGTTTGATACAAAATTAAGAAGCACGATGTTGCAAGATAGATTAATCGGTCTCCCATTGCTTCATCTGTACAGAGGCATGACACCATCAGTGGATACTTTTTTAGATAAACTCGCTGAAAGTCAGTGTAAACTGAATTACAGAATATAGTTTTGGTTTGTGTTGCTTTTGTTAATATACGTAAGGAATTGATCGCAAGTTTTTTAAGTGTTTTAATCTTTTTTGAATACTTATGAAACAATTTTTTTAAAAACTTAACTTTTTATAAATATTGTATACTAGCAAATACCCGCTGCTTCGCCTGCGATAAAAATATTAAATACCATGTACAAATTTTAAATCTTAAAATTAAAGTATTTAGTTGTATTAAAACAAATTCAAAATATAAAAATTATTGTGTTCGTTTTGTTTAATTATGACTTTATTTAATTTGAATAACTTATTTTAACGGTAATTGTTATGATGACATAAATTTACCTTGTTTTTTTTTTACTTTTGAAAAAGTCCTGCATAACATTGTTATAAAAAATTTGGGTAAAAAATTTTTAAAATTTGTAATCAAGATGTAATTTTTTACATGTATTCTGAAAATAAATATATTCTTCTTAAATTGTTTTAGTTAATCGGCCTTTTTCAGTTATTAATTGTTATTTTGCTTCGGCCAAACAACAATTCTTCTTAAATTTAAAAAAAAAACCCCCGATATAATGATATCAAACTTTTGGCGATATCTCAAAAACTATAGACTTTCTCAATGCATAACAATGCATTTTTGTATGGACAGTCGTTGATTAATAAAATTAACGATAATTTTCTTTTCTTTACGGAAATATTTTGTGCGGATATTAGGTATGTTTTAAGAAACCTGTTATTATGACATTAAAATTCTTGCGATATCTCAAAACTATAGATTTTCTCAGTATAACTTATAAGCCTCAGAATGAGAAAAAACGATTGAAATTTCATGTTTTGACTTAGCAAGCAAACATTTCCGCAATTAACAAATCGATTTACATCCAATTTTCTTTGTTTGAAAGTTCAATTAAGTAAATTGGGAAAATGAGAAAAGGTTTACTGTTACCTCGCCAATGCAATGTTTTATATTGTTTTCAAGAAACCTCTTAAATATCCAACTTATACTAAACAATAGGCCAAGAGTTGCTTTTGTTGTACATATTTTTTTAATTGGAATTTTTTTAATTCTTTCTATCATTAAACAGTTTCTATCATTAAAAATCATGGGCCACTTACCCCCCCCCCCCTATGATTTTTTGATGAAAACTAATTTGCTTAAAATGTTGTTATATTTTTTGCAATGTGCTACAGCTTAAAAACTAATTTATGTGAAAAACATTTTCAAATATAGCTTAAAAAATAATTCTGTGAAAATTATTTCAAATATTTTAAATTATTCCAAAGTTATATACATAAATCTATGTTTTAATCTATTTCCTTATCTATATATTCAAAGTTAACGTTGTAGTTATAGTAGAATTTATCCTGACCCAATTCAATGAAATTTTTATGATCGTTTTGTGAATTTGTAAAAGTGTAAATTGACCTTCGAACAAAACACATGCTAGACGTTTCCGTTTGAAACATCAATCCATGACGATCAGAATTTTCTGATGTATACAGCATACTTATTGATGTATAGTATTGCCCGGCAGACGTTGTCCTGCCGCAGAACACCTTACGCTACATACGCATTTTCATGCTGTTCGGAAAAAAAATTTAAATATTCGCCATTTTTAGTACAGTTGCCGAAAGTAGCCGTATGAACTAAATTATCCAATTTTAGTCTAATACAACCAAAACCGTTCGAAGTAGAACATTTTTGATTACTTCTGGACGGTAATGGGGGTGTGGCAAAATTTTTTCACTTAAACCATCTCATAATAAAACAATAGAATGCCAGAATTTCAGCTCAATTGAGCTTAACCCTAGTGCGCTTTGCTTTACTCCAAGCTTTCCCCCGAAAAGTGGACTAAACTAAAGTGGGTCATGCCCATTTTTAGTAAAGTTAGCGAAAGTAACCATACAACGTAGATTACCAAATTCTAGTCTCATACGACCAAAATTGTCTGAAATATAGCATTTTTTGCAAAAAGTGGGCATGAAAAGTAGACGTGGCAAATCTTACATAGCATATTACGATAAAGTTGGAATAAGAAATCGTTTGATATCTATATCGTGTTAATCGGTTCAGTGATTCTTGCGTGATTGTCAAACATCCGTGCAGAGTCACAACGCTTTTATATATTTGTATAGATAGACTAACACAATTTCAAGTGGGGAAAAGCTGGCTGGCAAGGCTGCAAAACATAATTAATGCTGATAACTAAATTCTGGCAACTCCCCTCAAAACATTAACATAGAAAATTAATTAACACTGTATGAAAGCAAGAATCTCCCTGAAAGTAAAGCTGGATTCACTGGTCACCTTCAGCATGTTTTGCAAGTTTTTTCATATGAATTTTTCGTTCGGAGAGAAAAATTTTTGCACTCTCTCAACTTGATTAACATTATTTTAAATCACACAAAAACATGCTGAAGTTTATCAGTGAATTCAGCTTAACTACACAACATGGTTGTCGTGTTATTTTGAGAGAAGCTCTCTCGACAAAGAGAGAAAAGCTTTGTTTGCTGTTATATTGTGCTGCTGGTTGAATGTAGGCATCAAATGAAATGCGTGATTTTGCAATAATTAAAGAATACATTTTTCGAAAACCTTGGTAAACTATAACAATCTATATTATCATAGGAATCGAATAAAAAAAGAATTATCAAAATCGGTTCAGCGGTTACCGAGCTTATTCTGGATCAAATTTCGTGAGTCTCCTTTTATATAATAGTATAAATAAATGTGTGGCATATAATTGTGGTAAAATTCTTTGTTTGGTTGTTAACTTTACCATACTTTCATTAGAAAATATTACTCCCAAAACTTGCTGCAAAGTGAAACCGTTGAAAATTAAGATATTACTGGCCCAAGGCTGAAGTTTGCGTAAGTTCCTGCGTAAGGTTCTGGTCTCATATCCCCCTTCCATCCACGCCTAGATTTTAATGTTGCCAAGATAAACTCAAACATTATGTTACTCTAAAGAAAATTGTTCGACAAGTTTTATTAATTTTTACCAAAAATTAAAGTATCTATTATAAAAGAATTTCATCAAAACATCTATAAACTATTTTTAACGTTTACGATAACATTTCTGTGTTCACAAGCAATAATCACTTCAGTTGACTAAAAACAGAACTGAGTTATTAATGTAGATGTGATCCACGCATATATCTTTACAAACACACAGAATCTGGAGTTTCTAGCATGACTCTAGCCAAAATTATGACACAAAAATAAAAGATCTTTTCATATAACTCATATGGCGCATGAAAACTTTGAAGCAAGATTTCTCGAAACTGTGAAATCAGACTTAAGTTATTATCGCTAATCGACACAGATTTAATAAAAAAAAAAACAGTTTAAGCAAATTGTTATTTCCTTATTTTTTATTTTTTAAACTTTTTTGGCAATTAAAATTTTCTTGTTTAAGTTTCATTACTATACAAAACGCATTCATTAAATTTATTAACACATTAGTAATAAATATTAATTATGGTGTATTTTCTCTTTTTTCTTGACGGAAAATATTTGATGATGATATCACAAAAAATAAAAAATCATAACTTCACAGATGGTTGGGTTTTAAAAAAAAATCAAATTATATTTAAAAATAAAAATTAAAAGACAAATAGGCAAAACTGAATGAAAGCTGTTGTTTTTCGCAAAATCACTCTAAATTTTCACCTCGTATAATATTGCGAATAAATAACAATAAAGTCAACAAAACAATTGAACGCATCCATTGAATTCAACAACTTTTAACATAAAATGTAACATCTTTTTTTATGATGTGCAAATGCATGGCGAGTGTCTAAAGGTGTTTTTGTAACATTTTTGTAATTTTTGTAATTTTGTAAATTTTTTTTATTTATTTTTTATTTAAGAATTGAACCACACATCTCTGTTTTTTGTTGGCGTGCACACAGGTAAAACCGTAAATGTCGCAATTGCGCAATAATCAGAGTTGTTGCTTTTTTTTTAAGTTGCTATTGCTGTTGCTGTTGCTTCTGTTGTTAATGCTTACTTTTGTTTTTTAACTCTACCTTACTACTCGTGTGTCATTGCTTTGCACTGAGTTTTGCATCTATAAGTTCGGCTCAAAATTTATTCCTCAGATTGAGATACATTTTTTAAATTTGTTTATTTGTGCGCATGTTTGTTATACATATTGTTGTATTCGTTCGTCATACATACGCTTTTTTAATTTTGTTTGCTTGTATCTGTATCTGCATCTTGACTGTATCGACGAGTTGCGGCTTAACTTTTAGTTTTGTGTTGTGGTTATTCATTTGTTTTTCTTACCTTTAAGCAAAAGATTTTCAATTTCATTCAGTTGCTTTTCGGTTCGTGAAGCGATCTACCGCGCTCAAATTAATCGTTCCGAGTTTATCCCATATTTTGCTGCAGTTAATTGTTTTTTGTTGTCAAAAGTTGTTAATTTAATAAAGTGAGTTATGCGCCATGCAATGTATATACTTTTTTTAAGTATCTCAAAGATATTTAAATATATAAATATATACTCTGAGCTCACATCGCAGCCAGTAACTACGCTTAAGAAATCGCCTATGCTGAGGATCACGACTAGAAAAGTGTTCAACCAAGATTTAAAGAAAATTTATCTCACACATTAAGGACTCTTGCATAAATGTTCATTAGACATTCTTAACTTCTGTATACTTATTTGGAATATTTGCCAGTTGGGCTTTGTTCACAAGTTCATGGTTACTCCTGATATTAGAATATTTGTGCTCAGGAAAAAATTTAGGTCAAGGCCAGTATAATAATTTTTATATTTTTCCTTGCATATTCCGACTTTCAAAATTCAGTACTTCAAAACGAAATTAAATTTTAATATTAACCAAACCCGAATTGGCCATGACCGCCCTTGAAAGAACTTTGATCAAATTTTTCGGTTTAAATTTGGTCTTTTCCCGTACTCCAGTACTCCGTAATTTACCAGTCTTGCAGATTTTAGTACGAGAAGCGACCCGTGCTTAAAAATAGTGGCAAAATAGAGTGCAATCGAGAGGATAAAAAAATTGCCCTTCCCTGTAAAAAGTTGCAAATTTTAGTCAAACTGCTTAAAATCAGCTGTTAACAAGTTTGCAAATAAATTGCACAATATAAAAATTTCTTGGAAATAAATAAAAACAGGTTGTGTTCTGGAATGTAAACAAGAAACATGGTGTATTGTATGAAAACTTACTGTAAATGTTAAATTGTTTCAATATTGTAATACGTATGAATGTGAATATTTTTCTAAATTTTGACAAACGATTTTATTTGACAGCTTACACAAGTTTAGTCCAAAAAGCCATTCCGTAATTTTTGTGTTGTACTCTGTTTTTGAGAGACTTTTTTTTACTCTTACGCTTTTGGCAGTTTTTTAATCCATTTTTAATCCAAAAAATACAGGAACAGACCTATTTTAGAAATTCTTAGTACAATGGCTTTTATATAAAACGTCGTAACCTAAGAATGAGAAACAAGACAGGAAAAAGCTAAATTTTGGCTTTCGATGCAAATATCTCCAAATATCTTTAGTTCAAAACTTTAATAAAAGTACACAATTAAAAAAGTTTTTAATTATTAAAAAATTGTTGAAAAATTTACCTGCTGATTGACACCAAAATTATTACCTTTGGAGACATACATCTTTGGATGTGTGTGTTTGTCTCAACTAAGCAATTAGTTGTAAAATGCCTGTTTTGGGCAGTTAAAATATGGGCAAAGTTAAAATATGACTTTTATTTTTCGATCAAAAATATAAGTAAAAATTTGATTTTAATTTTTTTGATCAAAAATAAAATTAAAATTTTACTCTTTATTTTTGATCAAAAATAACAGTTAATATTTGACTTTTATTTTTCCGATCAAAAATAGAGATAAAAAATTTAAAAGATCTATTAATTTATTAACTATTATAAAAGTTTAAATTTTCAAAACAATTAAAAGCGTACCTTTTTTATTCCCTTACACCTATATTCGTAACATTTTTGCACAGAAATAAAACATTGCTATGGTTCTTCATATAGTTGCATTGTATCGCTTAGTTGCTTATCATTGCATATGCTGTTTCTATTTATTTCGAAAACAACTGGAACAGCTACTGCAAGCAGATGATATAGTAATTAAAATATGACTTTTACTTTTGATCTAAAAAATAAAAGTCATATTTTTAACTGTAAAGAAAAAAAGAAAAATTGAAACTTTTGTAATATTTATCGAAAAAATGAAAGTCAAATTTCAACTTTTATATTTGATCAAAAAAACTTATTTTTGATCGAAATAAAATTTATCAAAAAATAACGATTATATATTGACTTTTTTAAAGAAATCAGATAAATTAAATCAATAAAGATTATTATTCCCTAGCTACACTCAAAAATATTTGTGTCTAAATATTACTAATAGCTGTGTTCATTCCACGAATTTTATTCGAAGTTTTCAGCCACGAATAGGATTCGTAGAATCGACGTATATTAGTATATACTACGAATATTTTATTCGTAAGAACCAGCCACAAAAAAATTCTGTCTGAGCTGGGGTTTGAACCGCGGCTCTTTAGTTTACGGGCCACGCACTCTACCAGTAGGCTACAGTCACTTTACAATCATACAGTTTCTTATGTTCTATAGATGCTCGACAAACAGGACTGACCGATTTCGGTTTTCAATTTTTTAAACTCTACTTATAATTCGTACATTCTACTAATAATTCGTACGGTCAGCCTACGCATAAATTGTTTCTACTAATATTATTTTTCATTCGTAAAAACTACGAAAGCATTAGTAAATACAACGAATGTAATGAAAGAAATTACGAATTTATTCGTGCAAGAAATTTACGAATATTATTATTTATATGTACACAATCATTCGTGCAATGCACTAATACAAATTGATTTATTTTTGTTTACGAATATAGGTCATTCCATGCCAAACCAGAAGCTTTTCGAAACTCATATTTCTGTAAAAATTTGATACTTTGCACGTGGATAATACTTTAAAAAAGAAAAATATTTGCATATTTTTTATATAACTTTCAATTTTTTTTGCAGTTATACACAGTGAAAAATTATAAAGAAAAACAAAAATTGTCATTTGGACATGTACTCCAACAGCTATATCTTCTAAACCGTTAGCCCTGCAAGAAAAAGTTTAGGACATATTTTAAAGATCTTGAGTTGCTCTTTATTGTGGTATCCTTTTTTATCCTTTTAGAAAAATTCCCAGTTTTCAAGGTCAGCACCACTATTTTTTGGCACTTTTAAAATATTATCGTATTGAGGCATTCATTCTTAATGCATTCTCAAAATTTGATGTTGGAGAATCAATGTTTACTATTTTTAAAGAAATTTTCAAAAACTGATTATAAAATTTTTAAGTACAAAATACTTTAATTTTTAATTAAAAATGGAATTTTTAGAATTTTTTTACTAAACTAGGTACATATCGTCGCTGCACCAACAAAAACAGTTATATGTTTTTCAATAACTTTTCAGGAGAGCAGAAAAACAAATTTTTTTTCAGTGCATTTCTGGTACTGCGAGCAATAACTGTTTTTGATCACTTCTAAATCATAATAGATATAAAAAAATAGATAGTGTAAACAAAATATGCTATAAAAAATTTGCAAAAATCACATAACTGGTTTTTCTGGCGCAGCAACGAAATTTAAAATCAGTCAAATTGGAAAATTTTATCAACTCGTTAAAATAAACCATTCCTCTGAGGACACTCTATTTTTGAAAATCACATCTGGCAAATCTCAGAGATTAAAAACTGTAATTTAAAGCTTCTTCAGAACATAAGTCGTTCGGAAATATTTATTAACACGCACAACCAGCGTTGCCAGATGTTTTTAACAAAAAACTGTGAATTTCATAAAAAAAACCTGTATTTTCAACAAAAAACTGAAGCCTAAAAAAACGAAGTAACTTGAATTTTATTGGTATTTACTTATTTTTTAATTTATTTAAATGAAAATAAATAAAAACAATTCATTTATAAAATCATAAGCAGTGCAAAAAATACTTCTTATACTTTTAAATAGCATATGATCACATTTTGTTTAATTCTTTTTGAAATTTGATTCATTAGTTTTGTGCATTTTGGTTGATTTATCGCATTTAATGCATTTTTATTTATTATTTTTTAGGAGATATTTTGTTCTGAGAATACCACAATGTGCAGAATTTGAATTTTTTTTTTCTAAGTTTTGTTTTATTAACAATAATAACTGAAAATATTATTTCTACATTTGCAGTGGCTACTGGAATGCGTAGAGCAGCAGAACCCATTTTTCTCAAAAGTGGAAACGCTTAACTAACCTCGATTTTTATTAAATAGACTCCTGAATTAAATTCAATATTACTGTCAACAATTAAATTTAAATCGCTAAGATTACTTTGACGCTATTCGCACTATTCATCATTAACTTTGTGCAATTCATCAATGCTCATAATATTTTTCAAATGTCGACTCAATTGCGGTGTAGAAGTTTCACATCATTCAAAAAACTATTTTCAAATTCAAATTTACAGCCCTATTCTGGCAAATTAATAAATTCTTAGCCAGTATTTTGAATATTTCTATATGTTTGTTGTAGTTTTTTTATTTTAAAGCAAAATTTGAATCTCAAAAATAAAAAATTTTACCAAAAATTGTCAACTGCTTTTCAGTAATTGACAATTTCATTAAAAAATTTTGTTTTTTTAACCTTTAAATCTTGTATTGAAAACAACAAACACATAGAAATATTCAAAATACTGGTTAACAATTTGTTTATTTGCCAGAATAGGGCTGTTAATTATCAGTTCATTAATAGCTCAACATAAAATTTTACGCAATATTCTTTAAAGTCGATGTTCTCCGATTTTGGAAATTTATGAGATGACGTCAATGCTATAGATATTTTACTACCTAAATAAATACCTTTCAGAGGTTTAAATTGTCAATATTGTTAATAACAAATTTTTTAATTCAATTACGTTAACAATCTCATCTATATATATAAAAATAAAACGGTCCATCTATGAAATGCCATCACGGGCGAACGGCTGAACCGATTAGGCTGATTTTTTTTTATTCAATTCGAAATTTTTAGTAGATGGTTTATATAGAAAAAAAAACTTAATTCGACAAAGGGGCGTGGTACCTCCCATACAAATCGCAAATTAAAAATCCGATATTTCTGCTCCTATTATAGGTATTTGAACAAAATTTGGTACATCCGTTTAATGTATGCGTTCCAAGCTTTACTCCAAATATGGGCGGGATTGGACAAAGGGGCGTGGTACCTCCCATACAAATTACAAATTCAAAATCCACTATTTCTCCCGTTGTTGGTATCGGAATACAATTTAATATGAAGGGTTTAGTGTAAAGTTTCTAAGTTCAACTACAAATATGGACGCAATTGGACAAATGAACGTGGTACCTCCCATACAAATTACGAATTTAAAATCCATTATTTCTGCTCCTCTTATAGGTATTTGAACAAAATTTGGTACGTCAGTTTAATGTACGCGTTGGGGGAGTGGCACCTCCCATACAACGAAAATTTGTGATATCGAATAGCTTTACAGTTCAAGGTCGCACAGCGTCGGAACTCAGTATTCGACCAAAATTTACGCTTGCAGATTTACTGATAAAATTTTTAGGGTTTGTCGGGGGGGGCGTGACACCTCCAATTTAACCCAAATTTGCGATATCGAATAGATTTAGAGTTATAGGTAACTCATCCTCAAAATTCAGTATTCGACCTCAATGTACTCATGCAGTTTCATTGCTAAAATTTTATGGGCGTAGGGAAAAGGAGAGTGGCACCTCCCATACCATCAAAATTTGTGCTATCGAATAGTTTTGGAGTTATATGTCGCACAGTTTTGGAATTCGGTATTCGACCTCCATGTAGACATCCAGTTTAATTTATTACATTCTATTAGCGGTGATGAAGAGAGAGTGGCACTTCCTATACAACCCAAATTTGTTATATCGAATAGCTTTGTGGATATAGGTCGCACAGTCTCAGAATTCAGTATTTGACCTCAATTTAGACATGCTGTTTAACTGATAACATTTTATGGGCGTTTGAATAGGGAGAGTGGCAGCAACGCGCCGGGTTTCAGCTAGTCTTTTATAAAATATTGCAAAATATTTCTGTACTGAAAATGTTACTTTGAAACCTTTTATTTAATTTATTAATGTCTTTCAATATATATTTCAAAAATATTAAACAAAGCTCAAGCTGAGGATTCTGTTAAAACTAATTATTCTTTTAGTTGTGTCTAATTTTTGTAAGTCTTCGTGTAAAATAAACAATTTTAGTACATCAAACCAGCTTAAAAACTGATTGACGGTAAACTCTAGAGAAAATAAACGAGTTTGAGGAAAATTAACATCTTTTTGGTTTATAGTCCAACAAATTTTGGAGATCAGTAAATAAATGAATGTGTTTTGGACTGTTCTGAATGAAATTATAAATATTTATTTTTCATTATAATTTATTTTTCATATCTGAAATTTTAAAAAAAAACTGTAATTTACACCACGAGTCATTTTAAGACTCTGTAAGCCTACTTTAAAAACTGTAATTTACAATTTAAAATAAGAATATGGCAACGCTGCGCACTACACAATTGATCAACAGAAGCTCGGTCAAAGTCTTTTCTTCACTCAGACAAAAGCACGTATCTTTTTGTGGCAAAAAACTTCTCTAATTTTAATAATAGCAATTTTTTTCTATTTCAAATAAAATGTTCTTCAATTAGAATTAAGTTTTACATAATTATCTAGTTCACAGGTCCAAAAATGACCAGGACTTCTTCGTGAAATTCCTATTCCTTATGCTTCCTTATGCTAAGAAAAATAGAAAAAATTATCTATGTATAGGTTTCTGAGATATCGACCAAAGAATTTTTATGCTTTTTTCGAAAAAGGTGACCTGTCATTATTCGTTATAAATTCTGTTTGAATTAACAGATGTGACCAAAATTACAACTTTATAAGAAACAATTAAATTCGCAATAACTTTTTTATATATACTGACCTCATCTGAAGAAGAGTTATATAGCTTGTTCGCTACCGGTACCACTAAGGAACTGAATTGGTCTATGTGAGCCTTCACGAAGGCATCCGGTTTAACCTAACCTAACCTTTGGTCGATATCTCAGAAATCTATTCATAGATAATTTTTTTTATTTTTTATTTTAGATCTAGGGAACTTACAGTATATGAATTTTTTTAAAGGAGTCTTGGTCACAGAGATTTTTCTGGATTTTGTAAGCTAGTGTAATCGAAGAAATATTTCTTTACTTGCGGGAAATGAAAATATTTCGTGACTCTAATAATGATAAGTATTTTTCTTGCACTAAAATATTATAATTTTTAGAAAATGAAAAATTTTCTTTATTGTAGACGAACAATTTACTATATCAAAAATTTCTTTCAGTAAAAACAAATCCTTTTTCAGAAATAAAAAAGTCTTCCTCTCTAAAAACGATATATTTAAATAATATTCTTATTCAATTACGTACGAAAAACAGATTAGAAAGCGTAAGAGCGAATGAATGATTTTGTGAAAAGCCAGTGTTGCATATTACGATTATTGTTCTTTCAAAAGGATTTTTTTTTATTTAACATTTAGTTAACATCGCTACACAAAGCGATGTTTCTTATTACCACTGGTTCTTTGGATGCATTTATAAAATCTTTTTTCAGAAGAAATTTCTGTAATATTTATAAGGGCATTGCAAAAGAGGGGACAGGTTTAGGTAAAACTATCAGCAGTAGAGAGAAGGAGGATATTGCAAAGCACACTCCCTACATCGATCTACCAAGAGACGATATAGTAAAAAGGTATAACTTCGAAAAACACTTCGGAATTAAGCTTAGTACCAAGAAAGAGTGGGACAGCGAGATGATATCGCAAGTTAAGAAACCACATAGTATAGCATGGTATACAGATGGGTCCAAGACATTGGAAGGTATAGGCGCAGGGGTGTACGGGCCAAGAACTAAGCACTTTGAACCTATGGGGACAACACCCAGTATCTTCCAAGCGGAAATCCTAGCAATACAGCTGTGTGCACAATTCAATCTGGACTGTAAATACAAAGGTCAGGATCTAGTTGTGATGTCCGACAGCCAAGCAGCAATCAAAGCATTAGTTTCCTGTGAGATATCATCGAGAATAACATGGGAATGCCTAACAAAACTCAACGAGCTAGGCAAGAATAACACTGTTACTATACTTTGGGTCCCAGGACACAAAGGAATACAGGGTAACGAAGAAGCCGATGGTCTAGCGCGACAGGGTGCAGCCACAAAATTTATAGGACCGGAACCATTCTACGGATTGGGCACACATTCTATAAAAGAAGAACTAAGAAGGGAGGAGAGGCATAAACGTTCAAACCTTTGGAAAAGCCTCCCAAAGCTAAGGCAATCCAAATTGCTCCTCAGAGATTTTAACACTCGGAGATCAAAATTGTGCATAAGCTTAGGCAAACCGAATCTTAGGATTCTAACGGGGTTCCTTACAGGGCACTGTAAGCTGAAATACCACCTGATGAAATTGGGCATAGAGACCGATAGTAACTGCCGTTTCTGTGAAGAAGCAGAGGAGACTCCAATACACCTACTTACAAACTGCGACGCCGTGGCTCGCAGACGTAAACTAGCACTGGGGAATTATGAGCTGAGTCTAGAGCAGGTTTCATCCCTTGAACCTAGGAATATTCTCAAATTCATTAGAGAAATAGGGCTGGATGAAATTCTGTAATCCACAAACCCAGCGGAGCTTTGAGAAGGAGGTACAATAGATCTCATTTAGGTCGCAGTACGCATCTCCACCACACAACATTAACATTAACATTAACATTAATATTTATAAGGGGTTCCGAAAAACAATGCCACAAAAATAATTCTACCTCTAACTCTTAACATATTTCTAACTAAGATTTTAGCAACCGAAACACAGTAACATATTTATACTTTTACTTTGCGTAGAACTGAGTTAAAATAAATTGTTCACAAAAAGGCATTTTTAATCGTAATTGAAGATATACTTCTCTTTTTAAGAAAAAAATTAACGCAATAAAGAAATGTACTGTACCAATATTAAGAAAATATATCTCTCTGTTGAAGAAAGTATTCTTTTTTTGTGAGAAACTATTAACGCAATTTACAGAAAAGATTTGTTAAAATTAAATAAATATTTCTCTGTTTACGGGAAAAATTTCACACAATAAAAAAGCGGTTGAACCCGTTTTACAAAAATATTTACTGTTAAAGAGAAGGTGTCTTTATTGATGAGAAAGTATTTTTCTTTTTCATGGAAGGTTTTTACCATTTGTAGGGAATTTTTGGGATCACATTTAGAGAAAAGCATTCTCTGGAGCAAAGTCAATACAATTTTTTCTAAATACGATGCCTTTTTTCTCATATTTTTTTCTGAGTGCAGGGCTGTAATGGCCAATTTTTTTTTTGTTTATACATAAGAGTATTATTTACGACATTCATATTTCAATTCAATAAGTGAAACTCATTCACTAGAAGTATCAGAATCCTTTTCAGTGTTCACCACCTAAACTTCTAACATATCTCTTACACTGAGCCACATTCGTTTAGACGCTATATAAATCTTTTAAAAAACTTATACACATGGGGCAGAATTCTAATGCCCCAACTTTTCCGTAGGGTCAAATTTTGAAAAATCCTTCTTTGACCCATTTAGAGTACCCCAATCAAATCTAAGTGTATGTTCGACCCCCACTAACTTTGGAGGGCCAATCCACCCATGCCAGTGGCACACCCCTTGGAACACCCCTGGGGTGTTCCCCATACAAACAAAGTTCCCCATAGAAACGAATGTTTGTATACAAACAAATGTTTGTATGGGGGGTTCCAGGGGTGTGCCACTGGTATGGGTGGATCGGACCTCCAAAGTAAGAAGGGTCGGCCATGCATTTGGACTCGATTGGGGCACTCTAAATGGGTCAAAGAGGGATTTTTCAAAATTTGACCCTACGGAAAAGTTGGGGCATTAGAATTCGTTTTAGAGGTATAGTTCCTCGGGCAAAGTTTCTTATTTTGGTCCCTAAAATAAGATTTTCACAGAGCAATGGGCGATTTTTTTGCCTCCCCACAAATTGACCCGGTTTAATACATATACATAAAATTTTGATTTCTCGCTGCTCGAACCAAGCCTTGGAAGTCTTAGAGACATAAATAAACACATGACACTGTCGTCCTTTTTATCCTCGATAAATTGAATAAAGACATCGTCTAAGATCTCAAAGTATATTTCTGAATTCATTCTGGAATGAACGAAACACACAGTTTACTTTCCTTCAATTGAAAAGGCGGCCCAGACCATCAGACGTCCGCTTTCAAGGTTTCTTTTAGATTTGTGGATACTTGCATTCAGGATATCGAGCCAATAGCTGTAACAGTCTGGCCATCCAAATTAGATTTTCTTTCGTCGGTAAAAAAAAACTTTCTCCCGTTCGGAAGTCCAGTGGATATAGTTTTTAGCAAAATTTAAGCGTGCCTTTTTGTGGTGTTCTTTAAGCAATGGCTTGCGCGCTTGTGTTTTCCAAACAACATTTAGTGTTGTGTGTAGAACATATGTAGCAATATGTTTTTTTGTTACTGGTAAACATAACTTAGAGTGTATTTGTGTTAAATTTAATATATTTTTGGTAGCCTCCTCTCGAATCAAATTAGCTATATAATTATCGAATCTGACTATTTGTCAGCTTTAAGTTATCTTTTGTTTGTCTCTTAAGTCCATAACGAAGCAAATTACTTTTTTTATGTTTAAAAAGAAATATCTTTTATTTTGCTTATTTCCTCCTATTTGTTGTTATTTTCTCTCAAAAATTAAATTGTTTCCACTGTGTCTATGCGAATAGGCTCATAACACGAAGTGCATTCACATTCGCACTCAATTTTTTACAAAAACTAAACAAAAAAAACAATCATGCTGCTTATTATTATTTAGTGGAATAAAAGTAGTTCGGCTAAACGGATGTACTTCAGTGCAGACTGGCCTTGCATTGCCAGCGGACTCTGGCATGACAAACAACGCATCACAATTGTTTCTCCAGTTATTGAGAATATTGGCTTACACCTTATTGTGGTGAATAAAAAAAGACTATGGCCAAGAATTCTTTAGAGTTTTTTGTCTTAAATAATACCTTGTAAAGGTACGCCGACAAAATCTGATCAATGCCAACGATGTAACTTATAACATGCATGTTCCAGGCATTTGCAATAGCCATATGTATCAAATAGGTAAGAAGATCCACCACCAGTTTTTTCCGGGAAAGGCAACTCTATAAAGTGAGATTGATTAATCCAGCAAATAATAATTATTCATCAACGCTTCCTATATTTTTATAGCTATTTAAAAAAAATATATTTACATCCAATTTTTTACGATGTACGGTGTTCCATCGCTTTACAAAACCTAGTGGTTCAATGTTATCATAGTTTGTCACCATTGTGCAAATGTTATTATCCTTCCATCTCACTAATAATATTTCATTTGACCTATCAAACCTGTAGTCATATAAGCCTCGGTCGTGTTTTTTCATTTTTTTTTTTTTTTTGATTTGTAGAGGACGTTTCTTAATTATATTTTCTGTTATTGTTCCGGTTGCATGATATCCGATTTCTTTTAGCTCTACTAATAGGTAGTTATTAGTAAAAAAGTTGTCGAAAAATACTTTATGGTTCTATGGATCAGTTTTCACTTTTAACAGTCGTGTTTTCACTACTCTTGATTCTAAGGGATCAGTAGAACTTTCGAATGCCTTTCAACAACAAGATTCAAAAGCGTAACAGCATCCCGTAGAACTTACAGCTACCCAATTTTTTTTACAGTCAAATCGCACTGATTTTCTTCGTATAAATTGTTTGGCAGGATGATGCTCTTAGTTCTTTACCATTGATTCATCAACCGAAATATTCTCATGCATTATTCCCCTTTGTTGTAATTTATCCATAAGCATATTTGATAATGGTCGGACTTAAAGCATTTCGTCTTCAGAACCACATGCGTCATTGTTTTTTGCGAGATAGAGATTCCTTTTTATGTTTCGATATCTTTAGCGTGTCAAGACTTCGATACTAGTGATTAAAACACCTACATCTTCATCCAGAGACCAAAATATATCTTCTCGGGGCAATTTTTGGTATCCAGACAATATCAATGTTCCTGCAAATTTAATTTCAAGTCAACAGAATTGAATTGAAACGCGTGTCTGTTGTTTTGGTTGGCGTATAAAATTGTATTTGAAAGAACCAAACTTATAACTTTTTCACCAAAAAAATTTTCAAATGCTTGTATGGGGCCTAGATCTCTGAGCTTTCATTATGTCATATCTGTATTCTACTTCTGTAAATTTTTGAGATACTGAAGAAATTTGGTGAGCACTTCCGCCAGGTTGCATTTCGATGCTGTCTACGAACTCATTCTGCAGACATCGGTTCATCATCATTGCTTTCGTTATCATCATTTAAAACTGAAACATTTCTTCTCCTAAATATTTCTACATTACCAGGTATATCCTTCGGCAAAAAGCAGTGATCGTCAGCACCTTCTGCTTCATCGTCGCTGCTAGTGTCTTATAAAATGGTAACAACAGCTTCGTCCATGCCACGGTAGATGTAAGAAGCATGAAATTACTTGGAACTCATAATTTCCTAGAAAAATAATATAATAAATATTACATGAATTAAATTGCGAGCTATAGATCAAGTAAGTTTTTAAGAAGGCAACAACGACAATAACAACTCTGTATAGAGTCAATCACTTAGCTGATTAGACAGTCTGTTTCGGAAATCGCTACATTTTCCTCTTCAGTGCAGTCAGTCTTTGAGTGATTAAGCTGTGTTTAAACTCACTATTTAAATTTGTATATGACTTCACACATTTAGGAATTCATTCATTTGAATTATATGGCTGCTAATCATATGACATTTTAAAGCAGCAGGCTATTTAAAGATCACCGCCATCAACTCTACCAAGGTTGCGTTCTGTTCTAGTTGCTTCTTTATTTATTTCAACATTCATTGGTGTTTTACAGTTTGTCAAAATGCACCATAAAAACAATTTTTTTTGCTTCGCCAGAAGCTAGTGTTCTAACTGAAAGGTGGCTTTTTTCACAACCTTGTTGTTGCCTTTTTAAAAGCTTACTTGATCTAAAGCTCGCAATTTAATTCATGTAATAATTTAATAGATCATAAAATTAATTAACCATAATCAAAAAATATTTACTTTATAGTTTTATATTTAATGATGAAATGAGTATAGTTGTATTTTAATCAGATCTACTCAATAGGCTTAGAATATGTAGCAGTAAATTACATTTAAAATTATATTTGCATGTATAATAAACGAAACCACATTCGTAAAACCTAGGAATTCTAAGTCAACTGTAACGTCTCCCATACAAACCAAGATTTTCAATAAAAAAACCGCATAAAGTAGCTTATTTGTGTTTTCAAAAAATAAATTTAGTTAATTTAACTACATTTCAACATTATGAAATTCTTTAAATCGGTTAATTTTTAGATATATTTCCCATACAACTAGATTACAAAGTTAACGAATTTAAAAAAAAATTCAAAAAATAGGGTTGATAAAAAAAATTAGGTTTTAGGTTGATAAAAAAAATTAGGTTTTAAGTTAATAATTATATTTTATTTGTCTTTGAATTAGATAGTACCTATTAATAGTCTTGCAAATCGGTGCAATTTACGACAAAATATGATTTTTAAGCATTTTTTTAAATGAACAATTTTTCTTATACGCACAGCGGCGTCAATTGGGTAGGGCTGGGGGGCAATTCCCCCCCAAGGATCTGATACTATTATTCAATTAATCTATTCAATAAAAACATCTCATCGTGGTAGAATTATACAGTGAAAAATTTCAATGCACTGTTATTTTGTAAATTCGTCTAATTTTTACAAGATTTATTTAACTAATATACCAATTTTATAGTATACTATTAATTAAAATATATCTGATTATATGATTATTACGTTACATATAATTTTGGCCCGACTAAAGTACAGTTCACCGCAATATTCAAACCGTTATCGTTCTTTGTGTCATGAACTAGAGCGCCACCGATACGAAAGGCGATGGTATTTCTTCTTATCTTCTGATTAAATCAGTTTTATAAACAAAACACGATTGTTCTTCCAAAAGCACCGTTGCCGCGTATTTTGATAAAATTCTATTGTACTATAAGCTGCGTGGCATCACCGCTTTTAGAAGAAAGATTGTGTTTTGTTTATAAGACATTCGTGTCTGAGCCAGAGGAAACCAATGATTTCATTATTATAGAGTTCCTCGAAAGTTCACAGTACATATTTAACATTCAAATTTCAGCAAAAAAGCATCAATTGTGTACTCATAATTTTCAGTTCAAAACCTCCTTTCTGCCTACGTCGAAATTGTTTTCTGCATTGGGCCGTGCACATAATTTATCTGTTGCTTGGAAGTGTTTGGATGAAAGAGAAGTCCTCTCAAATTCCAGTAAATTTTACTAGCAGAGTAGCTAAGGTAGCTCAAAAGCTAAAAAAATAATTGGTAATGTCAACACTTGGCCAACGTAACTGAAATTTGATGAAAATATGCGTAAGATCTACTTCAAAGTCGTTAACAGATTTTTATCAGAGTATGAAAAGCGATTTCAAGACAACCCAGAGCTAATGAATATATTAGAAACATGTGATCCTGATTCGGAAACATTTTTGTCCGAAGATTCAATAATACAATTTTTAAACTGTATTCCACCCACGTTGCTGAAATAGTTCTCAGGAGCCAATTGAGTTTGGCGAGAGAATATATGAAACAAAATAAAATAAAATCAATTATAAATATGGTACAGAGAAAAAAATGCCAATAGCTTTCTCACAAATAATACAATTAATTTATATTGTTTTGACACTGCCAGTGACTACCGCATTCAGCGAAAGATTTTTCTCCACTTTAAAGTGAGTGAAGTCGTATCTTCGTACAACAATGGGAGATGACCGTTTAAGCCACCTCATGCTGATGTCTGTGGAACCAGACATGGTAAAAAAGTTCAAAATATCTCGTTAACGAGTTTTCCTCAAGCTTCAACGTCGTTATCCACATAAATCCAATATATATTTTTCCAGTTAATGGATTAAAAATTTCACTTTTATTTTTAAGTCCATGGATTTACAATAATATGTATTAAATATGTGTTTATTGTTATATGTATTAAATTCATATATGTGTGTATAAAATGTGTATAGCTGTGGTTTTATTAAATGTTATGTTTTACGAAAAAATCTTATAATGTCATTTTAATTCTCGCCACTCCCCCTAAGGTTTTGGTGAAATGACGCCACTGTATACGCAGTAAATGCAGAAATGTAAGGTCAAAGTACTTACTATATTTAATGATAGTTATAGGTTGTAAGTGATTTATGGTTATATAAACAAGATATGTACTACTAAACTTTAGGTTAATTCAAACTTCTTCTAGAATTTATATGCGCAATTCTACAATTTTTCTATTTTTTTTTTTTAAGTAATTATTTTTTTTCAATTTTTGCTCTTTAAGGCTCTTTAGCTTACGGTCTACACACTCTACCAGTAGGCTACAGCCACTTTACAATCACTTAGTTCAGGTTCGTAGCCAAGGGGGATTTTGGGGTTCAAACCCCCAGAGGGTCGAAATTTTAATAAAAATTAATGCATTTAAATTATTACTTCATTGAATCACTTTCATATGTTCTAAAAAAACTAACAAAATCATTTCCTGAAGTTTTGTTAACATGTAAAAATCTTTGTTATGAGTCGAATTGTGTAAACAACAATAGTGAAAACAAATTCGCCGTGATTTATCGGATCAGAAGTGATACATCCAAAATTAGCATCACAATTTTATTCACCACCCTTGACATTGGCAGTTGTAGATGATGAAGATAACAGTGAAGCCAACAAGAATGACATACATATGTATACTGAAAAACCTTTCTAATTCGAACCGTCTAGAAAGATTCTAAAGTATACTTCAGCGAACAACTGATTTTTATTTCCCCTCGAGCAGTTTTCGAAAATTTAAATTTCAGCATCCATGGTTTTTTTGCTGGAGTTGCTATGCTTACTCCAAATACGCAAATGGAGCTTATTGTAAGTTCTGCTTTTTCTGTCTCTGCTTATGGCAGCATTGCATCACAGCCTCTTCGTAATTTACGACACAAAACAAGTTTTATTAAATAATGCTCCGGTGTACCAGTCAAAATTCAATTCTTTCACGTTTTTGAAAAAATCTCGAAAACTAGCGCCAATTCAGAACTTTGATGACTATATTTGGAAATAGTGTATATGTGAGATAATAATCCGCCGAGATAAGCAGGGCAACACTCCCTTCAGATTTTTTTTTGTCGAGCTGTATGATCTATATATTAAGGAGAGTTTTAGGAAAAAGCCGTTAAAATTAAGTCATACTTTAGAAGATGTTTTTTAAAAAAGTTTATAATATATACAAAAAATGTAATTTCCACGTTAATTTGCATAATGATGTACAGCAGTATAAGTAAAAAAATCTTTTTTAACATATATTTTTTATAGACATATACAGATGGCGTTGAAGTGGTGTGCTTAAAAAAAAGTGAAAATCGGGACACATCTTTTACCAAAGTGGAATGAAAACATGGAAAATTAAGAAAATTATAAAGCATGGAAAAAAGTTGAAAATGTACGTTATTTGCGTCTATAATGTTGCGTGTAAAAATTTGAAAAATTTTCCAAAGACGCTCATTTTGGTAATAGATGTGTAGAATTACAATAAAAACAAGTAAAAAAAATTAAAACAGTCGATTAGTTTGTTTGTGTGTAGCCCGATTTGAAAAAGTATGTTTCGAGAAAAACGCGTTTGAAGGTACTCTGGTATGTTACAGGTACAGGTATTATAAGCGGGATTGATTTGATTTTTGCTTACCACATAGTACAACAATAATCAATTAAAAAAAAAAATTTTGCCTAAGACCTCCCTTAATAAAACTTATTTTCTACTCTTCGAGCCCTACTTTTCAATTGCTTGCGTCAATGTGTTCCTTCATCTATTGCAAGTCTTAATTCAATTTTTTGATTTTTTGATTTTTTGTGTTTTACTTTTAAATGTTTAATTCATCTGAAAAGTTACCGAGAATAATAAATATCGTGAAAAAACCAGAAAAAAGTCCCCTGTGCACAAAATTAAAAGCCTTAACAGTGCGCCGTAGCCTAGTGGGTAGAGTGCGTGGCCCCTAAGCTAAAGAACCTCGGTAGCCCAGGTTCAATTCCAGCTCAGACAGAAAGTTGTTTTTTCAATTGAACTAATTTTTCTGTTCGTTCGTCACCTCTCTGCAGACAATGGCAAACCCCAGAGAGTAAAAATGGCCATGTAAAGCTTCTTGAGAACATTAGCCGTTCGGAGACGGCATAAAAACGGTAGGTCCAGTTCTCAATCATTTGTGATCAATCATTTTAATAACACGCACAACACAATTGATCAATAGAAGCTAGGTCAAAGTCCTTCCAAGGGCTGAAATGGCCAATTTATCTATTTTTATTTTTTTAACAGTTTTCTACCAAAATATTAGATACTTAGGGGAGCTAGGGGCTAGTTATAACTAAGTTTGGAATATTACATTTATTTTGAAATTTTTTAACTTTTTCAGAATACTACTGGAATTTATTATAGCCCCACTATTTATTCACGATATTAAAAAAATAAGTTATGAGAAAGTTTGTAGATTTTAAAAAAAAAAATATTTTTCCGTAGAAAGTCATGTGTTACAACTTGCCCCAAAAACGGGAACTGATGAATTGAGGCTTGAAGTAACACTAAGAAAATGGATTTAATAGAAACATTAAAAGCTTTTATTATTTCTGATAAATAAACATATAATGTAATCATAAGACTTATTTAGAGATAGCTAAGCTATTCAATTTAAAATTTTATATGAAATTAGCATAAAAATATTTTAAAGGTTTATAAATAACTTTTTGAAGTAAAAAAGTTACAAAAATAATTTAATCAAGCCAAAGAGCATGCAGCTCGTTACTCCCTCACTGAGTGTTGAGAGAGATTGAATCCAAAAATTCCATGTAAAATTACTAGGTGAACATGATGAAGGTAATCCGTGAATCCGCTTTTACAAAAATAAAGTAAAAATATGAAATATACAACAAAAAATTGTTTTTATACAAACTTTTCATGTTTTACTTTAAAAAAATTAATATCAATACGAACAAAAGCATAAAAACAAACAACAAATGATATTTTTGTTACAACTTGCCTCATTGAATATTTTCGAACACTTTTTAATTATTAACTAAAAACTACAGCTGTTAAAAGTTTAAATTTAAATGTCGTGTTTAAGATGTTGAAGTTGTATAGAAGGTGCCACGCCCCGTTGCCTTATAGCACATACATAATTTGTGGAAATTGATTTTGATTTAAATTTCAAGATCCTAGCTTTCATATGTGTCAATCTATTCGGTTTTGTTATATTTTATTGTTAAGCGCCATCTATTGCAAAATTTTTGCACCATGAGTACAACAAACAGCTTTCTATACAAAAAGCTCAATGTAAACTCGGCTCATTTTTCGATGAACTGTTTTTATAGAAGTAAGTTTTAACTTGTATTGGACAATATAACCTTCCGTTGCGAGAGATGCTTGGGAACAATTCAGCCTTTGTATAACCTCTTTAATCCAATTCTATGTTCGACAAGCTTGACCCAAAATCGAGTTCTTGAATCAATTTAATTGTTAAAAAAATTATTTGGTGGATCAACTTCAATTTAAAGCTGAGTTTGAAGTATAATGATCTATGCGAAGGCAGTGTCAGAAAGCAATAAAAAATAATTTCATGTGGTCAAAAAATGTCTCGTTTGCTGTGCACAGCACCAGTTCCTGTTGCAGAAAATGAGAGAACGTTCAGCAAATTAAAATTAGTGAAAAATTATTTAGGAACCACGTAAAGTGACTTACGTAAAGTGGCTTACTTATACTTTCATCAAAAAAGGATAAAGTTGATCTCATTAACTTAGAGAACATTGCGAAACAATGGGCTACCTTAAAAAAAAAATATGAATCAATATTTAAATATTATTATACTTATAAACTGAGTTCTTGTTATTTCAATTAATACACTATTTGTATTATTAATAATTTTAACATTAATAAGATCGCAATTAGGTGGCGCAAAAGTAACCTTGCGATGTTTTTTGGCTGTAATTAAAAAAAAAAATTTAAAAAATAAATAGTCACCAATATTCCGCGTTCTGGAGCAGTGTACCGTAACATTGCTTATTAACGTGTATTTCGCATGTGTTTACTACACAAATGTCAAAACAGAGCTGACATTAGGGGCCAATCGCAAAATTATAGCATTTTCTGATAGGAGAATTACTTTTGCGCCACCTTGTATATAAACTAAGAAATTATGAAAACAAAAACGAAAATAAATTTGTAATGCTTATTCGATATTGTTGAAATACTATTATTTTCTTTTATTAAAATAAGGAACTATATGGTAGCTGCTTTTAAGCAGAGCTGTAAAAGAATGCATTCATTTGTGATTTAAAATCATTTAATTCCCAATCAATGATTTGAAAAATTGATTGCATTCATTTTTTCAAATCATTGATTGTGATTTAAAATTTAAAATCTCAATCAATGATTTGAAAAAATTATTGCATTCTTTTTTTCAAATCATTGATTGTGATTTGAAATCTCAAGTCCCAACCAATGATTTGAAAAAAAGAATGCAATCATTTTTTCAAATCATTGATTGAGATTTTAAATTTGAAATCACAATCAATGATTTGAAAAAATGAATGCAATCAATTTTTAAATCATTGATTGGGAATTAAATTATTTTAAATCATAAATGAATGCATTCAGTCATTTAAATCATTTTTTGTTTATTTTTTTATTTAATTTAAAATATTTTGTTAGAAATGACAAAATTCAAATTTTTAATGCGTGCAAATTTTCGTCAGAACAGTACTTTGTTCCGCTGCGTGAAATTATCGCAACATGTTTCTGAGCAACATTTTTTCACGACTGGGCTATTGCGCTATTCGAAACAAAAGAAATAAACATGCATATGAACCGAATAGCCTAATATTGAGTTTCAGCATTGCAATATTTCTTTGGCTTAAATTTTAGTACAGAAAAATTTTAATTATGGGTTAGTATTTGTGAAAGTTTAAATTTTAAACCGCAAGGTTAAAAAATATGCAGTATTCTTTTAGTTGTACGAAAATTTATTCCAAGATTTTTAACCGTGTATAAGGAATTATTAAAAGAGAAAGCTAAACGTGTGAAAGAGCGCGAGAGCAAACCGAAAAATATATAACAAAATAAAATTAAAAAAGCTCCTAAAAAATTTATTTTGCTTGCAAGTAACAAAGATAAACTGTTAAACAAATAACATTAGTCTATGAATTTCCAATACTTGTTCAACAGAGATATCAATACTTTTGATAATAAGATATGTTACAGAAAAACATGGACCCCCGCTATAAAAATTTTTTTTCATCTTGTCCCAAGGACTCAATCGAAGCCGGATTGAAGCATTGATTCAAACACAATTTAATAAAAAATATCTTACTTACTTCACACCGATATTTTAAAACATTATATTATTGAGATTACAGTGACTGTTTTCAATGATTAAAATAAATGAATGAAATATCGTGAATGCAGTCAATAATTTCCAACTAAAGATTTGAAAAAATGATTGCATTCATTCTTTCAAATCATTGATTGGGACTTGAAATTTCAAATCACAATCAATGATTTGAAAAAATGAATGCAATCACATTTTCAAATCATTGAATGGGACTTGAAATTTCAAATCACAATCAATGATTTGAAAAAAATGAATGCAATCATTTCTTCAAATCATTGATTGTGATTTGAAATTTCAAATCACATTCAATGATTTGGAAAAATGATTGCATTCATTTTGAATATAAATCACATGATTTAAAATCACAAATGATTGCATTCTTTTACAGCTCTGCTTTTAAGATTTATATTGATTGAACGGATGAGTTACTTTGATTAATTCAACTATGTTGTGTTAAAAAAGTCGGCTCTTAACAAGAATATAAAGATATTCAGTCGGCCAAAATACCTTACTACCCCCGCTATCAATATGGTCGTGGTACGCCCATGGCTGCAGTTTTTATATTGTCAGTGGTAATTTGATAAGTCAGTGGCTTTTCGAATAATAGTTTTTGTTTTGCGACAAAAAAGTGTTTTATTTCTCAACAAAGTCTTCTTTTAGATCGATACATTTAGTCCAATGGCTTACCTTTTTTTTATTCCTCCCAAATAATAGGTCTTACTAAAAAAAAAAGTTTACAAAATAGACGTTTGTTTTACTGATGACTTCTTTATTCGAACCAAACCTCTTAACGCCGAGCCATTTTTCTAGGCTTAGAATAGGAAAAAATCGCAGAGGGATAAATCTGCAGAATATTTTAGAGAAGGTAGCAGTTCGAAGCCCAATTTATGGATTTTTGCTTTCCCTGCAAATATTTTGAATCACTTGCGAATCGCTTGGAAGATGACACAATCGCCGGCGAGCTCATGTGGTAGTCATCCGGGTATCGCCGAATCGTCTAAAAGGTTCTTGAGCAATTCGCTGGGAAGAGTCGCTAACGAATCGCCGAGAGGGGTCTTCAACGGTTCGCTGGGAAGAGTCGCTAACGAATCGCAGAAAGGCGGCTTAAGCGATTCGCTGGGAAGAGTCTTAAACGTATTGCCAAGAGAAGTCCTTAGCGATTCGCCGACAAGTAGTGTCCGATCGATAAATGGCTTCGGTATTTGGCCGATTTTTTAACCTACGGCTTAGGCTTCGGCTTTGGCCCAAAATAGCCGAATATTTACCGAATGTTTTTGCGTTTTTGTAATGCAAAAACTTTTTTATATTTTATTTTTTTTGCATTTCTTGATAGCTATAATAACTGTGTAAAATATTATTCTAAAAGGTTTAATAGAAATATGTAATTGTTCAAAAATTAAAAGCCTCCAAGCCGACCACATCAAAGCAGGAAGCGCACTATGTTTAAAACTTTAAACGCGTTTTCCTTAAAACTACGTTTTCGAGCTTACCACTTTCATAACTTAGTTAATTTTTAACGAATCCTTATGCTTATTTCTGTCAAAATGCGAATTATTAAATTGTCAATGGACCATAATATCATTGAAAAATTACATATTGAAATTTTTATCAACATAAAAGTAACGAAAATTTTCAGTAAAAATGACTAAAATTATTCCATAATCACAATCATACTTAACAGGAAAATATTTTTTATTTTTGTTTCATATAAATTTTGTGACCTGTGGGAAGGTCGCCAACTCAGTTCGTGTTTTAAGCACTGGTCTGTTTGTGTTTAAAGCACTGACTGCAGTATATTGACTAAAAATTTATTTATTATAATCTGAAAATTTTATACAATCTTCTTCAAAGTACTGTAAATATGCCTAAATAGTTTAGAGTACCTAGACTATTTACTTTTTACAAATCATATTAATGAAAATTGCATATTTTTCGGCCTGTTTAACCAGACTGGACCTTTAATGATTGCCTTTTTTTTTTGTACTGAAATTAATAAAAAACGAAAGCAACGCCAAAATTTTATTATTTTGTTACTTGAAAAAAAAATTTTTTAATAAGTATTCGGTTTCGGCCGATTATTTATATTTGGCCAAACACTCGGCTTTGGCTTCGACCAAAAATTCACATTCGGTCGGACACAACAGACAAGAGTGACAAACGAATCGCTTTTAGGGTTCCTCAGCGACTTGTTTCGAAGCGCCTTTGTTGAACTTTAAAAGTTGTTTTATAGGCGACATTCTTTGTCAAAGCAGTCAGCAAAAAAATCGACAACCGAAAATCATGCAGTTATAAATATTTTCAGTTTCCATACGGTAATTCAATACAAAAAATTATTTATTAAAATTTTTTGATTATTTTTAGGGGAGAACTATATAGAATAGCCTGCTTCATATTCCAACGATAGAATTTTAAAATTTTTTAAAAAATCATCTTCCAACGATTGCCGGAATGAGCGAAGGAAGATTTTGAAGATTTTTCTTGAATCGTCCATTCATCGCTTGGGCGATCGAAAAACGATCCATTTGCCAACGATCGCCGGAAGGAGCGAAAGAGGATTTTTAAGATTTTTCTTTAATCACGCATTCATTGCTTGGGCGCTCAAAAAGCGATCCATCTTCTAATGATCGCCGGAATGAGCGAAGAAAGATTTTGAAGATTTTTCTTGAATCACACATTCATTGCTTGGGAGATCGAAAAGCCATCCATCTTCCAAAGAACCCTTGAGCGAATCGCAAGTGCTTCGCCAAATCAACTTCTCTTCCAATCATCTTCCAAATGATTGCAGGGTTAAATCAATTTTATATCTGTCCAGTATTGACTACAGATAACTGTAGGCTTGACCTTGTTGGCCGACAGACCCACCTTGGCCTTCTTTAGTGCACGTTCCCCTGGAGAGGTCCATCGCTTTGACTGTTCCTTGGAATCTGGTGTGTTGTGATGTATTTATGCCTTGTTAACGGTTACAAAATAGCGCAACAACTTTTTCGGATAGCGATAGAACATCGCCAAACATTCTTTTGAAGTAGTCACACGGCTACGCAAGTGGTCGAGTGTGAGCAATTGCTTCACCCATCGCGCGGATAGCTTTTTAGTGTCCAAATATTCATATAAAATATGACGTACCCGTTCAGTTAAGATGCCGAATGTTTTCAAGCTTGTTATTATATTACTCTAAAGCATTTTGGTCTATTGGGTGTGCTTACATGATGGTCGGACTGTACAATTTCCATTATTTTTTTAACATTTTCAATAATTGGCCTTCCAGAGCGTAGTGCATCTTTGACAGTAAAATTACTGGAACAGAATCGGTGAAAAAAATTGGCTGTTATAGCATCAGGAACATAAACACTTTTCACAGTTTCAGCAGCTTTATCGAAGAAAAACTGTAAAATATGGTGCATTTTCTCTTTGCTGGTGTTCATATTTGACGCGCACTTAAACAAAACTTTGAACAAGCGCAAGATACAGATTTCTAAATCCATCTTTTAGAAAAATTAAAAATAATGAATTTCTTAATGCGACTTCGATATTGAATTTTCTTTAATAATCGCAATCTTCATATTTGTTGTGGAAGCTTCGAAAAGAAACTTGTAGCTTACTGTTATTAACAATTACCGCATTGGTGTTGTATTAACTTAATTTCTGCAACCTCAGCAAAAATTCCATCATTTCTTAAGTGTGGCAGGAAAACTATTTGCGTCCAAAAAATTTAACTTAAATTTTATATTAAAAGAAATTAAGTATTATGAAAAGAAAATTCGTTTAGCTATTACAAAAACTATAAAACTTTAATAACTTAATTTTGTTGAAAGCATTTCCATACCATTATTACTAACATCAAATGATTATAATTAGCAAAAAAGCTAAAATTGAAGATATTTCAATTTAAATTCAGCAGCATCAGTTAAAAGGCTTAAAGCTTCCAACGTGGAATTATTTCAAATGCTTTTTTAATTACATATTTTCATGAATGAAATGGGAAAGTTTTCTTAAACACCCTTAAAAATATGCAAATAAAAACTATACTAACAAGAAGTTCAGCCACTTCCTCTGCAGGCTGAAAAAGATTGAGGCAAGCAACACAAAACCAAAAGCATACAAATACTTAAATTATAAAATTTTATTTTAAAAATATTTTAACGCTTTTACTGCTCTATGATTTATTTAAATTACATCCCTGACAGTAAAATTAAAAGTGAAAAAAACTTACAAAAAAAGAGGTACTCAAAACAAAATTAAAAGACATAAAAAAAAAACAAAACCAACTCCAGCATTAAAGAAGGTAATCAAATCATTGAGTCACAATGTCAAATAGTGTCAGAAAAAAGAAACACTAGTCTTAACAATTTCAACATTTCATACCCGTTGTGCTCATGTTGTTGTTGTTGTGGTTGGAACAGAATAAAGTGGCATTAATGACACTTTCCAGCCCTTTTAGATTTAAGTGTAACGAATTGATAGTAAGAAAATAAGCGTGACATACGGATTAATTGAGGGCACTCAAAATTGTTCATGCCCACTGAATATAGCTGAAAAATTTAATGAAAAAAAAAAAAAAAATACTTTAACACAAAGTCTTTGGCATGAGGAAATGCAACATTGTGAATGCAACATTATTGCGACACAAGCACTTACACATTCAAACAAGGTGTGTGTACATGTGTGCGTCTTTAAATTGCAGCAAAATAAAAAAGTAATGACTGACTTAATACCAAATTGGCTTGATTAACATTCATTTCTTTACCTCTTTTCGTGTGCTCAGCAAGAAACAAATTTATATTACATCATAACACGTTGTTAGCATGGCCAAAAGAAGTGGCAAAAAATCACAATAAAACACAACAACTGTGAATGAGCAAGAAAACCCGACTGCTTTAAGCCAACATTGAATGTAAACAAACCAACAAACACACAAACATAAAAGAGGCGCATCGCCGCTAAGCCATCAATAGCCGTGACATTGAGTCATCGCTTGACTCTTCTTATTATGGCCAAAGTTAAACATACATACGTCGGCCTCAAAAACGTACAACGGTCACTACAACAACCACAACCGAAATACAACAATCTTACCAAAAACTGTAAAAACCGAAAGATTTAATTTTTTTTAAAAAAAGCACGTTCAATGATTTTTTAAACCAAACGAAAATTAAAACCGGATTTTGTGCAACTTTGATGACTTATCTGAGTGTGCTTGATGGATGTTGATGATGGCCTTTTTACTGGGCTTGCGATTTCGTAACAACAGTGGGCAGCGACAGCCGGTCACTCAACAGCAGCAGCAAGAGCAACAGCTGAGCACCAGGCGCCATTGAAAGCATTCCGAATACCAACAAACAAACCAACGAACCAAAGTCTTAACGAAAGTGAAAGTTGTGAAAGTCACTAAAGTCACTCCAGTGGAAACCGTGTTGCTGTTGTCGTCTTCGTTGCTGGCCTGCTCATATTTCCACAACGGAGGGAGCCGTCGCAACGTCTAGGCCGCACTTAAGCAAGACAACATCAGTCAAGACAAGACAAACAAGACGGAACGAATACAGACCGCATCGCCTCAACATCATGTGGAAGAGAAAAATTGAAAAATATGTGGGCCTATTTTATTGTTGCTGTTTATTTTGATGAACAATTTTTTAAGCCCGTGTTTCACCAATGCAAAGTGGCACATATGTGTTTTAATGAAATTTTTTACATAGGCTTATGTCATCAGAGATAATTTTGGTTTTCTTCAAAGTTAACTTCATGCAATTTTAGAATATGTCAATAATAACACTCTCGGTGATTCAATTAATTTTTTTATATGGAAATCTTTGCTATGTTTTCTCTATCCGTGCCGTATAGCCTCAAATTTACGAAAAATTGTGCTTACTCCTGGTACACAAAGGGCATGAAAATAATATGTCTGCAGCTTAGACTTGAATGGCCTAGAAATCTACAAGCGTTTGCTTCTGGATTTTGAAAATTGCTCAGCTACCTTATATCAAAATTATTTAGACAGTATTAATCTGAGAATATTGTCTGACCCAAAGAAATTCTGGGGTTTCATAAACACCAAAAAAAAAATCTTATGGATTCCCTTCATCATTTAAAACTTCTGACGGTTATACTGTCGTAATTTGCGGTCTATTTGCCAATCTCTTTAAAGAGTCATTTTGGTCAGACTGATGAATCCTGATGAAGAGTACTTTAAATATATGAAATCTACACCCAGGGTTTCGTTGTATCCTATATCCTTTACTTCAGAGGATATTTTAAAGTATATTGGATCGATGGATGAGGATTTTAATGCTGGACCTGACGAAATTCCTGCCGCAGTGTTAACACGATGCGGTTCCGTTTAAAGCCAACCACTGTCCATGTTATTCAATAAATCAATTAGCGAAAGTAATTTTCCTCTTTTTTTGAAAAATCTTTAATAAGTCCTATTTTTTTTTTAGATTGAACCAACGCTCAGGGGATGCCCCCTATAAATGTATAAGCATTGTGTTGATTCGGAAGATGGGTGATAGTTAGTTGGAGGATGGATAGATGGAGTAGTGTCGGTGAAGATTTGTTTTGAATTTGCATAGCTCAAAACTGCCGGGAAACACGCTCGCAGGGAGACTATTCCACAGCTTAACCGTGCGACTAAAGAAAGAATTATCGCGGTAATGTGAGATTCTATTGGGCATCGAAGCAATGGTAAAGGGGTGGGCTTGGACAGCAGCCCGAGTGGACCTGGGAAAAACACGGGCTGGTGGCGTCAGGCCATGTATCTACCTTGAACACTTCCCATGGTAATACCTATACAGAAGGCTTAGGCAACCAACATTACGTCGATGCCCGAGAGTTGAGACAGAATGAAATACTTTCATCTCCTATCAAATATATCGTTCGACGTTGAATTCGATCCAGAAGCTCCAAATATGATTTTGAAGCCCCTGCCCAAATGTGCGAATTATAAAAAAATTTATAAAAAAGGTTGTCCGAACAATATAAACAACTACAGGCCTATCGCGAAACTCTCGTCGATTCCAAAACTTTTTGAGCGGCTCGTGTATGATCGTGTGAAAAGTCACTGTGGGAAGATCATAACAACTCGTCAGCATGGATTTTTTACTGGCAGATCCACTGTGTCTGATCTCCTCGAATTTACACCGTTTTGCTTAAATTAATTTTATTCAGGTAACCAGGTCGACTGTATTTACACTTATTTTAGTAAAGCAGTTGATAAACTGCCACACAACTTAACTCTATTTAAACTAAAGTTAATGGGTTTTCCACAATTTTTTGTAAGCTGGATTCAATCGTATCTGACAGAGCGATCTTATCAAATACGATATCGAGGCGTATTTTCTGCTGAATTTATTGCTGAATCAGGTGTTCCTTGGTCCACTTCTGTTTATTTTAGCCATTAATGATGTAACCCACATCATCAAACACTCTCATCTACTTATCTATGCAGATGATATGAAAATATACAGAACAATAGAAGCTAAAGACAATTCATATCTGCTCCAGTTGGATTTGAAATCCTTTGAAATTTGGTGTTCTAAAAATAATATGTTTCTAAATCCAGATAAATGCCAAACTATGATCTTTTCGCGAAAAAGGAATAATTTCATTTTTGATTATAAGATAAAAGATATTGCTTTAAGTCGTGTAGATGCTATCAAAGATCTTGGTATTTGCATGGATTCTAAACTATCGTTTAAATTTCATACTGATTACATTTATAAAAAAGCATCTTCTATGCTCGGGCTTATAAAACGCTGGGCCAAAGAATTTAATAGTATGATCACAGCTACAACGCTGTATTATGCAATTGTGCGACCTCACTTAGAGCATGCAATTCAAGTTTGGTCCCCAAGTTACAATGTACATGTTGAACGTATAGAAAGAATCCAAAAAAGTTTTGTTCGGTTTGCTCTAAGGGGCTTAAGTAGAACTGACACTTTAAACCTTCCACCTTATGAGGATAGTTTAAAACTATTAAAATGCAATCTAGGAATGAGAGAAGGAAGTCTGCAGATATTGTCTATTTACACCAACTCATAACTCGTGTATTCGATTCACCAGAACTCCTTACTCTTATAAATTTTAACACTAACCGTAGAAGCAGCAGAAACTCTAACAATTTAAGTTACTTATCTTTTAGTAGAACAAATTATATCGCATGAGTACCTTTGTTAACAACTGTAGCATTTTTGATGTTAATTTATCGAAAGATCAACTCAAAAGTAGATTGAAAACTATTGTATGATTAGATCTATGTAAACGCATGGTTAGTTGTTATGTCTTGTGTTTTCCCTGAGCCCCACCCATATTATGGTGCGTAAATTTTTCTAACTTTGATTGTTTTGGATCAATCTTATCGATATCGTTGAGATATTTTAGTGCGAAAAAGCTGTAGTAGCTGAACTCTATTGTTATTGCATGTTTTTTTAAAAATAATTATGGACACAACTGGTTTCCAAGTCCCACCCCTTTCTGGGGATATTACAGTTTTCTTATTGATGAATATCAAAAGTGGTATAAAATGATAACTAGTTATAAAATAAGTTTAAATAAGAATATTTTCGCTATTGCAAAATGTGTTTTAGTACAGTTTTAACAAAAATCTAAAACAATTTAACAATTTATTTGGTTATTGGAAAATATCGTACTGGGGAAAACCATCAAAAGTTTACATAAGCGCAAATTAAACAAATTAAGCTTGCTCTTAAATTTTAAGTAGACACACTATTTCTATGCTAAAGCCATTAGTATTGTTATGTAAAGCTCTATTTCTTCTAGATATGGTAGAAACTAAGGGTCACACATTAGGGCAGTTTTCGATCTTGTTGCATTCTTGCAAATGCGTTTTTGCAAGGGTAGATAGATGTGGGCACACCTTTAATATATTATGATGTCGCAAATAATATAAAACAGCTGTTTTTTGTTTACATTTTAGATCTTACTCCTCTAAACGCTCCAAAATGTTGCGAATTTCTTCCTCCGTTAATTTTTTGTTGGTGTTTTCCCTTTAATTTTCCTTTTTAAGACTCCTGCCATTTCTTTAGCTTTTCTTTATTGTAAATTAAACTTTTTGTCGCTAAAAATGTAAACAATGAAAACAGCTGTCCAATAAGCACTGTTCAGAAAGTATCGGTGGAAGTGTTCAATGCAAAATGAAAACATTCGTTCACACTAGCAGTATGCAATACGATTCGATTTTCATAGGCAACAGTCTTATGTTATAGCATATGCATTAATGTTGCAAATGCATATCAATGGTTTGCAAATGCATATCAATGGTTTGCATTTGCAACGATGCAACTAGATCGGGAACTGCCCTATTGTATCTGTACGCCTTGCTTTTCTGGAGTAATGTCCACGTTTCTGGAGTAATGTCCACGGAATCTCCTCTAGCTTCTAAAGCTTCCTCCGACATCATGCCAATGTGAAAACATACATATAGTGAAAAAAGATTTCACTATACTAGGTCCATTAGTCTGTCTACACTTAGAATGTGTCTATACAGTATTAAAAAATTGTTGATTATTTATTTCTAGACCACTTGATAAACAACTCAAAACGACACCAAATCAATTCTTCATCCACTTCAGTTGCTATGACTGCCAGAGATTATTTAAAAAAAAACGCCGTGCAGTGTTGCCATTGTTTGAATTACCGGTACCGGTAAACAAAATCTAGTATAGGCATATAAAGCAGAAAGTCCGCAATAGTGCAACGTTTCACTACACTTTCGTTAAACTATGAATTTCTTTCCACCACGTATAGTATTTGCACATGTATCAGTGAGCATGCTAAAAATGCTGCCATCTATCACTGATAGCTCGGTAGCACTTCTTACAAAAATTTGCTTTTCTTTAACTTTAATTAGTGAAGGTTGCAATTTAGATATTTGTGTTTTAAGATTTGAAGTTTCGTTTTTAATTAAATCTTTTGTTTCATTTTTTAACAGGGTGCGGAGAACGTTTGAAATACGATTGTTCTCAATTATCGTTCTCCTCATATAAAATTGTTCTCGCAAATTATCACGAACGAATAGGGAAGTCTCTGCTGGCGTCGTATTTCTTATCTCTGAAAAATTTGTCAGTTTCAAATTTTTTCGATCGAATTTTTCACAAAAAAATAACAAGCAACGAACGTTCGTTTTTAATTTTTCTTAAAAATTAATCGTTCAAAGAAAAATTCAGGAACGTTCGTTTCCTAAAATAAGTTCGCGAAATAAATTTGTTGCGGATGCGTAGCATCGAGCGCTGTTTGTGTTGCTGTTGAATTAACATTATTCCGTACAAGGGCAAATTATTTTATCATAAAAACACCATAAAAAAATTGATTTGACCTTGTAGCAGGGTTGATAAATGAATACTTCATTTTGGTACAAAAATTCAGAGAAAATTGTACTAAATGAAAGAAAAAAGTATGAAATAAATAGTTTTTATTTAAATTAAAGTGTATGTATTTTTAACATTTCATAAACCTTATAGACTAAAATAACAAAGGTTTTTATTTGTTTTTAATTAATCACAAAATTTTTTTATAATTACAAAAAGGAACACAAGTAGTTTTATAATATTCATAAAATGAGATCAATAAAATTTTTTAAAAATAAGTCAAGTAAGCTTAAAGTTTAGAGGTCTTTCTATAGTTAAAAAACAAAAATGAATAAAAGGAAAAATCAAACTTTTAATATTAAACTGGGAATTTCTTTCAAGATATTTCCGCAAATTTTACTGAAAGTGAAGAATTGCTTGACTGAAAGATTTTTTTATTAATTTCTTTCGTTACCTTAATATAGAAAGTCTACTAACATTTTTTTAAATCAAGTTCTTTGCAGATGCCTTTAGGTCTGAAATCTGGCACAATCCAGCTTATTCCTAAAAATATTAGTCAGGTCCTTCCTTTATTAAGGTAGCGAAAGAAATGAAAAAATCTTTGAGTGAACCAATTCCTCACTTTCAGTAAAATTTTCGGAAATATCTTGATTTAATATATTACTTCTGATATTAACATTGTGGCATTTTTTTCACTAGATTTTAAAAAAATCTTTGGTTTGAATTAGAGAAGAAATTGTTGCAATATGGAGTCTGTTTCTGCATTTGGTTTTTCTTAATTTTGAATAGAAAATATTCTTTCAACATTTGCTGATGAATGCGAAATTGAAAGAATTCTCTGAGCAATTTTATATACATTGGAGAAAATCGGCTCTTTAAATTCATTTTTTATATTTTTAACACAGTCCCAAAACTCAGAAATAGATAAAGTTATTAATTCTTTTAACTCTTTTTGCTCACTAAGACCTCTATATTCCGTGTTTATGATTTCTATGTATTTAAGTCCAGCTTCCGGAAACAATAAATTAATTATAGGAACTATACTATTAGTTTTTCTTGAAATTACGCTTTCAGGTGAAAATTTTGGAGCCCAATTCAAAACTATATCATTAAAATTAACTTTTTTTCTTAATGATTCAAAAAACTTAAAATAAAAATTTTTAGCATCGGTTTTAAATTTCCGAATATCTCTTTTTTTCAAAATTATTATTTTGCATGAATAGATCAACATTTGCTCTACAATATACATCGTCCAAATTAATATGAAAATTTCGCAAATTTATTTCAGAAATGCTGCACTGATCTAAATAATCCTTTTGTATATAGTTGCGAGCTATTTGGCGGAAAAGATATTCAAGTCTTGGCAAAAAAATATGTATGCGTGCATCTTCTGATTGCATTTCAATATTAAAAGAATTTATGAATTTAAGCGTATAAGCAAGATATATGAAATACATTTTGTAAAAGGGACTTAAAAGAATTGAGGCGATAAATTTTATATTCCCTTTGTCGTGTTCGTTCTCAAATTCATTTAGTGAAAAATAATATTTCAAAGGTGTCCATTGCTCAATTATTCTTTCAATAGCTGCTTGTCTAGACAACCACCTTGTTGAAGACATTTTTAATATAGTATGCAATTCAGTGCCGAAATTTTCTTGAAACTGTTTAAATTCTTGCCTTCTATTGGAACTATTACAAAAATGGTGATTAATAGCTCTAATTAATTTATCTATTTCTTCCGGCATAGATTGTGATGCAGCAGTTGAAACTAAATTCAGATTATGACAAATGCATCCATGGACAAACAAATGTGGAATTACACTTTTCAACTTAGCCTGAACACCATTAAATGCACCCATCATAACTGAACAATTATCAGCAGTAAACGCAATCATATTAGATTTCGGAATAGAATAGTCATCTAAAATTTTTAAATTGTGTCAAAAATCCCTTTTGATGTGCAATCTACGATTGGAATAATTCAAAAAATCTGTCAATACATTTTTTATCATATGTTCTTACAACCAATGCAAGATTTCTTGATATAGTTGAGTCAGTACTTTCGTCCACAATTAAGGAATAGTAATTATTTTTACAATAAGTCTGAATTGATTTAAAGTTTTCAGGTGCTAAGACTTTGTTTACAATATTTTGTGATTTAAGCCCATTTATACTTAGTTTTTTTATAATATTTGAATCACTTATGGTATCTTTAAGTAAAATATTAAGCTGTTTCAATATTGAAAACGGCAAGTAGTGTTCTGCTATAAAGCCACTCAATCTTATATCCAACTGTTATGCCACAGATGACGCCGAATCCTTTGACGCGCGAATGCTTTTGTGAAAATATCGGATTTTCCTCCGTCGTATTAATAACAAAATAAACATATAAATAAACAAAAACTTCTTAAAAAACACAGTTGATGTTCAAAGTTTAATGTTCACTTAGAATGTTTTTTTAAATTATTTGGGCTAGTCGCAAATATACTCATTATTTTCAAAATCATTAATTAAAATCCGTTCAAGTTGAAGTTCAACATCACACCACACTTTGTTCTTTTCAGTTTTCTTCAAATAAAACAAGAAAAACAATGGATAACAAAACAATAATAACAAGGAAAAGAGATGCATATATGTCACGAATGTCTATCGTACGTAAACCATCAGGGTTGTAGAAATATGTAAAAACCTTTAACATTTTTAAAGTGTTGCATTTTGTTGAGTTTTGAAACTGGCAAGGAGCCAATTAATATTCGTAAAAATTTTCATTGAGTTAAATAAAATGTACTGAAAACGCTTTGGTGGTAGGAAGGTAGGAAAAATGTGAAATTGTACCAAAAAAGTACAATTGTACCGAAAATATCATGCCTGCCTTGTAGTTGTTGTATTCACCATTCCGTAAAAAGGCGAATAATTTTGTCATTGTATCTGTGTACATAAGCAATAATAGCTTAATTCGACTTATGACAGATCTAAGTTTTTGATGTAACTGTGTTCTTAGCATATAGCACTATAAACACAAAAAATTTAGAGCTTCTAGCATTAGCAAAGCCAAAGTTATGACACAAAAACAAAAGACACTTCCATTTAACTTATATGGCGATTGAAAAATCTAAAGCAAGATTTATCTAAACTTTGAAATCAGACTTAAGGCGTTATTGCATATCGACACAGATATATTATTTGTTAGAACCTCTCAAGATTATGTCATTTCAAAAGCGAAGATACTCCCAAGCGACCTGAATCCACATTTGGTGTCATTAATAAGCGGTTATAATACTAAATACACTTTTTGGGAATGGAGTTGTTTGACGATAATTAACTTTTGTGCGAGTTAACTTTTCCGTGATTCTACTTTACTTAAAACTGATAAAATTACCATCGTACCATTCTCCATTATAACACTGCACCATATCCATTAGATATATAACCCATTGTAATGTATCTATCATGCAATCTAATTATATAACACCAATCATAACAAGCCGTCTTTTTTCATTTGATTGGACATATCAAGTTTATTTATCTTATTCAAAAGCATTAAAACATTATTTTTCCTCATATGCATGTTTCATCTTTTCATGTCATTAAGTGCACAAAAATACAACAACAAACTTATATTTTGTCTAATAACTCCACGTACAAACGAACGTTCGTGAATTTTTTCAAACGCTCATTTTTAAGGAAAAATTCCAAACGAACGTTTGTTGCTTTTTGTTTTTGTGTGAAAAATTCGTTCGAGAAAATACAAAGCTCACAAATTTATCAGTGATAAAAAAACGACGCAAGCAGAGCGTTCCTTTTTCGATTGCGAACGTTCGTCTGTTTTTAAATTTTTCGTTTGAAAAAATCTCACACACAGCAAACAACGAACGAAAAGATTGTATTTTAATCGATTGCGAACGAGTTTTTCCGCACCCTGTTTTTTAATATCGACATGAGGCCTTCTTTGATTATATGACGATGAAGTCAACTCATTAGTTTCAAAAGCTAAACAGTTTTGAAGTCAAGGTGAATAGCCTCGCCAAATTTGGCTTTGAATCGGTTCACTTGCCATCACTAAGCTGAAGATCGGTTACAAAACTTGATACCAAACATTAAACAACTCCTTTCGCGAAATCGATGACATACCCAATTAAGCGTAGAATACCGCAGATGAACCTTTTGTAAATCTACTTGGGATTAACGAAGAATTGAAAAACAGTAAGAATCATTTCAAACCTTCAAATTCACAATTTTTAATATATTTATTATGAAAATTGGAAAAACCTCAAACTTTTTATTATAATTAATAAATTTAATAAACTTAAACAAAAAATTTGTGAAACCAAATGAGAAAAAATTGAAAAACTTGGCATAAGACATAGGTGATATTGTATACCTGAGGGCGGATACTGAAAAACGCTAAAGCTAAATCTCCACCACTAAAGCTAAATTTATACAGCCGTATTCATTACATTTGTTATGCACTCGTTAAAAACTGTTTTAGTTAGAACACAAACTATCCCTTAAAATGCTGTTTATGCATAAACGTATTTTAAGAGCATTTTAAGCAATATGGGAATTTTTTAAAAACAGTAAGCAACACTTCATCAGCTGACAGCTTAACGAAAGAACTTGACGAAAAACAGACTTTTTGTCGCCAGAAAGTGCCCTGTTACGGTGGCGGTCATAGGCTCATCTTGGTCATGTATTGTTGTTGTTTCAATGTATATTAACAATTTGAGAGCGAGAGTAAGAGAGTAAATTTTCACCACCACGGTCACCAAATGATTTGACAAAAATATGAAATCATGGGATCAAACCAGTGTTGCGTTGTGAACTTATTCACAATATTTGTGTTTAGGCACGAAAATAGAACACTTGTAGTATAAAATGTTTGAAAGCAGTAATGAAACCTGCTTAATAGCAACACTCGTCGGTTGTAAAAATACTAAAAGTAGCAAAAAGTGTACTGGTGCTTAGGCATCATATGACAGCATAGCATACTTTCGTCACACAGCTCATCAAACAAAAAAAGAGAGTAAAAAGTGTCATGACCAGAGATCATATGACGACCACCGTAACAACACCCATAGCTGATTTTGACAAGTTATGTTAGGCATTAAAAAAGCAAAAAAAGTGAAGTGAAAAGTAAACAAAAATATAAAAGCAATGGACATGTTCAATATTTTGATTATCTGCACTTTAGTGGAAGAAGAGGATCCTTTTCCAAAGCCCTTTGAACAAAACAACGACGAGAAACGAGTAGGAACGACGTTCAGAATGATTTTAACGATCGTTAAAATACTCTTAGAACGCTGATGATAGTATACGTTTATGCATAACAAAATGTTTTTCACTGTATAACTATCGCTAAAACAGGTTTATGAATACGGGGGATAGTTTTTAGCGATATTGCTATTCTGAAAAACTCCATTGCTTATTTTCATGCTAAAAATTTAGAGACTGAACGAGCTTTTAACGAAGAATAAAATTTAAGCTGTCATAGCTAAATTTTTAGCGATTGCTGCGATTCTTAACTTTTTTTTAGCGATTTACAGAAGCTCTAATTTTATTTTTAGCTACAATTTTAGAGTCCAATATTTTATTGCCACTAAGTTAAAAATTTAAAGATTTTTCAATTAAAATCGTAATTTTTGATAGTATATATATTAAGAAAAATTAATGCTTTGTCTCTTTTGAATGTTTTCAAAGAAAAATTAATGCTTTGTCTCTTTTGAATGTTTTCAAAGAAAAATATACCAATTTAAAGCACTTTTCCGAAAACTTGCTGTTTGTATTTATCAGTCGTATTAATATTAGGGGAATTCACGTTTCAGTGCACTTGCCTGTGCAGTTGAGGACTTGTGCAGTTGTTCAGTTAGGTTTTCGTGAACAAACCACTAACACTTTTTCCAAGCTGTCAAATTTTTCAATGCACACAAGTGCACAACTGCTCAAATCTTCAAGTTTTAGGCTGCAGTAGAAAAGCACTTGTGCAGATTTTTGAAACACGTGTATTTTGATTTAGTAAAGTACAGAAGTCCTCAAATGAATCGTGAATACCCCTATTGTTATCATATAACATGCTTTTAGAAAAAGGTTTCATCTCTTAAAACTTTATAAAAATTTATTAAATGAATTGGTAGTTTACAAATAAGCTTAAATTGTTGTGACACACTCTTATGTGATAATTCTGTATCACGAAGAAGCACACCAACGATAAGAAAGACACAACATTATACGGAATAATGCAGTTAGTTGGCAATTAAGTCATTAATTGACAAGAAATTTTGCACGTGACTTTTAATATGTAAAATGTTTTCTGAGTGCAAAATTTTGAAGAATTGAATGAAACCTAAGCCTCCAATAAGCCACGATTGTTTTGGTTTTAAAGCCGAACCAGTCAAAATAAATCCTTACTAGTTTTATTAATAGTTTTATTCCAGGACAACACGAGAGTATTTAATGAAAAATCATAAAGTACTCTTGTAAATATACTTAAAGAATAAACCACAAAATTTTTAAAATTTTTTCAAATAACTGAATGTTTTTATTTTGCACGTTTTATTTAGATATTGGTGCTGTTAGTAAACCATTTTAAAAAGAAAAAACAAGCTTATTTTAATTATTATATTAATTTAATTAAGGTTCGAAAGAAACCTTAAAAAGTTTTCGAAAACTTTTCACTCGGATGATGAATTTTTGACAGTCGGAAGTAGAATTTTTGATATTAGTGAGGTGAGTTTTATTGTCAAAACTTCATGTAGCCACGGGGACTAGTAGAAATTTTGACAACCAGCACAAGAATTTTTGAGTGAAGTAAAAGGATTGTGCTTTACCCTTACAAAATTGTTAGAATCAGTGTTTTGCTGTGTATTTTTTCTGAAAAAAGTAGTTTTATTTCTTTTTCCGTATAATGAAAAGGATTGTGCTTTGCTTTTAATATTTAGAAAATATTTATTTTTAGGCTAAAAATGCAGGCTTGAGGAGCAATTAAAAAGCATGGAGTCACTTCAGTCGTCTTTAATTTATTTTAGTGTCAATAGAAATTACTTCAATTCTTTTTTAAGAATTTTAAAACTAGACCAGTCTTAGGAGCTAAAGAGGTTAAAATTAATATTTATGTAAAATTTGGAAGTTCATTACTTCTGATATACGCAATGTATTAAGTTTTTTCTTTACTGCATTTACTTTTTAAATATTTATAAATATGGCCGATAAAGAGTTAAGGACGTTCAAGGATGTTTTATGGTTAGCTGCTTGATCGACTGAGTATAAGTCAATATTTTCTTTCGTATTACAGTCGATTGAGCTCAAAATTTGGCAGTAAGTGTATTTCGGGTATGGCAACCTTTATGTATAGTGCGATTTTTATCCTCGCGTATAGTTTTGGTTAAGGATTTTTAGGTCCAGTTGACAAGAAAACTTTAACACTGATACTTTTTTTTTACTACAGTATATCTTTTAAGTGGAGTAAAATCTAAAAATATAATTTTAAAACATGTTTTCAAATTATTCCATCTCTAAGCTAATTAGATAAAATACGTACAACAAAATAATCATGAATAAAAATTGTAATTTTTTACAAATTTTTAATGTTTACACAAGTTTTGGTTTAATAAGTTATTTTACTTAAAACAGTGACATTCCTTGTAGCTCATAATATCATTTTGAATACAAAAATAATTTGTAGCAGTAGTTGCAGTCAGATGCGTCTTAAAAATCTCGTTCATTCGCTGAGAAGACGTCAAAATTTCTGCATTCAACATTTTCTTTCCTATAGAATCAATAGTGAAAAGTTTCCAAATGGCACACAGCCATAACCAAATCAATTTTTTGACATAAGAATCGCTAAAACAACGCCTCCTGTGGCGAGTAGTAGAAGCAACATTTTTAGCTAGGCGGTTTGAAACTCAGAATCGCATTTTAGCGAAATCGCTAAGGAATTGAACGAAGCATTTTTTTTAGCATTTAAGCGATGGAGATTTAGCTTTAGCTAGGCGATTTTCAGAATCCGGCCTCTGGTAGAATATAAGGTATATATTTTTTTTAACATACGCTCAAAATCGGAATTTGTGGTCAAAAAACTAATTTTAGATAGGTGCATGTATAGTTTGTTATGTAACTCCGTTATATCTAGCTCATTTTTAAAAATTTAAACGTTGATAAAAAGAAGAAACATTGAAAAAAGAGACCTGGAAAACAATATAAAGACCGTTCTTTTAACAAACAAACTGAAAGAGTTACAGGTAAAATTATTGCAAATTCATTAGTTTTATGATCTATTAAATTATTACATGAATTAAATTGCGAGCTTTAGGTCAAGAAAGTTTTTAAGAAAGCAACAACAACAAAAACTCTGTATAGAGTCAATCACTTAGCTGACTAGACAGTCTGTTTCGAAAATTGCTACATTTTCACGCCACAAATTCATTTAATAGCAGTTAGGTGGCCCGTGGCAGGACAAAGTCTTCCAGGGAATACTAATATTTTACATATATGTTTTCGCTTCGATCGGCAGTCCCCTCACTGCAATACTTTTTTATTTTTTTTTTTACTACAAAATTTATACTCTAATTTTATCTTATATTTCTAAGAATCCTTTTAATTCTATCACTTAAATTTTGTAACGTTAAATCTCCTAACAAACTACTTACATTTTTAATTTTCTTATAATTTTATCAAATTTTTATGAAATAGTCCCAAACCATATTTTTAATATGATCGACTATTGCAACTTCAACGCCTTAATCAGCTCACTTTCCTTATTAAAAAAAATGCAAACGCATTCATGAGCCACGGTTTCAACATGTAGTTGAAAAAGATGGGTAACACCCAAACATGGCCAATGTGTATCGCGATCTCACGAATATCAAACATAATAACTAAACAATAAAACAACAAATGAGCTTAATTTGCACTGAATGAAAACAAATTATAAAATGAAGTGGGACAAAGATGTGAATTGAACCACACTCGGTCAGTAACCGTGGCACAAGATATTGTCTATACATTGAAAAGTGTTTTATTTTTGTTTATAATTATATATACGTTGTGAGATTCAACGAGTTATTCAATTGCTTAACAAAAACAAAAACACAATAATATTTTATTAAAATATAAAAGCATTGGATTTATGTGGGAATTCTTAAGTCTAATATAAGCCTTAGTTTTGATTTTGGTAAAAAGATTTAAATGAGGCTTATTAAAACGAGTTGTTATATCTACTTTATTTATGCCAAAAAATATCCAATCTAATCCTAATGGCTAAAATCCTTACAAAGAAAGTTGTTTAATTTTATAAAACCCACTGTTAACTTACAAAAATACCATCATAGACACCAAAAAGTCAACTATTAAAAAATACAAACATCTGCAAGATCAAAGATTAATAATAAACATTTTTACATTAAGCTAATCTTACAAAAGAGTAGGTTCCTGCAACAAAAATAAAAAGTCATAACCATTTTATAAATACTGACTGTTACGTTTATTTTTAATTCAACGTTGTAGTAGTTATTTTTATAAATTTCCATAAAAATGCCTTCAATGTATGCTTGTAACAAGATCTCACAGAAGTTCATTGATATACAATAATGTAGAAATAATAGAAACAGCAAGCAATTTTCCCCTACAAACAATATCATTAATGGTTTTACTAAACTATTTACATGCATCCCACTGTTCGAGAAAGCTGGATAACGGTACTCTACTGCGTTTAAGCTTTTGAGCATATTTTGACAAAAATATCACTTGTAACTGCACATTTATGAAGTGTATACGTTTTTGGTTTGAAAAAAAATATAGAATAGCAATTAAAATTTTCTAATAATAGGTCTGTTCCCGTACTAACTTCAAGTAATTGTAATCGAGTAGAGAGTGACATTTTGTATGTTATTCTTCTCTCTCGAGCTTTAAAAATTAAACAACTTCAAGCTACTTAAATCGAGTACGGGAACAGACCAAATATTACAAATAAAGACATGAGCGGATGAAGGTGATAAGTCGCAATTATCTAGTTTCGAGAAAATTGAGTTCAAACTTTCACATTTGCACTGAAATCTCTACTAAATCAAACTTTGTGAGGTAGTTAATTTCTAAAATAGCCACAAACATGGCTGTGTTGAGTTTTGAAATTGCTTGTAAGCAGATAAGACCTTCATCCATGCACAGAACACCGAAAGTCCAAAAATGCGACACATCATCTTCATCCACTCATGTCTTCAAATATTAACACCAAAACATTTTTTTTCTGGTAAAAGTTAGAAATTATTTAAAAAATTATTAAAAAAATAATAAGTAAAACTTTAAGAAGAATCACGAAGTAGAAAATGTTATACTGTAGAATAGTTTGATAATTTACTGATTCGGAAATCTAAAAAACTAAAGAAGGAGTTAAATGCTCCAGTTACCAGCCGAACAATTCAAAATCTTATATATCAAAAGAAATGTACATTTTGATGTAGCCACTAACTGAAAGACCGGGTCGACCGATTTAAACCAAAACGTACTCAAGGCACGTTGGGTATGGTCCGTAAATGGTTTATGTGAAGTTTGCATGAAATCGGTAAAGTAGTTCCGAAGATATGGCATTTAAAAATATTTCCCATATACTCCCATACAAATCGTTCGTGCGGATTGGTGTCCGTTAAGATCTCAGGAACGGTTGCACCTAAGGGCATCAAATTTACAATATTTGTTGCCAAAACCCATATCTCAAATAATAAATAAATAAAAATTGCCACACCCCCTATTACCGCCCACATATCAATACAAACTCAATATTTCAGATGAATTCGGATGTATTGGACTATTATTTTGTAATTTAGCTTGCATGGTTACTCTCGGCAACTCAACCAAAAATGGGAGTGATCGAACAACAACTTTGCCCACTTTTTGTAAACGATTACAATTCCCGAGTTGTGCATCTATACTATTATATAAAAGCCTTTGTGGCACGTACGGATGTTGTTCCGCAATCACACAAGAACCAATTTTGACAATAATGGTATAAAAATATTTTTTATTTTAACTGAATCGTGCTAGGCTATCTAAGAGTTGCCACGCCTACTTTTCACACCCACTATATGCAAAAATTTAAGAAGGTTTTATTCGTATAAGACTTAAATTTAGTAATTTAGTTTGTACAGCTACTGTTGGCAACTGTTCTCAAAATGAGTTTCCACGTCCCCTTTTACCGCCCACATATCAATGAAAATATCAGACAGTCACACTATGCTTACGTCCTTTTTCAAGGGATAAGCGTGGAGTGAAGCAAAGTGCGCCAGGTTTAAACTAAATGAATCGGGAATTTTGGCAGTAGATTTTTTTTTGAGTACGAGAATTAGGAAGAATAAAAATTTGCCACACCTCCTTTTACCGCCCACAAATAAATGAAAATGCTATATTTCAGACGGTTTTGACATAGTATGTATTACTTCTGACAGTGCGGTTTGGGGTCATTTGACACTTGGGGGTCAAAAAACTAAGCAGATTTACTATAAGGAAGATTTTATACAATCCAAAATGTTCGTTATTACTCTAGACACACATCTGCATTCTTTGAGACCAAACTTTGATTTCCATGTCATTTTTTTCTCATTCTTAGGTAACGATGTTTTATGAAAAAGTCGTTGTACTGAAAATTTCTCCAATTTTGAATATATGTGATTGTTTTTGATGTCAAAATAACAAAAAATTTTTGAAATTAAATACACAAAAATCTCCGAATCTAAAAAGTTTTATAATAACAAAATTACCGTTAGTTGAAAAATTTTGGAGGGGGCATGGAAAAAACTAAGTATGTAACATTTTAAGTTAGAATGCACTTAATATGTAAACCTAGTTTGAACGAAATCCGTTCAGCCGTTTAGATTTGTATAGAGGCCAAACAAACAAACAGACAGAAAATGAGTTTTATTACTATAGATAGTCAATTTTATGAAAAAATAGATTTTTAGCCATAACTTTTGATTGGAAAGAGATATTGGGGTAATTTTTTCACATAAATTATTTTTGACACTTGACTTTTTTGTAAAAAATATAAAAACAACATTTTGGAAAAAATAAATTTCGTGAAAAAATCAGAAGGGGGAAAAAATCAACTAGCCGTTTTGATGACAAAACAGAAAAATCATTTTTGAGCTTAGCTGGAAGAATTTTTGCAAATAAATGCTATGTCAGTTTTTGAGTCATTTTTTGAGTAAAAAGTAAATATTTTGGACCTTTTTTGACATAATCATAAAACATACATACACTGACTTAACGGTACAGTTCAACCTGTTTTTGTGAAGTGATTTTATTAAACTTTTGAACAAAAAAATTTTGAATAAAATATATTAAAGGACAGCGGAGATATTTGCATCGAAAGACCAAACTTTGATTTTCATGTTGACCGTCCCACTTTTTCAACGTTTTTCGAAAAGTTCCCGGGACACGTTGATTTCTGAATCTACTCTTAAAAACATAAATTTTGGTATATAACACTTTAATAATAACTAAAGGTAAATAGTCGCACAAATGGCTTAAAGGCTTTTTGGCTAATTAATTTTTTCGAAAAAACAAGAAATTTCTTCTTCAGTATTTTGCATATAACTATGAAACTAATGAAACAATTTTTATCAATTTATTCTTATTTAAAAGCTAATAAATTTTCCATCTGATGCTATAAGAAACATTGGATTTTGTTCAGTACAATTTTTATTAAAATTTTTTTGAAAATTTGATAACTTCAACTCACATTACCCCACGTTACAAGAGCATGAGGAAGAAGTTTTTTCAAATTCATAAAGAAGAAGTAAATTTCGTGTTTTGAAGAATTTTACAGCAAAAATTTTGATGTTATGCGAAGATGTTTTTTATGTAATTTATTGTTGATACGGTATTTTGTGCAAAAAGCAGCACAACTGCACAGTGAATTTTTTCGAAAAAAAATTATTTTTTATTTTTATTAAACGTAGCTACATAAGTATTTATGTAAATAACCATAATAAAAAAAATTTTACGACATTTAAGTTGCGAAGTATTGTACGTTTTCTGTTGTCCGGATGATTTTCATTGCAATGTTCAATTATTTGGATAACACACTGTCCTGGATCCATTGTCCTCGTATTATTTATCATATATAGAAGCCCTATGTCTCTTTCTGCTGGATCATTTAAAGTAGTTCAATTCTTAACAATTTTTTAATATTCAAAAAATTTTAATTTGTGCTCCACAAGGAAGGATGCATAAACTCCTTTAAAAAATATTGAAAAACTGTATTGTATAGTAAAGCCAGTGAAGGTATCAAAGGCCAACTCATAGCAGAAAAGATGTATAACAGCAAAAAAATAACAGTAGAATGCATTACAATGCATCGTAGTGCTGATAACATACTAGGGCTATTCACAATCCAGTCCAAATGGTCTTGCACCATATCATTTGCAAAATGGTAAAATATATATTTACTCTACACTAAGAAAATAAAAAGGAATGCATTTACTAGGCTATTGCATATATACAACACTAAAATCCATAGAATTTCTTTTTATACAGTAATAGAAAAAAATTCTGGTTTTTTTTAAAGATAGTTTTCAAAACTGTTTAAAAGCATTTTATCACCTAAATAAAAATTATTAAAAAACAAATTTATTGTTGTTTTCCTTCTTCAAACTTACCTGATCTAAAAAGCTCACAATTAGAAGTCAATATTTTGGATTAATTGCGAAAGAAAAGATAAAAAATGTATACACTAACTTCACTATATGTCAAGTTCAAATTATCATTGTGCTTTTATTTATTTTTTTAATTATATTTAATTGAAATATACTCACGTAACGATTATTTATGATAAAGTATTAAAAATTTCTACATTTTTGGGGATATTTGAATGTTTTTGATGTCAAAATAACAAAAAATTTATGAAATTCAATTGACGAAAAACTCCTATAATAAAAAGTATTATAAATTCATTTTGGCGAAAGGGGCGTGGCCAAAACTATGTATTTAACAATTTTATTTAAAATGCACTCAATATGTATACCAAATTTGGTAAGGTCAAACAAACAAACAAACTGAAAAAGAGTTTTTTATTATAAAATTGGTGGTTAAATTTTAAAGGCCGATGTTGATTTTGAACAAAACACAAATTATTTTAGAAATTATTGTCATTTCTTTTTATTATGATAATATTGGTATGGTTCAATTATGCATGGAACAAAATATCGGCCATATGGCCGCCGCGACCTCGGCGGCACACCTCCATCCGATGGTCCAAATATTCGATGACGCTGAGGCATAATTGAGGTTCTCTGCCGTTAATGTGCCGAATTATCTCATTCTTTAGCTCCCGAACTGCTGCTGGCTTATCGAAGTGCACCTTTTCTTTCAAATAACCCCAAAAAAGAAGTCCAACGGTGTCAAATCACATGATCTGGGCGGCCAATTGACACCGCCAGCACGTGAGATAACACGACCATTGAATTTGTCGCGCAAAAGAGCCATTGTTTCGTTAGCTGTGTGGCAAGTGGCACCGTGCTGTTGAAACCACATATCGTCCACATCCATATCTTCCAATTCGGGCCATAAAAAGTTCGTTATCACCTCACAATAGCGAACACCATTCCTGACAGGCCTCATTTTGGAAAAAATACGGCCCGATGATGCCGCCAGCCCATAAACCGCACCGTCACTCTTTGTGGGTACATTGGTTTTTCGACAATCACTCTTGGATTATCATTCCCCAAATACGGCAATTCTGCTTATTGACGAATCCACTGAGGTGAAAATGTGCCTCATCACTGAAGATGATTTTCTTCGAAAATTGATCATCCACGTTTCGGCCATTTCTTGCCACCATTCTGACCATTGACGACGCTTGAAACGGTCAAGAAGCTTTAGTTCTTGTGTAAATTGCACCTTATAAGCGTGAAAATGCAAGTCTTTATGCATAATGTTCATCAACGATGAGCGTGAGAGGTGCAATTGTTTTGCACGACGACGAGTTGAGGTGGTGTTTGCACATCTCCTACAGACACGGTTTGCTCAAATTTTTGCACGATTTTTCCGATTGTACGCACATTTATACGATTAAATTGACCGAAGAAATCACGAAGTGTACGATATGCATTTTGGTTTGAACGTCCATTTTCATAATAAGCCTGAATAACTTTTACGCGTTGCTCGATTGTGTATCTTACCATGGTTCAAATTGAATTAGTCTGAAATTGAGAAATGTCAAATGAAATGCAGAAAAAACTTGACGTTTAGGTGTGGTTCACATTCAACATCGGCCCTTAAAATTTAACCACCCTTTAAGGGTTAGATTCAACTTTTTTGCCCCTAAAAATGTAGACAATGAAAACAAGTCGTTAATCAGCGGTGTTCAAAAGTTTTTGTGTTGGTGTTCAATGCAAAATGAGCACATTCATTCACAATAGCGTCATACAATCAGTGTGACCAGAGTGGAATATTATATTCCTCTTTGGCATATTTTAGCTTCGGGAAGCATATATTTTTTTATAAAAATATGCAGCATAAAAAGTGGAATATTTTTCATATGATTATATTTTTCTAAATTCACAAAAATTGCAATAAAAAAATGTCTATTTGGTTAATAAATGGGTTTTTTTTGGCTATCGACATTTTTTTTGCTTATCTCTGAACCACCTTGTAAAACGCAATATAAGGAATTCATTTTGTGGTTAACTTATTCGTTGTCAATTTTATTGCAATTCATGTAATAACTTCACGCAGCTTAAAAAGTGAAGTCAATTTGCTTATATGTTTGTTTGGTTAGATTTTTTTATGGATTATGTTACAGCAGTAAGTAATTTACTTAAGAAAACATTAGGGATATTCACGATGTGTTGTATTTTCCCTTGTATTGTGTATTTTTGATAAATTTGATATTTGTAGAAAATTGTTTAATATAACAAATCAAAATTCAGTTTTCAATATACAACCCTGTGGAAAATATACAAGTTGTGTATGAGATCAGCTGATTGTACAAGTATTTCTACTCAGCATGCAGCAAGCTAAAGGCTACGCTGTGAGTTTATTTAATAAAAATTAATATAATTGATTTTAAAAATACAATATGTACTTTACCAAATGTTCGATCACAATAAGTTGTAAGTATTGTAAATTTTGCAAAAATTTATCACAAATGCACCACATCGTGAATACCACTATTATTGCTAACAATAGCTATTTCTTTTAACTATTTTAAAATCAGGTTTCAAAACAATAAAGCAGAAAAAAAGTTATTGATCAAAGTTCGGAATCTGAAGATTTATCAAAATTTGTGCTTTTCTCGCTTAGCTTACCATTTAGCAATGCTGAGGTTGATAACATTTTTAGTTATATGAATCTTTCCTATTTAAACGAAAATTCGAAATAGAATGCAAGAAAAACTCTTGAATAATTTGTTGAATGTAAAAACATGGCTGCATGCTCAAAAAAAAGTGTTGTAATGCCTATCAAATACCAGATAGCTTAATAAAAAAAATTTTAGAAATGCTAATTTCTATGATAATAATACAAGCAACAATTTAAGAATTGACCTCGAAGATGTGCCTGAATTTTAGTTTTGTATATTGTATATCGTTACTTAAAATTCAAAAAACCATAACAATGTTTGTAATTTTTTATAGGAGAAGAAAATAAATTTAAGTGCGATAGTAATCAAATAAATAAATGTTTTTAAACTTGCTTCTGTGTTTTTTTTTTTATATGCCTATTTAGACTTATTTAGATATATATCTTTGAAATTGAAAGTGGAATATTTTTGTGGAATATAAAAATTGAAAGTGGAATATTTAGCAAATTTTTTTATAACAAAAAGCATATTTTTTCAAAAATCTTCAGGTCACACTGCATACAATAATATGCGATTTGCATATGCAACAACCATTTGTAATAGCACATTGCCTGAATATAACAAATGCATATCAGTGCTTTTTGTTATTGTTTTAGCTGCTAGTTTTGCCGCTAATATCGTGAATTACTAATTAAAATGTAATGGTTTGTTAGTATTTTCTTACAACGCAAAGCTCTGAATTTTACCACCAATTTATGTTTTTCCGCTCTTCTCTTGCTTTGTTCGTTTTTAAAAAGTCTTGAAGTTGCTACTGGTTTTAATTTAGAGATACATTTCAGGACCGGCGTCTGATTTTTTATCCAACCCCCAGATCGACTTTAACTATTTTCAGTTGCAAAATTAATTAGCTTTCAAATAAAAATTTCATATGAGTCATTACCAGTGGTTTTTAAATTTAACTCTCTAGGATTTTTTATTAGACATACTTTTCTGTAAAGTAATTGTGCAGAATTTTATTACTTACTTTTATGAATTGTCTCAGTTGATTCAAGTCAAACGTTTAATTGTTATGAGAGGAAACTTTTCTTAGAATCTTGCATTGTCGGTTAATTCAATGGTACCTTGCTTTGGCAACGATCAGTTGTACACTTTCTTTTCGATACAGTCCTTATACATATTCTCAAAACATAATCTCAGAAAGTATATTTGGTGACATACTCCTGATGGCCGATGACCGATGGTCGATATGTGTGACTTCATTATAATTTTTTCAGTCCCATTGAAACAGTTTTTTTCATACTTATATATATATATAACCATTTTTGGAATTTGGTTCCACTGAATTCCACTCAACATAACTAATTTTATCACATTGTATTACTTATTTTTTCTTAGTTTTAACACTTTTCTTAAAATTTCCTTTTCCCTTTCCAGCCCACACACACTGTTTCTACAGAACAATATGCTGAAATTCGCGTCACCCGCTTTTACCATAAGCAAAGCGGCGCTGCTCACTTTCATATTCATTGCTGTTGCAGAAATCATGGTTGGCAGCGCACAATCACCAAGGGAACAAGAAGCACATCATGTTGACCAGCCCAAGGGAGTGTTTAAGCCAACAATCATACGCACGGAATTACGTTTCGGCCGCAATCTTGATCCAGAAAAAATGCGCGTAGTGAACGTTAAATCGGATGCCGGCAAAGATGTCGAAATATTGGTAGGCAAACACAGTCGCAAAGGAAGAGCGGGTGGCAGCAGTTTCTTTGTGCATCGCTCACAGGTGCAAAAACCAACTAGCACAGAGCGCACGCCAAGACAGGTACCGAGTTTCATACAGTTCCAGCACTCGCCGACTTTGCTGAAGCAAAGTGGTTTAGTGCAAGAAACCAAAGCGTACAACCAGCGTAAAGCTGTAGCGGACCAACGTCAAAGACAGCAGCAACAACAACAACAGGAACTGCAATTGCAAGCAATACAGAATGCAATCAAACAAGGAAGTAGTTATCGCACAGACCGCCAGAGCCGTCAGTACGCCAGAAATCTTAAGTATCAGAATGATGAACCGGAATTTGCATCATCCAACTGGCATTCCAGATACACAAATGCTGCGCCATATGTGCCTCAGCAGTATAGCGAGGACATGTATTTCCAAAACCAGGCAAAACAACAAAACCAACAGCAAGCTGCCTACCAACCCTATTTCATACCATTAGAACGCAACAATTTCTCTTTTCCATCGTCAGCTACCGACAGTAGTGCCGCAACTCCACGATTACAAAAGCGCCAGTGGAATCCCGAAGGTCTACACGAACTAAGAACACGTAATTTGCAACAAGTGCAACAACAAATAGTCCCCCTAAACTATCCCACTGACCACAGCTTCCAGCCTGCTCAGAATGCTGCCTGGCAGCAGGGTCTCGAAAACTTCTACAGGAATTCTAGATTTTATGCCGAAAACAATAGGCCAACAAATTTAATAACCAAAAATAATTTCAAGGTTTCCGCAACAAATGCAAATAACGAGCCACCAGGCAGAGCCATGGATGATACCACCGTCGTAGATGGATCCGCTGTCACAGTTATCGAAGGTATACGTGTACCAGATGCACCCGAGGATAAGGTGAAGACATGGCGCAATGCACGTGTGCTTAACAACAAACTCGTGCCATATCCTCAGGGTTATACACCACCGAAAGTGCAAGTTCAGACATTCGATAGATAGAGTCAAAATTTCACACAATTCCTATAGCTTTAACTTAAATTTAAAACAAGAATTTATAACATAGCTGTTTATCATGTAAGCAAAACTTTCTCTATTTTTATCTCTCACTCTCTCTATGTTTTGCTCTCTGTGTCAATATTCATATAATAAATTATTATTTTCTCATTTTATTTTGTTAATATTTAGTATTAATAAAAACCTAAACTTTACACTAGTTTTAGCTAAAATTGCAATATCTTCTAGTAAATATTAGTTTACGCTGTTTGGCATAAATTGATTAACAGTTAGTACTTTAAAGTTTTCCCGCTTCAGATTTATACAATCGTCATGCTCGAATTCCAGATGAACCATTTGCACTGGTACCAGCTGCATATAACCGTTACGCGATAGCTTATATCTAGTCACCTTTGGATGCGTTACCTCGATGTAGACAAAGACAGCGGGATGTTTGACTGTGACAGTCAAACTGTAAGTATTCATTCGGTTGGTCGTAATACAGTACTGCCAGGATATATCAAGCTGGAAATAGTTTTTACACATTATTCACATATTGAGTCAATTCTTTGGGCTCGAAAGTTTTATTTACCTTCAATTCCGGACTAACAATGCCCAATGCCTTATCTATAGCACTTGGAAAGTAATAGGTACGTGATAAAATATTTGCACCTCGTTGCAGTACGAACTCCAGAAAACAGTTATATTGCGTAAACTGATCTATTAGAATTTCTTCCATGGCCATAACCTTATCATACTGAACTCCATTTGGAACCTAAAAATTATTTGAAGAGCAGAAAAAGAATAATTTAGATATTAAAAAAAAAATATAACATTTTTAATGGTCAATAATATTTGACTTTAAATTCAACAGATTCTTTATTTCTTGGTTCATATTGGTGCAAGTGTCTTACTGGTACGTTTCCTTTTTGCTCGTCTTATGTAAATGCCCGAAGTAAGTGCCCGAAGCACGTCTTATGTAAATGGTGAACTAGTATAGATCAGAAAAATATCTATATTATAAATAATTTGCTTAAAAGCAAATCCAATAGCAAATATGATATAACCAAAAAGGTAAGTTTCGACCATAATGTAACCCGAAGCAAGCGTTGACTAGACGTAGATGTTGACGGTCATATCATTTATCCTCAAAAGTGGCTTTGTTTTGACACGAAACACAATTTACAGTTTCTATGGTAGAAATAATAATTTATTATGGTAGAAAATCGTTTAAATTGTAAAATTTAACGCAAAAAATGAGTGTTTACCAGAGCTCTGCAACGAATACTTAAAAATAAGTAGTACTCGAGTACTATTCGTTTACAACTCAGTGATTCGAATCAAAGATCTGCAACGAATCACATTTTTGAATCATCAGCCACTTAATCAAAAATTAGTATGAATAAGTAGTTTTCAAAGTGTTAGTATTCATATGTGATTCATTCGAAAAAAATTGAATTGAACCAAATAGAATGTTAGAATGAATTAAATATAAATATTATAAAAATCCATATCCATATGATTTAGAGTTTTTTGAGGTCAAGCTCATTAATATTAATAACATAATTAAGTACTTAGAGTATTCGACTCACATTTTCGAATTTTAAAAAATTGTTGATATTGAGGGTGGACCCAATAAATGTTAACTTTTACTATAAGTACTTGTTTTTTTTTGTATAAGTAAATTTTTTGACAATATAAGTGGGGGATTTCAAGTCTGATGTTAAAATATAAAAACAATTTGTCTGATGCTAGGGTGACCTCTAAAATTTTTTTTGTTTTCCAGTACTTTTACATGTTTGGCAGTTTTTTAGAATGAGGACATGTTTTGACAGTATAAAGGGGTCACTGATTTCGAGTCTGTCGCGAAAATACAAAAAATTTGTTTGACGCCAGGGTGGACCCTAGAAAATTTTATTGTGTTTTTTTTTTTTTTGTTTTTCAGCAGTTTTACATGTTTTGGTAGATGGTCACAGATTTCGATTCTTATGCCAAAATTAAAAAAAAACTTGTTTGAAGCTAGGGTGGACCCTAAAAATGTTTGTTTTTCTTTTTATTATTAGTACATGTTTTTACAGGATAAGGGGGTCACTGATTTCGAGTCTGATGCCAATATATAAAAAAATTTGTTTGACGCCAGGTTAGACCCTAAATCTTTTTGCAGTAGTTTTACATGTTTTGGTAGTGTAGGGTGGTCGCAAATTTAGATTCTTATGTCAAAATTTAAAAAAAAATGTTTGACGCTAGGGTGGGCCCCAAAATGTTTGTTTTTGTTTTTAGTATTAGTACATGTTTTGACAGTATAAATAGGTCACTGATTGCAAGTCTGATGCGAAAATATAAACAAATTTGTTTGATATAAAAAAATCTGCGACCACCCAATACTACAAAAACATGTAAAACTACTGAAAAACAAAAAAAAACTTAGGGTCTTCCTTAGCGTCAAACAATTTTTTTTTATATGTTGGCATCAGACTCTAAATCATCAACCCCTTTAAACTGTAAAAACATGTACTAATACTTACAACAAAAACAATCATTTTTCGGGTTCATCCTAGCTTCAAGCAAGTTGTTTTTAAATTTTGGCCTAAGAATCGAAATCTGCGGCCACCTTATAAAGGGTGAATTTTATAGAGTGATACAAGTTTAAACGATGTTAAAACATAGTGATGTATTTTTAATATCAATGAAACGGGCTTTATTGGGTAGAAAATTTTATGACATTGATGTTTTAATATAATTTCTGCCATTTGACCGCCACGACTGGCACGTATAAGGCGCAATCTGGAACACTAATTTTAACAAACTTTTCGCAGCATTTGCGGCCGTATCTCGCCGATAACTCTTCGAATGTTGATTTCCAGGTATCCAATTGTTTGTGGTTTATCGACGTAGACAAGTGACTTTACATAACCCCAAAGAAAATAGTCCAATGGTGTTAAATCACACGATCTTGGGGCCAATTAATTGGGCCATTTCATGAAATTATTTTTTCGTCAAAAATTTCCTTGAGTAAATCAATTGTAGCACCCGCTTTGTGGCATGTGGCTCCGTCCTGTTGGAACCAAATATCAGCAAGATTAACACCAGCTAATTGAGGCACGAAAAAACTTCGAATCATGTTCCTATACCGTTCAGCATTGACAGTAGCATTTGGACCATCATCGTTTTTGAAGACATATGGACCAATGACTCTGCCAGCCCATAAAGCGCACCAAACGGTAATTTTCTGTAGATGTAATGGTGTTTCGACAAAATCTTGTGGATTCTCCTCACTCCAAAAACGACAATTCTGTTTATTTAAGTACCCATTCAACCAAAAATGGGCTTCATCGGAAAATAAAATTTTCCATGGAAATTCAAAATCAATATCAATTTGTGCTTCAGCCCATTCGCCGAATTGGCAGCGCATACGATGGTCGTTTGGCTTTAATTCCTGCACAAGTTGAATCTTGAAAGGTTTTAAGCCAAGATCTTTTCGTAAAATCTTCCATAAAGTGGAAGGACACAACCCCAGTTGCTGAGAACGGCGACGAATTGATTGATTAGGATCATCTTCAATGCCTTCCTGTACAGCGGCTACAGATTCTTCAGTGCGCACTGTTCGGCGTTTCACGGGATGCAGATTATCAGTAACATGAAATTTGGTCCGAAAACGATCTTTTGTTCTTCGAATTAGCAGCGCTGAATTCGAAGAACATTCCATAAAATGGACGAAGTGCACGATAAGTTTGATGAACAGAACCATTATTTTGATTAAAAATTTGCACGCGTTGCTCTGGTGTAAGTCGATCTATAATAAAATGTCAAAGCAAACTAAAGAAAAAACAATTATCATCTGTTAAATGGGTGGTCAAATAAATCAAAGATACTAACTCAAAATTTTATCACTCTATAAAAAACACCCTTTACTACCGAAACATGTAAAACTACTGAAACAAAAAATACATTTTTAGGGTCCACCCTAGCGTCAAACAAATTTTTTATATTTACGCTTCAGACTCGAAATCAGCAACCCCTTTATACTGTCAAAACATGTCCTCATACTAAAAAACTGAAAAAGACTTCTTAGGGTCCACCCTAAAGTCAAAAATATTTTAAAAATGTTGGTATAAGATTCGAAATCAGCGACCCCTTTATATTGCCAAACATGTAAAAGTACTGGAAAACAAAAAAATTTCAGGGTCCACCCTAGCGTCAGACAAATTTTTTTTATATTTTCACATCAGACTCGAAATCTCCCTTTATACTGTCAAAAAATGTTCTTATACAAAGAAACATGTACTTATAGCAAAAGGTGACAATTATTGGGTCCACACTCAGTATCAAAAATTTTTTGAAATTCGAAAATGTGAATCGAATACTCTAAGTACTTAATAATTTTATTAATATTAATGAGCTTACCCTTAAACAACTCTAAATCAGGGACCATAAATAACTGTTATCAAAAAAATTTTTTCAAAAAAATCATGGTCCTGCAGACATCGCAGACATATCGTCGCTCGCGTGACAAACTTTCATAACCCACACTTCTCTTCAAATTGAGTTAATACCACTATAACACTTCTTATGCAAGTCCTTATGTCCTCAAAGTGTTATGGTCATACTTGTCATAGTTAAGCAGAAAACACAAATGTCTTAAGGTCGTAGCCAACAAAGTATTTGAAAAAAAAATTTTTACAAACAGCAGTAACCCACAAATTTTAGAAATATATGCTTTTGGGAGCCAAAAAGCTTGTGATTTTGATAGATTGTAACCTCAGTGTTGTTAACAGATTGAAAAGCACTTCAGCTAACTACTGCAATTATTTCAATGTTTTATTCAAATTGGCATTTTCAATAATTTTATAAAAACATGGTAGCAAATTTTTGGATATTCACGATCTTGTTGCATTGTTGCAAATGCATTTTTGCAAGGGTAGATGATAATTTTTTTTGATTTTTCTATGTCAGATTCTATGGACCCCTCAAATACCAAATTGTACTTCATTCAATGAAGTTTACTTTTTATTGCAGCTTAAAATTTTGATATATTTTAAATATTAAAATAATATATCAGTTGTAATTTACACGTAATTTTTTAATTCAGCCTCAGATAGCTTTTTTTTAATATTACTAGAAAATCAGATAAAAAAAGTTAGTTCATATTTTAAAATTTAGCACGCTTGTTTAAAATTTTGTTTTGTAAGAACGCAAAGGCGTTAAATTTCTATTTTCAAAATTTTTGTTTAATTTTAAAGTACATATGTTTTTATTCTCAGTGTATGTATAAAATACATTCAACACAAGCGAGAACATTTGAGGCCAACAAAGGCCATCGTTTATGTCGTACGAATGGCATAAAAGTCAATTGAAAATTTAACCGAATCTTTAAATTGAACCATCAAATACTTTTTAGCGGTAAGACTATTTCTGGCTTAATGGGTATGAAAATAACCAAAATTGGCGTTGATAAGAATCCCTATGCAACCCTTGAGGCCTAATCATGGCTCGGAAGAGTCACTGTTTAGTGCGATATGCCATCCGACGGCGTAAATAGCCCATTCTCTTTCAAATCCTAAGACTAACCCCTTAATGCAACCCTTGAGGCCTAATCATGGCTCGGAAGAGTCACTGTTTAGTGCGATACGCCTTCCGACGGCGTAAATAGCCCATTCTCTTTCAAATCCTAAGACTAACCCAGATTTTCTGTCAATGGCGATCGTTACAGGCAAATGATTCTGCAACCAAAATATCGTCGGAAAGACGTCGCACATGCCATACAGCGTACCAAAACATCGCTTTAAAAGAATTATTTTAGGAATATAACGTATAAAAACTTAAACAATAGCAAGACCTCTATATTTCATATGCACCACGGTAATTATTTGTCCAAAATTATTTTCAAACACTCAATACCAACAAATAATCCTAGTTAATAAATTAAAGCAAAACTATTTGTCATTTCTTAAATTGTTCCGTACTTTATTTTAAAGGAAGTTTTATATCTATTTGAAAAAACAACCTTTATGTGTTTATATATATATTTTGCAGTGATCGCAGATATCTTGCACCAATTTGACTAATTTAGATATGTCAATATATTTCTCAGTTAAATTGAGTTTTTAATGAAAATTTTTTAACAAAAAAATGTTTTGTATGTTTGTAAAAATAATTTTTTTGATCAAGTTTTTAAATGCAATTAAAACAAATTTAATTTTTCTTTTGTTATGAAGTCGGCATTTAAAATTTTTTTTTCTAATTAGTTTCTTTATCTTTTGAATAAAGTAAAGCAGCTGTCCCACCTGTACCATTGTCGCTACGCCCATGTGAGGCTTACAAATAATCAGTCCCTAATGTTTCGAAAAAAGGTGCGGAATGATAAAAAAAATTTTTAATAAAATAATGTGGCATTTTATCTCAAACCAAACCATATATACTATATAAGATCAAATTTCCATCAAACTTTGACTCTTTCATAACTTATTATAAAAAAGTATACAAGTTTAATAACTGTACCTAATGTCCCATGTGTAAAAAATCAATCAATTAGTTTATTTCAGTTCATATTGAACTTTATATAATAAATCATTTACTGAGTATCTGAACATAAAATGTTCGTGTTAAGTATTAGTCTTTTGCAGCTAAGTCATTAAAACTTTATTCTCTCTTAATCAATTTTCAATTAGTGGTCAATTTGAGGAAAGTAAGCGTTATCTAAGATTACGTAAAGCAAATATTCGAGATTATTTGGATTGTATTGTAAAATTTAAAACCTTACACTGCAAAAGAGAGACTGTTCAATTTAAGAGAGCAGTCTGGTTGTTTTTTTTTTCATATTTTAAGATTTTTTTTTTTCATTGTAAAATTTATTTTGACAACCTGAGATATGGTCAACTGAAGGCAACCCTGTTTAAAACTAATTGACATGATTTTTTAGCTCTGGAACGTCTGAAATAAAAAATTCAAAATCTTGTAAATTAATAGGAAAACATCAAATGTTGTCGTACACTTTTCGATATTAATTTTAGAATAAGGGCAATGAAACTTATATTATCCGAAAGGTACTGCGCCCTATATGTGCAGACTCAGTTTAGATTTTAAATTAATGACCTTTGACCCGAAATATTAACGTTGAAAGTTTGTATTATTTTTAATAAGGAATCTCAGGGCTAGGAAGGGGTAGAATGGTAAATGAGGTATCAAATGAAAGATCTGGCTGCTGATGATTACATTTTAGATTAGTGACCTTCGAACTGAAATATGAGAGTAAAATGAGCATTTATTAAATAAAAGCTAAACTGTAACAGATGGAAGAATATAATGTAAGAGAGAATTTTAGACACACTCACAGAACTAAACCCATTGCCGCAACCGAAAAATTGCCCTTCTAACTTTGTCGATTGTCGGCAATTTTCAAAATGCAATTGCCACAATCGCCAATTTCCCAATTGAGCTAATTGCGTCATTCCGTTGCGAGAACGGAACTGCAGACAAGCTTTTGAGCCATTCGGTTGTGAACAACGAACTGTTTATCGCGCTTACCAGATGTCAGTTATATGAACCGAGTCTTCCCATCGTTTCGACTTACGAGTGTGAAAAATAAACGATGAAAATAAACATGCTTTGTTGATGCTAATTTTGCAAATTTGCATATTTTTAAGAAGAAATAAACTAGATTTATTTCAACTGCACAAGTTTTATTTATTAAAAATTTAATCACTTCACTTTGAACACTTAACTAACCACTTGCAGCGAGAATACCGACCGAACCATAAACAAAGGCGCGACGAGCAACATAGCGAGTGTAAAAATCAAACGACGGAAACAAGGATTGTTTTGTTGTTGTTTTTTATTGTACATTTGCAGTTATTTAAGAAGAAACTAATTTAATAAATGCAGACTGCACAAGTTATGTATATTATATATTAGATAAAATATATTTTTTAATTAATTCCTTTACCTAAAAACACTTCAACAACTTGCACCGAGAACACACACTAGAAATCAACCGAATACTGAACAAAAGAGGAACGAGCAACACAGCGAGCGTGAAGAAAGCGACGGTTGTGGTTAAGGTGACCACATGTAAGTTATTTTTATTGACTATTCGTCTGTTGCAATTGACTTTGGTAGCGGTGCAACTGAATATTGAAACATCGTTGCAATTCGGTGGTAACGCAAGAAAAATTCTATTGACAGAATTAACAATGCGGATATTTCAACTACTCCTTTTATCCGTAAATCTGTAATTGTACTGGTCAGTTGTTTTGGATAAATTGAGATTGCTTAGACGGGAAGTAAGTTGAAATGACAAATTCCATTCAGTTCTTGCAACTTAAGCATAAATATTGAATGTTAACCGAATTGTTATTTAGGCATGAAGTTACAATAATAAAATAAGCATTTACGTCAGCCGAAAGTCGATTATGCTTATATAATTACAGTTAAATAAACAGAGTTTTAATTGAAACAAACACTTTATGAGTACCCCACTTAAAATGTATTTACTATAACCTAACGCCAACAAATTATTTTTGTGAGTGCATTGATAAGATGTGCAAAAAATACTTCCAAAATTTTGGGCTATCTCTTACGAATACTTTACAATAAGCTTGTTTTTATGCAACAAGAGTGAATATATATTGTGATGGTAAAATTTCTTACAAATAGTAAAGTCTGAAAAATTTCCGTTATTTTGACATAAAATTTATAGCGATACCTTGAAAACTATAGATGTTCTCAGTACAACGTATTTTTGTATGAAAAGTCGTTGGTTGAGGAATATAACGGTTCAGGAAAGCTTTCTTGGTAATATTTTCCACGGATAGTATGTTAAAAAAATATGCCCTTAAAATGACATTAAAATTATTTAGATATCTGGAAAAATGTATATCTTCTCAGTACAACGTATTTCCTTGAAGCAAGGCCATCGCCTCAGAATGAGAAAAAAACTAATGAAATTTCAAGTTTTGACTTTGCAAGCAACTATCTCCATTTTTCATCCATTTTTTAATCGATTTTCAACAAATTTTCTTTGTCTGAAAGATCAATGAAATGACTTTGGAGGAATAAGAAAAGATTAACCGTTTTCTTATCAATTCAATGTTTTATATTGTTTTAAAAAAACCTCTAAAATATTTAGGTTTTGTTGCAAATTTTTTTTATTGCATTTTTTTCACACTCTTTCATATGGCATATCATTTATTTGCAAAAATTGCCTCATTTTGACACATAATTCAATAAAAAGTTTCTATCATCGAAATTCATAGCTACCCCGCTATGATTTTTTTTGATGAAAATTCCATTTTTCAAAATGTTGTTTTTACATTTTTTACAAAGTTCTACAGCTTAAGAAATAATTTCTGTGCAAAAATTTTCAAATATTTCAAACCACTCCAAAGTTATATACACAAATTTATGTTTTAAGCCATTTCGATATATATAAAAATATGCTTGGGAGAAACAGTTCTTCCGTGTTTCTGAACCGATTTTGATAAATTTTTTAAGGAAATTAGAGTAGGGAGAAGGAGTTCACTAAATATTTTTGTGACCTTTGACCTGAAATATTAGCGTTTAAAGAATATTTCTTAAGCAAAACCTAAACTATAACAAATTGAAGAACATGGTGTAAGAGGAAATTTTCGACATTAATACAATGTACAAAAAACATTTTTCGCTATCTCTTACGAATACCCTACAATATGCATTTTTGTGTGTAACATGTGTGAATATATATTGTGATGGTGAAATTTCTTATAAATATTAAATTCTAAAAAATTCCCTTTATTTTGACATCAAAGTTATGGCGATATCTTGAAAACTATAGCTTTTCTCAGTACAACGTGTTTTTATATGAAAAGCCCTGGTTGCGAAAAATAACGGTGTATGAAAGTTTTTATGGGTAATGTTTTTACTGATATATTTAAAAAAACTTTGACTATTTTTATACCACAATTACTGTGATAATTTAAAACTTAAAATTTTCTTAGTACAGCACATTTTCTTAAAGCAAGGCCATGCCTTAGAACTAGAAAAAAACGATTGAAATTTCAGAGGGTTGGTCGAATTTCGGCCACAGGCGATACTAGTTCTTATTGAAATACAAGTTACTCTCTATGTCCGGTATAGCGCTTAGGCGAAGTTTTGAATTTGTGTAACTTTTTTTTTATGTTATGTCACATATTATGTTATGTCAAAATTTTAGATATTAATAGATATTTATAATTTTACTACGAGATATAAGTACATATATCGTTGATTCCATGTCAAAGCGCCCACGTTTCTGACTGCACTATTTTTGAATATTTTACAACTCTCTATGTGGATAGTTCTCCTGAAAAGTATTATATCTGCGTATTTTTTTTTTTATTTAAAATTTTGTTTTAAAGATATACACTGTGAAAAATATCAAAAAATCCAAAAAACATACAATAAGTGCATGTATTCAAATAAATGTAGTTATGAAATCGTAATTTGTACAGAAAGAAATGCATATATATATTAAAGATCTTGAATTTGTCTATTTGGTGGTATATTTTTAGCAGCATTTCTAAAAAAATTCTTTTTGTTATATTTTTTGTTCAGTGTTGAGTTAAGGCATTAATTTTAAAGGCTAACACACAATTTTTGTTTGGGATTTCAACGATTGCTATTTTTAACGAATTTTTTAAAAAATGCCTACAAAAGATTTTCTATTTTTATACCGAAAATTCCATTATTTTATATGTTATTATTCAAATAAATCCATTTATATTCACATGAAGCCAAAAATTAGTAACATCCAATATTTTAAATGTTATTATTCAAATAAATCCATTAATATTCACATGAAGCCAAAAATTTGTAAAACCAAAAATTTTTTATTTTTTTTTATATTTTTATGAACTGTTACTGTTACATCGTCACCTGCATGCCAAAACCATGAATGTGCTTTTTTATAGTTTTTGGGAAAAAGAGTTTAAAGGTTAGAATACTTCTGAATATTAGGGAAGCAAAATTTTTTAAAACTTTAATTTACCGAATGGTAAATATTTAGTGACTTAACTATAGTTTAAAATTTGGCTGGCCTACCTCTCTCAGAACGGATTTTAAAACACATTAATTGTTTGACATTCACAAAAATTTCAATTTATAAAAACTTTCAGTCTTACAAAGAATCGAGTTTCGCAGTATGAATGTTGAAGATCTGTTATTTATAGATACTTTGGCTTGCAGATATGTGGGCATTAGGTCTCTCGATTTATGAATGAAATTTGGTTAGCCTACCTCACTCCTAACGGGTTTTAGAACACATTCATTGTTTTAGCATGCACAAAAATTCCAATAAACACTCATGCTTCAAGGAATCGAGTAATGTATGAATGTGAAGGATCGGCTTTTTTCTGATACTTTGGCTCGCATACGTGTATGGACATGTATCCATCGATTTATGATTTTAACTTGGTTAGCCTACTTCACTCCTAAAGGATTTTAGAACTCATTCATTTTTTTGGCATGTACAAAAATTTCCAATTTATAAAACATTTATGCTTCAAGAATCGAGTAATGTGGAAGATATGTAAGATATGTAATTTTTTATACTTTGGTTTGCAGATATGCGGGTATTAGGTCCCTCGATTTATTATTTTAACTTGGTTAGCCTACTTCACTCCTAAAGGATTTTAGAACTCATTCGTTTTTTTTGGCATGTACAAAAATTCCAATTTATAAAACATTCACGCTTCAAGAATCGAGTAATGTGTAAGATAAGTAAGATATGCAAGATATGTTCTTTTTATACTTTATAGGGCAATAGGTTCCTCGATTTATGATTTAAATTTGGTTGGCCTACCTCAGTCCTAACGGATTTTAGAACACATTCATTGTTTTGGCATGTAGAAGAATTCCAATTTTGTTTAAATGTTTGTGCCAGAACAATGAATGTGGCACATTTATTTTTTGGCATGATAAAAAAATTAAAAAATCACATTCATTGATTTGGAACTGTATTATTGCGGCATATCTGATCCACATTCCTATTCCATATGTTGATACAATGTTCCTTATACAAAACTGCATCAGAAACAGCAATAAACCCAAAATCGAATTTTTTCACATTCATGGTTTTGGCATGCAGGGGACGATATTTGAAAATATGGAATTTTCGGTGTAAAAACAAGAAATATTTTGTAGGCATTTTTTTCAAAATTCGTTAAAAATAGCAATCGTTAGAGTCCCAACCTAATATTGTGTGTACGTCTTTAAAATTGATGCCTTAACCAAACACTAGACTTCAAATATAAAAATATTGTTGCAAAGACTATGAAAATTGTGACTGAAAATTTCAGGTTAAAATAAAAATTAATTTTTCTAACAAATGCTGCAAAAATGAATATACCACCAAAAAGACTAATTGAAGCTCTTTAAAATATAAACACACTTTTTTTAGTCAAATTAAACCTGTACAATTTACGGTTTCAAAACTACATCTATTTGAATACATACACTAATTGTATTTTTTTATGTTTTTTTAATATTTTCATAGTGTATAACTGTTGATAAAAATTTGTTCGCAAAAACCAAAAACACAGTTTGTTATTTTTATAGGCACTACAAACCTACCAAAAATCGGAAACACAAAGGTCAGATTTCGCTCAAAATTAGTCGAATTGGTTGGTATGGATCATTAATATGCACAATAATAAGTTTCGCCCGATCGAGGCAATGAGGTCAAAAAACGTTGTTTCGAGAAAAAAGTGCTCTGAAATACCATACAATGCGCCTACTAAATAAGTATTTTATGTACACTGAACGAATTTTCGTACATTTATTTTATGTACGCCATACATTAAATAAAACATTAAAAAAATGTAAATATACATTGTATGAATGTAAATTCTGTAATAGTACATTGAATTAATGTTATCGTATACAAATAAATATTGCATGTAAAAATTAAAACTAAAAGCGATTTACAAGTACATTGTATTAATGTAAAAAAATATATTACATTGACTTAATGTAAAATACTTTTGAACAATGTAAAGTTACATTTGATTAATGTATGGTTACATTTTTCTTTACATTGACTCGCCAATACAATGTAAAGAACATTGATTTAACAAAGAAATACATTGGATTAATGTAAACGAAATGTTAAACCTTTTGTAAATTCCGTTATTTTAATATTTTGTCACTTTAGAAGCGCCTTTGTTTATTCGTGTGTCTGTATTTATTCAGTGAAGTTAAATTGCAGTTCTTAATTGATAATTACAGTTTATATAGTGATAATTAAAGTTACAGTTACTAGATATTGTTATTAACGGCAAAAAATTTAATTTTTCGTTGCCATGCCTTTAAGAACAATTTTCTTTGAGAAATCTTTATATCCAAAAGCGCTTCCCTTATTTTCTCAAAGTGACAAAAATGTAACTAAGATGAGTATGGTTCTAACGAAGTCAGATGTAGTTTGTAGATGCGAATCTTTAATAGCCTCACAGGATAATATGGATGTGGCTGAGAAAAAGTTCTGGAGTCTTATAATTTTGTTAGTTAATATCAGGACCGTAGCTAGAGAATAGTTGCTCGGAGAACAACTCATTTTTTTTTCGAAGTTAGAAAACCATACAATTAGAATAAATTAAAAAATAAGGGATGTTTTTAAATTAGCTAATTTTCAAAAATTAAAATAATATTATGTTATATTGTATGTATCAGGATACATTGTCTTTATGTGAAATACATAAATTTAATGTACTTTTACATAGGTTCCAAATTAATGTAAAAAACATATCATAAATGTACTTTTACATCAGGCCTGTAGCCAGGGGAGAGAAAGGGGGAATGACCCCCTACTAGAACCGTTTTACCCCACTGACCAAATCAGACAATGAAAAACTTTAAATGAATAATTAATATGCATTTTGTTGACATATTTGTTTATTGCTTTAAAATTAGTTTAGTTTAAAATAACAAAAAATATACCCATTCACCGTATTCATGACTAGAAACCTACATATATGAAATTTGTTTAACAAAATTCAAATTTCTACTGGGTCGCCAACATTTGCTACCAAAAAATAAGATTTGAGTTTTAATAATTTTTTAACCCGCATCCATAGGAACTTTCTAGAAATTAAAAGAACGTTGTGCACCAATTTGATGCAGATACAAAAATAATATACTTATAATTCAATGAAATGTTTTTAATTTTTAAATTTTTTTTATGCATGATGAATGTTTATTAATTTTACAATAAGAAAAAACTGCAAATCTTAATTCTAGCAAAAATTTAAAAAAGCAAAAGATTTATATCAAAACATGCATGTTTGTTCTTAATATATAAATCTGAATAAAAAATTTGCATCAATTTGATGCAAACGACGGATGCGGGTTAATTCAATTTTTTTTATTTGTTTTACTTAAAAAATGTCTTATAGCGCATTCTTTATTGAAAAAAAGTCTGACCTCACAGAATTCAGAATTTTTTAGATTTTGACCTGAATTTACAGAATGTTGACTTCTTCTGAGCTGAGAAAAGAACGGAAAAAATGAATCATTTTTTTCATTGATATTGGCTGCACTGTTGTTTTGAATTTCAATTTATTTACGATTGAGGTTATGTATAGTGCGGTACTGCATGGAATTTTTAAGAAATACAGTGGTGGTTACGAATTTAGCACACACTGTGTTAGTAACTCTAATTTGAAATTTTTTACATCCTAGCTTGAGAATTGTAATCAAATATTTTTTGTTGAGTATTCTTTATGAAGTTAACTCAATAAACCGTTAGTTGGTTTCTTAGTTATTCTTAAATTTTGGGTTTAATGTGGTTTAAATGCTGGACACGAATTTAGCACAGGTTAGAATTATTGTTCCATATCGTATTTTCTTTTCATTAATTAAACTTTACTAGTAAAATATACTAAATTTATTAAGTTTCTATTTGAGTTCTAACAAAAAATTGCAGAAAAATATGGCCAAAGGCTACTGATGTTCAGAGGCTCAGCGGTATTTGATTCAGCAAATGAAAAATGGTGGAAGCACAGTTTCAGAGATTGTTCTGCTTCTTAGATGTTCGTGAAAGTTATTATATAATGCATTACAACATGTGGAGCAGTATTAGAGCATTAAAAATGTAAAATAGCGACCAAGAGCGCGAAAAACAATAGCAAGAGAGGGCCATTTGATTTATAGAGCTTCACTTAGTGATCCTTTTAAGACCTCAAATAAACTTTAAAATGAAATTTCATCAAAATATGGCATAAATGTATCCTCAAAAGACATAAGAAAACGCTTGAATGAAAACAATTTCCGTAGCTTTATAGTCCAACAAACACCACATGTGTCGCGAAAAAATATTAAATGCAGTCTTGCGTTTGCAAAAGAATATTTAAAAAGTCAAAGAATTTTTGGAAAAATGTGCTTTGGAGGGATAAATCAAAGTTTTGCCGGTTCGCATCTGACAGCAAACAATATGTGCGGCGTCCTCAAAACATGCAACACAATCCAAAGTACACGCTCAAGACGATTAAACAGGGTGGCTGAAATGTTATGGTATTGGCGGCGTTTTCTTGGCACGGAGTTTGTCCGATTGTTAAAATTTATCAAAAAAGGATCAGCACGCTTACAAAAACGTACTTGTCAATACCATGATACCGTTTCAAGAGGATAATTTGCCACTTTAATGGCGTTTTATGCAGGATAATGATCCAAAGCATAGTGCTCACATAGTTAAGAGTTGCTTAGAAGACAAACATATTGATATTTTGAAGTGGCCATGGCAATCATCGGACTTAAACCCGATTAAGAATCTGTAGAGGGATGTCGAGCAGCAAATACTAAAAAAAATTTGCCAGATTTGTTTAGGGAAATCCAAAGGATTCGGTATGGTCCTCCAAAGTACCGTTGTGAGGCTTTGGTCAAAAGTTTACCAAGGATATGAGATGCAGTAATTAAGAATAAGGGATTTCCTACGAAATATTGAGTTTTATGCAATCAATTTTGATTATATTTGTCATCCTAGACATTTTTTCGCTCGTGTGCTAAATTCCTGACCAAATCGAAATGGTTATTTTTAATTTTTGTTTGATTTTAAGTCCTATAAGAAAAAGTTTTGAAATAAAAAAATGAAAATAAGAAATAAAGAAGACATAATATATATACTAAAAAAAGCTTAATTATAAATTTACAACAACTAAATGGAAAATATAAGTATTCACTTTACTTTTTTAAGTGTGCTAAATTCGTGACCACCACTGTACTCATTGAGCTGTTAAATTTTATTAAAAGTTACCACTTTAATCAAAATTGTTTTGAAGTCAATTTAAAAAAATTTTCAAAATTGGAACATTTTGCTTCTCACAATTGTCAAAGCATATAATATTACTGTCAAAATTATTTTTTTTTTGTTTATTTTAATGTTGGTATTACTAGAGAGCAGAATGCAGAACCGCCGAATTTTACAGGTCAGAAAATTCTGCATTTGTTATACTTTTGCGAATTTTCAGAATTTTCTCGAAAAGAACACGATTTATTTTGAGGTCAACATTTTTTTTTTTTTAAAAGAACGGAAAAAATTAAGAACTCTTGAAGAGGTCAGAAAAAATGTAGAATTTTTTCCAGAAAAGAATGCGCTATAATACATATGTTAGCCTATTTCGCTACTCTTTCTTATATTTCTAGCCACTTTAAATAAATCTTGTATTTTTACCTTCATTTTATTACAAAGTCTTGAATTAATTTTTATATTAATTTTTATGTATTAACCTCATGTATAAAAAGATCTACATATCCATGTAAATATTATAAAATTAACTGTTTTCTAATAAATATGTGTAATGTATTCATTTCACATGTTAAAAAATTTTTAATTTTTTTTTTATTTAAATGTAAAAACAAAAAATTGTCCCCCAAAATTCACGCCTGCCCCCTCTGTCTTCTTGGTCTGGCTACAGGCCTGTTTTACATTAATAATAAGTACGTTTTCCGTTCAGTGTATGTTTCTCAATCTCGGAGGCTTAAATAAGATGTTGCAAACTACACGGTTAGAAATCTTGGACTAAATTTTAGTCCCACTCTCAATATTACTGCATGTTTTTAAACCTTGCGGTTTCAAATTAAAACTTTTCAAATACTAACTCATATTTAATACTTTTCTGTACTAGAATTAAAACCAAAAGAAATATTAAAGCATTAATTTTAGCTCTTTGGTTTAAATTTTAGCTTTTTGGTTTCAATTTCAGTCTTTTTGGATTAAGTATTTTATGAAGTATAATTCGGTTGAGTCTGATAATGATAATAGTATTTGCAATCTTTTTGCTGACTTTTTCAAGTCGACTTATTCATCATCGTCCTATGATTATTTGAGTTATCCTTTCAATATTCAATCTGGGGATATATATTTCCCAATAATTGACACTAACACAGTCTTATAATTTTTAAAAAATATTAAAACATCATATAAAAGTGGTCCTGATAACATACCTTCGTGTATATTAAAATACTGCTGTGAAGAATTAGTAACTCCAATCTCTTTACTATTTACATCATCATTAAAATCCTGCTATTTTCCTGCAGCCTGGAAGCATTCATTTATCATTCCGCTGCATAAATCCGGAAATAGGTCTTTAATTGATAACTACCGTGGCATCGCAAAATTGAGCGCTTTACCTAAACTTTTAGAGGCAATTGTTACATCACGACTATCGCATAGCGTTAAATCTTTAATGTCTCCTTTCCAACATGGATTCCTTTCTGGAAAATCCACTGTTACTAACCTTCTCGAATTTACATCAAAAACTATAGAAAACTTTGGAAAAGGCATGCAGACTGATGTTATTTACACGGATTTTAGCAAAGCTTTTGACGTTGTAAATCACAAACTATTGATCTTAAAATTACATCTTGTAGGATTTCCTTCACCGTTGTTAAAGTGGATTGAATATTACTTAAGCAATAGAACACAATCTGTTCTTTTTAAGCTCAAGAAATCACATGAGTTTCCTGTTACTTCAGGAGTACCTCAAGGAAGTCATTTTGGGCCTCTTCTGTTTCTACTTTTTATAAACGATTGCCATCTGTCATAATGCATTCCAGCATCTTAATGTTTGCTGACGACGTCAAACTCTTCCTTTCTTTTAAAAATGATAATGACGCTGTATTTTTGCAAGCCGACATAGATCATCTTCATAACTGGTGCAAAACGAACCGTATGAACCTCAACATGAAGAAATGCAAGCATATGTCTTTCTCGCGCAAACCAGCAATTAAATGTATCTTCAAAATTTGTGGTTATCCATTGGAGTCCTTAGATAGTTTCAATGATCTTGGAGTTACAATGGATCCTAAACTACGCTTTAATATTCATGTAAATAAAATAATAAATAGAGCAAATAGTACTTTAGGATTTATTAAACGTTGTGCAAAAGAGTTTAATGATCCTTTCATAACGAAAACCTTATTCACTTCCCTTAAGCTATCTTTATTGTAATACTGATTTTCACTTACCACCTTATGAATATCGGTTACAACTCTTAAATCTTCCTTCTTTAAAAAATCGGAGAATTATGATAAATGCTTGTTGGATTATAAAACTTTTACATGGCTATGTAAACAGTCCATATTTATTGAGTAAAATATATTTTAATATTCCTCTTCGTCCTACAAGATCTTTTGAGTTACTCCACATGAACTTTTGTAGAACTAATTATTTGCAAAATGAACCTCTTAGAAGCGCTTGCGGTGATTTTAATTTTGTATCTGATGTTATATCCTTAAGTGAATCCATGGACTCAATCAAACATAAAATTATAGATTACCTGCAGTACCGTCGTTGATTATGTAAAGTTCTTTCAAACATATATCTGATGCATCTGGTGATTTGTAAACTCATTAATATAACAATGTAATGGATAAATGGACCTTAGCGTAAAATGGAAAATTTTGGTGGATAAACATCTAAGTAATCTGAATGGACCTAAACCTGGGATCTTCAGTTGCCTCATATCTTCATGATGATTGTAACTACACTTGTCGACGGTACCGTGATGTCTTGGTGTCTTTTTACCTCTTGAAACACTACGTTAGATCGATTTGTAATATATTAATATGAGTGACCGATAAGACCTAGTTTGTCTTAGTGCCTGCGTTCGCAACTGGTTTTCTTTATTTTATGAAAATTGGTTTGGTGAAGTTGACCTAGTTTGTCGAGTAACCACCCTGTCAAGCCAGGATTTCACCGACTTCAGGGAGACAGAACGATATATATTATATATATATACCTATTGGAGTGGTGTTTTATTGGGTATGAGACCTTGTTTGTCACACGACTCCGCCGTATACAAAAATTGTTGCTAACTTGACCTTGTTTGTCTTGAATACGCAACCCTGCTATGCTGTCTGATTTTATCGTTTTTGACTTAACTTTTTTCTATTATTTTTTATACTTTAATAAAATTATATACTTTAAGCAATTTACTAAACTTTTAAGTTTGTTAAAAATACATTATTTCATTCAAAATCATACTTTATATTTTTGAAATGTATTAAATATCTTATTTTATAATTTTAAATTTGCTATAAAACCTGTTAAGGTTTAGCAATCAAGTAAATAAATAAATAAAACTAAATAAATATTTTAAGTTCGATTCGATACTAAATTTGGATTAAGACCCGTAAAAAGTTGGCCTGGCAATGCTGCGACTCAATATTAGGCGACTCGGTTCATATGTTTGTTTATCGCGCTTTTTATGTATAAGCCAATAGCTCTGTGGTTAGAGTAGTGGGCTTACAAATTCAATGTCGTGTGATCGATTCTCGCGTTGTTTGTTATTTTTTTTAAAAAAATTTGAATCCAAGCTTGTACTAAATTTGAAATCAAAGCTGTATTAAAACCATTTTTTAGTATTTTGTAAATAATAGATTTGAAATCAAAGCTGGTGTAGACTTATATGTAGTACAGAAAAGTTTCAATTTTAGTACAAGATTTCTAACCGTGTATTTATAATGAAATCTAATATATATAAACTGAATTTTTTAGATAATTGATTTTTTGAAAAAATAGAGCCAGACTGCCCTTAAGATAAATGTTCAATAAAAACTTCAAAATTAATATGTCTGTAATATGCTCAAAATAATCCTTGGTTTATGTTATGCTGATTCCCCAAATATTTCGACTCTAGCTATAGTCATCCGTGAGTCTTAAATAATGGTTTTAAATAACCTCTAAAAATCGAGTTTTTTGTAAAAATATTGGCTAGTGTAAAAAAATAAAATGCCAGAAATTATAGGCCAAAAACAGCTCTTCCAATCTGCATAAAAAAATTGTAAATGTTTGCAATCAAATTAAATATAACGCTGTTTTTCATGCATATTTTTGATATTTTTTATTTTATTTCCATACAAAAACTTTCAAAATTCAAATAACTTCAGTGATCTTATTTTTTTTTTAATTTCTAACAATATTTTTTCAGTAACTGTTTATTTTATAAATAATATTTTAGTGTTAATATAAATCAATTTAAGCAATTCTGACTAGGTATCAATGCAAGCACTCCAAACCTTTCCAACGATATTTCGAAAGGGAGGATCGCATTAGAAATAATTAAGTTTTTTGAATTTTAGTGAAAATTAATAAAAGAAAAGTGCATGAAAAACAGCATTATCTTAAATCTGAATGCAAAAATTTTAATTTTTTTTTAATGTAGATTGGAAGAGCTTTTTCCGGGCTGTAATTTCTGACAGTTTATTTTTTACAACTATTACACAAGCCAGTATGGTTACAAAAAAACTAAATTTTTAGAGGTTATTTCAAACCATTCCAGCTCACGGATGGCTATCGCTAGAGTCAAAATATTTGGAGAATTATTATAACATAAATCAAGGATCAAATAAAGCAACTGTGCCGAACAACTTGTTTTCGTGAGGCGCCTTAATGTTCAATACACATTCAACCCTATCATGAATAATTTTTCTCGCGAAATCGCAAAGAGTAGTTTTAATTTTTAAGATAAAGCTCCAGAACATTTTGGAAATTTTTTATGCAAATTTGAACATCAACAATTTATTAACAGATTTGCATCAAAAATTTCCAAAATATTCTTGAGCCTTATCTTGAAAATGAAAACTCACTTTTCCGATTCCGCGTGAAAAATTATTCATGATAGGGCTGATTGAAGCTTATCTCAGGGTAAAAGGGCTAAAATTATAAAGAACTTTTTTTTTTTGTTTATTAGGGCCAGTTTTTCAGTACGAGTTTAAACTTTAGTCAAATTAAATCTAGCTTAACTCACCAAAATTGGACGTTTAAACTCAGTTTAACTAAATATTTTAGCATTCATTGAAGTTAAATTGACCCAAATTATCATATAAGGTGTTTCTCTTTTGCCTTAACCGAGCTTAAACGTCCAATTTTAGCGAGTTAAGCTCGGTTTAATATGACTTCACCTTAAACTCGTACTAAAAAACTGGCCCAAAAGCTGGATTCACTGATAGCCTTCAGCAAGCTTTTGTGTGAATTGAAATAATGTTAATCAAGTTAAAGAGCGTGCAGCAAGTTCTCTCTCTGAGAGGAAACATAATATAAAAAAAAACTTGAAAAATATGCTAAGGTGATCAGTGAATCCGCCTTTACTGACTTAGCTTTTGCAACGCTTAGTCATTTAAAACTACTTTATTCGATGCAATATATTCAATATACAAACTTTATAGTAAAATCATTCCTCTTTCAATTTGCAGTGATCTGAATTCAAGAATATCTCAATAAAAAAGCTGCAACTTACCAACGTTACCGGCCATGTTGTCGAATTCTTTGGATAAAGCTCTGACCATAGATATATATTTCGTACTACGTGCAAATCTTCAGTATTTGGTTTAAGTTCATCGCATATGAGTGATATATTAAGAGCCTTTGTTGTTCTATCATACAAGGCTATGATAGCAGTCGGAGCCATAAATTCCTTGGCCCAATAATGAAGTAGCTAAGAAGTCCATAAAACAAATTATGACTTTTAGTTCTATCTTTTATGCTCGATTGTTGTTACCTTGTAATTGCCATAAAAATCAATGCTTGACCAGGAAGGTGCCACCCAGACATCATTAAGTTGCCAATAAAGTGCACCCATTGTATTGTGTTCAGTGTCTCTAAGACTTCTGTAGAACTCCGTCTCCACTTTGGTGGCCATGGCTTGAGCTATTTGACTGAAATAAATCAGTGCTTCGGTGTAGTTCTCATCATCGGGCAGCGGTAATGGAAAATGACGCTGTATCAAAATTTGTATGGGCACCATAGCCATGGGATGATGTTGACGATGCAAGATCAATTCCAGGAGATCCAGATTATATCCGCTCATGCTGCGCTTCCATGACTGCATCATGGGCAGACTTTGAAAGCCATATTCAGAGGAAAAGCGTGTTCGTGGATAGATATTTGCATCCCAGCCATCTTCGAATATCACATAGAAATGATCTGCAAACAAACGAAATAAAAAAACACTAAACTTTTATAAACTTCTGGCCATAAACTTGCTATCTCCATAATTGGGATCCCCTGGATTTTGCGATATGTAGTTATCCTCTGCGCTCCGTTTACCATTCGATGGCGATGACACGAGTGGCGTGGGACGAGCACTGCTTTCCAATATTTTTAGCTCATGTAACACATTGGCCACATACAACTGGCGATACTCGGCGGAGAAGCGTTCCATCTCATTTTGCGTGCCATACCAATTCTGCACCAGAGCCGCTTCGTTCTCGTTATTTGTCGCAAAGATTGCTATGCTGGCATGATGGCCAATACGCTTGGCATTTTGTACAGTCTCCAGGCGTACAGAGGCAAGAAACTTTTCGTCCACCGGGTACATAGCACAGGCGAACATCATGTCCTGCCAGATGAGAATGCCCATTGTATCGGCGAGATCGTAGAAATAATCTGATTCATAAATGCCGCCACCCCAGACGCGTATCATATTCATGTGTGCATCTTTGGTAGATTGTAGCAGGTGCTTAACTGCAAACGGAAGGTGATTAAAGTAGATTGATCATATTCAGCGTCAATGGCCAACAAACGGTAAGCGACAACTTGCAATAAAGCTGCACAACAACACAGCAGCAAGAGTTTTTACGTGACAACATAAGTATAAGGGAGGGTGCGGGATTAAAAAAATCGCCGAGTGTGCAGTAAATATGTATATATTTGCTTTTGCAGTTGCTTTTGTTTTTGCTTATTTTTATGCTTTTAAAGTTGCTTTAGCTTAAGATTTTGCTATTGTTATTGCTTTTGATTTTGTTTTTGGTTTTGCTTTTGCTTTTGTTTTTAATTTTGCTTTGTTTTTACAATTTCTTTGATTTTTGCATTTTAAAATTTACATGCTTGCCTTTAGTCACTGAAATATAATTAATTCAATGCAACGATTTCGCGCAATTTTGCTTTTGCTTAAGCTTTTTCTTTTTCTTGTGCTTTTTCTTTTACTTTTGTTTAAATATTTTTTCTGAAAAACGAACGACGAAGATCACTCAAATGGCGAGGAAAGATCTCTCCATTCTGATAGGCGTTATAACAGTGCACTGTCTTATAGGTAGGCATGCCTTAAGTATGGGGGTTTATGCAAAAGTCTCCTGCAGGAGTTGTAGGGATGAAGGAGAGATGGAGACGGTATCGAATCTCCTCTGTTCATGCCCCGCTCTATCCCACAGAAGACATTAGCATCTAGGTAGCGTTTTTTATGATCTCAGAGATCTTGAGGATGTAGACGTTATGCGTCTACTTCTTTTAATTATTAGTGCGGGTTGGTTCCACTGGTTAGGAGAGCAGGAGTGGAGGAATAGGTCCCTGTGGTATCACAACGGACGAAATATCTGGTACCCCACCTTAACCTAGCCTAACCTACTTTTAATTTTTGCAATTGATTTGCTTCTTACATTATAAAGCTAATAGTTTTGCCTATAGTAACCAAATTCAATGCAATGGTTTGCTCAATTTTGCTGTTGCTTTGCTTTTGTTTCTGCTTTTGCTATTGGTTTTTCTTTTGTTTTTGTGTTTGCTTTATCTTTTTCTTCTGGTTTTTCTTTTGCTTTGTTTTTGCAATTGCCTTGCTTTTTACGTTAAATTTTGTTTAGTTTTACCTAGATTCACCGAAATATAATTCAATGCAACGCTATTGCGCAATTTTTTTTCTTCTTTCGATTTTGCTTGCTTTTTGCTTTTTCTTTTGCTTTTGCTTTTGCTTTGTTTTTGCAATTGCCTTGCCTTTACCATAAACAAATTAACAGTTTTGCGTATAGTCCCTGAAATATATATTTCAATGCAAGGCTATTGCGCAAATTTGCTATTATTCAGCCCTACGAGTATCACTGAGTCCTTTCGTAGCTCGGCCGTAGCCAGAAACGGTTACTTGGGGGCGCTGAGCAAGTTTTTGGGGATCAGACTTTTCATGAAAATAAATAACTATTTATTCATAGTTAACATCTATTTGCAATGCAATGAACCCAATCTTTTCTTTTGAAACCAAGGAATATAAAACCACGCAATCGTTAATTGGTCATTGAGGATCGTCGTATCGAATCAATTCTCTATTTTGACATGCGATAAAGGTTTGCATTTTTCGTTGGCCACTAAAGTTTTGACAAAGGAAAATTCTTCTCGGAACGGCAATTTATTTTTATTTAATGGTTGCAATGCATCGAATTTAAAATGTATGCTTAAAAGCCGTTAACAGCTTTTAAGTCGTCATTATTTTTCTCAAAACGTTGATCAAATTCTAAAAAACTTGGGTCAATTATTTCATAATAAATGCGCCTTACGCAGTGTCTACACGTGCATTATTTTATTGCATGCGAACTGTCAAATTGAATTTAATGAGCAATATCGCAAGTGTAGTACTGCTCATGAAATTGCTCATATCATGAAATTTATCTCTTGAAATATTTCTTGAGACATACTTCATGAGATGAGCTGTCAATTTTCAGTAAAATATGTAAGTGTGTGCACTAGGGTGGCCGTTATTTTCAAAAGTGGTGTTTTTTAAAATCGATCCCCTTTAAAATATGCAAGTAGATGGAAAACTATAAAATATGAAGTTTTAGGTCTATCTGAAATGATTTAGAGTTTAGAGATTTAGAGTTTGATTTTATCGAATTCGATTTGGTAATCGTGACGTGAGTGCACACTTAATAAATTAATTGTTACGGTTTTAATTTTTTAAAAAATATTCAAAATGAGTGCAATTAAACAAAACAATTTACGGTCAAAGATATATTTAGTTGGAAGTAAATTTTCTCAAATTCTTGGTTCAAAGCTGCCTTCAAACAAACAAGTTCTGTCTGTGTTTTTTTATAACCATAACATTCTTAAATTAACTATTCATGAAAGTGCTCGTTTAGTTATTAAAGAAGCTACCGTATTTTGGTTAAAAGCTAAAATTCCAACTAGAGCTGAACAACGCTGTGTTGATAAATTAGAAGATTTGCATAAAAAGTGGCTTTTACTTCATAAAAATAAAAATAGAAGATCTGAAAGTCAGTGTAATAAAGAACAAGTTTTTATAGAGGAACTGGATAATCTTTTTGACATTGCACATGCCGATGCACTAACAACAATAAAGTGTGAAGAAGATAAAAATTTTTTAATCGCACAACGTGAAAAAGGTCGTCAAGGATGAATGGCTGGTGTTGACATGAAAACCTTACAAAGAGATAAAAGAAAAGCGGAACGTTTACAAACAGAAACAGCAAAAAAAAGAAAAGAAGCACAATGTATGGAAGTAGCTGCTATTGGTAGTCCTCAAGGTATTACACTATTATAAAATCATTTAAAAATTAATTTCTTATATCTTTCAATTGTGGGGTAAGGAATCAAAACTCTTCTATTCCACTTTTGAAATTTGTTGGGGAAACGAGAAAAACTAAATAACTTCAATACATCGCATGGGAAATGTTTTTTTTTTAAATCACAAAAAATAGTAGGAAAATAAGTTTCGGATCAACAGTATTATGAAAATACCTCTTGGCAATAATTCGTGACACATAACTCATTTCCGACAGGAAGTGTAATAGAGTTTTAATTCTATACCTCTCAATAGTTACAAACTTTATGTATGTTTAATTTTAATTTTTTTTTTATTTATTTTGCTTAAATCAGAAAGTGGAACTGATAGTGACACAAACGTATCCACAAATGAAAGTGTATCTGGAACTGATAGTGACATAGACGTTTCTAAAAGTGAAAATGTACCGGGACCAAGTCAACCGAAAATAAGAGAAAAAAAACACTTCATTAATTCCAGAGTGTTATCTGCTTTGGATAAACACAAAATAAGCGACCGGTCAGCTTTACATATTATTATTGCTATTGCAGAGGCATTAGGTCATGATATTAATGACTTAGTAATTAATCGTTCAACGTTGCAAAATCAAAGAGAATTAAATAGAATAAAACAAGCTACAGATATTAAAAATAAATTAAAGATAGATCATGGTACCTTGCATTGGGATGGAAAACTTTTACCAGAAATAACCGGAAATGTTAAGGTAGAGAGACTACCTGTAATAATTAGTCACAATGATGGTGAACAGCTTTTGGGTGTTCCTAAGTTATCTTCTGGAAAAGGAATTGATATGTGTGATGCAATATATGATCTTTTAGTCGAATGGAATGTTGACCAAAATATAGTCGCACTTTGCTGTGATACAACCATTTCAAATACAGGAAAAATCAATGGAGCGGCATCACTTTTAGAACAAAAAATGGACAAAAATTTGCTTTATTTACCATGCCGTCACCACATGTATGAAATTTTACTGAGAGGTGTATTTGAATCAAAATTCGGATCAGCAACATCTGGATGTGATGTTCCTTTATTCAAAAGATTTCAATCATATTGGCCAAATATTAATAAATTGAATTTCAAACCACCACTTGAAGACAAAAAGCTTTTAACGATTTTAATCGATGTAAAAGATGAAATATCAAACTTTTGTAAACATCAATTGGAAAAACAAATTGCAAGAGACGATTACCTAGAGCTATTGGAGTTAACTTTAATTTTTTTAGGCACAAGATCTAAAACAAGATTTCGCTATCCAGGGCCAATGCACCACGCCCGATGGATGTCAAAAGCATTGTATTCATTGAAAATATATCTATTTCGAACTGAATTTTCTTTAACAGCATTAGAAGAAAACTATTTAAGAGATATATGTGCTTTTATTATCCGTTTTTACGTGAAAGCTTGGTTTAAATGCCCGGTGGGATCGTTAGCGCCATTCCAAGACTTCTGTTTTCTACGAGAAATATATAATTATAAAAATGTTGACAAACAAATATCTGAAGCTGTAATAAAAAAATTTTCGAACCATTTGTGGTACTTATCAGATGAATGTGTTGCGCTTACTTTGTATGACAAAAACATTTCGAATGAAATTAAAAGAGAAATAAGTGAAAAGATAAAGACTCTGAAAAACAGTACTGATGATGCAGATGAGCAAGATAGCGATGACGATTTTGATATAATAGAAAATATGAAGCGTATACCACTTAAACCCCAAGAAATTGAAAATTTTGTACAAAAAGGCCTTCACGATTTTGTTACTGTTAATACACATAAATTTTTCAATCGCTTTGGAATTTCTACTAATTTTTTAAATGAAGACCCTTCAAAATGGAACGGCAATGAAGATTATAATAAAGGAAAAAATATAATACATAATTTAAAAGTAGTGATTGATGCAGCAGAACGTGGAGTAAAACTATTTGAAGAATACAATAAAGTATTAACCAAAAAAGAAGACCAGAAGCAATATTTGTTGCAAGTGATTACCGACTACAGAAAAAACTTCAAATCGCATACTAAAAGAGCCTTGACAAGTACTTCAAGTAAAAATTAGTTTTGTACAATTTTTACTTTTTTTTTCATTAATAAAATTTTTTAAAAAACTTAGCTAGTTTTTATATAAAATTAAATTATGAGGTACGCAATATTACTATAGAAATACAAATAATTATAATAAGTAAATTCAAAATAAGTTCAAACCTTTTTATAACTTATAAACTTTTTTTAAATTTTAATTCATATCTCAAATGCTACAAAAAAATTTGAAAACGTACCACAGGGTGGACTACACCTGTATGTTAGTGATGAAGGGTGACTATTATAAATGGCCACAACTCCCCTATTAGTTAACAGATTTCTATGACATTTAGCTTTTTGGAAAGATAATTGATTACAGAATATGTATTAATAATTTTTTTATGTTCAGGGTTGGCGTAATATATTTTAGGGCTGTGTAAAAAAAAAATTAATGCAAAAAATTAAATATTTTGAAACTTTGAACACCTTGAGCGACCTCTAAATCACTGCGGATTGATCTAAAACTTCATATTTAGGCATATTTCATCGATTCGCATATATTTAGAGGGATCGATTAACAATCCTACTTGAATAAAATTTTCCCATACAAGCAATGGCCACCCTAGTGTGCACTTTTAAGAACCTTTCAAGCAAAAAATATTGCAATAGCATTAAAAAAGTGAAAAAACATGAAATGTAATGACGAATGGATGAAATTATGAACTTAATAAACTTTTATGTGCAATTTAAAAATGAAATTTCATGCGATGAAGTGCCCACCTAAATATTATAGCATGAAATCTGGATATCATGAAATTCTATTTGGCAGTTCGCATGCAATCAAATATTGTAAGTGTAGAAACTGTGTTAATGCAGACTCATTGCAAAGATCACTTTCATGTTAGCAAAATTTTGTTTGCTGTTTCTATTATTCCCAATATTTTGCAAAAAACCCAGCAGTCTAACAGCTAATAGCATTTCACCTGCACCAAGATGAAATTCCGGTGTCTTGAAAAAGATGAAGTGTCCGGTATCTTCCTTAATTCTTATCAGTGAGTTGAGAATTTGATCGAAGTCATTTTGAATTACAACTTTGTAATGTACCGACAACGTTGCTCAAAAAGCAGAGAAACTGTGGTCTGTTCGTACATTTTTTTTAACTTTGAAGCGACTGTAAAAATCGTCTAATTTTTTTATTTGGTCGAAGAAAAGTCGGGAGTCATAATTTTTCTTCACAATTTCGACAACGGCAAGATGAAGACGGTGGTGATTTGAACTGGTGGAATGAACCTCTGGAATTGTTCGATTGAAAAAGTCCTGTATCAAATTCTGCAGTATACCTAATCGACCACTCATTACAGCAGCACCATCATAACCCTGGCGCAAAATATTTTTGAGCTCAATTCCAAATTCTGTCAGTCGATCGATAAAAAGTTTAAAGAATGTCTTAGCTTTGACTTCATCAGATTTTTTGAAGCAAAGTCACGAACAATGTACAGAAATTCAATCGAAAATATTTCGTTCTCACTGTCTTATCTGTCGTATCTGCAATCAATGCTAAATATGGTTTAGCTCATTAGCACTTATTTCTCGGAAACAATTTGCAATAATATATATGATTTTTTTTTGCATTTGCAACGATGTATAGACAGCATTGGTAGGCATACCATCTTGACATATCTTTAAGTTTTTGTGCTTTTCGATCATGTCTTCAAACTTTAAACATTGTATGTAACAGTCTCGACTCTTAATTTTCTTCGTCAAAAATCCCATTTCCTCGAAAAGGCAGCTTATTCTTAGCCAGAAACATATTGTAGAAACAATCCCTTTGACATAATATTGTCGCTTTTCAAGGACAGTGTTATTATGAAGGCTCGAAATTTCTAGATTATTTTCAATACATAAAGAATGTTCTTTAAACGCAACCATAGCAGAAAGATGTATACTGTGTTAACCTTTAGTAATTAGCCTTGCATGTAAACAACACAAATTGGCGCCTAAATTTTACTTCAATCTTTTTTGTTGAGAGCTTATTTTCATAAATTAAATTCTGAAAACTTTTCCGTTAAAATTTTGAAAAGTAGCATAAATTTTGGGGGAGCTCGGAAAACTTTTGGGGTTGCTCAGCTGCCCCCAGTACACGATATCGCAACAGCTACAAAAAAGGCGTCCCTGAGTTCATTCGTAGAATTGATTGTGTTTTGGTTGCCGAAAAAAATTTGGAAATAAAATTCAAAAGAAATAACTGCTTTTACTGTATGAATTTTGACTAAAATTTTCTTCAAAAATCAAAAACTTCGTAAGAAATTACTTCAAAAATCTTACGAATGGCGCTTTTGCTTCCGCTTCCGCTTACACTTTTACTTTTTCTTTTGGTATTTTTTTTTGCTTTTGTTTATGATTTTAGTTTTGATTTTGCTTTTGATTTGTTTTTGCATTTAATTTGCGCATCTCTCACAAACGTTATATTTTCTGTTATGTATATTGGAACTCGTCCATTAATAGTCTGATATACATTTAATTGATTTTCTGTTGTACATTTAACCATTTTTACGTCTCTAGCATGTGTTGTATCGGAGTTTATATGTTACACTGAATAATACTTCTTCTCATTGCTTTGTTTTGTAATTTTTGTAATCTATCAGTTTGTCTTGGGTTACAACATGAGTAAATTATAGTTGAGCAGTATTCAAAATGAGGTTTAATAATAGTGTTATATATTTTTACTGCAGTTAGTATTGGCACTTTTTTTCTTATTCTCCTTAAGTAACCATTTTTTTTTCCTATTTTTTTACACATGTAAGCTATATGTTTGTCGAATTTAAGTTCTTTATCTAAAATTACACCCAGATACTTGATACTATCTACTTTTTTTATTATTTTCCCGTTTATTTTAAAATTTCCTTCACTGTTCATATATATCTCCATCAAATTTGTCTTTTTTTCATTCAACTCGATATCGTCCATTAACTTTATTTTACACTCTTCCGCATTCTTTCCTTCAGTATATATTAACGTATCATCCGCATCAAGAAAGAAATAATAAAGTTCTTATAACTTTGTTTACATAATTTTTGTTTATTTTTCTAATGTTTTTATGGAATTAATTGGTCGGAACTCTTCACACTTATGTGTCTTAAGCACCTTTTCGAACGGAGTTACCATCATATCCTTGAATTTACTTGGAACAATTTCACTTCTTAGCGACTCGTTCACTATTGCGACATGTGTCGGAGCGACAATTATCCAATTGTCTATGATAATTTTTGGGCTGACTTTATCAAAATCAGATTTGTTCTTAAATCATTGACATATGTGTCTATGAGAATCAAAAGTGATCAATTCTACTTTTGGAAAAAATTTAGTTAACGATTGATTCTGATTACCCTTGTTATATGCTACAAGTGACTGTATTCAAAGTTTTCTAATGTCTAGTATTTCCAGAATTATTTGGTACTAAAAGTCAATTTGAGAATCAAAGATGATCTATTCCACCTGGTTGTTGGCATCAAAACAACACAACTCCACTTTTACTTTTTGAAAGGTGTACAACTCTTGTAATATTAGGCCTAATCACTACAGTTTATAGTTTACGTTCTCGCAAATTAGACACTTTGTCGTGACAAACTAGACACGCTTTGTCGTGAGAGCACTGTATAGATTTACTGACAATATCCTTTGATTGTCAAAAGAATATGTCGCTTCCAAAAGTAGCTGACCAAGCAGCTTACTTCACCCGTTAATTATCCTTATGTCTTTTTGGAGTAGATGCAGGTACTGCCCATTCATTTCTCACAAAAAAAACAACGTTTTCTTATATTACTGGATGGAGAATACTCGCCCTAAAGGTTCTAATGAAATCGCCTCCGCAGTTTTTTATTATCTATGCAACATAGATCATGAAGGTATAAGAACAAATCGATTAATGGCTGATGGCTGCGGAGGCCAAAACAAAAACTCAATTATGAAAGGTATGTGCCAATACTTGCTGGCAAATAAAGCTCCAAAACACATTACAACGTTCGAGATAATATTTCCCGTTATTGGCCATTCCTATATTCCACCAGACAGAGTATTTGCACAGATTGCGAAGCAAGTTAAAGTCAAAGAGACTATATTATCAGTAGAAGATTATTTAAAAATATATAAAGATTCTGGAACGACAATATGGGAAGTGATGACTTTCCCATTCTTGATTTTGAAATAGATGTATCGAAGGTTTTCAAGCCACCATCTGCTTGCCACTTTAAATTCAACGAGACCAAACGGTTTATAATTAAAAAGTGTAAAAATGACCTTGTAAGAGTTCAAGGTGAACAATTTTATAGATCTTCTATTGGTGAGTCAAAATCCGTTGTAAATCTCGGAAAACATGTGTTTTCCATGGCTCCTCCAATATTGCCATTAGGAGTTAAAATCAATAAACGTAAAATATACGACTTTGTCAAACTTCAATTGGAAATGAATGGAGAATGCGTGAAGACTTGAACAATAATAATTCTCAAGAAGAAATAGTGGACATTAATGATCCTGTTTGCGAATTTAATGCCAAAGATCGTCTTATAAGAATTTAACAAATTTTGAATAATTCTTTTACTCTTATTAAACTATTTCAATTAATATTTTATGTTTTTTATATAACTTTCAAAATTAGATTCATAAATAAATAAATAAGAAATGAATTGAATCTAATCACTAATGATTTTTTTTGTGCTTGGATTATATTTAACTTTTTTAAGAATCAAATCAACACAATTTAATTTTTTGAGGATCAAAGTAACACTTTTTCAGTTTGTTTGTATCAAAACGACTCTATTCCACAAAGTGAGTTTCAAAACAACACTATTCCAAAATAAATTGCTTAATACAAAACAATGCAATTAATTTTCAATTATAGTCGTTACGCAGTTAGGTTTTAAAAAGTCCACTTTATAAGCAACAAAAATAAGAATTTTCCTACTTAATAATAGTTACCTACAGAATAGTTACCTACAGAAGTCTTAACAAGCTTTTTTTAATTTACTCCAAACAATTAAAAGTTGAATTGATCACTTTTGATTCTCATTGACACATATGATCTTCAACTCACTCGCATTTATCTCGCGGAATTTAAATATGCGTGATACATTATCTATATAGTTAATATATGGTACCTTTTCTATTGAGTTTCTTATGTTTTGGACACTATTTATAAAGTATTCATTGAATTTGTTCGCTAATTGTGTCTCATTTGAATATTGCACTTCATTGAAGATTACGGCTTCAATTGTATTTTTACTTTAATTGAGCACATACATTTTAATTTTCTTCTACATTTGCTTTTGTCCATTTGCTCGATCTATTCTATTGATAATGTTTCTATTTTTAGCTTTGGTTATTTGCACTTAGTATTGATTTCTAATATCCTTATATTTCTCTCAATTGTCTCTCGTATTCGTTAACTCTTTACTTTCTCTTTCTATTTACTCTTATTTTTATGTTTTTACAGAATTTAAGTATTGTTTTTTTCAAACTATTTTCGAGAATTTTTGCATTTTCATTAATATCTCTAATCGGTACATATATTATATCTTCACTGATTAGTTCTCGCGTAAAAAGTTCTTTGTTATATTTAATAATCTGTATTTCATTATGTGTTATGGTCTGTTATGGTTTATTAACACACATCTCTAATATTTCTTGATCCTATATTTTATTGTCCCCGCTTGTCTTAACTGATACATAATGCATATAAGTGATACAATAATCTATTAAAGTGTTTGTATAATTCATTACTCTCGTATAGTTATTTACTTTTCTGCTCTTAACTACTGATTCTATCTCTCTTTATTCTACTTTTCTCTGATCCTATCTCTAATTTTCTTTTCGCTGTCATTTATTTTAAGGCTGCTCAAAATAAGTCATTCAACTAAATGTTAATTACTTTTGACTTTATACAAATTCTGTTTAAATTTTCTTTTTATACTGTTAATGGTTGTTATGTATTAGCAAAATGTATTTTATATTATTTTTGCATATAAAATTTTTAAATGTTAACTGCTTTTAATTTTATATAAATCCTTTTAAATTTTATTTTTATCTTAGTAATGGTTTATGATCTCTTGTAATGTATTTTATATTATGCTCTTGGCTTTTAAAAGAGACTTGGCTCTTATTTGCCAACACTATATGTTTAATAAATACAATTGAAAGTTATGATTATGCTTTTAGTTATGCTTATGCTTACGCTTATGCTTTTGCTTATGCTTACGCTTATGCTTATGCTTATGCTTATGCTTATGCTTATGCTTATGCTTATGCTTATGCTTATGCTTATGCTTATGCTTATGCTTATGCTTATGCTTATGCTTATGCTTCTGCTTATGCTTATGCTTATGCTTATGCTAATGCTTATGCTTATGCTTATGCTTATGCGTATGCGTATGCGTATGCTTATGCTTATGCTTATGCTAAAGCTAATGCTTGTGCTTATGCTATTGCTTATGCTTAAGCTATTTCTTATGCCTACGCTTATGCTTACGCTTATGCTTACGCTTATGCTTACGCTTATGCTTACGCTTATGCTTACGCTTATGCTTACGCTTATGCTTACGCTTATGCTTTCGCTTATGTTTACGCTTATGCTTATGCTTACGCGTATGCTTATGCTAATGCTTACGCTTATTCGTATTCTTATGCTTATGCTAATGCTTAAGATTATGCTTATGCTTTTGCAATTGCCTAGTGCTTTTTTGCTTATGCTATTGCTTTTGCTTATCTTTTTTTTTTGCTTTGGTTTTTGCTTTGATTTTGCTTTTCTTATACTTTTGCATTTGCTCTTGCTTTTGCATTTTCATTTTGCTTTTCTTCGTAGTTTCAGCTTTTGTTTTTGCTTATGCTATGCTTATACTTATTATACGAGCTATTATTCCTTGCAATGCTGTCGAATTTTTAAATTGAAACTTTCGGAAACTAGGCAGGTTTTCACGTAAAAGCTTTAAAATTTGTTAGATTTGAAATGTGTCGCTTACGTAACGTTGACGATTAAGTCCTTTCTGACATTTAAACGCTTCATTTTGTATAACGAAAATGTTGTTGGTGTGCAATTTCGTTATACAAAATAAAGCGTTAAAACTACATACTACGATCGTGATCGTTGCCCAATTCCGGTAATATATGTGATGGTATATAATTTGTACCCTTCATGAATATCGGAATGCCATTCACTTTGAAATAAAAAGAGTTTCCATTTCCTATAGCAAATAAATAAGTAAGTAGCGTATAGACACATATTTAAGTTTCAGTGAATACACTCACGGTCAAAAAAAAGCCGATTTAATAACAAATATTCTTTTTCTTGAATTATAACACAGTGTGCCGAATTCGACCAAAAAAAAACACAACCAAAATTTATGGAAATTCTTAAAGAGGGGACATGTTGAGTGTCCATCGCGCCTGATTTGACCTCTCAATTTCGTCACAATTTTTTTTAATTTATTTTTAAAGTATAAATGTAAGAATTTTGTTGTACCGATATTCTGAAATTTTTAGTGTCATTTGCCTTGTTGGAAATAAAACATAAAATCCATTTTTTTCTGCAAATCCAATTTTGCTTAAAATAATTCTATGTAAATATAAATCCGAGAAAATACAAAATGAAGCGTATAACTTAAAACAAAATGGTATTTCTATAAATTTTAATGAAATAATATTCCATTTAAGACAAATGTTTTTACACATAAATTCATTGCACGTAAAAATACCTTTCTAAGAACATTGAAATCGGTTAAAAATTTGTTAAATGGCGTCAAATTTAACGTTATCTTTTTTCATTAGAAACTGATTCCTATGTTTATGTTTGCTACCATAAAAAACGCACCCATTTCGTCAAATCTTTTACAAAGTCTTATTCCCTGCAAAATTCTACCCAAAATAAAAGGATTTTGTTTTTAATGTTCAACAAGGCAAATGGCTGTAAACATTCAACAACACAATTCGAAAACTTCAAATTTAAAAATAATTTGAAAAAAATAATGACGACATTAAGAGGTCAAATAAGGACTCTCAACATATACCTCTTTAAGAATTTCAATAAGGTTTGGTTGTGCTTTTTTTTTTGTCGATTTCGTCACACTGTGTTATAATTCAAGAAAAAAGATATTTGTTACTAAATTACTAAGTCGGCTTTTCTTTTGACCGTGAGTGATAAAATTTATTTTTTCTTATTTATTACCCAAATTATCCTCTACCAGTTCTATGGTGCGAAAACCTATACGTATTGATTTCTGTGATATAGATTTTGCGCGCAAGCCAGGACCATTTTTTTCCCGCCAAGCATTCAGTGTGAAGTGCAGTGGATATAGCTTCTGTTCGCCATAACCATTTGGCCACCATTCAATAACATTTTCCTACAAATAAAAAAATACACTTATTCAATTACAAAAAGTGCACTATCTATAAAGCAAATATCAACCTCATTACTTACAATTGGCACTGCCTGCTCGAATTCAATGAAGGGGGCTTTATAGCTAATTGGCACTGTTCGATGTTGACTAATATTGATTGGATTTTTCAAAAGTTCTCTAAATACGAAAGAAAAATAATAATTAAAGCAACAGACCCTAATCAAGTGTGATCAAACATACACCGCATATAATGTCAAGTCAGCATAAAAGTTTTGCTTGATGCCTGTGTCCATGAAAACGCGTATCCACATGTTCCAGTGCGTGGTATTCTTGCTTACAACAACATCCACATCGCGTATGACGGCCACCTCAAAGTACTCCAACATCACGGGTTTCCTAAGCAAAGCAGCCGTTTTTAATTTTTAGTGCTTATTTGAGAAAACTGTTAAGGAACGAATCATTAACATACCAAATACCCATAGATGGAGCAGCCAAGCCCCAGTCCCATGAAAAACTAGCCTGCATCTTACGCAACATATTCATGTGACACTCGCCATTGTAGCGTTCGTTAGGGCAATTCGGTGGTACCGTCATATTACGTTCCTGCATCAACTTATCGGCCAGAGCCTTGGCTACAAGAACTGGTGACTTTATTTCAACTTCCAGTAGATTGTTTTCCTCCAATATATTGTAAACATCGTAAGAGTAACGCACAAACATATTGTCCGTGTGTCCAACTAGATGGTGATTCAAACGTATTTCGGCCACTGTATCGATGCCATAGAATGTTAGGTTAACTGAGCGCACATTGAGGAAGTCATCTTTGTTAACTGTAAATTATGTGGAACATTATATGTGGTAGCTCATATTGTTTACAATTCTTTTCAGGTACATGCAAAAAATCTCGTAAGCGTCCAATTATCGTAGGCAATCCATCGCAAATCCACATCGTTTTTTCCATCCAACACTTTTTCCCCATAAAGTGCACTGTAGACACCCGTTGGAATTTTTAAATTATCTTTAGTAATAGCTGTATGGACAAAAAAACAGTTTATTAAATGGAGGTTATCAATAGAACACAATAGTCTTAAACCAAAGTAAATGGTGTGATGTATTTATCGCGACCTGATTCAATTATGATAATAAGCTGACTTAAATGGTTATTTTAACCAGAAGGTTTTTTTTCATATTGGAGAAAGAGGTCGTTATAAAGTCTTTACATGCAATTAAAAAGGCTATAGTAAATTAAAAACATATTTGAAACATTAAAGAATCAACATCAAATTTATTATTTGGTTGGAAAAGTCGAAATTTTTAGTTGCCTCTCTGCCGATTGGTAAAAGAATTCGACAATTTTCAAGCATTTTCAACATTATAGACAGCAAATTCTAGTAAAGTAGACAACAAAAATATACGTGTAGCATTGTTTTAAATTCTTGCGTCTGAGTTATTTTAAATTAACTCTTAATTTAGCTATGGAATATTATTTAAGGAATGTATCGAAAAGAAACTGCACACATAGTTTTGCTTGTAATGCAATGGCTTCTTTTTCTTTTCACTTCAGACATCTATTCTATTAAACTAAAATTTATTTCCATTAAATTTTTATTTAAACGTTTGTAATAGACTTATTTTCTTAATATACACCAATTTTTTTGTTAAATGACCATCTCTCTTTTAGTTCCGTTTGACAATAGCCCAATACCTCTTTATCGAACGAAGTTCTGGAACGTTAGGTGGGTCTTCCTCTTTTGCAACCTAATTTATGTTGTTTTCTTTTAGCAAATTCAATATAGAACGGCGCCCATTCCAAGCATAACGCAATACGGGTTCGTCTCATGGCTTTAGATTTATTTTATTTTTGGGCTATAGCCTCCTATTTAAATTCTAAGAACATAAGTTCATTTATTTTTTTGATCGCCATTCGTAAAAAATTTATTGACCTTTCAATTCTGCTAATCGTCCGAAAACGCCAGAATTGGAAAATTTTTAATTAATTGCATCTACGTCAGTTGTAATCCAATTTTTATAAATGAGGTACCGTTAGAAAGGTATTAGAAAGTAGTTTCTGGTAAAAATATATAATTATAAAATTTTGGATGTTAGGGCTGCCAACATATTTAAAAAAAATGTATATGCTAATTTCTCAAAAAACGCGTAATATTTTTTCGATTTTTTATTTTTTAAATTTGAAGAAGAATGTTGCCTTTAAGTCAAACACAATTTTATGATGGAGCTTTTATATGTTTTTTTCGCAATTTCAATTTTTGTGCACATACCTTATCATTTTGAGGCAATTTATCGCCTATAAATTTCATAACGGCAAAGATATTTGCAAAATTTTATCAAGGACCAACATTTTATTCGTAAGTTTCGATGACCCTTCACTTGACCTTGGTCAAATTTTTAATTATTTTATACTTTTATTTAAAAAAAGGTGAAAAAATTTTGTTTCAAGATTGCCATATTGAAGATTCTTAAATTCTAACTGATTTTGTTCCAAAAAGTTTAAAAATCGGTCTCAAAACAAAAAAGTTACGATGAATTGATCAGCTGATATATTAAAGAATCCTCTGAAGCTGAATATCGTTGTTTTAATTTCCCTATTATTGATGGAAATAAAACTGAGTAACTTTTGTGTGCCGGTTATAGCTTGCACATTTTTAAATTTTGACATCAACTCAGCTTCAACATTTCAAAAGACTCTTTTGAGCAAAACTGATAACATATTGTTGACTCCTTTGTTATAGCCCATTCGTAAAGCTCTCTCGTGTTTGTTAATTAGTTCTCAAATGGTCTTTGAAGACTGGCTCTCATGGCATTTCATTTAAAAAACCAATTTGGAAAATATGAAGAAGTCAGCAGATGTTTTTGTATCGGAATTCAGCAAACAAGTTGAAACCACACGATTTCATCGCTAAAAAACAAGCGGATTATTTAAAAATGCAGAAAGAAGCATTGAAAACAGGATAACTTGTTGTAATATGTGATTTTTCAGAAAATTACATTTTTGTCATTCAGGTAAAATTATTGTTAACACTACAATTCCTTAAATACTTGATCTGCAGTAGAAAAATATTTTTGATAAAACTTTTTTTTTTTATATTTTTAATAGAATGCTCTACAGTCTCAAAATTAGACTCATGATCAATGCACTAACCATCCATTTTCCATTTATTTCAAGGACAACAGCAATGATGCTGGAAATCTTAGTTTTTCCCCCACTTTTTGACAGATATTGGAGAGAACAGTAGCTCGTTCCTGTAACAAAATCGGCAAGTTACCGATTTGTGTGACGTCAGCCGTTATCGATCCCTAGTTACCGATTTCGTGACAACTAATGTTTCTGTACGTTTAAATCGGTAAAAACTCGGACCGTGATGTAAACGAACACAAATCGAGAATAAAAGTTGCGAAATTGAGTCAAATGACAAGCAGCTGTTTACTCGGATGTATTATTTTAGTATTATATATTATTTTTTTACTTTATAACAAATAGGTGCTTGTCTTGTTAATAAAAAGTGAATATTTGCAGTTTAAGAAAATTAATTATGTTATAATGATGTGTATTAATGGTTGCGGTTGAAAATAATGTAAATAATTTTACACTTAGTGCTGTGCTGCAAAAACTTAGCAAACATATGCAACCGGTTACTTTTTCATAGCTCAAACAAATACTGTTTTGCTAAAATTTTCAACTTTTATGTAAGTAGCAGAGATCTGCAACAAGTAAATTGAAAATCAAGCTATTTGAAAAAAAATCAAGCTTTGAGTTGATATGCAGACACTTGATATATTTTTTTCCTTACAATTCCAGACTGGCTTCTGAGAATCGAATCATATGTCGGACGTGATTCTATTTTGTTTCTACACCACATGAGTTGGTGGAAAAAGTCAAGTTTCTATTTCTCAACTCTGGTTTCGACTCTATGCGACTGACGATCGTTTGTTTCGTTGTTCGTTTCATTTAATATGCGGAGTTCGTGTAACTTTTTTCTGTTGTTATTGCCATAATATTAGGTGGCAGCCCTATTTCAAAATTTTATAATTTGGAAATTTTGACAACGGATTCGGATTCAGCGACCCATTTTTGGTGTACCATTTTTTTGCCAGCTCCGAATTCATAAAACTACAAAAAATCAAGATGGCAACCGTATCCACCATCTTGAATTTTAAAATTCTGACTTTAGATTTGAAATCCGCGATCCTTTAATATGTATAAATACTGTGATAAAAATTTATGTGGCAGCCCTAACCTTCATCTTAAATTTTAAAACTGTGACATTATATTCGAAATCAAATACGTTGTCAGAATTTAAAAATTACAAGAATTCGCAAAAATAAAAAAAATCTAGGTGGCAACTCTATCCGCCATCTTGAATTTTAAAGTTTGACATCATCTTCGAAATAAGTTACCCTTAAAACTTCCCACCACTGAGTCCACAGAATCATTAAAAGTCCTATTACGCTTAACGCTATACTTTTTAACGGTGCTTATAGCATTGCAATTAAACATCTACACTGCGAGAAATATTGAATTGAAAGTGTGCAGTTAATTTTCGATACAGTCCTTATTAAATAATAACTAGTAAGCCCGTGTGGCGTTAAAACGTCAAAATCAAACATACCTAAATTCTATTTTAAGCTATTGAAGAGATTTTCAACTGATCAAACTTGAAATGAAATTAATTTTGGCCTTTTTGCAATACACGCGGTATTGCACGCGCAACGACGATTGAGCATATTTAATTTCATACCGAAATTTATTTTTAATATACAGGAGTAAGAATATTTCTTGATTTCCAGTTGAAAAATGTTGGAACAAAAATGTTTCATTACCAGTTTCCAATTTCTTTTTAAATTTTTGTGTAAATATTTAAAAATTAAAAATTTCCCGACCAACAGCTTAGAAATCTTTTTTCAACTATAAGAAATCATTCCAGTATCACTTTGATATTGAATATACATATCTATTCATAGTTTTAGCTGTGAAATTATAAAAGATTATTTGCCAGTATAACAGTTTAGCTACTTATAGTTATAGCTATTAGCCGATAGGTGGCGCTAAATACCTCATATATTTGTAGACACATGCTGAAATTAAGAAGAGAAAAAACAACATAACTACAACAATTATACGCAAACTTTAACTCGCTATAACTTTAAAAATATAAATTTTTAAGAAATAAAAAGTCCAGTTTGCACATCTGCAGGTCTAAACCTACCAAACCGTACTAAATTTATTAAGATTGGACTTGTACTTAAAAAGCCTTACGCCGGTCAAAATTTGCGTTTGCGTTATATATATAAGAAGATACTTTATCCCCCTAGCACTCTTTTTGCAAAGAACTAACTATAGTTTAACCCTTAATAGCCTGACTTTTTTTTTCAATGAAAAAATTTTATATGTTGTATTTTAGGACCCTTAACAACGTTTGTTCTACGACTTTTCACAATTTTGAGTTTTGGACATTTTAGGGGAGGTTTTGTGTGTTGGTTCTTTGAAGAACCACCAGGCACTCCTTTGACAAGTAAAATGCATATGGTTTATATATGAAATTTTTTTTATTTTCATTTAAATTATATATATTTCAGTTCATTTATTCAATGTTTTGTATGATATTCTAGAAAGCAGTTTTTTGTGGATTGGAAACATAATTCTACCTCACATTTAATGCAATACACTGTTGTTCTAGATGTGCAATTGGGCATTTTACAACGAGGTTTGCCTGTTGTTAGGTATTTCGGGAAGTGCCCAACATTATCAAACCGCACGTCACTAGGCGGCATTACTACCCGAACTCGTTTTGGCACATTTTCAGGGGTCTCACATCCTCCAGTGCTTCTTGGACGTCCTTTCCTTATGGATTGTGTGCCAGATTTTACTAAAACTTTGCTGACGTCTACGATAAATTCGTGCAAAGTCAGCATTTTATCTGTACGAGGAGATGAAGAGAATTGGCGTTTATATAAAATCCATGCATTTATCATGGCCATGTCCATCATATGGTATATAAGACGATTTGTCCATTTGCGTGACTTTATTCTTATGCGGCTTCTACCAAAGCACGAATCCATAAGATCAACACCTCCCATGTACTTGTTGTACTCGTGGATTATCGCAGGGCACTGAATATTTACGGTACACTTATTTTTTTTGTCAAATCTAAAGAAAATAAAAAAATTATATTCAGTAAGTATTTGTTGAAAGTATAAAATATCTGGCAATCGTAGGCGCGTCATCAGTTTCGTTTGCATTTGTCGATTTCAATTGCTTGATGCCAAGCAAAGTCGATGCCATATTTACAACTTTGTTGTCCCTCCATGCTATAGTAGTTATATCTATACCATGAATACTGGTCATATATTCTTCGCAGTCTCCTCGATTGGGTAATTTTTCTGGCAATTTGCAGCCAGGAATTCGGAATTACGTCGAACTGTCCCAAGCCCATAGATTCCCTGGGTGCGTAAATAAGCCAATAAAGGAATAGTTGTGTAATAGTTATCGAAAAAAATTCTGTAGTTCTTGAAACGCGGAACTTTACGAGCAAGCCACACCACAACATTTGCTGCGGCTCCCAAGTCTGGTTCATTGTCCAAAACATGGTCTTCATTGCCAGTATAAATTTCAAAATTATAGCAGAATCCCATATCGTCACACATCAAAAATAACTTATTGCCCCACGGGTGAGGCTTGTCTGGCAAGTATTGTTTCAAATAGTGCTTAATTTTTGTCGCACAAATTTGTTCATCCACACACAAACGACTGCTTTTTGGAACAGAGTCAAAGTTTCGATTTAGGGCATCAATAAGCGGACGAATTTTATATAAACGATCAATGTTTGATGAATCAGTGTTTTGTGGACGCAATCCTCGTCGACCTGAAGGAGCTGGTTCTTGAGCTGACGGACGTGGCATCTTACTGTTGTCATTTAGATGCAAAAACTGGCGTACCTTGTCATATCGATTTCTCGTCATGGTATTCATAATAGCCGGTATGCCAAATTCACCCCAATACGTCCTGATACTTGGGTACTTGAAGACGGACATAAAATATGTAATGCCAAAAAAGCGTTTTATTTCGTCTGGCGTTGTATTTAGAGGTTTCGATGAATCCTTTTGAATTGCGTACAAATTGCTTTGGTGTACAATATTACAAATTATATCGTCATTTACAAAGTAAGAAAAAAAATTTGAAAGGTGCATCTAGTGCCATTATTTCTGTTGTCAATTCAGAATCGCTGCCAAACTGAACCCAACTTGCATGATTCTGCATATGGTTTTTCTTCCAGATACATTTTTTAAACTCGGAAGAGTCCTTGTCAATTGTGATATCTTTGTAAAATGTTGCATTTTGATGCCAGCGTGTGCTATCTCCAGTAACAACAATATCTTCATTTTGAACACTCTCATCAGCAGTTGGTTCCACACTCACAACTTCTTCAGCATCTAATTCGTTCACATTTTCGAACACATCATCCTCCAACTGATCAGTGATATTCGCATCATCATTTGTCACTATATTGAAATCGGGATCGTCTAGACTGTCGTCGTCAAAATCTGATATATCGCCAATTTCACTTGCTGACCATTCAAAATCATTGACGAATGCTTCAAACTCTTCAGCCGTGGCAAAATCTTTATATTTACGTGGCATTTTTCTATGAAAAATTAAAAATTTACACTAAAATTAGAAAAAGACGCTAAAGCACTAACGAATTTCTAATGAATGAATAATGAACTTCTCTAATGAGTGCCTACTGGTTCTTTGAAGGACCGAAGGACTTTTACACGAAAAACACAAACAAAAAAAATTTATATTGCTAAAAAGATACTTACATGGTTTGAATATAGTGCAAAAATAATAAAAATGAATTTTATTTGGTTTTTTTGGAGCAAAAGTTTTGATTTCAATCAATTTGAATAAGCACGATTTGTTCACTTTGAAGCTTTTGTGTGTTTTTCTGATAAACGTAAAAAATCAGGTGTTCAGCACCGAAAAGCATATGATTTTCTTTTCCGCTAGATGGCATACATTATAAAGAGAATATTTGCTGAATAAACATTGCGCAAAAAATGTAACAGTTTTGAAAAACAAGTCTCTAAAGTTGAGGTTCCTGAAGGGACCACCAGGCTTTTAAGGGTTAAAACTGCCCTAAATCATTGTCGCATAGGATTTAAATGTTATTTGAAAATGTTCCTTGGAAAATTTAACTATAAATCTCTATGGACTAGAATTTTCTATGTCGTACTTCTATGAAGAAAAATAATAGGTTTTTAATTACTTCAAGTAAGTAATTTTATCACCTGCAGAAAATATCATCATGAATCAAATGGATGAAATCTTCATTGAATTATTTTAGGGAGTTTTTAAACTAAGTTTACTAGTTTCCTTCATTGCAGACAAATCTTGTCGAAAGGAACTTATTCTCAAATTTTCAAAGAAACAGAATAATTTAATCCTCTAAAAGCCCTACGCTACGTAACTAGTTAAAACGAACGTTAGTGCTCGGTTAATTCATTGGGTTTTATCCGTAGACATCCCTTAAGGCCTAACCAAAATAGACGAAGACCAGACGATAGCAACTTGACAAATGTTTTGTTAAATGCATTGGGTAAATTTGTAAACAAATGTAAAGGCCCAACCAAAATAAGCGAATACAAGACAATAGCAACTTGCCTAACGTCTACACTTCTTACGTATGTTTACAAATTTAACCCAAAATTAAACTTGTCTGTTTCGATAAGTTACGTTCGCTCATTTTGGGTAACAACATTAAAATGCTTTTAACCGAACACTTCCGTTTTTACTCGTTACGTAGAGTTTCGTCTATTTAAGCTGGACCTTATCGGATGCAGACGTTCGTCAAGTTGCCTCGTCTATTTTGGTTGGGCCTTCCAGTGCAGGCAGTATTCTAGTGTAGAGGCCCGAATTTCGGTCGATAAAAAAGAACCAATTAATATTTTTAGTTTTCATTTTTTTTATAATGCTACAAAAAAAAATCAAGAAAATTTAAACTGAAAAAATTACAGGCTGGTTTAGTGGAGGTGCCTCTTCCATGTGCTAGATTTCAGGCAGTCTAACTAACGACACTGAAATGGCTTTAATTTTTAAAATAATTCGAATTTCGAAAAATCCTTTAAAGAAGATATTCTTGAAAATAGAAAAAATTATCGAAAATTAATATAAAAGAATTTTTATTTTTTCAATTTCCTACACTAGAATACTGCCTTTAGTAGTAAAACCGTATTTGTTCGGTTAAATAAATTTCGCTTCTGCTATCCAAAATGAGCACGCATAACTTATCAAAACTAAACGAAACTGTTTCACAAGACGTATTATTCCTTAAAAAGCAAACTGTAAGCGTATCAACTAGTCAACAACAGCTGTGCAGAGGGCGCTTTTATTCTATTTTCATCACTTAAGACAATTATTTCATAATATTTTCCACTATTTCACTCATCTTTCATAAATGTTTATTAAAAATTCAACAATGCCCGGTTAAAAAAGTAAATAACACTCGGGTACCAACTGATCAGCGGATTCAGACGAGTTGAGCAACTCGTTGCATTTTTGGTTAAATATCAAAACATCTGTAATGAGTGCAGACGTTCGTCAAATTGCTATTGTCTCGTTTCTTCTATTTTGGTTGCGCCTTAATACTATGTTTCAGGGTAAATTTTTAAATTTTTTTTAATATAGGCAAGAAGGGTTTAATGTTCTACAAAATATTTCTCTTAAAATTCTGCTAAAGGTCTGTGAAGATAATTGTGGTGCCAAAGGCATAAATTTACTTTTTACTTTAGTAAATAGCCAAATTGTGAGTAGACTTACAACCTGTAGTATATTAAAAATTACTCAGACGTAAACTTTTTTGCCTCTACCAGAATCCATCAATCGAAGTGTGTATTCATATTTGTTGTTATGTAATCTGTGCAATCAAAGCTTATTCATGTTAGCTAAACAAAATTATAATCGCTTGTAATTATTTTTTAAACATGCCTGCAGTCAGTATTCACAACTGTATCTAGGTCAATGATCCTAAAGGTAGAGGAAAGGTGTTATACGCACTTATATTTTGGGTTTAAAATTAGAATTAATTATGTATTTATGTTCTTGGGTTCGTTAAACATCGAAAAAATAAGTTCGTATAGAAATGTAAATGGGGAGTGACTGCTCAAAAGTGGCCATTTACAGTTTTGAAAATTTTTGAGTTAGCATTGGATTCGTATTCGTAGGGTACCTGATTTTTTCAAATTTCGAAATTGAGTCTCCAAAAAAGGACTTAAAATGGCCGTGATCGATCAAAACTGACTATTTATTTTCAAAAATACTATATTTATTTTCATTGAAAACATAAAAAATGTTATATCAATAATTTCACAAAATTTTGAACGTGAAAAATATCAGCTATATTTATTGCAATATAAAATCTAGTGAAAACTTGTTTAAGCAAAGAAAAAAAATGGAAGAACAAACAGTAAATAAAATTAACTCTGGATCAAGAAAGCGTCAGCGAGAGTGCCCAAGGCGTAAAGTGTAAGGTGCCCAGAATAGGTTCATGCTCTTTTCTTATTTCATTTTTTTTTTTTTAAGATACCAAAACGAAGATCCATTTTGTGCAAAATTTAAGAAGCCTGGCAGAATAAAAAACACTCTTTAAAATGGAGAATAAGATTGACCAGTTTTGTGGAAACTATGTGGCAAAACATGCAAGCATGAACCGTTCCAAGAGTGTTAGATTTTTTCTTTACAATTTTAGGAAGAAACGCATAGTACTGTTTGTAAAAATTTTTTCTTAGCTACATTTGCAATATGTAAAACCCGCGTAAATCTAATAGCTAATATAATATTTCAAGGAAATCTTCCAAGGGAAAGATAAGGTGGAGACAAAAAATCTTTCAAGTCAATTGAAAAAAAAATAGTGTTCAAAAGTTTTTAGACAAGCTTCCAGCCAAAGAGTCTCACTAAAACCGAATGAAAAATAAAAGTATACACCTTTCCTTTAACTTAAATTATAGAATACTCTTTAACAGCTGCAATTTATCGATACCACACGAGTTAAATATATCACGAACAATGTTCAGTACAATATTTAATCATGAATACAATGTTGGGTTCAACACCAGCAGCAGATGCATGTAATGCTTGCACATTGTGGGGCAACAAAATAAGAATGGAAAAAGACGCTCTAAAAAACAACAAGCCATTGCTGAAAAACGAATCCATAAGTTACGTGCTAAATCATTCTATGATTTACTGAATAAATAAATTCTCAATTCAAAGACATTCTGCGTTGACCTTCAAAAGCAACAGCCCCTTCCAAAAACTCCCATTCTAGACGCTTTTAACAGTCGTCAAATTTCACTGTACACTATATGTGTTATGCCGGTTGGAAAAACTAACACAAAACCCACTTTGTACATTTGGAATGAGAGTGAAGCTGCTAGAAAAGCTTCTGAGATTGGTTCGGTACATCTCATCAGCAACTTTTAGTATCTTGTCTTTGTAAAAAAGCTCCAAAATATATAACAGAAATAAAGCTACATTTTCCAGTAAGAGGCCATTCATTTTCACCTCGGATAGAGTATTTTGGAGAACAGAAAAAGACCTAAAAAATATACTCGTTATGGCAACCATTGAAGATTATGTTGAAGTTTTTAAGAAACACGGAAACGTAAAAAATTTGGAAATGATTGGGAACTTTTGGACGTGAAGAGTTTAGATTATCATTTTAAAAAAATTCCAAATATACAAACACTTAAAAAAATATCTATAAAAAAATATGTTGCGAAGATGCTTTGGTTGGAGAGTCGCAACATTATAAATACGTCTGTAAGGAAGACAAGCAGTTCGCTTCCTTACTCAAAAGAAGAGAGCGTTTACCTACTGAAATTTTAAGAATGAAGCAACGTCAATTGGGACTAACAATTGCTAAAAAAAAGACGTCACGAATCTTTTATGCAAGCAATTTGCAGAGGATTGGCTAAATCTCGAACCATTGCAATGGTATCAAACCATTTTATTCGATTTCAAAACATTGGAAAATTCACATGATCATGAAATCTTTCAAGGTGATAAAATATGCATTTGTTCTAAGCCAGATGGTGATGCAATTAAAGTTTAGATTTCTCACGTTATTGTTACATGTACACACTATAAATATATAAAACTACTTTAAGTATAAATAAAGGACTATTTTTAAAAATAAAAGTGCAGTAAGTTTTATTCATTACTACTTTTTCACTTTTAGTTGCATCAAAAGTAGCTATTTACAAATTTGGACTGAACAAAAATGTCTATTTACTGAAAGGTGTGATCAAAACTGTCTATTTACAAATTTTACGCTGCTCTCACTTGATGGTGGTAGAACTTTTCATAATTTTTTTTCATATCGACTAAGCTGTCTTACATAAATTCGACCACATATTTACATATTTCAATTTGATTTTGCACTTTGGTATATCAGTTTTTGCTGTTTTTTAACATTTCTTTATAATGTAAAAAGCCAGTTTTGAACAGTCCTCAAATGTCCTAAGCTATAGTTAAAATCTTCTTGCACTCAAAACATTTACTTGTAAAATTTCTACAAATGACATTCGTAAAAAAATATTCGTACATTCTACGAATATTCGTACAATATACAAAGTATTTATTAATATACAAAGTATTTGTGTAGTGATATCTTTACGAATTCATTCTCGAAGTGTTACTAATAACTAATGTAGTGCCTACGAATTTATTCGTTTTATATACTAATAATATTCGTAAACAAAAAAAACTATTAGTATTAGTGCATTGTACGAATTATTATGTACAAATAAATAATAATATTCGTTAGTTTCTCGTACAAATAACTTCGAAATTTGTTCCATTACATTTGTAGTATTTACTTATGGTTTCCTACTTTTAACGAATAAAAAATAATTTTAGTATAAAAAATTCATTCGTAGGATGACCGTACGCATTATTCATAGAATGTACGAAGTATACGTTGAGTTTAAAAAATTTACAAACGAAATCGTTCAACCTGGTTTCTCGAACAACTACCGAATATAAGGAACTGTCCGATTGCAAAGTGGCTGTAGCTTCCTGGTAGAGTGCGTGGCCCGCAAACTACAGAACCAAGGTTCACACCCCAGTTCAGACAGAATTTTTTTGTTTTCGTTATTAGGTGTTAGAATCATTCGTAAACGTAACAAATGTATTCGCACAATATACATTTGTTTATGTACGAATACGAATAAAATATTCGTAATATGTATTAATTTACATCAATTCTACGAATCCTATTCGTGGCTGAAAACTACGAATAAAATTCGTTTAATGGATGCAGTTGTTAACTTTATATTTACACACAAATATTTTTGAGTGTAGTTCGCTGAACATCATGGAGTCACAGATAGCCAATCGGCTCTTGCTATGTGTGTTCAAACGTTTCTTCTACTGAAAACAGCATGAAAACGGTACGTCCGTAACGGTAACGTTAATCATTTCAGATATTGGAAAAATGGTACAAAAAATACTTGCAGAACGGTACAGAAACGTACCTTTGAGATGTTATAAAAATGTGCACTTTTAAAACCACTGAAGCAGACCGTTTCGTTTTCATCAAAGCATACATTGTGTGTGTGGTATACAAGCGTACCGTTTATTAGGTTGCATTTTAATTTTATTTATTGTTAAACTATTTTCACATTTTTTACATAAACAGTTTTTTTTTCAACTTCACAAATGAACTACTTTGATTTCAATACATCATTCCATGCATTTTTTAGAGTTTATTGGCAAACGGGTAAAAAAGAGAGAGCAAAAAAGACAAGACCACGCGACAAGTCAAGCGAATATGACATTAAGTTCAATTTAGCAGTTTTAAGGTACAAAAACATGCTGTTTTCATACTAGCAAATCAGATAATGACGTTTTTAGTTCCGTTTTGCTGGAACCGTCAGTTCATGCCTTGTTCGAGTTAGTCATTTTGAGGAACAACCAACATATGAAAAAACTTTAAATTTTGCATAAGTGATCAAATGGGTAAAGGGTCATAGTAAAATTTAAAAAAAAAATAAATTCGGGTGGTCAAGTCAACTGTGACCCTTCCCGTCTAGTGATATAACTCGAGAAAGACAATGGAATTTAAAAATAAATCCCTGAAAATATTGGAAAATTGTACCGAACATGTTGAAAGCCCCTGTGATCATAAGCGTAGTGAGGGTAGAAAAGAGGAGAGCCGATACCCTCGTTAACATAAGAAAAATAATTTTTTATACACTTTTTCTTATAATTAAAAAAGAATTGAAGTTTTAAATATTTATTAAAGCTTAATTTTTTTTTATTACAACTTAGGGTTAACATGATTTTTTTAGTAAACAAATTTTATGAAAACTTTAATTAAAATTGATTGGTAACTCCGACATAAGAAGCTGCGAAATATATTTTGCCTTGGCTTTGTATTATTTCAAAGCTGCAAAAGCCTGACATATATTTCCAACGCTTGGAATAAAGCAAGAGTAGTGATTGCTTGGAGTAAAGCAATCACATACCACTCTTAAAGATTTTAGGCTTATAAGTCATTCCTCTTGAAGGCGTTAGAACGTCTGGCGTTTAGAACTGTATCTACGCAGCAATATCGACTCTGCTCTCTTATCGGCATCACAGCATGCATATTTCAAACACGCAGAGAAAAGACATGGTTGAGACATGATTACTGCAATAATAACTTTTTTACTAAAATTATTGTATTATTTACAAACACAAATTTTTATTATTTAGTAACGATTGTACCAAAAATAACATTATAGTTGAAATCATAACATCATTGAAATCGTCAACATACTATGATTGCCTCAACTATTAGTTGCAACAAAAAAGTTGTAGTTCTGTCAGTCATGATAAATGTGAATATTATTATAGAGACAAACATATTAGAATCTTGAATGTTTGTCTGAACTATTCTTTGATTGTTGGCAAACGAAGCAGAACATAACCAAAAATCGAAAGAATTTATTGTGTCTGAACAGTTTGCAGGAAAAACTTTCACTTCATGCAGACACAATAAATTTTATCGATTCCTGGCAATGTGCCGCTTCATTTGTCAACTGTTCAATTATTGTGTTTTGTTTTAAATTGCCTTATCCTAAAAACAGCATGCAGAAAAGTGACATTTTTGACTTTAATTGTAGCAATCATGTTTCTATTTACCGTGAATATATTTCGCAATTCTGACAATATTTTGTTTGTCACAAATATTGCTATTTTTGTGACAATGCACTTAAAGTACCATGTTTATGAATGCATTCGTCTAGCGAGCGGTAGTAGCAGCTGTGGCCTACTGGTAGTGTGCGTGGCTCGTAAGCGAAAAAACCGCGGTTCAAACCCCAGCTCGGACAGAAAGTTTTATCAAAAAGTTTTTTCAATTGAATGAATATTTCTGTTCAGCCCACACCCAGAAAACAGATTAGTTGGGGCAACAAAATTTTTTGTTAGGTCTTTTGCATTTTTGTTGTCATACAAATATTTTGCTTATTAGAAACTTCATTGGGTAGTGAAAAATGAAAAATGGCTTGTAACGGTGATCCCCGTTACAAGTTTGCACCCCGCACACTACGCCACTGCCTTACTACACCACTGTGCGCTTAACTCAACCAACAGCCATACCTACACACACACGCACACATACAGCCAGCACATTCAACGTAGTCAACAGCCGAGTCTACATAAACCACACGCAACGCTATAATTCCCAGAAGGTTAATGGCAGCATACGGATAAATAGACCGCGTTGTGACAGACTTCGGCACGGCTCGAGAGCGTAGTGCTTTGTACCGTCGCTACTTGCTGGAAACGAGAACAAGTTTGTTCATAGTCGGGTCTTGCCTTAGTCAGTCACACCGAACATCACCGAACATCACCGAACCTCAGCGAACACCGAACATCACCGAACATCGCCGAACATCACCGAACCTCAGCGAACACCGAACATCACCGAACATCGCCGAACATCACCGAACAGCACCGAACTTCAGCGAACACCGAACATCACCGTACATCGCCGAACATCACCGAACAGCACCGAACTTCAGCAAACACCGAACATATCCGAACATCGCCGAACATCACCGAACATCACCGAACAGCACCGAACGTCAGCGAACACCGAACATCACCGAACATCACCGAACATCGCCGAACAGCACCGAACAGCACCGAACCTCAGCGAACACCGAACATCACCGAACATCGCCGAACATCACCGAACAGCACCGAACTTCAGCGAACACCGAGCATCACCGAAGACCGCCGAACAGCACCGAACAGCACCGAACTTCAGCGAACACCGAACATCACCGAATATCACCGAACAGCACCGAACTTCAGCGAACACCGAACATCACCGAACATCACCGAACTTCGCCAAATACCAAATATCATCGAACCAGCATCGGCAGACTCACCCACCGCTGTAAATTTATCATATTCCTAAAATATTGTGTATTGTAAGAAAGACTTGATTTAACAATAAAACAGAAAATATCGTCTGAGCACGAAAATCACCAAGTCTACTTATTTATTTTGGACAAAAGTTTGAGGGTCTTTTGTTTGACCCTGGAACCGCTGAGCATACCTCAGCCTGTGAACAAAACCCCCATTACAAATGGCGCCCGAGCAGGGACCTGCTTCCAAAGACGGCAGTGGAAAACCGAACACACCCACCAACGACGACGAAGCAGGTACAATACACAATAAAAATAATAATATGGACAAACATCTAACATCGGATTCACTCGGCTGGATATACTTACTTAAAAAGGAACGGCTCATTAACGAGTGCCGAAAGATCGGGTTACCAATTGATGGCTGCACTGTAGAGGATTTACGAAGGCAATTAAGCCACTTCGTCAAAACCAAACGAAGTAGAGCATCAACCGAAAATATATTTCGAGCACTGGAAGCCGAAGTTGAAGCAGAAGAAAAACTGCCGATCGGCAACGACACAACAACAACCGGAGCCGACAACACACCTATGCAGTCAACAACACTTTTGGTGCCCGAGTACCACCAGATTTCGGACATCGAAGTAATGAATACCGTACGTCGATGGAACATTCACTACGAGGGTGGCGAAAATGTGTTTGAGTTCATCGAGCGAATCGAAGAGCTAGCCGAATGCTATCACTTGGACCGAAATAAATTGTTACCCACCTTACTAGAGACATTGCAAGGTAGGGCTCTACAGTGGTATCGTGTTAAACGACCAACGATCACCACATGGGCCACGTTTCGTGCAGAAGCCGAAAGATTTTTCCTGCCGAAGCGTTTCTTGAGCCACCTGGAGGAAGCAATTTATAATCGTAAACAGATGCAAAGAGAAAAGGCAAAAGATTACATATTATGTATGCAAACCCTCATACGCAAACACCCGCAGCTTAAAACTCTAGACCACACAGACCGGATTTACGATGGGCTACGAGTAGAATACAAGCTCTACGCCAGACGAAGTGACTTTACTACGCTTGATGAATTAATGGACCTCACCGAAGAATACGAAGAGCTCAGGCGAGACGAAACGAAAGTGAGCCGAACAGCCGCTCACTGCCTACGAGATGCGACACCATACGATAAAACCACACATTGCTGGAGGTGCAAAAAACGAGGCCACTGGCGCTATGAATGCCGAAGCCAAGCACGAAAATTTTGCTCACGATGTGGTCTGGACGGCACATTATCCCGCGATTGCCACTGTTTGAACCCACAACCGTATACTCCCTATCCTTATGATAGCTTGACTGATGGTCGCTATTATATCACCGTAAAGGTCATGGGACGACCGATAAAGGCATTGATCGACACCGGATCTTCACTATCATACGTCGACGATAGCATCAAACAATTTTTAACTGAGCAAAATATTAAACCGCGGCCACACAGCAGGAAAATGCAGCTAGCAGATAACTCTATAGTCGATTGCGAGGACGCGTATCCCATCCAAGTCGACTATGGGCAAAAATCGGTATTTGTCTCAGTCTCCCCATTATCATCACTAGCAGAGCCAATGATCCTAGGAATGGATTTCTTACAACGCAGAGGCATAAAATTAACGATGGACGGTCATGAGCTGGACCACCAAAGCAATGACCAAGCGGGAAAAGTCTCAAGCCTGTACTCTCTTGTCAGACGAGACAATTTAACACCAGAACCAAACGAACAATTATTTAAAAGGGAAGCGATGCCTTTGAGCACGAACTATGCGCCGGCAACGATCAAGCGCACCATCGACCGCATTATTAAACCCGAACCACCGAAAATCTCCGAAACCCGAAACATTCGGCCGACTATTCGTTTATCACCCCTGCCGACACACTGTCACACAGACGGAAGCTCTGACGTGCCAGAGACCAGGGACGCAGAAGGCGCAACTGATGAAACCGCGCTACCACTACTACAGATAAATCCGTTTCGAAAACACAAGCAGAAAAAAAAAAAAAAAAAAATATATAAATAATAACCTGACAAATCACTCTCCGAAGTGGGGGGGGAGTTGTAACGGTGATCCCCGTTACAAGTTTGCACCCCGCACACTACGCCACTGCCTTACTACACCACTGTGCGCTTAACTCAACCAACAGCCATACCTACACACACACGCACACATACAGCCAGCACATTCAACGTAGTCAACAGCCGAGTCTACATAAACCACACGCAACGCTATAATTCCCAGAAGGTTAATGGCAGCATACGGATAAATAGACCGCGTTGTGACAGACTTCGGCACGGCTCGAGAGCGTAGTGCTTTGTACCGTCGCTACTTGCTGGAAACGAGAACAAGTTTGTTCATAGTCGGGTCTTGCCTTAGTCAGTCACACCGAACATCACCGAACATCACCGAACCTCAGCGAACACCGAACATCACCGAACATCGCCGAACATCACCGAACCTCAGCGAACACCGAACATCACCGAACATCGCCGAACATCACCGAACAGCACCGAACTTCAGCGAACACCGAACATCACCGTACATCGCCGAACATCACCGAACAGCACCGAACTTCAGCAAACACCGAACATATCCGAACATCGCCGAACATCACCGAACATCACCGAACAGCACCGAACGTCAGCGAACACCGAACATCACCGAACATCACCGAACATCGCCGAACAGCACCGAAGAGCACCGAACCTCAGCGAACACCGAACATCACCGAACATCGCCGAACATCACCGAACAGCACCGAACTTCAGCGAACACCGAGCATCACCGAACACCGCCGAACAGCACCGAACTTCAGCGAACACCGAACATCACCGAATATAACCGAACAGCACCGAACTTCAGCGAACACCGAACATCACCGAACATCACCGAACTTCGCCAAATACCAAATATCATCGAACCAGCATCGGCAGACTCACCCACCGCTGTAAATTTATCATATTCCTAAAATATTGTGTATTGTAAGAAAGACTTGATTTAACAATAAAACAGAAAATATCGTCTGAGCACGAAAATCACCAAGTCTACTTATTTATTTTGGACAAAAGTTTGAGGGTCTTTTGTTTGACCCTGGAACCGCTGAGCATACCTCAGCCTGTGAACAAAACCCCCATTACAGGCTTTTATAGTAGATATTCGTTAAAGCAAATAAAAATATTGATCCTGACTCAAAAATATCATTAATATACAGTTCACCTTGAATTTCCTAAGTATACATGATCGAATGATTAGTTCTCTCAATCAAATGGTAGTTTATATAACAAAATAACTTCTACCACGACCAAAATTTTGCTTCTTGATACAATTTCAGTTTTTAAGCCAACTAGAACAATTCAACGAATTGAACGGTAAATGAAGGAAACGGAAAATGTAGGGCTAAGTTATTCAAAATTTTACATTTCTTAGAAAAATTAAACATACAATAGAAAAGTTTTTGATACTGCACATAAATTTATTTCAAAATCAACAAAGTAAAGTATATGGCAACGCACGCTTAGAGTAGGGATGGATAGTCAAAAAAATCGATTTTCGACTTTATTTTTTTTAAATTTTTCAATGAACGATTTTTCTGAAGTAGATTTCTTTTGCCTAAATAATTGATTTAAATCGGTTTTTTTATAATGAAGTAGATAAAAAATAGTAAATACGTATTTTTTTAGATTAAATATTTTTATATTAAGGACTTGTACTTTCCATGAACCCTTAAAATGGATTTTTTCCTTACAAATTGTGTGAAAAAACTAAAATCAAAAAGCGCGACCTCTAAACCTTAACCGATTTTTTTACGACTTATAGAGATCTAGGACCTACGGATGGTCCTAAGGAAGAGTTAAAGCTGCGAAAATAAAACTCGAATTTTAAAAAATCACCCTAATATATATATATTTATATATAATTTATATATATATATATATAACATATATATTTCTTAAAAAACATAATTTATTAATTTTATATTAATTACATGTATATATAAAAATGAATTTAAAAATTGTTTCCAAGTTTGATGCACCGAAAAAAAACAGATCAATATCAATTTGACCTTCGCTGGTTTATTTGATCTTATAAAGGAAATACTTTTTTTTCATATTATTTTGCTAATAAAATATCTAAAATTGATCTGAAAACATATAATTACCCAAACATTATGTGAAAAATTTAAGTAATGATATGAAAAAATGTTAGATATAAGCTGACAATCATAACACATACGAAAATCGTACAGCACAAAGAGAAATAGAAAAAAATAACTGTTGACTTACGTCACCATCTTTTTAAGTAAAGTATATGTATATGTTTTTTCATATTATTCCTTTTATTTTTTAGATCATCAATGTCCCGGTTTATACTCGTCAAGACTTGACGGTCAAGTTTTGCAAATTCCCTTTTAAACTTGACGGTTCAATTTACACTCGTCAAGAGTTGACGGTCAATTGCTTATTTCACTTCTCTCTTTTCCTTCACAAGGTTGCTCAGATGACGCCGAAATAAAATTAAAAATTACGGGGCAACGAACGAGCACAAAAAGAATTTCCCAAGAATTGACGGTACGGTCAATTTTTTCCTCTCCCTTTTGTTACGATTCCCGCACCATCGAACACAAGATCTGACCACCAAGTCTTGACGACTATAAACCGGAATATTGGCCGCGTTCAGCAGACAAAAGTGTTGCAGAACTGTTGACTAAAAGTCTGCTGAACGAGCTGCTACACTCAACATGTTCCGTGAGAGCTCGCCATTTTTGGTAGCGAACCAATTCAATACTACGTACGCTCACTTATCATAAATACAGCTGATATTGTTTAGTTTCCGCGCAAATTTTATTTTGTTCATGCAGCGAAGTTGGCCGTTTTAGAACACTGCGCTGTTACATTTTATGCCGACGATTTTAATCGACATAGCACTCTTGGGCCAACAACATGCAAGGGCCAATAACACAAAAGACTCCACTTTTCAATAGTGATTGCTTATTAAAAAATAAAGTAAAACTGTCTGCGTCAGAAATGTATGTAATGATAACTTTCTTTCCAATTTTAATAGCTGATTTGGTACCTTTTTCTTCAAAAGTATGGCAATTCTTTCTTACTATAAGAGAAATAATATCTTTAGTGTACAGGAAAATTATCCATTCGGGTTTGACAAAATATCTCAATTCTTTAATTTTTCGCCACAATTCGTTATATATTGAAATTTCTAACAGCCATTTAAAGCCCAAATTCCATTTTTATTATTTTTATAAGAATAATTGAAACTATTGAACCAATTGTTTTAATAAGTAGTATGCGCTTTGAGGCAGTTCACCAAATTTATAAAAAGACGGTATACAATTCAAATAATCGAATGAATCTTTTAAAAACATTGCACAAAAAAATCAATTGAAAATTGCTAATATTATATTAATCTACTCTGATATTCTTAACTCTCCAATTCAACATGGACCTTTAAAATACTTGAAAGGTTATCAAATATATAATCTTAATTCTGAAGCAAAAGAAATATCTTGGCTTCAATATTATAGTAAGTTTTTAAAACAAAACATGGTTGTTTGTGTAAATTATAACGATAGTGGAGAACCAATGTTTGCATTGATAAATATGTTACTGTTAGTTCCATCTGAAAATATGTATTATATTCATTGGCGTCGTAAGCGGGGGGACAAGGTGGGCAGTTGCCCCCCCACTTTTTTAGCTAGATAAACAATTTAAAAGGAAAAGTTATTCAAAATATCAGTTTTCTTACAACGATAATATTTTTGTATTATATATATTCCTCTTCTTTCTCTCTTCTTCATGTTTCATGTGAAGAAATTTTGGTGAACTTTTTTTGCACCACCATTTGTACTGCCCCCCCAGATGAAATTCGCTTCCGACGCGCTTGATTATATTGTCTTGCAAACTATTAAAACATTCTATTTTGATAAACATTATTTTGCTTACAATGTTAATTTAACTAATATTAAATTTGTACTTCATGTAAATTTGATAAAATGTGATCACACATCTCACATTACCAGATGTGCATCTGGAAAATCTTTCATTGTATGGGATTATTAACAAAATAAATATCTAATAAAAACAGTTTAAAAATATATTGTGTACAATTATTACTAAAATACAGAGATTATGTGGAGTAACATTCGGTTAGTGGAAATCAAATTTGGTCTGGGATATAATTTAATTCGGTTGCAATATATACAATACTTGCATGTCAGTTGTGGCAGCCAATTTACTAAAACACCAACCGATTTTTCGGTTATATGTTCTGACATTCAGTAGGAAAAGGCACCGGATCTTGGTTGTGGCAGCCAATTTACTAAAACACCAACCAATTTTTCGGTTACATGTTGTAACATTCAGTACGAAAAGGCCCCGGATCTTGTTGTGCTTACCAATTTTTGTTGCAAGCTACATCGAAATTATAAACGGTAATCAAAAAATATGTTAATGTAACTACAAATCTTAAGTTGCTGCAACCTCAAAAGTACGGTTGGGCACTTTTTTGGTTGCCGCAACCAATTCGTTTTCTCAGTGCAGACAGTGGCAAACCTCTGGAGATATCTTAACTAATAGCTGTGGAAATTGGAGTGCATTAAAATAAAAAAAAATAAAATTATTGTTGCAAAAGTATTCTAGATCCTAAAAATAAATTCATAATATAGTTGTTGCAGTCATTCTCTTTTTGACCCAATAAGAGAATAATGATTGTTTCAATAATATTTTGAATCATGCTATGATCCTCTTAAAACATGGTTGTTGCAACTATGTTTTTTCTCTGCGTGATGGAAGGTCCGTGGAAAAGACTTAACATGCACTGAATGGGACCATCGAAAGCTCCTTCCTGCATAATGTTTTCACTTTAGTTGCTTTCCTAGGCTTAGAGGGAGCATTTAATAATGTCACGCCACAATCTATACGACTAGAGTTGCGAGGGTTAGGTATGAATAAAAGCATTACTAATCTCATAGATAAGCTACTCAACTGCCGGGTAATCTTATCATACCTAGGTGCGTAAGATCGGTGACTCCTCTGGAATCTGGTAGGGAACAACGTACTTCTGTCTCTAGATAGGGAGGGCTGTGTCATGGCAGCCTACGCCGATTACCTAGCAATCGCAGTCAGAGGCGAATTTCCCACTACCCTACGCGACGTTATGCAAAGAGCTATTTTCAAACTCAAGCTATGGGCCGAACCCTTTGACCTTGGAGTAAATCCGGCCAAAACTTAACTGGTCCTTTTCACAAGGAAACACAAAATTCCGTTCCTCACACCAATCATGCTAAATGAGTCTGCACTGTCCCTTTCATAAAGTGCAAAATATTTAAGACTTATTCTTGATAGTAAGCTGAGCTGGAAACTTAATATTTCTGAGCGTACGAAGAAAATGACAGTTGAGCTGTACACTTGCAAAAAAGTTATATTGACAAAATGGGGTTTTTCCCCCAATATCGTTCACTGACTATATACAGGGCTCATTAGACCTATACTTTTATACGGAGCAATGATATAGTGGCCAGCCTTGGGCAAGGTCACATATTTGAACCAGATCCAAGAAGTCCAAAGAAGGACATCTATTTGCATTAGCGGTGCTCTGAGAACAACACCGACTGCGGTTTTAGAGACGTTACATCACATTCTACCGCTCGACTTGGTTGCCAACAAACAGCAGCTTGTTCGGTGGTCAGACTGAGGGAAATTGTAGTATGAAAACACCTGGGAACAGGACACGCATCCATACTCTATAAATGCAACTTTATTCTACCAAGGACTGATTACTGAAAACCATTGATTTCCTTTGATGGAAACTACGGCACGCTTATTCCACATAGGACATATTTTAATAAAGGTACGCCCTGAAACCAGGGTGTCTATAACTCAAAATAATTTGGGGTGTTCCTTGTTCGTAGGCTGCCTGATCACTGTAGTGTGTTCCAAGCCAAAATGATGGCAGTAAGGTATTTGCAACATAGCTTTGAGAGAATGTCATCTAAAAATGAGAAATATACATTTTCTCAGACAGCCAAGCTGCGATCAAATCAATGGAGCAAGTAACCATCAGCTCTAAAGAAGCCAAAGAATACCGTGCTGCCAGGTGAATTCTCAAGCTATTTTAACATTAGCTTAATATAGGTACCTGGGCATAAGGACATTCTTAGAAATGAAACGGCTTGCAATAAACGGTACATCGGAGACGTCAATGGTTTGGAACTCATCGAGCATCCCAATGATAACAGTCAAACTGCTACTCATAGAGTACACAACATCTACAGCCAACCCAAGATGGGCTGAACTCTTAACATCAAGGCTTCTCTGGCCAACAGTCTGATTTAAACAGGGTTGTGAAGTGGAGTGAAGTAAATGGTTTGGCTCTGAATTTTTTTAAAGTGTGTTCATATGACCTTCTCCAAACTTACTGTACATGCCCTATTTAATTCGTTTTATCTAGCTTATATTCAACTCCATTCATTTAATTCTTATAGAGATCTTGGTGTTGTTTTTGATTGTAAATTTACGTTTTTAGATCATTTAAACTTTCTTATTCCTAAGGCTTATTCTTTACTTGCATTCATTCGAAGAAATAGCTTAGAGTTTTCTGATCCCACACCTTTAAAATGCTATTTAATGCCTTTGTATGATCGAGGTTGGAATATGCTTCCTTTATTTGGAATCCTTATTTTGACAATGCCACTCTTAGACTGGAAAAAATTAAAAAAACATTTTCAATGTTTGCTTTGCGCTCCTTAATTTTTAATGAGCAACTACCACCCTATAATTCACGTTTAATGCTTTTAGGTCTCAAATCTCTTTAGTCAAGGCGTAAGATTGCCTCACTGGTATTTTTAAACGATTTAGTTTCTGGAAATATTGACTGTCAATCGCTTTTAGAAAGAATTCTGTTTAATATTCCATCCAGACAAGTCAGATTTTATAAACCATTTTTCATAAGACTTTGTAAAGTAAATTATGCTTTAAATGAGCCTTTGACCAAGGCCTAATTACTTTTTAATGAGTTATCTTCTAATAATGATTTAGATATCACTACATCTAAAAATATCTTGAAAAATGCTGATACTAATATATTTTTAGTTTAACTACAAATGTTAATGTATGATTCCACTATACAATTATTTATTATTTTTGTTATAATTTTGTAGTCTGTAAGGATTTTTGTAACTACATAAGACTGAATAAATAAATGAAATGAAATGAAACTCGTGACCTAAAGCGATCGAGAGCCCTTCCTTGTTGGGAAGACTAGAAGTAGCCACGCTAGTGGCCGTTACCACAGGGCACTGCTTATAAGGCAGACATGCCTCCAGACTGGGAGTCGTCTTAAAAGACTTCTGCAGAAGTTGCAGTGACAAGGAGGAGGAAGAAACCATCTCCCACCTTCTTTGTTCATGTCCCGCGCTCGCTGGAAAAGGGCATAAATATCTTAGGTCGTTCTTCTTTTCAGAGCTTGACGACCTGTCAAGGACAAGCGTCAATCGTCTTATAAGCTTAACCAAGAGCTCAATGTGGTTCCACTCGGACTGAAGACAAAGTGTGCAATGGTATCACATTGGATCTTAATGGACCTAAGTGAGCCGTGTTACGTGCGGTAAGGTTTAAGCACGTACAGCGACTACCGTTTCAACCTAGCCCAACCTAATCTCACCTCACGTTATTGATACTGTCTGGTTTAACATGTATCAATTCATGTACGAAAACATCGTATATCAGTCAAAGAACATATGTCTTAGATGTTATACGGTGTTCTACATAAACTGATAAGATTTTTTTTTTTTTGGGCTGCAGTATGACAAGGAACACCTTTATAAGAAGATAACTCAAGAGTGTTAATATCCGAAAGAGTATTGAATATCTTAATTCATTCATGCCAACAAGCGACTAAGCAATTTTGGGAATTTAGCAAAATAAAAAAGTAAGCAAGTTACTTTTAACGATGCAAGTTTATGGCAGTTAAAAAGTGGACTCTTTGAAAATTGTTGTTTAATACAAACATTTTTTCACAGCCTACTACAATAAAGTAATAAAGTTGACACCTGATAATAGATTTTTAAATGCCTTATAATAATTTATGGTTGTATTTCTAACTTTTCGTAAAAACTTTGATAACATTATATGAAAGTGATTATAAAAAAAAACAGACAAAAATAAATTTTAAGCTATTGAGTATGAGATTTTTTGGACTTTATTGAAGAACTACGGTGTTTTTTCTTTGTTGATGAAATAAAAGTTTAGGAATATAGCCATTTAACCAAAGACTGCATTAGGAATAAAAGAGAAAAAAGCAGGGCAAACAGCAGCTTATGTTTTTCAATTCGATTTATTTAAGATAGACCTTTTTGCATTGCTGAAAAAAATTTGAACTTTCAATTATTTTAGAATAGTTTTAATAACGACTATAACTTGATTAGTGGTATCATGCTCACCTCTCTTCTTGCACAGATAAGAAAAATCAAAATAGTGTTGCTCAACACAAAAACGCTTTAAAAATAATCACTTTGGAAGCAAGTGGTTCTTATTCGAATTTTTTTGATCTGCATTTATTACAATAATTCAGAAATAAGTTATGAGCTTGTAATGAAAGTATACTAGAAGCTTCTTGCGTTGAATCTGACTCAGATGTTTTAAGTAGCTTAACGGTGTTTCAAGTAAATTTAAATTAATAAATGTTTTGTTTTGTAAACGAAAAAGAGAGATTTAATAAAAAGTGCACGTTTGTATTATAATAACTGTCTTGGGCTATTAAGAGAGTTATACTTATTTTAAGAAAAAAGTAACATTTAGTATTGAAGGAGAAACACATTTTAGTCCCAAATTCAACAAAAAACTATAACAGTTTTATTTATTTTGTTTCGCTTAAGCCATTTTCTACTCCGGAACTCGTCTACTCTGGTACACTTTTTATATTAACAGCATAGCACACTTCAGTTAAAATAATGAGTAGTAATTTTAAAAACTAATATTTTTACAGAAAGAGAGATTCATTGAACATAAGTACAGTCGTAGTTTTGCGGAAATAAGAAAAACGGCATCCTTGTATTTCTCAAAACGTGTGTGATTTTTGTACCATTTGTTTCTTGAACTCCACTTCAGTTAAGAACAGTTTTTTTTTAAGTGAATACTTCTTTAGGCGCGTTGAACGATTTTGGTAGAGGGTAAATCTTTGGTTTGCGTCATCGTCTTTTTCCGAGTAACTCTCGTCATCAATACAGACAGCAAAGATAACAAGATAGGAAACTAAGAAAACATAACCTCAAAAAATGTTTGCATGTATTTGTGCAAAAAAAAAATCAACAGTGATCGTCACTCTTGTTCTTAATCGGCCGCAAGCTCACAAAGAAATCACTTGGCAACTGCTCAAATTAATGCATATAATCTGTTTTTTAGTATATAAATACTTAAGTTAGGTTGCAATAAGATGTTTGCAACCAAAACACATTATTAATTTGCCTTATATTGGTCTATATATGCTTCTAAAGTTTGACAATTTCTTCAGTTGTTGTATTTGTCAACATTTTTGAAAAAGTTGCTTTTACTCAAACCCCCGCTATTCATGGTGAGATTTAAAAATGGAACGATTTCTTCATTTTCTGCTTTTTTCTGCTGGAACTTCGTTTGCAAACAAGAAAAATAGTGTATGGATTGAGTGTTTTAACATTTTAATCTTTAAGTTGTGATAAAGGAATATGTTGAACATTCTAATAATTACATGCACGCACATATTTTATTATATATGGTCAAACAAAGTTTGACAATTTTACACTTGTTATATTTGTCAGTGGCTTTTTATTTTCACCACTGCGGCATTTTATTTTCAGAGTTGTCAACAATCATTGTTTTATTAATAATTTTTTTCATAATTTCTTGATGTGAAAACTTCTTTATTGAAGTGAAAACTTCTTTAGGCGCGTTGAACGATTTTGGTAGATGGTAAATCTTTGGTTTGTGTCATCGTCACCGTCATTTTGCGAGTAACTCTCGTCATCAATAGGGCTGTTCACATTTCAAATCGCTCATCAAATTCATTATCAAATGATTTGAATGAAATGAAATGGCGATTTGATAAGTGTTCACACATCAATTGTTAAGTCGTGAAGTCTCTTTTAATGCCTCCACTTGAGATCTTGCTACCAGGCAAACAAAAAACATAGCAAGCAAAGTGCTGTTTATTTTCCGACACCAATTCGGTTCATCCCCTCTAACGTTGCGCAAGCGATGTGATACTGCTCTTCTCTGTTCGTAGTTTTAGTAGATTTGCTTTGTAATTTTTAGTTCAGCTACAGATCTACATATAAAGGGTCCGCCATCTAACTTTCTTTTTTCAACTAGTGCTTATTTCGTGAATGGTAACACTTAGCTCATGTCTGATTCGACAGATAATTAGTTTTATCCTTCCGCTGAACGAATATGGTTGTGTATACGCTTGAACAACGCTGAGAAGTGGGCCTGCGATCGACTTTCAGAAGATGCTGATTTTGCCAAAAAAATCATCTTTTCAGATGAAGCTCATTTTGATCTTGGCGGGTATGTAAAAAAGCAAAATTGTCGCGTTTGGGGCACAGAAAACCCGCACGCATACATCGAAAAGCACCCAAAACGAGTCACTGTTTGGTGCGGATTTTGGTCCAGAGGCATAATTGGGCCATTTTTCTTCGAAAATGAGCAAGGAGTGGCCGTTACAGTCAATGGCGATCGTTATCGGGCCATGTTGAATGAATTTTTGTTCACAAAAATTGAAGAGGAGGATATTGGCAACATTTGGTTTCAACAGGACGGCGCTACGTGCCACACAGCCGAAGCTACACTCGATGTTTTGCGCCCTGTTTTTGAAGATCGCATTATCAGCCTCAGAGCTGATGTCGTTTGGCCACCTCATAGCTGCGATTTGACACCGTTTGACTATTATTTGTGGGGTGCCCTCAAAGATAAGTGCTACGCCGACAAGCCAGATACAATTGACGCTTTAAAGGACAATATTCGTACAGCCATTGGTGAAATACAGCTGCACACAATCGATAATGTGCTTAAAAATTGGACCGATCGTGTAGGCTACTGCATGGCTAGCCGAGGCAGCCATTTGAATGAAATTATTTTTCATTATTAACCGGAAGGATTGTACTTTCAAATAAAAAAAGGAATTTGAGAAAATATTCAGTAGTTTTTTTTATAGAATTTTCAAAAAAAAAAGTTATTTGGCGGACCCTTTACATTGAAAGAAAAACATTAAATATCCTTCAAGATTATCTTATGACAGACCGATTTGTCAGCAGATAAACTTATTGATGATTTCTTGCTGCGTTTGCTGAGCGCCTGGTAGCCAAGATCCAAGAGAGTGTATTTGAGTTTTATAACAACATAAAAAACATTGGTAGTTTTATAAATGTCGCCAGCATATTCTCTGGCTGGAACATGGGACATGGTATAATAAGTAATAGGTAAAAGTGACATTTCGTGTTTCGACCATTGAATGTCAAACAAAAGAAAACAAAATAGGGAACGTGTGTCACACACATTGACCGCATTCAGAAGAGTTACCTGTTGTAAATGGATCTTTTCATTGCAAAGGTTTCTCACTTATATTTTAAAAAAACAGTTGCCAACTTTTGACTCCGCTGAAAGCTGCCAATGTGTGCGACACACGCACTTTATATTTTTTTCTTTTGTGTGAAATTCGATGGTCGCAGCTCCTGAGAAAATAAGTAGTTGTCAAGGCTACCTAATAATAATTTTATCATGACTGGGACTTCATCGTCCAAAAATTTTATGTTTCTTATTTCAGCTAACATAAGCCTATAGTATCTTTTTTAGACTATAATGCAATGATTAATGACGCAAACAGTGAAAATTATGTAAATGAAATTCAATGAAATTTATGTACATAAATGCAAATTCCATGTATACGTATTTTAAGTGTATATTAATTATTTCAATAAGTTTAATGAATATTTTTGTTTATGTTTTACTTTGTTTTGTATACTAAACCCCATAATTTTAAATATAATGAAATGATAAAAGACGAAAATAATGTGCATTAATGATGAACCGGATGTACGGATGAACCGAATCAGAGGCAGAAAATAAAATGCACTTTGCTTGCTATGCTGGCATTATCAAATGCAGGCATTAAAAGAGACTCCACGACGAATCAAACAAAATATCATATATAAAAAATAGAAAATTTATTTTACTTTATGAGGATTATTTTTCATTTAATAGTGCTCCCTGTATTTTATTTTTATATTAACAATGTTCAATTTGAATGTAATAATATAGTTTGGTGTAATTATAAAACAAAAATACTATCTGAATAAAAAATATTTTGAAAGATATAATCAAAGTCTGAGGGATTGCGGTCCGTGGCAGGACAAAGTCTTCCAGGGAATACTAAAATTTTTTATATAGGTTTACGCTTCGGTCGGCAGTCCCCTCACTGCTATACTTTTTTTTTTTTTTGTTACAATCCAGACCTGGATTTTTGTTGAAAACTGATTTGTGATGTTGGTGATTCCAAAGTCGAGTGCAACTTAAAATTATTACATCGGTATACACTAATCATTTATACCGCATTATAATTAAGATTTAAAAGGTTTTCAACCTTGAAACAGGTTAATAAAAAATTTTTGCATCTGAGGCAAAAAAAAAATTCAAAATAGTTGCACAAAGTTAATTTAAAAAGATGTTTAACAGCCCTATTCTGGCAAATTAACAAATTTTTAACTAGTATTTTGAATATTTCTATGCGTTTGTTGTTTTCAATACAAAATTTAAAGGTTAAAAAAACAAAATTTTTTAATGAAATTGTCAATTACTGAAAAGCATTTGACAATTTTTATCAAAATTTTTTATTTTTGAGCTTCAAAATTTGTTTTGAAATAAAAAAATTACAACAAACACATAGAAATATTCAAAATACTGGCTAACAATTTGTTAATTTGCCAGAATAGGGCTGTAAATTTCAAGTCAAATTTTGTGAATTGGACGAAATGTTAATGGGTCAAAACAATTATAAATCGAGTTAAAATATTTTGGCAATGATTTTTTGCAATAAATTTTTGACGTGATTTTTTTAAATGTAACTTGCAAGTTCGAGAAACACTGCCAGAAAGCGATGTAAATTTTTTTGATTCTTTGTGTTTTTGAATTAAAATAATAATAATAAATGCTTTTGAAACTAAAAAACTCAATTTTTTCGTAAACTTTTAAATAAACAATGTTTTTATTAGATTACTCAAACTATTGCTAATTATATGAACAACACTGTATAAAGGTAAGACAATATTTAAAAAAAAAAAACCAAAATTGAGGTAAAGCTCATTGAGCATTCGCAATCAAAAATAAAGTGAATGACACAAGCCCACTGTGCACAAAAACGGATGCGGATTCGTTTCAAGTCCGTTACGTGTCCGTCAGCACGGAATTTGCACTTTTATGTTTCGAGGGACCCGGTTCGTACCCGGTATAAATACGTCAAAACAATGGTCAAAACGTTAACATAAAAGGCCATTTTCAAATTGTTTTTATTTTGAATGAATAAGGTATTCGAAATACAATTCCGTACTTGTTTTTATTTTAAATAACTTCCTTACATCATTAGCAACTTGGTCCTGAAGCTCTCCTTAAAACCAAAAAGAACTACTTGTCTGAATTTTTTAATAATTATGATGATTGAACAATTACTAAGTGACTATAGGTTTAGTTTTTTACTTAGGTGCATTTGAAATAAAATACCCAAACGATCTAATATCGACAGTGGTGGCAGCGGTGAGTTAAGGCATTATGCCACCATAGGTGTAAAATTATCGCCGCCTCTTACATATTAAGTGTTCTTCTTGCAATAGAACAAAATTATAAAAATTCTTTCTTGAATTTTTAATACAAAACTACAAATTAATTTATACTAAACAATAAAAAATTTCATTATTTTGAAATCCTTCAAATCAATGTTTGAAGCCATTTATAACGTCCTCATAACTTATATATTGTACTGGTTTTTCTTCAATACCTAATAATAAGGGCAGTGCAATTACCCGCTACTTATTCATAATTGCTCGGTTCTAGTTTTTTATTAATTTCTATGTAGAAAATTAGCGTTCTCCTGAAAATTTTTTTTCTTCCTCTCAATCTCCATAAAGCTTGGGCGTTTCTTGAATGAGTATGAATGACCAATCACAAATGTAGTCCGCAAACGAATTAATTCTGGGACAGAAGTCGTTGATAAAAACCAATAACAAGGTTGGCGGTAGAACCGAACCCTGCGGTACTCCTACTCCTACTCCTATTCCTACTCCTCTTGCGTTAATACTCTTCGGATGAAATGCCGCCCGAATCGTTCAGTCCCTGATTAAACACGTGATCCATCGAGAAAAGTATACACCAACACCACATGCAATTAGTTTCAACACGAGTGCTTTATGCAGCACTCGGTTAAACGCCCTTGAAATATACAGAGCAATAACCTTGTTCTCTGTAAAAAATTGAACGCATTGGTTCCATTTTTCATTTTTTTTCGATTTGTCATTAGTAGAGCGGGCCCTATGGTAGCCGTATTTATAATCACTGATCAGTCGGTTGTGCTCCAGGTAGTTTATAATGCTCAAGTTCATAACGTTCTCTATTACTTTTAAAAGCTTAGAGCATATCGCAATGGGTCGGCAGTTTACAGAGTTCGTGGCATCGCCCTTTTTAGATACTGGCTTGGCATTTTCCTTCCACCAAGATGGAAATACTCCTGTACTGTAATAGAAGTTGAAAAGGTTTCGCAAAATCCGAGTCATCCGAGAATTGTGGTAGTATGCCACTTCATATACATTGTCATATGTCGCCCCTGGATGTATGTATAATTCGCTTTGTCCTAAAGGTTTTCATCGCTTACTACTGTTAGAATGTATTATTTTGTTAGGATAGGTGGCATACGACCATGGATATTTTTTAAACATCGCTATAAATTAGTATTATATGCAATAAAATATATTATGTGTAATTTGTTTATTTAATAAACAAAAAACATTGAACAGTTTATGCATAAAAATTTCAGATGAGAGCATTTTCTTGCTTCATATATTGAATTAAATTGTATGTGACGTTATATAACCTTTAACCAGCGGACGATCAAAACGTTTCCAACGATACCTCATTTGTTAAACTCTGATAAATAGTTTAGAAGTTAGGGGTTTAGTTGAATTTCTGTTCTCAAGAGAGCACCATATCATATTGAATGTGATGTCATAACTACCAAACGATCAAAATGCTTCCAACGATACCTCATTTGTTAAATTCTGATATGTAGTTTAGAAGTTAGGGGTTTAGTTGATTTTCTGTGCTCCAGAGGGCACCATATTAAATTTTTGTTGTGAAGTCACGTGGCCTTTAGCCAGCGGACGATTAAAACGCTTCCAATATCTCATATGTCAATTTACGATAAGTAGTTTAGATGTTATTGTTTAATTTACTTTCTGTCCTCTAGAGGGCGCTAATTTCAAATTTATGTGACGTCGCATAACCTATAACCAGCGCACGGTGAAAACGCTTTTAACGATACCTCATTTGTCAAATTGTCAAATTATGGTTAGTAGTTTAGAAGTTAGAGTAGCTTAGAAGTTAGGGGCTTAGTTGACTTTTTGTCTTCTAGAGGGCGCTATATTAAACTTTATGTGACGTCACATAAATTTTCTTCATCGGACAATCAAAAAGCTTCTAACGATACCTCATTTGCTTATGTCACTAAAAATATTGTATTTCTCATGACTTTATGATAGCTATATTAAATTAAATGTTGCGTTTCATTCACACACAACCATAGTCAAAATATAAGTCGACTCTAAATTTAGTGCAAGCTTTTTGACAACATATTATATTAAAAAACTGTCAAAAATGCTTATACTAAATTTAGAGTCAACTTTTATTTTGACTAGGTTATGGGCCATAGCCATTATCCAGAAGACTATCAAAACGCTTCCAACGATACCTCATTTGTCATATTATGATTAGTAGTTTAGAACTGAGACTGGAACAGATGAACATACATACATACACACATAGTCGGGTAAAAAATTATTTTTGATGCAAAACTTATATCTTGTTCCTCTTCTTACAATAACATTAGAAGAAAAGTTTTTAAATGAGCAAACATTTTTTGAAATCGAAACTAAACGCTTTATTATGTATCACGAAAAGTCACACACACGAAAAGAAAGGCACGACAAACAATAGAATTTTGTATAGAAGAAAGTAATGCTTCTTGTGTCATGCTTGTCGTTGATGTGCCTTTTCGTGATACATAATAAAGCGGTAAAAGCTACTTTTTAAATACCTTAAAAACCTTATATTAAGCCAGAAAGAACAAATATGCATTACTTGCTTAATGCTATGTTCACACTGAGAGCTAAATGCGCATTTACGAAATCCACATATACGAACGGCCCTTTACTCGTAACATGGACAAATATATATAGTAAATGCTCTAAGTGCGCATTTAGCTCTCAGTGTGAACATAGCACGTTATTCATTCATTCAAATTGCCGACTATGACATGCCCATGTTAAAGTAATATTTGCTGTAATCCCAAAAGTAGTCGATAGTTGAATTTTTTTGCAATATTGAGTTCATTGCATTTTTCGCTCATAATTTGGCAGCACAAAAATTTACAGAACGCTTCAAACAAGTTTATTGATTTATTTTGAGTTTCTTTATAAACTAACTACGAAATTATTTTACTGCCCTGTCAATGTTGTTGCAACCAAATTGATTCCGTTCCTAACTTTGTGTTTTCCTCAAAATTGTTCAGCCCTCAAAAATTTTGCCGTCCTAGGCCCAAGTCTCACAAGCCTTGGCCTTAGTCCAGTACTGGGTGGAGGACGTAGCGAAAAAGTTCTTTCACTATGCGGTTGATCGCATAGCCAAGATTACGAAAAATTATAAATAAAAAAAAATTAAAAACTATTAAAAAACATATTGAATCTAGCATAAGCCTTATTTTTCCGTTTCGAGTCTAAATTATAGGTCTGTTTCCGTACTCGCTTCAAGTAACTTGAAGCTACTTAAAAGCGTTTCTTTACACATTTTTCAAGCTCGAGAGAGAGGAAGAACAAGCAAAATGCCACTCTCTATTCTATTACAATTATTTATTTATTTATTAAAATTAATAGTCTATGCAATAATATCACTTACAGACTAAAAGATATAAATAAACCTTATACATAGTAGTTCTAAGTTTTTTTAAAAAATAGAATTTAACATAGATCTTATTTGATTTTTTGAGACAGAAAAATCTAAATCATGAATAGAGTTTACAGAATTAAACAATACTAAAGCACGATTGATTGGTGCATTAGCTGCATAATTAGAACGATGCATTTCCAAATAAAAAGGATCAAAATTTCCTAATATTATAGAAGGCGCATTAAAATCAATATTTTCCAATAGTTCAGGGCAGTCCACCAAACCATTGATAATATCAAAGACAAAAAGCAAGGACAAAACACTTCTTCTACTCTCCAAAGTTTTTAATCCTATTAAAAGACACCGGTTATTTTATGAGGGAGGTAAGCCAGAAGTATAAAAAGAGCGCAAGGCAATGACTCATAAAATGGATTCCAAATAATCGCTGCATATTCTTATCTACAGTGACACATATTCGTATAAACGCACTCTTAATTTAAAATTTGCTACCTTCTCTCTCTTTTATTAATGCATTATTCAAAACAAATTCAAACTCATCTTGTTCACTAAACTAACGGAAATTTGTACTGAGTGCAAAAAGCTGTTTTCGTTGTTGTTGTTTTATATAAATCAGTTCAGTTTAAATATTTTACTAAAACAAGTACACATTCCTTTAAACGCACCTGAATAAGGAGGTCGAAAATATATTAGTGGTTTAAAGAAATAAGTATTTGCTTGTATTTAATTAACAATTGGTAAGTTTTGTTTAATTTAAATGTAAAAATATTTTCTTAATGATATTTTTTTTAAGATTTTATCAAAATGCCAAAGGGAAAATACCTCAATGACACAGAAAAAGTCCAAATCAACCTGTACCATAAAGAGGGTTATTCAAATCGGGAAATTGGGCGGAGACTAGGAAGATCAGAAGCAGTCGTCCGCTCTTTTTTAAAAAACGGTGTTAATTATGGAGTAAAAAAATCCACGAAAGGCAATCGAAAACTGAGTATTCGCCAAGTTAATCAAATTAGGAAGGAAGCCACCACAAGTTTTTTGAACTCAACTCAAATAAAAGAAAAATTAGATCTTCCAGTGACAACGAGGCACATTGCACACATTTTACGTAACTCAGATAACGTTAAATGGAAAAAACCGGTGAGTAAGCCTGTGTTGAAGCCGCATCACAAAAAGGCGCGCTTAGACTTCGCCCAAAAACACATGCAATGGTCAACTGAGTGGGACAATGTTGTGTTTTCTGACGAAAAAAAATTTAACTTAGATGGCTCAGACTCTTACAGCTGTTATTGGCATGATTTGCGAAACAATGACGTACGTATGTCAAAAAGAAACTTTGGTGGTGGCAGCGTTATGGTGTGGGCGGCATTTTCATCTAGAGGTAAAGCAAATATCTGCTTTGTGCCGCCCAAAATGAATTCTAAAAAATGCACGGAATTGTTGGATGATGCTCTCATTTCATTTTTGGATGATAAAATGGATGAAGACAGTATTTTTCAACAGGATAATGCTGCCATTCACGTTTCTAAAGAGGCATTAAAGTGGTTTGAAGAGCACAACATCCCACTTATGAAATGGCCTGCATGCAGTCCCGATTTGAATCCGGTGGAGAATCTTTGGGGATGCATATCACGCAAAATCTATGGACGAAAAGCCCAAGGACACCTTTACAAAACCGTGCTAGAGCTCAAGTTGGCCATTAAGGAAGCTTGGGAAGATTTAGATCGTCAGTTGCTGGAAAATTTAGTGAAGTCGATGCCGAATCGTATATTTGAAGTTATAAATAAAAATGGTGGACCAATTAATTATTGAAAATTAAATAAATACCCATTCCTATTGAAAATTAAGTTGATGCGTTTAAACGAATATGTACTTGTTTTAAGTAAAATATTTAAACTGAAATGATTTATATAAAACAACAACAACGAAAACAGGTTTTTGCACTCAGTACAAATTTCCGTTAGTTTAGTAAACAATATGAGTTGGAATTTGTTTTGAGTAATGCATTAATAAAAGAGAGAGAAGGTAGCAAATTTAAAATTAAGAGTGCGTTTATACGAATATGTGTCACTGTAGATCGCACAAGTGAGTTGAACAGAGCTTTCAAAGTATACGGATCTGAAAAGCAAGCACTGTTTCTTCGTATGCTTTGGGAACAATATAGTAAAAATGAGAAATAAAATTAAATTTACGATCGAAAACTACACCCAAATCCTTGATTTGATCAACGGCTGCCAATGGGGAGCAATATGATAGGTGAATGGACGGAAAGTTTAAAATTTTGAGAAAATCATAAAAATACATTTTTTAAGATTCAAATAAAGACTTTTATTCCAATGTCATTTAAATTACTAATTTTTTGAAAAATCTTCAGATCATCAGCGTAGAGCAAATATTTACAGTGTGAACAAATAGAGGTAATATCATTGATGAATAAATCAAAGAGAAGTGGCCCTAGGATACTTCCTTGCGGAACACCTGAAGTTGCCAAATAAGGAAAAGGTTTCACATTATCAAAAACCACTACACATTGTCTGTTTACTAAATATGATTCAAGCCAAATTAGAAAACTAGAGTGAAAACCAAATTTTTCTAACTTTTTGATTAAAAGAAGGTGAGAAATTTTATCAAACGCCTTAGCAAAGTCAGCATAAATTACATCCACCTGACATCCTTGAGTAAAAGCTGATATACAGTATTCTGCAAACAAAACTAAATTTGTAGTAGTAGAGCAACCAGGTACAAAGCCATGCTGGCACGGCGAGATAAGACGCTTTATTGAAAAGAATAATTTTTCTTTAATTATGGACTCAAACAACTTAGATTCAGTTGGGAGCTTAGAAATTGGTCTATAATTCGCAATATTCTGTATACATCCAGATTTGTGGATTGGAGTAATAAACGCTATTGTCCAACTATCAATAAAAATCCCAGATCACAAGGAACTATTAAAAATAAGGGTTAACGGATAAGCTAAATTCCTCGGACAATTTTTCAACAAAATAGAACAGAGACCATCCGCATCCAATCGAGTTGAAGGCTTAAGACTACGTATTCCATTTACAACATCAGCAGTATTTAGAGAAATACCTGCAATATCAATAACAGGAGGTACGTTGTCAACGCAACCAAAATTATTGTTGGTATCATTTTCAAAGTTCGATTGAAAGAAATCAGCAAAGATGTTCGCAATATCTGAAACATTGTTTGAAATCAAATCATTTAAATACATAGATGAAGGTATATTAGACGAACCCTTCTTAGATCTTATAAAATGCCAAAAAGCTTTTGGATTGGTTTTGATATTTCTTTCAAAATTAGCAATATATTGTTTATACAAGAATATGTCTAAAAAGTTAAACTCCCTCATATAATGCCGGTATTTAAGGAAAAATAAGTTCTGATTTGTTAATAAAAACTTTTTATAAAGTTTGTTCCAAAGATTTTTCAATTTCGTTAGTCCTTGTATGTACCAAGTGTACCAAGGTATTTTACTAACACGTTCCTTTAATTTAAGAATGTGTCGCAAACACTCAGATAAAACTAGCAGCTTAAATATATTAAAAGATGAAGAAGTATTTAAATGTTCAAACTCACTATCCCAATCACTTGAACTTGAACTTTACTTGAAAAATTTCTTCGAGCACGAATTTCAAGCTACATACAGCTGAATGTCAAATAATAAGATCAATATTTTTGATTGTTTTGTGAAATAAAAATTATTCCTATTATTAAATAGAAGTATTATCGTTTTATATATTTTGCACAAAGTGTTTTTTATACGAATAAATTTATAATTTAAAGCAACAATAAATTTTTCTGTTGCAAAAAGGCGTAAACAGCTTGAAACTTACTCGAAGTCGTTTCTGTACTTTTTGATAAATATTCTCATTTTGACAAATAATCAAGTTACTCTCTATTACTTGAACTTTACTCGAACTTTACTTGAAGTTAGTACGGAAACAGACTTTATTTTAAAAAGCAAGTCCGTCGCAAATTTGCTTTATTTAAAAAAGATTCCGTCTCGAACCAAAAAAAGACCTCGAACCGGATTCGTTTTTTATTCCGTTCCGAGTCCGCAGCGAATCCGAAAAAGTAAATAAACCGATTCGCATTTTTGAGAGAAATTTCATACGTAAAAGGATCAGTTTCGGATCAAATATACGAAGAAGTAAGACCAGCACGAATTCGATTCGGATCCGTAAGGCACACTGGGAAATTATCAAGTAAATTAAAAAGGTCGGTCTTCTTTATCGTTGATACTTTCACTCAATCTATAAACAATTTAATGTTATTTTTATTCATTTTTTTAGCAACCAGCAATTTTTATCTATTCTAGCTATAATTATCATTCAAAAGTGGCTCCTATAATACAATTAAAAGTGTATTTACCGTTTAGTTATCATAAAAATATCAATAAAAACAAAAAACGAAGCACAATCTCATGGTTACCACAAAGTTAGCACTTTGCGACGCGCTGCTCAGAACGCAAATAATCAATTACTAGTAGAACTGTTGCCCAAATTCGACCATGTGGTCACTTTGTTTTAAATCAAGATATTTTGTTTTTTTTTATACTAAAGCAATGTCCACTATATTAAAGAAAGAAAGGAAAATCGAAATTTTAAAAACAAATTATTTTGGAAATATAGTATTATGTATATAATAAAAAGTTAGATAACGAGCAATTTAAAGCTTCCAATACATATTGTAATAAAATAAATGAAACTTAAAAGCTAAAATACTAAAAGTTTTGCTAAATTTTATTTATAAATAAACATAGATATGAAATTAAATATTAAACAAAGATTGTCAAAAAAAAGATTGAGGAAAATGCATTACAACATATGCTGTTTATTTTGTCAAGCACTTTGTTTCTTCTTTCTTGTTTTTTAAAATATTTTTTAATGATTATATACACATCTTTGTTTATTTATGAATACAATTGTACAAAATATTCCTCACTTTAGAATAAAATCCAAATTGTTAAAATAATCAAACAGAACCAAAAATAATTTCTATAAGTAGTCGGATTATTTTTGCTTGATTACTTTTGATTCTTTTTGATTATTCTTGTAATTTCAAGTAGTCGTAATTATTTTTGTTTTTCATTGTTCTTAATCGTAATCAATTACTAATCAGAAACATCTCCCTCAAGGATTATATAAAGATTATAATTCATTTTTAAATATAATATAATTAATTACTGATCGTAACCACAATTTAACAATTAAAATACGTTTTGTATATGGGTTTTTGTGTAAATATCATACTTATAAAATGAATGTAATAAACATAATGTATATAATATATAAAAATACCACAAAATTTAACAGACTGAAGTACTGAAATGTACATAACGCTCATTTCGTGCAAGACCGTCACAACTCAAAATTTGGGTTTTTTGAATTAAACATACAGAAATATGCATTGTTATTATATCCTTAATTTGAGTGAATTATAGACCAATTTGCTGTTAATTAACGATTTACAGATACTTGTGTTGTTTCGACTTTTAGCAATTTCTCCACAATATTTCTTGTAGCAATAACGTTTCATTTCTATTTATACCAAAATTTATTTAAATTTTTTCATCATTTTTCAACAACAACGACTTATTACATCATAAACCCTTTTTAATTAAAAATCCAACCAAGTAACCTAATATTTTTTGTAGTAATAAATTGCCAACTCAAAACGTGACATCTCTCTATCTTAAAAGTATGTTATCCAATTGTGGCAAAATCATCACAACTCAAAATGAAGCTTTTTTTAAAAATAAGTTTTTGTACTAATAATGTCACAACTCAAACAGACGCTTGCAAAAATATTGCTTAAAAATTCAAAATTGACGCAAAATGAAAAATTTATGATATTTTTGGAAAAAAGTATAATGGCCTACAAATATTCTGAACAATTTTCAGCCTACTTTAACAACTAATGGTCGTTATGTTATTTAAAAATTTCATAAGGCTCTCTTGAAAAATTCTAAATTTTGAGTTGTGACTAGAGCTGCCAGCTCACGATTTCCACGCGGGTTGTCCCAATTTTCTGCCTAAAAATGTCCCGCTTAAGTTCTTCGCGGGACGCCAAATGTCCTGATTTTCCGAAATACAATTTAATTTTTTATTATTTTTATTACTTTTTAAAAGTATTTTCTATGTTTTTATTTCTACATCACTAAATTTCTACAGATATTCTTCTTCACTTACAGCTTGTACGTGTCCGTTTGAAGAGCAGCCAGAGGCAGTTCAATAGCTGCCAATAAAACTTGAAAAACGCACTGTTTGGTGTGGTTTTATTTCCTTGGGTAATAAAATATATTTTTTAAAGCTACATATCGCTCTTTTTATTCAAAGATGTTAACTCAAAGAAATCAATTTTCAGTAAACATATTTTAAGTTTTTTTTATTCTCAGCGTCCCAGCAAAAAAAGTGCTTCCAAAAGAAGCTAAAGAGGAAGGGAAAGTCTATCCTTGAATTCTATCCCTTCCCCTTTCATAACCAGAAGGCATTCTTTTAACATATGCATGTCATTGGGAGGAATGCCTTCCTTAGTCTCTTCCAGAAGTGCTTCTAGGACTTTTTCAATGGAAGATTTCTTTCAGCCCTTCAATCAAAGGATTCTAGTAAGTGTTTTTCAGGAGAACTTTAAGAAGGCATTAAATGGACTGGAATGGTTTTTGTGGTTTGGGGGTTAAAAAATCCCGGGGAAAAACACCTTTTCTCGACATTCTAGACTAGTGATTTTGGTGTTGGAAATGAAAAGTAATTGGGTTTTGTCGGGGTTTAAAAAACTTGCACGTAAAATATCCTTTTTCCCGATTTTCACAGCATTTTGGTGTTGTAAGTAGTAAGTTGTTGGGTTTCATTGGGGTTTTAAAAAATCCCATGGAAAATATCTAAAACATATATTATTATTATATATAATTTTTGTACTTTAATTGAATTGAAATGCCATTTGAATGTCTTCCAGAAGGATTTCATAAAAATGCCACTTGACAGAACTTCTTTATAAGGCTAAAAAGAAGCACAGTTTGATGTATAGAATGTCTTCTGGAAGCAGTGTCCGTAAGAATGCATGCCACATTTGCATCAAAAATTTTGCTGGGGTACAGAACTATTGAGCGACACATTTTCCTCTATAGCGAAAAGTAAATAAGATATCGTTATCGTTCACACAATTTAAATTGATCTGTGACAAGTATTTCCATGTATACTTAACTAAGATATTGCATTTTTTGAGCTGTGACGTTATTGAAAAAAACGAGCGACATGCATATATATTTTTCCCGATTTTTTTTCTTATGTTCCGATTTAATTTTTGTAAAATCCCGATTTTTAAAAAAAAAACTTGGCAGCCCTAGTTGTGACGGTCTTGCACAAAATGAACGATATGTTCCTTTTTAAGGCGGTCTAGAATTTTTATGATATCTTTTTTTTATATATATATTTAAAGAATAGTTTTTCGAGAATATACTGGTTAATTTTTGTAACGATGCTGACACTATCTCCGCTTCTACAGCAGTTTTAGCAGGTATCGAGCAGTACATATATTTATACTTGTATCCATTACTTACTTTAATTTATCTAATAACTACTTTTTCGGCCATGTGTTGTAGCAAAAACAAAAACTATACAACTGAATCATCTGAAATTTTAATATTTTATTCACACCAGTGGCTATCACTATCAAAATTTCCAAAAATCGTATAAAAAAAACTGGTTTTAGACATAAATTTCAAAAGCGTGTTATTCTGCCAATTTTCAGTACTTTTTTCTAGTGCCGGCCATAGCTGAACTCAAAGTTATTAATAATATTCTTGGTTTTAATTTTTAAGATAAATAGAATAGTAAAAATCAACAACAGCGCGCAGGCTCTTGAAAGAGGGTCTCACTGAGCACCATTTTTAACATAATCAAAATTTGTGTAAAAATTTTTTTTTAGGAGAGTTAAAATATGCCTTAAAAGTTTAAATATCGTTATTCATTATTTTAACTTTTCAAAAATAAATCTAAGAAATAACTCAAACCTTGAAGCACTAGGCCTTAATATTATCATTTATTATTTTATATACGTACTTATTTTGTTTCATATTATTACATTTTAACGAAGCTATTTTTTAACTTCAAAATAAGGTTTCATTAGATATATTAAAAATTTTAAATTTTATTTTTTGTTAAAAAATTTAATATATTATTGATTTTTGGAAGTTAATAATCCATATATACTTTTTTCTGAAGTAGATACATTTATGACCCTTTCATGGATACTTTTTTTAGAATCGTCGCGGCAACACTAAAATGAGGTGAACTCAAGTACACAATAAATGAGTTTCACCAAAGTACATAAAAACAGAAAAAACATATGTTTTTACGTTACAAAATTTAAATTTCCTATCTCTTTATCTCTGGCATTGCCACTAGCGTATAATTTCACCAAATTTATCTCTTTTCTATTTTTTTGTCTGCTTGAGTGAGGAATCATCTGGCGCGTAACAAAAGCAATTACCATAGCGAACAGCGCCCGCACAGCTTAGCAGCGGCCCCAAAAAGCCACCATCGCCAAACAACCACGTTTGCCAGCAGCAGCTATCAAGCTAGCACTGCGCTGGAACCACGTACTCAAGCGCTCCGCTAAGCAACCACAGCAACTACCACCAAGGTTCATTTATAAGGTTGTGGCACTTGAGAGAAATGCACTCTTTTTACGCCTTTGCTCAAACACTCACTGTGCTTTTCTTTGTTCTTAGCATTCATTTTCTTCATTTCTTTTCATCCATTCTGACAGTTCGACCGAGCTCACTCTCAAGTGGCACAACCTTATAAATGAGCCTTGCCTACCACCAAGCGCAACAGCAATCGGTGCTCCGCTGTGCATGCTACATAAGCTATCGCTCTGCTAGCAGCACTCCCAACAACAACATCATTAGTGCAACGCTGTGCAAGGGCGGCAACTAGACACCAGCAGTTGGGGCTTCGCTAAGCACAACCACCACATCTGCTAGTAAAGCCACCAAGTCACTTAGAGCACCACCACGTAACTAGCGCTCCACAGCAAGTGCCACCAAGCTAGCGCTCCGCCAGCACATCATTGTAAGAGCCACAAAGCTAGTCACCCGATTCCACTGACACCCGATTGGTTGCGCTACACTACCAGCGACAACAGCAGCTAGTGCTACGCTGGGCACGTCTGTACCACTGCTACCGCTAACAACGCTAGCTCTTCGAGGTCCCGATAGCGCACGGCATACCGCCAGCAGTGCCATCAACCGAAGCATATTTCGTTCTGGAAACGAAGGTTGTTGAAGGTTTTGCTATTATGATGACGTCACTTTGTATGGCAGGTAGGCCGAATTCGAACATTATTTTACCAAATTCTAAGCGCAGAATTCATGTTAAGCCTTAACATATTCTTAAATTTAATTTAAAGGAATTTTATTCATAGTTGTAGCACTTATTTAAAGATACTTTACCGTTGTCGAAAGTCCACTTTGTACGGGAGGTACATTTTTCATACCCAGAATGCATACTTGAGATTCTAGCTTATGTGCAAAATTCAAAACCATTGCATTAATTTTTGTGAAATTTAAAGAGAATATACCATTTATATACAATCTCTTTACATGCACGCAGAGAAAAAACATAGTTGCAACAAATATGTTTTAAGAGGATCATAGTATGATTTGGATTATGATTGTTGCTAACATGTTCTTAAACATATAATATTTTCTTTGATCATGATAAAATGATTACAACAACTATATTTAGAAAGGGAACCTTTTTGTAGGAACCAAAATATTATTGAAGCAATCATTATTCTCTTATTGGGTCAAAAAGAGAATGACTGCAACAACTATATTATGAATTTATTTTTAGGATCTAGAAATATTATTGCAACAATAATTTTATTTATTTTATTTTAATGCACTCCAATTTCCACAGCTATTAGTTAAGATATCTCCAGAGGTTTGACACTGTCTGGGCTGAACAGAAATATTCATTCAATTGAAAAAACTTTTTGATAAAACTTTCTGTCCGAGCTGGGGTTTGAACCGCATCTTTTTCGCTTACGAGCCACGCACACTACCAGTAGGCCATAGCCGCTACTACCGCTCGCCTGACTAATGCCATTCATAAACATGTTACATTAAGTGCATTGTCACAAAATATGTGTGACAAACAATATGTGCGACAAACAAAATTTGGTCAGAATTGCGAAATATATTTACGGTAAATAGAAATATGTTTGCTACAATTAAAGTCGAAAATGTCACTTTTTTCTGCGTGCTGTTTTTAGGATAAGGCGATTTAAAACAAAGCACAATAATTGAACAGTTGACAAACAAAATGACACATAGCCAGGAATCGATAAAACTTATTGTGTCTGAATGAAGTGAAAGTTTTTCCTGCAAACTGTTCAGACACAATAAATTCTTTCGATTTTTGGTTATATTCTGCTTCGTTTACCAACATTCAAGGAATAGTTCAGACAAACATTCAAATTTCTAATATGTTTGTCTCTATAATAATATTCACATTTATCAGGATTGACAGAACTACAACATTTTTGTTGCAACTAATAGTTGAGGGAATCATATTAGGGCAGTTCATGATCTTGTTGCATCGTTGCAAATGCAAAAGAAACAGCTTTTACAAAAACAAAAAGCATATGTTGCAAAAGTTTTCAATGCTTTTTGTTTTTGTAAAAGCTGTTTATTTTGCATTTGCAACGATGCAACAAGATCGTGAACTGCCCTAGTATGTTGACGATTTCAATGATGTTATAGATTCAACTATTATGTTATTTTTGGTACCATTATTAGTAAATAATGACTTTATTAAGGTAAAAATTTGTGTTTGCAGAAATATTCAAAAATTTTAGTAAAAAAATTATTATTGCAGTAATCATGTCTCAACCATGTCTTTTCTCTGCCTGTGGGGGGTAGGCGTGGTATGATCTGATTTGGTTCATCTGCGAGCCAAACTTAATATATATTTTTCAAAAAGAAGCAAATATATTGAATTTCGTTCCGATCGCTCCAAAATAACGGCTGTTATCGTGATCACAGACAGACACACACAGATGGAGATGACTTTTGACTGAGGAGGCGAAACTGATCAAATATATTACTTTTGTGGGAGTATAAAATTCATAGGAGGTAGCTTTGTTTACAAAATATTTTTTTTTAATTTTTGTATGAAACAGAAACAATAATTGTATTAAATGTGCTATACTATATATGATATAATGAAGACATATCGAAAATACTCATTTTAATTATTTTTTATTTTATTAAGGTCTCTTCGCCAAATAAGGCCCAAGCCTTAATAAGGCCCGATTTCTAATACGCACATTTATTGCATTCCCTGCAAAATGACTTTTTTCACGTTTAAACATGTTCATATCTGCATCACGATGCAAAAAAAATTACTTCGATTGCGCATCTGTGAAGCGAGTGACAGTCGAACGAAGTCAGCGGTAGCGTCAACAACGTGGTTGATGTAATATTGTGCTCGCAGTAAAAGTCCGTTATTCTACGAATTAACTATTGCCTATGTCCAGCTTTGAATTAAAAATCAAGAGAGGTATTTTAACGAAAACAAAAAAATTAATTGATCAAATCTAAATGTGGTGTATTCTGAGAAAAACTTGATTAATGAAATTATATTGAGAGCGCCTAAAAAGGACCAAACACTTTTTTTTCTTTCCGGCTTTCTTTTTCCGATCTCATGTCCACACCTAAATCTACCTGGCAGAAAAAAACTACGAAAAAGAAAGCCCTCAACTATAAAGGTCAGCAAATTACCAAAATTTTCTTTAAAGAGCAGAAAATACACTACCAGCAGTTGTCGCTGGTAGTGTAGCACAAGAGCAGAGCAGAGTAACTTTATTTTAATTTTCGAAATGAACTTTTGGCAATAAAAGTATTTTTTCGAAAAAGTTTTTATAAAAAAAAGCTATAAATAGCATTTATGTTTAGTATAAATGTTAACCAACATTTGTAATAACAATATGTGTTCTTGAATTAAGATTGTAAGCTTTAGATCAAGTGAGTTTTCAAGAAGGCAACAACAACAACAACAACTCAGTATAGAGTCAATCACTTAGCTGACTAGACAGTCTGTTTCGGAAATCGCTACATATTCCTCATCAGTAGTCTTTGAGTGATTAAGCTGTGATCAACTCACTGTTTAAACTACCATATGAATGTGCAGATCCTCTAATTCATTCTTATGAATTGTATGGCTGCTAATCATATGACACTTCAAAGCAGTAGGCCATTTTAGATCACCGCCATCAACTCTATCAAGGGTTGCCATCTGTTCTAGTTGCTTCTTCATTTATTTCAATATTCATCATTTAACTATGTGTTCTTATTTTATTATTTTCTGACTGTTTTGCTATGTTTCTAAGACCGTTATATATTGGGCCTAATAATCAGACCTTTTTAAAACCTTCTGATATTTTTTACTTTTTCATGCTTTATTTTCATGTTTTTGAAAAAAGAATTGAATAAACAAAAATACCAAATTGCAAAAATAAGTTTAACAAAACCCGTTTCTCTTCTGTCTTGTAAAAACCGTTAGGTTGGCCATATTTGGGTAACTTACCTTACAAAAAAAATGTTAGCCTCTTTCTATCTTTTGAGAAAACATTAAATACTTAGTAATTTTTAAAAAATAATCAAAATGAGCATAGTAAAGAAATTTCTATTAATTTAATTAAGCTGAGTTATTAAAATGTAATAAAAAAAAAATATTCCACTGGCATTTGAGTGGAACAAAACAGAATTTCCCATGGAAATTTTTTTATTTTAATCTACAGCCACTGACCTGATTTAAGGGAGGTTTTACCTTATTGTTTTTCAAAATTTTAGCTGATTTTTAAGGAAAGATTGTGAAATAATGAATTGAGATATTTGAGTGAAATTTTTTATTATTTACATTTTTATCGAATTTAAAAAAAATTTTTTATTTATTACATTATTTCCGCGTAACAGAGGCGTAACTGCGTTGCTGAAAAAAGAAGTCCCAATTTTTTGTGCAGCATATGGATAGTCTAAAACAGAAAAAAGAGGAAATTTGGTATAAGTTGAAACATATAATTTCGTTGTGGCTTCGAGTTTGTTTTAAGTTCTTAAAAATTTTTTACAGCTACTTTTGTCCTGAAATAACAGGACTTTTTTTAATGGTAACTTTGCGCTGCCGCCATTTTGTTTCTAATTAACTTTTTGAAAAACTCGATGTCAACCCGAAATATATGTTTCAACTCTTACCAAATTTTGTTTTTATTTGAGATTATCCAAAGTCAAGATATCCTGCACAAAAAATTGGGACTTCATTTTTCAGCGACGCAGTCAAACGGAAATGAGGTCACAAAAAAAAATTTTATTGAAATTTAATAAAAATTTTAAAAAAAAATTTTATTTAAATTTAATAAAAATTTTAAAAAAAAATTTTATTTAAATTTAATAAAAATCTTAAAAAAATAAAAAAATTTCACTTAAATATCTATTATTCCTCTATTATTCCGTAAGTTCACAATCCTTCCTTAAAAATCAGCTAAAATTTCGAATAAAATTAGGTAAACCTCCCCTTAATATCGTTTTGATCGTCAACATGAGTACACTGGCTGAGGGGGAGTTAAGGACATAGCAAAACTCTTTGCCTATTTTTTTTTTTTTTTTTTTTTGAAGACTTAAAGGATGTTAATCTACACAACTATATGAATATCTTATTGTGTAAACTTTAATTATAACATATTTTTTAATTATATTTAAAACCATTAAAATAAACTTGCATCCATTCTGGTTAGTAAGTTTCCAGTTTGTAGTCAACTCGACGACGCGCACCGAATCTGCACTTGTTTCTTTTAAAGCCACAAGATAAAAAATAAAGCATGAGCAAATGCTAAGAATGTAGCAACTTTTTTTGGATTTCATTTCATTTAATGAACTGAAAAATTTCCACAATTTTTAGTTGAAATAAAATATTAAATAATTTGTTTGAATAAATTATATTTTTTTTTTATCACTCCTTTCCCAATGGTATTCCCAACGCTTTGCGGTCTAAAACACGACTACCTCGACTATTTATAGAAGAGACTATTTTTTAAATGCAAGCAACTTAAAGCAAAAATTAATGCTGAGCAAATTGAGCAAGTACGTTAGACAAAAAAAAAATGAACAAATCGTAGAGTGGGTAATAGAGCAAGTGAGAGCTCTCATCACTTCTTCTCACAAAAAAGAAATTCGTTGCAGCAGTTCAACTGCATTTAGTTGTTTCGGCATAACTTTAGCACTGAATTGATATCAACATAATTTTTTAAGTATTTCTCGTTTTTTATAGAAATTTTCTTAACCATCATTCAAATTAAACGATATATTTTTGAAATACAGACAAGTTAATACAATGTTCTTTTCAACTTTGCTCATATCTCTTCTGCTTAATCAAACTTTGTGAAGCTCTCTTAGCTTTTAGAACCGGAGGCTTTATTCTTTATCTTATCAACTTTCTGATCTTCGTTGTGTTGATCATTTTTTTTTTTTTAGTGATTATTCCGCTCGGCTAACGCTCTCTCAATTGTATTTGCAGTTTTACAGAATAAACGCCATGCTTTCGTATTATAATCGTTTTAAGCATGTGTTATTGTTTTGGGATGTTTTTGCTTTTTTTATATGTTTTTGTAATTGAAATATAAAAATGTTTATGTATATATTTTACACTTTTTGAGTGTACTTTTTGCTTACTAATTTTATGAGCTCTCAGCTGCTTTTATTGTCATTAAACTGCTTATTTTTGTTTTTATTGTAGTGATATGAATACAACCCCGTTGAAAACATTACCTCAATGATTACAGAGCAATATCTAAATACATTTTCCAAACATTTTTTTTTAAATATGCAATTGCGGGCTTATTTTGTGTTAAGGGTTTCATGAAACTCGACCTAAAAACTCATTTAATTTATTTTAAATTTTTCGATGGCTCATGATATGTATAATATGTTCTCAAAGCCGTTTGGCCGATAACGATTGCATAAAAAAGTTATCGCATACGAAAGGAAACCATATTTTCATAAACGCACTCGAAAGAACCGTTAACCAAATTTTAAAACGCGTTTTCTAAAAATTCATGTTTTTCAAACTGGTCTCCACGATATCTCAAGAATTATATATATATTGTACATAGATTGACTTGAATTGTTTTTATTTTAAACACTCAAGGAAAAATCGCAACGTAAAATTAATAATATCATGTTAATTTTACGTTGCTCCATTTTTAAGAAATCATCTTTAAATTCACATTGAAATCCTTTAAATCAAATACGAAAACATTTGATCTCCAATAAGAAGTGGAAAAACTTCAAAATAATATTGATCCACTATAGTTATTATATTCTTTAAAGTGCATCCACTTCGAAATTAAGTTGAAAAATAACATGGTTTATATTGAAGATGTCAGTAGTGAAAACGAAGTAAAAAATATATATATTAAAGTGGAAGACACTTCAATTTGAAGTTGGATGCATATTTTTATGTGTGCAAATAGTAATAGTAAGTGAAAATAAGTGAAGATTAATAAAATTGGAAAATATTCAATATATTAATGAATTTGGCCAACTTCTTAACTTGGACACAATACTTGTCAACAGTGTGGATGTAGTTACAAATTTGAAAGAAGACGATGTTAAATTCGCTAGTCTGCTTAAAGATTTTGAGTTGGAAAGGTAAAAACCAAATGAATAATGGTAAAACGTATGTGAGAAATAAATTTTTATAACTACATTTTTAAAATCATAATTTTAAAAAATGTATCACATTTATTCTAATATTTTAATAAAAGAATATTTCTATAAAAACTAATTTTGTTTTATTTATTTGATTTTGTTTCACGGACCCTGTGACCATTCAATATCAAAAATATTAAGTATTTCATTTAAAGTGAAAATCACTTTGATTCATTAATGCAAGGACGTGCAATCAAAGTAGAAATACCTTACTTCAAAGTTATAACGCATTTAAAACAAAAACGTTAGTATTCCAATTGAATATGCTTCCTCTTTGAATTAAATCTGAATCTACGTTAAGTGATAGTCGAATACTTATCATTTTAAGGTGAATAACACTTTAGTTTCAAAAGGAAACAACATAAAACTGAATATATGTGTTTAAACTTAGAATTAAATATTTTCGTGTTTGGTGCCAAATCATTCCGAAAAATATTTGAATTGAAGTGGTTACCTTTGATTTTACGTTGTTTTTTAGCTCAGTGAAGTAGATAAAATTTATTTTAACCTAAATTCAGATAATATTGGTTGTTCTTTTTAGAGCTCTTTAAAGAGCGAAAAATGTGAAAACTCCACTAAAAATTCATATGTCCACCATTTTTGTAATTATCAACTATTTACTGATATTTTAGGTTCAAGCTCCAACAAATATAATATAATTCATAAAATTCTGTGTATCAAATAACATGAACGTCATATGCGATGGAGACCGTGTGAGTACCTTTTTTTTCAACGTGACATTTGATGGCGTATTGGCACTTTACATTACACTTTTATGCACCAATGAAATAGTTTCCTACACTTTAAAAATCAATAAATAACTGCCAAAAAACTCAAGGTGTTCATTTACTTCCTTCTAGGAAAAAAAAAAATCAAGAACATCACCGTTTTTTGACCCTCTAGTTGAGCACCTGCCCTTAAGTCATTAAATATATAGACAATTTAAACATGATGTTTTACCGCTAAGGTTTAGTTCAGTGATTATCTATCTTTAGTATTATCTAGGTTTATACTATTTTTTGTTATGTAAAATACACAGGTATGAAAATTTAGTCCTCTTGAAAGTGAAGCTATGAGTTGATTTGGTTTAAGTCACTGTATAAAAAAATGTTGGACAGAGAAGGTCAATCACAAAGATTGGAGGATAGACAAGTGAACTTAAAGATTACGGAAAAAAAATATGAAAACCAAAACTCAAAATGATTTCAATGACCTATAATTTTGTATAAATATGAAGTTATTTGACTAAAGCGCCGCCTATCGAATCATTGAATAACTTTAAGCCACAGTCTCAACCAGAGCTGCCAGTTGGCGGGATTTTCGCCCAAACGGAGAGGCGGTGAAAGCATCTATAAAAACGGGGAAAATAAAAAATGAAGTAAAACACCTTTTTTTTAAATTTTCGAGCCACCCTGTCGCACTGCTGGTAGCACTGCTATTGTGCAAATCTATTATCCAATAAAATAGCAAGTGAAAAAATTTTGGTTATTGGAGCAGTCAACTACAATTTTTTATTTTGATTTTATAAATTTTTTGACTTATTTTAAAAAAATGAATGTGCAAATGCAGTCAGAAGACGTTAAAATTCTTATAATGTATGAAAAAATAAAACTAACTCTGAAAACTTATGTTGATTTTTTCTTGCGAAAGGATTATATTGATACTTTCAATATTATTTTTGATATAGACTTAAACGATTACGATAATTTCTTCAAACTATATGAGCTGTATTTAGGGCCATTAATAGACAGTAAAATAAAAAAAATAAAACTTTAAACATTCTTAAACAGTCTTAACATTTTTGACATCTTAAGAAAATGGCTCACAATTTCTTATTAATTCTTGCGAAGAAACTTGAAATTGGAGTGACTTAACGGATGTCAAGGAAGCCTTTAAGCTTTTTGCTTTTATTGACCCAGTATGTTTAAATGACAACACATTTCCATCATTGGTTCCCTTCTTTCATTTTTTTCCACACGTTATTTCTCAATCTGAGTGGAACGATCTTGATCAAGAATATAGGTCACTAAGAAATATTAATTTTTCAAATATATCATCAGTAACTATCCAGGGATTCTGTACAGAAGTTATATTTTGCATCGATTCTTACTATTAGGGTATTCACAAGGTGTGTGTATATAGTCATATTGCCCTAAAATTGTACTACTAAAACTTACAAGATAAATAAATGCAAATAAGAAACAGCTGTTTGATTACGACACTTCAATGAACATAGCTTTCAGAGTTGTGATATATCTGTCACAAGGAATAATGACTAAACTCAAAATATCGTAGAAAAGCGATATGGAATTTACTTTATTGCCAATTTTTGGAAGTATGCAAACGATATATTCTTTTTTTATTTTTAAACATGCAATTTAAATAACACCATTTTTTACCACACTAAGCTATTACTTTTAATGCTATTTAAATGCTACTAAATTTATATCAAAGTATAGATGGATTTATATTTTTCTTATAGATAGATATGTAAGCATGTATTTACTTTGTATATTTGTTTTTGATATAGTTAGATCAATTAATAACTTAAATAATAGCATAACTTTTAATGTTATTGATTAAATAAAAATTTTTCGACACCTGGCAGCACTGGCAGCACTGGTTAAACAATATAAATATTATGCAAATATCGATCAAGTCGTTCACAAGATAGACTACTCTAGTGTTTTATTTTGCTTGCGAAATTAAATTTTTGCAACAGATACGTACAGTATTATACAAGGCCTTTAATGACCAAGCTCTATTAGAAACAAGAGTTTTGTAGTGGTACAAAGTGTTCAAAGAGGGATGAGAAAGCAACGAGGAGAAAACCTATCAAAAACGATCAAGAACATCAGCACATGAACAACACGTCAAGCAAATCAAGAAAGAGGTGGCTCTAAATAGTTATTTTACTAATAGAGACCTTGCTGATATTCTCAACATTTCAATTGGATCCGTTCAAAGTGTTTGAATAGACCATTTTGATCTGAAAAGCGTCAAGCCTCGTTCTGTATCGCAAGCATTCAATTACTTCTCACACTGCACTCGTTCTTCGCGACTTTTTTCTCCATAAAATCGATTAATTAATTTCGAAAAGCTTTTGCATAAATATATTGCATAGATCGGTGACTACCTTGAAGTTGATCAAATAGATTTAGAAGATTGAATAAAGATTTTTTGATTTATACACCAAGAAAAAAAATCGTGAATTCAAAAAAGTCCAACTTAATTGAACTTAAAAAAACAGCAGTTCTTTTATATTACAGCGATTAAGTTGTCAATAAATAAAAAAATTTCTACTGTTGTTAAAAGAGCCAAAGTTGTCATTTAAACCACAATAATATATAAAATAAATAAGAAGAAAATTCGTAAATCTAACAACGCTGACATTTAAAAACACTGAATAAGAGACTTGTTGTTTCAACAATGCAATTATTTTAAGAATTTAAAAAGGTAAAATGTCAAAAGTATATTTTTTATAATTTTATCTATTTAAATTCTATTTGAAAAAATATTTTTCAGACTGCTTTTGATGAAGCGATTCAAATTTCAATTTGTAAGTGTGAATTTAATTAAGAATTTTCTTTATGGGCCATTCCATATGAAATCAACCAACTTTTAAACTGCATGTCTCAGTATCATTTTTTTTTTGCGAAAGTTTATTTTTTATGAATTTTTAAAAATAAATTCAAAAGCAAAAAAATTTTTTTTTCTTAAACACAATAATAATGATCAACTATTGTTTAATAACTCATTTGAAAGTTAAAACAAACATCTTCAATTTGTTATGCAACACGATATAAAAATTTTATTTGTTTTTTTAACCGCTACTGAAACTTTATTTTTTTAATAAAAAATACTAAATTTTTAAAATGTGATTTGTATATAATTTGGCTACAAGTGTACAAAATTGCATGATGAAATGGCGATAGGCTCATGTGAAAATGATTTTTTTTTCCAAAAAATTGTGATAAAAAGTTGTAGATTTCATTTTTTGAAACACTAAAATAGTTATAGACCTTAAAAAGAAGCTGTGTTAATGTTTCATAGCAAATTTATAAAGTAAAATAATCAGCATTAATTTGTTATGCAACACGATTTGAAATTTGTTTTTTAACGTATTTTGATTAAAAAATATTAAAAACAATATTTAAGTATTACAAACAATAGTTTTTAAACTTTTTTTAATTTAAAAACTATGAAAAACAAAAAAAATCTTTTTAAATTTTTATATTCAAAATACATTTTAAATGGGATATAAAACAACTACATAGCTTTCTTTGGTTTAAGAATTACAACTATTTTGGTGTTTCAAAAAAAAAAGAAATCTACTTCTCTTTATTTATTTATTTCATTTAAAGTTAGTACAAATAAGAACAATTTCTTTTCCAGTACATTGGATAAGATTATATACAAATACATAATTTAAGGTTATCACATTTTTTTGAAAAAAAAAATCATTTTCTTACGAGCCCATCGTCGTCTCATCATGCAATATTGTACACTTGTACACAGTAAAAAATATGAGGATAAAATTTATACTATTTGGTGTTCATATAAATTCAAACCAAAAATGTTTTAAAAGTTATACCATCAAATCTTATAAATTTTTCCAGACCATTTTTCTCGTCAGACCAATCGAAACCACTTTATTTTTAAATTTCCCGATATCGGTGAATTTTTTACTTACGAAGCAGAATATATTCTGATTTAGACATGATATCCATACAAAATTTTTAAATTATATTTGTTTTATTAGTTTTATAATATTGAGTGGTATAAAATTTATTAATTATTTGGAATAAAGAAGTTAATACCACACAAATGTTATAAAAATGATAAAATTTACCGTCAAATTTTTTACTGTGTAGCCAAACTATATACAAATGACATATATTAAAAAAGCTTCTTTTAAATTTGAAGTTTTTTTTTATTCCAAAAATAAAATTTCGGTAACGGTTTAAAGACAAAAAAAATTTAATATCGTGTTTCATATAATATTTAAGCTGTCAATTTTAGCTTTCAAATAAGCTATTTAACATCGACAGAGCTTCTTTAGTTTGAAATCTAGAACTATTTTTATGTTGCGGAAAAAAATTTTTGCTTATAATTCTTTTTTTTTTAATAAAAAAATTAATGTTTCTCAAAAAAAGGGTTATACAATTTGGTGTAGAATAAGAAGCACTGCTTTAAAAAAAAATCCCTCTAATCCATTTTCACGTTGGTTGATTTAATATGAAATGACCCTTATTTAAAATTTACCTTAGCTATGATTTGAACCAGGTCCTCTGATGCTGTCTGAGACTATCACACTTCTTTTGAGCTATAGGGTACTTTAGAAAAATAGAAGCGAAACGAGTTGAAAATTTTTAAGAAACATGTCTTATATCCAGACTGCAACTTTTGTTAGCCAACACAAATGGAAAAACATTTTAAAGGAAGAATATTGGACTTGCTGCAACAAATTTCTTATTTTAGGGCTCAATAGATGTTTAACTGTGTAAAAAACAACTTTTTAGTTATTTTTACTATACTTTAATTTGAAAATCTACAAAATCATCCTTCACATAACAATTTTATTGCTGTAAAAATAAAACATCTAATGAGTCCTAATTATAAGTACAAAATGCTGTAGTTTTAACAACTTTTTTTATTCTCGGTGTAATAATAATGTCCGTTTATATTTGAACACAGTAGTAAAAATATACAGGTAGCCCTTATTCGAAGCGCCCATCTGGCAACACTGTAACTTTCCGCAGTGATACCAAATCGACTAATGACATACCGCGTTTGAAGCGTCATTCCAAGCAAATGTTTACAATGGAACAGTACACGCCACGCGAACGCTCTAAAATTGTTGAAATTTACATTCAACAAAACAAGTCAATAGTGAAAACTCAACGTGTTTCAAAAAAATAAATAAAGTGAAAAGTGCGCCTTCCAAGAAAACAATTTATCGTTTGTATGAAAGTTTTACAACTGGTAATACTCTTGGTAACCCAAAGAGGCCAAATAAAAAGCGACCAAGGCGATCGGATGAGAATGTTGCAGCCGTACGAGCCAGTATTGAGCAGTCACCAACAACATCCCAAAATCGCCGTTCTCAGCAGCTCGGCATTCCCCGATCCACTTTACAACGCATTTTACGTGTTGATTTGAATTTGTTTCCGTACAAAATTCAATTGGTAAACAAATTGTTGCCTACCGATAAGCCACGTCGATTGGAATGGGCCCAAAGAGTCCTCGAAATGGCTGAAGAAGACGAGCAATTTTGGCATAAAATTATCATGAGCGATGAAGCTCATTTTCAGTTGAACGGAACGGTAAACAAACAAAATTGCCGTATTTATGCCACTGAAAATCCACAAGAGATTCAAGAGGTACCTCTTCACGATGCAAAAGTCACTGTTTGGTGCGGCGTTTGTGCTAAAATGCTCATTGGGCCGTTCTTTTTCGAAGATGATAATGGCCACAGAGTTACTGTCAATCAGGAGCGTTATCGCGATATGATAAACAATTTTTTCATGCCAATCGTTCGTCGAAAGCGTATCAGGCACTACTGGTTTCAACAAGACGGCGCGCCACCACACACAAGCCGCACTACAATCGATTTTTTGAAGCAATTGTTCCCTGGCCGTTTGATGTCAAAAAATGGTGATTTCGATTGGCCGCCAAGATCACAAGATTTAACGCCTCCAGACTTCTTTTTGTGGGGTTATTTGAAATCAAAGGTTTACGTCAACAAGCCAAAGACCCTAGAAGAGCTGAAAACCAACATCCGTCAAGAAATAACCGCCATTCCCATCGAAATGTTGAAGAAAACCATGGAAAATGCTGCAAAACGGGCACAATATGTCGTAGAGGCCAATGGCGACCATTTACGAGATATCATATTCAAGAAATAATGTAAGCAAATCTACTTGAACCCAATTAAATGATATTTATGACGAACAGACAAAAAATTGTGGTTTTTTTGATTTATTTAAAAATAAAATGGGCGCTTCGAATATTGGCAACCCTGTACATATAATCATATGTGCGAACTATTATATTGACATATTGATCATTAAAGTCTTTCTTCGTAACTAGCAGGCTTAGTTGATACTTTATTTATGTCCCAGACTACTTTTAAAAATCGAAGGGAACCAAATCCATGGCCGGTTCACTAAAATAGCGCAACCCTGGGCTATATGAATATGGGCAACCCTGTAGTATTATAGCTGATATTCCCGGTGTTATTCGAGAAATCTTTCGAGAATATATTTACCCCAAATGTTTCACCTTTTTGTCATCGCCATAGATACTTAGGTTCTCAGATTCATCAAACACCTTAAATGTTTAAGGAAAGTAATCTGTCATGCAAGAATTTTCAAAGTTATACTATTGCAATTTGCTAATTGCATACCTTTGTTGTGGTAAGAAACATTCTTGGTTTAGATGTCTTTTATTAGAAAAACTTTGTTTTCTATAGGAACATGCGCAAGTTGCTTTAAATTTCCAAGAAATGCACACCACAAAAAATTTCGTACCTGAAACACACAAAAAAAATTAAGTACTAGTTTTATTTTTTGGTGAAATAGAAAAAAAATCAATCAAAAATTAAAGTGCTGGCTTTGAAAGTGCATACTCAGTCATGTTGCAAAGGACTGTATAAATTTTTTTTTTTAATTCTTAGTAATTTTACGTCTAATCGTGTTTTAATTTTTTTCGTTTTCGTTTCCCTTATAATTTTTCACAAAAATTCTTAACGAATTTTTTTTATTTCGCAAAAAACTTTGCAAAAAATATTTGTTGTTGAAAAAATATTCAAAATCAAAAATGGCTTTTTTAATGTTCTTTTTCACTTAGGTGAGCTTAACCATTGCTTTTCGAACCATTGCTTTTCGAATGTAATAATTGTCGCTCGAATAACTCTTAAAAATTTTTGGCTGAGCTCTAGATAAAACAGAGTGTGATTCAAACAGAATTCAAGAAAATTGCTTGTTGTTTTTACTTATTAAAACTAAATCGCACCGCCACTGCTTCCATGAACTTCATGAAAATGCATTTTAAACGCTTCATGCATTGTTTCCAGTCAGTGAACTTATTAAATAGTTGACTCAATTGAACATTGACCGTAGGTTACAGCCAGTGTGCTCGATGCACTTCAAACGTAGTACAAGTATATAAGCATATAACTTTTAACGAGCTAGGTATGTAAATTTAGTGTAATTTTAGTTCATAAGCCCAGTTTTTGTTAGAGATAAAAAAGGTCTTGTTAGAGATAAAAAAGGATGTTTAATTTCTGTAAGTACACTTTTTAAAAAGTACACTTTTTGAGTTCTATAGTAGACAATGTGCTGTAGTTAGAGTAAACGAGGCGTAACAATGCACCACTATGTTAATGTAAATAGAGTTGAATAATTTATTGAGCAAATATAATGGCTAAGCATGAACATGAAGAATGAATCTTGTATCTATACCACAAATCAACTTGGTACAATGTAACTTCAGCAAGAATTTTAATATAAATACATTTATAACACATACGTAATGCTAGTTAAACCATTACTCTGTGAAATCATGTGGAAAAGTTCACATTCATGATTTCAATATTTTACTAAGTTTGAATAAAATAAACACATAGCTTAAAACTAGGTTGTAGTCTCTAAAATTTTAATATTTCTTTGGCTGTGCTGACACTAGCGATTGATTTTTTCTGTGTAACGCTCATGTATTGATTCACCGTCTTGACACTAATATTATCCATTGACAACGTCAAGCAATCCGATGGTTGCCAAAATTCCAATTGAATTGTTTTTACCGGGTTCATCTGCATAAAACCATTATTGGAGAAAGTATATTTTTCAATTTTAGGATGTATTATCTCAATGTAGACAAAGACAGCAGGTCGACTAACGTGAATGGTAAGACTATAGCTGTTTATCTTGCCGGAAGATTTGGCATCTTCATTGCAATATTTCCAAGAAATATCAAGCTGTGTTTAAAAAAAAAGTGAGATTAAAAAATGGGCGAAACAAAGTAAAACTTACTTTTAACTCGGGATCCATGATACCAACCGCCTGTGTAATATGAACAGGCAGAAAGAAGTTGGTCGCTTTGATATTTCCATTTAAGTATAGAATAAACTCCACGAATGTCTTATTGGCAGGAAGTGTTACGTCAAAAAGATCATCAACTGGCAGAACTTTTAATTTTACATCGCTGTCGCTCTAAGAAGGAAGAAATAAAAAAAATGATACTCTGTGACCGATTATAGATTTGTAAAATCCAATCTGAGAACGCATTGTGTTAGAGAGGAAATTCCTTATAACAACGTTTAAAATCTGGGTCCTGGGTTGCGTGAAAATTTTGAAGAAAATAATTTTAAAACTTCTCGATTTTGTAATAGATTTTTGATGATTTTGTAAATTAAAAAAGAATCTGTATCGTTGCTCTAAAAATCGTGGGCTTTTGAACCAACTTTAACTTCTAAGGGCCAGTTTCAGGACCATTACTCAACCACTGGCCAGCGGTTAAATAGCAGATTTGAATTTCACAATCAAAGTTAACTAGTAGGTGAAGCCACCATTGGTGGTGGTTCAAACCATTAGTTAACTAACAGCCAAGCGCGTCGGAAGCTCATTTCCTCTGGGGGGGCGGGTTGCAACTCTACAAATTGGGGGTGCAATCAAACTCTACAAAAAAAAATCACCAAAACTTCTTAAAAGAAACATGAATATGAATAAACATATTCTTTATTTTAGTTTCAAAATAAAAAAATAATATAAAACTAAATAAAATATTAAAATTTCATTATTTTTAAAAGTTTTCCCAATGATGGTTGCTACTTGCTTATTTTTTGTTGTACCAAATTCTCCGAAAAAATGTACCAAATAGGAAAAAATGTACCAAATTTTTTTTAATATAATAATTTGATAACATTAATTATAATGAATTAAGATTGTGAGCTTTAGATCAAGTAAGTTTTCAAGAAGGCAACATTTGGTTGTGAAAATAGCCACCTTTCAGTTAGAACACTAGCTTCTGGCGAAGAAAAAACTCGTTTCATTTCTATGGTGCATTTCGACAAACTATCGAACACCAATGAATATTGAAATAAATGAAGAAGCAACTAGAACAGATGGCAACCCTTGATAGAGTTGATGGCGGTGATCTATAAATAGCCTACTGCTTTGCAATATCATATTATTAGCAGCCATACAATTCATAAGAATGAATTCCAAAATCTGCACATTCATATGCTAGTTTAAACAGTGAGTTGATCACAGCTTAATCACTCAAAGACTACTGAAGAGGAAAATGTAGCGATTTCCGAAACAGACTGTCTAGTCAGCTGAGTGATTGACTCTATACAGAGTTGTTGTTGTTGTTGTTGTTGCCTTCTTGAAAACTTACTTGATCTAAAGCTCACAATCTCAATTCATGTAATTATTCAATAGATCATAAAAACTAATTAACTTAATTATAATAATTCACTGGAGTTTATATGTTTGCATACCAAACATAGCAAAAATATTAAGTTATGTTGTTATACGCTTTTAACAAAATAATAAATAAATCAAAATAGTCCTTTTGCTGGCTAAATATAATTATAGTCATTGCGTTCGACACACAATTTTTTAGAGAGCTTTATGCTGTTAAGTGTTTTATATTCCAATGTATTTCTAAGCTTAGTTTTAATCAGACTAAAATAAAAAAAATATTGGTTCAGCAGCTGCTGAGCTGTGCGGAAGTCACACCAGACTATTTACAAAATTGAAAAAAAAACATTAAAACAAATTTCCCCCAATCCATTCTGCACGACAACGTCATTACAATTTAAGAACTAATATTTTAAACCTGAACAAGATTGCTCTGCGTCACAATAACGTCAGGGTAGCATTCTATGAGATGATATTTTATATGAATTATTGAATTATGGCAATAAAGAAACTTTGTTTTCTGACATAACTTGTGATAACATATTCAAAACATTTAGATCTTCTTTACCTAAATCGAACTTGTCTTTAATTTGTTTTAGAATATCTTTGGTAATAAGAGAAAAAATTTCTGATTGGAGATATTTTTCTGCTTTAGTGAAAATTCTCACAAAAAATTCTCAAGTCTCAAAAAATGTCTCAAAAAATGTGATTTTTAATATATATGACAAGAAAAGCATGTAAGCTTTCAACTTTTAGAACTTAATGCATTGAAAGTTCCACTCAACATAAGTCTGAACATTTCTCCAGTGCTATCAAATTTCGCTTTTTGTAATAAGTTGCAAAATTGTAAATCTTTAACAAAATGTATCAACTCGGAAAATAATGTAATAAAGGTACCAAGTTAAAATAAATGTACAAATTTTGGTACAATTGTACCAAAGTGACAACCGTGTTTCCAATTTCGATATTAGAGATAAATTTTAAATGATCTTTCATATCGTGATATGAAAATATAAGAAAAGTTATATCAATTTAAATTATTCCAAAATATTTCTTTCTGTCCTTGCGAAAAACAAACTGTTTTACCACCTCCATCCAAATCAATTCTTCGGTTTTATCTTTGTGAATATATATAAGTGCCGCATGAGTGAGTCGTTTCTGTATCATAGTTGCTCGAAGATACGTTTTAAGTCGTCTTAGTGCACTAAAAGAACGCTCAGATGAAGCTGCTGATGCAGGCACAGTCAAAACCAAAGCAACAAGATTTTTAATTTCATTTAATAGTTTTTCAGTGTATCCGAATTTTTTTCAAATTGGAATTGCAGTAAAAACTCTACATCTTGTTCTATCTTTTTGCAAACACAGGGAAAGAAAATGGTTTTCCGAAAGCATGCTTATGAAGAAGAGAGAAAGCAGAGCAAAATATATAATACAAAAATATTATCGTTGTAAAATAAACTGATATTTTGAATAACTTTTGAAGTTTTCTTTTTAAATTGTTTATCTAGTAAATAAGCGGGGGGCAACTGCCCCCCTTGCTCCCCGCTTACTACGCAAATGCTAACAGCTGATTTCTGTTATTAACTAATTGGGTCGTGAAACTGGCTCTAAAAGTGGTATTTTATGCATAAACAATTCTTCAATAATAACACAAAATGTAAAAACCGGTCAGCAATTTTTTTCTAAACGTACCGAAAAAGTAAAAATTACGCAATATCCGATTTGGATAATTTTGTCTGGAGCATCACTATCGGAAATAAAAAAATACAGTATAGCGTGTATACTATACAGAAGTGAAACTTCTAAAAATTAAGAATATAATACATTTTTGTATTATATAATACAATACATTAACTCAACCAACGAGATCAGCATTGAGATCAAACGAAGAATAACTCTTGCCAACAGATGTTACTTTGGGCACAGTAGGCAATTGAGAAGCAGAGCCCTCTCTCGACGAACGAAAACCACGCTCTATAAATCGCTCATCATGCCCGTCCTACTTTATGCATCACAAACCTGGGTGCTGAGCAGTTCAGATGAAAAGACTTTAGGACCATTCGAGAGAAAGATTCTTCGTAAGATCTACGGACCAATCTGCGTCAATGGCGAGTACTGAATACGGTGGAATGATGAACTGTATGAGCTGTACGCTGACATCGACATAGTCAAGCACATTAAAATCGAGCGGCTTCGCTGGCTTGGTCAAGCTCAGCGCATGAAAGACGATGCTACAGTGAAGAAAACATTCGATTCGGTACCCAGCGGCGGTCGACGCAGAAGAGGACGACCGCATCTTCGTTGGAAAGACCAAGTAGAGGACAACCTGACGAAGCTTGGAATTTCCAACTGGCGCCAGCAAGTGAAAGACAGAAATAGCTCAAATTCTTAGATGAGGCCAACACCGACATACGGTTGTAGCGCCAACTAAGTAAGTAAAGTATAATACATTTTTGTGATAGAGACAGAGAGAGAGTGCATCTCAAAAGAAATGCAATACAAAATTTGCACAAAAAATATTCTGAGTATTTAATATTGACACCGTCATTGGTTGGTGCTTCAATTGTTAATACTGATTTTAATGGCTTGTGATAACTTAAATATGAGATATATGTCCGTGTTTTGCTATTTTCGACGTGAAGAAATTGCATATATTGTAGGGGCTCTATACATTAAAATCACAAAATATAAAATTCACACCGGTAGATTTTACTATATCACATTATTATTTTATTTTATTACATGTCACTTTAATTTTTTAATATTTTTGCAATTGTTTTTTTTGCAAATGTTTGCAATTATTATTATGGAAATATATTGATGATTTATTTATTATTGGTTTGACATATCTAAAATAGCAAAGGTACATTATAGACGTCATGTCATCGATATATCTAGCTGCATCAATAGTCGTCCTTAATCGTGTAGTACAAATATTTGGATCGCTTAGCATTCGTAAATTATACTTATCAAAAAGGCATTGGGAGAGTTCAAGATGTATTTATGAAGGTGGAAGAAGTAGGTTGACGTCTTTGAAATCGGATCCGTAGCGCTGTCAAATTTCGTTGTAGTGATGCCACTCTATTTTTCTTTTTCCTTTGTGTGGGACAAAAAATTGTGTGGGAGTTTTGTAGTCGGGATTTACTCAAGGATTTACTCAAGGAAACTTTTGACGAAAAAATAATTTCACAAAATGGCCCAATTAATTGGCTCCCAAGATCGTGTGATTTAGCCCCATTGGATTATTTTCTTTGGGGTTATGTAAAGTCACTTGTCTACGTCGATAAACCACAAACAATTGAACACCTAGAAATCAACATTCGAAGAGTTATTGGCGAGATACGGCCGCAAGTACTGCGAAAAGTTTGAGAAAATTGGTGTTCCAGATTGCGCCTTGTACACGGCAGCCGTGGCAGCCACATAGTAGGCTTTGGCATTTTAGTTCACTAAAAAGATCGCTCTTTTTAGTTCAGTTGAATTTAATGAACTAGTTCGTTCATATAGTTATTTTAGTTCATTTAGTTCGTTCGCTCTTTTAGTTCGTTTCGTGCACTCGTTCATGTTGTTAGTTCGTTAGGTCTTATAGTTCGTTTGGTGTTTTAGATCGTTAGGTATGTTAGCCCATTGTACTTTTTAGTTTGTTTTGTTTGCTCTTTCATGATCAGATCTGTAAAATGAAACGAACTATGACCGAATCAATTATTAACTGCGGACATAAAATAAATTTACATAAAAATATTGCATATGGAGCATTCCACACAATTTTTGCCACAAAAATTTGTTTTTGCAAAAAAGTTTTTTTTTACCGTTCATTAGTGAAAAACTGTATCAGCATGAACTCAAACCATTGTTGAGTGAATCAAAATTTTTTCTAGTTCATTTCGATCTGACTCGCTGCAAAATCGATTGAACTAAAAGAACGAGAATCAACGAACTAGTTCACATAGTTCTTGAGTGCGAATAGTTGAATTGAACTAGTTCGTTCGTGAACTACCCAAGCCTACCACATAGCCGAAATCATATTCAAACATTAATGTCATAAAATTTTCTATCCAATAAAGCGCGTTTCGTAGAAATTTAAAATATATTACAATGTTTTATTATAATTTAAACTTGTATCACGCTGTAAAAACCACCCTTTAATTCAAATGCAAAACTTTGAAGTGGATTCTATCAAAATTTAGACACAACCCATTAAACTCAGAATGGTTGAGCTGTATTAAAGGACTATCCCTCTAGCTCACTGCGTTTAGAAATTCCATGTTCATTTCTTGTGTAACCATGTGCATTTTTAGTGGTCACACCAAGTTAAAAACAAGTATTCAGTTCAAGTCAAAAAAAACCAACCAGTATTGTCTGCCAGGTTAAGGTCTTCTTCGCGTATACCTCAGACCAGAGATACACATTAACGGTAACATCGAAAACCTCCGGATTAACATTTATCTCATCGCGCACCAGTGTAACATTGATGGCAGAATTGACGGAATCGTAGAGAGCAATAATCGTTGTGGGCGCCATAAAATTCCGAGACCAATAATAGAGCAGCTGTAAGGGAATGGATATAATAAAGTGGGTAGAGATCTTTCAGCATACCTTATAATTGCCGAAATAATCAATGCTGGACCAAGTAGGCGCTACCCAGACATCATTTAACTGCCAGTATATAGCTCCCATGGTTTTGGACTCCGTCTTACGAAGACTGCGAAATAGCTCAGTAGCCGTTTTGGTGACCATGGCTTGCGATATTTGACTGAAATAAACTAGAGCTTCGAAGTAATTCTCAGCATCTTTATCGGGTAACGGTAAATGATGACGCACAAGATTGATCATAACAATCTCAGCTTCAGGATCATGTTGACGATGATTTATAAGATTACTCAAATTGTCTTCCTCGTGCATTGTACGCTTCCAGGAACTTATCGAAGGTAGACTTTGGAAGCCATACCTACTGACAAAGCGTGGCCTTGGATAGATATCTGGATCCCAGCCATCTGTGTTGTGCCCAATAATGTGCACTAGCGGAAAATACAGTCTAATTAGAATTCGGTAAAGTTCGGAGATATAAAAATTATATCTTACCATCACCAAAGAGTGGATCTTGCGGATTGGCAGGCAGCTCTTTGCGATCAGCTTCCATGCCGTTCGAGGGCGTTGTACGCAATGGACCTGGGCGTGGTCTATAAGAAGTGCGCGATATTATATTCAGCTCATGGTTAATAGTGCCCATAAATAGTTGCCGATACTCATCGTAAAAACGTTTATAATCCAAATCGGTGTTGTATTTATTTTGGACCAAATTCAATTCCACCTCGTCGTTGGTAACAAACAAAGCCAGACTGGAATGATGGCTTAGACGTTTAGCATTCTGCACAGTTTCCATGCACACAGATCTGAAGAATAGGAAGTTTTTAGAGTATATGATTGAAACATTTCAACAAGGCTGCTTACTCGAGAAACTCGTCGGTTATGGGATAAGTGACAGATGTAAAAGCCATGTCTTGCCACACCAGCAACCCATATTCATCTGCCAAGCTGTAAAAATAATCGGATTCATACAAACCTCCGCCCCAGACTCGTAACATGTTCAGGTGAGCGTTTCTGGCAGAGTTTAAAATATGATTAACTATTGGAATTGAGGTATGAAGATTGAAAAATAGCTGTAAGAAATTTTAAGGCGGTTTCTATACACACTTCTTTCAGGATTCTCGGTTAGTTCAGGTAATATATGCGCTGGCATATAATTGGCGCCCTTCACAAATATTTCCTTATCATTGACCTTGAAAAAAAATGTGCGTCCATTTTCTGAGGAAGAAACAAAGAAAATATTAGTTTTCCCACTCAAGATACTTTTTAACCCTGTTTGATAACCTTATTAGAAGTCCCTCAAAAGTTAAGCATACGTCTATCAGACGTGTCATTGTTTTCGTGGCTTAACGTTATGTTAAAAGCAATTAAACAACTTTTTTTGTACTTACATGGCTATATCCCCTTGTTATTCAAACACATTTTAATCAAATTTTTTTTGTTTGAAAATGAGAATAAAAACTTACAATGAAAGCATTCCACAAGAGAGAGAGAGAGCATAAAATTTAGAAAGCATACGTCTCGCAAACGTAGGTTATCAAAGCAGGGTTAAGCAAAGCCACTCTTACCAACAACATCTTCGACCAATTCTATGGTCCGAAAGCCAATCTTTAGCGATCTGTGTGATTTACTCTTTAAACGTAAACTCAAACCGTTAGTTTTCACCCAACAATTCACAGCGAAAAACAGTGGATAAAGTTTTTGCTCGCCATAGCCATTCGGCCACCAGAGTTCAACATTTTGCTAGTAAAATAAAAAATATTTTTTAAATATTTTACTCTGAACCAAGACTCAAAACTCCGAGACCTTTAGAAACTTACAATTGGTATGGCTTGCTTAAACCTAATGAGTGGAGAGGAAAAACTTAAAGAGCGCTGTTTTAGATGAACCGGATCCTCCAGAAGATTCCTTTAGAGAGGATGAATGGGATGAAATTAACACAGGCAACAGATCAAATATAATGATGAATAAGAATATTTTAAAATTAAATGGGGGAATAGAGAAGCTCGCTCTGATCGCTTCCACTTGCGAGACTGAGCTAGCTTACAAATTTAAGAATATTCTTCTTGTGATCTCGAGCTATTTTTTTTCACCCTCGCTCGCGAGCAGGAGCCAGACAACATTTTCTAAACCACTCACGCCTGCGAGCACTAACTCTCATGTACCAAGCAGCAGCTGAAGTAAAATGTCTAAGTCGTTTCGGGCCTTTTCCTTATTGCAATCAACCAAACTTGCCATCAATCAAAGAGAATATTTTTAGCATTCTAACTGGGTCAGTCCAAATCAATTATTTCAACACTTGTCGCTCGACCATTTTAAAAAAGGGTTTTTTATTATTAAAATGTGTTCAATGTATCAGTTTTCCAGATGAATCAGTTTATCAATCATATTGATATGCAATGTATTGCTGCGTAAAAAATTATTAAAAACTATCTTTTTTCAATTTTATATACACAAAATTGAAATTGATAAAATTGTATGTATATTAAATTGAATAAAGGCATTTTATAGATAGATATTTCATTTTTTAATTTTCAAATATAGTTTAATATTGCCTTTTATTAACAAAAAAAGTAGTAGCTAAAACTAGATAAGCTCTAAAAAAAAGGTAAAACTCAATTTTTGAAAAATATTCTAAATATAGCTATAAAATAGCTGAACTGGCAGCACTGATGGTGAGTGTGAGAGTCTGCTTTGCAAAAGTCATAATTGCGCTCATTAATGTACTCAGGGTTACCACATTTTTATTATTAAATACTTTATAAATTCAAGCTAAATATCTTCTAAAAAATCAAAATGAGTTTAATAATACTGTGGTTTTAAAATTGTTTTTTAACTACTTTATCATTCATAATTTACTTCAAGTAAAACCAATTAATTTTTTAAGCAAAAAAGTTAGAGTCTCACCTTAACATATACATAAATAAATATATGTATATACTTATATTTACTGTGAAAACGAGTCTTGTATTTGAAACATATTTGTATTGCTAAAACATATTTGTACTGCTTTATTATATGATAATTTAAATAATTCGCATTTGAGCTACTCAGTGCACTAGTGGCCCAACTCACAAAATTTAAATCAAGTATGCAAAACTGTTTCGCTTTCTTTTCGTACATTTAATTACACTAGTCAGCACAATAATACTTTATTTTTGGCTTGAGTCACGATTGCTCTGAGAAGCTCTTTTAAGAGTACTTGTAGTACTCTCATCAAAAGCTTTGCTTGCAAAGTCATTAACAATTTTTTTTAATATTTCGTTTAATTCCGCGTGTATAGGCAAGGCGTATTATTGATCTCAAGCTTATATCAGAAAGTTGATTTCTCCAACTGGAGTTTCGCATTTTTTTTTTTTTTTCATTATAGAAAATAGTTCCTCGCAGGAGAATGTGCTTCCTTCTATATTTTGCAATAATACCTGCTGAAAACATGCGTACATTATAAATTTTTTTAAAAATTTCAGGGTAAATTGGCTTAAGTTGGTTTTCCAATGCTTAATTCCTTAGTTTATTTTGAAATGCTCAAATTTTAAGTTTTAGATAGCGTTTTGAGGCAAGGAAAAAAAAATTAAAATTATATTCTCCAAGTCAGCGATTCCAAGAAACTAATTTTTGACAGAACGCTTTAATTGAACTGTTCATTTCATAAATTAAATTTTTTCACATTAATGTCAATTACCTTGAAGAAGAAGAAGTTTTTTATAATATTAAATCGTAATATTATAAATAATAGTATAATATTATGTTTGATAGAAGTAGTATTAATATATCGAATTAAAAATATGTATTCTCAAAAAAAAAGTTGCATGGTAACCCTACTACACTCAAAGTAATATTTGTTCATATTGACTAATTCCTAGGTTTAGTTGATAAATATTTTGTCAATATACAATCAACAAAAGCTTTTGTGAATTGGATTTAAGGTAATAAGTTAAAATCATATTGACAAAATTTTATTTTGTTGATTTGATATATGGATGCTTCAATTTGATATTGAAGATCAGGAATATCGTGTTTTAATTGTTGATTTGATAAAACAATCTGTCAATATGAATGCAGAATATTTCAACATCAAGAAATGGTTTGTTGAATAGAAAATGGCTTTTCTGTTGAAAAGATATTTTTTATCAATAATACTAAAATGTTTTTTTTTTGTTCTGATAAAAAGATTTTTTTTCAAATTCAATTTATTTGCAAATAACGTTGGCATTTAAGACTTAAGTCTTTTACATGCCGCATATTTAGAATATAGAACAACAGAACATAACTTATATAATAAACTGTTTGAAATTTTTAAACTAAGACTATTGCAATATAACAAAAAATGTCCAACTTAAAAATGAACAATAATGATTAAGAACACAATTCGAATATAATATACGCATCGAAAATTTTAAAAGTGAAGTTTATATAGTAGTTAAAGATAGAATAAAAAAAGGAGTAAAAGAGTTAGGAGAAGTAGTCGAAAATTAAATGCTTAAAGTACTTAGTGTTGGAGATACCTTAAATGTAGTTTGGAAGCAAGTTATAAAGTCTTATAGCACTAACGAAAAACAAACGGCTTGAGTTTTGAAAGTTGTACTTCGGAATAACAAGATTCATGCTTCTGCTTGACCTACAAAACTTTAACTTTTCAAAAAGATAACCTCGACAGCGCGAGTCAGGAGCGGATCCAAGGGGGGTCACGGGGGTCATGACCCCCCTCCCCCAAAACAGCCCGTATTTAAAAAAATAGAGCTGAAACAATATTTTGCAAACCGAAAAAAAAACAAACGAACGCAACCTAGTTTGTACAAACTTAAAAACCTAAAACTAACCAAACGACCAAAATTAACTTACTTTTTTGCACTCTGAAAAAATTGTAATCAAAAAATAACTAAATCAACAAAATTGACTAATTTTCTTAAACAAGACTGACTTTTTTATTATTTTTTCTTAATTTGGATTGTAGCTATACTTCATATACTATCTTCTGTTTACAAGCTGTTTACAAGTTCCAACTAAAAGCATCATCTATAAAACAAAATCCAATATTCTATTTTGTTTTGCAAATCTTTTAATGATCGCATCTATGTCCAATCCAATGTCTCGATGGATGTGTAGCAATCAGGGTTGCCAACACATACCTTTTCGCCCGGAGACTTCGGGCCTGAGAGCCGATCTCCGGGCTCCGGGCCTGGCACATTTTCTCCGGCTTTCGCTCTAATCTATATTTAAATCAAGTTTTTTTACAAAAAAATTTGTTTAACTTATTTATTAGTGTTGATTTACCCTTTTTTAGTGAATGTTTGAACCATTTATCTTAATGAATGCTAACTTAACTTTGACGTTCTTTCTATTTCTTGAACTTCGTTTTTGAAGGAACGTCGTAACCAGTCGTTACTTTTCTTTTGGTAACTTGACGAACTCGTTTCTGTTTTTCTTTTGAGTTCTGCGGCCAAGGCTCATTTATAAGGTTGTGGCACTTGAGAGCGAACTCGGTCGAACTGTCAGAATGGATGAAAAGAAATGAAGAAAATGAATGCTTAGAACAAAGAAAAGCGCAATGACAGTTCGGGCAAAGGCGGGAAAAAGAGTGCATTTCTCTCAAGTGCCACAACCTTATAAATGAACCTTGTCTGCGGCTGAATTTGTAATTAATGTTTGCAGTTCAATTTATGTAAGTTCGGTCAATAATTTGTGTTTTGTGTATTAACTGATACAAAACTATTTTAGAGAACAGCATAATGGAATCTAGTCGCAAGAGGAAACATAACTTAACATCTTTTAACAACGATTGGCTCTCGATACCACGCTAAAGGGTCCGCCATCTAACGTTTTTTTTTTTTAACTAGTGCTTATTTCGTGAATGGTAATACTTAGCTCATATCTGATTTGACAGATAATTAGTTTTATCCTTCCGCTGAACGAATATGGTTGTGTATACGCTTGAACATTTCGGAGACATCATTGAGACGAATTTTGCATAAAGACCTTGGTATGACGTCATACAAAGTCCAATTGGTTCAGGAGTTGAAGCCAACTGACCATCCAATGCGTTTTCGCTTCGCTAAGTGGGCCTGCGATCGACATACAGAAGATGCCGATTTTGCGAAAGAAATCATCTTTTCTGATGAAGCTCATTTTGATCTTGGCGGGTATGTAAACAAGCAAAATTGTCGCATTTGGGGCACAGAAAACCCGCACGCATACATTGTAAAGCCGCTGCACCCAAAACGAGTCACTGTTTGGTGCGGATTTTGGTCCAGAGACATAATTGGGCCATTTTTCTTCGAAAATGAGCAAGGAATGGCCGTTACAGTCAATGGCGATCGTTATCAGGCTATGTTGAACGAATTTTTGTTCACGAAAATTGAAGAGGAGGATATTGGCAACATTTGGTTTCAACAGGACGGCGCTACGTGCCACACAGCCGAAGCTACACTCGATGTTTTGCGCCCTGTTTTTGAAGATCGCATTATCAGCCTCAGAGCTGATGTCGTTTGGCCACCTCATAGCTGCGATTTGACACCGTTGGACTATTATTTGTGGGGTGCCCTCAAAGATAAGTGCTACGCCGACAAGCCAGAGACAATTGACGCTTTAAAGGACAATATTCGTGCAGCCATTGGTGAAATACAGCTGCACACAATCGATAATGTGCTTAAAAATTGGACCGATCGTTTAGGCTACTGCATGGCCAGCCGAGGCAGCCATTTGAATGAAATTATTTTTCATTATTAACCGGAAGGATTGTACTTTCAAAGAAAAAAAAGAAATTTGAGAAAATATCCAGTAGTTTTTTTAATAGAATTTTCAAAAAAAAAGTTATTTGGCGGACCTTTTACAAAGATTGGTTGCTAAAGGAAAACGAGTTCACGGGAAAACGCAAGTTGTGTTGTGTCACATTTGTTGTCAAACATGATTGTTAAACATGACTATGTATGAAAAAACCAAAGAAAAAATTAATTTTTTAATTAAAAGCAAGCAGACCATAAAAGAATTATTAAATAAAAAAAAGCTCCGGGCCTGGGCTTTTCAAAAGTTGGCAACCCTGGTAGCAATGCAAGCCCGGTGAGTCTGTCTTCTGCTGTAGTTGATCTCAACCAAGTTTTGAGGCGACGGAGAGTTAAAAAACTCCTTCTGCAGTGACTCCAGTAACAGGAAGCGTCGCCAAAATTCAAAGCAGTGTATTAATAACCGGATAAACAACTTCATCACACTCATCAAGGGCAAGAGGAACCAAATCTGGGAGTTCACCGTCGTCTGCAACAATTCGGTTGCATTTAGCTACCCACAACTCGAACTCACAGTAACGTTCGAAGGGGGAGTGTTCAGAAGCTTCTGGTACGTTTCTTCTACAAGATGAACTTCTTCAATGTCCTCCGCTGTATAGGAAGTCCGAGGCAGAAACACTCTCAACCCAAAAAGCTTCATCACGTCTAGAGAGAGTCTTTCTTTGAGGTCCGTCACAAACTTGTCCAACAGAGGAACGTAAAGTTCTCTCCTGAAATATTCCTCCGGGGTTTGATTTTGTAAGTGATTATCTCGATGTTTTTGACAAGAAAAAACGCGCGGTACTTTTAACTCCACATCCAACTGCGTTGCGAGATTTTCAGTTTCAGAAAATAGTTGTTGAAAAACAAAATCAGCATCGCTTCTTTTCTTCTCAAGCCCAGTCAAAGTATATTGTTTCAAACCGGTTGCTTTCTTCAGCTCTAATGATGGTGTTTGCAGTATTCGGCTCAAAGGTAAAGTTACTAAAGATACTAAGAAAGCACATATGCATGCGTGCAAGCACAAAACTGATTTTGATTTATCTACTTTGTTGTTGCTTTTTTGTGTCGATACGCATAAGTTTGCTCTCAGAGTGCTCCGTGCCCATAGCAGCAAATGAGCATTGTGTACGTGCGGAAACAGAGCGTCAGCAGCATTTTTCGTTGTCGGCACAAGTGGTAGGTTTTTCAATTTTTGTTCATCACTAGTCAAGAGTAAAGAATTTATAGTCAAAAACTTTGTTTTTTAGGGGCTAATTTTTTCTATCCTGTGACCCCCTCCGGAAAAAAATCCTAGATCCGCGCCTGGCGCGAGTGAATGATCTTAAGTAAGAAAATGCAATTTCTTGCTTCAAGATATCTGAGTAAGCTACGACCTAATAACTGGTTGGTAAAAGGTGAAATGTGATCAAATCTTCGAAGACCGTAGACATAACGAGTACAATTATGGAAAGCCACTTGCATTTTATGTTTAGCTCTCGAGTCGAGTTTGCTGTAAACGACTTCTGCATAAGAAAATATTGGCATAAGCATTTGTAGAACAAGCTTTTTTATAGTTTCGACAGGTACGAACACTGCAGTCATTCGGAGATTTCTAAGCACATAGTATATTTTACTCACGCTTAAGTTTACGTGATCTTCACAGGGCAAAGATGAGTTTATTTTGAAGCCTAAATTAGTGGCCTTACCTACAGATTTTAGCACAACGCCATTAAGGAAAATTTGGGGGAACATCAAGATTTTGATATGGGGTTTTAGAGATCGGCAATACATAAGATTTAAGAGGATTCCTTTTAAGCTTATTAGTTCTGGCCCAAATTGCTACTATATTTAAGTCTTCATTTACTCTTGCGCATAAATCTTCAGAGAGACCAATGGGTCTGGACATATACAGTTGCAAGTCATCGGCATAAGCATGCATGGTAACATGATTACATTTACTAAATATGTCATTTATAAACATAGTAAATAGAATCGGGCCTAAAACAGAGCCTTGCGGAACTCCACTTGTTGTACGTTTATAAGATGAGAAGTTGTTTTTTATCCTTACTCCTTGAGATCTGCCATTCAGGTAGTTGAACATAAAACGAACCGATGCATGGGAAAAACCAAAGTTAGACATGAGCTTTTTACAGAGCAGAGAGTGATCCACAGTGTCAAACGCCTTAGAGAAGTCTAACAGGCAGAGTAAGCTCAAATGGCCCATATCATATGGCACTCTAATGCAAGCGCGTCGGAAGCGAATTTCATCTGGGGGGCAGTACAAATGGGGGGCAGTACAAATGGTGGTGCAAAAAAAGTTCACCAAAATTTCTTCAAAGAAACATGAATGTGAATAAAAAAATTTTTTATTTTAGTTTAAAATAAAAAAAAATATAAAAATATATAAAAAATATTAAAATTTCATTATTTTTAAAAGTTCATTCAATTTCAATATTAGAGATCATTCTTTAAAGGATCTTTCATATGGTAATATGAAAATATAAGAAATAATGGTTGCTTTTATAAAGCAAGACTATGTATATCTTTACATGGTTTAAATGCAATAAGGTACAAATTATTCCAAAATGTTTTCTTCTGTCCTTGCGAGAAACAAACTCTTTCACCACCTCCATCGAATTCAATTCTTCGGTTTTATCTTTGTGAATGTGTATAAGTGCCGCATGAGTGAGTCGTTTCTGTGTCATAGTTGCTCGAAGAAACGTTTTAAGTCGTCTTAGTGCACTAAAAGAACGCTCAGATGAAGCTGCTGATGCAGGCACAGTTAAAAGCAAAGCAATAAGTTTTTCAACTTAATTTAATATTTTTTTTACAGTATCCGAATTTTTTGCAAATTGGGATACAATGCCATTACAATTTGAAGGTGTTTGGCCAGGCAATTACTTTAGCAATTTAAGTTGCGCGTGGAGGTCGCTCACATCAAAGTCATCTGCATAAAGATCTAGTTTTGTTTTTATATTTTGTTCAGAAGGCACTTTTCCGTTGAAGGCTTCGATTACAATATTTTCCAACGATTCCAAAGTGTCAAGATCTGTTTAAATGTACAATAAGATTTACAAAGTGCCAGTTTACACTAGCTTCACTCAACCGACTCACCGAATGTTAAATCAAAGTGAGTCGGTTGAGTGAAGCTGGTGTAAACATGCAAAAATAAAAAAAAAAGTCAAATATGAACCTGTTTGATCGAATCTAGCCGTTATCTCATTTGAGAGAAGATCTAAAATTTCGAAATAATCTTTTCGTAGCCGATCATATAATGGCAACTGTACTGAAGGAACCGGATTTGATGTTTGTTCAAAGCGTCGAGGTGGCTTTTTGATTCTCGGTTTTGGTGAGTTTCAAGTTTCAGCTCAACAGCAGCGTCTTTCGCTTCATTAATAATTTTTTGATATTCTTTGTCCGAGCGTAAAGCTTTAATTCGAAAATATCGAATTATATTTTTACAATCAGCTAATTCACAGTAGGGGCTTTCGCTTAGTCCAAAACTTTGGACCAACATGGCAGATTGTTCAACATGTAGTACCATGCGTAAGCTAAAACAATAGTCGAAATTTTTGGTTTTTTTCTGCCGATTGTACAATATTGTACAACTATGTAAAATTACTGCTCAATTGTTAGGGCATCTAAAAGTTGCTTAGCTATTAGCCGGATGTGGCCTGCTTGAGAGCTTGCAATTAATTATGTTGCCTTACAAGTTGGATCGTTCGAACGCTCAATAAAATAGTCTCATTAGGGGGTTTCAGACGAACGTACTTGTACGCTGACATGTACGACGACAAACTAACGGGAATATTTTGTTGAGCTTTCAAACAATCGTACATGTGCGACGACTTCATTTCATTGCTGCCTCTCAAATAGAACACATCATGCGTTCATAACATCGTACATGTCGGTGCGACCGGCAGAAAAATCAAAAATTTTTGATTTTCGTCCGACATGTCGGTCCGACGGTCTCATTTGCTTTCGAGCATGTCGTCGAGCATGCCCAAGTCATCGCACATGTACGATGGTTTGAAAGCCCCTATTAGTTTTCCATCTAACTTATCGTATAACATGTCGTCCAATATGGAAAGCCCCTAAGAACATGTCAAATTTTTTCTTACCAGAGTTGCAAAATTAACAAGCATTAAGCTACATACTTAAGGGTGCTTTTAAACTGAAGTGGTGGGTTTGCAGTAGAAACTCTACATTTTGTTCTATCTTTTTGCAAACACAGAGAAAGAAAATGATTATCCGCAAGCATGCTTATGAAGAAGAGAGAAAGAAGAGGAAAATATATAATACAAAAATATTATCGTTGTAAAAAAAACTGATATTTTGAATAAATTTTGAAAGTTTCTTGTTAAATTGTTTATCTAGCTAAAAAAGTGGGGGGCAACTGCCCCCCTTTCCCCCCGCTTCCAACGCCAATGCTCTAATGTCATCTAAAATTTTGACCAGAGCAGAGAAACAGCTATGTCCAGGTCGGAAACCTGACTGTAGATTATGCATAAGACCGAAAGTGTTTAAGTGGTTGAAAATTTGTTCAGCCATGAGGTGCTCGCATACTTTGGATAACGATCCTAATAAGCTTATTGGCCGGAAATCAGATGGCTCACAGGCATTTGACTTTTTTGCTATGGAAATCACAGTTGCCACTTTCCATATCTCAGGATAACTAGACGTTGTAAAACAATTGTTTATGATATGAACTAGTGGGCTCAGCTTCTTGTTTGTTTGTTGTAACCACCAGAACGTTAAGATCATGGTTGATAGAATAAAACTAGACTACAAAGACCAACTTGTTTGTAACATAACTAGCCTAAATCGATAGGCAAGAGCGATCAACGTCCAGGACAAGAACTACTACGAGAGTTGTTTAACCACTCAGAAGAAACGGAAAACCACTCAGACAACATCATTTACACTGCTTATTTTCATCAACCAGCAAGCAGTTTATCAACCAGTTGTGCGATTAGTTGCTTGTCTATAGGTGCTTTAAAGGTAGCAAGGCAAATATGGCTGCCATTTTTAAAGTACTAAAAAAAAAAGTTTGAAAGCGTTTTTGAGATTCCAATACATTGGACAAATTTTAATAGAAATATAAACATTTTTAAATATGGTCGAGCAGCCCACTTTTGTTTTTTTTTTTGGACCAGTTGATTTCGACTGACTCAATTGCTTTCGAAAATAATAATTGCCCATTGAAAATAAATAAATCGTTACAAATACTTAAGTTGTAAGTAAGATAAAATTGTTAAAATAAGTCTGAGAGCAAATCATGTTCTAGGGTTATTATATCTTCGTTAGGTAATAATGAGTTTTAACTTTGTTTCAATAAATTTTTAAGAGTTATATTTGATACAGAATTTCTTAGTTTTGTTAATATGGCAAGGCAATAAATGTTCTTTCCACTGGAACTTACGCTGAAGAGACTGCAAGACCAACTTTTACAAAGTTAATGGCCCAAAAGCAGTCCAAATTACTGCTTTGCAAAAGAAAAACTAATCTATAAAATCCCAATTTCACAGTTTATTTTCATATTTATATTTTTAAAAAATTACATTAACACAAAAATTAATGTAATTGTGTCAATGTAAAACTTTATGAAGATTTTCAGTCTAGTTTCTCTAACTAAATTTTTTTCATAAAAACTCCCCCCCCCCCTGTGGCCGTTTTAAACTACCAAACAAACGACTTACTTACGGTGCAAAAAAGGTCAGGTCTGCGAAGAACTTTTCCTGGACGCCAGCTTCTAGAAATACGTTCATATCCAGTATCCAGTGTGTGTCATTTTTACCCACAGCCACATCTATGTCACCTATTAAGGCCACGTCGTAGTACTCCAAGGTCACTGGCTTCCTAAAGATAAGTTTTACTATTATTTCCTATTAAACTTAAAACTCTCAAAAAACATTAATTTTTACCAAATTCCCATCGATAGTGCCGCCAGATTGGACGCATCTCCAAAACTCAACTGCATCTTACGTAATAAATTCCTATGGCATTCACCATTAAAGCTCTGATCCGGACAATCTGGTGGCGCTGTTATATTCTTCGCTTTCAATAATTTTGCCTGCTGCTCTACTATATAAATCGGTGATATTATTGCTATTTCCAAAATATTTGCACTTTGTAAATATGGCAAAACATTGAAGGAATAACGCACAAACATGTTGTTCAACAAACCAATAGTTACATTATTCAGACGCACTACAGCCGCTGTATCGACGCCATGGAGTGTCAGATTAACGAAACGTACATCTTTGTAATCTTTTTCATCCACTGTGTAAATACATTTTATTAATATAGATATTTTTATTTAAAATAGATAAAAGCCTAACACCTTCAAAGCAATTTGTATAGGTCCAATTGTCGTAGGCAATCCAGCGTAGATTCACATCATTGTAAGATTCCAAAATGTTACCAAAGAGGTGGCTTGCTGCACTGTAGACACCCGAAGGAATCTTGCTCACGTTAACTTCAATAGCTTTATTTTCAAAATAGACGAAGATGAACATTAAATTAATTCGTTATACTTTAAGGGAACAAGTGTGTTCATTGGTCAGTGTTTTATTTAAATTTTTGAAACGAAGCTTTTGAGGGCTTGCATGAAAATCAATCGTATCAAAATGCTTTACACGAAGTGACAATTTGAGTTTGGGAGTAGGAAAAAGTGACACGGGGCCATGTTTGGCGAATAGGCTGCTTGTTATACGATATTGACATTGTTTTTGGTCAAAATATCGCATACAATGCGTGACGTGTGAGCTGGTGCATTATCGTGGTGCAAAAACCATGAATTGTCCTTCCATAATTCCGGCCTCTTTCGCCGAATATATTCCCGCAAATGCTTTCAAACACTCAAAAAAATATTGAGCGTTGACCGATTGGCCTTGCGGAAGAAATTCCTAGTGCACTATCAACGCCGTAGATAGTTGTTTCATAAGGGGGGAGGGGGAAGAGGGCTAAGTAACCTTAACTGTTAAAATGACTGTCACTTTTCAGAGACACACTTAAGTCAATGAGGATCATTGTGATACCCTACTCAATATCTATTTGAACTAATGTGAGCTGTTTACAAAGCTGTGGATTCTGATGGGCGATGGGGTTGTTGAATCAAAAATAAAAAAAACGATTCAATCGCTTCATTCGGAGCAGGACGACAAGTATTTATTTAAGTAATATAACGAAAACAGACATTTTAAAAAGAAAAACATATATATGTATTAGGCCGGGCTAATTTGTATGGAGCCGAAAAATTCGATTAAAGCCACCCCCTGGGATGATTCAATGGACAATTCTAAGCAACTTTGGTGAAGGAACCATAGGTCTATCTCGATTTTCGAGTCTCCCACTTTTCAAAAAATGATTTTTCCCCTATAACATCATTGATTCAAAATTCGATTTTTTATTCATCGTTATATTATCTTTTTTATGTGTATATGGGGGGTTTTTGGGGTCGAGAAATTCATTTCTGATCTTTATTTTTACCTATGACCACCGCCAGAGGGCGTTTCATGCCTATTTTAACCAAAATTATTTCTGCTGCTTTGCGGACTTTTTATCTCTGACATTTATTGTTCTTAATTTTAAGTAAGTCAATTGTTTATATCCGCACTGAACAAACTCGTAGCCCACCGCAAACTGCATTGATGTGTATTGACGGTCGGCGATGGGTTTGTGTTGTTGATGTTCAGTGCGGCCTTTTGACTCTTGCTGTCATATGTTTAGTGATTTTTCTCCCGTTTTGGCTTTTCTCTCGCATTCCTTTAACCGCGTTGGTTCGTTTTTTTGCGTATGGAATTTAGTTGGTTTTAAATAAATAAAATTAAAGTAAATTAAGTACAGAAATTGTGTTCGTATTTATAATTGTTTAAACGCGTCAGTTTTTTCGCATACTCCAGAGTGCATTACCCGGCATACCAACAGCACCACCAGACGGCACATCACCAGACAGCCGCAGCAATTAACGACACAAGGCTCCGCCACCAGCAGCAACATCATCCCCACCGACTACCAACGCACCCAGGAGAAACCAGGCAACACCAGTAACACCCACATAGTGTGTAAAAACTAATACGTTCCGATCATCATGGCAATCCGATCATCATGGATAAAAATAAAGTGCGTCGAGAAAAAGCCAAATGCAGAGAAGAATTGCTTCGTGAGCAGTATGATGCATCCAATTTGATAGCATTTTCATTCGACGGCCGAAAAAATGATGCTTTAACAATGGAAAAATTCGATGAGAAGTTGCATCCAAGGATGGTGAAAGAACCACATCTAGTTGTTTTGAAGGAACCAAATTCTCGATTGATAGGCTACACAAAAGTCGAAAATGAAGATGCTGAACACAAATTGATGACATTGAATGGATTCTTCGTCGAAAAAGAAATTGCTCTCGATGCATTAATCGGCATATGCTGTGATGGTGAGCCAACAAATACTGGCGTAAGAAATGGGATTTTGCGTCGATTTGAATTGCATTTAAATAGACCGCTGCATTGGTTTGTATGCCTTCTGCACTTCAACGAGCTGCCATTTCGTCATTTGTTTAACACTTTGGACAAATCATCGACCACTGGACCACGAACAACAACCGGAACGATGGGCAAACAAATTGAAACGTGTGAAAATCTTCCGGTATGTATCATTTTTCACATCGATTTTTTCCATTATTAAATGGTAAAATTGCATTTAATTCATCTAATTTCTTTTTTTTCAGCTTATAGATGAATTCGAGATAATCGTGCTAGAGAACATGCCACCTGATTTAGATCCATTTGAATTATCCACCGATTCAAAGTACCTATACAAAATGGCCAATGCAATTTCGAATGGTGTTGTTCCTGCGGATTTGTCTCACATTAAACCAGGACCAATAGCACATTCACGTTGGCTCACCAAGGCGAATAGATTGTTGCGGTTGTATGTTTCAACTGAAAATCCATCAAGGAATTTCAAAATTCTGGCAACATACATAATGAAAGTGTATGTGCCGATGCACTTCAACATCAAGTACTATAATTCGGTGGTCTTTGGTAGTGTATTATTTCACAAATTCATTCGTTGGACACAATATTTGGATACAAATCTACGCCAAGTTGTGAATAATGTCATTAAAGACAATTCATATTACGCACATTCCGAAAATATTCTGTTAGCGATGTTATTTGATGATAAAAAAGAGACACGAAACATCGCAATCAAGAAAATTTTACACTACCGAAGAAATCTGTACGACCCGGCACATCTTAGAGTTTATCAAAAACCTTTGATAAACTTCAATTCTACAGATTATACGAATATGATTGATTTAAATAAAGATGATGTCTTATTCGAACCACCGTTTACGCATACAATTCCGTATGATCATTTGGAACAATATATAGAATACGATGATCCACCATTGCCTGATCCAAGAATTCCGGTACACATACAAGCAACGGAAAGACATGTTCAGTTGCTGGCTAGCGTTTCTAAACGTGTTTTACAAAAAAATCGACACAGTGTTATGGCAGTTACATCAGAAAGCCGTGCAAAATACCCCAGACTGGAAAGCAAGAAAGACTTTCAAAAATAACTTATTTCGCTTTTCTTCCACTAAATTAATTTTTTTGTTTTTTTTGCACATGTTCTTAGTTTTTAGGTTGAATTTCTGTTGACAAAAAATAAAATACAGATCAATATTACCGAAAAAAATTTAAATTTTTCTCAGAAAATAGACGAAAAATAGTTAAATTATACATGAAACGCCCTCTGGCGGTGGTCATAGGTAAAAATAAAGATCAGAAATGAATTTCTCGACCCCAAAAACCCCCCATATACACATAAAAAAGATAATATAACGATGAATAAAAAATCGAATTTTGAATCAATGATGTTATAGGGGAAAAATCATTTTTTGAAAAGTGGGAGACTCGAAAATCGAGATAGACCTATGGTTTCTTCACCAAAGTTGCTTAGAATTGTCTATAGAATCATCCCAGGGGGTGGCTTTAATCGACAAAAAATTTGGCCCGCCCTAATATGTATATGTTACATAAAGGCGGCTCACGAAAAAGAGTTGTTCGGAGCAGTTCCTCAAAATAATCCATGGCTTAAGTTATGATGATTCCCCAAATAATTTGACTCTAGCGATAGCCATACTTGAGCTGCAATGGTTTGAAATATCCTCTGAAAATCGAGTTTTTTGTAAAAATATTGACTGGTCTGTTAGTTAGAAAAAGTGAAATGATCTGAAATAATATTTTTGAAAAAGTTCTCCCAATCTGTGTCAAAAAATTTTAAATTTTTTCATTCGAATTAAAACTAATGATGTTTTTCGTACACTTTTTAGATTTTTTTAAGTTATTTTCACTTAAGTTCAAAAAACTTAATTATTTCTAACTAGCGAATACCCGCTGCTTCGCTTGCGATAAAAATATAAAATACCATGTAAAAATTTGAAATCTTAAAATTAATGAATTTAGTGGTATTAAATAAAATACAAATTATAAAAATAAATATGTTTGTTATGAAAAAATAGTATAACTTTTAAAAAATTACTTTATTTAATTTGAATACCTTATTTAAAGGGTAATTGTTATTATGACATAAATTTGCCTGGCTTTTTTTGTTTTTTGACGTTTGAAAAGTCCTGCATAATAGGGTTATTAAAAATTTGGGTAAAAATTTTTAAAATTTGTAATCAAAAATTTAATTTTTTTTAACATAGATTCTGAACATTAATATATGCTTCTTAAATTTAAAAAAAATATGTCACAATGATATCAAACTTTTGGCGATATCTGGACAACTATAGACTTTCTCAGTACAACATATTTTTGCATGAAAATTCGTTGATTAATAAAAATAACGGTAAATGAAAGCTTTTTCGAAAATATTTTGTACGGATAGTAGGTATGTTAAAAAAAAATCCCATTATTATGACATCAAATTTATTGAAATACCTCAAAAACTAAAGATTTTTACAGTATAACACAAAAATGGTAAAAAAACGATTAAAATTTCAAGTTTTGACTTAGCAAGCAAACATATCCGTCATTTTCAAATTGATGTTCATCAAATTTTAATTGTCTGAAAGTTTAATTAACTACATTAAGAAAATGAGAAAAGGTTTACTGTTACCTCACCAATGCAATGTTTTATATTGTTTTTAAAAAATCGCAAAAAAAATGCAATTTGTACTCAAAAATAGGTCAAAAGCTGTTTTAGCTATACATTTTTTTTTAATTATTATTTTCGCTATTCTTTCATAGAAACAGTTTCTATCATTAAAAATCATGGGCCACCTATCCTCCCTCCCTATGATTTTTTGACTAAAATTAATTTGCTTAGAAAGTTGTTATATCTTTTACATTGTTTTACAGCTTAAAAACTAATTTCTGTGTAAAACATTTTCAAATATTTTAAACCTTTCTAAAGCTATATACATAAATCTATGTTTTAATCTGTTTCCATATCTATATAGTAAAGTATAGACCTAACAGACGTTGTCCTGACCCAAAGCAATGAATTTTTTATGATCGTTTTGTGAATTTGTGAAAGTGTGTAAGTAAATTGACCTTCGAACAACACATGCCAGACGTTTCCTTATGAAACATCAATGCATGACCATCAGAATCTTCTGATATATACAGCATTCTTGTTGATTTATAGAATTTTTTGCAAAACGTGGGCGTGAAAAGTAGGCATGGCAAATTTTACATAGCATATTACGATTTAGTTGAAATAACAAATTGTTTGATACCTACATAATCTTAATCGGTTCAATGGTTCTTGCGTGGATGTCAAACATCCGTGCAGTGTCACAACACTTTTATATTGATATTTGCCGGCAACATGGCTGCCGTGTTATATTGAGAGAAGCTTTCGCGACAAAGAGAGGAAAGCTTTGTTTGCTGTTGTATTGTGCTGCTGGTTGAATGTAAGCTTCAATTACAATGCGTGATCTTGTAATAATTAAGGAATACATTTTTTGATTACCTTGGTAAGCTATGACAATCTAAATTATTATAGGAATCGAATAAAAAAATAATTATCAAAATCGATTCAGCGGTTACCGAGCTTATTCTGGATCAAATTTCGTGAGTATCCTTTAATATAATACAGGGTACGCCATCTAACTTTTTTTTTTCAACTAGTGCTTCTTTCGTGAATGGTAACACTTAGCTCATGTCTGATTTGACAGATAATTAGTTTTATTATCCGCTAAACGAATATGGTTGTGTATGCGCTTGAACAACGCTGGGAAATATTGCGACATTACTTTGAAAATTATGGTAATGTTGCAGAATGTGTGTAAAAATTGCGTACGGATTTTGGAAGAAGAGAAGCACCGTCAGCTCCGTATGTCCAAGAATATTGCTGCTGTGGCAGAAAGTGTGCGTGAAGCGCCATCAACATCAATTCACCGTCGTTCTCAACAATTGAACATTTCGGAGACATCATTAAGACGAATTTTGCATAAAGACCTTGGTATGACGCCATACAAAGTCCAATTGGTTCAGGAGTTGAAGCCAACTGACCATTCAATGCGTTTTCGCTTCGCTAAGTGGGCCTGCCATCGACTTACAGAAGATGCCGATTTTGCCGAAAAAATCATCTTTTCAGATGAAGCTCATTTTGATCTTGGCGGGTATGTAAAAAAGCAAAATTGTCGCATTTGGGGCACAAAAAATCCGCACGCATACATTGAAAAGCCGCTGCACCCAAAACGAGTCACTGTTTGGTGCGGATTTTGGTCCAGAGACATAATTGGGCCATTTTTCTTCGAAAATGAGCAAGGAGTGGCCGTTACAGTCAATGGCGATCGTTATCGGGCCATGTTGAACGAATTTTTGTTCACAAAAATTGAAGAGGAGGATATTGGCAACATTTGGTTTCAACAGGACGGCGCTACGTGCCACACAGCCGAAGCTACACTCGATGTTTTGCGCGCCCTGTTTTTGAAGATCGCATTATCAGCCGCAGAGCTGATGTCGTTTGGCTACCTCGGAACTGCGATTTGACACCGCTGAACTATTATTTGTGGGGTGCCCTCAAAGGTAAGTGTTACGCCGACAAGCCAGAGACAATTGACGCTTTAAAGGACAATATTCGTGAAGCCATTGGTGAAATACAGCTGCACACAATCGATAATGTGCTTAAAAATTGGACCGATCGTGTAGGCTACTGCATGGCCAGCCGAGGCAGCCATTTGAATGAAATTATTTTTCATTATTAACCGGAAGGATTGTACTTTCAAATAAAAAAAGAAATTTTAGAAAGTATCCAGTAGTTTTTTTTTATAGAATTTTAAAAAAAAAGAAGTTATTTGGCGGACCCTGTAGTATAGAGTATAGATGATATCCTCACTGGTCAGAATTGCTAAACAAGAATTGCTTAAACTGAAACAAATTAAAACTAAAACATTAATTATAAAATAAACACCTACTGAAAATATATAGTTAGAAATTACAAAAAAAAAGTTATGAAGTCTTTTAAATTTTTAAAGTTTTTGTTTTATAACGACAGCCAATATTTTTACACAAAATCGATTTGTAGAGGTTATTTCAAACCAATCCAGCTCACGGATAGCTATCTGCAGAGTCGAAATATTCGGGGAATCATCATAACATAAGCCAAGGTTTATTTTGAAGGAAAGACTCGATCAACTTTTTTCTTTTCTATGGAGCATTAAGCGTTTTAATAAACATAGTTGTAGATACTTACATAGTTAGTTCAATAATTTTTTTGGAACGAGAAGCCAATTTATCGATGACAGTTTCCTTGTTCATAGAAATATCCTATATTTAATAGCGCTAAACCATAACATTATGTTATTAGATCTTCATCGATTTTTTACAATAATATAGTCAAAGCTGACGTCAATTAATATATTTAATGTATTAAAAAAATTGCAACGAAAAATTCTGGACCCGTAACTGCAAACATTAATTGGTGTGCTTGAGACGAAGTGTCACCGCTAGAATTTGAGGAGTAAATTTTTTTAAAACCACTTGGCGATAGTCACACACAGCTTAAGAAATCGTGAAACTGACAAATGTACCAATAAAATTCACGTTTACGTTCATGTAATAACACTGTAAGGACGTCAAAAAGACCCACAAAAATACCGAGACACATAAACTTATTTTTTGGTCTTATAATTTAGTGGCATACTCAGTTTTTCCTAATCAGATCAAAATCTCGAGACATTCGCGATTGAAATTTAGTCACGTTTAGACTCATCTTTAGTTATATTTTCCTTATTTTTGGAGAAAAAAATTTTTGACCACCTCCGATTTTGCTTAAACTTTCAGAATTTAATCTACTCATAAAAATACTAATTTGAGTAAAAAAAATTTAAGATTTTTTAAAAATTTTACGTTTAACATTCAAATTTGGTGAGAATGGAGAGAAATGCAAAATTGATTAACCTTTGAAACATCATAGATTACACAAGGCTAACTTGATTTTCACTTTGGAGGTATTTTCGAAAATACAATAAAAAGTTGTAGCTAAAATACTATAAAAAATTTTTAAAATAGGGTCAACTGATGGTCAAATAACAAAAATCTGAATATCTCGAGAATTTGATCTGATTTGGAAAAACTAAATATGCCACTAAATTCTACAATTCTAAAATTTTTGTGTCTTTTCAAAAGTTAAAAATTTACCTGCAGTGTAATTAAATGAACAATGATGCATTGCTTATCATCATTTGTATTTAACAGACTGGCTTAGATTAATTTTGTTCAATATATATGTATTAGGGCGGGTCAAATTCTGGCTCAGCGAAATTCGTAAAATACATGTAATTTCAAGACTTTTTCTCCACTACAGCATATACAAATTCTGAAAAAAAGCTGTGCGGACTTTCGTAAATAGATTCATACACATACATTCATATTTTATAATTGAGAACAAAATCTATTTACGAAAGTTTTTACGACAGCTTTTTTTCAGAATTTGTATATGCTGTAGTGGAGAAAAAGTCTTGAAATTACATGTATTTTACGAATTTCGCTGAGCCAGACCTCCAAAAAATTCGTCCATACAAATTGACCCGCCCTAATATGTATACGTTCTGCAAACGTACCCAGTAGTTCCCGTCTTGAAGAAATCTCAAATGAATCATGTACGATTTTTCTTGATCCTTGACGAAACATGCTAATTTGGCCACACATTTCATTGACGAAAATTTCATATAAATGTTCCAATTTCGTGCAAGACGCAATGCACAAACGTCCGGATTCATCATGCACGAACCCAATATCGAAATATTGAGGAAGTTTCGTTAACGAACAGTATACAGGATTATAAAGAAATTCGTCAAGGAATAAAAATCGAAACTTGAAATCGAAAAATAAAATTCGTGAGGAATGTTATGCCGAAACGTTGAAGAAGTGAAAACGCTGTATTGTTGCAGTTTAGCCTCTGAACGATTCGGCGAATTACAACAATCATTAATATCTTCAAGTTGTTGTAATAGAGTGGAAAAAGTTAGGCGCTGACAACCGCTGCTTTGCATTATATTTTGTATGAATTTTTTTTAAGTCCAGCAGCTCATGCAGAAACTTCCTTCAAGAAATCATCACGAAAAGTCCGTCAATGATGCCGCGAACTACTCGGTACGTAAGCAGCAATACATAGGAAAATAATTAAGAAAACCATTTATATTGTACTAAATTTAACTTAAAGTCTGCTGAACAAACTAAGCACGTACATTGAACAATTTACGTGCTTAGTTGTTTACTTTATCTTCATGTTATGGTAATTAAATAATTATTAATGTCTGTGATTTTATTTAATATATAAAAAAATGTTTAATTTCTAAGGGGGGTTTGAACCCCTCATCCCCCCATATCTACGGCGTTGTACACTACACGTTCAGAATCGAAGAAAACAGTCAAAATCATCCTAACTTTTGAACGATTGTTGAGCTGTTTCGACGTCGTACAGTGAAAAATGCGCGACCAAAAATCCCAAATATCGATGTTCGAATATTCCCATAATTTTTCATATATATATATAGATTTCAATAGATAATATCCTGGTTGAAAAAAAAATCAGAAGACATTTTTTAATAATAAACACCGTTTCGCTATGAAAAGCCGTCAAAGTTGCATTTTCTGAAAATAATATTTCTCTTGTTATACACATTTCGTTTAATTTCTTTTTTTTTACATACGGTAGTATTCTTGTTTTTGCTCCGATCAATTCGCCTATGAAATTTTTCATTTATGTTTAATCACAAAATAAATTGATTTAGCAAATTTCTTTGTTCTGAGACAAAACTTAATAGAGTTATAGGCAAAAATGAATTTTGTTTGTATGAGAAGTGGGTGTGGCAGTTTTATAACTTTTTCAAATTTCTTAATTTTGTCAAGAGAGATATTCTTGGTAATTTTCAAAGCTCTATGATCACTCCTTCCTAGGCTTGTGTAGTTCACGAACGAACTAGTTCAATTGAACTATTCGCACTCATGAACTATGTGAACTAGTTCGTTGATTCTCGTTCTTTTAGTTAATCAATTTTGCAGCGAGTCAGATCGAAATGAACTAGAAAAAATTTGGTTTCACTCAACAATGGTTTGAGTCCCTGTTATACAGCTTTCACTAATGAACGGTAAAAAAAAACAAATTTTTGTGGCAAATATTGTGTGGAATGCCCCATATGAAGTATTATTATGTAAATTTCTTCTATGTCCGCAGTTAATGATTGATTCAGTCATATAGTTCGTTTCATTTTATAGATCTGATCATGAACTAGCAAACAAAACAAACTAAAAGACCAATTCAACTAAAAAATACAACGAGTTAACATACCTAACGATCTAAAACACCAAACGAACTATAAGACCTAACGAACTAACAACATGAACGAGTGCACGAAAATAACTAAGGCACATATTACACGATGATCGTTGATCAACAACAAAAATATTTTGAACGCCGATCAACGATCATCGTGTAATATGTGTCTAAAAGAGCGAACGAACTAATTGAACTAAAAGAACTATATGAACGAACTAGTTCATTAAACTCAACTGAACTAAAAAGAGCGATCTTTTTAGTGAACTAAAATGCCCAAGCCTACTCCTTCCATTTATGGCCATGAAATGTATGGGGACGTTACACTGTTCAGCGCCACCTAGCGGATCGTAACATAGCTATGAACTAGAGTGGCCCTTATATGTATGGAGAAAAATTTTTTTTCTGATCTTTAATTACGGACTGTGGTTTTGTTCCTTTACTAAACAGAAGTAATCTGTACAATTTTCAGAAAAAAATATTGATATTTAAACGTGCCGCTTGCGACCTTAAGTTGAAAATCTGATTTATATGGGGGAAAAAGTGCTCTTTTTTCTAAAAAATCCCAATAACTTTTTTTATATATATATTTAAAAAAATGGTACGCTTCGTTTTTGATTTAATTTTTCCTTAAAATGTGCTCTCAAACATGGAAATTAGACAAAAACTACTAGAGCTGTGATTTTTTAATTTTGGAAAAAAATCTAATTTTTTTCCTTGTTGTATTAAAAAAAAAAGCAAAAATCCAAATTTAAAAAAAATTTCATTGAAATGTCGGGGATATTTTTTCGTAAACTATATTCAAAACAGATACAAAAATTTGTGGGACTACGTTAAATATCTTGGTCGTTATGAAATTTTTTGGCAGAGTGTACCTTTTTGGAAATTTCGAGTTTGGGTATTTTTACGAAAAAAATTCCAAAAAATTTAAAAATGCAAATTTTGAAAAAATTATTAAAACATTGATTAAAGATAGTTGTGAACTATTTTGTACACAAAAATTAAAAAAAAAAAACGAAATTCGGATACCAAAGTTATAGCTATTGAAGCTTGACTTTTTTTCCAAATATTTTCAAAGTGCCTGTTTCTGGCACTTCGAACACAATAAAATTTATAAATAATCTATGTTTCTCACTTAAAATGACTTTAATAATCTTAAAAATATATAATTGATTTTTTTAGAAAAAATTTTAGATTCCAGGGATGCCAACATATCATACCCTGGTTTTAGGGCAAAAAAAATTCAAAAAACTCCAAAAACCAACAAATTTAATTTTCACCGATGCAACTTGCAAATTTTTTTTGTGTTAAGCTTTCACTATCTGCCGTTTATTTGTTTGGACTTGAAAATTTTTAATTTTTGGTGATTTTAAAAAAATCGAAATCAATATTTTTTGTGTTGCACATTTTAACCAAGCATTTACATAATAACCTATAATAAACGCACAAACTGATGTCTCAATAAATAAATTTTAAGACAGTGCAGCGCCAATTTACGTCGATATCCAACGGGCAATGGTGAAAAATTAAATTTTTTGGTTTTTAGGGATTTTTGCATTTTTTTAGCCTAAAACCAGGGTATATGTTGGCATCCCTGGAATCCAAAACTTTTTCTAAAAAAAATCATTTATATATTTTTAAGATTATGGAAGTCATTTTAAGTGAGAAACATAGTTTTTTCGATTTTTTATAAATTTTCTTGTGTTCGAAATGCCAGAAAATTTTCTTCGAAAATTTTTGGAGAAAAGTCAAGTTTCAATACCTATAACTTTGGTATCCGAATTTTGGTTTTTTAATTTTTTGCACAAAATAGCTCACAACTATCCTTATTACATTTCTCGGTGATTTTTTCAAAACTTAAATTTTTAAATTTTTTGGAATTTTTTTCGTAAAAATAACCAAATTCGAAATTTCCAAAAAGGTATACTTCTAACGAAAAATTTCATAACGAGCAGGTTATTTATCTAATCTCACAATATTTTGTATCTGTTTTTAATATAGCTTAAGAAAATATTTCTACACCATTTCAATGACATTTTTTTAAATATGGATTTTTGCGATTTTTTAATACAACAAGGAAAAAAATTAGATTTTTTTCGAAAATTAAAAAATCACAACTCTAGTAGTTTTTGTCTAATTTCCATGTTTGAGAGCGCATTTTGAAGAAAAATTAAATCAAAAACGAGACATGTACCAGTTTTTTTAAAATATGCACTTAAAAAAGTTATTGAGATTTTTTAGAAAAATAGCACTTTTTCCCCATATAAATCAGATTTTCAACTTAAGGTCGCAAGCGGCACGTTTAAAAATCAATATTTTTTCTGAAAATTTCGCAGTATGCTACTGGTCCGTAATTTGTTACTTTCGAAAATAAAAAAATAAAAGCCACTCTACTATGAACCACTGCCTCGACAAAAAATTCTATTGTATACATATGAACTTAATCGCTAAAATAGTTTACATTTCTATTTAAAAAAGTATTCCCCGGCAGACGTTTTTATGTCAGAACGCCTTACTGCCATATACGAATTTTCATGCTTATCGGAAAAAAATGTATTTATTTTTACCATTTTTAGTAATGTTGCCGAAAGTAACCATGTGAACTAAATTTTAGTCTAATACGACCCAAACCATTTTTTTTTTTTTTTTTTTTTTTGGATTCGCCCGGAGGTATGAAATCTTCCAAAGATACGTATGCCCGTCCTATACGCAAGCACGATTTACATTATAAAATCTGCCCGAATCAGCCGGGACAGACAGAATGCACCTACGTACAAAAACATACCCCCTATTGGCAATTAGGATTTTCCACTAAGCACATTAATTGGCTTTTCAGCGGAATTTAAAAATTGAATATATATAAAACGCGTATTTAAGTATTCTTGATTCTATATAAATAAGCAACATCGAATTTAATAATAGTAAATATCAATTTAAGGTACCCGAAAAACAATCCAAAACACTAAACTCATTTTAACTGGTTTGCGGCCATTGTCCAACCCAAGGACCTACGTGGAAATGAGATATTATATATAACTTTTCTATTGATTTGTGGGCGATAACAGAGGGTGTGGCAAATATTTTCTGCCTAAACCATCTCGTACTACAAACAAATTGACTGCCAAAATTGCAGCTTAATTTTGTTTATACCTGGCGCACTTTGCTTCATTCAACGCTTATACCCTGAAAAAAGGGCGTAAACATAGTACAACCACGGCCATTTTAAGTACAATTGCCGAACGTAACCATACAAACTATATTACCAAAATTTAGTCTTATACAACCAAAAATTTCTGAAATTAAATATTTTTATTGATTTGTGGGCGCTAAAAGGAGACGTGGAAGCCCATCTTTTGTACAGTTGACGACAAAACCCATTCAAACTTAATTTTCAAGTTTTAGTCATATACGACTTAAATCGTTTGAAATATATAATTTTAATTAATTTGTGAGCGGTGAAAGGGAGTGTGGCAAAAACATGTTTTTTATAAACCATCTCATATTTGGAAAACAATCTACTGCTAAAATTTCAGCTCGATTAGACGCTTTGTTCTTGAGTTATGGAATTAGTAACACATTTCACGACATTGTTTTTTATACATATATATTTTTTTTTTTATTATTCTATCGAAATTATAACCAGTGTACTTCAAAAATTCATGCTAATTCTACTTAATATATATTATTAAGAACGAGAATTTTTCACAAGCCATAATTGCTTAGCCTATTAAATATTTCACCTTGACCACACTTGTTCAAATAAGCAAAATTTGACATCATTCGATATCATTCAACGAAAGTTCTCAAACATCTGGTTAACTTACTAAAGAAATTAATCTTGAAATATAATTTTTATAAGAGAACAGAATGCATACATATTAGGGTGGTTGTTTTTAGCAGTTTTTCTTAACATTTCTAGATTATCGCAGCTTCAACACTTTTTTGTGACTCAGTGACTTCACTGTATAGAGGTGAAGCTTTTTGATTTTAGTTTTCCCATACGATTTTTAGAATGGGCAAACATAGATTTTGAAGGTTTATGGGAAATAGAAGACCTAAATATAAAAAAGTATTGCGGTCGGAGGACCCCCGTCAGGAACGAAATTCGTACGTTTTTTCTTCAACTCCCAATGTCATTCGAGATAATATCTGTATATTTTTATTTTTTTATTGATAAAGGGTAAAGGTTCCTATGTTATATTGTGTAAATAATAAATTACTTGACAACAGCGCTCAGTGTAAAAAGGGAAATATCCCAAAAATCCCAAATGTCAATGAGTGAATTTTTCCATAATTTTTTTCACTTTCAATAGACAATATCTTTTATCAAAAGGAATTTTTTTAATAGTAGACACCGTTTCGTTATGACAAGCCGTCAAAGTTGAATTTTCTGAAATTAATATTTTTCTTGTTATAGTTGTATTCCATCTGTGCCAATTACCGTGGGATAAGCCTTCTTATTATAGCAAGCATATAAGGTCCTGTCGAGCGTTTTATGTGAAAGATTGAAGCCCATTGCGAACCAACTGATTAGACCTTATCACTGTGGCTTCAGACCTAGAAAGTCCACCATCGACCAGATTTTCACGCATCTGCAAATCTCAGAGAAGACTCAAGAAAAACAAGTCGACACCCACCATCTTTTTGTCGACCACAAAGCCGCCTTCGACAGCCCAATAAGGAAGCACTTGTACTTCATCATGTCTGAGTTTGATATTCCTGCAAAACTAATACGACTTTGCAGGATGACACTAAGCAACACCAGCAGCGCAGTCAAAGTCGGGAAGGACCTCTGCCCACCATTTGTAACCAAACGAGGTTTCAGACGAGGTGATTTCTTGTCGTGCGACTTTTTCAACTTAATTATGGAGAAGATCATCCGAGCTGCTGATCTGAGACGTAGTGGCAGAATATTCTACAATAGAGTTACACTGCTTGCGTATGCTCAAGGTTCATTTATAAGGTTGTGGCACTTGAGAGAAATGCACTCTTTTTCCGCCTTTGCTCGAACTGTCACAGTGCTTTTTTTGTTCTAAGCATTAATTTTTTCATTTCTTTTCATCCATTTTTGACAGATCGGCCGAGCTCGCTCTCAAGTGCCACAACCTTATAAATGAGCCTTGCGTATGCTGATGAAATCGATATCATTGGACATAATACGCGCGAAGTCAGCGCAGCATTCTCCATATTAGAAAGAGAGTCAAGTCGAATGGGTCTGGCAGTGAACGCAGATAAGACAAAATACTTGGTGTCAACAAACAAACAGTCCCAGCATCTTGGAACCCACGTTACAGTTGACAATACCTCCTTCGAGGTTGTGAAGGACTTCGTCTGTCTGGGATCCAGCATACACTCAACCAACGACATCAGCATCGAGATCAAACGAAGAATAATTCGACAGGTGTTACTTTGGGCTCAGTAGGCAAGTGAGAAGTAGAGCCCTCTCTCGACAAACAAAAATCACGCTCTATAAATTGCGCACCATGCCCGTCCTACTTTAGAGCCCGAAGAGAAGCAAAGTGGTTGTCGGTTGGCGGTCCTCTCTCGGCGAAATACGCTGAGAACCCATCCAGAATTGTAGCGGTGGCGGTTGTCGGATCACGGTTGCATTTCATTTTGGGAATGTAAGAAATTATTTTATATTTTGCTTTGAATTCACATGAATGCAACACAGACACAAAGACACAATGTAAAAACTAAGAAAATAGCATTGAACGTACCCAATCCTTAGCAAAAATATAGTAACATTTAAGTCATTCAGAGAGAGATCCGCCACCCGTCAGAGAAGAATTAGAAAATATTCTATTCTGGCGTTTTCCCGTCGCGAATTTCTATGGCGGTTTAATTTTTGGCGGCTGCATATATTTTCATGTATTTTGTTGCACGGCGAATCCGACAACTGACATCCGCTTGGGTTCTGTTCGGGCTCTTATGCATCACAAACCTTAACGCTGAGCAGTTCAAATGAAACGATTTTAGAAGATTCTTCGTAAGATCTACGGACCAATCTGCGTCAATGGCGAGTACAGAATACGGTGGAATGATGAACTGTATGAGCTGAACGCTGACATCGACATAGTCAAGAGCATTAAAATCCAGCGGCTTCGCTGGCTTGGTCATGTTCAGCGCATGACAGACGATGCTCCAGAGAAGAAAATATACGATTCGGTACCCAACGGCGGTCAACGCAGAAGAGGACGACCGCATCTTCATTGGAAAGACCAAGTAGAGGACAACCTGACGAAACTTGGAATTTCCAACTAGCTACAGCAAGCTAGAAACAGAAATAGCTGGCGCAAATTCTTAAATGAGGCCAAGACCGACATACGGTTGTAGCACCAACTAAGTAAAGTAATTTGTGTTGAATAATTAATTACTTTTACCGAAAAGTTCGCATGCATTTGATTCATCGGAGAAAATATGGCTCCTGAAAAAGTGTCTAAAATGTACACACAAGCAACCTATTCGTTTTTAGACATAAGGTACCCATAAAGGTTAAATTTACTTTATGTTTATATTTACAAAAAAAAAATTCTTTGCTTATCCCGTATGTCCGACGACGCACCTGTGTTTTTTAATTTTTTGGTTTTTAACCATCATATATTAGGTATAAAAAAAATTGGCCATTTTAGCTCTTGAAAGGACTTTGTCCGAGCTTCTATTAGACAATTGTATTGTTCGTGTTAATAAGTATTTGAACACCACAAATGATCGAGAGCTGGACCTACGAGTGTAATGCCGACTCCGAGCAACTTATATTCTCATTAAGCTTTACATGGTAGCCTTTAGTCTCTGAGGTTTGCCACTGTCTTCAAAGAGGTGACGGCCGTACAGAAATAATAATTCAAGTAAAAACAAGCATTCTGTAAGAGCTGAGAATCGAACCTAGCCTTCCGCGTTTCCTTAGATTAAGGGCCACGCACTCTATCCAGTAGGCTGCGGCCACAACAATTTTGTAGGGCTATAAAAAATCAAAATTATATTTATATGAGCTTTTTGTTGTGTATTTTGTTTTGATTCTCTTTTCGAACCTAGACCATCGCTTTTCGCGATAGCTATAGATAAGATATCGACGTATCAAAACATCTTATCAATTTGTAAATATTTTATATATATTTATATGAAATAATCAATATCAGATTAATGGAAATTGCTTTTTTTTTATCAGCTTCAAAACTGCTATATTGCCACCTTTTCCATTGAAGCGTGTAGTTATTTTAAAGTGACAACGAATGCCTACCTCAATAAAAAATGGCATTCGTGTTAAAATTGCTTATATGTTAAAATTTTAAAAGACTTGTCATTATCGAAATAGGTTCAAAAATAAGGATTTATGAGACGAACATCTAGAAAAGTTACACAATTTGACAAATACTTTATGTTGTCTGTTTACGTATTCACAGGTTGAAAGTGTTACTCTTATGTAAAAACTGTCGCTGATTCCGAAAAACAACAAATTTAAAATACCCCTTTCAATAAAAGTGTTGTTTCTTCCGTTAAATTATGAAGTTTAAGAAAGTGTTTAATAAATAAGTGATAGCTACACACAGCCAAAAACCACCACTTAAATACAGAATATCACTTTAGTGAGCTATTTCATTAAGTTTTCTTCTTAATAGTACCAAATAATAAGAATTTTCCATTGAGAATCCTAATTCAGTTGAGAAAATCTTTTTAAAACTGATCAAACATTGCTTAATAAAATTCGTTATAGAATGAATGAAATGATGTGAAAATCTTTAATAAAGATAAAGATACCGTTTAAAACTAAGAAGAAAGTTTTATCCTATTTTTATGTATACATGTATTAATATTATAGCTTTGGCTTGCAGTGGTAATCGTGGTCGTGGTTGTGAAGTACCTACATTCGTAAAGAATAAAAATTATCAACAAGTATTATGTTGAAATAACAAAAAAATTAATAATGGTTAATTCTGTTGTAGAGCTTGTTTTTGACGTTACTGAGATTCTTGAAACTCTAGCCATATTTCGGTCATTGAACTTGATCGAAGCAGTTTCGGCTTTGCTAAAAATGTACGGCGTGAACTCAATGGACGTGCTCAATAAATTGGAAATTGAGGAAGTCATCAGTTTTTTTTACGGATGCTGTAAGTTAATAGAAAAAGGCAATAGGCACAGTGATGGGCAAAACTATTTGATAAGATTTTCAACACAAGGCAGCTGGCTCCTTGGTAAAGTTAAATACGTAAATTTAAAATAAAAATTAAAAAACACGAGTTCATCAATTAATTTTTATGATCTATTGAATAATTACATGAATTAAGATTGTGAGCTTTAGATCAAGTGAGTTTTCAAGAAGGCAACAACAACAACAACAACTCTGTATAGAGTCAATCACTTAGCTGACTAGACAGTCTGTTTCGGAAATCGCTACATATTCCTCATCAGTAGTCTTTGAGTGATTAAGCTGTGATCAACTCACTGTTTAAACACTAGCATATGAATGTACAGATCCTCTCTAATTCATTCTTATGAATTGTATGGCTGCTAATCATATGACACTTCAAAGCAGGAGGCCATTTTAGATCACCGCCATCAACTCTATCAAGGGTTGCCATCTGTTCTAGTTGCTTCTTCATTTATTTCAATATTCATTGGTGTTCGATTGTTTGTCGAAATGCACCATAGAAATGAAACGAGTTTTTGCTTCGCCAGAAGCTAGTGTTCTAACTGAAAGGTGGCTATTTTCACAACCAAATGTTCATCAAGTTTTCTCTTTGGGGTGGCATAACATTTATCACTATTGGCGCAACAACTTGCCTGTTGAATCAAAAGCAAAAATTGTTAAAAAATCAAATACTCATACGCTGTTGTCGCAAATGTGTTCCGTGGTTGGAAACAAAATAACAAATAAAGTTGTTGGCATTAAGTACAAAATTGTTGGCATAAGAGCTTTTTTTTGTGTATTTCGCTGACAATCTAATTTTATTTAAAAAAATAAAAATATTGACAGACTTGAGAACTGCATAAAACATGTGATATTGCTTCGACCTCTTAATTTATGATTGTGGATTATAATCGGGCTCAAGGTCAGTTTTTAATATAAAAAACCTAATGATTTGATTGAAATCGCTTGTATAAATTAATTGTAGGAAATTTTCGCTCATTCAATCTGATGTACATTTTTTTATATCAGACAAAAAGCTCCCAAGATATTTGCAATTTGTCGGAACATCCTATTTTAATTCGACTTAAAAGCGTATCTGACGAGTTCACGAAAAGTACGAACAGAACTTTTATATGGTGCTTTTTTCCAAACAGCAACCGATTTTACGCAGGAAATTGACATTTCAGATCATTCCAACATTGTTTAGAATGTTCCCTTATTAAGAAACATTTTCAGGGGCTCGTCGCTACAGGCTTTAATCATTGTGTATAAATGTTTTTCACCTGTATACGAAGGGAAATAATATTCTTATATTAAGCAAATATTTTACTTGATATAAGAAAATTTAAAATTAAGTCTCATTTGCTCAAATCAAGCATTAAAAACTAAAATTAAGAAAAAAACAATTATAATGAGCACTTATTGCCAAAATTAAGCAAAATAAACAAGAGCTTGAAACAAGCATCAAATACTTGATTCTAGAACCTGGAACTAGACTTGAATCAAGAAAATATTTTCTTAATTTAAGCAAACGCAGAGTTGTTGAACCTTTGTACAATTAAAATCTTGAAGTTGTTGTAAAAGTGTCGCTAGATAACAAAATCTACGTTCAAGATCACTGTTGGCAATGTGTGGCAACAAAGCATGCAAAAGTATTGTTGCTTTGTGCAAATCGAGCAAATTATTCTAGTTTTCAGTAAATTATTTACTTGAATCAAGCAAGACATTCTCAATTGAAGGAAAATAAATTTCTCAAATTGAGTAAAATATTTTAGTTTTCAGTAAATTGTTTACTTGAATCAAGCAAATTATTCTCAATTCAAGGAAAATAAATTTCTCAAAACAAGCAAATTATTCTAGTTTTCAGCGAATTGTTTACTTGAATCAAGCAAATTTTTCTCATTTCAAGTAAATATTAGACTCAAAAGTAGAAAAAATATTCTTGAGTTTTAAGCAAATGCTGCATGAATTGAGTGTTTTTTTTTTTCTTAATATCATATGTTCTAAGTTTGCTCAATTCTAGGAAAATAACGCTTGAATTGAGAAATTTACGCTTGAGTGTAAACTAATAGCCTATTTGCTTGATTCAAGCACAGAATGCCTGATTTTTTCTTTCCGAGTATATAATTTCAATGCATTTGTTTGGATAGGATGGTGTACCACGAAATAAATTATATCGTTTTTGCATTGGTCCCCTACCTATGTGATTATATACATATCTTGAGAGTTATTTTGGCACCATAAAAAATATTTTTTCTGGATCACCGAAAAAACGGTCCACGTGTATTGAAATTTTCGTGTTTTCTTAAAGTTACTTTCAAAATAAAAACTTCAACAATACTTTGAACCAGATATGTCATGTGTCATGTTATGTCAGATATGTCATGTGTCATGGCATTTGCTATTAGGCACAAGCATTTGCCGCTGATATATATCACTTTAACCACAATAAATAGTGTCGATGTAGAATTGATCCATAAATTACGTGGCATCACAATGATTTACTCGACTATAATATGGTATAATCAAAATAAATAAATTGGTTCTGAAAGTGTTATCATGATAAATTTCGTTTGAAAATTAGACAAAATACTGATAACAATAATGCAAAAGAAATGTATGTTAACGTCTTATTAAGTCGTATAAATCAAAACGAAAGTGAAATTGATAATGTTCTTTAGAACAAATCAAACGTTAAGAAAAGATTTTAATTATTAATTATAGTTTACTTTTTCTTCGTTATGGTTTTTTTGCTAGATTTGTAATTAAGTAAATATGTTCTATTACAAAATACAAAACTCTTAAATGAATTAGAAACTAGTAAGGAAAAATCTTCGACTGGACCGAAGATAAAATACCCCTCGGCCATATTTGAATTTATTCGAAGCCTTGAATGTTTTATTATTTTAATGACGTCACTTTTATAAGGCGTGGTTTTAATCCAAATATGTCACATATGAGATGAAGGAACCTTTTTTTTATTAAAGCTTATGTGCTCAGTATGCAGTTGAAATATTAATTTTTTTTAATTTATAAATATTTTACTATTATGATGACGTTACTTTATATAGGAAGAGGGTGGAGTTTTCGGTTGTTTTTTTTCCAGTTTCGTAGCATGGACTGCATAGTGAAGATTCAAACTTTTTTGAGCAAACATATTTCAAACAGAATTTGAGGCCTTTATACTCAATTTTTAGGAATTTAAGGAGATTTAACAGTTGTCATAAAGTCACTTTGTATGGGAGGTAGAAGTGCTTTTTACCGACTTTTACAAATTTTGTACACAACGTGCATATTAAAAGTCTTAGCTTATGTGCGTAATTTGAATTCATAAGATTAATTTTTCTTTGATATAAAGAGATTTTACCGTTTTGCTAAAGTCATTTTGTAAGGGAGGTAGGGTACTTTTCGAACTTGATCTATATTTTTTAGTATAAAATTTATATATTCAATTTCGTTACAATAGCTCTTAAATTACAGCTGCTATCTTGATCACAGATGAACAGACAAACAGACAGATTGCCAGACGGACAGAAGGACAGACGAACAATCGAACAGACGAACAGACGGACATGACTAAATCGACTCGGCAGGTGATGCTGATCAAGAATAAATACTTTTCTATAGCTGCTACGCCTCCTTATCGGCGTTCGAAACGGAGTGACGCATTTTTATATGCGTGGGGATATAAAAAATAAATAGATTTCAGTTTTTTTTAAATGTAATCTTAACAACAAAATCTATCGAAAGCACATCCACTTACAGCCATTCTGATTTTTCAGCTTCCAACCATTTGTCAATTCAACCACACGCACTTCCGCAGCAGAAACGTCATTTTGAGCATAACTAATCACGCTAAAAGTTATTAAAACCGCGTAGAAGTTAAGTATTAAAGCCATGATGTAAGCAAAAATACATATTCTAGTTTTGCGCACTACTAAAAACTCTAGGCCAAAGTTGTTGACCAAAACAAGTTCGTGAAATAACTGATTTTGTAATAAAAACAAAACCAAAAATAATCCGGCCACAAGTGGTTAGATGTTTTTGGCTTATCGATTCAGCTCTTGAAGATATTTCTAGCTGATTATGTTGTTGTTATCAATAAATGCAACAAGCTTCAACATTTAAACAGGGTGTGTATAAAAATAAACTGACAAAATATTTAATTTTATAAAAAAAAGTTATAGCAATTAAGGGGCATTTCAGGTAAAGCGGACAACGAAAAAATTAATTTCGTGCATAATGGAGTTAGTTGGATTCAAAGAAGACGATAAATGGGAGAGATAAATGAACTAAAGTGTGAGGGTGCCACACAGCGCGCTGTACTGAGCGGTTTCTAAGTGTAGCGCTCTAATCTATTTTCTAAACAAATCGAGTACTATTCTAAAAATTTGTACATAAAATTTCTACATTACAAGTTATATTTTCAAGTTACAACAAAATATATAAAAAATTATAAGTTGGCAAATATCAGATTTTTAACTTTAACTTCCGGTTTCCTTTATGAAAAAAAAGCAATATAAAATTTTAGTCAATTTTTAGAAAAACAATTGATATTCTCAAATCAAAACTATTTAGTTATTATTCGCTCCATTTGATTAACTGCATTAAAGCTTTTAAAAAATCAGGTTCTCAAATTTTGGCAATTCGTTGAAGTCCCATAAATTGGTAACTTGGCTACAAAAAAAATGTTTATGCACATTTATTCAGGTCCCATACAAGTCCAACTAACCCAATTATAAGCAGTGTTCATTTTTTGCGATGTCAGCTTCACGTGAAATGCGCCTTAAGGGGAGGTTTTTGTAGAAACGTAAGGAAATTTCAGGATTTTTTTTTTTTTGAGCGAACGTAAATCTTTTTTAAAAAATCTTTTGTGGCCAAAAGTCGTGCGCGGCGATAGCCGATGTGCGCTGAAACTCTACAGCCCTGCCAAGTGATCTGAAACAAAAAACCAAAAAAATTATTAACCTAGAGATTTGGAGGGCCTTCTAGATTTCCGATTTTAATAAAACCCCTTTAAAAAAAATGGTGGCCCTTTGAAAAAAACCCTGGTTTTCCTCCTTTTTCTTTTATTTAACGTTAAAAAAATTATGATAATAACTTTTTTTGGAAAAAACGCTTCCTGAAATCCCCTCAATTAAATAAGCTTTAATTTGGGCTGTCAAACATAGAAATCGGTTAAGTCGTTGAAGCGGAATCGTGTACAGAGCAGAAAAAAAGGTGTTTCGAGAAAATTATTTATACCTGTTTTTCGGCCGACGCACTCTTTCGTCTAATACGCTATGACTCGTAAAATAGATTAGATAGGGAAATGTCCTTTCGACTACATATTTTCAAGATCCTAAGGATGAAAATAAAGCAATGAACAAAAGAAGGGTCCATCAATTTGTACGAGAACCTTCCCTTAAACCAGTACACTGAACAAAAAAGGTACATTATATTAATGAAAAGGTGCATTAATTTCAATGAATTATTCATTGATTTTGGTCCAATGAACTGTGGTCATTGATTTCAATGAATTTTCTTCATACTTTAATGAATAGTTCATTAAACTTAGTGATTTTCAATGAATGGTTCCTTGAATATCAATGTACACTTCATTGAATTCAATGAACACGTTCATTAAAAAATGCCAAAATTAATGATTTTTTCATTGAATTTAATGAAAAGTTCATTGAATTCAATGTAAAGTTCATTGAATTCAATGTAAGGTTCATTGAATTCAATGTAAGGTTCATTGAATTCAATGTATAGTTCATTGAATTCAATGTATAGTTCATTGAATTTAATGTATAGTTCAATGAACCTTACATTGAATTCAATGTATAGTTCATTGAATTCAATGTATAGTTCATTGAATTCAATGTATAGTTCATTGAATTCAATGTATAGTTCATTGAATTCAATGTATTAAAGTTCATTGAATTCAATGTATAGTTCATTGAATTCAATGTATTATAGTTCATTGAATTCAATGTTTATTTCATTAATGTATGTTAATTTAATGTATTAAGTTCATTGAATTTAGTGTATTTAGTTTATTGGATTCAATGTACAGTTCATTAAATTTGATGTATTCAGTTCATTGAATTCCATGTATATTTCATTAAATTTAATGTATTCAGTTCATTGGAATGAATGATCTATACATTAAATTCAACGAATTATTTTTTAATCCCTCTCTAAACATTTTTAAAATAAGGAAATAATTACAATTTCAACAATATTTTTTTTTATTTTAAAGAGTCAATTAATGTACAAATTTCCGAAGATTTTGAATATTTTTAAATTTATAAAAATAAACGGCAATAAACTCCCACAGGAGAGTGCATGCCGCAGGATATTTTAATTGAAATAATTGAAAAATTTTAAAGCACACATCTACGGCTCTAATAAAACTAGCAAATTGAAATTTTACACCATCCATGAATGAGGAATGAGGAGAAGTTCTTCTCTCCAACAGCAAGGATTAATGGTTGAATATTTTCGCCTTTATTATTGGTTAAATATTTTCGCCTGGTTGAATATTTTCGACTTCCTGGATGCTGCTTCCAACAAAAATGAATGCCTCTTGGGAACTGGTAATTGTACGCTTTAGGAAAGTTTTTCTTCCAAAGTTGTCCTTACTGCATACTTTTTGAGTGGGCACCGAATACCCATGAAGGCTCCAAAGAAGTTTCATAGCAGTACTGTCAGGAAAGATATTAATTAAAAAAAAGAACTATTTATTTATTTAGCCTCGAGAAAAATTAAGCTCTCCACTGTAATTAGTGAAATCTTCAATTTCTGCCACAGCTTTATCTTTTATGTGGTTTTCATCCTTTAAAAATGTAAACATTTTTTGAAAATGATGGCGGCAGTCACTTAAAATGCCAGGTATATTTGCTATTATTTACTAATACTAATAGTAATTCAACAGATTTAAATTTTCTTTTACATTCAAAGCACAACATTTTCTTCATTTTTAATTTAATTTGTTATCACCTTTTATCTAAAATTTACTCACACAATTGCCACACGTCTTCACAACTTCGCGTTTCACTTCAAACAAAATTGGGAAGGGAATAAATTAGTATACATTGAATTTAATGAACTGAATACATTGAATTTAATGAACTATGCATTGAATTTAATGAACTATACATTGAATTCAATGAACTATACATTGAATTTAATGAACTATACATTGAAATCAATGAGCAATACATTGAATTCAATGAACTATACATTAAATTCAATGAACCATTCATTAAATTCAATGAACTATACATTGAATTCAATGACCTATACATTGAATTTAATTAACTATACATTGCATTTAATGACCTTAACATTGAATTCAATGAACTGTTCATTAAAAATCAATGTACGGTTCGTTAAAATTTGATTTACAACTGGAATCAATGTATTTTTCATTGATATCAATGAAAAGTCCATTAAAATAATGAAAACAAATCATTGATATTTATTTAGACATTATTAATGAATATAACTTCATCGATTTCAATGAACAGTACGTTAAAAACTATGAGCAATTCATTAAAATTCAATGACTTTTTCATTAAAATCAATGAATTAATTTTAACGTATGCTGTTCATTAAATTTGTTTTTTCTGTGTAACAAGGCTAAAGACTTTAGAAAAACTGTATCACAGCATTTCATCAAATGACATTTAAAATTTTGGACTAAATAAGGATAAAAACTTAATGCTCTAAAGAGAGTCAACAGATTACCTAAATTAAAATTAACTTAATAATACGAAAACTAAACGAAGCTCTACACTACACTCAAAGAAATATTTGTTCATATTGACTAATTCCTAGGTTAAGTTGATAAATATTTTGTCAATATACAGTCAACAAATGCTTTTGTCAATTGGATTTAAGGTAATAAGTTAAAATCATATTGACAAAATTTTATTTTGTGGATTAAATAAATAGATGCTTCAATTTTATATAAGCCTTTATCAGGAATATCGTGTTTTAATTGTTGATTTGATAAAATAATCTGTCAATATAAATACAGAATATTTCAACATCAAGAAATGGTTTGTTGAATAGAAAATGGCTTTTCTGTTGAAAACATATTTTTTATCAATAATAATAAAATGTTTATTTATTCTGATAAAAAGATTTTATTAAATTTTATATATATTAAACATATTACATTTTATATATAATAAGCACATTACTTATAAATATAATTATGGAATTCACAAAGGTTGATATGATATCCATGATATTCGTTATTAGCGCTGTTTACATTATTATAAAGCACAGTTTTGTTAACATTGCTGTTCACATTGTGAATTGTTATAGTATGAATAGCACTAATAACGAATAGCACGGATAATCTAAACAAATAATGGAATTAAATAATAATGTAATAAAAATAAATAATTTATTGGCCGAATTCATTGAAAAAGAACTGAATTTGTAGTCACCGGTAGTACATTATGGCAAAATTGGTGCACTTGAAATCAAGAAAAAATTATTTCACAAGATCAAATTTAGGGTTGGTAATATAATATAAAAGGGTACTTAGCTTCCACACAGTTCAAAAATTGCACTGGACTTTTAAGCTTTCCCGAATTTTATCTCCTAAACTTTATTTTGTACTTGATTTAAAAAGGCAAATGACGCCACCGAAATACCAAGCATTTCTTTCTGTTTTCATGATTAAAGGTTTTTTGAAATTGATAATCCATTTTATCATTATGAAATGGAAAATTTGTCAACTTGACTCAATCGATTATGAATGACATTAATTATTTCTTCAGTATAACAAATCTATTTATCAAGTTTACCATTTTAGGTTGTTAAAATAAGTTATTAAAATGATGAAATTTTATTCCAATTGATTGACGAGTTTGTCAGCGTGAACAAGCTTAAATCAAGTTATCAAACTTATATTTCAAGTAGCCATAAACCATTTCTTTAAAACAACGCATTGAATTTTTTTGCTGTTTTTAATCAAATGGATAAATTTTCTTTTGAATTGACGAAAATATAATGCATTATTGATCAAATTGAATTGATTGGACAATTCGGTTTTGTTAAGGATTAACAAAAGTTATGTATCAATTTTACCAAGAATATTTTTTTGAGTTTAGACCGTACCTTAGCGAGATTTTGAAGTTCATTTGATTTTCGCTCCTAGAAGAAAACTAGCTTCGATTAGGCCAAAAAAGATTGTGTACAAAATTTATTCCCCTTTGGAATACGGGCAATGAACCCGGTCACATTTTTAAAAAAAAAGTTAAAAATTTGCGTTCAAATTTTCCTTTCTCAAAAACAAGACAATGCATATGCGAAAAGCATACAAATTATTTATTCACCAAATTTAAGGAGTTCGTTAACATTACAACGTGAGCCCTAATAACAGTCGCTTATTTTTGAAGTACCTCTGTGCCAAACTAAGCAAGCTTAAACTTTTTCCATTACAAATTTTTTTTTGTGAAATTAAAAATATTTTTGGTTATGTCATAGATCTTCAAATACGAAATATTGAGCGATGGAAGCAAAAAAACGGATGCGTCGCTGGACACACGAGAGAAGCGAAGCTTTTTCGCAATTTAATAAGTTCGAAAATTTAATGGTTTTTTTAATAAAAAAATTTTATATTAAACAATTTTAAATACCATAATGTTAACTAAAAAAATTATATTCTCACCAGTAAATTTTATTACCTGACATTATTATTTTACATTAATTTTGAATTATTTTTGTAAATGTTAATGAAATTATTGGTTTTTAATATCTAAATATCAAACGTATGTTATATAGATGTAATGTCATCGATATTTCTAGCAAATGCTACATCAGTAGTTGTCCTAATCGTGTTGTGCAAATATTTGGATCGCTTATCATTCGCAAATTGTATTTATCAAAACGGCATTGTTTAAGGCCTAGAATTTTAATGAAATTGATTTTTTTTATATTTCAAAAGTATAGTCTTTCTGACGTTATTTTCACTTCTACAGCCGTTTTAGTAGGTGTCAAGCCACAGTGTTTCGTCTACATTCATTCTCTTTATACCCATTTATCTCGAAACTACTTTTTTCGGCATGGTGTTGTAGAAAAAAAAACTAATCAGCCGAATCATCTGAAATGTAAATATGCTATTCATAATTATAATAGCTATTATAATAGCTGCGTTCTTTTCGCCTTAATATAATCGCGATAACAAATTTTCTCAAAGGAACGGCAAGAACAACGACTCGTAGAGGGCATTAGCGTTGCAGTCAAAATTAAATTCAACCAAGCAATCATGATACAATAGCTATTAGGTGTCATGAGAACGTGTGTCGTTCAAAACTGTTGTGAACTGATATGGTAGCGATACCTTAGTGAAGGATGTTTTTTTCTAAATGTGTTTTACTCTAAACGTCAGGAAAATTGTAAATTATTTAATTTAATTATTAATATTATGCAACTATATAAAAAGTTTAAGTGCAATTGTTGGCTCCGCTGAATGCGTCCAATGAGTGTGATAAACGCGGTTTGTTTTGTTTTCTTTTGTTTAACATTCGATGGTCGCAGCTCGTGAGAAAATAGGTAGCTGTCATAGCTACCTTATAGTCAAACAAACAGAATATTCAAAAAAATAAATGACAGCTCAGAGAAATATACAGGTGCGACACCTGTGTTTCAAATTTTATAAAGACTATATCACAATTTTATATGGATAGCAAAAATAATCCAATTTGTTATAGGATTATTATTTTTGTTTTTGCTTTGCATGTAAAAAAAAATAATCTGGATTATTTTGAAGCGAATGGAACGCAGCTAATATCAGTTGCTATCGCTCATTGGCGTCGGAAGCGGGGGACAAGGGGGCAGTCACCCCCACACATTTTTAGCTAGATAAACAATTTAAAAAGAAAACTTCATAAGTTATTCAAAATATCAGTTTTTTTACAACGATAATATTTTTGTATTGTATATTTTCCTCTTATTTCTCTCTTCTTCATAAGCATGCTTGCGAATAACCATTTTCTTTCTCTGTGTTTGCAAAAAGATAGAACAAAATGCAGAGTTTCTACTGCAAGCCCACCACTTCAGTTTAAAAGCACCCTTAAGTATGTAGCTTAATGCTTGTTAATTTAACAACTCTGGTAAGAAAAAAATTGACATGTTCTTAGGAGCTTCCCATATTGGACAACATCTTGCACGATTTATGGATGGAAAACTAATGGGACTATTTGATTGAGCGTTCGAACGATCCAACTTGTAAAGCAACATCATTAATTGCAAGCTCTCAAGCAGGACACATCCGGCTAATATCTAAGCAACTTTTAGATGCCCTAACAATTGAGCAGTAAATTTACATAGTTGTACAATATTGTACAATCGGCAGAAAAACCAAAAATTTCGACTATCGTTTTAGCTTACGCATGGTACTACATGTTGTACAATCTGCCATGTTGGTCCAATGTTTTGGACCATGCGAAAGGCCCTACTGTGAATTAGCTGATGAAAATCCACCTCGACGCTTTGAACAAACATCAAATCCGGTTCCTTCAGTACAGTTGCCATTATATGATCGGCTACGAAAAGATTATTTCGAAATTTTTGATCTTCTCTCAAATGAGATAACGGCTAGATTCGATCAAACAGGTTGATATTTTACTTTTTTTTTTATTTTTGCATGTTTACACCAGCTTCACTCAACCGACTCACTTTGATTTAACATTCGGTGAGTCGGTTGAGTGAAGCTAGTGTAAACTGGCACTTTGTAAATCTTATTGTACATTTAAACAGATCTTGACACTCTGGAATCGTTGGAAAATATTGTAATCGAAGCCTTCAACGGAAAAGTGCCTTCTGAACAAAATCTAAACACAAAACTAGATCTTTATGCAGATGTCTTTTTTGCAGATGAAATTGCTGAAGCAATTGCCTGGCCAAACACCATCAAATAGTAGTGGCATTGTATCCCAATTTTCAAAAAATTCGGATACTGTAAAAAAACTATTAAATGAAGTTGAAAAACTTATTACTGTGCTTTTGACTGTGCCTGCATCAGCAGCTTCATCTGAGCGTTCTTTTAGTGCACTAAGACGACTTAAAACGTATCTTCGAGCAACTGTGACACAGAAACGACTTACTCATGCGGCACTTATACACATTGACAAAGATTAAACTGAAGAATTTAATTCGATGGAGGTGGTGAAAGAGTTTGTTTCTCGCAAGGACAGAAAGAAGCATTTTGGAATAATTTAAATTGATATAACTTTTTGTACCTTATTGCATTTGAACTATGTAAAGATATGCCTAGTCTTGCTTTATAAAAGCAACAATTACTTCTTATATTTTCATATTACCATATGAAAGATACTTTAAAGAATGATCTCTAATATTAAAATTGGAAGAACTTTTAAAAATAATGAAATTTTAATATTTTTTGTACATTTTTATATTTTTTTTATTTTAAACTAAAATAAAAAAGTTGTTTATTCACATTCATGTTTTTTTGAAGAAATTTTGGTGAACTTTTTTTGCACCACCATTTGTACTGCCCCCCAGATGAAATTCGCTTCCGACGCGCTTGCTATCGCTGGAACTAGAATCAAAGTTTTATTTCAAAAACAGCGTATATCTTACACTTAATCTACTTAATCTAACCGGTAGAAAACAAGCTGTTTTAACAACTTAATTTTCAGAAGCTCGTCATTCTGTCAATTTTCAGTATTTTTTTTTCTAGTGCCAGCCATAGCTGCACTCATAGTGACTAATAATATTTTTGGTTTTTATTTTTCTGATAAATATAAAAGTCAAAATCTGCGACACCGCCCATGCCTCTTTTCCTTGAGAGCGTCTCATTGAGCGCCATTTTTAGCAAGATCAACAATTTCTTAAATTAAAAAAATATTTTTTTTCTGATGAATGAGTGTTACAATATACCTTCAAAGCTTAAATATCGTTGTTCAATATCTTAAATTTTTTATCCTTAATCTTAAAAAAACCTAAATTTTAGAGCGCTAGACCACCGGCCTTGTCTTAAATGCCATTGAACATTTATATCTGAATTCGTAATAAAAATCTACACCTAAAACAATTGGCATCTTGTGATAATTTTCAACCCGTTCAATGGAACCTTGCTATTTTTGTTGTTTGGATAGCTAATTCACAATGCTTTTGATCGATAATTGTGATCTGCTGCATGTTAGCTTCACGCATTCACAATAGAATAAGTAGGATAGCTAATGCACGATCCTTTTAATACATTCTTGCAAGGCTGCCAGTAATGTGGAAAAAATCCCATTCGTGGTAATTTTTAATTGGTCTTGAGAATTTTTGTTTTTGGGGAAATCCCATGGTATTTTGTTATCCAGCGTGGTATTTTTTAATTGTCGTGGGAATTCAGCGTGCTATTTTTTAATTGCATGGAAATTCGGGAAATTTCTTCTTAAAAATTATTTTTCTCTTTTATTAAGCAAACATTTAATATTCGATGAACGACGTACATAAGCAATAAGTTTACGCTGTACATTTTCACAAGCTAACCCTTAACCCTATATCACGTAAAAGCGCCAATTTCAATTGTTTACCTAAACATCTCTTAGGGCCATTTTGTTCACAAAGGGCATAAGTATGATTTAATTCGGGGATAACTATCTCTATGTTAATTTTATACCAAGCGTATAAGTCGGGAGATAAAAAAGTGGTTTTGTTCACATTTTATCCCGGCTTTATTCTTAGAGCATGAACTTGCTCTCAGTTTATATCGATTTCTATTGGAATGTTAGAGTGTTGCTCGTTAATTAAAAAATGTGTGCGGATTTTTGGTTTATTTTTGCGAATTTAGGGGTTGGCGTGGACACTAGGTAAAAATGGATCGCTGATTTTGCATCTGATGTCAGAATTTCAAAATTCTAAAATTTTTCTACACAGGGCTGCCAACTAAACATTTTTTTAAGAATTTTAAACATGAAGAAACAGTATTGGGGGTTACTTCTTCTTTTGAATCTGGTGTCAGAATTTTAAAATTCAAGATGGCGGATAAATTTGCCACCTAATTTCTTGTTTATTTATGCGAATTCAATTCTGGGAGAAACACTAGGTAAAATTGGGTCGCTGATTCCGAATCCGTTGTCCGAATTTCAAAACCCGAAAATTTTTCTACATAGGGCTGCCACCTAAAAATGTTTTATTTTAAGAATTTTAAACATGAGGAAAGAGTATTGGGGGTCGCTGAGTTCGAATCTGAAGTCAGAAATTTAAAATTCAAGATGGTGGATAGGGCTGCCACCTTAATTTTTTGTATTATTATGAATTCGGAGCTGGCAAAAAAAAATTGTACACCAAAAATGGGTCGCTGAATACAAATCCATGGTCAGAATTACAAAATTGTAAAGTTTTGAAATAATAGGGTGGCCACCTAATAATATGTACTTTTTAGAATTTAAAACATTATTTAGCAGTGCTAGGGAGTCACTGATTTCGAATCTGAAGTCAGAATTTTAAAATTCAAAATTGAGGATAGGGTTGACATCTTAATTTTTTGTATTTTTATGAATTCGGGGCTGGCAAAAAAATGGTTTGCCAAAAATGGGTCGTTGAATCCGAATCCGTGGTCAGAATTTCAAAATTATAAAATTTTGAAATAATAGGGTTGCTTTTACTTTTGAAAATACATATTATTAGGTGGCAGCCCTATTATTATAAAGAGTTCACAGAGAGATAAATTTATCCCCGAGTTAATTTCATGATTATCCAGTTTTTCATTTGTTCACAGTGAGTTAAGCATTTAACTCTTCACGCTGGAGATAAAAATGGTGGCACGATAGCTTAACCCCAGAAATATTTAACTCGTGAAAACTGGTGAGTTAAGATTTTAAATTCGCTCTCATCACTCTCATTTTAATATTTTTTATTTACTTGGTGTAATAATATTGAAAATACAGATTTTTAAACAGAGGGAAACATTATTGGGGGTTACTGATTTCGAATCTGGTGTCAGAATTTTAAAATTCAAGATGTTGGATAAGGTTGCCACCTTAATTTTTTATTTTTACGAATTCGGGGCTGGTGCGAACTAAACGGTAAAAATGGATCGCTGAATCCGAATCCGTTGTCAGAATTTCAAAATTCGAAAATTTTTCTACACATAGGGCTGCCACCTAAAAATGTTTAATTTCAAGAATTTTAAACATGAGGTAACAGTATTTTGGGGTTACTGATTTCGAATCTGAACTCAAAATTTTAAGATTTAAGATGGTGGATAAGGTTGCCACTTTAATTTTTTAAATTTTTACGAATTCGGGCCTGCCAAAAAAATGGTATACCAAAAATGGGTCGCTGAATCCGGATCCGTGGCCATCGAAATGATAAAGTTTTGAAATAATAGGGCTGCCACCTAATAATATGAATTTTTTAGAATTTTAAACATCACTTAACAGTGTTAGGAGTCACTGATTTCGAATCTGAAGTCAGAATTTTAAAATTCAAGATGGGGGCTGCCACCTAATTATGTGTATTTTCAAAAGTAAAAGCAACCCTATTATTTCAAAATTTTATAGTTTTGAAATTCTGACCACGGATTCGTATTCAGCGACCCAGTTTTGTTGTACTATTTTTTTTTTTTTTTTGCCAGCCCCAAATTCATAAAAATATAAAAAATTAAGGTGGCAACCCTATCCAGCATTTTGAATTTTAAAATTCTGACTTCAAATTCAAAATCAGTGACTCCCTAACACTGTTAAATAATGTTTTAAATTCTTAAAAATACATATCATTAGGTGGCAACCCTATTATTTCAAAACATTATAATTTTGAAATTCTGACCATGATTCGTATTCAGAGACCTATTTTTGGTGTAGCATTTTTTTTTGCCAGCCACGAATTCATAAAAATACAAAAAATTAAGGTGGAAACCCTATCCACCATCTTGAATTTTAAAATTCTGCCTTCAGATTTGAAATCCCCCAATACTCTTTCCTCATGTTTAAAATTCTTAAAATAAAACATTTTTAGGTGGCAACCCTATGTGTAGAAAAATTTTCAAGCATTGAAATTCTGACAACGGATTCGGAATCACCGACCCAATTTTACCTAGTGTTTCTCCCAGAATTGAATTCGCATAAATAAACAAGAAATTAGGTGGCAACTCTATCCGCCATCTTGAATTTTAAAATTCTGACACCAGATTCGAAAGAAGTAACCCCCAATACTGTTTCTTCATGTTTAAAATTCTTAAAAAAAAGGTTTAGCTGGCAGCCCTATGTAGAAAAATTTTAGAATTTTGAAATTCTGACATCAGGTGCAAAATCAGCGATCCATTTTTACCTAGTGTCCACGCCAACCCCTAAATTCGCAAAAATAAACCAAAAATCCGCACACATTTTTTAATTAATGAGCAACACGCTAACATTCCAATGGAAATCGATATAAACTGAGAGCGAATTTATGCTCTAATTTTTTTATCTCCCGATTTATACGCTTGGTATAAAATTAACCTAGAGATAGTTATCCCCAAATTAAATCATATTTATGCCCTTTGTGAACAAAATGGCCCTTAAACAGTTGTAGAAATAAATAAAAATTACTTTTGAAATTAATACTTTATTTATAAAAATATTTGCAAAAAATCTTGTTTTGCAGATACAAAGATTTACATATTTCAGGGAATACAGCATGCTTTTTAACCCTGGATAACCAATCATGTTTCTAATACGTTATAACCAATGTTAGTCTATTCGACTAACACGCTCCAAATCTTGTTATAGAGTAGCTGTTGGTACATAAAATTCATAAGAAGCTGTTGAAAATGGAAAAGCTATGTATATTTTACTCGAAATCAAAAAACATTAATATTGGTCCTTGTTTTTTTTTTACATATTTTCATAAGCTACTTATTTCAACAGTTCGAGATATATCACATCAGATTATTGAAAAAAAAATAGTAAATAAATATAAAAAACTTAAAACGCTCTTCTATCATTAAACGAAAAAAGCATTATTTATTATTATTAAAATAAAAAAGTTTAAATCAATTGTTTAACACAAGAGACACAATTCGTTGCACCACTATAACAAACTTATAACCAAAACTCGTTATTCTAGCAACAAAGGAATTTACTTCGACTGTACCGAATTAAAAATACCCCCACATCCGTATTTTAGTATAAACGCAGTTGTAAATGTCGTATAATTTTGATGACCCCACTTTTATGGAGCGTGGTTTTTATCCAAATATATAAAATTTGGAACTCAGAGTTTATCCTAATTATCAAAGCTTATGTGTAAAATATCAAGTTGAAACCATGATTTTGTTGAATTTATGAAGGGTTTTGTAAAATAATGACGCCACTTTTTGTGTGAGGTGGCTGTGGTTTTCATCCAATTTTGACAAATTTCAAATGTGTGGTGAATATTTTACTCCAAAGCTAATGTGCAAATTCCAAGTTCATATAAAGGGTGTTTTTTATAGAGTATTACAAGTTTAAATCATAATAAAACACAGTAATATATTTTTAATATCAATGAGACGGGCTTTATTGAATAGGAAATTTTTATGACATTAATGTTTAAATATGATTTCGGCCATGTGGCCGCCAAGGCTGGCGCGTACAAGCCGCAATCTGGAACACCAATATTCACAAACTTTTCGCAGCATTTGCTGCCGTATCTCGCCGATAACTCTTCGAATGTTGATTTACAGGTGTTCAATTGTTTGTGGTTTATCTACGTAGACAAGTGACTTTACATAACCCCAAAGAAAATAATCCAATGGGGTTAAATCACACGATCTTGGGGGCCAATTATTTGGGCCATTTCGTGAAATTATTTTTTCGTCAAAAGTTTCCTTGAGTAAATCAATTGTAGCGCTCGATGTGTGGCATGTGGCTTCGTCTTGTTGGAACCACATATCAGCAAAATTAATGCCAGCTAATTGAGGTACGAAAAAGCTTCGAATCATGTTCCTATACCGGTCACCATTGACAGTAACATTCTGACCATCATCGTTTTTGAAGACATATGGGCCAATGACTCCGCCAGCCCATAAAGTGCACCAAACAGTAACTTTCTGTGGATGTAATGGTGTTTCGACAAAAACTTGTGGATTTTCCTCACTCCAATTACGACAATTCTGTTTGTTTACGTACCCATTCAACCAAAAATGGGCTTCATCGGAAAATAAAATTTTCCATGGAAATTCAAAATCAATATCAATTTGTGCTTCAGCGCATTCGTCGATGGTCGCTTGGCTTTAATTCCTGCACAAGTTGAATCTTGAAAGGTTTTAAGCCAAGATCTTTTCGTTAAATCTTCCATAAAGTGGAAGGACACAACCCCAGTTGCTGAGAACGGCGACGAATTGATTGATTAGGATCATCTTCAATGCTTTCCTGTACAGCGGCTCCAGATTCTTCAGTGCGCACTGTTCGGCATCTCAGCACATTATCAGTAACAGTAAATGTGGTCCAAAAACGATCTATTGTTCTTCGAATTGGCAGCTCTGAAGGACGATTATGTACGCCATAAAATGGACGAAGTGCACGATAAGTTTGACGAACAGAACCATAATTTTGATTAAAAATTTCCACGATTTGCACGCGTTACTCTGATGTAAGTCGATCCATAACAAAATGTCAAAGCTAATTTAACAAAAAGCAACTATCAACTGTTAAATGGGTGGTAACATAAAGCAGTGATACCAAATCAAAGTTGTATCACTCTGTAAAAAACACCCTTTATTAATTTTTGTGGCATTTTAAGAGAAACCGTTATGATAAAGTCACTTCGTGTGTTAGGTAGGCGTGGTGTTCATCCAATTTTGCTCATTCCCGAATTTTATCTTCGTTTTTTTAATATAAGCATATATTTTTGATTTCATTACGATAGCTTACAAATTATGGCTCTAATGGTGTCGACAGACAGACAGACGGAAATAGCTAAATCGACTCAGGAGGTAATGCTGATCAAAAATATATATACTTTTCTATACCTACACTCCTTATTAGCGTTACGAACGGAGTGACAAAGTTAATATACCCCTTATGCAGTACGCGTGGGGGTATAAAAAGTTATGTTAAACTCAATGTTAGACGCTGCGACGTACACTACATTTATAAAAAGATTCACACCATCCAACGAGGGCAGCTAAACAACTATTGTGGTTACTACAATATGGATAGAGAACACGATCAGATAAGAGAAAAAAAGTTGTAAGCCAAAAAGTGAGCAGTGTTAGTCGAAACGACTAACATTGGTTATCCAGGGTTAAAATAAAATTTCATGATTAACGTAATTTAATAACTTACCAAAAAGTTTTAAACTTTTTTTAATTATGTTGACTTTATATGATTTAAATACAAATTCTAAATGTTTGATAGTTTAAATCATACTTGATTTTAAATACAAATTCTAGTTGTTTGATTGTTTAAAATCGTTTATTGAGCTTAAGGTCAATATTATTTTTAATTATTATTACTTCTTATTAAAATTTTATGACTTTAATTTAAAAATTATTTATTTTAAGAGTTATTTGGAATACTGAAGAGTCATTTATTAGAATTCCGACCTAAATTGTGCTCTTTGAGTTATTATTCTAAAGCAATTTCTAAATGTTGCAAATCTGCAACACGGCGCGATATAAGGTTAATATAATCCATTAAATTCCATATTTGTTTTAAGAACAAGTTGCCATAATGAAAACTAAGTACACATTTTTTGACATATGGCAATACTATCCTGAATTTTTAATTCTTTTGAAACGTAAGGCTTACAAAAATTATGTTAAAATGCCAAAAATAAGAAAAATATAATTACTACCCAAACAATATTAAAAAATATTTGCAAGTCTACTTATCGAATCCATTGATTTTCAATTATCTTTTAAAATTAAAATGAAACCACAGTCGTAAGCTGCGTATGTAAAATCCCTTACGTTTTGTTGTTTCAAAATACGCTTCTGTTAATATATCGCTCTTAAGCTATTAACATCACAAATAGGCCGCTCAATGAATATCATTATTATTTCTTTGTGGTATTTCTAAATTTTTTTTTTTTATGCATATGGGATTTATTGTGCAATTTTTTAATTCATATGGGATTATTGGTTGCAATTTTTAAACGAGTGGTATTTTCGTGATAATTTTTAATGATAGTGGGATTTTTTTTGGTATTTTTTAATTGCGGTGGGAATTTTCTTTGTTTATCTTTACCATGGGAATTTTGTTTGTATTTAATTTATGCTACTGTGGAAAAAAGGTAATTTTCTTGTAACCTGTTGCATCATAACATGTAGGAATGCTAATGCACAATCCTTTTAATAAATTCCTGTCATCTACCGCAACATAGCTTCGGTTATTACTTAATATTGAATGAATCGCATCATGATACAAGAGGTTGTTTTGGAGTAGTGGTTAGTGTGTAGCTGATTACGCTTACTCTCACTGTACTCTCACTGATTACGCTTACAAAGAAATATTTTTAATTTAATATCCTCTAGCTGTTATAGACGCAAGTAAAAAAACAACAATAAATCTTAGAAAAAGGTGTATGGAAAAAGTGTCATTTCTAAGATATCACTCAAGCAAATCACAAAACGAGGCGTAAAAAGCTTCACTTCAAAAGTTGTAATTCGATACACCCCAATGCTCCGCCCTTACGATTTCAAGGATTCGCCGGGCCCATTTATATATATTTATTATTTATATATTTAGTTGGCGCTACAACCGTATGTCGGTCTTGGCCTCATCTAAGAATTTGCGCCAGCCATTTCTGTCTTTCGCTTGCTGGCGCCAGTTGGAAATTCCAAGCTTCGTCAGGTTGTCCTCTACTTGGTCTTTCCAACGAAGATGCGGTCGTCCTCTTCTGCGTTGACCGCCGCTGGGTACCGAATCGAATGTTTTCTTCACTGGAGCATCGTCTTTCATGCGCTGAACATGACGAAGCCAGCGAAGCCGCTCGATTTTAATGCGCTTGACTATGTCGATGTCAGCGTACAGCTCATACAGTTCATCATTCCACCGTATTCGGTACTCGCCATTGACGCAGATTGGTCCGTAGATCTTACGAAGAATCTTTCTCTCGAATGCTCCTAAAGTCTTTTCATCTAAACTGCTCAGCGTCCAGGTTTGTGATGCGTAAAGTAGGACGGGCATGATGAGCGATTTATAGAGCGTGATTTTCGTTCGTCGAGAGAGGGCTCTGCTTCTTAATTGCCTACTGAGCCCAAAGTAACACCTGTTGGCAAGAGTTATTCTTCGTTTGATCTCAATGCTGATGTCGTTGGTTGAATTAATGCTGGATCCCAGATAGACGAAGTTCTTCACAACCTCGAAGGAGGTATTGTCAACGGTAACGTGGGTTCCAAGACGCTGGGACTGTTTGTTTGTTGACACTAAGTATTTCGTCTTATCTACATTCACTGCCAGACCCATTCGACTTGACTCTCTTTCTAATCTGGAAAATGCTGCACTGACTTCGCGCGTATTATGGCCAATGATATCGATGTCATCAGCATACGCAAGCAGCATAACACTCTTGTAGAATATTGTGCCACTACGTCTCAGATCAGCAGCTCGGATGATCTTTTCCATCATTAGGTTGAAAAAGTCGCACGATAAGGAATCACCTTGTCTGAAACCTCGTTTGGTAATAAATGGTTTGGAGAGGTCCTTCCCGATTTTAACTGCGCTGCTGGTGTTGCTCAGTGTCATCCTGCAAAGTCGTATTAGTTTTGCAGGAATACCAAATTCAGACATGGTGGAGTACAGGTGCTTCCTTATTGGGCTGTCGAAGGCGGCTTTGTAGTCGACAAAAAGATGGTGGGTGTCGACTTGTTTTTCTTGAGTCTTCTCCAAGATTTGTCGTAGCGTGAAAATCTGGTCGATGGTGGACTTTCCAGGTCTGAAGCCACACTGATAAGGTCCGATCAGTTCGTTTACAATGGGCTTCAATCTTTCACATAAAACGCTCGACAGGACCTTATATGCGATATTAAGAAGGCTTATCCCACGGTAATTGGCACAGATAGTGGGATCGCCTTTCTTGTGGATTGGGCAGAGCACACTGAGATTCCAATCGTTCGGAATGCATTCTTCCGACCATATTCTGCATAGAAGCTCGTGAATGCATTTAAGTAGAGCTTCGCCTCCGTTCTTAAACAGCTCAGCAGGTAAGCCATCAGCTCCCGCGGCTTTGTTATTTTTAAGCCGAGCTAAAGCTCTCAGAACTTCATCATTCAACTTAGAGAAGTGTTCCCTCCATAGCGTCAGTGTACTCTGGACATCTGTCACTAGATTCCCGTTTTCATCCTTGCAGGAAGAGGCCCCGGTTTTAAAACCATCGGCAAGGCGTCTTATTTTTTCGAAAAATTTTCGTGCCTCATTCCTGTCACCATACATCTCAATCTTCTCCAGCTCGCGCTTTTCTGCCTCTCTTTTTTTCCGCCTGAAAATATGTCTCTCTTCCCTCCTCTTTTCTTTGTATCGCTCCTTAGCAGCGCGCGTTACAACCGACTGCAGGGTGGCTTTGTAGGCGGCGTCTTTCTCTGCAGTGGCGTCGCGACACTCCTGGTTGTACCACTGGTTTCGGCGAGGGCGTTGGTAGCCAATCACCTCTTCAGCAGCCGCACGCATGGAGTTGGAAATGTGTGTCCACTGCGCGCATATATCATCGATTGGAGGAGTGCTTTGAAGCAGGAGTGAGAGTCGAGTGGCAAAAGCATCGGCTGTCTGTTTCGATTGCAGCTTGTCGACGTCTAGCTTTCTCTGTGTAGGGTTGCGTGTGTTTTTAGCTGCGCACAGACGTGTACGGATCTTGGCTGCAACAAGATAGTGATCCGAGTCAATGTTTGCACCACGGATCGTGCGTACATCCAATACACTGGAAGAGTGCCTTCCGTCGATCAAAACGTGATCAATTTGATTTTTTGTTTTTTGATCAGGGGACATCCAGGTGGCTTTATGAATATTGAGATGCTTGAATCTAGTGCTACTTACGACCATGTTTCGTGCTGCGGCGAAGTCAATCAGCCTCATTCCGTTATCGGAGGTGTTGTCGTGGAGGCTGAACTTTCCGACTGTTGGACCAAAAATATTTTCCTTGCCCACCTTAGCGTTGAAGTCACCAAGCACGATTTTTACGTCGTGGCGGAGGCAGCGCTCGTAAGCATTTTCAAGGCGCTCATAGAAAATTTCCTTGATCTCATCGTCCTTGTCTTCTGTAGGAGCGTGCGCACATATTAGGCTTATATTGAAAAATCTAACCTTGATGCGGATTATGGCAAGTCGTTCGTTCACACGTGTGAATCGCAGGACGTGGGGCCGTAGTCTCTTGCCAACTACAAATCCGCATCCAAACTCGTGCTTCTCCGCATGGCCGCTGTAGTAGATATCACAGGGTGCATGCCGAATGCAACCCTGTCCCTTCCATCGCATTTCTTGGATAGCAGTGATATCAGCTTTGTATCTTTCCAAGACATCAGTCAGTTGGATAGATGCACCTTCCCAATTAAGGGTTCGGACATTCCAGGTGCATATCCGTAAATCATTATCAGTTTTTCGTTTGCGGTAGTCGTCATCAGATTTGGGGATCATTTTTCTTCTATTCTTATATGTTTTCATTGAAATTGGTTTTTACGGGTGGGCTTCAAAACCGACGCACAACCTATTTTAAGCCTAGGGAGGCCCGCCGCTCAGATTAGCCGCCAAACTAACGGTTGTCAGTTTTGACGTTGCCCAGGAAACACCACGTGGAGGTTTGAGTCGACTTGAGGCGATTTCACAAAGATTATGCTGACTGGTTGAGACAGTCAGACATGTTACATTGTTCCATCGCCCCCAGTTTGCCGGGCCCATTTACCGTGGTCAAATTGGTACCAAATTTTGTAGGAAATGTAAATCCTAGCCCAAAAGCTAATTTTGTTCTGGGAGCGAAAATCGTGTGAACTTAAAAATATGGTACGGTTACTCCACACAACATATCGAAAGAATAAAGATTGTGTGATTTAGATTATATTCAATGATGAAATACTTTGTAGAAACTTTACCCACTGACACATCTTCGAAGGATAACCAGGTAGTTGGAATAAACAATTTCGTTATAACATAGTCTTCATTTCAAGTAACTTTATATTTTTTCAATACGAGCAAAAAATATTAAGATGTTACAAATAATTCGCCGACATTACTGTCGCATTTGCATACAAAAGATCGCCATCCGAAAGAGCTGTGTCAGTCAGATCTTCATCCGTAAAATAATCTATTGCCGCTGTCTCATTATGCGAATCAACAATTTTCGAAGGAACCATAAAGCGATTAGCTGCAATCACTTTTATGTTCTCGCGTCCTATTGTAATACAATCCGATTTTTGTGCAAATTCCAGGTGAACCTCTCTTATGGGCTCCACCTGCATGAAACCATTATGTGATAGCTTGTAGTTCTTTACATCCGGATGATTGACCTCAATGTAGACGAAAAGTGCTGGTTTTTTTACGGTGATAGTCAAACTATAGCTCGTAATTTTTCTGTCAAACTTGTAGTCAACATTGCAATATTTCCAGGATATGTAATACTGTAAAGGGTACGTTTATTTTTAACATTAGTTCATTTGACAAAACTTACACTCAGTTCTGGATCCGAGATGCCAGTTGCCACAGGAAGAGTACCGGGAAAGTGGAATGTATGCGAAATCAAGCGCGTAGAGGCGCTTAGAACAAATTCAAAAAAACAGTTGTTGATATTAAAACCCTTAGTGAAAAGTTCATTGAGTTCGAGCTGCTTAAGATGGGTTTCATTTTGACGCTGGAAGAATTTCAAAATTGTTCGCGAGATAGCTAGCTTAGAAAATCTCAAACTCACCAGAATAGCCTGCCAGGTAATGTTTTTCTTTGGAAACAAATCCGACCACAAATACATGTTCATGGTAACATCGTAGATTTCCGGATCGACATTGATCTCATCGCGCACTACCGTAACATTTATGACCTGCTTATAATCATCATACAAAGCCATTATAGCCGTAGGTGCCAAAAAGTTTTTGGACCAATAGTAGAGTATCTGCAGAACAAAAAAACCATAATGTCTGCAATCACTTGCCAAATTACCTACCTTAAAATTGCCATAAAAATCTATACTCGATGAAGTGGGTGCCACCCAGACATCATTTAGCTGCCAATAGAGGGCGCCCATCGTCTTGCGTTCCGTGTTACGTTGACTTCGAAATACCTCTGTAGCCACTTTAGCTGCCAAAGCCTGAGCTATTTGACTGAAGTAAATCAGTGTTTCTATATAATCCTCGGCCTTTGGGTTTAATAGTGGTGCATACGAATCTATGAAATTTTGTATTGGTGTAAAATCATCGACAAGATGTTGACGATGATTCATGAGCTCGGTGATGTTGTCGTTTGGTGCCATTGAACGATGCCATGCTGGCATTGTTGGTAGACTGGGAAAACTATAGGCTGACACAAAACGTGGTCTAGGATAACTAGCAGGCAACCAACTCTGCTTAAACACATTCTTGACATGAACTATATAATGTAGCGTTAAACTCCTGAATTAATAAATAAAAAACATTTAAGGTTGAAAATACAAACCATCACCAAAATTGTGGTCCTGTGGATTAGCTGTGATATTGTGTTCTATTCCTGCTCTACCGTTTGAAGGCGTTGATATGAGAGGTTTTGGACGTGATGTAGCAGAAATATTTCTCGTTATTATGCTCAACTCTTGCTGCAGTACAGAGACAAACAGTTTCTTATAGTCCTGGGTATAGTTCTGAAAATTTTCAAGATTGCTGTATTTTCTGGCCAAAACAAGTTCTACTTCATCGTTGGTCACAAAAATTGCTAGACTGGGGTGATAGGCCAAACGTTCGGCATTCTGGCGGGCCTCTGCTCGAACAGATCTAGAAAAATACAATGTTGCGTGGTTTTTCGAGGTATGTTAAAAATTAAAAAAAATCTTTTTTAAAACCTACACGTCAATTCCAAAAAAATACTCTTTGAGCAATGTTGGTTGAATGGACCCGTCCGACACGTGACAGTAGATGTCTTATTTTTTTCTCTTGCATTTAATAAAATTTAAAGAAAGTTTGAACGTACAATGAAGAAGCAGAATGCAATCTATTTTATTAGACAAAAGGACTTCACTTATAATGTGTAAATTTAGACTTGGCTGTACAATAAACTCAAAAAATAGTTTAATGTGTCTGTACGTGACCGTGGAATGCTGCATGTAAAGAATGCAAAAAAAATATTAATATTTTTAACAAGGTTTGTAATTAATCAAGTTGAAGAGAATTTTTTATGCAGAATTTTTTAACCTTTAAGCAAAACCGAATTATAGTCTTTTAAAAAAAATGGCGGTTCATTTCTGATATAATCGCATTTTTAAGTTATTGCTATATAAACAAATTTTTTCGTTTAAGTCGCAAATTAAGAATTTTTTAACTTTTTAAATGTTACCTAATATTAATTGATGGAAATTTAAAAATCTACTAAAAAATTTCGCCGTTTAAACGGGATTTGAGCCCACATTAAGCCACCACTTCTCCTACAATATATCAACAACAATTTCTAGAGATTCAACAACTGCTACAAAATTATACCATGATTTATACCGATGGATCTAAAAATAATTATGCCACAAGTTTTAGCATAACATCATCTAATGCCATAATAAAGATTTCACTTCTTCCCCACTATTCTTCAGTTTACTCAGCCGAAATCATTGCCATCTATGACGCCATTAATTACTAAAAACCTAACAGTAAAGTAGGCCATTTGCTCTGATTCACTCTCCGCAATAGACTCTATATCTAACCCGGAAAACAACTCTTTCTATCCCAAAATTATAAGAAATGCTCTAACAGAACTTTTCCCTAAATTTATCCTTATCTGGATCCTTGGTCACGTTCAAATCAATGGAAATGAATGCGCCGATGAAGCTGCGAAACTTGCTATCAAGTGCCCTGTTGTGATCACGGCTAATTATAATAAAAATGATATTCTCAAATTCGCCAAATCTATCTTCCGGAAAAATCAAATCACTTTATGGAATTTCACTTCAAGATGGTATCAAGACATTAATCAGAATAAATCTAATATAAGCAACTTCCTAAAATTTCACCATACAGAAGTATCTCGACTTGATTTAGTTAAATTTGTGCGCCTTAGGCTTGGCCACACCAAACTGACCCACTCCCACTATTGATAAACAATTCTCCATCTCCTCTTTGTCAGCACTTCAACCCTCCCACACAAATTACTATCAACCACCTACTAACCGAGTGTCCAACATTTAGCACAAACAGAAAACTGATTTTCTCCAACTTTGATCCCATCTCATTTCTTTCCCAATCCAACTGAAGAATACATTAAAAAAAGTAGTTCTATTGCTAAAATCCTGTAACCTTTATAACCTAGTTTGACTTTCTCACTCATTCTCTTATGCATAGCACATAAGAGTCAACTGCATTCATCCTCACTAAAAATTTCCTTCAATTAATTGTAAGTTCATTTAGTTGTACTTTAAAAAAAATATATTCCTAACATGAAGTACTAGTTAATATTAAGTTATCTTATGTTCGTAATTAAGCTGAAAGCCTCGTTGCTATTGCTTCTTTCTATTAGCTTATAGTTGAGTATTATGAGTTAATAAATAAATAAATAAGTAAATAAATAACCATAGAAACTAAATTTCTAAATTTAAGTCTATTTAATACGACCAAAACCATCTGATGTATAGCATTTTCAGGGGTGTGGCAAACTTTTTTTTGCAACAGTTGAGCCGTTTATGAATACATCGGCATCCAGCGAACACCATTTCATTTTTATTAATATCTAAGTAGATGCTTCCGCATAAAACATTTTTTATTTGAACTTTCTAAAATCATCTTTGAATTCATCAAAGGCAAAAGTCATTATTAAATTTTATACAAACTCACTCTACGAACTCCTTGTTAACTGGATATGTCGTAGATGTAAATGCCATGTCCTGCCAAATAAGCAATCCAAAATAATCCGCCATTTTGTAAAAATAGTCAGATTCATAGAGACCGCCGCCCCAGACACGTAACATATTCATATGAGCCTCTTTTGCCGATTTCATTATATGTTGTACTACAATTTTTTTTTTAAATTAACAGAACTTCTAGTGAATTTCTTGAAAAACACTTACTTTTTTCCTCGTCTGCAGATAGCTCTGGCAACAAATGTGCTGGCATATAAATGGCACCCTTCATAAATATTTCAACGTCATTGACTTTGAATAGAAAAGTGCGACCAGTTGCTATAAAATATTAAGCTTTTAATAATGCCATTTATTTTCTTCTTCTTGTTTTTTCATCTCGCTCATACCAACTTCTTCCTCCACCAATTCGATTGTGCGAAAACCAATATTTATTGATTTACTTGATGTCGTTTTGGAACGCACTTTCGGGTGCTCATTTTCAAGCCAACAGCTCATTTTAAAGTGCAAAGGATACAATTTTTGAACGCCGTAACCATTGGGCCACCACCGTATTACTTTAGCCTGCAGTAACACTAAATATTTTATTTTTTACGTTTTGTGAAAGTTTTTTTAGTTATTTTCTTACAATAGGCACCGCATGCCGGAAATTTAACATTGGTTGTTTAAAACTTATCAAACTCTTATTGATTTGGATTGGTTCTTCTAGAAGGTCACTAAAATTTAAGAATATAAATTTGGAATACAGGCAACTAACAGGTAATGCTAACATACGCTGCATAGAAAGTCAGCTCCCCGTTAAAATCCTGCTGAAGGTCAGTGCTAATGTGGGCTCGCATATCCAAAATCCAGTGGGTATCATTTTTGTATGTAGCCACATCTATGTCACGCATGATGGCTACATCAAAGTATTCCAAAGTCACTGGTTTCCTAAAAAACATATCAAATGGGAAAAATATATAAGAATAAGTACGAGACTTATTCTTTTTCATAGAAAATGCTGCAGTCCAGCATACCATATTCCCATTGAAGGTATTGTTGGAAAGGATCTTCCACCAAAGCTCAACTGCATTTTTCTCAAAAAATTCCGATGGCATTCGCCATACTCGCGTTCATTGGGTACACATGTTGGACGTGGCTCTGTAGTATTAATGTTTCTCAGTAACCTTGCTTGTTCCAAAGCAGCATAGATGGGTGACTGTATCTCAATTTCCAAAATGTTTTGATCCAGCAGATGCTGCTTCACTTCAAAGGAGTAACGCACAAACATGTTGTTAATATGTCCGATGAGTACATGGTTGAGTCGCACCGCTGCTACAGTATCTACACCATATAAGGTAAGATTTATGGACCGCACTTGAAGGAAATCGACTCTGTGAACTAAGTATTCGTTTATGGGTTGTTTTGTAGCTCTTGGTTGTAACTCAAAAACATACCATTGAACACATTAGTAAAGGTCCAGTTGTCCTGCGATATCCAACGCAAATGGTCATCGTTGAATGAATACAACACATCTCCATATAGTTCACTCAGCGCTGTGTACACACCAGAGGGTATTTTTGCGATAGGTATATTAATAGCTGAAATTAAAAGTAATAACTTAATGCATACCAGTAATATTGTCTAAACCATAAAACATAAACATCTTTTGACTTTTACAGTCAGTTTTGAGGAAATTGCAAATTATAGGATATACGTAGGGGATCGTTCATAAACTACGTTACCGATTTTTATCACTTTTTACCCCTACGTCCCCCTCCGTTACTTTTCGTAGTGCATTTCAAAACTCCTTCCCACCCCTTTATAAAGTAACGTGACATCAATACTATTATATAAAAAGAGACTCACGAAATTTGATCCACATCAAGCTCGGTAACCGCTCAACCGATTTCGATAATTCCATTTTTATTCGATTTCTATGATAATTTAGATTGCCATAGCTTACCAAGGTTTTCGAAAAATATACTCTTTAATTATTACAAAATCACGCCTTTTTTTCCTATATATAGGTGTCCCTATTTCTTTGCACATCACTGTATATCAAGAATTTCTATATCATTTAAGAATTTCACTTTATTAAGAATACACGCAGAGAAAAAACTTAGTTGCAACAACCATGTTTTCAGAGGATCATAGTATGATTCGGATTATGATTGTTGCTAACATGTTCTTAAACATATAATATTTTCTTTGATCATGATAAAATGATTACAACAACCATATTTAGAAAAGGAACTTTTTTGTAGGAACCAAAATATTATTGAAACAATCATTATTCTCTTATTGGGTCAAAAATAGAATGATTGCAACAACTATATTATGAATTTATTTTTAGGATCCAGAATATTATTGAATATTATTTTTTTTTCATGCATTCCAATTTCCACAGCTATTAATTAAGATATCTCCAAAGGTTTGCCATTGACTAGGCTTGAACATAAATATTAATTAAATTGAAAAATCTTTTTGATAAAATTTTCTGTCCGAGCTGGGGTTTGAACCACGGCTTTTTCGCTTACGAGCCACGCACACTACCAGTAAGCCACAGCCGCTACTACCGCTCACCTGACTAATGCCATTGATAAACATGGTACATTAAGTGCATTGTCACAAAAATAGCAATATTTGTGATAAACAAAATATGGTCAGAATTGCGAAATATGTTTACGGTAAAAAGAAACATGTTTGCTACAATTAAAGTCGAAAATGTCACTTTTCTGCGTGCTGTTTTTAGGATCAGGCGATTTAAAACAAAACACAATAATTGAACAGTTGACAAACGAAACGGCACATAGCCAGGAATCGATACAACTTATTTTGTGTAAATGAAGTGAAACTTTTTCCTGCAAACTGTTCAGACACAATAAATTCTTTCGATTTTTGGTTATGTTCTGCTTCGTTTGCCAACAATCAAAGAATAGTTCAGACAAACATTCAAAATTCTAACATGTTTGTCTCTATAATAATATTCACATTTATCATGATTGACAGAACTACAACATTTTTGCTGCAACTAATAGTTGAGGCAATCATAGTATGTTGACGATTTCAATGATGTTATGATTTCAACTATAATGTTGTTTTTGGTACCACCATTAGTAAATAATGACTTTATTAAGGCAAACATTTGTGTTTGCAGAAATAATACAATAATTTTAGTAAAAAAATTATTATTGTAGTAATCATGTCTTAACCATGTCTTTTCTCTGCGTGTAGGAATAAAAATATTGTTTTTTAGCTTTTGGTATTTTTTATCAAAATTATGCCTTTCTTTTTGTTAGTTGTTGCATTTTAGCTTAACAAATTGTAAGTTACCAACATGATTGTTTTAATAGAAATTTAAAATATTTCTTCTTTAAGACGTGATCCGTTCTTGACACGTTCCCTCTTAGTGTTCACCATTTAAAAGAGATAAGAAATAACAACAAAAGATATCGTTATTACTAACAGCAACAGGCTCTTTAGCCATGTTTACCCAATTTATCATTTTGCAATATTCGAATGACGTAGTTTATCAGTGAAAATACTCGATAAATGTTATTTTTATTGATTGATTGTTAGTTGGACGTGTCTCGCCTCACTATTATCATTTATCTTAGTAGACGCTAGCAACAAAAGCAACAAAATTTGTAATAAAATAACTCTACAATCACAAGCTGGTAAGACCATTTTATCTTAGTTATCTTGTATCTTAACTTAAAAACTTATTATTCGATTAGTTATTGTGATCACACCTTTCTGCTCTTCTTCACATTTAAGCTAAGAATGGAAACTGTCGTACAGAGTTGAAGGGATTACAATATAAAATATTTTAAGTGACTCTTTTAATGCACATTCATTTCCTTTTTCAAGTACCAACACTTATTATATTCAGTGTAGCTCAGAATTCACTCATAGATTGCACTGTTACCCTCTGTTTAATTTGAAAATTTACTTATAAAATTCACTCTTCTCCTATTGTCTCCTTCTTTTCTCTTAGCACCACCACATCATATTTCAGATATATAACCCCTAACATTTTGGGGATATCATTGCAATTCCCAGAGACAATCATTGATCATATACATTTTTATTTCCTAAAAACTTTCTTTATCTGACATAAATCGACGAAGTAAAAGAAGATTTCATATGAGATAGATCTCGTGATAGGCATATTTTCACTGCTACACCGTACACAGAGGCCGCTTGTATGAGAGGATTGGCAAAAACTCCAAATCTCGTTGTTTGTCAAGTCAACCTCAAATATATCTAAAACTTCTGGAAAAAATTACTTTTTGTTTCTTAAATTCGGCACTGATTGAGTCACCGTACTCCATTTGTCACTAATGGTTCTGATGAACGATTTTGTGAACCATTTGTCACTAATGGTTCTGATGAAATAAGCAATTGATTGAAAATATCTTGCATATTATCCAATCTGCTTGTTCTTCTGCTAAATTTTCTCTTAAATTTTTAAAATCTTTATTTCCTGGGCCTTCTCACTAAGTTGTCCTATCGGCAGCAATGCGTTTCGGATTACCTCGCTGCCATATACATATAAGAATTTTATGTAGAGTGGGTGTCATAGGATACCACGGGTACAGATTTACATAAAGTTTTGCCGTTTCAAAACAGAATGTCCGAAAATTACTTTCATTTATCTTTTGGCCAGAAGATATTGTTTGTAGAATTATATACAATTTTCTTAAAAGTTTGTCATCACCACTAGCTATAGAAGCACCTAGCGCGTGGTTTTGGAAAAACTTTCTAGCAACATTTCCGTCATTTGAGTTTCCAAATCCGGGGGTCTTTACAGCGATATCTCGTGGGGAATGATTTTTTTTTCTTCACGTTCTATAATCTACACATATTACTGGTTCTAAAAACTTATCTTAGCAAAATATAGTCCAAAAGCTTGCCGATTTATAGGCCTCGAAAGAAGGCCTTTTTTCAAATATTTTAATGTGCGTTAATATCTTTTTTATATAGCTATATTAAAGTTTAAATATTTCGCTTGTTTTGCATCGGATTATTATTTTTCTGTTTAATTTTTTTAAAATTAATTTTACGTAAAAAGAAATTATGTATTTTTTCCGAATTAGCAGATTTTTTCCGTATTAAATAAACTGTTACTTTTTCAAAACAATTCAAATCAATGAAATCCTTTAGTTTCAATAAGTTGAATCTATTGTTAACAAAGCCCTATCAAATTTGATTTATAATTGATTTAAGTTAACGCTTTTTATAGCAAAAGACTTTTTTGGGTATTTTCTTACTTAAAGTGTGTTGGGCTCAAAATGATCATAATAAAGTGGCTGAATGTATAAGGGTCATGTATTGAACGAGCTCTTAGACTACTATTTTATAAAATTGACACTAGATAGCGCTGAATCTAAAAAAAGGTAAGTGCATTCACTAAGAATGTTCGTCTTATTACTAAGAGCATTATTCTGTATCACGAACAAGCACACCAACGATGAGAAAGACACGAGAAGCAATGCAATTTTGTATGGAAGAAAGTATTGCTTCTCGTGTCTTTCTCATCGTTGGTGTGCTTCTTCGTGATACAGAATAATGCAGTAAGACATGTGTTTATTACTCGTCTATGTCACGTGGTTTTATAACAACAATATATGCAACATTAATGGCTTTATTTTAAAAAATACTCGCGATCACATGACTTGAGGTTTTGTTGTCTGGATATCTATGCAAAATATACTTTAGATATCCTTGTAATAAAATATGGTTGGTGGACCATGTCTCCTGCAGTCCATAAAGTTTTAGTTCATGGAAGAGACATTATGCTCTATGCAATTTTGTCACTTGGTTGGATATTTGATGTTACTTGATATATTTTTAACTAACAGCCCTATTCTGGTTATTAGCTTAACAAGAAATAGTTAAGGAGCTCTTGTTAAGCTGATTGTTATGTTAAGTAAATGTTGGTATTCTTAAAAATCATTAGCAACATAAAAGCTTAAAAAGCTTTTAAAGTTTACCATGCATGGTGAAAATCGATAAGCTTGTGACTTTGCAAGCGCTTGAAAAATTTGCCACGGCTACTGAAAGATTTCATTATCAACATTTAAAAAAATAAAAAATTCTTCCATTTTTCAGTTTAATGTCTTTAAACTCAATATTATATTATAATTTGTATTTTTTTATTATTTTCACAACAATTTTCTATCTAAGCACATACATTTCATTCGTTGTTAAGACTCTTTCTGTTATTAACAAAATTGTAAAGAAAAGAGCTTTTAAATTTGCAGCAGAATACGAAACCTTAACAAATTGTTAATATTAACTATTTTGTTAATGTGGTAGGCTTAGTTAAGCTGCCAGAATAGGGCTGTAAATCAAATTTTTGCAGGAATGTTATCGGAAGAAGCACAGAAGCACAGAAGCACTGCAGCAAAGACTTCAAAATTTATAGAAGCCAGAATGCTAGGCGCAGTTCAAGGCTGGCAAATATAACTAATATATTTAACCGCTATCTTGTGGATTCTGACCCTGTAATATCATCATTACAGGCAAGTAATAAAATTTAATCAGCCAAAAAAGACTTGCCTTTAGATGCTAAAAATATGTTAAAATGAATTCACTATTACACTGTTTTTCGTAGTTTTCCCTATTACATATACTATGTTTTAGTTTTTATTACTGGTCAAAAGTTATGTGACAGAAACAGTTAAATCAAATTCATGTGGAATAGCAAGTTGCACATTTTCAATTGCAACTGTCTCTATCTATACCTCTGTCTCTATTTCTAAATCTAACTCTATCTCTATACATATATATAAAAATTATATATAAAAATTATATATATATAGTCTTCGGTTCATGTTCAGGTTTTGTTTTCTTCCCTCGATTCTGTTACAGGGTCAGGTTATTTCACATACCAAATTTTAGCAAAATCGGTCAAGTCGTTTAGGAGTTATTGAGTCTTAAAAAATGCACTACTCAAAGTGCCCTCTTGCGGAAGTCTTTGACATTTTTTATAGTCGATGATTTATCTTAGGTGAAATTGAAACATCCACAGACTTCCGCCCACTTTTCCACACCCCTATCATCTTTCCCTCTTTAAACGTACTCGGTGTCTAAATTTCTCAATCGGGTAAACGGTGCGCGAGCCTATACGGAGCAGGCAGACAAACATTTTATTTTATATATTAGATTTTTCCCATATACTAACTTTTAACTTAAAACATTTTCAATGAACATTTTACGCCAAAACTTTTAAAATGCTTAAACACGGGTATTTCTGACTGGCTTTGTAAATCCATTATCAGAATTTCGATATTTTTCTTCGATTTTACGCAGTGCAGTTTTCTAAAGTCATAACATCCGGCTGTAGGGTATCAGGCTCTGTTAAGGAAAAACAAAGAAAACTTACATCAGTCTCTTCTCTGAAGAATTATGTCCATAATACCCAAAATTCAAGTATCTAGCATTAATATTATAGATGCTAGCGTTAAAAACAGGCGATGCGAGGGTTTTTGCTATGTTTATCCCATTGTGCTTCGCCTCGAATAACGTCGTAAGCGACAAAATTATAAGTTTTTCGGAATTGAAGTACACGATTTAAATGGCGCGATTAAAAAACTATTTGATTTCAATTTCCCCTTCATTGGTGTAAGAGTTGTAAAGAAATTTGCCTGCATATAAAAAAAATATCCAGATCCAAATTAGAGCATTTTTAACGGTAGTAAGAAAAAAAAACATGTTTGATTTGTTTGCCGCCTACAAAGTTATTCGCGGCGACGCTTCAATTAACGAAATTCTACGTAAAACTAAGTTTTGAATTCTTTTTTATTATTCTCCACAGTCTCTTTGTTTTCTTTATTTAAACGCCATGTTTTCAATGGTAGCTTGTACGAAATGTGCAATATACATTACCGATATACCAAATGGCAAATACTCCTTTTTTGTAGGTCTCAATAACATTTCCTCAATATTATTAAAGTTCAGACTTGTAGCATCACATAAATAGCATTAAAGGGTTGATTTAGCCTGTGATAAGAATTTGCATATTTTTCCATCAACCATAGTAAACAGAGATCTATGGATGACTTCATAACCCTTGCCATTTGAATAGACTTCAGTTGGAAGCAGCGTTGCCATATGCTCCGATATATCGGATATGTTACGATTTTAATACTTGAATCCGACGTTCCGATATCTGACCAAAATTCTTCAAAATGTTACGATTTCAGAAAAAGTAGATCCGGCGTCCGATTTTGCATATATTTTTATATACATATGTATATATGAAAAGAATAAATAGTATAATAAAATTGATGGCAACTTTAAAATAAAAAGATGCGATGGTACTTCTGCATTTCCAATAATGGAAAAATTTATTTTTGAATTGTTGAGCTAACCGAATTCCTCAGCTAACGTTGAGCGAACTTTTAGTCGAATAAATATTAATAAAACTAAAGTTCGCAATAGATTAGAGTTAGATACAATGGAAGGAACTCTGCATACAAAAGATTATCTGCGTATGAAATCTTTTAACTGTTTTAGTCTTGAAATTGATAAAGAATTGGAAAACAAATTTAATAAAGAAATGTATATATGACTTCGAAAAAATTATATTTTTTTTCACTAAAATCCAATTTTTTTTGTAAAAATGGCTTAAAAAACAACATTTTTTCGTTAATTTACTTGAAGCAAAACTTTACATTTATAGAGTTAAAATTGAAAAATTATGTATTATAGCTCTATGCATTTAATTTATACCGATTTAGGAGATCTACATTAAACCAAATTGTGTTGCAAATGTATTTTTAATTTGATTTTTACTCTTTGTTTGTGTGTTCAAAAATATTTTCAAAATCTAATTTATTATTATATATTTTCTATATATATAATCATTATTGAATTGACTTCTGAAAAAAATGTGATTTATTTAAATAAATAAACCTTAAATAAACATCATGCGTCTAATAAAATGCAATATTTTATTTGTCTTCTTTGTTGTAAAATGCGACTGACAATTTCTTAGTTCTTGTATTCAGAGTTTCACAAATCCGACGAGAAATCCGACGAGCAGAGTGCAAAAGTTACGCTGTAAAATTTTTTTCATGTCAACACTGGTTGGAAGTAATTCTTAAATTTGAAGATCAATTTTTTCTTTTTCTTGTTTCACAAGTGTTTCTTTATTATATAGTAATTTTATTGGCCTACAAAAACATATCGATGAAAGGTGTGGATTCTTTAATAAAACTTGGAAGTGGAACTAAACATGATAAAACATATATTTATCATCTGCCTTTTCAGACACAAACCTTTGCTTGTACTGTGTGTGATTAGAAATGCCATCAAATCCCCACTTTGAATACAAAACAAGTTTTAATGAAGCTTTACTATTGAAGGTATTATTGAAATTGAAATATATTGCAAATTAGCAATATGTGATATTAGCAAACACAATGTTGTGTGATTCAGCAAGGATTGAAGAGGAACTACTGCTTTCGTGTCCGTAAAACATGTTCTATTGGGATAGCAATTTTTTCTGAACTTTTTTGTATTGCGTACGTGTCAATTGAGCAACCATCATCAATGAGAGAGCTTCGAGAGCAGTTAGTTTGTAAACTTTTGTAAGTTACCTATTCATTATGCACTCTTTCGCAAATTCACTGGATTCTGAAGCTTGTTTAATAACACTGGATTCGACTAACATCCCTGATGAATGGCTAAATCGACTCAGGAGGTTATGCTGAACAGGAATATATATACTTTTCTATACTGGCCACGCCTCCTTATCGGCGTTACAAACGGAGTGACAAAATTAATATACCCCCATTACGTTTTTTAAACGTGGGGGTATAAAAATGGCAACAAAAGTTGAAAAATTTGAACGAAAGCTTGAATTTTATATAATAAATTTAATTTAAGTATAATAAATACATCTGCACACTAAAAAGTTTGTATAGAATTTTTAGACCGATCGGTGTTCCAGGGAGTCCTACACCGTGTCAAAGTGCTAGAATTTTATATCCGAAAATGCACATTTTTTACACCGATCAATGTAAATTAGTAATAATCAGATAGGATGTTTGTTTTGCACCATGTTGTGTATTAATTAAACATTAATTAAGTTATAGCATTAATAAAAATAAGTCTTTAAGCATGAATTATACGCGGATGACTTATGTATTTTCGCCAAGATAAGAAACTCCTCTCAGTTCATTGCGAAAATCTCCGCTATAAGAAACTGGTGCAATTGTAGTGGCAGTAAAATATCTGGCGAAAAATGTAAGCATCTGCATATATGTATGTCGAGAAACAAATTGTGACAATATAACTATCGTAATAGACTCGACGCTTGTTATCTTATATATTAATAGGCACACATCAAATGTTGTCGTACACTTTTCGATATTAATTTTAGAATAAGGGCAATGAAACTTATATCATTCGAAAGGTACTGCGCCCTATATGTGCAGAAGCATTTTAGATTTTAAATTTATGACCTCTGACCCGAAATATTAACGTTGAAAGTATGTATTATTTTTAGTAAGGAATCTCAGGGCTACGAAGAGGTACAATGGTGAATGAGGTATCAAATGAAAGATCTGGCTGCACAGTATAATTACATTTTAGATTGATGACCTTCGACTTGAAATATGAGCGTAAAAAAGCATCTATTAAATAAAAGCTAAACTGTAACAGATTGAAGAATATAATGTAAGAGGGAATTTTAGACCTTGATAAGGTGTGCAAAAAATACTTGCGACATTTTGCGCCATCTCTTATGAATACCCTACAATAAGCATTTTTTTATACAACAAGAGTGATATATATTGTAATGGTGAAATTTCTTACAAATAGTAAAGTTGGAAAAACTTCCGTTATTTTGACAAAAATATTATAGCGATATCTCGAAAACTATAGATGCTCTCAGTACAACGTATTTTTGTATGAAATGTCGTTAGTTGAGGAATATAGTATGTTTAAAAAAAAATCCCCTTAAAATGACATTAAAATTATTTTGATAACTCGAAAAATTTATATCTTCTCAGTACAACGTATTAAGTTGAAGCAAGGCCATCGCCTCAGAATGAGAAAAAACTATTGAAATTTCAAGTTTTGAATTTGCAAGCAAATATCTCAGCCATTTTTTTATCGATTTTTAACAAATTTTTTTTGTCTGAAAGATCAATTAAATGACTTTGGAGAAATCAGTAAAGATTAACCGTTGTCCCATCAATTCAATGTTTTACATTGTTTTAAGAAACCTCTAAAATATTTAGATTTTGCTCAAAAAATAAGAAAGGTTTTTTGTTGCAGTTTTTTTTTTCTTATTACATTTTCTTTTTTCACACTCTTTCATATGACATATCATTTATTTGCAAAAATTGCCTCATTTTGACACATAAAACATAATTCAATAAACCGTTTCTATCATCAAAATTTATGAGTTACCCCCTATGATTTTTTTGATGAAAATTTAATTTTTCAAAATGTTGTTTTTACATTTTTACAAAGTTCTAAAGCTTAATAAATAATTTCTGTGAAAAAAATTTTCAAATATTTCAAACCATTCCATATACACAAATCTATGTTTTAAGCAATTTTCTTAGCTACATCTTATATATTAATACGCAAACATCAAATGTTGTCGTACACTTTTTTGATATTTATTTTAGAATAAGGGCAATAAAACGTATTTCATTCGAAAGGTATTGCACCATAGATGTGCCGAATTATATTAGATTTCAAATTTATGACATCTGACCCAAAATATTAACGTTGAAAGTTTATATTAATTTTAGTAAGGAATTTCAGGGTTAGGAAACGTTAAAATGGTGAATGAGGTATCAGATGAAAGGTCTGGCTGCACAGTATGATTTCATTTTAGATTGGTTACCTTCGACCTGAAATATGATCGTAAAAGAGCATTTATTAAATAAAAGCTAAACTGTAAGATATAGAAAAACATCAGAGAGAAATGCACAAAAAACATTTTTTTCTACCTCTTACGGATAACCTAAAATAAGCATTTTTTTATGTAACATGTGTGAATATATATTGTGATGGTAAACTTTCTTACGAATAGTAAGTTTTGAAAAATTCCCTTTATTTTATCATCAAAGTAATGACGTTATCTCCATAACTGTAGCTTTTCTCACTACAACGTATTTTTGTATTGAAACTTAAGATTTTTTTAGTACAGCACATTTTCTTAAGGTAAGGTCAATGTCTCATAATGAGAAAAAACTATTAAAATTTTAGAAAGCTGGTCGAGTTTCGACCACTGGCGATATTAGTATATATAAATAGGCGTAGGAGAAACAGTTCTTGAGTGGGTATTTTTCTGACCGTTGACCTGAAATATGAGAAAAAAAATATTGTCGGTTTTTTGATATAAAAATTATTGCGATAATTTGAAACTTAAGATTTAGTACAATACATTTTCTTAAGGCAAGGTCAACGCCTCAGAATGAGAAAAACAATTGAAATTTCAGAAATTTGGTCGAATGGACCACAGGCGATATGAGTTAATGTTATTAGCTTAAGAATACTAGGACTAGTTTTTAACAATCGTCACTTATGGAATGACCATGTCACAAATTTATGCAAATCTTTTATCAAAAGGCTAAATATTATCAGAAATGTAATACAAACTCTCATAAACATAGTTAAAGGAAATATGCTATCCAAAATTGATTACTGATATACAATCTATGGAATAACTTCAAAAGGAACTTAAGTACAATTTTATCAGTCTACCATTTGGTAGCAAGATTGACACTGGGAACATTTCGTACAACATCCTGTCTGACACCGGACTACCTTTGCTAAACAACAGCAAATATCTCATCTTCTACAAAAGCATAGACCCTTTAACAATCCCTCCATGATTTCCAGTGTCAATTAGCAGAAAACATATCATCATCTACACAGGCTTTAGGCTCGGATATACCAGGATAACACACAAGTCGTCGTTGGGCGTGCAATACCGCGTATACGTATATGAAAACGTACAGCGGATACGCGGTATTGCACGCGCAACGACGAAATATCTTCTTAACCATGAGTCTCAGCCTACTACAATCCTGCCCAGTATCACACAAAAAATACTGTACGATCCAGGCAACCTCTACACCGTACAAATTATTCAATACAATTATTCAGGAACACAGAAAAACTTTTATTAAATTTATAATTAAACTCGACATTTCCGCCAAAAGGTCTACCACGACTGAAAAATTATATGTTACTTAAAATTCGTTTAAACCTCCATAATAGAAAAAAATTTTAAAATTTATATTGTGAGAGTACTGAGAGCTGATCGCAATTTGAATTAAAAAAAAATGGCAGCAAACATGATGAATAGCAACAAAAGTAAAAAAATGGTGACGAAAGTTGAAAAATTTTAACAAAAGTTGAAATTTTATAAGTACAATAAATACTCGTATAATACAAAGTTTAATTTGATTTTTTAAGTTTTCGATTGTAACGGTCCTGAATTATACTTTACATGTTTTTCTAGTTCAATTAAATAAATAAAACTATAAAATATTTACACTTCTTTGAAGGAAAAAATTTGTCACATAACGTATATCACGTAACGTATTATACTATGGTTTGCATAAAAATAATTTAAAAAGATTTTTTAACAAAACAAGCATGAATATGTAGCAATATTATTCCAGATTATATTAAAAAACTTTCATAAAAAAACTTGTGCACACTTCGCAGATTTTTTTCGTTTATATTGATGCAGGTAAAAACCACTTCTGTTTTATGTCACGTAACGTATCATTTTTGGTGGCTTCTATCTGAGAGCTGAACTTTTGACAACTCTTAACTTTTACACCTTGTATAGTGCGCTTAGTTTTGAAATCTTACTACTATTGAAAGCTTACTATTGAAAAATCATATATATAGGATCTTATATTATATGATATAATAAGACCTTATATTCATTTGTTTGAAAAAGTTAAAAAATTGCATACGATTATACATTTTTTAAGAACAAGAAAATGCATTTGCAAAAGATATGCAAATTATTACTTCGCCAAATTTTAAGAAAACGCCAAAACTATAATCAAAATCGCAAAAATTTAGACAATTAGATAACAATTAAAAGTTCTGTGCTATTTCGAGTGTAGCTTTAGATTCGAATATCCTTCACACAGGACACTGTGGGTAAAAACCAAGAATGACATCGTGTTTGCCAAAATAGTGTTAGTGTACGTCTGTATTTACTTTTGCTTTAAGACATATGTAGTTTTTCTCACAAAAATTAAAGCATTTTGAGATTTAGTGTTTTTCTCAAAAAACATCTTTGTCCTTGCGGGAGAGAAAGATATCCTTATTTTTTTCTAAAATTTTTTTTTTGGGAAATCTGCAACTTTTGAGACCTCTTTGAATGTGAAATTCAAAAAAATGTTAATTCGATACGTCCTAGTGTTCATGTATAGATTTGTAATTTTTAATTTAAAATGCAAGCCCGTGTTCCTTGTATCTCTTCTTTCTAAAGTTGATTAAACACATTCCTTTATCTTGTCACAATTTCATGTTTAATTGGTATTTTAGAAGCAAGTTTGTTCTTCATCAACCCTTTCATCAAATTTCTTTTGAGTTACTTAGTCTTTTTATAAAATGTACTGTCATGATCTACATTGACAATGCTGTTTTAAAATATTATTCAGTTTCTTAGAAAGACCATAAAGGATATTGTTTTGCTTCTTTAAGATTAGAGGTTAGACTACACAGTGTATCCTTTTATCTAGGTTTTTACTATTATCAGATACAATGAGTAAGTAAACGCACACTTACATCCGTTCTGATTTTTTAAGCGCCAACTACTTGTTAAATCCACCACTTTTACTTTTTCTCCACACACAAGAACAATGCAATTTAGCCATATTGCCAATATTATTGTTAAGATAATTTTGTTTACACAATACATTTTACTGATAGTAGCTACGATCTTCATAGGTTCAAGTACAACCGTTGACTGAAATTCATACAATCAATTTTGTTTAAACCAACAAACAACTCGATACTTTTAATCAATACAACAGAAATGTTTTCAATTAATTTTTCATGTCACTATTATCAACGTATAATTTGAAGAAGCTCGAAAGTTTGTAATAATTCTTAAAAGGAAGCACAAAACAAACACGAATACATAACCATAAGAAGTGATATAATAAATATATAAATAATATACACTTTACCTTAGCAAATTGAATGCATTTATTTCAATATTTTTATTTTTTTTTTCTTTGTTTTTTTTTTGGTACAACCAAATTTAATTTTCAAAACATTTAACAAAAATTCATTAAAATATTATTTGAATTAAAATGGTTTCCCATTAAAAAATCGAACGGTTTAAACTTCTGCCTCACGTTTTATAGCATAGAATCGAGCATCGTATTTGAATCGGTAGGTATTCTTGGCAGTAATCAGAAGTTCAATAAAACTCTCCCCTGTGCCTCCGTTAATTATTTTACAGTCATGATCTATGGAGCTCTGATCGACGTCAATTTCAACATATGTCAAGACTTTGCTTTGATCAACAGGAAATCTTATTGTCAGGACAATATTTTGTGGAACCTGCCAGTTGTCAGAATCGTACATGTGACCTACTTGCTGATCATCTGCGAAAATGTAAAATATTTTTAATTATATCACTGTATTTATAAGGACTATGTAAAAGTTTTTAGAAGAGACATACTTGCTTTACGCATGCCAAAATCGTAGACATATTTATGATTAGTATCTTTATCTTCACGTTTGAACCACTTTAAATGCACTAAACCGTCCTGTGTCTTGGATGGAGTTACACTTATGTTGGCAGTTTCTTTATTCATTTTTATTGATTTTATCTAGTATTTTCTTGATAACCAATTCCGCAGCAACTTGACTTATATTTTTTTTTTAATAACTGTTGATCTTTTATATATATTTTTCTCTTTTATACAAATTTTGCATACACTTTTATCTATCCATAATCTAAAAATTGCAAAACATTTTCTGAAATGGTGTAATAATTTTATTATCATGGTTTTGAACAATCCGATAACTTGTGTTTGCTTTACTATTTTGATATATAATTTCTTATGTAAGAAGTTACTTTGATAAATTATTCTAAGTGACACAATGTCAAATATTAGCCAATAATAAAATTATTGCGGATTTACAAATATTGCGCGGTGATTCCGCAACTTCTCTGTGCTTGTAATTTTTTGGGTAATGCTGTGAGATGCAGTTTAGTGGGACAATTTTCACAAATGTTAAAGTTTCTTTACAAATTATTGCATTTTTTTTCACTTTTACATCAACGATGTATTCCTTTTACGACACAGCAAAAGATTAAAAGAGTGCTGTCAAAGCACTCAGTCATTCACTAAAAGTATTCAAATTGCTTTGGAATTGCTTGAATCAAGTAATTTCACACTTTCTTTACTCAAGCAAAACATTTTTTTAATACAACAATATTAGTTCTTGATGTAACTCAGCATATGCTTGCATTAAGAATTTATTGTCTCTATTAAAGTTTTGTTTTAGCTACTATAATCAAGCAATATATTCTCTTTTTTTTCAAGAAATCTTCGAATAAAATGATTACAAGAAGCACATACTTACAAAAGCAATTATATTTTTGTCATATTAATATATATCTTGTATAATGCAACCAACTCATGTTATTAAAAAATAAGTATATTTGCTACTTACAACACTGAAAATTAAGTATTTGTAAGTATAATTTTTAAAAATAAGTAAATATATCACTTTGAAGAAAAATTTTAATATTTTCTTGATATTATTTACTAATATAAGAACCAATAGAACCCACAATATTCCGTAAGTGTTGTCACGCCCTCTTTTTGTTCTTCTCGAAAAGTTTTGTGTAAACAATCTAACTAAAACAAAAATTCTTCAGATAAAAAAAAAACTAATTTTGTATATTTGCAGTTCAATTACCCAGTGAACCAAAACTATCTTTTTTTAATTCATTTATGAACTTTTTCCGGTAGAAAAACTCATTTTCGACACTCATAAATGAACCCTTTTGGACTCATTCGTCGGATTAAAATGCCTCTCAAAAGCGAACCTTTTTTTCTTCAGTAGGGAGTTAATAAAAGAATCATCAACTGTCAATTTTTTTGTTCGGAAACGAGTTGAAAAAAGCTATTGAAAAGTTATTTTTCGGCACTCATACATTAACAATTTTTAACTTTAACTCATTCGCCGGACTGAATTGACTCTCAAAAACGAACCTTTTTTTCGAAAATGAGTTAAGAAACGAACTATAGAAATGAACTTTTTAATAATTAACATTTTGTTATGGAATAAATTTTCACGAATTTAATCTTCTTTAGCAAGAATATTGATCACACAAATTAAAAAAAAAAAATTACCAAAAAACCAAGTACTTTTCGAAAACGTACTTAAAACTATCACTTTACGCAAAACATTCGCATAGTCCGAAATTTTTTTCTTTTTTTAGATCCCCTAGGTGGCACTGTGGTCGATTTTTAAAAAAATTATATTTATAAACCGATAAAAATCGACCACAGCGCCACCTAGGGGATCTAAAAAAAGAAAAAAATTTCGGACTACCACACAAACATATGAATATAAGGTGGATAGCTTTTGTGGTTCAGCCGTGATAGTCAAAAGCCTTGAATTTTGTGAATTTTTTTCTTTAGGAATTTTTAACGATCAATTTTTGTTAAAAAACGTATAAATGTGAGACTGGTCTTAGGTTGAATCGTGTACGAGGATTTCATTTCTGGCATCAGTATTGTTTTAGCTGTTCTAAATGTTTATATACAAACATTTCTGGAAAAAAATTCCTAAAGAAAAAATTCACAATATAGGGTAAATTGCACCCCTATGTCCCCTATCGCCAATTTTTTTACCTAAATACAAATCGACCCAGCCTTGATCTGATACAGAGATCAAAGCAAAGTTATCATTATTCGCCCTCACTGTCACTGAATTGACGTGCTACATTAACTGGTTTGTTTTCTTTTTGCTTGGAATCGTATTTGTCTTGGCTGGAAATGTTGTTTAATATGTCAAGTCTTGTCTTTAAAGATTTGTTAAATTCGATACAGCTGTATTCAAAATTATTTTTTACAAATAAAATTCACTCCAGTGTCTGTATTTTCAACGCTGTTGACTCCAATTTCCAAACTTTTTATGCTTTTGCAAGCAAAAGTTCAACCAGAGCTGAAAAGTAAGCATGAATAAGTATAAATCTTAAAAGTAAGTATACTTATAAGCATGGAATTTTAGTAAGTATATGAAGCTGAAAATAAGTATGATACTTACAAAGTAAGTATAGTTGGTAACATTAATCTTGTATATTAAAAGGCAAACATCAAATGTTGTCGTACACTTTTTCGATATTAATTTTACAATAAGGGCAATGCAACTTATATCATTCGAAAGGCACTGCGGCCTATATGTGCAGAATCATTTTGGATTTTAAATTGATGACCTCTGACCCGAAATATTGACGCTGAAAGTTTAAACTAATTTTAGTAAGGAATCTCAGGGCTAGGAAGAGGTAGATTAGTGAACGAGGTATCAGATGAAAGGTCTGGCTGCACAGCATGATTGCATTTTTGATTGGTGACCTTCGACCTGAAATATGAGTGTAAAAAGCTCATTTATTAATTAACAGCTGAACTGTAAGGTTGCGGAGAGAATGAACGCCGATTCTGACAGGCAGGCAGACAGGCACAGGCTTTAACCTGCAAAGAAACGAGATAGATTCAGCCTGCCTGTCCTCTTCGGCGTGCACTCTGTTTGCAACATAAGAGATCGAAAAACATGATTTAAGAGGGATTTTTAGACTTTGATAAAATGTACAAAAAACGTTTTGTGCTACCTTTTACGGATACCCTACAATAAGCATTTTTTATGTAACAAGTGTGAATATATATTGTGATAGTGAAATTTCTTACAAAAAGTAAATTTTGAAAAATTCCCTTTATTTTGTCATCAAAGTTATGACGATATCTCGATAACTGTAACCTTGCTCAGTACAATGTATTTTTGTATTGGAACTCCAGATTTTCTTAGTACAGCACATTTTTTTAAGACAAGGTCAAAGCCTCAGAATGAGAAAAAAACGATTTAAATTTCAGAAAGTTGGTCGAATTGCGGACACAGGCGACACTATATATAAAAATAGGCGTAGGAGAAACTGTTCTTCCGTGTTTCTGAACCGATTTTGATAATTTTTTGAAATAAATTAGAGAAAGGAGAATAAGTTCACCGAATAGTTGTGACCTTCGACCTGAAATATGAGCATTGAGAGAATATTTCTGAAGTAAAACCTAAACTATAAAAAAATGGAACAACATGGCGTAGGAGGAAATTTTATATTTTTATGCAATGTAGGAAAAACATTTTTCGCTATATCTTACGGATACCCTACAATAAGCATTTTTAATAGTACATTTTTTTTATTTTACAAATAGTAAATTCTGAAAAATTTTTACATAAAAGTTATGACGATATCTCGAAAACTGTTGCTTTCTCTTGAAACTTAAGATTTTCTTAGTACAACACATTTTCTTGAGGCAAGGTCAATGCCTCGAAATGAGATAAACGATTGAAATTTCAGAAATTTGGTCGAATTTCGGTAGTAACCTTTTTAATGCTTGAATCATGTAAATTTGAATTAGGTTAGTTAGTTAGGTTAGTGTGGTTGTCTCAAACGAGACACACTAAGGCCAATAAGGCTCATTATGATACCATTTGAATTGATTTAACATATTCTTGAGACAAGCAAAATAGTTTCTAAATATAAGACAATTATTTTTTTTTGTCGATGTTCTTGTGAGGTATGTTAAAGTATACCTCAGTATAAAGTATAAAGTATGTTGCGGAAGTATAGCAAAAAAAGGCATTTATAGGTGTGATCTGTTTTAATGCAATAACTTAAAAAGCATTACAGATAGGAACCTCTTTAAAACAGTTTTTTAAAGCTTTTTAATTAGTTAACTAATATCTGTTAAAGTTTTTTAGTATTTTTAATCATGTAGATATTGTAGTAGGTCTACTGCGATTACAGTGAAGTCCGAACACTGATCGCGTACCATGCATTTTTAAGACACCCTTCCCAGTGGGCGAGTGCTCCGCAAGAGAAGGCTTGTTAGCACTGCTATATTTGGCGTCAATACATCTTCCATGATCACTGCATTGATAAATACTACTGTAAGGCCTACCTGTTGAAGGTTCCGATTCTTTTCATATTATTTTATATGAAAAAGTTTACAAAAAAAAAAATAAAAAAAATTTAAATGCACAGAACAGTTTGTTAAAAAAATGTAGATCTAAAAAAAACAAAAAAAAATTTTTTTGTCCGAGTTGGGTCTGGAACCCGGGCTCCCGAAAACTAACACATTACATATTATATTATATGAAAATATTTATATGGAAAAACTCAGTTTTTTTCTTATATTTTTGTATGAAGAAAATTTATAAAAATATTCAAATAAAAATTTTAAATGCATAGAACAGTTTGTAAAAAAATGTAGATTTAAAAACCACAACAAAAAATTTTTTTTGATCCGAGTTGGGTCTCGAACAGTGTTGCCAGGTTAGGAATTTTCCCCTTGATTTAGAGGTTTTTTAACTGTGTTGAGGGATTTTAGGGGCAATGAATCTTTTGGAGTTTTTTTAGGGAGTTTTAATGTTTTTTAGGGGTATTTGAAAAATTGACCTTTGGAAATAAAGTTTTTTTTACTTTTCCTTAAAATAATGTAAAAATTTAAGAAAATAAGATATTTGACTTCTTGGGTATTTATAAAAATAGCAACAATTTATAAAAGTAGCTGAATTGGCAGCACTTAAAATTAATTACCAAACATTTCCCACTTCACTTCAAACTTGCTTCGCGCTTTACTTGCAATTGATTGATTCCGTGTAAAAACTAAAAACAAAGCAAGTCGACCTTTGTAGTCTAGTGAAGAGTGCGCTAGATTATCAACTCAGAGGTCCCCGGTTCGAATCCGGGTTCAGACATGGTTCTTTTCGCTTTCTTTGTTCTTTGCTACATTTAAGAATTATTGAAACAAAAAATCCACAACTAAATTCTGGAAAATGTTGAATTAAAGGACAGGAGCGGCTGAGGGCTGGAAATACTTGCCGAGGTTAATTGATAAAACTAGCCTCTGTTGTAAGCAATTCAAATTGTCTTCCAAGTTTGTTCCGCCTAATCGATAATTCACGTATGGTTCCAATCAATTCTTCCTCTAATAATCTATCCTTTTCCTTTCAGGTCAAAGACCAAACGTTGTTTGTGTAAGGCGCATGCCTTGGTTCTTTGATCTTTAAAAAAAAAAGTATGGGAAAAAATATATGCCCAGAAATATATCAAAAAGTATGAGACGGAGCCTCCTTTCAAAAAAATGACTTAATTTGAATGTCAATTTCACACTGAAAAGACAATTGAAAACAATGAAGTAACTTTCTGCCCTTATTAAAGACGTCTAACAGCTAAGCCCTTTAAATACATAGGCTTGCATTGCAGTTGCACTACTTTTTAGTTGCTCCGTATGAAATTTTTGTAAATTTTTCGAAAAAAATTTTTAGGGGAATTTTAGGGGGATTTGAAATCCAACACTGGTCTCGAACCTGGGCTCCCGAAAGCTTACTTTCAATTGTATTGATGCAAAATAAGCAATTGATTCTCAACAATCACGATAGACGAGTGGGTAAGATGCCAAACCGCCGCATGAGAATACCGTGGTTCAAATCTGAAATTGTTAGTTGTTTTTTATTTGAAGTTGATATTATAATGCTTTTTCCTTCTAACGTACCTTCTCGAAAGAGCGCTTCTGGCAGGTTTCTTTTGAGCAAGGCGAATTTAAAGATAAAATAAAATACTTACATTTGAAGATTTCAAATTTTTACATGGTATTTAATATTTCAATTACAGGCGAAGCAGCGGGTATTTGCTAGTATTAAATATTACGTATATAATTACGTGTATTAATACGTTATATTTAAAATTCGTATTAATATAAGTAAAATTAAAGCATTTATCTTTGGGTCGCTAATAAAAAGTTAAATTATTTTTGGTCGCACTATAAATAGGTTGGAGAACACTGCGATATACCGTTCCAAGTTTTTTTCTAAGCAATTCCAAAAAAGAAAAACACTACAAATTTCTTGATATATTTTAATACTTTTATATTTATTATGTATATATATATATATATTTATATATTTAAATTAAAATTATATTTTTACATATTTTATTTCCTTTCTTTTTTTTTAAATTTGTGATAACAAATTCTTCTGCAAATATGTGTTAATACAAGAATTAAAAAAAATATACATACATAAATTTTGTGTTAAATTAATGTCTTGAAATATAGGCAAAAACACGTAAAGAACTAAATAAAATACTAGAAGAAAGAATATAATGCAAATTAGAAGATCTTTATAACTTTAAATATAGTGTATAAAAAGAAAAAATAACAATAAATCACGAGTTAAGAAGCACACAAGTATTAAAAAAAAAATAATTAAAATTATTAAATAGAACTTATATAGGACTATAAAACTGCGTTTAAGTTTTTCGTAACGAAATTTATGCCATAAGTAGCGAAAAAATAAAAATCCAAAAAGTACCAACTGCGAATAGTTGTACATTAAACTTAATAGTTTAATTGCACAATTTTGGGCATTCGAGCAGTTGCAAAATAAAACAATACATATTTCCCTAGTGAATATGAAGCACCACCAGCAAAAAAGAATATTTAAAAATCAGCATCGTATCAACGTTACGATATATGTTATACTTTTTCATAGGATTTTTCATGCTTTTTTTTCTATTGTTTAAGGTTTATTTTTTAGTTTTAAAATATTACCAATTCAATCTTGGGTAAGACATTACAAAACGCTTTACTGACGCATCAATAAGAGATGCAATAGAGGTTATTTTCTATATACCTCATAGTCTGTTTTTAGGCGCGCAGTCTATTAAAGACTTGCAGCTTAGGCTTTTTTATCTCTCATTCCTTTTCCATTCTTTAATTTTTTATTTTTTTTCTTTCTTTCTTTCTTTCTTTCGTTCATTGAACAAATAAACTCTAACGTTTTTAATAACGCAACCTAAATTAAAAATAGTCCACTATTTCAAAATACGTGTGTTCTTTACATTACTTTTATCTTTCAACTCGCATTAATATATCTAGATAGATGTATATAAATTATTAGTTGTTGTGTTTGTTGTAAGCGACATATTAATATCATTAAATACATTTCATCTCATTTTCTTAAGATTTTGTTTTAAGTTTTTAAATCTTGTAAATAAAAAATTACGTTTTAATACAGCGGTTGAGCAAATAAAAATTAATTCTAGGCTTTGTCGATAACTAGCAGGATTTACAAAGGTTTTTTGTTTCATGTTGTTGTGGTTGTTTTATTGGATACAATAGCAAAATAAGTTTGTTTTTAGTACTGTTTTTCTTCATTTACTACAGTACTTCCTTGTTTTTTTTTATTTAATGTTTGGAGCGTAGTTTTTCATGCATATGCAAAAGTACAATAAAACTTTATTGTTTTGTTTTTAAATATTGTTTTGTTTTCTGATTTTCTTCTATGCATTTATGCGTTAATAAATATTGATTTTTTTTTTAATAGAAATATATTTTTGTATGTAGATTTGTTGTTTTCACTTTTGACTAATTTCCGTTCCGTTTCATTCCACTGGCGTCGACGACATGCTACGATCTACATACAAAATATTCAGTTCCTAGCCATCTCCAAAGGGCTGCCTCTTAAGCCCTAACGCACACGTGGAATGGTTCTGTAAAGAATAATTTAAGAATTATTAGAGATTTAATTGGTAGAAGTTTTTATTAATAGAAGACCTTAGCCGGCGTTTAGAGCAAAATGTGTATAAAATTAAGGGGTATTTTTATAAGTTTAGTGTATTGGTAAAATATTGTTTTTTATAAGCTGTTTGCAGAAAAAATGAAATAAACATTTTTGCGTTATTATTTACCTTAAAATCTTTCTTTTAAATTTGAAAAAAAAAAACAATACAAAATATTATAGAAACTGTCATTAGCTTTAATTTGATGTATGTATTATTTGTTTGATTATTGTTGTTAGTTTTGGAGATACATAGCATATATATTAAGTGGAGCCAACTTTTTTTAACCTTCCTATACTCGTGCATTAGTTTCTCAGACCGAAAAATCAATAATTCGATGTTTTTCCAAAATTAAAATCACTAGGACTTTACGGAATTAAGAGTTTCTTCTTTTTTGTTGCGCTTTGTTTAGAGCAGCGCGAGTGCAGGTTCCGAGTAGACGTGTTATACTTTAATACAGTTATCGGTCTGTTCTCAAAATTATTTGAGAAAAGTTTTCTTTGTTTTTAGCCTTTTTTATTACCACAATGGACAAAGAAAGAATAAGGGCACTGTTAGAGTATGAAGATTCAACTTCAAATTAAGATGACAATAATCACTCAAAAGTGAATCAAGCAGGTCCTAGTTTATATTATTCGTTAAAAAACCGTTAGGCACAATACAACTGCAAGCACTGTAAAAAATATTTTGTCTAGAATACGCAGTTATGATATGCCATTATTGCTATACAAATAACCCTATAAATGATTAGTATCTAGTTAAATATAATTTTTTATTCTTAATAATTTCATGTATTAGATTTAAGAGTTTTTGTTATATGTAATTAATTTATAAAAAATTTAAGTTTTGTTATTAAAGTTAATGTACTAAAAAAATTTTTTCCTTTTGTAAGAGACTGTGAAAAAATACTGTTTTTACAAAATAAAGTTAAAGTTGTAATATTTTTAATTTATTTTATCCAATTGTACCCTCTTCTATATAGCAAACACCAGCAAAGCTTAAAAGTATATTATTAGAATAATGCAAATGAGATCAAATATAGGTCTGAAACACCGTACGCGAGTATATTTGTAATGCCGTTGGGCGCGAGTATAGGAAGGTTAAAAAACTACAGTGGGCAATATCTCAAAAGCGGAGTGACAGAAAAAAAAAACATTTTCGGAAGCACCGACCAACTTTACATTAGAAATAGATAGTGGCATTTATAGTACGTTCTGGATGTAAGCCAGTGTAATTAAAGGGCTCTCGCTCATTGTTTTTTTTTTTTTTTTTGGAAAAGAAACAACATTTTTTATAATTTATTTATTCATTTATTTTTGCAAACATTATTTTTTCTAAGTTATCAGCCGATAAATTTGATATCTCAGGTCGCTTAAGATCAATTTAAGTGTAGAGAATGATCTTTGCACGCTTAATTGTGAAACAGGAACACTTTGAATTACTTTAAAAATAAATATAAATATAGATACATACATAATTTTTTAACTTCGAGAATTCTAATAGAGTTTTGTCTGCACCTTAATGAACATACATATTCTGTATAAAGTCTTTTAACCCTCATCGGGTTCCGTATCGTGGGCGATGTCCGTTTCGTCAGTATATTCCATCCAAGCCGGCGAAATATGGCATCAAAATTTGGGTGCTATGCGACTCAAAAAGCTGGTATGCATACAACACACTCCTGAACGTAATCTCGGATGGCGTGTTGTTTTGGATTTGGTGGAAGGACTTTCTGACAGATATGTAACGAGTGACAACTTTGTCACTTCGTATAAATTGGCAAAAGATTTACATAAGAATCGCATGACTATTTTGGGAACAATAAGGAAAAATAAGACTGAAATTCCTTCAGTTATACTCGACATGCGTCAAAAGCCAATTTATCATACAGAAGTTGTATATGAACATAAATTGCAAGCAGTTATGTGTCATATGTTCCTCGCCGGCACCGATTTTTGACATTGCTCAGTACATACCACAATATTGTCAGCATAAATGAGAATAGTGAAAAGAAGAAACCTAACATCATTGAAGACTACAACAAAACTAAGAGTGGAGTTGATACTATGGTTCAAATGGTGGCTACGTTCACATGCAAACAAAAAGTTAATCGGTGGCCAATGGCAGTATTTTGTAACATGCTTGATGTTAGTGCGTTGAATGCATTCGTGACGTTCATTGCATTGTTCCCGAAATGGAAAAATTCTAAAACGAACCATAATATTCGTCGTCGCCTTTTTATCGAGGAGCTTGGATTGAATCTCGTTGAAAACAGATCACTAAACGTAAAAAACAACCTCAAAGTAATGATGCTTCCAGTGTTATTCAAAGAATTCGGGAGATTCGCCATTTACCAAGTACATCAAAACAATGCCGATGCTACAGCTGCACATATAAAAATAACAAAAATCTTTTTGCTACATGCTGCGAATAGTGTAGAAATTTCATTTGTGCTGAACATAATTTCAATTGATGCGAAAAATGTACAAATACTTGACAAAAGTTAAAAATTCAATTTTTTTTTTAAATATAGTAATATTCTAATTAATTTCATTCTAAATCTACCTTTATGAAGTTCAAATGTATTAATAAAGGGTGTTTTTTTTAGAGGTTTGTTTTTCGAATAGAGATAAAACTGGCATTTTGTGGTCAAATCTGGCAACTCTAATGTCATTTATGTTCAGTTTGGTTTGCCATTTCATCATGAACAGGTTGACAAAAGAACAACGCTTGCAAATCGTGCAAATTTATTTCGAAAATAATGGTTCAGTTCGCGAAGTTTACCGCAAGCTCCGTCCATTTTATGGTCGACATAATCGTCCATCAGAGCAATTAATTCGGTTAACCATGGGTCGTTTTCGCACTACGTTTACTCTATGTGATAATACGCATCCGCAGAGACGTCGAACAGTGCGCACCGAAGAAACAATTGCCGTTGTAGACCAAAATGTTGAAGAGGACCCGAATGAATCGATTCGCCACCGTGCACAGCAATTGGAGCTTTGTCCATCAACTTTATGGAAGATTTTGCGCAAAGATCTTGGCTTGCGACCTTACAAGATCCAGCTTGTGCAAGAATTAAAGCCGCGAGACCATGCAATACGTCGTGATTTTGGTGTATGGGCCGAAAATGAGATTGATCTCGATGCTGATTTTCATCGCAAAATTTTGTTTTGTCAACAAGCAAAATTGCCGCATTTGGAGTGAAGAGAATCCACATGAGACCCTTGAGACGCCATTACATCCACAAAAACTGACTGTTTGGTGTGCTCTATGGGCTGGTGGAGTCATTGGGCCATACTTCTTCCGAAATAATGCTGGAGAGTCAGTTACCGTTAATGGAGACCGGTATAGAGCCATGATAACCGACTATTTTGTTTCCGAATTGGATGGCATGAATGTGGATGAGTTGTGGTTCTAACAAGACGGCGCTACATGCCACACAGCGCACGTCACAATCGATTTATTGAAGGAAACATTCGATGAGCGCATAATTTCGCGGAATGGACCTGTCAATTGGCCACCAAGATCGTGTGATTTGACACCATTGGATTATTTTCTTTGGGGATATGTGAAGTCGCTCGTCTACGCCAACAAACCAGAAACGTTAGGGGACTTGGAAGCCAACATTCGTGGCGTTATTGCCGACATACGGCCCCATATGCTCGAAAAAGTGGTTGAAAATTGGACCTGTAGAATTGGCTTTATTCGAGCCAGCCGTGGCGGCCATATGCCCGAAATCATATTTAAACATTAATGGCATAAAATTATCCTTCCAATAAAGTCAAATTGATGGACATTAAAACGATTTTCTTGTGTTTTATTTCAATTCGAAGTTCTATACCTCTAAAAAAACACCCTTTATGATAGCAAACAATGTAATAAACATAAAAAATCACAAAACATAAATGGTTGTTAATTTTTTTTTAGCTTTTTTACAATTAAAAATATATGTGTATGAGCGCGCATACAATGGGACCGATTAGATGTATTTCTCGAGGGACCGATGAGGGTTAAGAGGTTTTCCGAAAAAAAAAATTGTTATTTCAGAAATTACACATAAAGGATTTTTTTCTTACAGAAAAAATAAAAGTCTGGGAATGGTTTTCTTAAAATAATATAATTGTTTGCCCTAAAATAGGAATTTTGTTAGCTTTTTGTATGGAATAAAAACTTTTATAAAAACTTTAACAATTTTAAATTACTTTTCCTATTAGTTTCTTGGTCGAATTTGATAATTTATTTATATGTATTATAATATTGGAAATCTTATAAGGTCTGTTTCCGTACTAGCTTCAAATAACTGTAATAGATTAAAGAGTGACATTTCTCTCTCAAGCTTTAAAAATTTGTAAAATAACGCTTTCAAGCAAACTTTAAGTTACTTGAGTCGAGTACGGAAACAGACCTATAATTTTAATTTTTTTCTAATTTGTTTTATTATCATAAATATATAAATTTCTTTATGAATATGAAAGCTTTAACTTTTTTATTTGTTCCTTTTTAGAGAATATGATAAATTTTCGAAATAACTCCACCCATTCTTGTAACAAATTTTAATACCCTAAATTCAATATTATTCGATATATGTGAACTTCTCCGAGAAAAGAGACCAAGTGTGTCAAAAAACTTGTTTGGACTTAAGAGTGGATTCTGGTGCCTAAAAGGGTGTAGAATAAGATGAAATGAGTTAGATTTCTGATAACAATTTATTTACGCCATAAAAACGTACAAAACGAACTTGGGAAAATTAATAAAAATGCGTTATGAAACTTTAAATGCGTTTTTCTCAAAACTTCATTTCCACACACTAGGTCCCTTTTCTCGGAGAAGGTCACATATAGTGTTTTTCTTATAGTAACATGCCCTTTGTAGGATTCCGCCGAATTTCTTGATAGTGTTTTATTATAATTCTGCACACTCTTGTATCGAATTTCAGTACCCTAGTGTCAATATTAATTGACATTAACGGTGACACGTTCTTTCGTATTTAGTAATAATTCTTTTTATTTTAATTAATTTTATTCTTCAGTCTATGAACATTAATTCTTACAAACTACGCAAAATTTAGTAAAAAATTATATACATATGTTACAAAATATAATTTAACAGAGATTTAATTTGATTCTTTGATATCGAAAAATCTAAGTTGTGATTAGCATAAATAGAGTTGTCTTAAAAAAGATCTTTAAAAATAGGAGCATGGTGCGAACCAAATCCAAATAAAAATGATCATAATTTCTGAGTGCCCTAGTAGGAGCATTAAAGTTTATCAACTCCAGCAGTGTTGGACTGTCCACCAAACCAGAAATTATATCGTGTATAAAAAGAAGAGACAGGGCGTTTCTTCAACTTTCAAGAGTATTAGGACCAATAAGTAAGCACCGGGATCTATATGGGGGTAAAGAGTCTTCAAACAGGAAGCTTAAGGCAAACCTTGTGGAAGATTTCTGGACACGTTCTAGCCTTAACTTATAAGTCTCATAAAATGGATCCCAAATGATTGTAGCATATTCAAGTCTTGAACGAACAAGGCTAGTAAACAACCCCTTGAAAGTGTAAGGGTCACCAAAACAAGAACTATTACGACGAATGAAAGCAAGCATAGCATATGCCTTGGGAATAATGTAATCTAAGTGGGGGATGAACGAAAATTTAAGGTCAAAAACAACACCCAAATCCTTAAATTCATTAACAGATAACGAAGGTGTATTAGCAATATAATATGAAGACAAATGGATATTTTCAGATTTTGAAAACGACATGAAAACGCATTTAGTAAGATTTAAAAAGAGATTATTATTAACGCACCAATCTTGAAGTTTATTAATGTCGCTTTGAAGAAATGCGTTGTCAGATGAACTTTTAACTTTAAGGAAAATCTTCAGATCATCAGCATACAACAAGCAATTACTGTGTGAAAAAATAGATGTAACATCATTAATAAAAATAATAAAAAGTAGTGGCCCAAGGATACTCCCTTGCGGAACTCCTGAGGTAACCACGAATGGAAATGATTTAACAATATCAAAGGCTACAACACACTGTCTATTTGATAAATAAGACCTCAACCAACTAAGAAAACTGGAATGAAATCCCATATTTTCTAGTTTTTTATTAACAGATAATGGTTGACTTCGTCGAACGCTTTCGAAAAGTCCGTGTAAATTACATCCACCTGACATCCCTCTAGAAACCATGAAATGCAATATTCCGAGAAAATAACCAGGTTGGAAACAGTTGAACGACCAGGCATGAAACCATGCTGAGAAAGAGAAATAAAATTTTTTACAGAAAACAAAAGTTTATCTTTAACAATCGATTCGAACAACTTAGAAATCGCTTTAAGCTCTGAAATAGGTCTATAGTTAGAAATATTGTTTTTGGAACCAGAGTTGTGTACAGGAGTCACAACTGCAACTTTCCAACTGTCAATAAAAATGCCATGCCTTAACGAGTTGTTAAAAATTAACATTAAGGGATATGCAACACTGCATGCACATTTTTTTAGAAAAAAGGAGCAAATCCCATCTGCATCCAACTTAAATGAAGCTTTAAGCCTTAGGATTCCATTAACAACATCCTGTTCCGTCAAACAAAGAGAACAAAAACCAATATCAGGTGACAAATTATATGAGCAATCAGTGTCGACATTATTAAGAGGCTCGTAGTTTGACAGAAAAAATCTGCATGTTATATAATTTTGGTTATATAATACGGTGCATGTCACACTTAGCAGACACGGACAAATTTGTTGTTGTTTTCACGGGTAAAAGAAGCTCTCTCAATTTCCAGTTTTTTATATTATCCGCGAAAACAACAACAAATTTGTCCGTATTCTCACTTTAAAAAATAAAACTCTCTTTACCGATTCCTCGGGAAAAATTATTCAGAACCGCGCTGACTATATTTTATACAATTAAAGAAAATTTATATTGAAATGTATTGAAATTTATTTACCCAATAGATAGTTCTCAAAAATACCCCAAAGTAGTGTTATAATTTTTGAAGTGAATTTCTATTTGTTTACCTGACCACATCATCAAGAAGAAAATAAAAAGTTACAACATACCGTGGCGATTGCACACTACGTTTTGGTGTATTTGGCGCTGTAGCTGCTGTCGCCGCCGCTCGACTAGTGGGCGTGCGTGCGCGTGTTGTCGGTGTGGTGGCCGTTGCAGTTCCAGGCGATGTTGCGGTGGTAGCCCCTGCTGGTGACGTCATTCTGTAACGTTTCGGTGGCACAATGCGACTAGGTGAGCGTGTTGTTGTTGTCTTCGACGCATCCTGACTCGATACTCTAGCAATGTGGGGAGATACAACAGGTTTTATAATTCTAGCAAAACCCTTCTTTTCTACAGGTTCAACTACTGGCTCAAGGCTACGTCTGACCCGCCAAATATGCAACGAAATCATAATGCAAAAAACAAAACCATAAAGAACAGGTGCGTCAAACACGAAAGACGAAAAGTGCATGAAATAAAAACAAGAAAAGAAAAACATAAACATTAAATTAAATTTAAAACAAACACTAAAATTCATCTTAGTATTCAGCCCAATTCTGACTGATTTTTCCTAGGGAATTGGAAAAGGGTGTTTTCAGTTTTAAGATAGCAGATAAAGATATCACATATTTTTAGTTTACACTCATTAATATTGACGGTTGATGAACAAATTGGCATTAAAAATTTCCAAAATGTTTTTGAACTTTATCTTAAAAATGAAAACTCTCTTTTCCGGTTTCCCGAAAAAAAATCATTCAGAATTGGGCTGACTGATAAAAAAAAAAGATTCGATGAAATTACGCCCAAAATAAAAATGAAATAAGCCTACAATTTTTTTGGGGCGAAAAAACAATTTAATAGCGCTCATAAATAGAAATGAAATGAAGTGTACCCGAAATGAAATAATGCCCAAATTGAAAATGAACTAGCATCCAAAACATTTTTATAGAAATGACTCACAATAAATTTATTTCTGAAATATTGTAAATGAAATATTTATGTATTTGATAGTGAAATAAATAATGTTCAAAATGAGATAATTTTTTTTTTAAGTTTTGATTTTTAATTCATTTTTAATTAATTTATATTTATTTTTCGCTTTATATCCTATGAAAATTGTATGGATAATTTTCAGGCATTATTTAGATTTTTATTTTGGCTGTTATTTTATTTTGAGTTATTTCAATGAACCAAAAAAAAAACAAGAGCATATAGACTCGATGAATAATGGATGAAAGCACTCACTTGCCCGCCGGATAGCTCACTGGTCTCGGTATGCGTGAGCGCTGTGCCGCAGCCGCTGCTGCTGCTGCTGCTACAGCTTGTGCTGAAGTAGGCGTTGAGCCGCCACTCTTGGTCTCCTGTTCACAGGCGAGATCTTTTAGCATCATGCTGGAATCCTTGCTGAGCAGCTCCCACTGAATTTGCAAGCGCTTAAAACGGTTGCTGGTTATTTTATGCTGCTCTTTACTGTCTACCGACGCGGCTGATCTGCGTGCCGCTTGCGTATCCAAGGGCGAACAACGCCGCGTCATAGGGCCGCTTGATGGCATGCGCAAGCCTCCGGCTATGGAAATGTTGGGTGAATTTGGTGGCGTTGAAAACCGCTTATGACGTGCTTCGGCCTGCAAGAATTGGTGCTGCTGTTGCTGACTTCCCTGCTGTTGTTGCTGTTGCTCATCTTCATTAAACGACACCTTCTTCTGTTGACTCAGGGCGCGGCTGACTTCCTTTTTCAAAGCTGCTGCATCGTACTGCACGGCCGCTGCATGGTGTTGATCTTCGGAAGACTCCAGAATTGCTGCAATTTCAGCGTAATACTTTAGTTCCGAACGTGGCAACGACGAGAGGAAGTTTTCTGCACGTGCCCGTGCATCCATATCTTTGCGGGACAACCGTTGATTTGTCTGCAACATGCCAGCAAAGTAAGCCTCCACAAGCTGCTCCTCGAACACCTCCTCCTCGGGCAGCACTGCGTACAACTCATCCATTGAGCCGCCAGCTAAATGTTGATTGTATGCCGGCTCTTGCAAGCTGCGTCTTTTCTCTTGTTTGGTCAGCTTGGCATGCTTTTCTTCAAACATAGAGTTGCGCTTGTTACGTTGCTCGCCGCCACCGCCGCCACCGCCGCCACCACCCTGACTAGATGCCTTACGCAGTATGCCACGTGGATGCGGTATCGGCTTACTCACTGGACTGTCAACACCAGAGTCATTGCGTTGCTGTTGCTGGTGCTGCTCATACTGATACACATACATTTGCTTGAGCGGATCTATCGCGGCAGACGTTGCAGCTGCAGCTGTTTCACCCAACTCCGAGTCGGTGAGCAGGGTTGATGAACCACGATAGCCCGAACTGGGCTGCTGACTAGAACCAGAGCTCGAGGAGCCCTCCTGCTGTTGAGTCTGTGCCGTTTGTTGGAAATACTGCGCACAATCGCAGAGATGAGTCGAGCGGTGTGGCCGCCGTATAGGCGGTGTCATGCAGAACAGCGGCTTTTGCGATGCTAAATCGCCGCCCTGCTCCAGACTGAGGTTTCCTACCTCTGGAATGTGTTGTAAGCGTTTGCGATATTCCGCTGGCAGAAGGGTGGCCAGCGATTTCCAGTCTACGACATTCTTATGATCGATGTTCTTGATTATCTCATCCTCGGTGTAACGCGGCTGCTTTTGGACAGTGGCAGCAACACCACCCAGTGCCGTTTGAAAATTAAAGGGTGAGAAAATGACATCAGTCAATGAGTTGTTAGTCTTGACGAAGCCCAAATCGGGCAGCGCATAGTTCGGATAGATTACATAGATGGGCGCCTGCTTCTCTTCGCCCAAATTGTTGAGCTTGGCCAGAAATGAGGGTGGTACGAAACGAAACCTATCACTTATGTTGCTGCGCGTCGACAAAGAGCCACAAGATGTCTGCATGGAGCGCGTGATCATCTCTGAACTAGCCGACGAAGCATGCTGGTTGGCCAAATTTTCCGATTGCATGCGATTGTTCAGATCGCGACGGTGTCCGGCATGCTTTTTGCGTTCCACTGCATCGCCAGCATCGTCCGACGACAAATAGACCTGCGTCAATTGATCTGAATTACTGCGACTGGCATCAGATGAGTGCAAGCTGCCTACGGATGAACCGTTGTTGTTGTTGTGCTGGTGCTGCTGAGCCAGTTGGCAAACTTGTGGATGACGCATTGGTAGGCTACGTCGACGTGGCTCTTTTGCTGCAGCTGGTGATGCCGTCAAAGTACGTTCATCCTCGTAGAATACTTCATTATGGCGACGCGCATGCTGACACAAGGCCTCCGCATGCTGCTCATCTACATTGTCCACTAAGTAGCTGTCACCCACACCGGCGGCAGCACCAAGTCGTAAATCTTCCTCATCATGGCGACTCAGCGCGGATCCTTTGCCCGAATCATTCATGCTCTTCTTGCGCAAACGCTGCTCCAGTGAGGAGCTGCTGCCACTCGAACCGGCTGCATCGCTTGAAGGCCAACAGCCCGATGAGACATCCATGCAGGTGTGTGCGCTGGCATGCTCCTCGCTAGAGCTACTGCAGCTCTTTTGTTTGATAAAAAGTTTGACTAGATTGAATGCTGGCTGATTTAAGGAGGCGGCCGAAGTGCCAGAAGATGTGTTGCCGTTGCCACTTTGCTGCTTTTGCAATGTTGCTGAGGATGCAGAGCCGATGCTAGAGTTGGAAGCATTACTATGCTGCTGCTGCTGCTGCTGCTGTTGATGGTTGCTGTTGTGATGATGGTGGTGATGATGATGATGGTGCTGCCGTGCCAGCTGTTGCTGCTGCTGGTGATTATGTTGCAATTGCAACTGAAGTTGCTGTTTCTGATATTGTTGTTGTTGTTGGCTGTTGTTTACCAAACGTTCGGAAGTTGAGGCCGTTATGGAACTGCACGAGATGGGCATCTGGCACATTGGAAGAAGATTGCGTGATCTACAGGATTCAAGCTGTGAGAGCAAAGAGCGAGAGAAAGAGCAATATTAAAACATATTCTGCAAAACTAACTTTCAAGTACTCACCGTTGTCGTGCTGACATGCGAGACATTGAGCTGCTGACGACTACACGACGACGTCGAATCGTTTTTCGAGCGCAGGTTCGGCAAACTGCTGCTCTTGCGCACAGTGCAGTGTGGTGCATGCAGGATGGGGGCAGCATTTTCTGCGGTGTTGTTGTTGCCCGATGGATATCTGCGCACATAAAAGGAGAAGAATCGATGAATTCTTAGGCATAGCAAAAATAAACTGGGGTCATGAAAATGGACATGTTGGTGCCTCTATGAATCGCTTTATTAGCTATTATTATAGCTGAATGTCAGTTGATTGAATAACAAACAATTGAATGAAAATCTAGTAAACAAAAATGGTGGCAGCTGCTGATTTAAGTAATTTTTTGTTTGTTTTCCCCGTTCAATTACAAATCCTAATGAAGCTAAATTATTTCAATTTAAATGACCCCTTCGTGCAACCCCATTCGTGCCCGTTACTGCCATCAACTAGCTCTTTTTTTTTTGCATAAAGCTGTCTCTTTTGCAACCTACATTTCGTATTTAGAAGCTTATCGCTTGAGAACGGAAACTTGAGCGTTTGCATAACAACAAAGTCAGCAACAACAACAACAACCATAACAATGATGAGTAGGACTCGAAATGAGTTCAATTGTACTACAATTCATAGAACGAAAAGTGAATAATTTAAAAAAATTTTAGATTGACATTTTATGACCTACAACCCAATTGTAAGAGCACGGGACAGAATTTTGACTGAAAGCTATGCTTGTTTTTTCGGGATTTTTTATTTCTCTTACCTTTGTAAAGCGTTGCCTTTTTTCAATTTGCTCCAAGTTGTCATCTGGTGTTCGGAGCGTGACATCGAGACTTCCAGAGATTTACGCTTGACGATGTCATCTAAATTGCTGTGTAAGTTGATGAAATTCTGTTTGTTCTTCAACGAAATTTCACTGGGTTCGGCTTGAATAAAGTGAAAATATAAAAAGTCGAGGTAGATTAATAAAACAAACATCATACAGAATATAAAGATAAGGACTGTAGATGGAATATTAAGATACTTTCAAATGGTTCATGGTTAACTAGTATCAAATATCTAAGCATCTATTATATAAAAACCAACAACAAAAATGTAATCTTCTTAATATTGAATTTACATTGCATGAATAGGTTTGCATTGGCATCAAATTGAGTAACACGAGTTAAAACTAGCTTTATGTAGAACTCTCTAGAAAGTTGCTTGATAGACGTAGACGTTACATTACTTCAAACGATCAAGACTGAGAGCGATAATGTCTATATGTATTAAGACTAAACTGTTACAGTCAAGACCAATGATACATTGAAGCCCCACTGAAACGCTTAAAAACATATACTTAAGGGAAGGATCTCATCTAGAGGCCCAAAAACACGGTGATGTTCCTTATTTTGTTTTTTGTCATAGAAGGAAGTAAATGAACACCTTGAGTTTTTTGGCAGTTCTTTGATTCTTAAAGTGTAGAAAAAAATTTTTTTGTGCATAAAAGTGTAATGTTAATATAAAAATAATATAAAATAATAATATAATAATAAAATATTAATCCTAGAATTAATCATATAGTGATGTACGTAAAAGATAATCATGCGTCAATTTGACTTTGAATTTAAGTTTTAACTAGCTGCAACGTCAAGCCTTATTTAATGATTTGAATAAACCAAACATTTTTATATATGTACACGTAGCTATAATAATAAATATCACAATTTGTGTTTAAATTTATTTATTCATTAAAAAAAAAAAAAACAAAAACTTCAAACCTCTTCTATAAGTAACAAAAATAATTCGTACACGCATGTGTAAATTTGACGCAGATTATCTTTCTAGGGTTAAGTGCCAATACGACATCAAACGTCCCGTTGAAAAAATAAAAGTACCCAAACGGTCTCTATCATCGTCATCTGATATAAAAACACCAAAACATTTTATATTACGGTGAGCTTGAACTGAGTTTAAACGAAAAATTCTATGATTGCAAAGTTATCGACGAAATTCCTTTCTACAATGCTTACTCTCTACGGAGTTACTCGTAACTCATGGAGAAGCAGAATTCAAGGAAAATTCTTGTAAAAACCTGCTGAAGAATGTGGGCATCCTACGTAACATAAAAAATGGAGGTCTGATGAAATATGTTAAATTGTTCAGTTACTTTAAGAATGCCGTATCTTCAAACTTTGGAACTCATTTCGAAAATGACTGTAAAGACTATAGCTTATTCTAAAAAGAGTTATCTGTACTTAGAAATAAGCATCACACCTAAAGTTCAAGCGGTATTTTAGTGAACCGGCCATGGATTTGGTTCCCTTCGATTTTTAAAAGTAATCTGGGACATTAATAAAGTATCAACTAAGCCTGCTAGTTACGGAGAAAGACTTTAATGATCAATATGTCAATATAATAGTTCGCACTTATGATTATATGTATATAACGTACAATAATTAAATTACATATTTATAAAACAGTGTAATTGTTTTTACTTTTATTTATTTATATTAATGTTTTGAAAACGGATTACTAACAAAACTTAATTTTCTAAAAAAATAAAATATAAAAAGTTAGTTTTTTCCAAAAGATATCGGCAAATGATTTTAATTTTGAGCTTTTTATGATGCTTAAGCCTTGTAAAAAAGAATTCCTTCGGAAAATTTGCAATCATAGATAATTTCATTTAAATTCAGTTCAAGCTCACCGTGATATATTTATTTTATTGGAGCTTGAACAAAAAAAAAATTGTTGAAAATTACAAAAATTGAGGAGTTATCTTCTTTACAATCAAAAAAATCCAAGTCAATCTATAGAGATGTTTTTGAGATATCGTGTCAGCCAGTTTGAAAAACATGATTTTTGAGAAAACGCCTTTTAAGATTTGGTTAACGATTTTTCGAGTGCGTTTATGAAAATTTGGGTTATTTTCGTATGCGGTAACCTTCTAAGCAATCGTTATCGGCCGAACCGCTTTGGGAACATATTCTACGCTTTGGGAACATATTCTATAAGCTATAGAAAAATTAAAATAAAAATAGTTGAGTTTTTAGGTCGAGTTTATGAAAACCTGCCTTTAATCCATCAAAGACGAATGGAAAAAATACCTTAAAAAAGAGTGTTCTCGCGATTTGTGCGTCATGGAAATGTAAGGGAAAAGATAAGATTTGCTTTTCTCAGTATCGTACCTTAATTGCTAGTATAACTTAATGAAAAAATTCTGGAAGACGTGGAACTTAATGCAAATCTTATCACAAAATTAATTTAATAATGTGACATTTCTTCGACCTCTTAATTTATGATGTTGATTTATGAACATTTACAATTTTGTTTTTTATTTAAAAGTGAGCTTGAGCCCGATTATAACCGACTATAATAAAAATTAATTTAACTCATTTTCTGTTTGTTTGTTTGTTTGATCAGAATATAAATCTATACGCACCTAGATAAGACTATGCATACTTCGTTTTGACCAAGCCCCTCCAACCCCTTTCAAGTAACGTAAATTTTGTTATTGAAATACTTTTTAGTATCGGAATTTTTTGTCAATATAATTTTAAATAAATTCGTGATTTTAAACCCCTTTGCATCCCAAGAAACTGATGCTATGCCATAAACTCCTTTGCTGATTTTTGAACACGAACTCTTTTAGGAGCAGAAGTACCAGGTTCTTTAGCTTCTTGTTTTGATTCAGGACCATACCTTTTTGAAACCTAAAACTTCACTTAAAATATGGCTCACACTGCCTACTAAGATGTCTACTGCTTCTACTACATGTTTTTCAGTCAATCGACGATCTTTCAAACCCATATCTTGTATTTTTGCTATGATTTGATGCACTTTTGAACACGTCCTTGACGAAATCAAGAATTGTACGACCACGTTTAAACTCAGCAACCCAATTGTAAAATGTTGCAAGTGAAGATGAAGAGTACTTATACACTTCAAATAATTGCACTGTGCGGCACGAAAATCTGTATTTAATAATTTCAACGTTTTTCACTTAATTTTAATATGAGGAATCTCGTGGTAACATCTGTTGTTCCACTTTACCGAAGACTTTAGTGCAAAAAAAATTTTTTTTTTGACTAATTATAGTCCAGATATGCAATCATTTGCATGTTGAGAACTCTTGAACGATTAGGATTTTTAATTTGGTTTCTTCAGCAAAGTTATTTCTATTATTCTTGCCAACAACTTTGTTGAACAAATATATAACGAAAAATCATTTGAAATTGTCTTTAAACCTTTAATAAGCGACATATGTTTTGCATACGCAATGTTGTTCGAATTTTTTTCGTTTGACTTTTAGTAAGAATCACTCGATAAGACCCACTGGAAGCGATTTTTTCATATTCATTTATTCAGCAAAGTTGTTGGCCAGAATTATAGAGAGAACTTTGCCCAAGAAACCAAAATGAAAATCCTAATGGTTCATGAGTTATCAACATGAAAATGAGTGCATATTTTGAGTAATTTTTGATATATCTTAAAAAGGAAATTTTTTTCTAAAATGTTTTGTAAAGTGGTAAAACAAATGTCACCACGAGATTCCTTATACCAAAATTAAGTGAAAAACGTTGAACTTATCAAGTACAGTGAAAAAAGATACAAAAAAGCGCACAGTGTTGTTTATGAATTTCTTTTGCTTGTAAGCCTTTGAATTCAATCACTGCACGATATTTCATTTTTTTTTTCCATATTAAAAAATAACTGTAACACGTGTACTTTAAACAGCTGTAAATATAAGACTGAGTTGTCAAATCTACATGACACTTTACACGTGTTCATTTGAAAGTAGTAAAATTTTTAGAAAAATAAAATGGCGGACGTACTACCGCCATCTATGTGTGATTCTAGAAACTAACTGAACAACCTAGAAGGTTTGCAGGAATTTTGGCTTTTATACATAATGGTTCTACATATATATATATCAAAATTGGGTATATCAGAAGGAAATTTGAAATTAAATATTTTAGAAATATAAACCTTATTGCTTTCAAGTATTAAGGCCCTTATGAGCCGCGTTCGATCTTCGACTGTAGTCGAATGGCCTGATCGAAGGAATTTGCATTTGGTATTATAACGTGCTTTCGACAAGGAGTAGCGCTATTGTGAATTTCGTTCATTTGGTTTGTTCACAGTTGTATATTTCTATCAGCTGATCGTAGTACTTACATTTTTAGCAATTATTGCTCAGCAAGCATCGCATCGAAAGCAAAATTCTATTCGACTGAAAATTCTATGAACAACGAACATTTCGATAGAGTTGCACTGCTCATAATAAGATGTTTACGTTCGATACTCGATGTTCGATAACCAGCGAAGATCGAACGTCGAAAGCAACTCATAATAAGGGCCTTAATTTACTATATTAACTTCCAACAATACATATTTTAGAAAATCAGTAAGTCCGAAGTTATTTTTGGCGCTAAAAAATTGATTTAAGTGAACAGTACACACCTGAATTTTCAAAAAACCAAATTTTTTTATGATTGATTTTTGTTCAAAAGACCTCAAAGAATCTATTTTTAATGATATAAAATTCGAAATTAATTTCAATGTTAAATAGTGAAGGTTTCAAACGCAGAGCGTCAAGGCCGTATAATCGGTGTTAAAAACTTTAAAACGCTTTTTCTAGAAATCACATTTTTTGAGTTGGCGGGCGTGAAAAAAAAAAAACTATTACACTGATCGTTCTGAAATTTTAATATGTTATGCACACATATAAGGCTATAGGTTGAACTACGGATAGAAAGATCGGTAAGGTATTTTTGGTTTTCAAGGGATTTTAGGTCCAAAACATCGGCTAATTTCGAAAAAACGCAGACATTTTGTCAATTTTTGCCAAAAAAATTTTTAGTTCAATCTATAGCGGCTTTGATTAAAACCCTGTTTTTATTTTTTTTCATGCCGTGATTTTTTGATGTTATTTTCAAAAACCTGCAGCAGCCATAAAAACACGCTGGAAAAATCCAAAAAAAATTTTTTGTGTACTATTTTTACATAAAAATAAATATGCAAAGTTTCAATAAGATATCTTGTTCATTTTTTTATAAATTTTGCATTTTAAAAATGTCATTTTTGAATAATCCAGGTGTGTACTGTCCCCTTAACTGTTTTGCTTTTAAACAATTTTCTTGAACTCTAGCTATTCCAAAATGTATATGTTGTTCCAACCATTGCACTGTAGGTCAAATGACATGTTTTTCTGGCCAAAACCATTGAACGCCGAAAAAGACTATTTTAACAACATGAAATTATTCATTCATTAAAAAAATCTGCTTCATTAAAAAATTAAAAAATTAACCCTCTTTAAGCTTAAAACTTATAGTTTAAAGCAAAATGTGTTTGTGTTTCCAAATAATAAATCAATGAATTACATTGTATGATTGACAATTTTGTAAAATAAAAAGAAAATTAACCATTTAAAGAAACTTCTAATATATTATTTTTAATAATAGTTTTTTGAATAATATACTTTTGAAGTTAAATTATCACAACCACGTTGTTTTCTAAAAGTCTTCATATTGTATATGAACGTCATAATCTTAATCTTCTTCATCATTTGATCTATCTTCATCTATTTTATGTTCTCAGGATAACATTTCAGCATTTCTAAAACATCGGGCGGTAAGGGAAGTCGGTTTCATCGCTGAATGCGAATTTTGAGGTAAGCTGGAAATTAGTTCTTGTTTTTCTATTTTAGTCATCATTTTACTTTATAACCACGATGCATTATTTGTCTGAAAGAACTCAAGTTTCGGGAACATTTCGAGCATCTTTGTTTGGAATTTTTGCAGAAATTTGTGACTTTATCGCTTATTTGAGACGTAATTTTATTTGAATTAATATTTCCGCCAAATTTTTTGAAAAATGTAACCAAAAACGTTGGTTTGCTTTTGCCATGGGTCATGTTGTCTTTTTCAGATTTTAAATAAGACTGAATTTTGAAACTCGTATGTGTCTAGAAAAAACCAATTTTTCATTAAGTCGCAATTTTTGCATGTTAAATCTTACAACAACAAATACTTGCAACACTACAATTCAATTATCAACGTTGTCAGTATATCAGAAAAATATATGCAAAATTTTATAACCTTACGTAAGTATTGGTTTGTAAAAAAATTCGGAAGTTTTAAACGTACATACATTATATGAGTGTTATACAACAACAAAAATAAAAAGTAAGCATTTTCTGTTTTATTTATGTATATTACATAGATGGGCACTTTGCTGTACCAGTAAAATGAAATTCAATTTGCATTACCAGTAAATTTTTACTGCTTACTGGAAAAAATTTCAGTAAAAATAAATTTTTACTGATTACTGCAAACATATTGCAGTAAAAATAAATTTTAACTGATTACTGAAAAAAATTGCAGTAAAAATAAATTTTTACTGATTACTAAAAAAAATTGCAGTAAAAATTTATTTTTACTGATTACTGAAAAAAATTGCAGAAAAAACTGATTACTGAAAAAAATTGCAGTAAAAATAAATTTTTACTGATTACTGAATAAAATTGCCTTTAGCAAAAATAGGCAATAATTGACCTAAGGGCATCAAATTTACATTTGTTGTCAAAGCTAAAATCTCGAATAATACACAAAAAATATTGCCACACACAAGTTAATAAACACGCTATATATCAGACGAATTCGGTCTAAAATTTGGACTAAAATTTTGTAATTTAGTTCGTATGGCTACTGTCGACAATTCAACGAAAAATTGGCGTGGTCGAACTATAAATACGCCTTCTTTTCAGAAATTATAATTCCTGAGTTGTGCATGATTTTATAATGAAACTTGGTTTATATTTGCTATGAGACCAAGTGGTGGTCACTACTCAAGTAACATTGTTGGAGCAACTAAGTGCGAGTGAGTCCTAAAAGTGTTCTATCTATATATATAAAATGGAATGTGTGTTTGTTTATTTGTTTGTTTGTTTGTACCTTATAGGAGACCAAACCTCTGGACCGATCTTCCTGAAATTTTCACAGCATTTAACTAAGACTCTGGCATGATTAATAGGGTTTTTCGATCACGCCCACTTTTACGCCCACTTTTTTAAAATTATGTAATTGCTCCCATATAGTTTTTAACAGATTTACTTCAAATTGTATACACATTATACTCCAGGCGAGGTAGAAATAAACATTTCTTACGTCACGCCCCCTTTCACGCCCTTTTTCACGCCAAATTTAAGTTTTAAACTTTTTGTTCTCTGTACAAATTTGTTCCTTCCAACGGATTATTTTTTATTTGGTAGTATATTGCTCTTAATATTGTTAACGTCACCATATTACTATGAACCACGCCCACTTCACCACCCCCTTTTTTTAAATTCAGATACTTACTTATACCACTAACAATGTTTGCTATACAAATCTATATATATAAAATGGAATGTGTGTTTGTTTATTTGTTTGTTTGTTTGTACCTTATAGGAGACCAAACCTCTGGACCGATCTTCCTGAAATTTTCGCAGCATTTAACTGGGACTCTGGCATGATTAATAGGGTACTTTTTTCGACCACGCCCACTTTTACGCCCACTTTTTAAAATCATGTAATTGCTCCCATATAGTTTTTAACAGATTTATTTCAAATTGTATACACATTATACTCCAGGCGAGGTAGAAATAAACATTTCTTACGTCACGCCCCCTTCCACGCCCTTTTTCACGCCAAATTTAAGTTTTAAACTTTTTGTTCTCTGTACAAATTTGTTCCTTCCAACGGATTATTTTTTATTTGGTAGTATATTGCTCTTAATATTGTTAACGTCACCATATTGCTATGAACCACGCCCACTTCACCACCCCCTTTTTTTAAATTCAGATACTTACTTATACCACTAACAATGTTTGCTATACAAATCTATATATATAAAATGGAATGTGTGTTTGTTTATTTGTTTGTTTGTTTGTACCTTATAGGAGACCAAACCTCTGGACCGATCTTCCTGAAATTTTCGCAGCATTTAACTGGGACTCTGGCATGATTAATAGGGTACTTTTTTCGACCACGCCCACTTTTACGCCCACTTTTTAAAATCATGTAATTGCTCCCATATAGTTTTTAACAGATTTATTTCAAATTGTATACACATTATACTCCAGGCGAGGTAGAAATAAACATTTCTTACGTCACGCCCCCTTCCACGCCCTTTTTCACGCCAAATTTAAGTTTTAAACTTTTTGTTCTCTGTACAAATTTGTTCCTTCCAACGGATTATTTTTTATTTGGTAGTATATTGCTCTTAATATTGTTAACGTCACCATATTACTATGAACCACGCCCACTTCACCACCCCCTTTTTTTAAATTCAGATACTTACTTATACCACTAACAATGTTTGCTATACAAATCTATATATATAAAATGGAATGTGTGTTTGTTTATTTGTTTGCTTGTTTGTACCTTATTGGAGACCAAACCTCTGGACCGATCTTCCTGAAATTTTCACAGCATTTAACTGGGGCTCGGGAATGATTAATAGGGTACTTTTTTCGACCACGCCCACTTTTACGCCCACTTTTTAAAATCATGTAATTGCTCCCATATAGTTTTTAACAGATTTACTTCAAATTGTATACACATTATACTCCAGGCGAGGTAGAAATAAACATTTCTTACGTCACGCCCCCTTTCACGCCCTTTTTCACGCCAAATTTAAGTTTTAAACTTTTTGTTCTCTGTACAAATTTGTTCCTTCCAACGGATTATTTTTTATTTGGTAGTATATTGCTCTTAATATTGTTAACGTCACCATATTACTATGAACCACGCCCACTTCACCACCCCCTTTTTTTAAATTCAGATACTTACTTATACCACTAACAATGTTTGCTATACAAATCTATATATATAAAATGGAATGTGTGTTTGTTTATTTGTTTGTTTGTTTGTACCTTATAGGAGACCAAACCTCTGGACCGATCTTCCTGAAATTTTCGCAGCATTTAACTGGGACTCTGGCATGATTAATAGGGTACTTTTTTCGACCACGCCCACTTTTACGCCCACTTTTTAAAATCATGTAATTGCTCCCATATAGTTTTTAACAGATTTATTTCAAATTGTATACACATTATACTCCAGGCGAGGTAGAAATAAACATTTCTTACGTCACGCCCCCTTCCACGCCCTTTTTCACGCCAAATTTAAGTTTTAAACTTTTTGTTCTCTGTACAAATTTGTTCCTTCCAACGGATTATTTTTTATTTGGTAGTATATTGCTCTTAATATTGTTAACGTCACCATATTACTATGAACCACGCCCACTTCACCACCCCCTTTTTTTAAATTCAGATACTTACTTATACCACTAACAATGTTTGCTATACAAATCTATATATATAAAATGGAATGTGTGTTTGTTTATTTGTTTGCTTGTTTGTACCTTATTGGAGACCAAACCTCTGGACCGATCTTCCTGAAATTTTCACAGCATTTAACTGGGGCTCGGGAATGATTAATAGGGTACTTTTTTCGACCACGCCCACTTTTACGCCCACTTTTTAAAATCATGTAATTGCTCCCATATAGTTTTTAACAGATTTATTTAAAATTGTATACACATTATACTCCAGGCGAGGTAGAAAAAAACATTTCTTACGTCGCGCCCCCTTTCACGCCCTTTTTCACGCCAAATTTAAGTTTTAAACTTTTTGTTCTCTGTACAAATTTGTTCCTTCCAACGGATTATTTTTTATTTGGTAGTATATTGTTCTTAATACTGTTAACGTCGCCATATTACTATGAACCACGCCCACTTCACCGCCCCCTTTTTTAATTCAGATACTTACTTATACCACTAACAATGTTTGCTATACAAAATACTTTTTTGTAATATGTATTTACCTAAAATTGTATATACTTTTATCTACAGGTAAGGTAGCCATAGATTTTTTATTACCAAATCCCCCTTTTTTGCCCCATTTTACTTTAATTATAATTAATCTGCTTTCAATCTATGTAAATAAAAATTAATGTCTGTCTGTCTGTCTGTTTGTTTGTTTGTTTGTGCTTTATAGGAGGCCAAACCCTTGGACCGATCATCCTGAAACTTTCACAGCATTTTACTATGACTCTGGAAAGAATAATAGGCTATATGAAGTTTTTATTGGACAAAGGGGCGTGGCACTGCCCATATAACCCAAAAATTTAAATCGCCATATTTTCCAAAAGGATATTCCTAAAAGATAGGATAAATTCTTGACTATATAAAGTTGTGAGTGGACGAAGGGGCGTGGCCTCGCCCATATAACCCAAAATTTAAAATCGTCATATCTTGGGCATTTTTTGACCAACGGCGGCAGTAGCAATATTTGCTATATTTGGTATTGGCATGAATAGAAGAAATACGTACCAAAAGAAAAGTGGGCGGAGCACGCCCCTTTGTTTGCGATATATTGGAGTCTGGACCTGATAACCGATCTTAAATTTTCACAGCGTTCAGCTTTGACTCAGGAATACTTATTACATGATAATTTTTTTCGACCATGCACACTTCTGCACCTACTTTTTTACTACGTTTATTAACGGCTTTACCACAAATTTCAAATACATATTAATTAAAATAGTGGGGTAGCCCTATTCTCTTTCTTCCACCACTGTCTTCTGCTGACAGCTGAAAACAGCTGATTTTATAATACGTGTTAATTAAAATAGAGAGTGGGGTAACCCCACACAGTAAAAAATATGTGCATAAATTTTATACCATTTTGTATACATATAAATCCAAACCAAAAATGTTTTAAAAGTTATACCATCAAATCTTAAAAATTCTTCTAGACCATTTTTCTCGTCAGACCAATTGAAGAAACTATATTTTTAAATTTCCCGATTTCGGTGAATTTTTTTCTTTCGAACCAGAATATATTTTGATTAACACATGATATCCAAATGAAATTTTTAAAATATATTTGTTTTATTATTTTTATAATATTGAGTGGTATAAAATTTATAAATTATTTGGAATAAAAAAGTTTATACCACACAAATGTTATAAAAAAGATAACATTTACCCTCAAATTTTTTACTGTGCATTCTCATTCTTCCACAACTGACTGCGAAACAGCTGATTGTGTAATTGCTGCTTTTTGATTGGTCTAAAAATAAAAAGGGGGAGCATGAAGCAAATTACATGCGATTCAGTGCTGAATTCTAATTGGTTTACAACAAAAAAAGAGGCGAAGCATTGCAATAATTAAATTAAATAAATAAATTTTTGTGAATATATAAATACTTTTAATTGTATTTTATACGAGGGGGTAGAAAAGAACACCGGGTTCAGCTAGTAGGTGTATAATATGTGGTTAAAGTTTTACCGCAGCTTTGTTTGCTGCTAGTTGCTTTTAATTTTAAAGAAAATGCTCCAAATATGATTTTTTTTACCATTTTGAGCTCTAATACTTTATACAGCTCTGTAAAGGATTTTATAAAATCTGCAAAAGAGCAGAACTCTAAAATTTACTACTCTGTAAAGGATCTTTTAAAGTAATAAACGGGTGATTACATTGGTTTTCAACAACACTCTCTACCTTACCCTCTCTATAAATTTTAAGGTAAGTTTACTTTGAAATTTATTTTAATAGTGTTCCCATTGTCGTCCCAGGCTAAAATTTTGAGAGAACTTAGATAAACTATCATTAATTAATAAATATTTTTTCCAAAATTTTTAAAAATGACTCATCAAAATATTTTTTTTTTAACTTTTATGGAAAAAAAGAAAAATAACGTAAATATTTTATAAATTTTACAGTTTTATTTTACAAAGTAAATGATTTTGAAAAAATCTATAATATGAATCTAAAATCGTTGCTCTATCTCAAGCTTAACCGAAGTTATAATCAAATGAAAAACAGTCCTCAAGAAAAAAAACCGACTTTTTTCAATTTTTGAGTACCCGTAACTCAGTAACCACTTGAAAAAAATAAAAATTATAAATTGATTTTCTAAATTGCAGCCGAAACTACTTGTATACAAAGTTTAAACCAAATCGGAGAGGGTCAGGTTGAGAATTTAATTTTTTTTTTTTCGAAAAGCAATGGAATCACTCAAACATAACTATATAGCTGTTTTGAAACGCGAAGATTCAATCTAATATTTGCTTTAATATGTATTTTTGTATTGCATTTTTAAAGCGAATAGATGTAAAATACTGTAAATTTCTTTAATTTATTTGTCATTCTAATCATCACAAACAGTTGTCAAATTTTATATATTTATGGAGTTTATTTTTAACACATACATACTTAAACGAATAAGAAAAAAGAGCTTTGCAAGAGCTCTTATTTAGGTTTGACAGGAACTCCTTTTAAAGTGGACAGCTACTTCTACTCTCCATATGAAGCAAAAATAGTGCTTTTAAACTCAAGAAAGTAGCCTTATATATTCTCTGCAAGAGCTTTAGCAGCGCGACTAAAGCTATAGTTGAAGCTTGCTGCTATATAAGATAGCACTATAAGCTCTGCAAGAATTAATAAATGGCTAAAATTGTTACTTGGGTAGATATATAAATTTTGCCACGCCTACTTTTACCGCCCTTCTATATATATAAAATCGTTCGTGGAGTGTCTCTTAAGATCACAGGCAACCTAAGGCAACCAAATTTACAATATCTGTTAATATCTCGGTTAATAAAGTAAATGCTATATTTCGGACCGTTTTGATCGTATTAGAGTAAAATTTGGTAATAAGTTTGTATGGTTGTCTGAAACTGTATTAAAAATGGGTGTCCACGCCCTCTTTTACAGTCCACAAATCCATAAAAATACTTCATTTAAGACGATTCTGGTCGTATAAAACTTAAATTTTGTAATTTAGTTTGTATAGTTACATTCGGGAACAGTACTAAAAATGCTTGGTTACTCTATGCAACGCCCACTTTTTCATAAATCGTTAAAATTGTCTACTAGACCGATTGCGCTGAAATTTTGGCAGTCGATTTGTTTTGCCTACGAGATAGTTTAGGAAAATTTTGCCAAATCCCCTGTTACCGCCTACAAATCAATAAAAATGTTATATTTTAGACGGTTTTGGTCGTATTTGGTAAATTAGTGCATATAGTTACTTTCGGAAATTGAACCAAAAATGGGCGTAGTCGCAGCACAACAGTTATGCCAGTTCAGAAGATAAAAATTCAAATGTTTTTTCCGATTGGCATGAAAATTCTTATGTGGCAGTAAGCCGGTCTGTGACAGGAAAACTTTTTCCCCTGGATTACAAGATGATAAGATGCTGCGAAGTTCACGTTAAAAATTACTCGCATATAAAATAACTTTCTTTTACGCCCAATTAATGGCCTAAATTTTTCGCACATAAAATGACAAAAAATGATTTGGTGGCAACCCTCTTCCAGCTGTCACCAGCTACATCATCTCTCATCAGCTACATAAACCGGGGAGATCAAACAACATGCAGAACTGCCCAAAACTATTCTACAAAGTACTCAATTGCAATTTAGGGTGCTTGCAATAACCAAAAGTACTCAATCTACCCATACCCAACTGCCCAAGTCAGTGTGAATACCCCTAATATAAATGTTTTGAAACGCACTGCCGAATACTCAAATTTAATCGTTATCTAAATTGCCTGCAAAAATGTTCGAATTGACCACAAAATTTTTACAAAAACTCACCATAAAAACTCTCATCCGAATACAGCACGCTGCCCTCAAAGGCGATCGTATAATTGTCCTTGTTCGCCTTGCACGTCAAGATTATATCGCCATCATCGGGATAGGCATCCAGGTCCAAAGAATCCACCGATATGTGTGACTCCTTGACTGGCGAAAATAACAACTCTGATTTGCAGATAGAGTTGTCGATCAGCTCATTGGCTGAGCTATTTGATGTCTGTGACATCATATTGTGAGCGGGCAACATATGTTGCTGCATCAGCGATTGTTGCAATCGACCGTTGGCGCCACCGCCTAAACCCTTGCAATATGACGGTAACTGCGAAAGCAATGAATGTATATCTTCGGCACGAAAGCTTTCCATATCGACTTCAGCTAGATTGGCGTCAATATTTTTGGCTAAGTCTTCGTAGTAGAGCAGCTCACCGATACCATTGTACGAGGCAGAGAGGGAGGAGAGCACGCTGCGTTGCATGCCGCAACCATCTCGATAGCCATAGTCCAGGAACCACTGGTAATCAGAGTTATCGTGAGTGAAGTCATGCGAAGAGGCAATCGAGCAATTTAAATTGTTGCTGGCGCCGCCGCTAACGCCAACAACATTCGAGCAAAAACCAACACCACCGGCGTCCCACCCAACACTAGTACCACCACCACCACCACCACTACCATTCCCAACACCTGCTGCTGTTGTTGTTGTATAACCTACCACATTGTCATGTTGCTGCTGTTGCAGCAAAAGGTGTTGTTGCGTAGGAAACATGTTGCTGCCAACACGTGAACCCGGTGTGGTTGCATTGCTGTTGTAGTCCGATTCGGGTGTTGCGGCTGTGGCCATCTTGCTGCTGCTATTGCTGTTGTTGCTTAGCAAAAAATTATTATTGCTGTTGCTGTTGCTTATGCTGCTGAAGTCTAGTAAGCTGTCGTCAAACAAACTATTGCTCACTTGCTCATTCAGTATGATGCTGCGCAAAGCGTTGTTGTAGCGATCCAAATTGTTCAGGACGATAGCAACATTTTGTTTTAAGCACTCATCGCTGAGTTCATCACCGCCACCAACGCTGACGCCGTTCTCGTCCTTCTTGACAGCTCCGGCTGCAGTGACCAATTGTTGCTGTTGCTGTTGCAAGTGTTGCTGTTGCAGCAATAAATCATTCAAATGTTGCTGATAGTTTGTTTGCGACAATTTGTTGTGTAACAGGCGCAATTGTTGATGCTGAGCCGTTGTTGAAGCTAAGTATTGCTGCGGTGGCAATGATTGTTGCTTTTGCTGTTGCTGTTGCTGATGTTGTTGTTGCTGATGTTGTTGTTGTTGTTGTTGCTGTTGTTTTTGTTGATGATTGGCACCGTAGTAAGCGTAAGCAAAGGGTGAGTTATTTGGACTGTTTAATGGTTTTTTATATTGCAATGGTGAGTGTTGTGTTGCTGATGTGGGTGTTGTTGATGTTTTCGCTGTTGTTATGGGATTGGTTACAGTGCCTGAGCAGTGGTTAATATTTGCAGAAGAATTAAGAGGAAGCGTTTGCTGATTATTTTTATGATTATGTGTTAAATGATTGTTAATGTTTGCAAGCTGATGAGGATGATGATGATAAGGATGTTGTTGATTATGATAGTTTGAATTATGGTGCAACACTTGATGGGGGTTATGTTGAGGTGAGTTGTGGTGTTGTAGTTGTGGCTGTTGTTGTTGTTGATAGGGTTTTCGTTGGCTTTGTGATTGATGATGAGGAGAATTATGCAGCGGTTGTGAGAGATGCGAATTGTTGCTGATGTCGTTGTTTGTTGAGAATTCTGTCATGCCACGTCGGGATTTTTGTCCTGCAAAAAATAGAGAAAAATTTTTTAATATTAGTGGAAACGCAGATATTTACAATTAAAACTGTTTGTGAAAGATTTTTTCTTCCATTCAATCTAAACTTTCAAAACGTAAGATGAAGTGCTGCAATATCTATAATGAATATATTTAAAATCTTTTATAGTACTTCGCACAGGTGCTATAGGTACGGTGACCATGTTTTTTAGAGATAAATAAAGGACAAACCAAAATTTTATATATTCCATGTATAGGATGCTTATTGGATATAAAAGAAGATATATATTCAGAACAATATACATACAGAACAGTATACACACGAGTGCATTAAAATGTATTAAAAACAGATAAGCTTATAATACGCTTTGTATATTGAGTGTCAAATCGACACTATGCATTAGAAAAAAAGATTTGAGTTTAATACCACGAAAAATAAAATTTTTTGCTTGTATTCATGTTAAATTAAAATATTTATTTAAAAAAAACTCAAAAGGAATGTTCCAGATTTGTTTGTCACATTAGAAACATTAAATTCAAATAGTGCATACAAAGTTAAAAATAACAATTTGTTTGTTATTCACCAACTACACTAGGTTTGAGGACATTTTTTACATGAGGCTTGAAGATTAATTGGACACAATGAAGATGACCATTAACAGAGAAAGATAATATTTTTATAAAAATTAACAAAAGATTTACTGTTATAGTTTATATTTTTTCTTTGCGTTCTTTTCTTTGTTTTGTGTCAATTTGACACTGAATATCGTTTGAGGGAAATTTTGTGTACAGATTAACAACGACATAAATTGGAATTTTTTTTTATCAGTAAAATCTAAATTTTGGTATGATTTTCACATTGAGCCAAAATCCAAAGTGAATTTTAGCTCAAATAAGAAAGATATACAATTTCCTATTTTAAAATTGTGTCAAATTGACACTAAAAATGTTTGAAGGTTAAAAATAAAAAAAAATTTAACGCAGAGAATTTAAGTGAATAGTTTAAATCTATATCACAGGTTTCTGTTCAATGCGGATTAGGAGAAAAACTAATTAAAAAGCTTAATATAACAATAACAGAATAACATAAAAATTGTATTTACTTTTATGGAATACAGTACAAAAACAGAACACTTCATAAAATACAGAACATTTATAAGCTTTGCATAATAAAATAATTTATACAGGATATTGCCTTAAAAAAGAGTACTGTACTGTATTATACAGTACGGATGATCACCGTAGCTATAGACCATTTTGCATTTTGATAGATTAGACCAATCCACTATAGAACATTAAAACAGAAAATATTCAGATGTTTGCGAACATTTTGTCGTTTTACAAGAATATATGAAGACATGAGTGGATGAAGGTGATAAAAAAAAGATAAACTGGCCATTTCAGACCTTGGAAGGACTTTGACCTAGCTTCTATTGATCAATTGTGTCGTGTATGTTATTAAATGATTGATCACAAATGATCGAGAACTGGAGCTTCGTGTTTTATACCGACTCCAAACGGCTTATGTTCTCAAGAAGCTTTACATGGCAATTTTTGCTCTCTGAGGTTTGCCATTGTCTGCAGAGAGGTGACGACCGAACAGAAAAATTAATTCAATTGAAAAAACTTTCTGTCTGAGCTGGAATTGAACCCGGGCTACCGCGGTTCTCGAGCTTAGGGGCCACGCACTTTACCCACTAGGCTACGGCCGCCACAAAAATCTTGTTTCGAGTTCAAACTTTCACATTTGTGCTGAAATCTATACTAAATCAAACTTTGTGAAGTACTTTATTTCTAAAATAGCCACAAACATGATTGTTTTAAATTTCAAAGTTGTTTTTATGCACATAAGACCTTCACCGAAAATACATAGAACACCGAAAATCTGACAATGCGACATATCACCTTCATTTGCTCATGTCTTCATATATGTTAACCCTCGGATGAACTATGTCGCCTGGCCACACGAAATGATTTTTCTTTTTGTTTCTACACAGTAAAAAGTTTGAAGATAAATTTGTGTGGTATAAAGTTTTTTTATTTCAAATAATTTACAAATTTTATACCACTCAATATTATAAAAATAAGAAAACAAATAAAATTTACAAATTTTATATGGATATCATGTGAAAATCAAAATATATTATGGTTCAAAAGTAAAAAACTAACCGAAATTGGGAAGTTTTAAAATATAGTGGTTTCGATTGGTCTGACGAGAAAAATGGTCTGGAATAATTTATAAGATTTGATGGTATAACTTTTAAAACATTTTTGGTTTGGATTTATATGTATACCAAATAGTATAAAATGTATCCTCATACTTTTTACTGTGTAGGTGCTCGATTGGCCAAAGGTCTTGCGATTTTTCGAGTAAGATTTCGCTCTGTACGACAAGTACCTATACTAAGAAAAAAAGTCACAAAAGCCAGAATTCCAAAATGTAGAAAAGGGCAGATTCGGAACCGTGAATGAGTTTCTGATTTTTGTTTTAAGCTTAGATTAATATTACCCATTTTCAACTCCAAATTACTAAAAAATTTAAGTAAAGTGGTCACTTCAAGTGTGTTTTTTAGAAACTACTCAAATGGAGACATGACTTTTTTACCAAGGAGGGTAGTATAAAACCGAAGAGTTCTGTAAATGTTGGTAGTGATAACTTTTGTTACAAAGTCAAATTCTTCATACATAGACTATGTAGTCTGCCCAGACGAAAACAGTTTCTGATAGATAAGATCGTGGCGTTTTGTTCAATTTCATATTCTTCTTTTGTCCCGTGTTCGTCAGATAACAAGATAAATATTGCTCATGTATTTAAACATTCTCTAAAATATAAAACTGCCATTAACGTAACGGTCATTATGCTATACCTTTATAATAGGGCACACCTCTGATTTCGTCTGGCCAGACGACTTAGTCCATTTACTGCTTATCGCATCATTACCCATTCGAGGGTTAATTAAGTAGTAGTTCAATATTAAATTCTCTAAGAAAAATAAGTACAGAATTCTTTTGAGAGAAACACTTAAAAATTTAAAAACGCCTGAATTGCTGTACAATAAAGATAATAAATTGTATTGAGCACCATTAAAGCAATTTACAACAAGTGTAATTTTTCCTTTGCTCATGCAAAAGATAAGGCCAAGGAAAGTAATGTTCATAACCATGACGAGCGACTTTAGTCAAGAAACTGCAACCACACCCTGTCGTCTGCTAAAGAGCACTTTAAAAATTGCCTATACAGTCACATTTGAATATGTATATGAATGAATATGAGAAGCGAGAATAACAATCAATAAAAATTATGGAAGAAAATAGTGTAGAAGTGGGGGGGGGGAAACCCCAATAAAATTTAAGTGATATCGTTGGATGCTCATAAAAGATGATGCACTTATAACGAAACAAAAACTTGACATAAGAATTGAACATACGAACGAGTGCAAAGAAATGCAAGAGTAAAAATTTAAAAATAAAAAAAATAAACTGACAAATACTTGAGAAATGGTATGTTTCGAAATGGTTGAGTTGTCGATTTTATTAAAGAAGAGCACAGAACAGAAAAATGCAATGAGATAAAGATACTGAATAATCAGAAAAATTTCATGTCAGAGAGCACAACAAAATTGTTTTATTATTGCAGAAATTAAATTTTGAAACAACTACAATAGAAACAAAAAAAAGTCTTATAAAAACAAATTCATTCATTATGTACTTTGACACAAAATCGAAACAACAACTATAGCGAGGTCTCACGAAAGATCAATTAAAATCAGAAAAACTTCTTTTAAAAAATACAATTAGTTTCATTGTTTCAGGCCGCCCTTGTCGTCTGCATTTAGAATATTATGCAAGTTTTATTGTCATCATATTGACAATCAGGGCCGTATTTAGGGCGCATTTCAGGGGTTTTGACCCTCCTTCCCACGAAATATGGAACTTTTATACATTCGATTTAAGATGACTAGCCTAGCTTTAAAATTCGCGGGCACTATGTCGCGGTACTTTTCGCGGTGTTAAATTGCTTTCAGCAGAACAGCAAAAGCAACGGAAATTTAAAAAATTTTCAAATCAAAGATATGCTGCTCCTTTGGCTTTACTTTGTAAATCTTGAAAAAAGCAAAGCAAAGCAGAACTAAAAAGAGTTTCAAATATTAAAAATATGTAGGTACTGCAAATATTTACGCAAGTTAAGGCAACATTTACTTCGTAGTCCTACGAACGCATAAGAAATTATTTTATTGCTTTCCTTTTCATTTTTCCTTTAGTATGTGCTTTTCTTTAAAACAAAAGCAGCAATTATCGTTTTTTTTTGCTTTCGAAAGCTTTTCGGAAAACTCCACGCGTAGCTTGTTATCAAAAAACAGAGTCAACATTAGCACAAACGATCCGGAAACATACTTTTGAGTCGGAATTGTCATCCCATTTCTAGATGATGTTTTAAATCAACTACAAATAAAATTCATTGAACATAAAACGATTTTTGTAAAACTGAACAATTTTATACCAGCTGTTTGCTGCAAAAATAAAATTGTCTTTATGAGGTATGAATAAATCAGTTTGATGGATGCATTTGTACACATCTTTAGAACATTAACCTTACAGCCCTATTCTGGCAAATTAAAAAATTGTTAACCAGTATTTTGAATATTTTTATGTGTTTGTTGTTTTCAAAACAAAATTTTAAGCTCAAAAATAAAAAAAAAATTGATAGAAATTGTCAACTGCTTTTCAGTTATTAGCTGCGTTCCTGTCGCCAAATTTTCTCAAAGGAACGGCAAGAAAAATGACTCGTAGAGGGCACTACCGTTGCAGTCAAAATTAAATTCAAACAAGCAATCATGATACAATAACTATTAGGTGTCATGAGAACGTGTGTCGTTCAAAACTGTTGTGAACTGTTATAGTAGCGATACCTTAGTGAACGATGTTTTTCTCTGAATGTGTTTTACTCTAAACGTCAGAAATATTGTAAATTATTTAATTTAATTATTTAATTTAATTATTAATATTATGCAATTATATAAATATTTTAAGTGCAATTGTTGGCTCCGCTGAATGTGTGTGACACACGCTGTTTATTTTGTTTTCTTTTGTTTAACATTCGATGGTCGCAGCTCGTCAGAAAATAGGTAGGTGTCAAGGCTACCTAATAGTGATTAGGCTTGGTAGTTCACGAACGAACTAATTCAATTGAACTATTCGCACTCAAAAACTATGTGAACTAGTTCGTTGATTCTCGTTCTTTTAGTTCTTTTAGTTCAATCGATTTTGCAGCGAGTCAGATCGAAATGAACTAGAAACAATTTTGTTTCACTCAACAATGATTTGAGTCCGTGCTGATACAGTTTTTCACTAATGAACGGTAAAAAAAAACTTTTTTGCAAAAACTAATTTTTGTGACAAATATTGTGTGGAATGCCCTATATGTAGTATTTTTATGTAAATTTCTTCTATGTCCGCAGTTAATGATTGATTCGGTCATATAGTTAATTTCGTTTTATAGATCTGATCATGAAAGAGCAAACAAAACATACTAAAAGACCTATTGAACTAAAAAATACAACGAGCTAACATACCTTACGATCTAAAACCTAACGAACTAACAACATGAACGAGTGCACGAAACGAACTAAAAGAGCGAACGAACTAAATGAACTAAACGAACTAAATGAACTAAAAGAACTATATGAACGAACGAGTTCATTAAACTCAACTGAACTAAAAAGAGCGATATTTTTAGTGAACTAAAATGCCCAAGCCTAATTAGTGATTGTATCATGCTAACTATTAATTTAAAAAATTAAATGACAGCTCATGAAAATATACAGGTGCGGCATCTGTGTTTCAAATTTTGTAAAGGCTATATCACAATTTTATATGGATAGCAAAAATAATCCTATTTTTTATAGGATTATTATTTTTTTTTTTTTGCTTTGCATGTAAAAAATATAATCTGGATTATTTTGAAGCGAATGGAACGCAGCTAATAACAATTACATTAAAAAATTTTGTTTTTTGAGCTTTAAATTTTATATTGAAAACAACAAACACATAGCAATATTCAAAATACTGGTTAACAATTTGTTAATTTACCAAAGTAGGGCTGTTAATCGGTTCTTTGTGTCAATTTTACACACTTTTCAACTTCAAGCTGATATTTCTTTACTATAAGTTTGTCAATTCGAGCTAGAATTTTGGCTCAATGTAAAAACCGTATGCAAAATTTATGTTTTCGAATTTTTTTCACGCTAGGTGTCGCTGCTACCCTACAGGTTCTAGTGTGTAAAATTTACACACTATAATCTAGGCGCGCCTATGTCACTGATTTTCTGCTTTAATGTAAATTTTTTTTTCGATATTTTCCCAATTTTTCATTTCTTTTTAACTAGCTGAAACCCGGCTTGTTACTAACACGCCCCCTTGTCTGACGCCTATAAAATTTTATGAGTGGAACGGCACGTGTAAATTGTGGTCGAATACCGAATTCCGAGGCTGTGCGATCTATAATTGCAAAGCTATTCGATCAAAAGCTATTCGATATAGCAAATTTGGGTTGTTTAGGAAGTGCCACGCCCTCTTTTATAATGCAAAAACCATCCTTGGTATGCATTTAATAACTTGCTACAATTTCACGAAACCGATTGCCGATGCTGTGCGACCTATTATTCTAAAGCTATTCGATAGCGAAAATTTTGGGGTATATTTAAGGTGCCACGCCCCTTTTTGCAATCAACACAATACTTCACAAGAACATTTTCAAGACGTTGCTACCGTTTCCTTGAAAATTTCCTAAAAATTGTTCAGCGGTTTCGAAGTCTTTACGTGATATACACACAAACATATATTAATTTTTTTTATAAAGATAGATGGCTGGAAAAAGTAGGTGTGGCAACATTTATATACATATATAGTGATCGCTACTTGGTGCCATTGCACCTACATACTAATTTTCACTATTCAAACGTGAACATTTTAGGAATTATCATGATTTCGAAAAAGTGGGCGTAGATATATTGCGACCATAGTAAATATATGAACTAAAATACCAAATTTTAGTTTTATTCGATCAAAACCATCTTATATATAGAAGTTCCATTAATGTTTTGGCTGTACAAGTGGGCGTGGCAACATTTATATATATATAATTCACTATTAAAATTTGTACAACTCAGGAATTTTCATGATTTCGAAAAAGTAGGCATAGATAAAGTTAAACCACGCCCATTTTAAGTACAGTTGCCAATAGCAACAATCTTAAAAATTTTAGTTTTTTTCGTTTAAAACCGTCCGACATATTGCATTTTTATGGTTTGCGGGAAATAACATAAATTTCTGTAGTATGGGAGGTACCTCGCCCCCTTGTCCAATCGACACCAAACTTTCACTCACCAGGAGCACTCTCAAGATGGTGTTTCAATTTCACTGAAAATTTCATAAAGATTGGTTTAGCGGTTTTTGAGCCTATACATGATATACATACATACCCACATACATACATCCATTTTTATGTATATAGATTTTATACTCTCCAGCAAACCAAAGTTTTCGAATTCGTTACGAATTTTTCGAAATTTTCCGAGTTCGGCATCCAAATTCGTTCCGATTTTGTAACGAAAATTGTATGGAGGGGTTGACACGAATTCGGAAGGAATTTTAGTAACGAATTCGTAAGCAATTGAATTATCGTTTTTGTAACGAATTTGTAACAAATTCATAACATTTTCTTAACGAATTGTAGCATCGAATTCGTAACGAAATGAAGCATCAAATTCGCAATGATCTCTTAATGATTTTTGTACCGTATGTAATACAAAATTAAATAACAATTTCGAATCAAAGTTTAGTTAACCAATCCGCTTTAGATGCCCCAGACTATATGTTTCGTACAAATGACATGCCAAAAATTACAGATCCTTTGCAACTACTATTATGGAACATATATAAATGTGAATTTGGCATGTCGATTATATTTGCATCTGTAAAAATTAATATTAGAACCATCTCTAGTATCATCTGTTTCAAAGAAAAAGTTGTCTAAAACTAAATTATTTTACAAATGGAAAATTATTTAAAATGCCGCTAGGCTCATGGCTTACCAATTTTTTTCAACTAGAAATATTTAAAATATTTAAAATACCTCACAATTTAAATTTGAAAATTTGATTTCGGAACTCTTTCAAATTATTCGGAAATGTTCCGAAATTACTGTTGCGAAATAGTTACGAATTAGTTAAGAATTCTCGAAATAGTTACGTACTAATCGGAATTCAGACAAAATCGGAAACTTTGGTTTGCTGGGTCGATTAATCGATTTGAAAAAATTTTTTTTTAAATTGAATAAAATAATGAATAATTACTTTTAACGAGAAGATTGCATGCATTTCATTCATCGATGAAAATATTGCTCCTGAAAACAAGTGTGTAAAATTTACACACATGGAACCATTCGTTTCCTTAAGGGACCGATGAAGGTTAATAAGTACTTAAAAAAAATTTTAATTTTTTTAATGGTATATTGTTGCATAATGGTCTTTTGAAAATGGGAGCTCTTGCATCTGGCCTCAGTGGCGTTGACAGCAATTCGTTCAATGCAATTCGATGGATCAACTGAGGGCAAAAAACGAGGAAGATTTTTAAAATATATATGTTCCTTATATATGTCCTACATATACATATGTCCAAAAAATTAACATTTCCACGTGTTTTTCAATAGAAAATTGTTTATAAAAATTGAATTCAAAACAGCTACTTCAGGCTAAAGAGGCACGTTTTCTCAACAAAACACATTTCAAATCCAAGCGATCGGACGAAAACTTTAGTTATGCTGTCAACCAGGTCAAAAAAAGTGATTTTGAGTAAACTATGTTTAAAATTTTGGAAACGCTAAGAGCCCTCGAATAGCATGAAAGCATTTGGTGCTCATTTCGAATACTTAACGTTCGAATTTTCACTTGAAACTTGAGATATATATTTTTGGGGTATAAACTAATGATTTATGGCTAAAAAAAATAAAAAGGCTAAAAACTGACTTGCGGAACTCAACACGACAATAGAGAACAACTGGCTTGGCGTTGATGAGTGTGCATCGAAGATTTGATACGCTTTTGCAGCAAAAAAGGCCAGGTGATTGCATTTTTTATTAAAAGCTTCAACTTATTTCATACTAAACTACTTTTTTTCCATGCTATTCTTTATAGTATTTTAGTATTTATTTGAGGATAAATTAGTACTGTAAGACACAAAAAGATTTTTAAGAAGTACAACGGTGTGACATAAATAATCAACTTATTCTTGTTTTTGTTGTGTACCTACGAAATTTTATTTTTGATTTTTCTGCTTTTTACCTTTTTTATATTTTTATGATCTAATGCATACATTGTTTTTAAAAAATATTTTTTATTTTCATTTCATTTCGACGATTTTATTTCCATTTCGACTTTTAACGTTTTATTTATGCTAGTATCGCCTACGGTCGAATTTCGACCAACTGTCTGTAAAAAAGTGAGCAAAAATGAACACTAACGTAGCGTAGATTTGAAGGCACTCTAGTGTAGATTTGAGAAAAAAGAACATTAAGGATGCATAGCGAAAATGACAGCGCCCGTTTGTTATTTTTGTGGTGTTGAAGTTTATGTACCTTACAAAACATAAACCATTTACTATAATCACATCTTTGTCGTTCCATTTTGCTAAAAACAGCTTACAATATCAACAATGGCTCAATAATTCTACCGACTATTTTAAAGTTACCCAGTAAAAAAACATGCGATCGCTCCTATGAGGAGCACCCAGAGAGCGCTCTTTTGCTGTTTTATTCGATCAAAAAGTGAGCACTTGTGCCCTTGTGCTCCTTTGCTGTTTTATAAAATCAAAAGGCGAGCAATCAATGAAAAAAAGAACATAAAGTAAGGCATGTACTTTGTAAGAAACTCGATCATTATTTTCTGTGAAAAATCGACCATTGTAGTCCAGTGCGCTAGACTAACAACCCAGAGGTCCCTGGTTCGACTCCGGGTTCGGTCATGGTTCTTTTCACTTTCTTTGTTCATTTCTACATTTAAGAATTATGGAGAACTTAAAATCCACAACTAAATTGTGGAAAATGTGGAATTAAAGGACAGGAACAACTAAAGGCTGAAAATGCTTGCCGAGTTTAAAGCATAACACACACTAGCAATTGAAAGCATTGTCTTTCACGTCTGTTTCGTTTAATCAATAATTCACATATGGTTCCAATCAATTCCTCTAGCTAATCTATCCCTTTCTTTTCACGTCAAAGACCAAACCTTGTTTGTATAAGGCGCATGTTGGTTATAAAATAAAATATTTTAAATGTTCCTTTGCTGATCCATTTGGAACAGTTATTGATCGCTCCTTTTGAGCTCCTTTGGGATGTTAAAGGGAGCGCTACCCTTTCTAGGACATGCAATGTTAAAAGAGAACACAAAATGCACCTAGCTTGAATCAATAAGGAGCACTCCACTGCTCCTCAAGGAGCACACCCAGATCGCTCATAGGATGATCCACTTTTTTACTGAGTAAAGCTTGCACTTTTATTTAAAACCCCCTTTATTTTGTGTTGTCTCAGCAACGCTGGTTGAATGTGTTCGAAAAGGGAGGAAAGAAAAAGCTACAACAACCACACAGCTCTTTTTTTACACTCTCGCGACTCCCTATAGAGCAAATGTGTGAGTAGAACGTGTGGCTTGGTTTTTTTGTTGCTGTTTTTTGTATGAGAAAAAAAGAGTTTTTAATTTCTAATTTTACCTTTTTTAATAACAAAACATTTGAATAAAAAGAATATTGTGCACTTGCTATGAACCAGAGCTTTCAAATGATACAAGTTTCGTTCAAATGTGTTGTCTAAAAGTCGGTAAAAAGGGGGCTAAAGATATGTGTTTGCGTATTAATATATAGGCAAAAACAATATATAAAAGATTCCGCTCTAAGTGAGCAGAAATGGAAATCTGCTGCGCAGCCTACGTCGTATGTGAAAATACATCCACACAAAAACAATATATACACAAAAAACGAAACTACCCAGTAGTTCGCGGCATCATTGACGAAGCTTAACTGTAGAGTTCGCAAACTATCAATAATTTCACACTATCGTGGCTATCGATAGTTTTGGGCTGACTATCGATGGTTTTCGATAGTATTTAAAAATTCATTCACACCACTGTTTAGGTGTCATTGCCATTGCCTGTCGAATTCGTTTGACTTTGAAAATTTGGTATCATTTTTGTCTGTTTTGTAGAGTAAAAGCTCAGGTGATGTTTCTTATAAATGTATGAGCATTGTATCGATTTGGAAGATGGGTGATAGTTAAGGCTTGATTACCCAAGCGTAAGGTAACGTAGCGCGACGTTGCCAACTGTCAAGCTAAAATCTGTTTAATGATAAATGTGTACAAGTCGTTACCGAAATCGTAACGTGGCGTGACGCAGCGAAGAAGTCTGTAGAAAATAGATTTCTACGCAACGTTACGATTTTTGACAGTTCGACAGCTGTGGGACAAGCGAAAAATTCAGTTTAACTTCACAAAATTGTAAATTTTAATACTATATAAGAAAGGATGCAGTCTTTTATTGAAGCGAGAAGTTAGTAAGCCTACTAAAATAAAATTAGTGCCCTGCATTACGGCGCCTGCACTACGTTTGACTACGATTTCGGTAATCGCTTATCCTCGAGGCAACGTCGCACTACGCTACATCCCGCAGCGCCAGCTCATGTTACGCTTGGGTAATCAAGCCTTTAGTTAGAGGTTGAAAAGAAAGAGTAGTTTCGGTGAAGATTTGTTTTAAATTTGCACAGCTCAAAACTGAACGAATTATCACTACAACGTGAGGTTCTGTGTGGCATCAAGGCTATGGTAAAGGAGTGGGCTTGGACAGCTGCCCAAGGGGTGGACCTGTTAAACATACGGTGTGGTGGCGTCAGGCCATTACGAAACCAACATTACGTCGATTTCCAATAGAGTTGAGAGAGGATGAAATATCTTTATCCCCTATCAAATATATCGCACGACGTTGAATTCGGTCCAGAAGCACGTTTCGATTTTAATTCCTTGACGAATTTTTTTTATATTGCTGTCTACTTTTCGTTAACGAAACTTCCTCAATATTTCAATATTGGATTCTCCCATGATCAATCCCGACGTTTCTGTATTGCGTCTTACACGAATTTGAAACATTTATATGAAATTTTCGTCAATGAAATGTATGGCCAAATCAGCATGTTTCGTCAAGGAGCAAGAAAAATCGTATATGATTCACTTGAAATTTCTTCAAGACTGGAACTACTGGGGGAGCAAATGTATCTGATTGGCTTATCGGGTAACAAACTAAATACAAACAAAGAAACAGTCAAACTGCTTTCAAAATAAATCAAACAATATAGCAATTTTTTGTGAAGGGGTCAACACGGAAGTTTACACCCCAATAATATATAAAATTTTTATCAAAGATAGTAATGAAAAATATTTCTATTTTTTCTGGACAAGCGTTGTTTTTTTATTTATAATTATTTCATTTAAAAATCCAAGATTTTATAAGAAAATGAGGAGATTTTTTAATCGAATACCCCTATACAAAAGTTTTTACTACGTTTTTTTCAGTCAGTTTGACACTCTCTTCTCTTTCACTTCTGACGTCACATGCACTTGCTCACAAAGAGAGTGGACATGCGCATGGCGGAATCTTGAATATATAATTCTTGATATATAGATATGGATTGTTCTTGAGCATTAAGCATTAAAATTAAACCGTGTTATATTTTTTTTTTTAGAAATGAAAACACTAACAGTATATTTTTTGTTTAAAAATACATTTCATATAAATAAAAAAATTTTTATTTATATTGGTTGCCAGTTGCATTTTTTTAGCAAACCCCCCCCTTATCCCCCGAAAAAATCCTGGATATGCCGCCGTTGACAATCATATGTATATATATATCTAGACATTTAGATTAATTTATTTCAATTAAAAGGAATTCAATTCGAAAGAGAAAACAAATAATAGAAAATATCTCAAAACTTGTGGGTCGATGAGTTAAGAAGAAAAAAACAAAATAACATAGTTGGAGTGCGGTATTTTTTCTTTTGAAGAATTGCTTTAATACTATAATATTTAATGGTTATTATATAGACACTCACTCAGATAGGATGACATAAACTCAACCCATATATTTCGGCATCAAATAATAAAACATATGTGGGACAGATTATTTTTCATGCTCCCCCAAAGTCTCAAAAAAACTTAAGCACTTGCGTTTAACAGCAAATTAAAAACTATCTCCACTACACAAACATGAAGTGACAAAAATAAAATTAATTGAAAAAAAATAAGTCAACATTTAGGACGACACCCCCTTTCAGGCGACACAGAAGCTACACTTGTTTTTCAGAAATCAAAAATAACTATTAGAAACAAAATTGACAGTCAGAAGATGTAGTTTAGTGGGAACAGACTATTTCGACAATAAAACAAAAACTTCAAATTTTAACAAAGAAATGTTATAGCTGTAAATAAGACTAAAACTAAACAGCAAATACAATGAAAACATAATTGAACAAACTGTAATCAGAAAACAAAAAAATATCTGATGCACGTAAGCAAGACCCCAGTTATAGAGATCAAAATAGATACTTCCGCAAGATACTAGAGAACATTATAAAACTGCTTCTATGGCACAACTACTTATTACATTGACTCAATTAAAGTCACTTTAAGCTGAAAAACTCTTGAGAAATAAATTCCAGCAATTTATGAGGGCAGCATCAAACCAAAGGCAGCTTTTGTAGACAGCCTAAAAAATTTATAAGGGGAAAATACTTCACTACTTCGAACGAGACAAAATTAATGTCTTTATAATAAAAACTTTGTAGATCTAGTGAAGAAATGCCGTTTACAGAAGGTAAGAGGACACCACAGTTTTATTATTTTAATGAATTGATACTATAGTAAAAGAGCAGCGAGAAATGTCATTAGAAAGCCACACGTGATGACTTTTACGACTTGATTGTTGTGGTATGATGAAGTCGGCAATTATCACCATGTGGGTTCACATCAAGAAATAGAAAAAAATTAAGAAAAATAAAGTAAAAAGTTTCCTTTGATAGTCAGAATGCATTAACATTCGAACGTAAAGAAAATTAAGTTGATTGTCAATTGAATTTTAACAAATTTTTAAAAGAAAAGGATAATCCTATTGAGTTGGGACCGCCAATAACAATGATTGCTTACCAATCAATATTTTTATTCATCAGGAATAAATTAGTGATCGAAATAAAACTAAAACAAAAGTATGTGTGTGGCCGAAAGATACAGTAGAAATGAAACCTTCAGAAAACTGTAGAAATTTTTACTACTACGACTTTTTCATAAATCATCGTTATACTATGTTTCCATCTACTCGAAATCTTGCGATTTTGAAAAAGTGATTTCAAAGTGTTTCCATCTGGCATGTCATGACAGCTAGATTTCATTTGACAATTAAGCCTTAATTTGATAAATTTAAGAATGAGCAAATCATGAAGGAGCAATTGCATTGTTGCATTTCTTTTGCAATTTCCGGAGCTCTTCAATTTTTTTTTCTACAAAATTGTTACTCTCATACTCTGCAATTGCTCCTCACTGGTGCTTCATTGCCTTTATATTATCATAATTCCTTTGTTTTGCATTTGTCATTTTTATTGTTGTTATTGCTTTTTTTAATAACTAATTAGTTGTCATTGCCAAATTTCAATATGAAAAATTTGACATAAGCTGAATAGTGCTGGATACTGATATAACTTTTCAGGGATACCGCATTGCAATTTATGAGATTTTGTATTAGATTTTGTTGAAATCACAAGATTTGAAAATCTTAAACTTGTATAGAGAACTCTGTTGATTTCAATATGGATTTTACGAAATCTCACAAAATATCAAGATTTCGAGCAAATGGAAACATAGTATTACCTAAGAATGAGAAAAAATCGACATAAAAATCAATATGCAAATACTTCCGCAAATACTTGGAATTCAAAATTCCAATCAAAGGACTTAACAGTGCAGTGTATATATTTTTTTATCTCTTTTCAAAGAAAGTTTAAACTATTGAACTTTTAATAAAAACAAACAACAACAAAAGTTGCTTTTGTGGCAAAAATAAAAGCAATTAAAAATTGCATTTCTGACTACCTTTAATATGACATATTAATTTGCAAAAATTCTTCCAGTTGGCGCAAAAGTTGTTAAACTTGTTTTTATCATCAAAAAATTATGATTTTATTATTTAATTATTTTAAATTATTTTTTCCAAAATGTTTTTTTTATAAAATTTTTACAAAATTGTCAAACATAATTTTTTAGAATAATTTCTTTCCAATCAAAAGTTATGGCTAAAAAGCGTTTTTGTATACTATCGACTATCTTAAAATCAAAAAATTAAATTTTTTATATTTTTTCCAATGTATAACATCGTTAAAATGTTCTCCGAATGTTTTAAATTAATTGAATAAAAGTTGTTGTAGTTATTTGCATAGACGTTTTACTTTTAGACTTTTACTTTTAATCGTTCGATTTTTATTTTGGAGAAAAACTTTTTTGTTATAACCTAAAATATATGACGTTTATAGTCAAAAATAAGTTTTTCAACTACACGGAGATCACAGTTGCCACCTTTGTGAGAAAAATCCCATTTGTGATTGTTTTTAATTGCCGTGGGAAATGGGAATTCCCATGGGATTTTTTAATTGAGGGTGGTTTTTTTAATTCACGAAGGATTTTTTTTTGTTTGGTTTGATTTTTTTAGTTTTGAAGGATTTTTTTTTATTTTTCAGTTATATATACATAAAAATTAATATTTTTCATATTTTCTGCACTGTCAAAATCGTCTCAGCCTATCTGTATGATTTTCGCAACGAATTCGTTAAGATTTCGATTACTTTGGTTTGGTGGCAAGTTCTTTCACTCTTGACATAATTACATGCATTACGAAAATATGTTTCAGTGAATTTTTTATTTTTTTTTTAATATACAAAATTGGTATATCTTAAAATTGATTTATGATTGGCCCTTATTACGAGTTGCTTTCGACGTAATCTTCGCTGGTTATCGAACAACGAGTATCGAACGTCAAACCCTGTCGAAATGTTCGTTGTTCATCGATTTTTCAGTCGAATAGAATTTTGATGCGGTGCGTGCTGAGCAATAATTGTTAAAAATATAAGAATTTTGTGATTGTGTTTTGCTTTTTAAAGACTAAAAACTAATTTGGAACTCTTTTTGTAAATTTTATACAGGTCTAAGGTGGATTAAAAAAATATTTTTTATTGAATATTATTACTGAAAGACTAATTAATACACAGACGACGGAATACACTAGTTGTTCTTTTTAATTTTTTTGTTTCTTTTTAGAAAATTTTTTATCTCTGTATTATTTACTGTGGTAATTTGTAGTAGAAGAAATATTTTTTGTGGTCTTTTTTAATACAAATGCGATTTATCGTGGTTTTTTTTTCAATACAAATGGGATTTTTCGTGATTTTCCGTGGGATTTTTTGTGGTTTTTTTAATTGCGATGGGATTTTTTTCAATTTTATACCATAGGAATTTTCGTGGTTATTAATTTTTGCTTTTGTGGAAAAAAGGTTTTTTTCGTGGGAATTTGAGGTGGCAAGCGTGAAGGAGATACTTATTTTGCGTGAATCTAGCAAATCTTTTGCTAAAAAGCAAATCAGCAAAACTTTACTCAATCACGGTGTGATTTTAGAAAACGATTGCTATATTGAAATCACTCCTCATGTATTTAGGAAAAAGCAAAAATATATTAAATTTAAGCAAATATTTCCCAAGTTATTATAAACTGATAGCAAATTTAAAGTAAAATCAAGCAAATATTTGCTAAGTTATTATAAGCTCAAATAGCAAATTTTTACTAAACTCAAGCAAATTTAATGAAGAAAATTAGGCGACGATTAGTTAACAACTGCGATGGTCGAATGGATAAGCGCATGCACTTACACTCACGCGGCCGAGGTCAAGTCTTCGAACAATGGTAATTTTTTTAATTTTATTTAATGTTAATATTTATTTCACTTCAAAAATAATCTAGATTTCAGCAAAAGCTAATCAAAATTTGCTTTTTCAATTTAAAATAACTTAGCAAATATTTGCTTGAATTAAGTAGAAATTTGCTTTTTCAGATTAAAATCAAGCAAATTTTTATTATAAGCTGGAATAGCAAATTTTAATTAGTTTTTGCTAAAATCTAGCATAATTTTGAAGTGGCTGAGATTCCAGCGCAAGTTTTGTGTAACCGCAATACAAATTTAGCAAACCTTTTTTTTAAATCTTCAATAAAAAGCTCAAAAACTTTCAGCAGAACCTTAATAATTTTTTTTACTGACCAAACACCGGAAAATCGTGTCCACCGCATATTTCAAGTGATTTTCTAAACAACGGATTTCTGTTGTATTAATTAATATTTGTTCTCCAACAATCTCAAAAAGTTTTGTTTAAAAGTAATATAATTATAATTTAAAAAATAAATTACCTAAAATAAACAGAAGCTTTAAAATTAAACTTTTAATACGCTTTTAATACGCTTTTTAATACGGGTTTTTCGCTTAAGAAACTTTAATGGGACCTTAATTAAACTCATTTTCTGTTTGCTGGTTCGTTTGTTTGTTTGACCATATATTAATACAAATCCAAATGCGTGGTCAGATTTAATAAATTTTGGATTTCACCAAATATATCTAATATGCATTCTATAAAAAAAAAATTTTTTGCTCATGCTTTTTTTGAAAGCTCATGAGATAATGTATTTTTGATTTTTTTTTTCATATTTTTTGGAAGAGGTTTAGTGGTGGCGCCAACGCCGTAGATATGGTGGGGTTTAGAGGGTTCAAACCCCCCTTAGCAATTAAACCTTTTTTAAATATTAAATAAAAGCACAGATATTCCAAATTATTTAATTACCATAACATGAAGATAAATTGAAAATTGTTGAATGCACATGCTTAATTTGTTTAGCAGACATTAAGTTAAATATAATACAATATATATGGTTTTCTTAATTGTTTTCCTATGTATTGTTGCTTACGTACTAGCGTTTGCAGAACGTATACATATAAATTGAACAAAATTATTCTAAGCCAGTCTGTGAAATTCAAATGAATGAATGAAAGCAATGCTTCATTGTTCGTTTAATTACTCTGTAGGCAAATTTTCAACTTTTGAAAAGAAAAAAAAACGCTGAGACACGTGAACTTAGTTTTCGGTCGTAGAAATTAGGGGCATATTCAGTTTTTTCAAATCAGATCAAATTCCAGAGAAATTCAGATTTTTGTTATATGATCATCATTTAACCTCCATTTAAAAACTTTTTATAGTATTTTAACAATTACTTTTTATTGTATTTTCGCAAATCAAGTTAGCCTTGTGTAATCTGTGATTTTTCGAAGGTTAAGCAATTTCAGATTTTTGTTATATGACCATCATTTGACCTCCATTTAAAAAACTTTTTATAGTATTTTAACAATTACTTTTTATTACATTTTCGCAAATCAAGTTAGCCTTGCGTAATCTATGATTTTTCAAAGGTTAAGCAATTTTGCATTTCTCTCCATTTTCACCAAATTTGAATGTTAAACGTAAAATCTTTAAAAAAATCTTAAATTTTTTTTACTTAAATTAGTATTTTTATAAGTAGATTAAATTCCGAAAGTTTAATTAAAATCGGAGGTGTTAAAAAATTTTTTTCTCCAATAATAAGGAAAATATAACTAAAAATGGGTCTAAAAGTGACTAAATTTCAATCGCAAATATCTCGAGATTTCGATCTGCTTGGGAAAAACTGAGTATGCTACTAAATTCTACGACCAAAAAATAATTTTATGTGTCTCGGCATTTTCGTGTGTTTTTTTAACGTACCTACAGTGTTATTAAATGAACGTAAAAGTGAACTTTATTGGCACATTTGTCAGTTTCACAATTTTTTAAGTGTGACTATCGCCAAGTGGTTTTAAAAAAATGTTCACTTCACATTCTAGCGGTGACACTTCGTCTCAAGCATACTAAGAAATGTATGCAGTTACGAGTCCAGAATTTTTCGTTGCAACTCATTTAATACATAAAATATAAACATTTACGTCAGCTTTGACTATACTATTGTAAAAAATCGATAAAGATCTAATAGAATGCTGTTTTGGTTTAGCGCTATTAAATATTCATAAGGATATTTCTATGAACGAGGAAACTGTCATCAATAAATTGACTTCGCGTTCCAAAAAAATTAATGAACTAACTATGTAAATGTCTACAACTATGTATATTAAGGTGCCTAGTGCTCCATAGAAAAAAAAAAGTTGATTGAGTCTTTCCTACAAAATAAACCTGGGCTTATGTTATGATGATTTCCTTCCTGCATCATTTTACTTCCATGCAAAAACTTTAAAAGTTTAAATAACTTCATAACTTTTTTAATTTCTTACAATAGCTTTTCAGTAAGTGTTTATTTTATAATTTTATAATATTTGTAATTTTATAATTTTTTTTAATATTAATTTTTTTCAGTTTAAGCAATTCTGGCCAGCAATTTTGACCAGTCTCAAGAATTAGAAATAATTAAGTTTTTTGAACTTTAGAGAAAATAATTTAAAAAAACATCATAAAAGTGCACGAAAAACATCGTTATTTTTAATTCGAATGCAAAAATTTACAATTTTTTTATGCAGATTTGGAGAACTTTTTCAAAAATATTTCAGATCATTTTACTTTTTCTAACTAACACACCAGCCAATATTTTTACAAAAAAACTCGATTTTTAGAGATTATTTCAAACCATTGCAGCTCAAGGATGGCTATCGCTAGAGTCGAAATATTTGGGGAATCATCATAACATAAGCCAAGGATTATTTTGAGGAACTTCCCCAAACAATTCTTTTTTGTGAAGTGCCTGTATGTAACATATACAGGGTTGCCCATATTCGACGGACCCATCTGGCAACGCCATAACTTTAGACAGAGATGTCAGATCGCTTAATGACATACCGCGTTTGAAGCGTCAGTCCAAGCAGATTTTTACCATGGAACAATACACGCCACGCGAGCGCTCTGAAATAGTTGAAATTTACATTCAACAGAAGAAGTCAATTGTGAAAACTCAACGTGTTTTTAAAAGATTAAAAAATGTGAGAAGTGCGCCTTCTAAGAACACCATTAAGCGTTTATACGAAAAATTTTCGACTGGTGAGGCTCTTTCTAATCCGAAGAGGCCAAATAAAAGTCGACCAAGGCGATCGGCCGAGAATATCGCTGCCGTACGAGCCAGTGTTGAGAGGTCCCCAAGAACATCCCAAAAACGCCGTTCTCAGCAGTTGGACATGGCTCGGTCCACTTTACAACGGATTATTCGCGTTTATTTGCATTTGTTCCCGTACAAAATTCAATTGACGCAAAGATTGTTGCCTGCGGACAAGCCTCGTCGATTGGAATGGGCCCAAAGAGTCTTCGAAATGGCCGAAGATGACGAGGAATTTTGGAACAAAATTATCATGTCCGATGAAGCCCATTTCACATTGAATGGGACCGTAAATAAGCAAAATTGCCGTATTTACGCCACTGAAAATCCTCAGGAGATTCAAGAAGTGCCTCTTCATGACGAAAAAGTCACAGTTTGGTGCGGCGTTAGTGCGAAAACGGTCATTGGGCCGTTTTTCTTCCAAAATGAAAATGGCCATGCTGTTACCATCAACCAGGAGCGTTATCGCGACATGATGACCAATTTTGTGATGCCAATTATTCGTCGAAAGCGTATGAGGCAGTTCTGGTTTCAACAAGACGGCGCTCCACCGCACACAAGTCGCATAACAATCGATTTTCTGAAGAATTTGTTTCCGGGCTGTTTGATGTCGAAAAGTGGTGATTTGGACTGGCCACCGCGTTCGCCCGATTTGACGCCGCCTGACTTCTTCTTGTGGGGATATTTGAAGTCAAAGGTTTACGTTAACAAGCCAAGGACCGTAGAAGAGCTCAAGGACAACATTCGTGAAGAAATAGCCGCTATTCCGGCCGAAATGTTGGCGAAAACGATGGAAAATGCTGCAAAAAGGGCACAATACGCCATCAACGCCAGAGGCGGCCATTTGAGAGATATCATATTCAAAAATTGATGTAAACAAATCTACTTGGAACAAATTAAATAATTAAGATTGCCAACCGCCAAATTGTTATTTGTTTCTTTGATTTTTTTAAAAAAACATGGGTCCGTCGAATATGGGCAACCCTGTATATAAAGGTGGCGCAAAAGTAATCGTCCTATCAGAAAATGCTATAAATTTTGCGATTGGCCCCTAATGTCAGTTCTGTTTTGACATTTGTGTAGTAAACACATGCGAAATACACGTTAATAAACAATGTTACGCTACACTGCTCCAGAATGCGGAATATTGGTGACTATTTATTTGACCAATAATCGATCGGTGACTTTGGCACAACGTGAATTTCGTCGCAGATTTCCGGGCCGTCCAACGCCTACTGGTGAAACACTGCGACGTTTAGCCGCTCGCCTCGAAGAGACTGGCACAACACGAGATGCTGCCAGGCCGTTCTGCAGAGAATATTGCTGCTGTAGCCGAGGATGTCATGGAAGCGCCGTCGACATCGACCAGACGACGTGCCACGCAAATGGGTATCGGTCGACGGTCTTTACAGCGAATTTTGGTACAAGATTTGAAGATGTTTCCGTACAAAGTCCAGACGGTGCATCAGCTGTTAGCTGCTGACCGCCAATCGCGTCTAACATACGCTCAAGCCATCCTTAATCACCACCAAGAGGAAGATGATTTTTCATCAAAAATAATCATGAGTGATGAGGCCCATTTCCATCTTAGCGGGTACGTAAATAAGCAAAATTTACGCTTCTGGGGCACTGAAAATCCGCGTGTAACCCACGAAGAGCCATCGGACCTTTGTTCTTCGAAGACGTCGCGGGCCAAACGGTTACTGTGAATGGTGAGCGCTACAGAGCAATGATCAACGAGTTCTTTTTGCCGCAACTTGATGAATTGGGATTGGAAAACATGTGGTTCCAACAGGACGGTGCAACGGCACACACTGCACGTGCCACAACCGATATGCTGAAGGATGCATTTCCCGGGCGCCTAATATCCCGTTTTGGCGATTTGCACTGGCCAGCAAGATCGCCTGATTTGACCGCTCCAGACTTCATTTTGTGGCGCTTTTTGAAGTCGCGGGTTTATGTCAACAAGCCTCAGACTCTTGCAGCTCTTAAAGACAATATCCGTCAAGAATGTGAGGACCTATCGCCAGAAGTTTTGGCCGAAGTGATGAAAAATGCCATAAAAAGGGCTGAAATGACAATCAACTGTGGCGGCGGCCATTTACATGACATCATATTCTCGACTTGATAAAAAAAAAATTAAAAGACCAAATAAAAATAATCCACAAGAAGAATCAAATTTTTTCATTTTTTTTTAAATTACAGCCAAAAACATCGCAAGGTTACTTTTGCGCCACCTTGTATATGTTTTTCTTGTTAAAATGTCTGTTTTCGTTATATTACTTCAATAAAAACTTGTCGACCTGCTCCAAATGAAGCGATTGAATCAATTTTTTATATTATTTGCGTCAGAAACCCCCACGTCCCCCCATCACCCACCAGAATCTACAGCTTTGTAAACAGCTCACATTAGTTCAAATATAAATTGAGTAGGAAAATTAATCCCATGGTATTACAATGGGCCTCATTGGCTTAAGTGAGTCTCTGAAAAGTGACAGTCACTTTAACCTAACCTTAGCCCTCCCCCCTTATGAAACACCTATCTACGGCGTTGGGTGGCGCTAATTATTTTTTTCCTAAAAATAAGGCTTTTCAGAGATTTTTCGAACTCCAAGCAAAAGTTGGTCAATAACAGACATTTTCGAAGTCTTTGAGTTTTCATTTCGAAAGACAAATGCCCAAACTTTACTTTAATGAACAGAAATCAGAAGTTTTGGCAAATTTTTATGTCATTAGGGTGTCACATATTGAATTTTTTTTTTTTTTGTAAAATTTGCGTAAATTTTTAAAAAACGCTTTAATACTTTTAAAAATTCTATGCAAATTAAAAAATGTGATGACGCAGTTTGAAATATGGTAGAATTCTAAGCAATTTAAAAAATATTTTTGATATTACTTTTGCCGTTTTAAAGTTAAAGCTTTTAAAGCTTTTATCGTTGCTTGAAAACTTTTCGAATTTTCAACAAGGCATTGTATTTCATTCAACAAAATATTGTAAAAATTTTTAAGCATCGTTAAGTTTACATTGTTATGGACTAGTTCAAAAAATTATTTGGGACCTTCATTTTACAGTAGATTTTCCTTCGTTAAAAATTAGAAGTGCATGGCTTGTGGGTAAAATTGTTGTTGGCTTTAGCTCTGCCCAGTCGCCGACAAAACAGCAGGTTTTTCAAAGATATTTCAAATTACATAAACAGACAAATACACCATTTCGAAGAACGTCCAAAGAGCAGCAGAGGACTTTAAATTTAACTGGAATACAAGTCAAGAGGCTTGCAACATTGCACGGTTTTTAATAAAACTTATATAAAAAACAAATCTAAACAGAGCAAGGTGACGATCGAGAAACAAAGGGCCCTCGCGGCAGATTTAAAGAACGGGTTCGACACAAAAGCTCAACACTGCACTAAAAATTGAAAGAAAGTCTACTGGAAAAATTTAACCACATACATGAAAATACGTCATCAATGTAAAAAAAGCCTAAAAACTTAAAATATTCACTTACACATGAGTGTGGGGGTTTTTTAACTACATTCCAGTTGAAGATTGTTCCCAACTAGTTTTATTTTCATTGTGTGATTGAACGTTAATTTGACTGATCAATTTAAAATTTAAAGTTTTGTTACAGTAAACGTCTTTAATACATTATTTTTACTTTACTTTTTAATTTTTACTATATGAAAATTTCATGTAAAATTTTAATTTCTCTTAAATATTAATAAAAAAAAAATATTGTGTAAAAGCTAAGTAGTGGCCCAAAAATCATATTTTGTCTGTTTCTCCGAAATGTCACGCCCCTGGCTTTATTTAGTGGAGCTTTCAAATTAAAACGATATCAAGCGCAAACACACCCAATAAAAAATAAATCAAAAAGCAACGAATTTAATTACATTTTCTCGAAAGCAAAGATACAAAGCATTTATATAAATGTGTCAAAGAGAAAAATAATGAGAATTAAACAATATAAAAATAATCACATAAAAAAAATTAAATAAATAAGCAGCATATGGTAAGTGAGGAGGACACAATCGGATGCATGGGTTAATCATACTGTGAGTGTGAAGCAAGCAGCGGATATATAAATACAAGGAATATGTGTTAGTGGAAATCTGGCAACATTGCAAAAAGAAAAGTAAATTAATGCATAAATGGTATGTATCTCAATACAAACAGACAAAAAATTAAAATAGCTAATAAAATTAAAAAAAGATGGCTGCAAATGATTTGAAACAATTTAAAGAAATAAACATGAACATTTTTATATACAAAAACAAAGAAACACTAAATGAAGCAAACCTTGTGCAAATCCGCCACGCAGTAAATAGCTACAATTATTGTTGATGTTTTTCTTGTTGTTGTAGTTGTTGTTGTTGTTGTAATGGTTTTTGTTGCAGTGGTTATTATTATTATTTGACTCATTTTGTAGATTAAATAAATCTTGTTTATTGAAATTGTGTTGAATTTTGTTATTATTATCAATACGCGGTGGCAAATATTGCTGTTGCTGTTGCTGTCGCTGTTGCAACAAGTATTGTTGATTGCAAGTCAAGGATGACGATTTTCTTTGAACCCCACCCATCATAACGCCCTCAGCGCGTAGCTGTTGTTGCAAACGACGACGTTGCAAAAGTTGTTGCTGCAACAATTGTAGCTGCTGCTGTTGCAAACGCTGATAGTGACGTATTTGTTGTAGCTGTTGCCGCGTTATAGCATGATTATGCTCCGGAAAGCTGCAATTTTCTTTCGTCGATGAAGCGTTGCTGTCGCAACCGCTGCTGGTGCTGCTACTATTGGAATTGTCGGTTTTGCTGCGTAGCGCAACATGCTGCCAGGCAACATTATTGCCACCAACACGACTATCGTCAACGCCGCGTGGACGTTGCGATGGCTGTTGTTGTAGTTTTGTTATATCTACGAATTTCATGAGGAAGGCGAGTAGAATTAACAACATTTAGTTGAGCACAAAAATGAGGACGAAAACAACTAACAGAAGTGAAGCAACATTTGGTGCATTGTTGTTTCTGTTGCTTCAGTTGATGTGGTAAAGTTGATAAAAAAATTTTATTTGAAATTGAGTTTGAATGTTTTGTTGTGATTTCAATATTTTTTTTTTCTAAAAATGGCTTTTTTCTGGTACGTCCAAAATAGTTTTAGCTTTCTTGTTTTTCGACCAACGTGGCGGTGTTGCCGCTAGCTGTTGACTTGTTTGCTGTTGCTGTTCTTGCTGGTGCTGCTATGTTTTCACTTGCTGCGTTTTATGGGGTAAATAATTTATTTTAAGCCACCAAAATTCTGTTCATTTTAGGCCTTTTGCTGTCTTACTTTGTTTGTTCCTTTAATTCTTATTTATGATTCTGATGTTGATTTTCACTTTTTTTTTTTAATAACCTTCCTTTTATTTCTTGAGTTGATTTATTTTTAAAACTTTATTTTTATTTGCTGTCTCCATTAGACATTCACGTTGCTTGTTATTCTAAAAATTATCAAATAAAATTTAGTACAAAAAAACACCACAACTACCAAAAATACAACCAAGAAATGCGCTATCAAATATTTTATGAGTTTTTCATGTTTTCGATTTTCAAACATTTTTGTCGAGTATTAAAATTTTTACTCGTTCGTGTTAACTTGAATGATCTAATTTTAGCTTTCGACAAAAACAGCTTTTGATATAGAAGTATGTATGTATTTAGTATGTTTTTTCTTTTTGTTCATATGGCGCTGGTGCATATATTTGTATTTATTATAGCCTATTCGCCTGTTTTGCGGTGGCAAAAAAATGCTAAGCTGCTGCAAGTTAAAGCAAAAAACAAACAACTGCAGAGTGAGCAAGTTACTATGGCTTCGGTTGTGGCAACCCTGTCAGTGCAGTACTTTAGCAAAAAGCTGAGCAGTCAGCCTGCATTGATATATGTTTCAGTATAATAAATTTAAAAATTCCTTTATTTAGCTACGGCCTGTTTATGTTGTCAAGTAACGCGCGCCTCACAAGCTACTCTTATTTATGGGTCTATTTCTCGCAAAATGTTGCAATTGCAATAAATTGTTGCTGCTGCTCAAAAGGGCGCCATAAATTTACATTCTAGATGAAAGCGACAACATTTTAGAGACATATGTATTTAAGATATACTACATTAATTTCAAAGTTGCAGCGTTATTTTTACCCGAAAAAATTTCTCCGCAATTAACATTGTAATTCGGAAAAGTTCAAAAGCCAAGTAACCGTAACTATAACCATAACCATACGCCAACACAATACACCAACACCATACACCAAAATACCGTACACCATTTGTACACAATAACCATAACCATAATTATAACCATAACCATAACCATAACTATAACTATAACCATAACCATAACTATAACTATAACTATAACTATAACTATAACCATAACCATAACCATAACCATAACCATAACCATAACCATAACCATAACCATAACCATAACTATAACTATAACCATTACCATCACCATTACCATTACCATAACAATAACCATAACCATAACCATAACCATAACCATAACCATAACCATAACCATAACCATAACCATAACCATAACCATAACCATAACCATAACCATAACCATAACCATAACCATAACCATAACCATAACCATAACCATAACCATAACCATAACCATAACCATAACCATAACCATAACCATAACCATAACCATAACCATAACCATAACCATAACCATAACCATAACCATAACCATAACCATAACCATAACCATAACCATAACCATAACCATAACCATAACCATAACCATAACCATAACCATAACCATAACCATAACCATAACCATAACCATAACCATAACCATAACCATAACCATAACCATAACCATAACCATAACCATAACCATAACCATAACCATAACCATAACCATAACCATAACCATAACCATAACCATAACCATAACCATAACCATAACCATAACCATAACCATAACCATAACCATAACCATAACCATAACCATAACCATAACCATAACCATAACCATAACCATAACCATAACCATAACCATAACCATAACCATAACCATAACCATAACCATAACCATAACCATAACCATAACCATAACCATTACCATTACCGTAATCATAATCATAACCATAACCATAACCATAACCATAACCATAATCATAACAATAACCATAACCATACCCATTACCATTACCATTACCATTACCATTACCATAACTATAACCATAACCATAACCATAACCATAACCATAACCATAACCATAACCATAACCATAACCATAACCATAACCATAACCATAACCATAACCATAACCATAACCATAACCATAACCATAACCATAACCATAACCATAACCATAACCATAACCATAACCATAACCATAACCATAACCATAACCATAACCATAACCATAACCATAACCATAACCATAACCATAACCATAACCATAACCATAACCATAACCATAACCATAACCATAACCATAACCATAACCATAACCATAACCATAACCATAACCATAACCATAACCATAACCATAACCATAACCATAACCATAACCATAACCATAACCATAACCATAACCATAACCATAACCATAACCATAACCATAACCATAACCATAACCATAACCATAACCATAACCATAACCATAACCATAACCATAACCATAACCATAACCATAACCATAACCATAACCATAACCATAACCATAACCATAACCATAACCATAACCATAACCATAACCATAACCATTACCATTACCATTACCGTAATCATAATCATAATCATAATCATAACCATAACCATAACCATAACCATAACCATAATCATAACCATAACAATAACCATAACCATACCCATTACCATTACCATTACCATTACCATAACTATAACCATAACAATAACCATAACCATAACCATAACCATATCCATAACCAAAACCATAACCATAACCATAACCATAACCATAACCATAACCATGACCATAACCATAACAATAACCATAACCATAACCATAACCATAACCATAACCATAACCATAACCATAACCATAACCATAACCATAACCATAACCATAACCATAACCATAACCATAACCATAACCATAACCATAACCATAACCATAACCATAACCATAACCATAACCATAACCATAACCATAACCATAACCATAACCATAACCATAACCATAACCATAACCATAACCATAACCATAACCATAACCATAACCATAACCATAACCATAACCATAACCATAACCATAACCATAACCATAACCATAACCATAACCATAACCATAACCATAACCATAACCATAACCATAACCATAACCATAACCATAACCATAACCATAACCATAACCATAACCATAACCATAACCATAACCATAACCATAACCATAACCATAACCATAACCATAACCATAACCATAACCATAACCATAACCATAACCATAACCATAACCATAACCATAACCATAACCATAACCATAACCATAACACCATAACCATAACCATATATATCATTAACAAATTTCAAATATTTCTTCTAAAATTCAATTGATATTTTTTAATTGCATACACTTTTTGGAAAAAGTGTAGGGGAGAACGGGGTAATTAGGCGCACTTTTTTTTTGTTTTGTTTGCCTTATTTCATGACTCTGACCATATACCGCATCGTATTGACATTCAAATCAAAGCTACTTTGATTAAGCATCTTTTGATTAAAGATACTTACAATCTGAGGCGTACCATTTACAAGTTATGAGGGATTTTCCGAGCACCAAACATTTGGGATAATTCGGCGCACCGTTCATGTGAAATACATATACTAAGTGAGGTATAATATGTATCAACAGTAATCGTTTATGTAATACTCGTGTTTTATTTTCAAATTGGCATTATTTGAACCAGACGCATACGGAAGTTACACCCCCCCCCCCCCCCCCCCCAAATGAACGAGTTTTAACGAGCTTGGAAAGAAACACTCAGTACAACATGGCAGCCGTTGTGCGTTTATGGTCACGACAAAGATCTTTAGATTACATTGCACATTGGAAAACAAATAAAGAGTAAATTTAAAACATTTCTGCGACTGATGCTTAAATGTTAAGATTATTTATAGTCTTGTAGCATTAGGATTTTAATGTAATGTAATAAATAAATAAATAAATTTATTGAAAAAAGACTATAATATATAGACTTAAAATATTTTTTAAGTACACTGAAAGAATATGTTTTAAAATTTACTGAAACTCTGCTCATTTTAAACGAATTTGTTTTTGAAATAGAGTTTGAATCAATTTCATATAAGTTAAACTCAAATGTTTGTACAGTTCAATTTCAAACAAAAGTTTTTTTTCAAAGCAATGCTTTTAAATATACTTTTTAATAGTAAACATTTACAGTTTAAGAACCTTTGTTTAAAAAAAAAAAACTTTAAAACAAAAACTTAAGTATTGAAAAGAAATATTTCAAAACATAGTTTTAAAATATTGTTCTTAAATTAAGAACAATAGGAGAAGATGCGATAAAAGCAAACAAAAAATGTATTTTGAAAATTTTTTTTTATACAATTTATGTAAAAAAATATTTAAGCCTCTATGTATAGTAGTCTTTCCACAATAAATATCAACGCTAGTTGAATTCGTTAAAGAAGTTTTTACGCCATAACTTCTAAGCTCTTGAAGAACACACTTTCATTTCATATCTTTGGAAACGTAATGAAACGTTAAAAAAATGAAAATAATGAAAATAAAAACAAATTAAAGCGCCTGTTGCTGGCGTGGTATGAAACTCTTAAATTAATAATGGGCCAAGTTACTGCAATTTTTTCAAAAGTTTTATATTTTTTAATCAAAATAAAATTTTCAATGATACTCTATTTACTAAAATCGCATTTAAAATTACTGAGCTACGTTGTCTCAAAATAGACACCATTTTGACATTCGCCTGGCTATGGGTCCGCTTGAAATTTCAAAACCGGATTTGATTTCCTAAACAATAAACTCATTTAAGAAAAATATTTGAACCAAATCAGAGATGGTCAGTGCAACTGATATTACACTTCAATGTGAAATGGGCGACATATTGAAAACAATTTGTTTTTACTTTGACGAAATATGCTTAATGCAAATTTTTTTATAGCATATTGTGGTTAAAAAAATTGCTTGAATTTTTTTTTTTAAATTTTGCATGAAAAATCTTACAATGATATTAAAGGCATTGTGTTGCATTTAAAAACGAGATGATTTTTCCAGTGTATAAAATGATTTTAATCAATATTTTATACCCTATATTTGAAGATACTGCTTGAATCAAACAAAACGATCTGTAACGTTTATGTATCCATACGTTATATATCTATCAATAAGTCGATTCCTGAAGATTGGTGCAACGTTGCCGGTTTCAGTCGCTTCAAGCGAACCCTCATTTTCGTCGCGTCGACTCAAATGCACTCAAAACATTCATGAGAAGTAAAACTGGAAAATAGGTTAGCTCTTCTAAATATTCACAGGGATGTGGAAGTGATCATGGAAGAAATTTTAAATGCACTAGCTCGAAAAAAATATATATATATTATTATTATATATTACTATTATATATTATTGTTATATATTATTATGTTGATTACATATTATTATTATATATTATTATATATTATTATATATTATTATTATATTATAAAAAAAATTGGAATAAGTCTAAGCAAAAAATATTAAAACCTCCCCCCTTAATTTTTTTCTGGGTAAGCGCCTGATCTGAACTGTTGCTTTTACTTCAGTGGGAGATTTTTTTCTAGTGTGAAGAGACAAATGAATGGGTTGATGTTATTTATCAAAACATGGCGCAATGTTTAGGCGCTATTGTGACACTACTAACATTTTCCACATTGTTGCCGTATCTAATGATATTTTGACTGCGCCGGATTACCCCGCTCTCCCCTAGTAAGTGTATAAAAAGCAGCAATTCGACAATAGTCAAGATTTTGTCAATAACAAAGATTTTATATTCTGATGCCAAGTTTAAAACATTTTAATTAAGTACTGTATATGATTAAAATATTGTATAACTATTTTAAAGTGACTGCTGAGATTTTCACCAATAATAGCATACATTTTCTAAATGTTTTTCACATTCCAAAAAAAGGTGAATTTAAAAAAAATTTTGTAAAAAATGTCCATTGATCTTTTAAGGGAAAAGTTTCCGGACCGTGTTAACTCTCGAAGAGGTGATCACAATTGGCCACCGAGATCTTGTGATTTAACACCTTGCGACTTCTTCCTTTAGGGCCGGCCACGTGGAAGATAAGCTCTACGACAACAGCCCAGCGTCGATTCAAGACCTCAAAGATGGAATTCATGAAGCTATTGAGGGCATACAGCAGCCACTTTGCGATTTGATGATGAAAAATTTCATGAAAAGGATATTGTTGTGTAAGCATAGCCGTGGCGGCGAATTGGCTGATATTGTTTTCCATTATTAATGGCATACTTTCCTCTTTACATTAAAATAAACATCCGATCATTTATCTCAACAAATGCCTTTTTCTTTGAATATCAAAATAACACCTCTCATTGGAAAACTCTTTATTTTAGCATATATCTATAGTTCTGATTGTAAAAATATTTTCACATTTTTTTAATAACCAACAAGATTATAAATATTCTATTGAAATGTGAAGAAAAATAGAAAGCAAACATGTCACACATGCCAAAAAATCAGGTGTACAAGCAAAAAAGTAGCAAAAGAGATAAAAATATTTTTAAAATGAAATCATATGCAAAAGGCATGTAAAAATAATCTTGAAATTTTGCTATAGAGCAAAAAACTAAATAACAAAAATCAAAACAATGTACTTTGCTTTAAAAATTTTTCATATTCAGACAAGAGCCGGCCAATTATTTGTATACATTATTTCAAACAATGAAATAGATGAAGAAAAATACTATGATTCATAAACGTTTTGAATACTTAAGTACACAGGATAGTCTTGAAACAAGTGGATCAGCTGAAAATATAAAAAAATAATTTATCACAACAAGAAAACAGGCGCACAAAATTTAATACGGCAGGCGAAGATCTAGCGCTCGAAAATTTAAGTTATTCTGAGGATTTTTTTTAAAGGTTAAAATATTGAGCAACGATATAAACTTTTAAGGTATACTGTAACACTCATTCATCATAAAAATATTTATTTTTTTAATTTAAAAAATTTTTGTTTATGTTCAAAATGGAGCTCAATGAGACACTCTCAAAGAAAAGGGTTCTAGGCGGTGCTGTAGATTTTGACTCTTCTATTTAACCGAAAAATAGGAATATTATTGATCATTATGAGTGCAGCTATGGCTGGAAATTGAAAGAAAAAATATTGAAAATGTACAGAATGACGCGCTTATGAAATTTAAGTTCTAAATACAGCTTGTTTTTTACCAGTGTAAAATGTACGATGTTCTTAAAATAAAACTTTGATTCCAATTCCAGCGATAGTTCGAGTCACTGATGTTGTGAATATCATATAAAAATTTCAGATGATTCGGCTGAATAGTTTTTGTTTTTTCTATAACTCTATGCCGAAAGAAGTAGTTTCGAGATAAATGAGTATAAAGAGTATGAATGTAGACGAAACACTGTGTCTCGACACCTCCTAAAACGGCTGCAGAAGCTGAAATATCGAAAGTATCCTTACAAAAATTTAACAGAATATTCTCGAAAGACTTTACTTTTCAAATAACAAATAAAAAAAATTGATTTCATAAAAATTCTGGACCACAATCTTAACAGAACTCAAGGCTATAATTAAAAAGGGTGTTGCACTGGCATAAACTAAAGTGCGAATGCATGTATAATTATTTGAAACGTTAAAAAATGCCTGTTCAATCATCATTGCAAGGTTTATCTCAACATTTATATAGAAAAAAAACGCTCTCTTAACCGATCCACACTACAGAAGAACTCCTCTCACCCAACATTCCATAAAAAATAAATAATTTAATATTTAAAAAGCTTTTTTTAATGAGTGTGCTTGTATTCTTTGTGTAAAAACAAAAACAAGAATCACTTATCAGCACTTAAGCTGGTATAGCTTAATAACAGCAAAAACAATGTGCTTAAAACAAACTTATTTAAAGTTAAATTGAGTTATAAAGATAGCAAACCAGCAGTGTAGCCATAAAATGTTTGTTCAACTATTTAAGTACCTACCCTGGATAAAAAGTGCAAAAAAAATAAGTAACAATTTATTTAGAGTAAATATTTAATCGGTTAACTTTTAACCGACAGATTTATGGCTTAGTTTTAATGACTGAATTTCAAATGAGAAAAATGAAAACACACTTTAGAACAGCGATGCCCACGAAGATTATTGGAAGAGTGCCAAGCCAACAACAACATCAAAAAATGTTTAAATATGGATGCAATGACGAATTACCAATAACACGAGTGCTGGCAGAGTCCGCGACAGCGAACTTATGTATGTGTACACTGTAAAAATAGTAAATCAAGTAAATCCAAATGTTTCATTTTTTGCTAGTCAGAATACATTCTGATTTACCCAGCTGTCTTTAACCGCGTGGAGGTTTTCAGATGTCCTTTTTTTTATTTTTTTACTTTCTTTTTTATGTTTTTTTTTTTTTGTGAATTTTTTATTATTATAAATTTTTTATTTTTTAATCTTATAATAATTTTTATTTGCTTTTAACTTAATTTTTTATATTTTTTACTATTTTATTGTTTTATTATTAATAAAACCGTTATACTATTAAGATAAAAAAATTTTTTTAATTATGTTGATTTTATATGTTTTAAATACAAATTCTAAATTTTTGATAGACTCCATAAAAGCTGGTTTGTTGGACTCCATAAAAAATAACATAAGCATAGAAACTAAAGTAAAGCAAAAATACAACAACAAATGTGAATATATGAAATTTGAAAAAACTGAGAAATTGACACTTCAAATCTCATCGCCTCTGTGGTGCAGTGCGTTAGTGCGCGCTTGCACGGGTATCACAAAGATTTCTGATGAAGCCTTTAGCACGGCCGAATTTGCAATAAAATCAGCCAGTGATTTTTCCTTTTCATATTGAAAAAAACGTTGTCGTTGTTGTTTCTTTGGAAAGATTCGTTAGAACAGTTAATTGTTCTAACTTTGACCTTAAGCTCAATAAACGATTTTAAGCTATCAAACAACTAGAATTTGTATTTAAAATCAAGTATGATTTAAACTATCAAACATGTAGAATTTGTATTTAAATCATATAAAATCAACATAATACATAACAAGATCATTTAGGAAAAAACTTTAATTTTTTTAATCTTTTATTATTATTTATGAAAAAATAGGCAAACTCCCAGTTTTCCGCAAATTATTTTCTTGCCATTTTTCAAGGGTACAATAACCCCTATAAAAATAATTTATTCTGATGCAATATAAAAAAGCACCCACATGCAAATATTCAATAACTTTTTCTCAATGTGTATTTGCACAACGAAAAATATAAAGAATACGACGCATGATGTTAACGTCTACAATGCCAAAAACAGTGCAAAACAGCGGCGATCGGTGGTGCCAAGGAACAAAAACAACAACAAGAAAACGCAGAACAGCTACTGTGAGCTTCAAAAGAAAGTAAACACTAATTTTTCGTTTAATTATTTTTGAATTTCGAAGCTACTGTTGACTTTCCATACAAAATAATACTACAGGGTACTATTGTACAATTTGAAGTTTTTCTACCAAAAAACGTTAAATCAAAATATGCGGCAAACTTTGCAGAAATCCTCCCAAAATGAAAATGTAGTAATTATTACGCGTCAAAAAAAAGTAAACAGTGGCAACACTTACAACGATTTTATTATAACATTATTTTATAACCTTAAATTTTTTTTAAAAATGTTGCTGATCAAGTGTTTCACTTTAGTAGAAACGTGTTAACCCGAAACACCCTGTCGTTGCCATATGGACACGCAAACACAAACACTTAAAATGTGCTTATTTTAGTTTAAACCATTTTATATTTGCGTTGACAGGTCATTCTAAAAATTAAAAAAAAAACATTTGTTCAGGGTGATTCGGGTTAAGTTGCGTATTATCACTTAAAAATAACTAAAAACGTGCAAAAGGAAAAAATCTCACTATGGGAAAGCAAACATCATATGACACTAGAAAAATTATAATTGACTTGAACAAAAAAGGTAAATCCTTGCGAGAAATTGGCAAAATAGTGGGTAGGAACCACTGCACAATAAAAAAAATTATTGATAAATACGCCAAACACCATCTGGTTGACGATTTGCCGAAATCTGGACGACCAAAGCGACTCACTGACACAGAAGTAAGAGCTGCAGTAAAAGAAGTAAAAGCAAATCCGGCCTCAAGTGCAGTTAAAATAGCAGAAAACATTACGCAGATCTCAGGCAAACCAGTAAGCGCGAGTACGGTCAGGAGAGCACTCCACAAAAATGGTCTTCATGGAAGGAGCCCACGCAAGAAGCCATTCATATCTAAGGCGAATCAAGGCAAGCGGTTGGATTTTGCCAAAAAATATAAAAATGAGGCTTTAACTTTTTGGGAAAATATATTATACACTGATGAAAGCAAATTCGAAATTTTTGGTGCAAAAAAGCCACCAAAAATATGGCGTACTAAAGGAGAAGCCTTCAATGAAAAGTGTGTTACCAACACAGTTAAACACGGTGGAGGCTCAGTTATGGTTTGGGGCTGCATCAGGTGTCGGTAATCTTGTTTTTATTGACTCAACCATGAACAAATTGGATTATTTAGACATTTTAAAAAACAATGTTGCCCCCAGCGTCGAGAAACTAGGCTTGCCAGAAAACTGGATTTTTCAACAGGACAACGATCCAAAGCACACGTCCAAAATTGTGAAGGAGTGGCTACTGTACCGAACGCCTAAGACGCTTGATAATCCGCCGCAGTCTCCGGACCTTAACCCGATCGAACATTTGTGGGAACACCTTGATAGAAAAATCAGACAGAGGGTAATTTCAAACAAGGATGGTCTAAAGAAGGCTCTAATGGAAGAATGGAGCAAAATCTCTTCCGATGTAACAAGAAACCTTGTCCAATCGATGCCTAGGAGAATAAAAGAGGTTCTTAATTCCAAAGGAAAACAAACCAAATATTAAACTTCAAAAAAGTTCACTTTTTGTATCTACATTTTGTTACTTTATGGTTATTGTTTACTTTTTTTTGACGCTGAAAATTTAGTCTTTTGTTATTTGAAGTGAATTTTTTCTAGTTGCAGGCTGTTTTTGTTTTATCTTTATGTTAAGTTAGACTCTTAGTAAATAAAATGTTAATTTAAAATACTTACTTTTTAGTTTGTGTTAAATACAAAAGTGTAATATTACTATTAATATGAGAAACTGAGGTGTTTACTTTCTTCTGACGCTCACAGTATACATGGTTCGAAAGAACAAAAACAATAACATTAAGAAACGAGGCTGAAATTGCAAACTGAACTCGGCGAATTACAACAATTATGAAAATATTTAAGTTGTTGTAAAAGAGTTTAAAGAGTTAGGAGCTGGGCATCACTGCTTTAGAGCAAAACAAAGAGAAACAAATAAACACAGACGAGTTCAACATTGCTTTCCAAGAGTTCAAAGTTTGAAGTATGCACACAATGTGGTACGTAAGCGATGAGTTCAGTTTCCAGGAGGTAAATTTTTCAGAAATTTTTGCTGGTTTAATTTTATTTTTACTAGAACAAAAAAATCCGTTTTAAAAAATAACTGATTGAAAGGGATTTAACGCTTCAAGCAAGAAAACAATTTATAAAACATTTAATTGCTTTTCAGCAAAACATTTTAAGGGTAACAACTTTTTAATCGAAAAAGTTTTACAAAAGCATCGTTTTTATGAGTGGACCTAGTTTTTTTTCTTTTTTTTTTAATTTAGGTTACTCCGAAATCTAGGCTTCCCTAGCTCAAGAAAACTCCTCAGTGAAGAGGCAAAATTATTGGCCAAATCGTAAGATTTATAACGCCATCACAAATTACGAATCGTTTAGATTCTATTGAAAAACATGAGGTTAATCGAAATACGAAATCCAAAATCCGGATATATTTAAAAACTCCCGAATAGAGCCAATAGTTGGATATCGCACTAAGTTTTATCATAATTTCAAATTTGTTTTATATAGATTTTACGTTTCTGTTTGGGTTTTAGGAGCACAAAATCAATAAAACTTTTTAAATTTATGAAACAATTTTTAAATCAACTTTTTAATGTGCGCAAACTCTTTGGTTAGTTTTTATATAAATAGCTAAATATACACTCTGTTGCAATTGTATAAATCCACTCCAAATGTTAATAGTTTTGATAGTGCGCAAACTCTTTGGTTAGTTTTTATATAAATAGCTAAATATACACTCTGTTGCAATTGTATAAATCCACTCCAAATGTTAATAGTTTTGATATTGCTAACGGTAATTTTGAGTTATTTTTTTTTCCACAAAAAATTCTCAATTCTGAGTGAATGAGAAAAAAGAAATTTATGACTTATTGTAGAATTACGGTACTTGTTTTCTACTCTTATCAAAATTAGCATTTTTTGCAGTTGCATTTCTATAAATCCAGTAGTTCATTTTAGATAATTAAACCATTTAAAGGTTATTTCTGATTTGGAATGTAAAGGACAGTGTGTATGTGTGTGTGTGTGTGTGTTTTAGTGTCACGTGCAATAAGATTAATATATACTGAAGAGGAAAGATAATTGCTTGAAAATTGGAAGGCATTGGTTTTCGTGAAATTGCTCGAAAATTCGGTCTAAATCATTAATCAATAGGCGTAATCCTGGAAGCTATAGATGTGCAACATGAAATGGCAGAAAAAGAAAGCTGGATGGTTGCGATAAGCGTAAAATAATTAAGACAGCAAGTAACTCAACAAAGAGCTGCAAGCAACTTTCTGCTCTTTGCTCAGTGAATAGTGCCGAAAAACAGTGTTTATATGGCTCGAAAACGAGATCTTAATATAAAGAGTACCAAAATAAAGAAGGCTTTTTCAAAGGCATATCGATACCAGCATACAATTTGCAGAAGATCGTATTGGAATAAATTGGACCTCGGTTAGTTCCATTTGTGCCATTGTTATTTTATTGCCCACAGAACTTTCCATTTCAGGTAACTTTTTCCGATGAGAAAAAATGTGTATGGGTATAAACTTTCATGGGTATTAACACGACTTACGTTGAGAACCGAGATATTTCTCTCGCGGTCTCCAATTTATTTTATTTCATTCCTCTGAAAATTGCAGTCGGGCATCGATATGTCTTTGAAAAAGCCGCGAAGCCTTCATTTTGGTACTATTTATATTGGGATTTCGTTTTAGAGCCCTCCACACTTTTTGTCGGAACACATTCACAGAGCAAAGAGCAGCAAGTTGCTTTCAGCTATTATCTTCCCCCTTCAATATTTGTTGATCTGATTGCACGTGACATATTTGCGCAAATTGAAATAGGTTCATATACATATATAGATTTCATAACAAGAATTTGTCCACAAGAGGGAGTATTATCTCCTCTAATGTGGAGCATTGTAGTAGATGAACTACTGAAAGAATTGGTCAAAACTAGATTGATGTTCCTAAGCTATGCTGATGACATTGTGATTATCTGTTGGGCAAAATTTGAAGAGACCCTGTGTGATAGAACTGAAATGGACTTAAGAGTGACAAAAAAATATTGCAAAAAGGTGGGGCTGAATATAAATCCGGCAAAAACCACCATCATACCATTTACAAGGAAATATAAACGTGAACACTTTAAACCTATAAGGTTGGACGGAACAAAGATAGAATTCCGAAGGGAAGTTAAATTCTTTGGAATATTTTTAGACCAAAAACCACTTTGGAAAACACATAAGAGCGAAATATCAAAGAAGGCTGTTAGAGCATTTATTATTTGCAGATGCAAAGTGGGAAAAAGCCCACAAATACTTCTATACATATATGCAATGATTATACATCCGATGATTGCGTAAGGCTCAGTCATCTGGACAGGAAAAATAAAGCAACATCATTCATCATTGCCTTAAACAAGCTACAAAGATTGGCCGGCGAGAGAAACATACAATCGCGTATGTTTCCGCTTGGAATATACTGGTGTTTTTGACCGTGGGCTCGAAGAAATTAATCCCTGATTCGTAGACTCCTGCTCCGGTCCATTCTTCGGTAAGAGAACCGTCAGTGTACAATGTAATCATGTACTGGTTTATCTTATAAGTTTTGGATAGACCTTCCGATATCTTTTTACTACTTAGTTCAGTTTGGAATCTTTTAGTGAAACTAGATTTTGGATGCATGCTCTCCCTCGGTATTGTTATTTCAGGATAATGTCTCGATAAAATATCAAACTTCTCTCGAGTTACGCAATCCCTTTAACCGATATCTTCACTAGTCATCCTTAGAATAGCCCTCTTCTTCGGCTAGGATTGAATGTAAATGTGATGAGGTGTTAGTTCTAGTAGAGCCTCCGTGGATGCTGTTGGACATGTGCGCATGGCTCCCGTGATGCTCTCGCAAGCCAATCTTTGTAGCTTGTTTAAGGCAATGATGAATGATGTTGCTTTATTTTTCCTGTCCAGATGACTGAGCCTTACGCAATCATCGGATGTATAATCATTCTCAGGAACATACAATCCTATCCTGTGCTGATCAACATCGTATCTGATCAATATAGATATCATAGCATTTCAAGCTAGGTCATGACGCAATTGCATTAACACATTACGTTGATACAGTAAAATGAGCTTGGGTTGGTGTATCAGCGCAGCATTTTTCGATGCGTTATCCATGTCTATTAATAACCAGTTTCGGTTTCGGCCTAATATTCGGCCGAATATTCAGTTTCGGTCGGACACTAATTATATATAATTATATAAAAATTCGCAAGATATTTACTTCCGATTTAACAAAAGAAAATTAACAAATTAGGTTGATTGGAGATAGTGTAGAATTTTCAACATGAAGCAGTAGTTGGCCAACAATTCATTTCCAAAAAAAAAAAAAACAACTAATAAGTGTGTGGCCGAAGTAAAACCTTCAAAAAACTAGAAGTTTTTAGTTGACTTTTTCATAAAACATAGCACGTTGGTTCCAAATCAAAAAAGTACGGCCAAAACCTCAAGGAGTTGTCTAATCTGTCTCTGATCACGAAAAAATACGTAATGGAAAAAATAGAAAAAATTATAGTACATATTAGTATATTACCAAGTACAGTATTTGTATAAAATTGTTTTGGATAAGAATTAAATCAGTTATTTCGAATGAATTCCATATTAAGTCTTATTTGATGAAAGTTAAATGTAAGCTCCTTTCAAAGCATTTTATAACCCGACTTTATAAGCTTAGATATTTTTATCTTATTTTTGCATTTTTATTTTTCCTTATTTTAAGTTTATGAATATGCATACTTATATAAAAAGCATTTAATCGGATAAGATTTATTTATGAAATATTTGCACAACTGCAGTTCTGAGACTTTATTTAACTTGCACTATGTTCGTAGCTGAAAAAGTTCCTTTAAAAATCAATTATAAAAACAAGAAAAAAAAACAACTTCATAAATAATGCGTTCCTTGAACTTTATTTCCTGCACGCGCAGTTAAAACTTCCTGCATCAAACCTAACCGATTTTTCAACCACAAATAATAGTCTGCGGCAGCTAGAATGATTAAAGAGACGAACCACGAGGTCGAAACGAAAAATAACCCTGAGTGGCACAAAAAACAACAACAACAACAGAAGTCACATATACAACAGTAAGAAGAAATGCAGCTAACTAAAAGTCTAGTATATCTGCAATATTTTATGTACATAGTATACGATAACGTTACCGTTAAGTTGCGATTGCCACCGAAATTTTAACTAAAATTAAAGGAAAAAAAAGAAAACCAAAGAAACAGTAATGTTTCGAGTCTCATTTCTTCGCATCCCGCTGCTTGTTAGCTGCTACCAGGATAAAGGACGCCATTTTTGTTTGTCTGCTCTATTTGTTAAACATGTACATGTGTACACTGAAAAAATCTACAAGTTAAAAATGTATGATAAATGTGTTAATTTTTTCCAAGTACACTTTTAAAATTTTTTAAATTGTTGACTTTATATGATTTATATACGAATTCTAAATATTTGATAGTTTAAATCATACTTGATTTTAAATACAAATTCTTAAATAAAAATAACATTTAGAATTTGTATTTAAATCATATAAAGTCAACATAATAAATAAAGAGGTCATTTAGGAAAAAACTTTAATTTTTTTTAAATTTTTAGATATATTTGAAATACACTTCCAACTACTTTGACGAAATCAGGTTGCAAGCTATTTTTCAAACACGAAATTTAAAAAAAAAGAAAAGCTTACAGCAGATGTTGTCAAGGTAAGAGCATCTGCATTTAAAATGTATCTAAATATTTCAAAACTTTTCAAAAGTTTACTTAAAAGAAATTAATTAAAGAAGAAATGAATTGTCCTCATTTTTGACCCATGTTTCTTTTTCAGTGTACATGAGTGAGTGTGTGTGTGTGTCTGAGTGTCGAAAAAAGTTAAAACGTGTTCTAGAGTCAGACTTCGGTCTGTCTACCACACAATCAGAAAGCTTCTCGAATGCTATAAAATACTAAAAAAATTACCAGCAGACGCAGGTGGCTAGAGTTGGGCGTTGATACAATATTCATTATCTAGTTAAACATTGATATTGCATTTTTCATTTTTGACAACACAAGCTGTCTGACTGTCAAATAACTTTTTAGTTGGAAGAAGAAAAACGAAGCAAACTCTATATTTTACCTCAATTGAACAAAAAAAAACCAATGAGTGAATTGAGTTAAAAAAAGACCTCGATATCAATATGTATGCGACCAATTTTATGGCATGTGGCCAAATTAAATAGAAACATGATGATTAACTTCACATATTAGCAAATACAACGAAATCGTTTAAAATCAGCTAAGGACTTTTAAATTAAAATTTCAATAAATGCAAAAGAAAAAATCGATTAAGAAAATATCAAAACCAGTCAACGAAAAAAACGGAACGCTATTTTAGTGTATCTTATATGTTTGTATACACGAACGTAAGCACATACACTACCCAAAAATCGCTTACGCATTGAACACAAACATTAGGTATTATTCCCCGGCGGTTAAAAAAGTCTTGAAACAAAACATTCTTTCAGTCCTGAGGGGTAATGGTAAGGCCTGAGTATTCAACACACCCCTTGATTTTCTTTTCCATTAAAATGTCATACTTAAGTAACTCGTGTAGCGTAAACTCAGGCCTGTATATACCCTAGAAAATTTCTCCGAAAACTCAGGCCTCAGGGAACGCTAAACAATCAGGTCTTCTATCAGGTACTGAATATTCAAACGAAAAAAAAGGTAAACCTATTTTAATTTTTTAAGTCATATTTTACATTTATTTATAATTTAATATACATACATATTAGGGCGGGTCGATTTGCAAATCGCCCTTCTAGGGATCAAAATAAGAAACTTTGCCCGAGGAACTATACCTCTAAAACGAATTCTAATGCCCCAACTTTTACGTAGGGTCAAATTTTGAAAAATCCCTCTTTGACCCATTTAGAGTGCCCCAATCGAGTCCAAATGTATGACCGACCCCTTCTAACTTTGGAGGGCCGATGATCCACCCACGCCAGTGGCACACCCCCTGGAACCCCCCGGGGTGTTCCCCATACAAACAAAGTTCCCCATACAAACATTTGTTTCCCTGGGGGTTCCAGGGGGTTCCAGGTGGTGTGCCACTGGCATGGGAGGATCGGCCCTCCAAAGTTAGAAGGGGTCGGTCATGCATTTGGACTCGATTGGGGCACTCTAAATGGGTCAAAGAGGGATTTTTCAAAATTTTACCCTACGGAAAAATTGGGGGGCATTAGAATACGTTTTAGAGGTATAGTTCCTCGGGCAAAGTTTCTTATTTTGATCCCTAAAATACGATTTTCACTGAGCAATGGGTGATTTTTTTGCCTCCCCACAAATCGACCCGGCCTAATACATATACAGAATATTATTTTCATTTATAAATTTTGCATTCAAATATTTTTTTTAATAATTTGTTTAACGTTCTAATTTTTAAAATTTTTAAGAATGAAAATATATGCGTCGACTACTTCGCATTGTTAAATTTTTATTTTAATTTTCCAAAGTTATTTGGTGCCATTACCACTTCGTTTCCAATCTCAACCGTTGCTCAATTGCGAATACGAAGAAAATTCAGGCTTCGGCTAACTGAAAGCACTCATAAATATTTGGCAGCATTACACCTTCGCTTCTAAGCTCAGGGGCATCTTCCGGTTTGAGATCGAAACCAAACTAAATGTTCACAGAATGGAAAATTTCAGGGAAATTTTCAGAAAGCTTGAATGGAAATGCTTATTCAAAAATCAGTAACGATATCATTTCCGTATTTCAAAACAAAATATTTCTTATTTCACACTAGATTTCATCATGTATTATATTAGCTGGGTCTGTGCGATAGAAAAACATATAGTACACGGTTAAAAATTTTGAACTACTTTTTAATCCAAACTTTGGTTTAAAGAAGTTTTTAATCCAAAAAGTACTACTTTTTAATCTTAACATTAGTTTAATTTAGCTGGGTCTCAAACCCACGTTCCTGAAAAGAACTAACTTGCATTCGTAATGATGCAAAATAAGCGAAACTATGTTAACAACTGAGTTGGACGAGTGGATAAGCTATCGGACCAGCACATCAGAGGACGTGTGTTCAAATCACAAACTGGTCAGAAAATTTTTTTTATTTTACTTTAACTTAGCTGGTTCTCGAACCCAAGTTTCTGCTCGCTTGCTTACTTACATTCGTTATGATGCAAAATAAGAGTAACTTTCTTAACAACTGAGATGGACGAGTGGATAAGGTGTTGAACCAGCACCACAAAGGACGTGTGTTCAACTCATGAATTGGTCAGAAAATTTTTTTTATTGTAAGTTGATATTTATTGCGTTTTTTAAACTTTTTTTTCGGATTGAAAGCTAATCTTTATTTGATTGAAAAATTTTAAACTTTTCCTTGGATTAAAAAGTAATCCTTTCTTTTTTTTGTTGTCTTAGGTTAGGTTAGGTACAGGTGGCTGAGTCGGTAGACGACTCGCACACTTAGGCCAGTGCAGGCTCATTGTGAAGCCACATAATCGCTTTTAAAAACCTAATAGAGATTTCCCTCCTCAACACAGCTCGAGAAGATAATGAATTTAAGGATATGCTTGATTTCCAGGCATGAGACTTCGGCAAGTCCATGTAAAAAGGGATGGCAAAAGGTTGCCATTCTTCTTTTAGCTAAAACCGGACATTCGCAGAGGAGGTGCTGAACATTTTCTACCTCCTCCTCACATCTGCAGCTTCTGCAGAAATCGTTTTATGCCAGTCCCAAACGAAGAGCGTGCGCTCCGATCAAGCAGTGACCCGTTAGGATTCCTACTATTTTTGACAGGTTTACCCTGCTTAACTCAAGCAGTGAGTTGGTGCGTTTTAAGTCGTAGGTAGGCCATGTTAGCTTAGTTATCCTACATGTGTCAAAGGTGTTCCCAGCGTTCTTGTGCAAGACTTAAGGATCTGGTCTTGCACTGGAGTTTATATGAGGAAATGGGTATATCAATAAAGTCCTCATTAAGAGGGTGTTAGAGGTCGTACCCTTCCTTGCCAATTCGTCAGCCATATTATATCCCTCGATATCCCTATGTCCGGGTACCCATATCAGGTGGATCCCCTGAGTAGCCTTGCCATCTCGTTAAGAGATCTATGGCACTCAGTGAGAGTTTTGGAGTTTGGAATATTTGAGTTCAGTACAGCTTGGCTATCTGAAAAGATGGAAATACTCTTTCCTTCAAGGTCTTTTTGACCTAAAATCTTAGCGGTTTCGTGAATAGCCATCATTTCCGCTTGGTAAACACTACAATAGTTTGGAAGTGTAAAGGACGCTTCGATTTCGAGATCCTGGAAGTAAATACCTCCCCTTACTTGTTCTCGAAGTTTGAATCCATCTGAGAAAATTTTTATACCGTAGTTTTTAAGGGGGATTTTGTTTGCCCAGTTTAGCCGTGCAGGGATGAGAGCTACGTAGTTCTTTTCAAGATTTAAGGAAAGCACACATTAGTCTGTTTTGTCGGGTGCAGAGGAGTAAAAATAATTGTGTGGCCGCAGATATTACCTATCCAATTTCCCCATTTTCTTAGTCTGAGCGTGAGTGCTGGTGCTGGTTGGTGTTGAGAACAATGCCCCAGTAATACAAGACCTGCACTTCTTTGTGCCTTTGCAAATTTCTGAAGTGCAGTTGACTATTTTGGGGGAAGAACCTCTGTTTAAATTTAGTCCAAGATTTTTAACCGTGTATATTGTGCTTATTGTGTTGTTTACAGTGCTTCTAAAATTGTATTTCAGCAAAAAATGAAATTAAAACGTGAATATTTTTGTGCGATTATTTTTTACAACTTTCGACGTGAGTTATAACAACAAGAGTGCATCGATGAACTCAAATCGACTTTTGGTGATGAAGCAATATTAAAAACCGCAGTAAATCGGTGATATACAAAATTTATGCGGAGACGTACTGGCGAATTTCGTGAAAGGTGTCAAAAATCTATTGTTGTGCCACAAAACATTGATGCTAAAGAAACACTCAAAAAAGACAATCGCGGTGCTTTAAAAGACATTTATAAGATCGTGAATGGTGACGAATCATGAGCCTGAAAGTAAACAGCAGTCACCTGTATGGTCCTTTCAAAATGAACCAAATCCAACAAAAGTTGTTCGAGTTCGAAGCACTGCGAAGCAAAGGTCACCTGTTTCTTTAAAAAGACTGGAAATTTGGCCACGGTACCACTTGAGACACGCAGAATGGTCAATTCGGAATGTTACACAAGCACTTGTTTGTACAACAAAAAACAAGCACCAAAGAATCATTCTGCATCAAGACAATGCGAGCTCTCACACATTAGCTCAAACGAAGGCGTTCTTGAGCACTCAAAACATCGCAATTAATGGGTCATTCGCCGTGCAGTCCGGATTTGATACCTAATGACTTCTTTTTGTTCCCGCACATCAAGGACACACTGCGTGAACAACGGTTTTCGAAGCCGGAAACGCATTTTGATGTGTTTAAAAACTATGTTTTGGAGATGTCTCAAGCGGAATGGCATAAATTTTATGACCAGGGCTCGGATTTTGATGATCTAAAAAACTGCATAAAAATCATTTTAAAAAAATGACCTAAAAACTGAAGCAAATTACCTAAAAACTGACAAAAATTATCTAAAAAAAGCAAACAATTATATAGAAAATAAACAAAAATAAAACTTTAACAATAAAAAATTACTTAACGTAATATGTACATGAGGGTGGTCCTTATTTTAGAATTTGTTGAGCACCCGATTTTTTTGTTCCTTAGCGTCTAAAAATAATTCCCTAATTTTTTTTTTACAACAATAACACGTGCCGCTCAGAGCTTGAAATTACTACAGAGGCAATGCAACTGAATGAGCAGAATCACAATTTTTTCGAATTGCACATTCTAAGGTGTCTCAAAAGTTGCATAGGGTGGTCAAGGTCTCTCAAAAGAAAAATTAGAAAAAATGTGTGTCTTTCCCTCTCCCAAAGACAAAGTTGTTTGCTTTGCTTTTTTACGAAAAACTGTAGATATCTTAAAGCAAAAGTAAATATAGACTTTCACTAACAATATCTTGTCAAACGAGATGCCACTCTGGATTTTCATCTACATGGTCCTGTGGAAAGGATATTCGAATCCAAATTACACTCGAGATAGCACAGAATTTTTGATTGTTATCTGATTGTCTAAATTTTGGTGGTATTGCTTATAGTGTTAACGTTTTTCTTAAATTTTAAAATTAAAGTGCGTTTAATTTTCTTTCCAATGGTATTTGAAACTTAACATAACAGTTAACAACTTAACTTAACAGTGATTGAGATGTGAATTCTAGTAAAAAATTGATTTTCGACATTTTTACCAATTTTTCTCAATTTTGTGCACCCTGTCACTCCGCCAAAAATAACTCCAGCATTTTTTCCTTTAAATTAAGTTTTCTATTTGCTTCAGTGATGCTGCATACAAAATTTCACCCAAATTGGAGCTGGTCATTCCGTAAGGCCGGTACGTTCAATATGGAATTGCTGTTTTTTTATCTTTTTTTTTTCTCATATGTAATAGATAATTTTTGAATTTCTACCTGGCGGGATGTGTAAATAAAGTCCAGTTTCTTTGAAACTTTTTTTATCCGTTTTTTATACATAGGAACAAAATAAAAGGGTACTCAAGAAAAACAAACGAAATTTTTTTTGAGGCGATATGTCATCGGATGTAAGTTCCTCTCCTAATTTCATAGTATTAAAATTTGACCCCCTAATATTTCAGCAGTAAAGTATAAAATAGAGTTAATAAAAACTAGCATATCCTGAGTCTTTATCTAACACTTGTTTTATCTTACTACATACCCTTTCGTCAGTTTTACCACGCCCAGAGCTTTTTTTTTTATCGAAGTCTATAAACAAAGCTACTCCTTGGTCGAGAGGTAATGTTTTTGATTGAAGGGACTCTATTGTTAAAGAAATATGTTTAAAAGTTTGCATTTTTACATTTTTAAGCACAAAAAAACGAAAAAAATTGTTTTAAAATTATACTAAAATTATCTAAAAAACCGAAAAATGCTCTAAAAATTAAAAATGTCCAAAAATGGCAATAAAATAACTTAAAAATCGTTAAAAATTACCAAAAAATGCCCTTTATCTAGTAAAAATGACCTGAAAACTAAAACACTATGAAAAACAACGAAAAAAATTACCTAAAAATTTTTCATATTTGGAATTTAGGAAGCATAAATAGTCGTTATAATAAGCAGGAAATGTCTTAGAAACAGCAGAAAAAAGATGACATGTCATCGAAATCCTGGCCCTGGTTATGACAAACGGTTCAGACGCATGCAAAAGTGTATTAATCATACAGGAAAAGGAGAATATTTCGAAAAACAAAACTATTCAGTCTTTACATTTACTCCCGAAGTATATGTAGAAACTAGGGAAGTAAATCCCGGGATCTCAGATCATTGGAGCCCCTTAAAATCCCGGGACTTTCTTTTCGGGATCCCGGGATTTCAATAAAATTTCTGTTACAAATATTCGTAATATTCGCAATACCATTTCAATTTAATTGATATGAATATAGAATTAGAAAAACCTTCTATTGAGCCTGAAAAAAGATTGTAAAGACGATGAGTGTGATTTACTGAAGCAAAGACTTTGTAAAGTTTAAGAAGAACTTGCAACACCGAGAAGTCAGCTAAGTGTTTCAAAATTGTCAGATATTCCGACTTAGGAAATTGTATCGTGTTGGAAGCAATCGTGGTCGAAACTCAAAGATTGCTTACGATTATCGTACAACTATTTCTCCAACTAGAATAGAATCAGAACAGTATCTCGCATCAGCGGGTTATATTCGTAATAATATACGAACAAACTCCTCTAATAAAAAATTAGACACGTTGATCAGCTTAATATACTACTTTAAAAATAACTACAAATAAAACATTTTATTTTGCAAAGTCTTTTCTAACTTTTATTTGCCTTGAACACGATAAAACATGAATACTGTGTCGCCAAAAATAAACGTTTAACATTTACATAATTGTACCTTAAACTTTTGTGTAATATATACCTATTATTATTTTTTGTTTTGTAAATTAATAAAACTTTTTTAGTCATTACTATATTATTTAAGTATTTTTGTATTTCTTGCTTTATAAATGAATTGAATGAAATTGTTTAATTTCAATAATAAAATAAATAAAATGTATTAAAAACCTTTTGAATTATATACTTTTGAATTTTTCGATGACGAAATAGTCCCGGGATCCCGATCTCAATACCGATAATCCCGGGATTGAGAAAAGCTTTCGGGATTGAACTCCCTAGTAGCAACCCTAGTACAGTAACTTTTCGCATAGGTTATGCAAATAGAGGGTTAGTATATTTGAAAAAAAAATAATGGTGTTAATAAACATAAAAAGGCTAGCACTTAACCTCTTTTCGGGTTTATTTCGGGGGGCTGTTAAAACTATTTATCTTCATGTTGTGTTTTTTTCAAAGGGACCCTAAGTAGGGTAGCAGATAGGAGTAGATATGTACAGAAGAAAATACACGGATAAGAATAGGAATAAAACTTTTAACCCTTTAATAATCCATTTAGGGGTTAATTCGGGGAAGATAAGACCTATTATTGACAGCATCTTAATTTTTTTTTTTTAGTGTTTTTGTAGGGATAACTCCAAAAAGTTAACAGATAGAGGGTAAGTTTGTTCAAATTTAAAGTTGATGGTTCAAAAATAATAGGACCAGCTTAAATATTTCATCCTTCTAGGGTGCAATTCCTGGGGGAGATATGAACTATTTTCTTCTTCTTTTTTGTGTTTTTGAAGGGGGACCCCTAGAAGGGTAGCATTTAGGGGAAAGGTAGGAGTACCAGCTATTACTCTTAATACCTTTTCGGGGTCAATTCGGGGGATGTTAAAACTATTTTTCTTTATTTTATGTGTTTTTATAGGGGAACCTCCAGAATGGTGGTAGATAGTAACTAGGTATATTTAGAATAAAAATTGGGTGTAAAGAAAATAATAGGACCAGATTCACAAGAATTTTACTCCACTAGGGTCTATCCAGGGAAGATATTTTCGACAGCTATTTTCAACAGTTTCTTTATTTTTTGTGTGTTTCTGTAAGGGGGCCATCAGAAGAATGACAGAAATGGAATGGATATGTGCGCAAACAAAATGTTTGGGGATAGCTCATACGTTTGACTTACCGTCAGTTCAATTTGAGGGAAATATTAACTAATTTCGACAATATCTTTCCAATATCTTTCTTTTAGATAAGCTTACGTTTGGAACAATGTTGTTTGTGTTCACAAAATATAACGTTTATGATCTATTCTCTCAAAGCTATGCTACAGTATCTTAACTTACGCTGCATTAGTTCTTATTTTAGTTCATTGCTCGAAATCATTGAAAACCCAACAACTCATTGGTATCAGTAAAATGCTCACATACGTCCGCCTGTTCTATCTTCTATATTCGATAAGTTCAAAAGTGATTGAACTTTGGAATTCGATTTCCACAATTCGAGCAACTATAATTTTGAGCAACTTATCGACCACACATTGGCACTAAGCACAGAGCAATTGAATATTTTATGCACTGCAACCTAAAAGGTGCAATAAAATGTATAAAATACAAATTTTTGAAGAAGATTGGAAAATGTTAACAAAGTATCTATAGAATACTACATCTACAGGAAGAGTTTCGCAGTTTATTTTTTTTATCAAATAAACACACTCCACTCCGTTCAAAGGTATTTTGTAGTTGTTGCGCTTAGTGCTGCCACAGCGTTGCACGTAAGTAAATAATTCGCAATCGATTCATATTGCATCTTTGCAATTTTCATTTCTGCAGATACAAAAAATTTTGTCATGCTTTTCTAGTTGGGTTTGTTTTAATTTTTTTTTTTCATGCAAATAGAAGATGCTGCGAACTTGTGTTTGGCATTAAGTGCGTTGAAGCAAAACGCACGAGTTAGCATTACAGCAGCAGCTCATGCTTATGCCATGTGTTGAGATGTGTTGCCTTCATAAGATACATTGCTGCCCTTTGTATGCGGTGCAATCTTTTTTTTATACTCTGGCATACTTAAGAGCTGTGAGCTGTAGATACTTGTGCGTTTCTCTGCAGTAATTATACACTTTTTTGTTGTTTTTGTTGTTGCTTAATTCTGTGTTGTTTCAAGCACAAATAAGACTGACTATAAAATGGTGTACAGTACGTTTCAAACGGTCTCTGTTGTTTTGCTCTGCTAGTCACAAATGTCAACAATAATCATCTTAGTTGGTTTTGTACTGTTCTGTGTGGTGGCATTGCTGGAGATACAATTTGTCTCAAATTAGCAGCAATTGTTGCAAGTTTACAATTTCAAAAGAGTTAAATTTAAAGTAGAAGTAGAAGAATAATATTAAGGATATGAAAGTTAAAAAATGATTTTTACAAACTTTATTAAAAACGTTCAGAACCATCTAAAATTGTGAAAGTCACTTGCGATAACATGTATATAAAGAAAGCAAAGTTTAGTCAAACATGACTATAGTACATTGAACAATGAATTTTTTCAAAGTCTTTAAAGGTTAAGATGATTTAAAAGAATTAAAGTATTGACTATTTGAGTTCCTAGGAATAAGGATAGGGGTAAGAATACGAACAGGAATGGGAATTGGAATAGGAATAGGTTTAGGAATATGAATGGAAAATAGAATGGAATAGAAATATGAATAGGAATAAGAATAGGAATACGAATAGGTATTAGAATATGAATAGGAATAGGGATAGGAATAGAAACATGAATAGGAATAAGAATAAGAATAGAAATAGGATTAAGTATAGGAATATGAAGAGAAATAAGAAAAGGAATAGGAATAGGGATAGGAATAGGAATAGGAACATGAATAGGAATAATAATAGGAAAAGCAGTTAGAATAGGAATAGGTTTAAGTATAGGAATAGGAATATGAATGGGAATAAGAATAAGAATAGAAATAGGAATAAGTATAGGAATATGAAAAGAAATAAGAAAAGGAATAGGAATAGGAATAGGGATAGGAATAGGAATAGGAACATGAATAGAAATAAGAATAGGAAAAGGAGTTAGAATAGAAATAGGTTTAAGTATAGGAATAGGAATATGAATATGAATACGAATAGGAATATAAATAGGAATAGGAATAGGTATAGGTATAGATATAGGTATAGGTATAGGTATAGGTATAGGTATAGGTATTGGTATAGGTATAGGTATAGGTATAGGTATAGGTATAGGTATAGGTATAGGTATAGGTATAGGTATAGGTATAGGTATAGGTATAGGTATAGGTATAGGTATAGGTATAGGTATAGGTATAGGTATAGGTATAGGTATAGGTATAGGTATAGGTATAGGTATAGGTATAGGTATAGGTATAGGTATAGGTATAGGTATAGGTATAGGTATAGGTATAGGTATAGGTACAGGTACAGGTATAGGTATAGGTATAGGTACAGGTATATGTATATGTATAGGTATAGGTATAGGTATAGGTATAGGTACAGGTATAGGTATAGGTATAGGTATAGGTATAGGTATAGGTATAGGTATAGGTATAGGTATAGGTATAGGTATAGGTATAGGTATAGGTATAGGTATATGTGCCCAAAGAAGTCCTGTGACAGGGCGAGTGGATACCGCCCTTAACTAGGTATCCAACCACAAGGGTACCTTCGAGAGAAGTGTAATTAGGAGAGTGACGTCTCTGTGGTTTCCCTAGTCAATACCCGCCGAAAGGCATTAGGATCAAGCCCAGTACGGTTCTAATTATGGCATTGCTGGATACTGTTTTGGATTTGAAGCACCCTGGGCTGACAACTGTGGCAGTCTATGACCTCAGTAAGTGGAAGTGAAATTCCAACGAAATGGCTTATAGGTTAATGTCACAGTTGCCCTCCGTCTCGTTAAAACGTAGCGAGTCTCGGAGTACGTTCAATGTTTGTCACCATTGAGTTGGTGGTGTAGGTTCAGATGGATATTTCCTGATTAGTACGGATTCGGCACTGGCATAATACCCCATAAGGATCTTATGTCAACCCTCGCATGGCCTCCCTGCTTGCATAGATAACCATGGGATCAAAACGTAACTACACTTCAAACGGCGATAGCGGCTTCGAGTTGAGACCCAATTGAAATGGAGAGTTACAACAACAAACAACAACAAGAAAAAACAAAACTAACCTACAACAAGGAAAACGGAGATGAAGACTTGTACACGAGGAACGGTGATGAAAATGTCTTAAAAAATCCCTTTGTGAAAAGCTCGGTGATAGTAAGATCACCGCAAGCAAAGGGGTCAGAAAAACCACCTGGTAAAAATGTGTGTACCATAAGAGATTACACGAGCACACCTGTGAATACTCGTAAAGCAGATAGCTTAGAAGACGAAAAAAGACATCAAAGTCAGCTCAGAATTTCAGAAGAAAAAGCGTTTATTGAGTTAGGCAATAAACTTAGCGCAGCAAATGGCATTGTCTCCGGCGCAAAGAATATACACAAGACGTTACGCGATAATCTTAACTGTGCTTTCGCACTGTACCAGCAACTAAAAGAGTACAGGGAAGCGATAGGTAGTAACCCAGTTTTGTCATGCGACGAGCGTAAGCAAGTGCTATCTAAAGCCACTCAAGTTGACCCTATTTCTCCTGCCCAAGAGAGGAAACGAAAAGTGCCGAAAACACCTGCAACAGTCAAAGCACTGCAGACCCAGGCTGAAATAAATATTCCAGAGACCCCGGCTGTGGCAAATGATTGGGAGCTAGTGAGCCACCGAAAAGCAAGGAAGAAAAAAGATAATCAAAGTAACAAACGCCGTGAAATGCGAATCCAAGGAGAGGCAATAACAATTAAATCCAACACGTCTGAGTCATACGCAGATGTTATAAAAAAGATGAAGCAACAAGTAAATCCCACTGATATCGGTGTGGAGATAAGGGGTATCAGAAGGACAAAAGCTGGAGACTTACTCGTTCAACTAAAAAAAGGCGAAGGCCAAGCCGAAAAGCTCAGAAACGCTATAGGTAACACGCTTGGTGAAGATGTCATGATTAGAGCGGTTACCAAAAATCATATTCTTGATATCAGAGACATGGATGAGTCAACAGATAAAGATGAACTTGTTAATGCTCTTATGAAGGCAACAAAAGTAGAAGAACCCACAACGTTCAAAATATTAAATTTTAGAACATCGTTTGGAGGAACCAAACAAGCGCTCGTTCAACTACCTGAGCACTTAGCAGCTCCACTACTCCGTACGAGGCAAGTCAGAGTAGGATGGGTTATGTGTAGGCTGAGGAGTAAGATTAGAGTTCAGAAATGCTTCAGGTGCCTAGAACAGGGTCATATTTCGAGCCAGTGTAAAGGGACAGATAGAAGCAATCTATGCAGAAAATGCTGTAATCCGGGACACAAAGCTAAAGAATGCAAAGCGGAAACGAGATGCATACTATGCCATGAAAGTGGCTCAATAAATTCTCAGCATTATATTGGTAGTACAGCGTGTGCAATCAACATAAGAAATAAAGCAAGAAAATGATCACGAAATTTCTACAGATCAATCTAGGACGGGGTAGAGAAGCGCAAGACCTGATGATACAGAAGGCGACAGAGATTAATACAGACATACTTTTAATAAGCGAACCGTACAGAAACCCACCATCTCAAGTTTGGTACGAAGACAAAAACCATTGCGCAGCCATCATGGTAAGAAACAGAAGATTAATAATAAGCGAAGTTGATGAAAGCAACGCTGGCTTCGTATATGTCACAGTGGGCAAAATTAGGGTATATAGTTGCTACTTTTCACCAAATATAGACTTTAATTTGTTTGCAGAAGCCCTTAACATACTTGATGTTTCTATCAGGTCCTCAAAATATAAAGTGATCATTGGAGGAGACTTCAATAGTAAATCTACAGAATGGAACTCCAAAAAAATGGATAAAAAGGGTACTACAGTGTGTGAAATGGTTGCTAGTCTTGGTCTTACGATATTTAATATCGGAGACAAACTTACCTTTCGGAGAGGTACAGGTGGTAGTATTATAGACATCACCTTTGGAACGACAAACCTCTACAATGAAAACATGAATTGGATAGTGCTGGAAGATCTCACCTTAAGTGACCACCAGTATATCTCATTTAATATAGATGAACGTCCAAATATGAGTGTAGAAGATGCAAATTTCCCAAGATGGAACGTCAGAAAACTTGATGACAAAAAATTGTCCGATTATATTACTCGGGCTAAGGATAGAAATATGGATAACCAATCCGAAAATATAAATGTAGAAAATGCCGCAGAGTCGCTGACGAAGATACTCACAAAAGCGTGTAATGTCGCAATGCCAAGAGCTCAAAAATACAATAACAAGCGCCCAGTATACTGGTGGAATGCTAAAATACGTGAGTTGAGGGCGAAATGCCTTGCAGCACGTCGAGCGTCAACACGAAACTATGATAACCAGCTCTTAACGGTTGAGTATAAAACGGCACGTAAAACCTTAAGAACAGCCATAAAAGAGAGTAAGAAAAGATGCTGGACAGAGCTATGTAACGAAATAGATTCCGACCCATGGGGCAAACCGTACAAAATTGTGATGAAAAAGCTTGGTAGCATTAAACCTATACCCGGCATTAAAGAACCAGTGTGGGCAACAACAATAGTAGAAACACTATTTCCATTCGATGAAGATGGGCTAAAAAGAGAACCAAATTATCAAGTCGAAGGTTTCATCCCTCTGAACGTAGATGACATAACACATGCATGTAGTAAACTAAAAATAGGTAAGAGCCCAGGACCAGATGGTATACCAAATGAGGTCATAAAAGTAGTATGTGAGATATGGCCAGATCTTTTACTTGAAGTCTTCAATTCATGTCTAATAAACGGAATCTTTCCAGCTAAATGGAAAATACAAAAGTTAGTTTTGTTACGAAAGGGAAATAAACCATTAAATGAGCCTAGTTCCTATAGACCACTCTGTATGTTGGATTCACTAGGAAAATTATTAGAGTACGTAATGCTAAAACGTTTGGAAGAGCGCATAGATGACCTTGGCGGACTATCCCCTATGCAACATGGCTTCCGCAAAGGGAAGAGTACAGTTGATGCCATTAGCGCAGTATGCAATAAAGCTATACAGGCCAAAACAACAGGAGAATACTGCTCAATAATAACACTAGATGTTAAAAATGCTTTTAACACAGTAAAGTGGAAAGTAGTACTACAAGCTTTCAGAAACCGACGTTTAGATAACTATCTCTTTAACATAGTATCAGACTATCTGGATAACAGAATTTTAATCTATGAGACGGAAAATGGTATAAAAGAGCACCAAATAACAGCAGGTGTACCTCAGGGCTCAGTATTAGGACCATTCCTGTGGAATGTAATGTACGATGGACTACTGAATTTGGAATTACAAGAAGGTGCAAAACTAATAGGTTACGCTGATGATATTGCTCTGGTAGTAAACCAGCGAACTGCCGAATTAATCGAGATAGTGGTAAACGATAGCTTATGTCGTTGTAACAGATGGCTGCGAAGAAACGGTTTGAAACTTGCAGTTCCAAAAACGGAAGCAATTCTAGTGACAGATCGTAGGGTCTTCAAAATACCGAAAATACGTCTACAAGATAGAGAGATACCCTTTAAACGAAGCTTATGCTATTTGGGTGTGCAATTAGATGACAAACTTAGCTTTGGACAGCACGTAGTAAATATTCGTGACAAAGCTTTGCGAACGGCAGCATCATTGGCCAGAATAATGCCAAACTGTGGTGGCCCAAGGCCGCAGATGAGAACATTAATAAACAGCGTAGTACACTCCCAGCTTCTTTATGCTGCTCCAACCTTTGTCAGGGCACTGAATCTGAAGAATAATATGAGGGAACTACAGAAAGCACAGAGAGTTAGTGCTCTCCGTATTATATCAGCGTACCGTACAGTGTCCACAAGTGCGGCTTTAGTGCTTGCAGGTCTGCCACCAATAGACTTATTAATACTGGAAAGAGAAGAAATATATACCCAAACTAAACTTATAAGTTGGGCGAACACTAATACACAAGAGCGAAAGAAAAAAATTTCAGAAATAAAAATTAATGCCAGGAACAATGTAGTGACTAAATGGCAAGAACGTTGGAATCAAAACATGAACGGGAGCTGGACATATAGCCTTATCCCCAATATAAAAGTCTGGCTGGAAAGACGACATGGAAACATGGGATATTTTCTGACTCAGGCTATGACAAACCATGGTAGTTTTAACAAATACCTGCATAGATTTAAACTTAAAGAAATAAGCAGCTGTGATTCATGCGCAGCGCTAGAAGAAGATGCAAAGCACATACTTTTCGAATGTGAAAAGTGGTTGGAGGAGAGACGAGCTTTAAATGATATGCTAGGTGTTACATTAACTGAAGAGAATCTGTTGAACGAAATGCTAAAATCTGAACATGCATGGACTTTGTGTGAAAGACACATAAATAAAATATTAAAGAAGAGAAACTTCAGTAGTTCCGAACCTCCTTGCTTAAGGAGGACGTAGGAATCTTACGAAATCAAACCCCCGTCCTGATGAAATGCTGACGCGGTTCCGGGGTGGAGCTGGTGGAGTATCGTGGGGCCACTAGATGATAGCGCGCTATCACTACGTCCAACAAAAAAAAAAAAAAAAAGTATAGGTATAGGTATAGGTATAGGTATAGGTATAGGTATAGGTATAGGTATAGGTATAGGTATAGGTATAGGTATAGGTATAGGTATAGGTATAGGTATAGGTATAGGTATATGTATAGGTATAGGTATAGGTATAGGTATAGGTATAGGTATAGGAATAGGAATAGGAATATGAATATGAATATTAATGGGAATGGGAATGGGAATGGGAATAGGAATATGAATATGAATAGAAATTTGAATATGAATAGGAATATGAATATGATTATGAATAGGAATAGGAATAAGAATAGGAATATAAATAGGAATAGGAATAGGAGTATAAATAGGAATAGGAATATAAATAGGAATAGGTACAGAAATCAATCTTAATCCATGTTTTTACTCTGTTCCAATGTCGATATCGTATCGAGATTAAAAAATCCATTGACTATTCTTTGTAGTGTGTTTACTTGTCTCGTATTTGTTGGAATGACTGCTGGTTTTCTCAGTCTTTTGATGACAAACTAAATGTTCTTGTCACACAGATTAACAATGCTATTGAATATTTTGTCCCTCGTCGCATACTTGTTGTTAATTATAATTCTTGTCCTTAGTAGACGTGAGATATGGTATTAGCTATTAAAAAAAAAGCAAATTATATACTAAATGGAAGAAGCATCGCATCGCAAACTGAATGCAATTTATGCTTGCTCGTAATCAGGTTGTCTCAATAGTTAGGCAGTCTAAAAACAGATTACAACGCTATATTGAGCTTTAGATAAATTAATTTATGAAAAAAAGCAACAACAACAACTCTGTAAAAGTTAATCACACAGCAGACTAGACAGCCTGTTTCGGAAAAAGCTACATTTCCTCTTCAGTAGTCTTGAGTGATTCAGTTGTGACTAACACACTGTTTTACGTGCATATGATTCGACTTATTTTAGAGTAAACACATCTGAACTATTATGACGCTGAATTGTTATTCAAAACAACTCGGAACAAGTGGATTTTATTTTTGGTCAAGCCTTTAACCTTCGCCTTACGGAACACTTTTGTGTGCATCGTTTACTGAAACTGAAAAGGATTAAAACTGAAAAGGATTAAAATACTTGAAAATAATTATTTTGCGTAGACTATACAAAAACACTCTTAAATTTGTTCAGTGAGTCGGAACCCTAGTTAGTTTCGATCAAAATACAGGAATTTATTAAGAAATCAAAATCCAAAAAACCACCCGGGTGGGCATTAGTAAGGCGAATGTTAACTGTCTAGTCTGCTGTGTGATTAACTTTTGCAGAGTTGTTGGTGTTGTTGTTGCCGTAGCTTTCTGTCCTAAATTACCTGACCTAAAGCTCAATATAACCTGGAAAATTCATGAAAAGGTCACAATTTAATTAGAAATCCAAAAGGAGATTATTTTACTGAAAACCAAATTGCTCTCTTCCTGCCACGGAATTGTGGAAACAGATAAGAAGTGTTGGTGTTTATAGTTATAACGAGCAAAAGTGTGATATTGACCCCCAACCTGTTAAATAATTATCTCCTTTCGATTTCTTCTGTCCGTAATGATAACTTGCAGTGTAGTGGTGGTCAGTTTTGTGATGCTAACAAATTCTCTTTTTCTAATACAGAAGAGAATGATGCCATAAATTCTATCATTAAAATTAAATCGAATGCTTTTGGCGATGACGATATTTCTTAAAAATTTATTAAAATTATTTTACCATATATAATTTCTCCACTGACACATACTGTTAATCACTACTTTACTATCACCTGTTTTCCTAAATCATGGAAACTAGCTACTGTTATTCCCATTGCAAAGGTTACCCGTGCATCTACTATGATCGATTATAAATTATAGATAGAATGACGATTCTCTAAGATATGCGAGTCCCTTATGGCTAATCAAATAAATCAATATCTTTTAAACCATAAGCTTCTTCCACCATTCCCATCGAGTTTTCGATCCTGCAATGCTGAAAGTTATTGACGATATCCGCGCAGCTTATGATAAAGGACATCTAACACTTATTTGTCTGTTAGACTTTTCGAAAGCATTTGATCATCAAAAGAGTGTTAATCACTCTATTTAAGTCCAAAAATTTGGTTCAAGGAAATAACGCCCACAATAAAAAATGAAATAAAGCCCAAAACATTTTGAGGATAAAAAATGAAATAACGCCCAAAATAAAAAATGCAACAAGGCCCAAAAAATGAAATAACGCCCAAACTGAAAATGAAATAAGACCCAAATAATTTGGGCTTACAAAAATCAAATAGCGCCCAAAATAAACAATGAAATAAAGCCCAAAAAATGAAACAACGCTAACCCGAAAATAAAATAAGACCCAAAATCTTTTTGGGAAAAAATTGGGAACATTTTACGGGTTCCGCGAAATAACTTCTAATGAAAAAACTCCAAACCGTAAATAAAATAAGTCCTAACGTTGAAAGAAGGAATAGCTCCTAACTCCTGGTGAAATAAAACCTAAAGAAAAGATGAAATAAAACCTAACATTTAGGAGTATGTTCATTTTGAAATAAAACCTAAACGGAAATGATGAATTAAGTCCTAATTTTAAGACTATTAAAAAAAACAATTGTGGTTTTTCTGGGCGGTACTATACTATACTATACTATATTACTAGTATACTATACTAGAGCGAGCAGGGAAGGCTCTAGACCTCTGGAAAAATGCACACAAAACGAAAAATTAAATGAGGGTCCAAATTTGGGATCTTTTTTTAATATGAAATATTGCCCCACCACATAAAATGATATTTGGCCGATAAAATAGTTTTCCCTTGTACGGAATTTTAACAGTTTTAGTATGAGGGCAAATCGTTATATCATTAAAAAAAAACCATTTGGGCTTTATACGGACATGCCCTTTTTTTGTCTTTTATTTCATAGAGCCATAGGAGTAAAATAACTTCTAACAATTCTAAATTAAATAACTCCTAATTAGAACCTATTTCATCAGCAATTTTTTAGGAGTTCTTTCATAATGAACAGACACCTAACAGGCAAAGATGAAATAATTCCTAACATTGGTGAAAGAACACCTAACACTTAGGAGTTCATTCATGTGAATGGCTTTTTTCAAAATGTGTATTTGGAGTTAAAAAAGCTAATAATGAAAAAGTTAAAGGTCGCTCTCAAGTCGTTTAGAAAATATAGGGATCAAAAGTTAGAAAAATGGCATTAAAAACTTCTTTTTTTAATTTTTTAACAAAACTATCGGTATCAAAAGTGAGGTTATGCGAATCTATTCAACGAGTTATCAAACATAAAAATCCATGTTTAACTTTTTAAGGTAAAATCCTTTTTATACTTAAATAGCACTTATGGAATAAGTCCAACACCAGCTTCGCTGTCTACAGTACTTCTGGATATAATTCTGATTTTAAAAGGAAGCCTTCGGCCGCTGCTTAGGGATTACAAGCCTCAGTAATTCCAACACCGGCTTCGCTGTCTGCAGTACCTCTGAATTAAATTTGAAATTGATCTAACACTTTGATGCCAAATAGTTCACATAAAAAGAGTTATATCTTAATAATAATAATAAAAAAGTAACGCCCCAAATAGAAAAATGAAAAAAAGCCCAATTACAATATAATTTGTATGGGAAATTTGTGAGCTTAATTTCGTTTTTTATTTTTGGGCGTTATTTCATTATGAAAATAGAAAATAGAAAAACATTAAATAAAGCCCAATTTCAATGAAATAAAGCCCAAAATTTTCATTATGAAATAACACCCAAATTTGTATTGAAAATATTTGGGCTTTACTTCATTTCTTATTTTGGGCGTTATTTCATTTCCCTGAAATTGGGCGTTATTTCCCTGAACCCAAAAACTTAAGTCAATTCCCGATAATCCCGGGATTGGTACATTCAGAACATGTGTTGTAGGTCAAAAAATATTGGGATCACGTTACACATTTGGCCCCTCTAGGGGGCACCACGGAGGAGCTATGAAATATATTCGACATTTTTTTATTTTTTGTATGGGGGGACCCCTAAATGGGTTGCAGATAGGGACTGTTAATGTTTTAAATAAATATTTAGGGTGAAAAAAATAGGGCTTGACTATACATTTGAGCCTTTTAGAGGCGACCTTGGGTAGCTATGAATTATTTCCGACACCCCGTGAAGGGTGGTAGATAGGGAGTGCGTATGTTTAAAGTAATTGTTGGGGATGACAAAATAGTAGGTCCTGTTCATACAGTTGAGCCCTCCAGAGGTCACCTGGCGTGGCTGAGCGTTACCCGGAGTGATAGAGGGAGTGGGTATGTTTGGAAGATAAGTTTGAGATTTACACAATTTACATTTAACCCATTTAGTGGTAACTCCTGAACAGCTGCAACGGTTTTATTAAAAAAATTTACATTTTGTAAGAAGACCCCAGAAGGGAGCAAAAAGAGGGAGGGTATTCTTAGAAGGGTATTTTGTAGGTAAAAAATAATAGGACATGGTGATGCGTTTGAGCTCTCTTGGGATCAACTTATGGGAAATTGTACATTATTTTATGTAAAATTTTTGCCTATGGTGGGGAAATTTTTACCAACCTCCGATCGGGTCGAAACTTTGGCTTAATCATTCTTTTACGGAGCCTAACAAAAAATTGGCCCGTGCAATTATCAAAATTATTTTAAGCAACACAACAACGAGGCAACGTTGTAGCACTAAAATTATAATAATGATAATGTGTTTGTTCGTTTTTATGCAATTATAGTAAAGTGTTTATGTTTGCATTCAATATACAAACTTTAACGCTATAGAATGATCATTGATGTCATCTAAGCAACACAGTGATCATGTTATGTTCTTTAAGATATACGATAAAGTACCTTGAATATGATGGTTCGGGAAATGCAATATAATGCATTTAGTTTTCTAAGCGTAAGTTAATTAAAAATATGTTTAAACCGCAGACATAATGAAACAGACATAACTCAATTGTTTCGCAACTACCTGGAGTTCGAAGAAAACACTGCTAATTAGTTATGTGATTATCTAAGAACGCATTTTGCAAGCAAGCATATAATTTTTGTTATGATGCAATAAAACTCAAAAATTTCAGGTAGAAGTGTTACAACTCAGCAGTTTCTCTGGATCTGCAAGCAAATAAAAAAAAAACAAATTGAGATTAAAAGGGTCTTTTGTCAAATCTGGGTCAATAGAAAGCATCGTGAATGCAATGTAATCAACATTTATAAAAGCTGGAAAAAAGGATACAGAAAAAGACCAAACTTCAATAAAGTATTTGATTTAAGTTGCATCGCGGGCAATGTAAAAACCGTTTACCGCCCGCTTGCATGATTTTAAAAACATGATTTTAAAAACCGATGTGCGAAAAACCAAAAATAAAAACAGAAAACCAGAAAAAACATGGTCAAATGTTTACTCGACATTATCATGAATTTATATCGAAATCTAGATGTTTGCAGCTCGCCTGATGCTAGATGCCATGAGTAACTGATGCCAAGTTGTGGTTTTTTTATGTTGGTTCAACGCACTACTTGGCCTACATTGCGTGCAACTGTGTACATTTTTAAGTGCAATAGTGTTGCCAACAAAATACAGCAAACTAGAAAAAGAAACACTATAGAAGCCAAAAACAAAAACGCTACAAAGACACATTATTTCGAGGAGGAAAAAGAAATAAGTGCGCGTAAATCTAGAAAATAGCACGGTGGTTAGCCTATTTTAGATACCATGAAAAGGAGTTTGAGGGGAGGGGGGGGGGGTGAAGTGCACAAATAAAAGTTGCAATACGTAAAATGTTTCTTTATGCGTTACGATCGAATACAACCAAGCAGAACTTTTCACTCTTCTTAAAGTATCTGAAGATACTTCTTCAAGCCATTCAAAGAAATGAGTTGAGCATGTTATCAATTGAAATGTTTTTTTTTAAAGGCTCGATTGTAAGCTACACAAAAATTGGTTTAAGCAGATAAAAATATAGCGTAAATAAGCAATGCGGAAGAAGTTGCAACTGCGCGCAAGCTGCAAAGCATAAGCAAAAGACCAACACGTAGATTACTTCTAATGCATTTCTTTCATGCATTTCAGAAAGCAATCTTCTGTAGCTTGTTTATGTTACATTTTATTTTATCTTTGCAGTTTCACGAAAAGTAAACATAGAATCTGCTTTTTGCTTTTTTTTTAATTTAAAAACTAGGAATCAAAGCTGTAATTTTTAAAATAAAATAAGCAGTCCCTCAGAAATAAGTTCAAAATACTTTTTAGATAAATTTGAAAACTTAAAACGCAGAAGAAAGCAAGTGGCAAAATATCCAACTTTAATGAAAGAAGATTTTATAATTTTTTAGTACTTTATTTAGTTTCATGCCAAGTAAGCTAAATAAAGTACTTGGTTTCAGCATTTTTGGTTTGAGGTTTGGTCGTTCAACTTTATTGGCTTCGGACTCACCAACATCAGTCAGTTGAAATAACTTCAGGTTCAAGTGCTTTTTTTTATTTTTTAGTAACAAGGAAATCCATCGCAAAAAATTAGAAACTTTAAGGAACATTAAGGAATTGACTTGTAAAAATGCCTTAATGTAAATAAATAAAGGCCGATAACAATTTTTCAAAAAGAATAGTTTTAATGTTAGTTTCCTTACAAAGTAGCTCTTGAAGTTAATTAAAAGGTTTATAGGAATTATGTAAGTCTTTACAGTTTTTCCCAACAAGATTTCATTATTGTTACACTCAAAGCAACCTGAAATTTCAAGTTAGTTAATGAGTTTAAAGTTGAAAATTTAGTTGTAGATTTAAGCGATGGTGATTATTTTTAAATTAAGACGAAAATTACATTAAATAAAAATTATTAATATTGATTGTTAAAAAACATAGGCACAAATCTAGCTAAAATAGAGTTTAAAAGTGTAGAGCTGACGCGGAATGTAGAAGTTGCTAGCGGAAAAGAAATGGTAAGGAGTTACTGAGCTAGTGCGGAACAGAGTGGCTGTGTAACTAAAGCACGGTTTAAGCAAAATCTGGACCACTGTAGTGGTGACTATAGCGCCTCTTGTGGTTGGTAGCGAAAACTTTTTGCACATCACTGTTGACAATTTTTGTACCGGTACTTGATGGAATTTTCAGCTCGCTAGGTTATCAATTAGTAACTTTATAAACGTTGGAGTTAGCAAATCGAAATATTATTGTGAACAAATTACTTGAAAATCCGACATGTTCGGGATCAAAAGTTGTTAAAGTATTAAAAATGTCTAGATCAACTATGTATAGTAGGGCGGGTCGATTTAAAAATCGCCCATTGTTCAGTGAAAATCGTATTCTAGGGATCAAAATAAGAAACTTTGCCCAAGGAACTATACCTTTAAAACGAATTCTAATGCCCCAACTTTTGAGTTTTGTCCCGTAGGGTCAAATTTTGAAAAATTCCTTTTATGACCCAGAGTGCCCCAATCGATTCCAAATGAATGACCGACCCCCCACTAACTTTGGAGGGACGATTCACCAATGCCAGTGGCGACCTCATTTCGCTGATTTTTTCATGTAAAGTACCAAAAATGGTGATTTTTGAAATGTTTGTATGGGGAACCCCCCTGGGGGTGTACCACTGGGATGGGTAGATCGGCCCTCCAAAGATTGAGGGGGTCGGTCATACATTGGGACTCGATTGGGGCACTCTAAATGGGTCAAAGAGGGATTTTTCAAAATTTGACCCTACGGGACAAAAGTCAAAAGTTGGGTCTTTGACCCATTAAGAGTGCCACAATCGAGTCCAAATGTATGACCGACCCCCATTAACTTTGGAGGGCCGATCCACCCATGCCAGTGGCGACCCCATTTCGCTGATTTTTTCATGTAAAGTGCCAAAAAAGGTGATTTTTTTGAAATGTTTGTATAGGGAACCCCCAGGGGGTCCAGGGGGTGTGCTACTGGCATAGGTGGATCAGCCCCCCAAAGTTAATGGGGGTCGGTCATTTATTTGGAGTCGATTGGGGCACTCTAAATGGGTCAGTGGGATTTTTCAAAATTTGACCATACGGGACAAAAGTCAAAAGTTGGGTCTTTGACCCATTTAGAGTGCCCCAATCGAGTCCAAATGTATGACCGGCCCCCACTAACTTTGGAGAGCCGATCCACCCATGCCAGTAGCGACCCAATTTCGCTGATTTTTTCATGTAAAGTGCCAAAAAAGGTGATTTTTTTACATGTTTGTATGGGGAACCCCCAGGGGGTTCCAGGGGGTGTGCTACTGGCATGGGTGGATCAGCCCTCCAAAGTTAATGGGGGTCGGTCATACATTTGGAGTCGATTGGGGCACTCTAAATGGGTCAAAGACCCAACTTTTGACTTTGTCCCGTAGGGTCAAATTTTAAAAATCCCTCTTTGACCCATTTAGAGTGCCCCAATCGAGTCCAAATTTATGACCGACGCCCACTAACTTTGGAGGGCCGATCCACCCCAAGTACACCCCCTGGAACCCCGGTCAATCAGATAATCATCAGCAAGAGTACGGCGAGACAAGTACGTCTGCGGGCAGGAATAAAGTATTATCGTGCCAAAAAAGTATGGTATAAAATGACAAAACCGTACCGATAAGCAGAATTTAGTTGCTAAAAAACGAGCAAGGCTCCCTTACGACAAGGTTTTAACCAAATTCAAAGGGTGCATAATAATGTCGAAACCTATGTAAAATTTGACTTTAAGCAAATTCCACTGTAACCAGATTACGTCTTTTTGAATACATTTGATACACACGCTGCGATGGTTGCAGCAATCCATTTTGCCATACACGCTGCAACGCAGCAACAACGCAGCAAAAAACAGCAACTGCGACTAAAATATTAAACGATTTTAATTTTGCTGCAACCTGAGTTGCAACCGTCAATGAGTTGCGTAACTTCGACACACACGCTGCGACTTCATCGTGATAACTGTCAAAAACTTCCAAGTTACACTTCCAGCTTTGCTTTGGTTGCAGCGTGTATAGCGCCCATAAGAGTCGTGCGTTCATTGCGTATTTCACTATGACAGCTGATGTTTACATAAATGAGTGCCTCAGTAAGCGTTTGCTGCCATTTATTAATCATCACCGTTCTCCTGTGAAGTTTTGGCCAGATTTAGCTAGTTGCCACTATGTCAAGAAAACAATGGAATGGTATAAAAGCAGCAAGGTTGACATAATTCCAAAAATGATGAATCCACCAAAATGTCCCAAGCTTCGCCCAATTGAAAAATACTGGGCAAATGTAAAAAATAAATTGAAGAGAAATGATGGCTCTGTAAAAAAGCAGATTCTCTGTTCCTGGACTGGAACCCAAATTTGCCGCAAAAGTCACTTGAGCAAATGTTCAACGGCTGACGGGGTCAATCAAGAAGCATACGCGAAACTTCTTACACAATACAGATACTTAAGTTTTATTTTTTGAAAAAATTAGGACAATAAAATAAGTATTATTTTGAGATGAAAATCTTTTTCTTACGAGTTATATTTTAAATAATATAATAGCTTTTATTAGTCCAGATTTTGTTTAAACCGTGCTTTAGTAAGTGACATGTTAACAAACTTGTTCTCGTGTTTCCGGCGAGAGTTCGTGACTACTCGTTTTTCTGGACGACGAATAGTGGACCTTCCAAACAATTTAGACAAGATTAGCAGAATATATTTGTTCGTTAGTAGAAAATATAAATTTCCAAAAGTGAGAAAAAAAGCTAAATCTAGCTACAAAATAGCTAAACTGGCAGCACTGTTTGCCCTAGTAAAATATGTTTGCTCAGCACTAAAATATGTACATTAAAATAGCTAAGTGACGTCGCACAGTGGATCGTTTAGTACAAGTAAGACGCGCTTTTTTGGGCTACAATGTATTAAGAGATGTCTATTGGGCGCTTTTTGTACTAAAAGAATTTTTATATTCACTCTTTTCCTAAAATCAATCTGGCCACACTGCCTGGCATAAGCAAGCACAACTTGATAATTAATTTGAAATAATGATGACAGATTTGTAAAAGAGAATAATAAAGTGTGGCAAGGCTTAAAAATGTAAGTAGAGATATTTTAATTTATTGAATAAATGCTCCAATACACGGTTCGTTAGAAATATATTTTATTCGTTCGTTGTTCGTGCGTTCGTTCGTTCGTTCGTTCGTTCGTTTGTTCGTTCGTTCGTTCGTTCGATCGTTCGTTTGTTCGTTCGTTCGTTCGTTCGTTCTTTCGTAGAAGAGAGTTGCTCATTTGTTCGTAGAAAAAAGATGTTCGTTCGTTCTTAAAAAATAGAAATTAAAATGTAGTTCGTAAGTGAAAATTTCTTTCCGCAAAGGCGTTTTAGAAAGATAATGTCATGGCCTTTCCAACAGTATGCAACACTAGTAGAGATTTGTGTTAAAATAAAAGTATTTGGAGGTCAAACCATCAAATTTGGAAAAAATGTACTAGGGATATTCACACTGACTTGGGTAGTTGGGTAGATTGGTAAATGCCTTGCATTTTGTTTTTGTAAAGTGCCCCCCTGACCCTATGACTTGTTTGGATAGATTGATTTCTTGCCAAATTGAGTATTTTTTCAATGTGTTACCACCTTTTTCAAAAATAGGCAATAATTGACCTAAGGGCATTTAACTTAAACATATGTTGTCAATACACAAAATATCTCGAATACACAAAAAATATTGCCACACCCGCTATTTCCGCCCACAAGTTAATAAAAACGCTATATTTCAGACGAAATCGGTTGTATTGGACTAAAGTTTTGTAATTCAGTTCGTATGGTTACTCTCGGCAAGTGCATTAAAAATGGGCATAGCCCACTTTACTTACACTAATTTTTGGGGGGGGTCAGCATGGAGTGAAGCAAAGTGCGCCAGATTTAAGCTAAGTTGAGTTGAAATTTTGGCAGTCAATTTGTTTCGAGTACGAGATGGTTTAAGGGTTTTGATCGTATTGGACTAAAATTTTGTAATTTAGTCCATGAGGTTACTTTCGGCAAATTTACAGAATATGGTGAATATATTTGGCATTTCTTGATATTTTCATATGAGGCAGTAAAGCGGTCTGTAGCAGGACAACGTCTGCAGGCAATACTAGTAAATTATAATTTAAAATAAATTAAATAATTTTTTTACGTCCAATTGATAGCCTAAATTTTGCGCACATAAAATGACAAAAAGTAATTTGGTGGCAACCCTCTTTTAGCTGTCACTTATCTCTCATCAGCTACATAAGCAAAACATAAGATCAGATTTGATACATAAGATCAAACAAACATGCGGCACTGCCCAAAACTATTCTACAAAGTACTCAATTGGAATTTAGGGTGCTCGCAATTATCAAAAGTACTCCATCTACCCAAGTCAGTGTGAATACCAATACTATTTTTTATTTTTAATGAAAAATACTTCAACTTATATTTTTTATTAAAAATTATTATTCCCCGTAAAGCAGTTTTGGGCCCGTTTTTCTCTTTAACCCATTAACCGCGGCTCTCAAACGCTTCGTACGATTTTATTTATTTTATTTATTTAATTAAATGTAAGCACTTGCAAGAATAAACTTATAATTAAGCAACGATAAGCACCGATTTACTTTAAATTGCGCGCGCTTTCTTATATTGATCACAGGAACTACCACACCAAATTTAAACTTTGTACCTTTCACCGTAATCGAGATATGAGTTGGGTATAAAAATACCCAACCGTCGTTAATGGGTTTTTAATGGGCACAAATTCCTTCTGCAACGACAGCACAGTTTTGTATACGGAATTTTCTACCAATAGCAGGTAATGTTGGTTAGTTTGCTAAGATAGATAAAATGATAAAAACACAAATTTTCAGATTTTTAAACTAAATCACTTTTGACTTTGAAAATGTAGTTACCAATCATGAAATATGATCAGTTCTGCAGAAGCATTTTCATGGGTAAAAAATACCTAACCGCCGTTTATGGGTTAAACGCATTTTTATCGAAACAACGACTTTATATCTCGTTGACGAGATTACGAAAAAACTATTCAAAATTTTAGCATATTATTGTACATACATATATATATCTCGTAGTAAAATTGTAAATATCCAATAATATTTAACCTTTAAAAAGGTTATTAATATTAATATTAATATTAATATTTAACCGAATAAAAAACGACCTTACATAAAAAATGTTAAAAAAAATTCAAAACACCGTCGTTTTTTTTTACTTTATTTTTTCTTTGCCAAAATATTTGAATTTACTACCGAACATAGTGAGTAATTTCTATTTTAATAAGAATTTTTAAGTCTATGTTTAAACCCAGTTTTAAACAGAGGCCTTATCCTTACCTTCAGTGGCCCTATTTTCGCCATATCTACGTTAAAGAAATGAAAAAAAAATTATATTTTTGGATACATGTATGTACATTTTAATGTATAAAATTAGCAGATTGTCAAAAAAAATTTTCGACAAAAACAGAAGTCTTAAAAATATGCCCAAAAGAACCCTTAAACTTGATAAAAATTATACGTCTTTACTTTTTCTTATGAATGTTTTGCTTTCTTTATTTTGTAGTGAAGAATTTATTACAAGCTTAAACACAATTTAAGCATTTCCTATGAACAATCGGAATGTCCTCTATAATACTTATGAAGAGCACTTTTTACAGTTTTTTGCAAAACAAGTGGTAAAATATTTCGAAATGATTGTAGTAATAAGAACTTTTCTGAAGCTTCAAAATTCGAACAAAGAAAACTACATTTGTTTACAGGACTCATCATTAATGTTTTAACAGAAGTCTACTTACTGATCCAATCTATAAATAATAAAGTGAACTAGCCATTTCAGCCCTTGAAAGGACTTTGACCTAGATTCTAAGGATTAATTGTGTTGTGCGTGTTATTAAATGTTTGATCACAAATGACCGAGAACTGGACCTACGTGTTTTATGCCGACTCCAAACGGCTTATGTTCTCAAGAAGCTTTACATGGCAATTTTTACTCTCTGAGGTTTGCCATTGTCTGCGGAGAGGTGATGACCGAACAGGAAAATTTATTCAATTGAAAAAACTTTGTCTGAGCTGAACTTGAACCCGGGCTACCGCAGTTCTTTAGCTTAGGAGCCACGCAATCTACCCACTAGGCTACGGCCGACCCAATCTGTATCAAGCTAGTCCTTGAATGTTTTAGCTTTCCATAAAATAAAATTTGTATGTGATTTGCCTGTATGCTGTTTAAAATAGCTTTCTTCTCATTACAAATAGTGCTGATTATATAGCGCTGTATTGTCAGCACTTTCCGAAGCTATTGGTTAGCACTTAAGTAAAAAACACAAACAGCAAAATAAGAAAGAAAGAAGGCGGAATTTATTCTGAATAAAACAGCAGTTCTGATAAAAAAGCACAAAGAACAAAAGCTAAAGACGCGCCGCATTCAAACTTTATGTTAAAAATGCAATAATTTTAAACTATATTGCATATTTTTTTACAAAAGACGAAAACGAGTTAGAGAAAAATAGCGATTTGATTTCCCTTTGTTTTTTAATATACTATTGTTTTTTAATCACTACCTTTTCTTATTTACTATAGTGACAGCGCAGAGCTTACACATCTAATGACATGACAATGTTAAAAAAATGCGCTATTCACAAGGAGAACGAAGCTTTTTGGGAGCGCTTCAAATGCGCTAATGAAGCGCTCGGTTTCCTTAAGGGTTATGTAAATAAATTCATGGTAGCTTGTTTAAAAATTTTACTTAGGCTTTTCTGAAGCTTAAACCGTATGTTTGAAAAACTCATAAAATATAACAGCTTAAACCTTTTTGATATAAAAATTAATTTTATATACATAATTGGTTATTTATTTACCACTTGTGCACATTTATAAAAAAAATTTATTTTATTTTTTTTAATCTATTCCCAGTTTTTTCTTGAAGTATGTATAATGAAATGCGACGTTATCGCAGACATATTGATGATTGTTTTTGTTGTTTTTAGATGTTGTTGTTTATAAATATTATTCAATGGTTGTTCAATATAATTTTTATATAATTTATCAAAATCACAGTGTAAACACTTTTTTGTAAAATTCTTTAGTTAATTTATAATTGTTGTTGTTGAAAAACGGCTAGGTTTATTTTTGTCAAGGTTATTTTGTTTTTCATTTCTGTTTAATGTAGATTAGATAAAAGTTTACGAAACCTTCAATTTTCAAGACACTTAAGCTTTAATGCACTGTAAATAAGGATGCTGTATCGTTCACTTTTTTAGGTGGGCGTCGGAAAAATGCAGTTCTTGCTTAGCATCCAATTAAATTAATTCAATTAATTATTCATTTTATAAGATTTATCATTTAAGTCAGTTGCGTCACATTGGCATGTTTGTTGTTGCAATTTTTATATTAATCCAATCAGAACCAAATCACATGAACACATAGAAATCCACATAATTTTAAATTAAAAAAAGAAAACAAATCTTTGAGATAAAATATTACACGGACCAGACAAACTAATTTTTTCTACTACGCGTTAAACATTTTCACAGTTGCACGAACTCAAGGAGACTGAATCGTCGAAAGAAATGCCGACTGGTTGATGGGCGGTACACTCGCTCTCGGATTTGTTTTGTTCCATCGAGTTTTACTCTCTCTCTTTCTCTCTCTCTTTCGATGTTACTCGGTTTGATTATACAACGAGCTAGAAAACTAACCCCAAAGTGCGGAATAACGCAGTCAGCCACACCACAGACAGATGCTTGCTACTTAGCAATCCGTGTATTGCAGTATCGCACGGATACACTTAGAAGTAGTAGCTGTGCTGTGTTCGAGATACATTTTCATGAAATTGAAAAACGTGCGTGTAGAAGAAGAGCTGAATTTTTATTAGTTTGTTTTTGCGTATGTGGCGCTGCATCCACTTGCCACTATTCAGACGATAGGGTGTTTTACTTATTAACTTATATCCAACTCTAATTGTATCTAATGTATTTTGGGTGGCAATATCTAATGGATGGATATTGTTTTGTTGTAGTTATAAAATATCTACGATAAAAATAATTTTATTGCTTGCTCTTTGAACTGATCAGTCACATTTTTAGGTTTCTCTTGTGGAACGTAAAGTCGTGCAGTGCGTTGCATTGCTCTTGTGAAAGTGCGCGTGTGAGTGTGCAGGCGACATTTTAAATTAGCTCATTCTTAAGAACAGCATGAAACTATTATTCTCAAAGCAGTCGAGCTGCTTATTCAATGTAAGTGATTACGTGACAGTCCTTATCAGCAGAGTGAGGTTGATTTGTATGCGAGTTAGTCAGGCCAGCAAGTTAACAAACACAAACACGCAGTGGGGTGCATCTAGATTGGTTCATTCTAAATTTCTGATGGGTTGCATTAAATCTTCAATTAAAAATAAATAAACACAAAATTGCATTGCATGGATTCACAGTCAATTCAAGCGTTCTATGGTAACGCTTCTACTCAATTGAAAACATTAGATTTTTAATGCTTTGCTCCAGATACCTGCATATTTCTTTTTACAGAAAGATACAGACGAATTCTGTAAATGTTAATGGAATCAAAAATAACCAACTATCTATAGTTTTTCAAAATTGTCATATCTATATATAATTTTTTTATTTCTTAATATACTTAGTATTTTCTATATAAAAAAATAATAATAATATTTTTTATTAATAAATACTTCAGTAGCATTGCTTTACTTTTATTCCTTACTTTACTTTTTATTTATATATGGTTTTGATATTTCATTTTTTTTATTAATTGTTTGTTTTTTAATAGTTTTATGATCTTCATTTTAAAAATTTTTTCATTTTTTTGTTAGTTTTTTTTTAATTTTTAACTTATTTATTTATTTTGTTATTTATTTTTTATTTATTTTTTATTATTTTTTATTTTTTATTATTTTTTTATTTTTTAATTTTAATTTTTTAATCTTTTTTTAATTTTCATTATTTATTATATTTGTATTATTTTTTGTTATTTATTAATTTTCTTTTTATTTTTTAATATTTTTATTATTTTTTTATTATTTTTTATTATTTTCTATTATTTTTTATTATTTATTATTATTTTTTATTATTTTTTATTATTTTTTGTTATTTTTATGATTTTTATTTTTTAAAAATTTTTTTATTTGTATTATTTTTTATTATTTTTTATTATTTTTAAATATTTTATTATTTTTTACTATTTTTTATATTTTATTTTATTTCTCATTATTTTTTATTATTTTTTATTATTTTTTATTATTTTTTATTATTTTTTATTATTTTTTATTATTTTTTATTTTTTTATTATTTTTTATTATTTTTTTATTATTATTTATTTTTCATTCATTATTTTTTTGTTTCTTTATTATTTTTAATATTTTTCATATTTTATTATATTTTTCATTATTTTTTACTTTTTTTAATTACTTTTAAATATTTTTTATTATTTTTTATTTTTATTATTTTTTATTTTTTTTTTTTTTTATTTTTATTATTTTTTATTGGTTTTTATTTTTTATTATTTTTATTATTTTTATTTAGTATTATTTTTTGTTATTTTTATTATTTTTATTATTTTTTATAATTTTTTTATATTATCATTTTTTGTTATTTTTTTAAAAAACTTTATTATTTTTTATTATTTTATTATATTTTATTATTTTTTTTATTTCTTTAATTTTTTATTACTTTTATTATTTTTTATTACTTTTTTATTTTTCATTATTTTTTATTATTTTTTATTATTTTTTATTATTTTTTATTTTTTTTATTATTTTTTATTATTTTTTTATTTTTTAATTTTAATTTTTTAATCTTTTTTTAATTTTCATTTTTTATTATATTTGTATTATTTTTTGTTATTTATTATTTTTCTTTTTAATTTTTAATATTTCTTATTTTTTATTATTTTTTTATTATTTTTTATTGTTTTCTATTATTTTTTATTATATTTTATTATTTTGTATTATTTTTATGATTTTTATTTTTTAAAAATTTTTTTATTTGTATTATTTTTTATTATTTTTTATTATTTTTAAATATTTTATTATTTTTTACTATTTTTTAAATTTTATTTTATTTCTCATTATTTTTTATTATTTTTTATTATTTTTTATTATTTTTTATTATTTTTTATTATTTTTTATTATTTTTTATTATTTTTTATTATTTTTTATTATTTTTTATTATTTTTTATTATTTTTTATTATTTTTTATTATTTTTTATTATTTTTTATTATTTTTTATTATTTTTTATTATTATTTATTTTTCATTCATTATTTTTTTGTTTCTTTATTATTTCTAATATTTTTCATATTTTATTATATTTTTCATTATTTTTTACTTTTTTTAATTACTTTTAAATATTTTTTATTATTTTTTATTTTTTTTATTTTTATTATTTTTATTTTTTTTTATTTTTATTATTTTTTATTGGTTTTTATTTTTTATTATTTTTATTATTTTTATTTTGTATTATTTTTTGTTATTTTTATTATTTTTTATAATTTTTTTATGTTATCATTTTTTGTTATTTTTTTTAAAAACTTTATTATTTTTTATTATTTTATTATATTTTATTATTTTTTTTTATTTCTTTAATTTTTTATTATTTTTATTATTTTTTATTACTTTTTTTATTTTTTATTATTTTTCATTATTTTTTATTATTTTTTATTATTTTTTATTATTTTTTATTATTTTTTACTATTTTTTATTATTTTTTATTATTTTTTATTATTTTTTATTATTTTCTACTATTTATTATTAATTTTTATTATTTTTTATTATTATTTATTATTTTTCATTATTTTTTATTATTTTTTATTATTTGTTATTTTTTTTTTTGTTATTTTTTCTTTTTTATTAATTTTTATTATTTTTTATTATTTTTTTAATATTTTTTATTATTTATTATTTTTTATTTCTTTTTTTAATTTTTTCTATTATTTCATTTTTGGTTGTGTAAGTTTATATTATTTTTTTTTTGTTATTGTTTAGTTTTTATAATGTCTTATTATTTAGTTTTTCTTATTTAATTATTTTTTTTTTGTTATTTTTTTATGTAAGCGAGAGTTGTTTATAGTGGGGCCGGTTTTGTTGTTTTATCATAATTTTTCACAATGAGAAAATTTTCGAGTTTCAAATCTTTCATTGGATTTGTATTTTATATTAATAACTTTTTGTTTAAGTATTACGTAAGCAGATTTTTACATTTATTAACCCCCCCCCCCCCTTCCATGCTTACGTAAACATTGGAACATGCAATGTGAATCCCTGAAAATGTGTTTCGTTTTCAAACATAGACAAGTAGGGTTGGCATATGTGTTCAAACCAAAATCGACTAAATTTTGTAGAAAAATCCGAAAAGTAAAATAATAAATACTATTGACATAATCACCATCCAGACCCCCCCCTCTTCATCTACCGTGTCATCACAAATAAGCAAAACGAAGTCCTCCGCTCCCATGTAGCGCTTACGTAATACTTGAACGGCCCCTTAATAGAGTTTATAGCAAGGACCGCCAATAACGATTATCGCTATCAATCAATCATTTAATAAAAGTTATTTTTTTTCGATATTTTTTCAATCAGAAATAAAAGTTAATTCTTTATCGTTATTTTTTTTTTATCAGAAATAAAAGTTATTTTTTGAACGTTATTTTTTCGATCAGAAATAAAAGGTATTTATTGATCGTTATTTTTTCGAACAAAAACGTTATTTCTTGACCGTTATTTTTTTTAACAGAAATAAAAGTTACTTTTTTATCGATATTTTTTGATCAGAAGAAAACAATTATTTTGTGACTGAAATAATATCTATCAAAAAACTAACATATCCAACAGAGAAAATATGTTTACATTTAATATTGTGAAAGTGCTGAGAGCTAATCTCTATTTGAATATTAAGAGAAAGGCAACAAAAATGATGAATGTCACGTAAAGTTCAAAAATGGTGTCAAAAGTTGAAAAATTTGAACGAAAGTTTTTTGTTTTTTATTTTTTATTTTTTTTATTTCAATTTTCATCACAGGGAACAAATCCTTACGCTAAAGATTACTAGAATCTTACATAAAGAGCATAAGTCACTAAAACTGCAGTAACGATTTAATATTTTATAAGTATAATAAATACTCGTCGTATAATACAAAGTTTTTCAATCGCCATATAAGTAATATTTATTTTACTTTAATTCATATTACATTTTACATTTATATTACATTTATTTATTTTTTTATGGTACGATAAGAACTTAGTTCTTTTAATGTACAAGTTGGAACAATATTTTTAGGATTATACAAATTAAAGATTTTCTTAAACCTAATTTAAACAATTAAACTTATTATAAAACTAATCTTAATGTTAAGTAGAAATAGAGAAATCCAGATAGAGTATACAATTGAAGTAATTAAGTGAGAATAACAAAAAGTGACAAGAAGAAAGTATAGATTTAAAGAAAACTGGCGAATTTATTAATCGTTATTAAGAAGCAAAATGTTGAAATACGGCAAATCTAAATCTTGTTATTTCCCTTAAAGCACTTACATGGCTCGGTAAGGAATTCCAAAGACGAGTGGCATTAATAAAAAAAAATCTTGTGGAGTTGAGGTAGTTGGAACTCGGTAAATTTTTTTTGATTTTTTTAAATTTTTATGCTTTTTCGGTCCTGAATTAAAGTTTATATTTTTTTCTAGTTCAATAAAACAAAAAAATGGTACTTCTTTGTTTGTTTCGTTGCAACAGCTGCATTGTAATTTCGCTAATAGAGATTATATTACAAGAGTTGAGTGTAATTGAGTTGAAAAGAGAAAAGTGATCGAAAAATAACGATTAAGATATAATTTTTATTTCTGATTGAAAAAATAGCGACCAAGAAATAACTTTTATTTTTGATAAAAAAAAATAACTGTCAAAAAATAACTTTTATTTCTGATCGAAAAAATTTCAAACAGCAAACAGTATATTTGATCGAAAATACATCAAGAAAAAAATAATTCGTTTGGGGTGATTTTTATCGTTTTCACTGCATTTAAACAGAAATCACTTTGAAATCTTAAAGTTAAACGAAAAAACAACACAATGCATATCGTTTTTATAGCACAAAAAATAATGACAAAATTATCACTGCTGAAATGAAAAAATGATGAGAAAACTTTTTCTGAAACTATTTTCACAATGATTGACATGGAATATAAACAAGGCGTATTTTCGCTACAAATCCATGAAATCACATGAAAAATTATGGTGCATCGAGACTACAACACTGTCAATTATCGAAGAAAAGTTCGAGTCCCATATTAGACGAGGTCCTACTTTAGACAACTCTCCCTTCATTTTTTTTATTTATTATTTCAATTTCAATTAATATTTTTTTTACTTTTTCATTTATATTTTTTAATTTTCAATTTCTTTTATTTTTTTTTAATAAATTTTTATATAGGCATTCTACGGAAAGGTGTTACGTGGTCAAAAATAAAATTCTAATAAGAAAATTTTTTTCTGTGATTTTAACTAAAAAAATTTATTTTAATATAATATTATTTTTAAGAATTTACTGCTTAACTTAGTGGCTGGCATGACATGAACACTAACTGCAAACTTAAATTTAGAGCTTTCCTGCTCTTGTGTACTTTTAATGGCATTCTCTTTTAATATTTCTGCAAAATGTTCTGCACACTCTTAATCACTGCAATCATCAGCAGCATTAATGGAGTCATAAAAAAGAAAAATATTTTTAAAATTAAAATTTATTATTTTTCCAACCGGCAGTGCTGAAATGCTAATTTTAGAAATATATATTAAAATTACGTTTAATTTTATATTAAAAAATAGAAAAACTTGTATTCAACTTTTGATTGGCAAAGCGAAATTGAGGGAAAAATGAAAGGATTAGTTTTGCCGCTGTTGAAAGCCTATAAAGCAACGGTGGGCAAATGCGGCTCTTTGTTACACAATGTCTACACTTGCAATATTTTATTGCATGCGAACTGTCAAATTAAATTTCATGAGCAATATCGCAAGTGAAGACTGCTCATATGATGAAATTGCTCATATCATAAATTTTATTTTTTGAGATATATTTCATGAGATGTCACTTTACAGTAAAAAATGTAAGTGTGTGCATTTTTAAGAATCTTTCAAGCAAAAAATATTGCAAAAGCATTAAAAAAGTGAAAAATATGAAATGGAAAGACGAATGATAGAAATTCTGACTTAAATAAACTTTTCCAAGCAATTCCAAAAGAAAATTTCATGAGATGAAGTGCCCACCTAAATATCATAGCATGAAATCTCGATATCATGAAATATAATTTGACAGGTCGCATGCAATAAATATTGTAAGTGTAGACACTGTCTTAAGTAGTGAGCGGCTCTTTTTTATTTTGATATTTTTGATATATCAAAAAAAAATTCAAAACTTTTATATATTTCGTCAAATTCCATGAGATTCCATGTTATTCCTATGTTGTTTGACCAACGATTTGACGAAAAAAGTTTATTATGTGTACACTATTTTTCTATTTTTCTTTACTGGAAGTTCTCTGTAATTATGGTGTTCTTTTTCTCCATGAAAATTAAGTTCTCTGTAATTATGGTGTTCTTTTTCTCCATGAAACAAATACAAGGTAAGCTTAGATTGAAAAGAAGTCTGACAAAAGTTGAGCTAGATGTCGAAGTCAGCTGTTCGAATTGTAGAGTTCCTAGTTGTTGTTGTTACGAACGTCCTTAACCAATACAGAACAAAATTTATATTTTGGACATATATTTGTTTTAAATCTCGTTTTCGCTTTGTTCAAAAACTTGAAATAACTAACTTTTTTTTTTGTTTTTAGTGTGCAAATGCATATAGGCAAATCCAGAATAAGGTCAATCAGAACCAAGAAGTATAAGTTTGTACTATTCTAAAAATATGATTTTATATATTTAGCTGCATCACTTCTCTACTAAGCCCTTTTCTTAAATTGCAATTATTTTTATCATAACTGTCAAAATTTCAAGTCTCTTTGCATCACTCATACAAAAAGTTTATTTTCTTCTTTTTTACTTGTTTCAATCGCAACAGTTAAGCTTTTAAAATCAAGCCTTCGCTTTTTTTTAATTTTTATTTATATTTTGCTATCTCTCTATTTTCATCTTCTTCAATGAGATCAATGTAAGTACTAATGTATAATTGTTAATCCTATTTTTTGTTAAGTGTCATTTGTGTGAAACGTCCGACACGGAAATATTAATATAGTTTGCCACAGAACTGCAAAAAATTAGGCACTCGTAAGGAAAGTAAATTTTTTTTAAGTAAATTGAACCAGGTCCTCACAAAATAAGAAAAAAATCTTCTTCGTAAGATCTACGGACCAATCTGCGTCAATGGCGAGTACCGAATACGGTGGAATGATGAACTGTACGAGCTGTACGCTGACATCGACATAGTCAAGCGCATTAAAATCGAGCGGCTTCGCTGGCTCGGTCATGTTCAGCGCATGAAAGACGATGCTCCAGTGAAGAAAACATTCGATTCGGTACCCAGCGGCGGTCAACGCAGAAGAGGACGACCGCATCTTCGTTGGAAAGACCAAGTAGAGGACAACCTGACGAAGCTTGGAATTTCCAACTGGCGCCAACAAGCGAAAGACAGAAATGGCTGGCGCAAATTCTTAGATGAGGCCAAGACTGACATACGGTTGTAGCGCCAACTAAGTAAGTAAGTAAGTATGTATTGACCATTAAATTCCACACACTGAATTTAACAAATATTTGGGTTTTTATTAGTTTTTATCGAGTAGAAAAATCTAAAACATCCGACACGAAACGTCCGAACAAACAAAATAATTTACTTTGACCTACCAGTACCCGTAATAAAGACAATGTATGGCTTTTCTGAAAGCTTCTTATTTTTATAAAAAAATATTGTCCTCCTACTTTTTCTGTATGGCTGATAAATTCGCAGATCTAGGCATAGTACGCAGTGTTGCCAACTTTTCAAATCTAAAATCCACCAAAAATGCGAATAGAATGCGGTTTTTCCTTAAAAATGCACCAGAGTTTTTAAAAATATAAAACTCAAAATGAAGTTCAAAAATTAAATTATATTCTGAACTGCCAGTTATTTTATTTTTAAAAAAACATTTCACTTAACAGGTTTTTACAAATTTAAAATACTTAAATTAAGCTAATGCTACGAATCAAACACAGAATATTACTTCTGTTTTCATATATTTCTACCATTAAATCACATCTTGAGATTATTTTCTATTAAATATTAAAGCAAATAAAAAGGCACCAAAACATCCACCAGGCACCAAGCCGCATTTTTCTTGAGCCCAAATTTTTAAAATGCACCAAATGTGGTGGGGAAAAAGCACCAAGGTGGCAACAGTGATAGTATGAACTTTATCCCAAAATGATGTTCTTTAAATTAAACGTCCGAACGCATATATAAAATAAAAAATTTGTTCCATACTTGAGTTGAATAAAAATTGTTATCTATTTTTTTTTTTATTATGCTAATATACAGCTTTTCGATAATATACACCTTTCTTCAAATATATACCTGGATCGTATGAACATTTTTTAAAAGAAGCTTCCGAATGAAACGTCCGACACGCTGGATTTACCTATGTGCTGTGTAGTTATATACATCATTAATATTAATTTCTTTTTAATAACAATTCCTTAATTTATATTCAAACTTTCGTTTTTGTATTTATTTGAAGTACGGTGTGGCTCTTTGGAAGGTTTTGAAAATCTTAATGTGGCTCTTAATGGCCTCACTCGTGCCCACCCCTGCTTTATAGTATTCTCTACCAATGCTTTGTCGAATTGATATCGAAGCTCTTAGTACGACTTAAAGCTGTGACCTCTATTATGCATAGTGAGACATATTTGTACAAGACAAAGTTTCATTAACTTCAACTGATTCAAATAGCTTTCATAAAACAACTAAAAGTTAGCCTTTTGGCTCATATAGAAGTCATAACGGGTGCAGAAGTGAAAAGTATCAATTTTTAGTTATAACTAGTTTCTTTATAGCTTGCTAAAAGCCTTATAAGAGTGGGGTATGTTAGTTGCATTGTATAAAAATACTAAAAAAAAGATACTGTTATTAATAAAACTAACATTATTCCAGTAGTGAAATTCCCAAAAATTTAACGATACTAATCGTTGTTGTTATCGGTCATTGTGAGTGCCACGTTCAGACAAAATGACAGTTTTCGCTATCTATATATTTCGAAAATTATCGTTAACGGGTTTGGGTATTCTACTACTGATCATATTTAAGCGAGTTAAATTAAAAAACTCGGACACTTTTCGCAGATTTTAGACAAAAGAGATGCAGTCAAAAACCCACTTATATTTTTTTTATTTCCTTTGCTAATATCTTAGGTTCAAACTTTCGACAGCTCCCAGCTGGAACACTTAATGTAGATACTCAAAGCATTTATAAGTAAAATAGCTACGAATGATATTCGTAAAAAAATATTCGTGCATTTTACGAATATTTGTAATATATACAAATTATTTGTGATATTTTTACGAATTTATTCGTAAGAAGTTACTACTACCTGTAGTGGAATTCCCAAACGCGTTAGCGAAAATTTTCGATATCGTATGTTAGCGAAAACTGTAATGTTCTATGAACGTGGCACGCACAATGACCGATAACGACAACGACTATTATCGTTAAAGTTTTGGGAATTCCACCACTGATGTAGTATTTACGAGTATATTCGTTTTATACTTTATACTAATGATGTTCGTAATCAAAAATTAAACATTTCGTATTAGTTCATTGCACGAATGATTGTGCACATATAAATAATAATATTCGTAAATATCTTTTATGAATTACTTCGTTATTTCTTTTATTACATTCGTAGTATTTACTTATGCTTTCGTACTATTTACGAATGAAAAATAATAATCCATAGGTTGACCGTATGCATTTACTTACCGTAGTATTTACTTATGCTTTCGTACTATTTACGAATGAAAAATTATAATTCGTAGGTTGACCGTACGCATTATTCACAGAATGTACGAATTATTAGTTGAGTTTAAAAAATTTAAAACCCAAATATCGTTCAGTCCGGTTTGTCGATAAACTTCTGACAAAATGTTTTCTTTTTCGTCTGGTTTGTCAAACAACTACAGAATATAAGGAACTGTATGATTGTAAAGTGGATGTAGTTTGCTGGTAGAGTGCGTGGCCCGTAAGCTAAAGAACCGAGGTTCAAACTCCAGCTCAGACATAATGGTTTTGTTTTTCGTTACTAGGCATGATCATTCGTAAATGTACCGAATGTATTCGTACAATATACGAATTTGTTTTGGTTTTATTTTGTAAAAATTCGTAATCGCTTGTTTTTATACGAATACGAATAAAATATTCGTAATATGCACTAATCAACGTGGATTCTACGAATCCTATTCGTTGCTGCAAACTACGAATTAAATTCGCACTTATTAGTAATATTTACACACAAATATTTTGGAGTGGAGTTACTTAGGTGTTGACCAAAAATTAAAACAAAATAAAAATTGGAATTTTTCGTTATTTTTTATTTTGAGGACGACTTTCACATGCGTAATATATATCTTATTTTACTATAATTGTTTTTTTCGTTTTTTATAACGCATATCATCTGATTTATTTTTGCTTTTCCTTATATTTTTTTTTTTAACTTTTGAGAACTACTTTCAAAATTCAAGTAAAATTTTTTAATTATTGATTTTTTTGTTATCTAAAAATTGTTTATTATTGAATTGTTTTTACTTCATTTTTTTATTTTAACTTTAATTATTTTTTGAGTTTTTCATAATTACTTCTGAATTTACTTCTTTGCTTTTAGTTTTTTATTATTAATTTTTTGTTATTTTAAAAAATTTTTATTAAAAACTTTTTTAAAGTGATTTTTAAATTTTTTTTTTTAAATCAAAATTATTATTTAGTTTTAACTTTGTTTGAGCCATTATATTGTTATTATTCATTAATTTATAGTTTTTAAAATACTCCATCATATTAAATATGTGTACATAAACAGTTAAACTTGACAAAAATAATATTCTATGGTTGAAAAAGGCATGCAATTTATAATATTTATCAGCTGTGACTAATCGTAATGAGATTTAGTGTCCCACAGCAAAGTTCAATACGACCACGCCAAGATCATTATTTTCTCTTCGGTATGCCACTCCCGTTCTTTCGCTCCCTCTTAAATCAATGTATATATCAATGTATATGTATATTTATTTGATCCCTATAAACCAAAGCAATATATTTCTTCGATACACATAGAAACTTTTTATAATGATGATTATTTATTTATTTCCCATCAAAGTGCCTACTTACGCTATTACGAACGCCGTATAGGAATAAGGGTCGTTCACATGTAGCAAGTAGGAGCTATTAGCAAAACAAAATCACACTTGAGCACTTGAAGAGATAAAAAAACAACAGTTTCAACAACAGCCTGAACATAAAATCACGTTTCAAATATCATATAACAAACATACCATAGTTGTTGTAGTGGAAAGAGCTCAGAACTTAGGAAAGTCGTAAATATATCAGGGGTTGTTTTATTGCCGCAGACAACGAAAACATACCAATGAATACTTAAGGACATGCGCCATAAAACTTCAGGCGAAACAATATGTTTGTTTTCAGTTGAAACATAGGATATGCAGCAGGATAGACAGACACCAACTTAATATGTTGATGGCGCAACTGCGCAAGCGCACGTGTCGCATGGCAGTTTAGTGTAAGTAAGTAAGCGGCAAGAAAGAAGTACGACAATAATGATGAATGTGTTTATTAATCGATATATGTACATGCGTAGGATTGTAATAAGAGGTCCCTTCTAGCAAGGGGGGCAATGAAGATCACGTGTCAAAGGCGGCAATCTTAGGGCAGCAAGGAAACCATAGATCAAACTATAGAGACTTTCACATTATTATCATAAAGATACAAGTGCTCCTTAATAAATTAATTCACGTTGAAAGCTTTATGATTTAATCAAGTTATTGAATGGAGTTTCATCAATGCTGGCGACTGATTCTTAAGGGTTTCTGAATTTTGTTAGCTTGACACTTATTGGTAGTTAATTAAATTTAATATTTTCTATGTGTCAGCTTTATAACTACTTTTCCAAAATAAGCACTGCTATTTCAAACGAGTTGACCCGACTAGACCAAACTAAACCGGGACCTAATTTTTTATTTTTTTACTATCCATGCAATGTTTGTCAGGATTAAAGCAGCTTCAGAAATTTAATTTTTGTTAAACTAGGTTCGGTTACTCCGGTTGCCTCTCGAATGAGCCTCACAAAGACTATTTTGGTTCTTACACTCAGGGAAAAATGCTCTTACCTGATCCATGTTAATTTTACCTGGCGTATTTGGTTAGGAGAATTAACCACATTGTAATAACCTGATCGACGTTACTTTCACCTGACGGATCTGGTTCACAAAAATACATCTGCTCTAGTGATGCAGAATATGTAACAAAGGGTACCTCGTGATCGGGATAAATCGGGTAGGTGAAATCAACCTGTTTTTATGTTTTCAATTTTATATAATTCTGTGGTCATTTGGTATAAAAAAAATAAAGTACCCACTATTCATTTGTTCTCACTCTCACTCTGGACCCCGCTGGGGGCAAAAGGGGTGTATTTTTTAGTCTAAATTTTGTTTCTCGTGATGTAATTGTTGAAAAGTTGCATAATTTGTATGCAGGTGATTGAGGTTAAAACATTTAATCCTAGCATTTGGTTAACTAAACCTGAATCAATGCGAATTACCTACAAATACTGGTAAAAATTCGGTTCAGATATCCATATTTTTCAGTTGCATTTAACCACAAAAACAGGTTAAATCGACCTGAATGCCATATTGTAATCTTAACTTGTCGATTCATGTTGGCAAATTTTAACCTGAAATTTAGTAAAAATTTAGTTATAAAGGGTGGTTAAATTTTAAGGGCCGATGTTGATTTTGAATAAAACACAAAATATTTAGGGAATTATTGTCATTTCTTTTTATTATGATAATATTGGTATGGTTCAATTATGTATGGACCTCGGCAGCACACCACCATCAGATGGTCCAAATTTTCGATGACACTGAGACATAATTGAGGTTCTATGGCGTTAATGTGCCGAATTATCTCATCCTTTAGCTCTTGAATTGTCAACGTAAACCGTTTTCTTTCAAATAACCCTAAAGAAAGAAGTCTAACGGTGTCAAATCACATGATCTTGGCGGCCAATTGACATCGCCACCACGTCAGATAACACGGCCATTGAATTTGTCGCACAAAAGAGCCATTGTTTCGTTAGCTGTGTGGCAAGTGGCACCGTCCTGTTGAAACCACATATCGTCCACATCCATATCTTCCAATTCGGACCATAAAAAGTTCGTTATCATCTCACGATAGCGAACACCATTCACAGTAACTGCCTGACCGGCTTCATTTTGAAAAAATACCAAAACATCGACCTCGAAGATGCCGCCAGCCCATAAACCACACCAAACGGTCACTCTTTGTGGGTGCATTGGTTTTTCGACAATCACTCTTGGATTATCATTCGCCCAAAGACGGCAATTCTGCTTATTGACGAATCCACTGAGGTGAAAATGTGCCTCTTCACTGAAGATGATTTTCTTCGAAAATTGATCATCCACATTTCGGCCATTTCTTGCCACCATTCTGACCATTGACGACGCTTGAAATGGTCAAGAGGCTTTAGTTCTTGAATCAATTGTAAATTGTAAGCGTGTAAATGCAAGTCTTTATGCATAATGTTCATCAACGACGAGCGTGAGAGGTGCAATTGTTTTGCACGACGACGAGTTGAGGTGGACGGCTCTTCAGCCACACAATCGCAAACAGCAGCAATATTTTCTGCAGTATGAGCTGTACGAGCATGCACTGGTGTTTCCACATCTCCTACAGACCCGGTTTGCTCAAATTTTTGCACGATTTTTCCGATTGTATGCACATTTGGAAGATTAAATTGACCGAAAAAATCACGAAGAGCACGATATGCATTTTGATTTAAACGTCCATTTTCATAATAAGCCTGAATAACTTTTACGCGTTGCTCGATTGTGTATCTTTCCATGGTTCAAATTGAATTAGTCTGAAATTGAGAAATGTCAAATGGAATGCAGAAAAAAATTTGACGTTTATGTGTGGTTCACATTCAACATCGGCCCTTAAAATTTAACCACCCTTTATTAACCAGATTTTATTTCTGGGTGTAGTGGTACCGGTAAAAGGAGCCTTAGTTGAAATCAGAAGGGACTTGCGTAGAATTCGCGAACCGGTAAGCCCAAGTATTTTAGTCTCGATCAAAGTTAAGCATTTACTTTAAGCTTTATCGAGAAAAAAAGCTAAATGTTACCACCCCATATCAACTGTTATGTCGGAAAAATGACGGGAGTGCAAAAATTTTGTGGGGGTGGCAAAAAAAGCGGAATCAGTTTTTTGTCTATAACTCAGTTGCTTGTATTCCGATATTTAAGTTTTATGAATCGTTGAAAAGATAATTACAAGAGCTATATTTATGATTAAAAATTTTGGTGAAGCAGTACTAGAGCTCTCAAAATTATTTAACGTTTGCGAAAAAATTAATAATTTTTATTCATAAACAAAAAGTTATATTGGTATGTGAAAATTTTCGATTAAGGCGACATGGCTATTTTTTAAATTTGAAAGTTTTGTATCTAGAGCAATTACAAACATTTTGGAGCATAAATCGTCCTTGTTCGATGAATGGTTTGGAAGTTATCTCGAAAAACACACCAAAACTTTCTTCTTCCTCGGCGGAGAGACAAAGAGCGAAAAGGAGCTTCATTAATGATCAGCATTTTTTTTTTCATCGATAAGTCGAAAGCGAAGCTGATATCGATAAAATAATCTGAATTCAGTACCAAAATAACGTTTGCAGCTTTGAACTATGTAGGGTTTGGCTTTTATAGGGACCAAGAGGGGGTTCGAATCCGGGTTCGGGCATGCTTCTTTTCACTTTTTTTGTTCTTTCCTACATTTAAGAATTATGGAAAACTAAAAACCCACAACAAAATTGTGAAAAATGTGAAACAACTAAGGGCTGGAAATGCTTGCCGAGGTTAAGGCATCACACTAGCCCCGGTTAAAAGCAATTCAAATTGTCTTACACGTTTGTTTCGCCTAATCAATAACACAGTGCAACACATCTTTTCAGGGGTGAACCAAACCAATCTCAAACGATAGTATTTGGCATCAATAACAAAAGCCCAAGCTTTTTGCTCTACTACGTCACAAAAATTTTTTACAGTGGTTTTAAATTTGACTTTTTTGGTCAAAAATGGAATTAAACAATATGAAAAATTATAAGTTAAACTTAATTCGGGGTGGTTTTTGTCTTCGGAAGCCTAAATTAAAATTTTCGGGGGAATATTTCCCCCTCTAGCTCCTTCCAGAGGTTACTTGTCTTGCGTGACCCCTAGTGAAATTTTCTATAGATTATTTTTTTGGAAGGTTTTACCCTTTGACCTCCTTCCAAAGTTGACTTATAGGGTCTTTTCCAAAAAAAGGGTCAAATTACCCATACTGGAAGGAGTTGGGGGTTAAAGTGTTCTGAAAAACTATTCCCCGGAAAATTTTAATTTAGACTTCCGAAGACAAGAACCATCCTGAATTAAGTTTAACATATAATTTTTCATATTGTTTAATTCCATTTTTGACCAAAAAAGTGAAATTTTAAACTACTGTAAAAAAATTTTAACGTAGTAGAACAAAAAGCTAGTTGGGCTTTTGTTATTGATGTTAAATACTATCGTTTGAAATTGGTTTGGTTCACCCCCGAGGCAATGACCCTCATTTTGTGTCATAGTGTAATTCACGTATGGTTCCAATCAATTCTTCTAAAAAAAATAATCTATTCCTTTCCTTTCAGGTCAAAGACCAAACCTTGTTATTATAAGGAGCATGCCTTGATCTTTAAAAAAAAAACAACAAAAAAACGGAATAAAGTTCACAAAATAATACTTCTCTAAAAAATTTCGAGTTTTTACAATTATACATAAAAACAATAAAATAAATCGTATGTTTTATGAATTTATTTTTAATTCATCATTAATCAAGAAAATATATTTAGTTTTAATTCAATGGATATTTAACAAAACTTTCTTATATGGAGAAAATATGAAAGGGAAGTTAGTGGGGTTGCAGCGTAGAAGATTATTTCAGAATTCGGATCTACTTAGATGGAAATCAAATTCATTGATCATTTGATAGGTCAGACATATCATCTTAGAAACAGGTTCTGCGAATCCGTAGTCAGTGCGAAGTTAAGATGGAAGAGAGACACATACCAAAGGTTGAGCGGTTGTTATAACCCCTTTCAGAGGATTTGCTCTATATATTGGACACGTCAGAGTGTAATTTTTATATTTATTTTGCAACGCTTTTTTTTAATAAAATCGTTTGGTTCTATGAAAAAAAGATCAACAACATGACAAAAATAATTTTAGAGAGATATCTGCCATTAAAGGTAGTTGCATTTTAAATTTTGTGCCGAAGAAAAGCAAAAAAATGTAAAACGCACGAAGTTGTTCTTTTTAGGAACGTGCACGGAAAAAGCTCGGCTCGCGCCCCATCTCTAAATTCTATCCATATTCAGCTCTTATTCATAAAAATTTTGAGATGGACCAACTACAGATTACTTTTAAAAAAATTATGTTTTTCAATGCTGATTATTTAGAAGATAGCAGATTATATTAGCTTTGGTATAATTCAAGAATAGCGGTATAATTGGTATAATTCAACTCCCTTTTTTAATTTTTTTTTTGTTGGATCATATGTATTTTGGCCTCCTTAATCCAAATCTGGAAAAGTTTCAGGCTGCTAGCAATTGGTTTAGAAGCTATATGCATCCAAAGTTGCAAAAATGGCCTACAAATTTTCAAAAGAAAGGCAATGCGAGTAACTATGTAACGAGGTATCAAACATGAAAATCCATGCATAACTTTTTAGGATATAACTATATTCTTCCCAGAGAACTAAAACTACCGTTTTCGAATTCATTTATGAACCTTTTCGGGTAGAAATGTTCATTTTCAACACTCATAAATGAAAGTATTTTGTATCATTCGTCGGACTAAAATGCCTCTCAAAAATTAACCTTATTTTGTTCGGAAACGATTTAAAAAAGAACCATAAATTGTACTTTTATTGTTCGGATATGAGTTAAAAATAGAACCATAGAAAAGCTATTTTTCGGCACTCGGAAATGAAGCCTTTTTAAATCAATCACCGGACGAAAATGCCTCTCAGAAACGAACCTATTTTTCTTCGGAAATGAGTTAGAAAATTAAACATAGAAAAGTTCCATTTTCGGCACTCGGAAATTTAGTTTGTATACCATGAACTGGTCTAATCCACGGATTAGCACTAATAGTCGGTGAAGAAATCGGCTGTTAATGACAAGCACAACACAATTTGATCATAATAAGTTCGGTCAAAGTCCTTTCAAAAGACCACTTCATTATATACTATTATATCAAATTAGTAAAGTTATTACTGGGGTAGTATAAGTTAAAACTTATTTGATTACTTTTTTGCATGGAATGTTGTGGTTTTCTTTCTATTTAGGCTTGAACTTCATTTTTGATCGAAATGTTGAAGTGTTATGACACGACTTGTTGATAGATAAAAAGGAGTATAGTTTTTCGAACGTGTTGCAGTACATCCATCTCTTTTCTTATGGCGAGAATCAATTGGCACTGGTGAAAAATTTTATATAACTTTTGCATGAAGGATAACATTTTAATTTACTATAATAAAAATATCAACAAAAGGTTAAATTATTCCTTTTTAAATTCATTTTAGTATATAAAAAAGGAGTATTTATGATTCATTTCTGAACTCATTTATGAACAAAATTGGTTCGTTTATGAGATATTGTTTGTACTGATATGATAAAAAATTATTATTTTTATTTGAATTCACTTAAGAATGCAAAAAAAAAACATTTATGATTCATTTCTGAATCATTCCTTTCTCGTTTATCAACTAATTTAGGAACCAAAAAGGGTTAATTTACGAGGAATTTTTACCTTCTAAAATGATTCTTTTTGGACTCAAAAAAAGTTTTTTATGAATTTTGCAAAATAAGTAAAGTTTTTATTTATGGGAAAAGTTTTAACGAATTTAATCTTCTATAGCAAGCACTTTTAAGCGAAAAAAACGTTCGCAATACTCTCACCTTACTCAAAACCTTTGCTTATGGTTCAGTGGGTTATATTTACAATTTGTCTGAAAAACTAGTGGCTTCTCTTTTACGAAAGCACTACACTAAAAATGGTTATATCATAAGAAGTTATACATGGATTTTTATGTTCGATACCTTGTTCAATAGGTAATGTAATTATGGTACCTTATTATAGCTTTCTTATGATGCTCATAAAGCGTAGTTTTGTTAAAAAAATTAGCAAGATTTGTAGGCCATTTTTTCAACTTTGGAGGCCTAAGATTTGTATTTAGGAGGCCAAAATTCATATAATCCGAAAAACAAAATTAAAAATTACAGTTTCTTCTAAATTATCTATTCTTGAAATGTTCCACAACTATGGACTACTGCACTTCTCCCCTGACCTATTCATTGCTCGTAAACGAATTAATTTTTATTCTTTTTCGAGCTGAAATAGGTTTTTAGAAGGTATTCAAGTCCTATGAATAATTCGCAAAGGTCGTAAGAGAACTTTCTGTCAAAAATGTTTTTTAATGATTTTAAAAATAAAATTTTATATAGTTCACTTAAAAGTTTTACTACAATAGCTGTTTAAGTATTGCAAATATAATTATGTATTATGATCATGAAAAATGTAAATGATACCTTCACGCTAGATACATATAAAAGAATATAAAGGAGAAGATAAATTTTTCTGCATTTTTTTTTTGTAAAAGAAGATTCACTATAAAAGATATAGCTAAAACAAATATAAACAATCAACAGCAGCAAAACAACAAAAAAATATTGCATTAAATTAACCTGAAAAAGTCCAACACATTTTCAACCTTCATTGGAAATGCACCAGCTCCAACAATGCAATTTGCCTTGCATGAGTTCACAGAATAGACCAACTCTAAATATATCAAATATATTTTGCAAAATATTCATTCAATTGCTGAATGAAAAGCAAACACACAGCAGTAAAAGAAGCAAAAAAAAACACTCCAAAAGAAAACAAACAAGAAAAATAAACGAAAGCATCAACAATCAGAAAGAAGTGCTATTGGCTCCTTTTGTGGCCGATCTGGCAACAGTGCAGAAGCTCAGTGGGAGGCTGCTGCATTGCGCTGATCCATCCGATGGACTCGCTGGAACTGCTTAGTGCATTGGGCGACGTTTTGCACTTTGTACTGCTTGTGGGAGAGCAGCCCAGCATGGGTGAGTGTGGAACAGAAACGTTATATTGACTTTTTTTATATCATTTCTAAGTTTATGCGTGTGTTAAAAATAATGCTTGTTTTGCAAGGGTTTATAAAATTTGCGCCACTTCGGTTTATATTTTTTATATCTTTCATTTTAAAATTGGCTGCTTGGTCACGTACCAAATATTTGAATACTCACACACATAAATAGGTGGCGGTAAGTGGCTTTCAATAATATTTAATGCTAATGCCCAAAAGTATGCTTTGAAAATAATATTGCAATTGTATGCTAATTGCGTGTTTTTACAAGGAAGTTGAAATGTTTTCACAATTTTTTTTTATAAGTTCTGAACAACAAAAACACTAATATGAACACAGGAGCTCAGAAGTATGCAGAAGCATTATCATTCAGCAATGCTCGACTATAATGGCCATAAAGACAATAATAGGAAAAAAAAAATAAAATAAATGCATTTAACGTAAAGACATGCGGGCTGGGCTGGACTATTGCTTTGTATCTACAACATAACAAAGCAGTCATTCCAAGCCAAATACAAGATGTGGGTAGTCTCATTCCTTAGGCTGCCCGCACAGTAAGCGCCGGAGCAGGCAAGCAGGCAGGCAGGCGCAGACAGCAACCCGCTCCACAAATAACCACCGCAGAGTGAATGCGAGAAGCAGATCAGATCAGTGCGACATAGTTTGTTACTGTTTTGCTTTTTTTCGCATTTCTTTTGTTATGAATGCTTCTCCACGAAAAAACATTTAACGTGGATTCACTGACAACTTTCAGCATATTTTGAAACAATTTTATCGATTTTGTCAAAATATTTTTTTATAATATTATTATAATAATAGGAAACAAACTTACTTAGTGTTTCCATAATTTTAGCAATGCTATCCTATCCTATAGTTTTTCTACTATGATACGGTTGTGGTAGCTTTTGCTACTTTGATCCCACAACGCTGAGGGCGCACAAACTTCACCTATAAGAGCTTCTATGTCAACATCCATTTTCAAACTAAAATTTTTGCTTTCTTTGACAAATTTGTCTATAACTATCGAACAAAGGACTCAAATTTCGCAAGAATTGAGAAACAAAATTTTTCTATTTTGCTTTTACTGACTTCATGTCAATCAGTTTTGTTGTGCTTATTGAAAAACCAAAAAAATAAGAGTAAATTGCGCGAATTTGTCAACAAAAACATAACACAACTTTCACTCTATCATGTGCGCCGACTCAGCCGCTGCTGTTGTTTGTATGTGTATTTCGACGAATTTATTCTGTTGTTGCTGTTTTTTTTTTAATTCTTTTTTCACTCAAAAGATAATGAAAACAAAATCAGAACAGTCTTTTGAGTTCTGATTCCACAAAATGTGTATTAAATGCGAACAACGCAAAAAACGCATAAATCCAACAATTGGTAATTTCATCAACCCATAATTTTCGTTGTTTCAGTTATTCAAAATTTATCACCAATAACAACAACAACATAGATGCACAAGAACAAAAACAATCTTCACACTCGTTGCTATGTTGTGTTTGCATGGTGTTGTTTTTGTGTGTTTATCATAATATATACACATGCGCTAATGCTTATTATGTTTGTGAGTGTGTTTCGTCCAACGAAAAAATTATAAACGTAAAATGCATCTAATATCGAATATTAAAACTGCGTTTATAAAAAATTGCCCATAAATTTTTAACAAAAATTAGACAAACACGCAAATTCAGCTGCGAGAAACCAGGACAAAACACTTTTCTCGCTGTACCTGCTTTGGTCTGCCTGCCGTGGACTTCGAGCAGATTTATATGAAACTGTATGAAGCCACTTTTGTCGCACTGGTGCCTGTCTGCCTGTCTGCCTGCCTGCCTGCCTGCCTGCTTCGGCGCTTACTCAGCGGGCAGCCTAAGATAGAAATAACTTTTTTCTCTCCTGTTCACATAGTTTTCCTGTGCCTGTCTGCCTGCCTGCCTGCTTCAGTGTTTACTCAGTGGGCAGCCTTACGCTTGTTTGTAATTTTAGCTTTTGGCTGGTTCCTTTTCAAATTATACAGTCCAATAGCCAAAATAATTACAGACTTTGAACAAAGGATTCTGGTAGAGGAGATATAAAAACATTATACGTGTGTAAGCATTAGAGTGGAACGAAATGTATGGAAACGAAAAATCCTTACGGCTTTATATATTTTTGAAAACTCCTCGTCAAAACAAATTTTTCTGCTTTCTTAGTTTTTATCTAGCCAAGTGTTACTCCTTGGCTAAATACAGCAGTTGTAAGGCCAATCTTGCCTTAGGTGCTATTGTCTGGTGGCATGCACTCGATAAACAGACTCACCTAAACCTTCTCCGTAAAGTTCAAAGATCAGCGGAACTGTGCATCAGTGGAGCCTAAAGAACCAGTCCGACAGACGCATTAGACATAATGCTCCATCTTACACCACTTGACATCCTAGCTAAATAGATGGCCGCTAATACAGCCGTCCGCCTAGAAGCCACCTCCCAGTGGAAAGAAGGTACACTAGGACATTATTGCATAAGAAAATTTCTCCCTCCCATGCCCATTGACTCACACAAAAATTATCCTTTGAGAGGAAGTTCGATGTATCCATTCGCTCTCGAGAAGAGTGGGAAATAGGCAACCGTACACCTCACAATGTCATTGAGATCTTTACTGATGGATCAAATCTAGATGGCAAAGTAGGTGGAGGAGTCTACTCAGAGGCATTAAGCATTAATTTAGCCTTCAGGTTTCCTGACCATTGCAGTGTATTTCAAGCTGAAATCGCTGCTACACATGAAGCGTTAACTTGGCTTCAGGTAAATGAAATATATTCCATGGATATTTGCATACTTTCTGACAGTCAAGCCGCTTTGAAAACCTTAAGAACTGTTCAAATAACATCTCAAACAGTTCTCAACTGCCGCAGGTCTCTAAACGAGATGGCAGAGCAGCTCAAAATCTTTCTATGCTGGATTCCTGGACATAAGGATTTTAAAGCTAACTGCAAAGCAGATGAACTCGCTTGTACAGGTACTGCCAAACAGCTATCTATAAATAAGGCAAGCGTTGGTATTCCTCTCACTACATGTAAGCTCCTTACACATGAGTCATCCGGTATCACAACCAACAACAAATGGTCAGCAGGTAACTCGTGTAATATAACGCGGCAAATCTGGCCCAAACTCAGCCCTAAGCGTTCAAAACAACTCATTTCTATCAGAAGAGACCACATTAGCACCATGGTAGGGATCCTTACAGGGCACTGCGTTATTGGCAGACAAGCTCAAAGATTGAACATACCTCACAACGACTCCTGCAAAAGCTAGAGATGAGAAAAAGGAAGAATCTACAGTACATTTCCTCTGCACTTGTCCAGCACTGGCTCAAAAACGGTTCCTCCACTTAGGTAACTGGTTTTTTAATGACCTTGACGAACTCTCGGAATCTTCGGTTTACCGAATCCTAGGCTTAGTCAACAGCTCAGACTGGTTTAAATAGAGTTAGGAAAATTTAACCCATGGTATCACAATAGGCCTCATTGGCCTGAGCGTGTCTCGTTTGAGACAGCCACACTAACCTAACATAACCTAGTTTTTTTCTGCGACATAATTCGACATAATTTCATAAAACGGTAAACCGTACAATGTACATTAAGGCTTCCAAAGGAAAATTAAATAAAAATATATTTTATCTAGCGAAGCAAAAACTCGTTTTAATTCTATGGTGCATTCGACAAATTGTCGAACACAAATTAATATTGAAATAAATACGAAGCAACTAGAACAGATGGCAACCTTGGCAGATTTGATGGCTGTGATCTATAAATAACTTTCTGCTTTAAAATGTCATATGATTAAGTAGCCGATTTGAACGTAAAATTCTTAAGAAATCGTTCAAACGTGTGTGAAATTATATACGACTTTAACAGTGAGTTGATCACAGCTTAATCACTCGAAGACCACTGAAGAGGTAAGTGTAGCGATTTCCGGTACAGACTGTCTAGTGAGCTATGTGATTGTTGTTGTTGTTGTTGTTGTTGTTGCCTTATTAAAAATCTTATCTGATCTACAGCTCACAACTAAATTGAAAAGTAAATTTAAATGGTGGCACTAGCTGTAATCTGCTTTAAAAAAAGCATATGATTATTTGATAACAATTTCGCCTACTAGTGTTGAGTCCGAGAGATGTTTCTCTTCTGCTGGAAATTTTGAGACCAAAATTCGTTCAAGCCTGGGGATGGCACCTTAGATGCCTTAGTATTGTTAAGAGCATATTTCAGTGTTCCAAATTTAGGGGTTTCCAAACTTAGGGGCAAAAAGTGGAATGGAATTTTTTAGGGGTTTTATATAGTTAGGGACTTTTTGATATTTTTAAACTTTGGATAATCCAATATAGTACGAATTTTTTGAATTTATTCTGATTTTGCTATGCATTTACTCCTCAATTTTTTCCCTTTTCCATTCTCTGCTCATTACCATGGTGTTAAAAAACAACGTGAACGTGACGTCTTAATATTTTAAGTAAGCTGTAAAACTTGTGAATGAGTAAAAGAGACAGAAAAGGTGATTTTGTATGGTTTGACAACTCAAGTGTTTGATTTTTACAACAAAAATTTCAAATCGCGTTCATCTTGTTTTGAATAAAAACCGAAGAAACCATTTTTTTTGTAGATATTAAATCATTTATAACTAAAGATTATAACAAAATATTAATTGATCTTTTTTGTTTTGGGGGGATTCTCAAGAATTTGTAGCGATTTTAGGGGTTTTTGACTTAAGCTTAAGGGATAAATATTTTTGGGAGTTGGTAACACTGGCATATTTTCAAACTCAATAAGCCTAACTAACAGTTCAAAGACTTCAGTGATCTCCTAAAATTTATCTTTTTTATGTTAGTATCATTATGTCAGAAAATATGAATTTAATGAATTTATACTATAAGTTGATGGATGAAGGTGACATGTCGCAAAAATCTTTTTTCGAAAAAATTGAGTTCAAACATTCACATTGGTACTAAAATCTACACGGTTAAAAATCTTGGAATACATTTTAGTTCAGCTTAAATACTACTGCATATCTTTTAATCTTGAGGTTTAAAATTTAAACTTTCACAATTACTAGCCCAAAGTTAAAACTTTTCTGTACTTAAATTTAAACCAAAGAAATATTGCAATGCTGAAACTCAATATTAGGTTATAAGGTTCATATTCTTGTTTATTGCTTTTGTTTTGTATAGCGCAGTAGCCCAGTGGTTAACGTAGTGAGCTTGCAAGCTGGATGTCACTGGTTCGACTCTCACTGTGTTTATTTTTTTTTTTTAAATTTCAATCCAAGCTTGTACTAAATCTTAAACCAAAGCTGTATTAAAACGATTTTTTAGTATTTCGGAAATACTAGATTTTATACCAAAGGTGGTGTGGTCATATCTAAAGTACAGAAAAGTTTCAATTTTATTCCAAGATTTTTAACCGTGTATGCTAAATGAAGCTTTGTGAAGTAGTGTATTTCTAAAACAGCCACAAACATGGTTGTTTTAAGTTGGAAAATTGTTTTTATGCACATAAAACCAAGTACATCATCCATGCATAGAACACTGAAAATCCGAAAATCAACTACATCTGCTATATACATAAAGAAATAAAACAAATTAACTTTTTATAAAATATTTAATTAAACTGTGTTTTTTTAGTTACTTTGGACAATTTATCAAGATTTTAAAGAAAGATTATACAGAATTTTATAAAGAAAATATTCTAACTTTCATACCTTGCACACGAATTTTTTTTTTTTTTTTGTTAAAAAAGTTACTTTTATCTGTTTTTAAAATCCCGGAACTAATTCCGGGATTTTTCAGAAGTTTTGTTTTCCAAGTTGGTGATATTTGGGGATTTCGCATTTGGGGATTTTGAGTTTGGGAAGTTTAAAAAATTGTGGATTTTCAGTTTGGGAATTTGGGAATTTTGATTTTGGGGATTTCGAGCCTCTCCCGCAGCGTGCTTGTTTTTTATATATTAAGACATTTATATTATCTATGTTTTCTTTTGCATACAAATTATATGTTTTATGTGATTATGTAATTATATGTTGGTGAAAAAATTGTGTTTTTGTAATTTTGAAAAATTTCAGAGAAATAAGGGCCACTTGTAATTTATTAAAAATGGCAGAAGATTTATTATTAAAGAGAAACAAAGTGAAATGCATTAAAAAGTCATAAAAATCAGTATGAAACGCAATGCTCGCAATTCAACTAGTTAGTTTACAGTCATTTCGGCTGTTTTGGGGGTGGTGTTTAATTTAAAAAAAAAGTGGAAGGAGTGCATTTTTATCATTTATTTATAAGAAAAATATTAGAAATTTATGAAAAACTAATGCTGTGTTAAAATTTTACACGTACAAAACACTTATATGCATCAAATCATAGCTGTTAAATTGCGATTACGATTAGTAATCAAATATATTATATTTTAAAAAGAATTGTAATCATTATAAAATCCTTGAGGAAAAGTTTATGATTAGTAATTGATTACGATTACAAATAATCAAAAAATAATTACGATTACTTGCAATTACGAAAATAGTCAAAAAGAATCAAAAACTACTTTTTAGTAGGAAGAGATAATTCGACTACTTTTAGAAAATATTTAAATAATCAAAAAGAATCAAAAATAATTTCTAAAAGTAGTCGGATTAGTTTTCTTGATTAATTTCGATTCTTTTTGATTATTATCGTAGTAAGTAATTGTAGCTATTTTTGATTATTTGCAATCGTAATCCAATAATTATTTTATAATAATAATCGAATTACTAAAAATAATCGTAAAATGATTAAGAACGATTGTTAAACAGAAAAGAATCGTTCTTCAGCAATTATTTCACCTTTTAAGAAAAAATAATCGAATTACTAATGATTATGATTGATGATCATTATTTAACAGCTATGCATCAAATACACGAAATTAGCTTGTCAAAATTGGTGGTATTTCCTTAACCCTAAATGAGACACCCAAAAATACTACGAGACTACACACCCGTGGTGTGTATTGCACTTAATTTAATAGTTTTTAAGTGAATTTTAATTGAAAAAGCACGCTTGTAAATGAATTTCCAGATATGTCCCAGTTTTTTTTTTTTTTTTTGTTCATTTTTATATTTATATAAAATTTTAATAACGTAAATTATCAGGAAAAAAGTATGCACTTACTAGGACATTCAATATGGTGCCGGTCTCCTATGTGACGGTACCACCACTCTTTAAATGCATGGAATTTGTGACGGGTGGCAACCTGAACATGAACACACGATAAATGTCAGATCGACCGGTCAATGAATAGTGTTCTGAATTAAAAAACTTTTGGTATTGTTATAAAAATGGATAAAGAAGAATGCTGTGCCTTGGTTAAGCATTACCTTTAGCGTAACAAAAGTGCGAAATAAACAAAAGAAAAGCCCAATAAATATTATTGTAGATCTGCTCAGTCGTATTCAACCATAAAATATTGGATTGCAGAGTTGAAAAGAGGTCGGATCAGCACAAAAAATGAACATGCCGGGTGAGCACCACAAACAGTAACCACTCCAGAATGTATTGGAAAAATCCACGATTTCGTATTGTACAATCCGAAAGTAAAAGTGCGTGAGATAGCTACAGCCGTAGGCATATCAAGTGGGTCGTAGGTTTCAATTTCACATGAGCATTTGGTTATGAGAGAGCTGATTGTCAGATGGGTGCCGCGTTCGTTAACAATCAATCAAAAACATGAAGTGTTCGCACTTCTGTAACAATGTTTGGACATGTTTAAACAAAATCCGACTGATTTTTGGCGTAAACTACTGGCCATGGATGGAACATGGAAGCACCACTATACACCAGAATCTAAGGAATCAGCAAAAGAGTAGGTACACGGTTAAAAATCTTGGAATAAATTTTAAACTTTCTTGGATTACATATAGGACAACACCAAAAAAGATTACTTTTCAATCCAAGGAAATGTTAAAAATTTTCTAATCTAAAAAAGATTCATTTTTAATCCGCAAAAACTTAAAAAAGCTATATAAATATCAACATAAAATAAACAAATTAATCAGAAAATTTCATGATTTGAACACACGTCCTCTGATGTGCTGGTTCAACACCTTATCCACTCGTTCAACTCAGTTGTTGGCAAGGTTTCGCTCATTTTACATCATAAAGAATGCAAGTAAGTTCCTTTTAGGAACCTGGGTTCGTGACCCAGCTAAATTAAACTAAAGTTGGGATTAAAAAATTGTACTGGATTAAAAATTCCTTTAAACAAAAGTTTGGGTTAAAAAGTAGTCCAAAATTTTTAACCGTGTAAGTCTCAGTGGAAGTGAGTGCACCAAAGCGAGCGAAGACTCAACAAACGGCCGGAATGGTGTTGACGTCTGTTTTTTGGGATTCAAGTGGCATTTTGCTCATCGACTATTTGGGAAAAGGAAAAACAATCAACAGCGACTATTACTGCAAATTATTTGACCGATTTAAGAACTCAATCGAAAATATAAGGCCGTATTTATCAAAAAAAAAATAGTAGGGCAGTTCACGATCTTGTTGCATCGTTGCAAATGCAAAATAAACAGCTTTTACAAAAAAAAAAAGCATATGTAGCAAAAGCTTTTCAATGCTTTTTGTTTTTGTAAAAGCTGTTTATTTTGCATTTGCAACGATGCAACAAGATCGTGAAATGCCCTAGTATTTTTGCAAAACAATGCTCCAGCTCACAAATTTATCAAAACCATGGCCGAATTGCACGAGTTATGCTTCAAACTGCTTCCTCATTCTCCATATTCTTCAGATTTGGCCCCCAGCGACTATTATCTGTTTCCAAACTTAAAAATTTGGCTCCAGGGAAGGAAATTTGCGACGAATGAACCGGACGAATTGAAAACTGAAGCGTATTTCGGAGATCTTGAGAAATCTTACTATTCAAAGGGCATTGCAATGTTAGCAAATCATTGGAATAAGTGTATCGAGCTGAAAGGAGACTATGTGAAAGAATAAACAATAATTGTGGAAAAAACCGTGTGGTGTTTTTGTTAGGCCGGCATCATCTTGAACGCCTTAGTATCATTCATGAATTCCATCAGATTTTTCGCGAAAAGTAAAACAAAAATCCAATTTCAATCTTTTCGTTTATTCTCCCTGGGAAAAAGTAATAGAAGCAAATCACAATTTTTGCAATACTTCTCTATATTTTCTTAAAATTTGTTTTGGAGCTCAAAAGTTATCAACTGAGTCCGAATCGATACAAGTATCCAACGGTATGGAATACCATGCCTTCTTGTTGTTATTCACAACTGCTGTTTATTTTTAGCCATATACTAAAAAAGGCATTTTTTTAAAAAATTTCAGCAAGCCTAAAGGTTAACACATCGCAAACTCCTTTCGTGAAGGGTACAACAAATGAGCAAAGAACTATTTTATACTGAGTTTATCAAACACCTTTTTATGAAGACCGACCCGGACTGCTGTATATGGGTATTTCCACAGGAAAGTCTACCGTGACCAAAAAATTAAAACGTATTAAAAACTTATTATTTTATGATATTATCTAAGAGAAACATTTTAATTTTATTAATTTAAGCAATTTGTACATAAAATTATTAACCATGATGATCACATCGTCTGCACTGTTTCACAAATGTAGTTTTTCTTTTTCGTAAGTGTATAGTAAATGTTTCGTACACATTTTTGTTTTTGCATTGGCAATGAAAGGAAAATATATTGAATTTGTTTTTAATTACTAAATTACATAATTACTTAACTACCTAATTACTTAATTACCCAATTAAATTGCAATGGAAAAAACTGTCCCGTGCGACCTGTCCCGTGCGACCTGTCCCGTGCGACCGAGCTTAATATTAAATTAAAAAATAAGTATTAAATATTATTGGGTAAAATAAAAGCAATTTAAAAGAAACACCAATGCACAACATCCATAAAATAAACTACTTGAATTCGCTGAATTCGGCGCTTGAGTTGTTGTCCTCGAAAAAAACTTCCGTTTTTGTCCCGTGCGACCCCTGTTGTTTTTGGCAATTATTTTGAAAAGGAAAAATTACCGATAATCAACTTTAGCACCACTTATAGAGCTTACTATGAGTTATAAGTTAAGACCATTATCAAAATAAAAATCCGTGTTATTACTACCTTTTTTTCACTTTAACTGCGTACGACTGTCCCGTGCGACACCATGGAAATGCCCATATACAGTATTCCCTACGATAACTATATTTAAAAAAATTATATAAAATCTGCTATTAATAATAATACATATCGCTCATTTCGTGCAAGACCATCACAACTCAAAATTTGGGTTTTCTGAGTTAAATACACAGAAATATGCGTTGTTATCATATCCTTAATTTGAGTGAATTCCAGACCGATTTGCTGTTAATAAACGGTTTTACAGATACTTGTGTCGTTTTGACTTTTAGCAATTTCACCAGTTTTTAAATAAAAATCCCAGCAATTTTTTGTAGTAATAAAGTACCAACTCAATACGTAACATCTCTCTAGCTTAAAAGTATGTTATCATATTGTGGCAAAATCGTCACAACTCAAAATGAAGCATTTTTTTAAACAAGTTTTGGTAGTAATAATGTCACAAAACTCAAACAGACACTTGCAAAAATATTGCTTAAAAATTCACAATTTACGCAAAATGTCAAAAATATCAAAATATCAAATATTTGTGATATTTTTGGAAGAAAATATAATGGCCTACAAATATTCTTAATAATTTTGAGTCTACCTTAACAATTAATGGTCGTGATGTCATTTCAAAATTTCATAAGGCGCTCTCCTGAAAAATACTAAATTTTGAGTTGTGACAGTCTTGCATGAAATGAGCAATATAAGTTTTATAGAAACTAAGAACTAAGACTGAGTGTGCCACTATAAAATATTTCAACTAAGTTTGGGACATGTCTAGGCCTAAACTTAGTATTCAATATACCGCTAAGTACCATACAAGCTAAATGATGTCAATCAATAAAAGAATTTGTGAAAGTGTTAATTAATCTTATTTCGACAAAAGCAAATGTTTCAAGAAATACAAAAATGAAGCAAAAGAAAAAGGCACTAAGTAAACACATTAATGGACAAATCAAGTAAGCAGATCAAGAAGAAAAAACAGACATTTTAACAGAAACTGTACATAATACAAAATAAGGTAACTACTGCTTACTAGACCCAAAAAGTAATTGGCAGCAAATAATAGAAACATTTTTTCATCGTGTTGCCTCTCCACAAGATCAAAATGAAATATCAATCAAAATGCAGAGACTATGAAATGCATATTAAACAGAAGCCGAACGAGACATTTGATAATAAATAGCAGTGACATGTTTTTCAACATCAAACAATATAAAATACTACAATAGAATAAGTAAAAAGAGGAAAACAGAATAAATAAACATAGACAAGAACCGAAGCGCAGTCCGGGAAAAAAACAACCCATGACTTGACAGGAAACATTCTTTGCTGTCAGTCATGAAAAGCAACAAAAAAGCAGGTCATTCTTTTTCAAACTAGACAGCTATTGAAGCCACAAAGTGCAATATGTTCTTCGCCGTGTTGCTCAACATAGTAGTTGCGCAATATGTCAAATGTCACGGAAGATATTTTGTGTGTGTGTGTGTGCGTGATGACTTCGCTGTCAAAAATGTTCACTCAAAGTAAATAAAAAAAAAACCAAGTTACATTGAATATCCACAACAAATGCTTTTAAAGCAATACACGCCTTTTAAGCCAACATTAGACGCACCAAACATTAGAGTGAAAGTCGTCTAATTTAAGCCCAACTGCTGGATGATGCCAGCGTCTTAATGCGGAATTTGTTGCAACTAAATTTGTTACTTTTTTAAGCGCACAGTGGGGCAAAAAGACCGAATGTTTCACCCAAAATGATTTTCTGTTCGTAAAATTTCAGCAGGCAAATAATTTTTTTCTTTACTAAACGATCAATTCTGCTGTGCTATAAAAACAGAAACAGCTATTTAGAGTTCTATGCTGATTAAAACTGTCGGCGTAAAATGTAACAGCGCAGTGTTCTAACGAAAAACGGCCAACTTCGCGGCATAACCAAAATACATTTTACGCAAAAACTAAACTTAAAAAATGGCAACAGAAGAATCATATGGTAAGAATTAAAGAAAATCTTGGTAAATTCAGTTAATGTATAGATATAATTTGCCGTTTTTTTAGTTATTTAGAAAGATGCCTGTGTAAAGAGTGCGCTGCAGCTTTGGAGCCCGGAGAATACCAAAATGATGCTGCAATTGTAAAGGGTGTTTTTTATAGAGTGTAGGAGATTTAATGTAAAGTTAAACTATTTACTTCACTTAGTTTCAATTTAAGTTTTTATTTAAAGTATATAATTCATTAATTTTAGCTTTTTAATAATAGTGTATAATAGAACACGTTTTAAAAGTTAACCTTTTTCTAGCTGAATGACAGTCGCAAGAGAGAAAAAATGTATATCAGTACTTATAAGAAAGATAAAAAAGAGAAACGAGCAAAATGTCATCGGTCCATTCAGTGTTACCAGTGCTGACTAAAAATGATCACATAGTTTTTGATCACTTTTTTCTTAACATAGAGTGATACAAGTTTAAATCATAATAAAACATAGTAATATATTTTTAATATCAATGAAACGGGCTTTATTGGATAGACAATTTTATGACAATAATGTTTAAATATGATTTCGGCCATGTGGCCGCCAAGGCTGGCGCGTACAAGGCGCAATATGGAACACTAATTTTCATAAACTTTTCGCAGCATTTGCGGCCGTATCTCGCCGATAACTCTTCGATTGTTGATTTCCAGGTGTTCAATTTTTTTTTGTGGTTTATCGACGTAGACAAGTGATTTTACATGAACCCCAAAGAAAATAATCCAATGGGGTTAAATCACACGATTTTGGGGCCTAATTAATTGGGCCATTTCGTGAAATTATTTTTTCGTCAAAAGTTTCCTTGAGTAAATCAATTGTAGCGCCCGCTATGTGGCATGTGGCTCCGTCCTGTTTGAACCACATATCAGCAAGATTAATGCCAGCTAATTGAGGTACGAAAAAACTTCGAATCATGTTCCTATACCGTTCACCATTGACAGTAACATTCTGACCTGAGAACAGCTTGAGTGCATTCAAATGGCGTTTCGATTATCTCGTCAATAAACGAGCACCGAATGTGCTTCCTGCATTTAAATTAATGCGCAAATCCATGTACCAATCGCTGTTGATACGAATGCTTAGAGTGTGAGCGCTAGCGATTGCGAACGCCTGCGACACAAGAATGTCAAACAAGACAAGACATGAGCAACAATCGCCATAAGCAAGGAAAATCCATGCTTTTATGCTCATTCGCACAAGGGAAAAATATTAGTTACAGTGTTGCAGCATTTTATTATGCGAATGTTGTTACCAGACACAAAAATTGCAATATTATAAAATAAGATTTAAATTAGAGTTATTATCGCACAAGTTGCCGAAAAAATATGTCAACAATCAACTTCTATGCTAATTCGACTGCGAGGTGGATAGCAGGAATTGAAAACGATTAATGTGAAAATTACTTTTATTAATATAGCCAATGGTATAAAAAAATTTTTGTTTGAAGCCATAACCTTTGGTTGGAAAGAGATATTGGGTTTATTTTTTTATGTAAATTATTTCTGAGACATTAAATATAATAACAACATTTTGGTATAAATAAATTTGCCCAAAAAATCATAAGGCAAAAAAAGACAAAAACAGTTTAACAATTTTTGCGCAAAACTGGACGATTTTTTGCAAAATGCTATTTTATATAAAAGGTAGGCAGGAATTTTATTTAATAGTAAAGATGATACCCCAAATATTTCGGCTGTAGCGATAGCCATCCGTGAGCTGGAATGGTTTAAAATCACCTCTAAAAATCAAGTTTTTTGTAATAATATTGGCTGGTGTAGTAGTTTAAAAAATATAAACGGTCAGAAATAATAGTTATGAAAAAGTTCTTCCAATCAGCATCAACAAACATTCTATTTTTGCATTCAGATTAATGAACATGTTGTTTTCCGTGCATTTATTAATTATTTAATTACTTATTAATTATTTTTAATTACATACAAAAAAACATAATTATATCAAATGCTATTCTCACTTTCAAGATATCGTTGGGAAGGTTTTGAGTGGCTGCAATTGATTGATTGATTCCTGGTCAGAATTCCGTGTATTGATATATATTAAAACTAAAATATTAATTATAAAATAAGCACATACTGAAAAATATTGTAAAAAATTAAAAAACAAAATACAACTTATGAAGATATTTTAATTTTAAAAGTTTTGTATAAATCACATGAATTAAATTGCGAGCTTTAGATCAAGAAAGTTTTTTAATAATATTTTGAAATAAAATATATCAAAAATATGTATGAAAAAAAGCATTGTCTTTTATCCGATTGCATATATTTCAATTGTTGATGCAGATAGGAAGAGTTTTTTCCGCCATATAATTTCTGGCAGTTTATTTCTTAAAACTATTACACCAACCAATATTTTGACAAAAAACGTTATTTTTAGATGCTATTTCAAACCCGATGGAATTCACACGAATGGCTATCACTAGAATCGAAATATTTGAGGAATCTTCATAAATGCTATTGCAACCAAGGATTATTTTGAGGAACTGACACAAACAACTTAACTTTCAGCCTTTAATACTCATCGCACAAAGATAAAATATATAATAAAATATAATGAGTTATGTGGCGAATGAAACAAATATTTTATTAAATATTCTTATAAAATATTTAATATAATTTTTTTTTACAAGATATTTATATTGTATCTAAAATGTTGTTTTATTATTTCTTATTATGTACTAAAAAATATTTTTATTACAGAAACAATAAAACAGTTGCGTATCATAGAAAAAGTATATTAATAACCAAGGCTCGTACTTTGCTGACCTAAAAACTGACATAAGTGACACAAAAAACGCAAACAATTACATAAAAAAATTTAGAAAAAAAAACCTTAAAAATAAAACATTACTAAACATGTATTGCTGTAAGAAACTTAAGTAAGTTTGTAGAATAAAGTTTCTATTAGTTTTAGGATGGTGATGTGAAAAATCTGACTACACTAACGTGTACGTGTGATTTCACAAGTAGCGTGGATTACACCTAGTAGCACTACATTCAAAATTATTCTTAGCATAGAATTAGTGAATGAAATTAATAAAAAGACTATTTATAAGTAATAAAAAAGGTTTAACTAATTTCGAATTTAAAAATTTTTAAGATTTATACACTTGAGTCCTTATAATTGTGAGTTTCATTTACGGGTGTTTTTATAGGTTAGTAATAAAGGGTTAGGCAAACTCTTTTTACTAATACTTAAACTAATTTTTATTTTTTTTAGTTTTACTGTATCTACTATTAAGCATAACCGATTTAAATGTTACATAATTTATAATTGTCCGTATTCGCCGCTTTTGATAAATATCACAGGCACCTATAATTTTGATCAAATCATATTCTACGCCTTTCTTGGACTTTTCTAAACATATTCTGGCACCAAGTTCTTATAAAAATTTCGCAGTTCTTACACCCGAAATTAGAGGTATTTAATTAAATGAATCAAAATTAAAGACAAGTGTTTTTATCAGTTCGACTACACAACATAACCTAAAATTTTAGCCATTCTTTGACAAGTTAACAGTTGTACAAAATTTGTTTAGTTAATAAATACCTGCTCGTTTTGAAAAACTCCATACATTTGGGTTAAATACTCATTTTTCTGGGCTTTTTCTATAAAATAGTTTAATAAAACTTTGGAGCACACGTCGCTTCTTTACAACAGTTGTCAGAAGGATTTCTTTCTAACTTACACAACTTAGCTCAGCTCGTGACATTTGCTAAACCTGCATTCACATTCATAGAAAAAAAAAAACAAATTAATGACAAGTTTGGGTTGGTTTTCATCAAACACTTTTTAATTGTGTTGAAGCTTTGGTTACGCTTGTCTTGAAGGGATAAGGAATGTTCATTGAAAGCAAAAAATTGTTGTTATTTCACCGACAAACTTTCAATAATAGTTTGTTTACTAATTTAGGTCGCTTTCAAGATTAACTTTCATGCACTCTTGGTCCAAATTTTAGCTCAGGTTACTTTAAAAATGTACTGTCATAAAACTTGCTACTGGCAATACTGATTGCTCCACAGTAGAGAAAAGAAAACAATAAACTAAAAGGAAACAAACAGCACAAAGAAGAACGCGCTGCTAGTGAAGGTCAGAGAAGTATGGAAACAACAAAAATTCATGCAGCAGCTGACACTCGAGCTTTAAGCGAAGCATTCGAATGATCTCGTGGTCTGGAGGCTGCCTTTGCATCATTCGCAATCGTGACAAAGTGTGCTTTGCAGCAATCGTTGTTTACGAACTCGAGCGGTATATATGCATTTTTTTCTTGTGTGCAATTACGGCTGACAACGATTGTTACTCGAGTGGCAAAAACTGACGAATGGTCTCATGCAAATCTCTGATTCTGACCATCATCGTTTTTGAAGACATATGGGCCAATGACTCCGCCAGCCCATAAAGCGCAACAAACAGTTATTTTATGTGGATGTAATGGTGTTTCGACAAAAGCCTGTGGATTCTCCTCACTCCAAATACGACAAATCTGTTTATTTACGTACCCATTCAACCAAAAATGAGCTTCATCGGAAAATAAAATTTTCCATGGAAATTCAAAATCAATATCAAATTCTGCTTCAGCTCGAATTGGCGGCGCATACGATGGTCGTTTGGCTTTAATTCCTACACAAGTTGAATCTTGAAAGGTTTTAAGCCAAGACCTTTTCGTAACATCTTCCATAAAGTGGAAGGACACAACCCCAGATTGATTGATTAGGATCATCTTCAATGCTTTCCTGTACAGCGGCTACAGATTCTTCAGTGCGCACTGTTCGGCGTCTCACGGGATGCACATTATCAGTAACAAAAATAAATGTGGTCCGAAAACGATCTATTGTTCTTCGAATTAGCAGCTCTGACGTTTGTGTCGGACGATTATGTACTACGCCATAAAATGGACGAAGTGCACGATAAGTTTGACGAACAGAACTATTATTTTAATTAAAAATATCCAAAATTTGCACGCGTTGGTCTGGTGTAAGTCGATCCATAATGAAATGTCAAAGCAAACTAAACAAAAAGCAACTATCAGCTATTAAATGGGTGGTCAAATATAGCAGTGATGCCAACTCAAAATTGTATCACTCTATAAAAAACACTCTTTATTTTGCACGTAAAGAAAAGTTTTGCGATCCCAAGTACAAAAAGAAAGCTTTATGGAACGAGATTTCGAAGGAGATGACAAATGCAGAGATCCCTGGGGTGACAGACGTTATATTGGACAGAGAGATGAGAAATATGAAGAAAACATATAGGACAATTAAAGACAACAACACTAAGACTGTCCGAGGTCACATGTCCTGGGAGTATTGTGCAACAATGGAAGACATTTTTTCTGACGATAGAACCATCAACATCGGGTCTACTATTACGTCATTTGGCATGCAAGATGGTAGCGAAATATTGCATGAAAATCTGATTTCGGAAGATGCATGTGCTTTTCAACAATCAACCAATTTGGGCAGTGTTCTGCTTGACGAAGTCAGTCGGTAGCTGTTCAATTTTTCGAAAAGAGAAAAAGGCTTCTATGGCTAAAGAAAGTTACCGTCAAAGAAAAAAATGATTGAGATGGAGCAACAGCGGACAGAGGCATCAAAGAAAAAAATGATTTAGATGGAGCAACAGCGGACAGAGGCTATTGGTGGTTTAAATGCCAGAAAGGATGAAGCAAACGAGATCCAAAAATAACGAAATGATTTGCTTCAACAATTTCTAGACAAATTTGGTTAATTCTTTGACTTATAGAAGCTTTGTCTGTCCATGGATCTAATTACTGCATCCTTGAACGAGTGAAATCTATAAAATTTACGCTGTAAGTCGGATAGATTTTACTCGGTCAAGAATGTTTTAATTCTGCCCCAGTTTCTTAATAAATATCTGATTACTTTTCAGATCATACTTTTCATATTGAAAATGTAAACACATATATTTATTTATTTAAATAAACTAAAAAAAATTATAAATTAATATAAGTTGTTTATTATTTCATTTCTTTTTCGCTAAAAACTAAATTAAATGTTTCATAACATTTTTAGTATTTTCTTCAAAGAGTTGGCAAACAAAATCAGCTGTATTTATGATAAATGAGCACACGTAGCATTGAAATTGTTCGCTACCAAAAATGGCTAGCGCTCACCGAACATGTTGCATGTACCAGCATGTTTAGCAGACTTTTAGTCAACAGTTGTGCAACAGTTTTGTCTGCAGAACGCGCTCGATGACTCCATCTTCAGATCGCTGATATACTGCAAGCATTTCAGGCTAAGCCAAGCCATATATAAGACAGGAATACATATTCCTTATTAAAATCTTTTTATATATGTTTATCTTTAATTCCATAAAATCATTAAAAAAGTTTTGTGCATATTAATATTTGCTATGAAATTTCTAAATTTATTATTATAATTTTTTAGAATAACAAGTTTTTTTAATAAGTTATATCTTGTTTTATAAAATAAAAATATATAAAAACCAATGAAGTAGGCTTGCTTAGAATTGCAATTGAAGTGTTGCCCATTTAAATATTTGACTGAGGTAGTTTGGACACTTATAAATCGAATAAAGTAATATTTTCAAACGCATTTGTAGGTTAGGTTTTTTTTTTCATTCCGCCCTTTTCTTTGAGTCGATCCCACTGTTCGATGCAGAGAGGAAAGCAATAAATGCAGTTGAGCACAGTCACGAGGCGGCGCATGCGTCGACAAGAAATGCCAGCCGCCTCGTAAGCATTGCATTGAAGCAAACACGTTCGTTAGCAGTCAAGTCACAAAGTGCCGCTGTTGTGGCACGCATCGTCCTCGTTCTCCTGCTCCGCCTGCATGTTATAAAAACCCCACCTCTGTTGGGAGAGGGAGGAGGTTGAATGCTTGGAAGGTGCGCTGCTGAAATGTTTGACTTGCAACACGTATTCCAAACGCATTTTTAATGTAATACAACATTTCAATTTTGTTTTAAAGTTTCTCTACAGTATAGTTTTCTAAAGTGTTTTTTTTTTTAATTCAATTTTTTACTGACGTCTGGCGGAAAATTCGTTAAACTTGTTTACCGATTCGATAAATAATTAAAGACTTGCTGTAATTGCAGCTTGATTTATGCGTGATAAGCTTGACAACATCTGGTATGCATGAAAAGTTAAGATATTTTTCAAATTACTCGTATCTGCTTGAAATGCATGCAATTTTTTTAGTTACTCGAAGTCGTAACAAATGTTTTATTACTTCCTTGGAATTTTTTAATAACAAATATCTTGATTAACTCAAGAGTGTAAAATTATTTTAACTGTCAAATATAATGCAATAGATTAAACTTGATTCTATGATATTTATATAAAAAATTGGGAAACTCAACGAAATTAGGCTCTTAAGCTAAATCACCTTTTAACATTTTACCTTTTTTAACTACTGACACTTTTTTGTTACTCTTGTCATATGCTATATGAAATATCATGCAATTTGTTTTTATTGCCTCTTGTTTTCAATCAATTAATAGACTATTACACAAAAGCCTGGTGTAGATTAGGTGACAAAATTTGGAAAGTCATGAGCTCATCGGCGACGACGTCACTTTCAATTTTCTTAATAAATATATTCAATTACGTTTTTAAACAATCACTTTACAGCTCATATAATTCTATTTTTATTTAAACTTCAACAAAATTAAAATGGCATAAAAATCTCACATCTTTAAGAGCATATCAAAGCTTAGCAAAATGCATAATCCTCCATGCATTTTATTTCCATAGATTTCAACAGGGAAATGCCAGATACAGGCTTTCTTTTTTTTTCTTATACAACTTGTCGTAATTGCAAAACACAAATTTATCTGCTCAGAAGCACAATCATAAAATTTTTTACTGATTTTAATAATGTGCCAATAACTAAATAGATAATTAAAATGTGTACAACTAAATATTTACAACGAATGAGTTGAGTCTGTGAGGACATTCTATTTGGAGGACTTTTGGTGGTGAAAGTATTTAAAAAGCAATTTATGTGTCTTTAAATTTAATGGGTTTTTTTAATTTCTTTTAAAAAAAGAGTGAAAAAATAACACAATTAAATACAAATAAGTTTTAAAGCCATTTTTTGTAACATTCATGTAAAAGAATACATTTTATGTAGCAACCAAATTTTAAAAATAAAGTAGGTACAGACATGAATCGAGTCATGGGGGAGTCACACTCGCATCTTAGGTTAGGATAGGTTAAGGTGGCGGCCGGTCAAAAACCGGCCCACATAGACCAGATATTTGTTCCGTTGTGATACCGCAGGGGATCTACTCCTCCTCTCCTAAGCACTGTCGTGAAACCATCCTGAACTAATAAAGAGGCTTGCGCCCGATGAAACTAGTGCACACATTATTACTTGTCAAATTCAAAGAATTGAAAAAATTCAAAATATTTGAATCAAGTTGCCTTTGAAAAATATGTACAAATCTTCATGTAAGTTTTTAAATTCATTCAATAGTTTTTGGCTTAACCATGAGCAGCGAAGTAGAAGTGCGTGGTGAACTAATTTGTAAATTTTTTAACGAAAATCCAAATTGGACTTTCAAAGCTATTGCTAGAAAAGCTAAAGTTTCGCGAGATACCGTTTCTCGTGTAAATAAAACCTTTAAGGAACACTTAAATATTACTCGAAATCAAGGAAGTGGCAAAAAAAAAGGTTTGAAAATCCAAATGCTGCGAAGTAGGTGATAGCTCTTTTTAAGAAAAATCCAAATATATCGGGTAGAAAAGTTGCTGAAAAACTGTAGTGCTTTGAGGCTTTTGTTAGAAAAGTGAAAAAGGAGGAAGGACTTAAGTCATTTAAAGTCCAGAATAATCCGGACAGGAATTCTAAAAAGAATGTTGAGGCAAAAAAGCGAGCCAAAATACTTCACCGGGATTTCTTAAAAAAATTCGATTGCTGCATTATGGACGATGAAACATATGTACTTGGTGACTTTTCGCAGCTTCGAGGTGTAGATTATTATGTTGCCGATCAAAGAGGAAATGTCCAGCAAGAATTTAAGACCCAAAAAAAAATCAAAGTTCCCGAACAAGTTTTTGGTATGGCAGGCCATTTGCAGCTGTGGAAGACGAAGCAGTTCATTTGTTTCAACTGGGACGATTAACACCGAAATTTATATTCAGCAGTGCATGCAAAAACGCCTTTTACCATGCATAAGGCAGCATGAGGCCTCTACATTTTTTGGCCTGATTTGGCCTCATGCCATTACAGCAAATCTACTATTGAATGGTATGAAAAGAAAAATGTTACCCAGGTATGCAAATCTACCAAACTGCCCGGAGCTCAGACCCATCGAAAGATATTGGGCTCTGGCAAAAAGGATAATGAAGAGCACTTAACAGGTTGCTGAAAACATCAAAATAATTTCAAGTAAATGTTTAATGGCAAATAAACAAGTCTCTGAAGACACCATTAAAAGTTTAATGGAAAGTGTTCCAGAAAAAGTCAATCATTTCATGAATAATTAATAATGTTTCATATATTTGTTATTAAAATAATCATGAATAGAATTGTTGTTAATAAAACGTAAATTTCTTTTTTTTTAATATCAATTTGTTTAAAAGTTATTTAAGTTTATGTGTGCACTTATTTCATCGTGGGCAAGCCTAAAAAAGCAGTAGACGCTTAACGTCTACCTCCTCAAGACACCTGAGATCATAAAAAAAGAGGCTACCTAGATGCTTTTGTCTTCTGCGGGCTAAAGCGGGACATGAACAGAGGAGATGCAATACCGACCTAAGATGCATGTTGCCTAAGAGCCAGCTTCCAAGTCGCAAGTGGCATGTCTAATGTTTTTATATCCGGCAGCAGCGTTGCAGCTGTACCTTCCCTAGCGAGCTCATCCGCTCTACAATTTCCAGGAATGTCCCTATGACCTGGTACCCAGACCAGATGAGTGTAGAACTTATCGGCCATCTCATTAAGAGACCAGCGACATTTAAGGGCTGTTGGTGATGTTAGGAGCACACCTGCAAGGGATTTAATCGCTGCTTCGCTGTCCGTAAAAATATAGATATCTTTGGTTGATATCTCACTATAGCTCAGCCATTCCACAGCTCTATTAATAGCCATTATTTCAGCCTGGAAGACGCTGCAATGATCTGGCAGTCTTAATGAGTTTCTGAGGTCCAGATCCGCTTAAAAGATTCCTTTCCCAACTTTGCTGTCAAGTTTTGAGCCGTCAGTAAAAATATACGCACTAACCTGGTTTAGCGGCAGTACTCGCCGCATCTGACAAATTGCGTATCTTACTGTTAGCTGTTCTAAAAATGTGTCGATAAGAAATTGTTCAAAACTAATTGCACATTTATCAAAAATTGTTATTAGTCAATAAAACTTGTTAAATAGCAGCTAATTCGATATATTTTTTAGTTCATGCAACCAAACTTTTTTCTCAGTGCAAAGAAACTTAATTTCTCAGAGATCTAAAGGGTGTCAGAACTTTGAGGTATATAGTTCAGGTAAGGTTCCGGCCCACCATATCATATAAAAATCCATTCAAATTGGCAGAAGTGAAGAAATAATAGGTCTGTTCCCGTACTTGAGCATTCGTACGAATCCGTGCTTTTTTCTGATATTTCCAGCTATTTCCTATTCCCGTACCCAAAAAATTCGCAAAAGACAGCGAAAATAAGTAATCCAGTCCTTGAAAAATGTGGTACACAAATTTGGTCATTTCTGATGTCAAATTCGAGTATTTACTAGCCATTAAAACAACACAAAAACAACGGAAGCAGCCAATTTATTTTTTGATTGGATCCATTTGTCCAATTTTTAGAACATTTTTACAAAACAAATAAACTTTTTCTTTATGTTTTTAACTTTTCTTCAAAATTTGTAGCTATTTGCTAAAAGCCTGTTCCCGTACTTTTTGCAATTTTTCACGCAAAGATGATTTTTTCCGCCTACTCTCTCAAATTTTACAACTTCCCGCTTGTAAAAAATTGTCGGTGATGACATTGTAAAGCAGCACTGTAAGCGGAAACAAAATCTTGTGTGTGTTCACTTCTTGTTTGTGCTCACATTATTTAATTTTTATTGTTCAAACAACAGTTTGGCTTTATTCGTCTGTCTGGAACATCGTGTTTTCAAACAAAGTTTTGCAGTGAATTGTGTTTCCAAAAACTATTTGTCTTTACGTTTAAACATAATAAGCATAATCCAATATTATGCTTCCATCGTATGAAATACGCCTTAAAATTATTTTACTACCTTCCCTAAGAAGCAGAAGAATGATGCTTAATGTCATGTTTCTGTATAAATTACTTCGTGGCGAGATTAATTCGGAATATCTCATCTCAGCTCTAAATTTTAAAATCCCAAGGAGAGGAACTAGACATTTTCTGTTTTTCAAGTTGAGTCAGTGCAATTCTAACTACGCTCTTCATGAACCTTTACGATGTATGTGCAGTGATTTCAATGAAAACTTCAATATGATTAATTTTTTTGATTCGGTAGACGTCTTAAAACGGAAAATTATATTACATTTAAATAATTAAATCAATTTTACTTCATCCTATTATACCTAACGCAGTTTTATAACAATGTTATATCGGTAATTGAGATTGTTCTGTTTCTCCTTTTTGTCTCGATATTATGTTTTATAAAGTAAACACCATCAAATATGAATCGTTTTTAAAACTTACATTTTAATTATTCAATATTTTAATTTTAAATCGAATTGTCATTTGCTCACGTGGCTTCCTGATTTGAAATTAGGCTGAACTCACACTATCACCTAGATTGGTGTGCCAGAGTATATTTCTTTTCCACACAAGCTTATGCCTGCGTTGCACATTGGGGTATTTCATACCAATTTGTGTGATTAATTAAAAAAATCAAATCGAAGCTACCCAACCATGATTGGTATCGTTCGAAAGAGAATAGAATTCTACATCACTATGTGAAAGAAAAATTGAAAAAAAGTCAACGGTATCCGTGCACTGCGATTGCAAATTTGACGTTTTCTTTACTTTTGGTGAGCGCATAGAAAAAACACAAAAATTTTTATATTTTCAAGTGGTTTTTCTTGAAACATTAAATAAGTAGAATTCTTTGAGCAATGGAACCTTCTACCTCATGTATTTTTGGAACGTCAAATGTAATATATTAGTACAAAAAGTGTCTGTTCGTATTTTTAATGTTTTTTCTCGTGCTGGCTTATAAAATGTGTGTTTTTAGGTATATATGTAAGCATATAGTTGTGAATACCACTCAATTCAGTGAAACTCTTTTTTTTGTTTAGTTACAACAAATATAAGTGATAAGTTTAAAAAAAAAGTTTGCAAGTTTTCTGCGGTTTTTAAGAAAAACTTTTTTTCATGCCCATGCAATTGAAATACATATATGCAAGTAATAGTCGAAAAATTTAAATGTGTACATGAAGTTAGTGTTACTATTGTTGTTGTTGCTGTTATTTTTTATTTGTTTTGTTTTCTTTGTTTTTATAAATTAATAAAGGTTAACAACAAGTGGCGAAGCAACTATTTGTTTATTGGAAGGGTAAAGGTACTCTGTGCTGTGTGTACGTTGCTGTGTTCATGTTGTTTTTGTTAGTGCTTTTTTATGTTTTGTTTTTTTTTTAATAATATAATTAACGTCAACAGTTAGTGATGTAGCTTCAGTTTGTTTATTAGAGGGGTAAAAGTACGAAATATTTTGGTTTATATCACTATTCCGTAGAATAGTAATAGAATAGCAATATTTTTGTATTGCATATGTATTTTATTAATTTTAAGGAAAAATAAAATGAAGTTCCATATATTAAATGGTTTTGTGATGCTTTTTATACTTTCTAATTGTTTGTTAACTAAAAAATATAAATTTCGTTACTAAGAGGATTGACTCTTAGTATTAGTAATCACACTTTTTGCTATCAATTACCCCTGTCCGTATTTTTAATGTTTTTTCCCGTCTAGGCTTATAAAATGTGTGTTTTTAGGTACATACTCGTATGTAAGCATAAAGTTGTGAATTCAGTAGAAGTCTATTTTTTTTTTTTGAAACAACAAATATAAGTGATATGTTACCAAAAAAAAACTAAAAGTAAGTAATTTTAAGAGATTTTACGGTTTTCATAAAGCCACTTTATATGGGAGGTAGGCGTGGTTTTCATCCGATTTGGTTGAATATCATACTTGAAGCGCATATTAAATATCAAAGCTCATATACAAATAAAAAGTCGATATATGAAGTTTTGTGGAATTTAAAGAGATATTACCGTTTTGAATAAAGTCACTTTGTATGGGAGGCAGGCGTGGTTTTCATCCGATTTGGTTGAATTTCATACTTGAAGCGGATATTAAATGTCAAAGCTTATATACAAAAAAAAAAGTCGATATATGAAGTTTTGTGGAATTTAAAGAGATATTACCGTTTTGAATGAAGTCACTTTGTATGGGAGGTAGGCGTGGTTTTCATCCGATGTGGTTCATTTTCGATTCTAATCTTTATATTTTATAAACAAGCTTAAAAACCAAATTTCATTACAATAGCTTCAAAATTACGACTTTAATTGTGTCGATAGACAGACAGACGGACAGACGGACGGACGGACAGAAATTTTTTTTCATCTTTGTACCCATTCTAACTAAAACACAAAGTCAAAAATTCCCTCCGTCTGCTAGGTTATTTGATCACAATTTTCAGGGTTCAATACCCCACTGTGCGTTGGCCCAAATGCATATCCAACTAATTGGGATTTTGATTTGGCGGATATGAGATTTATCTCATTTCCACGTAGGTCCTTAGGTTGGACAATGGCCGCAAACCAGTTAAAATGAGTATAGTGTTTTGGATTGTTTTTGAAATCAGGATTGTTTTTCGAGTACCTTAAATTGATAATCACTATAATTTAATTCGATGTTGCTTATTTATATAGAATTAAATATATTTTAAATATGCGTTTGTTAGATATTAAATTTTTAAATTCCGCTGAAAAGCCAATTAGTGTGCTTAGTGGAAAATCCTAAGTGCCAATAGGGGGTGGTATGTTTAGTACGTAGGTGCATTCTGTCTGTCCCGGCTGATCCGGGCAGGATCTAGAATGTAAATCGTGCATGAGTATAGGTCGGGTATACGTATCCTTGGAAGATTCATACCTCCGGGCGAATCCAAAAAAAAAAAACCAGCACAAAAATTTATGCATAAAATAGCAAAGCATTATTAAACATTAACTTTGAAGTGCTAGATAAAAGGTAATAAATTCGTTCATTAAATTGTAAAAATTACTGTGGAAATAATTTGTGACGTCATGTGCATTTGTTTGCTTCTTTTCGATAAGTTCTCTTTCGTTTTCGTTGTGTATTTGGCTTAGTGAAGATTTTCGTTAAATTTATTTGTGTTCTCTCCAATTTTGTGCGTCATATTTTTGTTATCTTCAATTTTGTGCATACCTATTCCCATCGTCGCTTACTGTGTAAGGTAAATGTCATCAGTGTTTTAGCGGCCATGTCCGAACAAATGCAATAGAAAATTGTAAACAAACTTCGGAGGCCCCGCAGCTCTGCTACAAAAGTACGGGAACATACCCAAGCGCGGATCCACGCTCGCTACGATCCCCCCAATCGCCCCACCCAAAACTTCTAAAAAATGCTTTTTATATTCCTTGATAATGTGATAATGGATTTACAACTTTGAATTTATACTAATTTTTAGTAACGTATCCTTATTCTGTTACCTGGAAAACATTAATATCTACGCAAGATGTAATTCGATATCCTTGAAAGAATCTCCAGAGGTCTTAGATGAAATGTCAAAAAAAAGGTATGATTCAAGTACTAGAGCTCTACACTCGGCCGGCTCATTTTTAAAAATCAGGACATCCTGAATTTCCTGAGAAAAACCGTTTGAGTCTCTAGCCACCGGAAATGCCGATGAATTTGTCTCCGAAATCGGTTTTTTTATGTATTTGATCGAAATTTTAAAAACACGTACAAACTAACCTCAACTGGTTGTGGTAATTGAGGATCAAGTAGAGCCACGTGATTCAGTTAAAAAGTAAATTTGATTGGCTTTCATAACTAGATCAAAAAATTCAAAAATCATAGTTTTTTCTCAAAGGCAGAGTTCAGAGACAAGCATCAAATGATAAAGTTCATCACCTTTTTTATTCTCTTTGATTGATTCTGGTCTTAACCTTCATCAAAATTTTGGTTACGCTCGAAGTTTATTTTCGCTATCGCAGAGAGTTAATTTTTTAGCTGGAAAACAACAACAAATTTGGATTTATTCAATAATTTACATCTCTCAAAATTACGAAAATATTATTCAATTTTGACGAATAGGTATTTGTCATTGTTCATTGGAAAGGTCTTGTGAAGATCTGTTGGTCCCAAATTAAAAATTGGAGGCAAATCCATCGACACTTCCGGTGGGTAGAGATTCAAACGATTTGCCTCAAATTCAGGATGTCTTAGTTTTTCATCCCAAAGGTTCAGAAATTGAGTATGCTTTTTGACATAATTTTTCCATGTAATTATTTTGTATTACATTTTATTTTCCCATATACTTCGAGCCACGTTACTATATAGTCATGAGACTGCTGCGATGCTGAAGTGTATGTGTGTCTTTAAGTGGAGAAACTGAATTTTTTTCAAGAATTAAAACTTCTTTGAAGCTAGTGATGGGCACTATCGAATGATTTCAGTTATCGAACAATTCGTTCGAATATTTCGTTTATTCATTTACTTTAAACAAATAGTAAAATAGTGCATGAAACTATCGAATGATTTAACAATCGAATATTTACTCATTCACAAATATTTATAAAGAACTGTCGTACGATTTTGACTATCGAATAAATTATTCATTCATTCGTATTATAAAAATAGTAGCTAGTACAAAGAACTATCAATTCCATGTTTGCTATAAGTTCTAGTATTCATTCATTCGACTTAAAAAACCTCTAACTAGCTATTAACTATTGTGATTTCATTAAATTTTCATTTAAACACAAATCAAGCAATGTTGTTAAACGTACACTCAGGGAAAAACACTCTAAACCAGCGCTGGGCGCCCTATAGCTCACTGAGCGCTCTCTGAGCGTAACTTTTCACACGTACACAAAGCTCACAACAGAAGAGAATGTAATTCAGTCGTTCGCTGACAGTGATGCTGTGAAAACCTATGTCGGATATTTTATGTACACTCTTTAAAAATTAACTTTATTATTTGTATATTTTTAATACAATGCACATGTTTTTTATTTCGTAGAATTTTATACTATTTGTATATATGAAGAATTAAATTAATTAATACATATTACCTATTAAGATTATTTGCATTATTAATTCATATTATTTGTTTATATTAAGCTTTTATACTATTAAAATAACAACAAAACAAACATACTAAAACTTTTGAATCTTAATTGGAATGTGGTTTCTTTTCCGCAGAGAATCTTTCTGGTTAACCAGAATGTTTAATTTGCCACTGCAAGTAAACTAATATAATTTATTTACTAAAATAATATGCTGGAGCTTTGATGTTGACATAGATGAAATAATAAACCATACCGATGACCAAAAATAAGAACCTTAAATACAAAATAAACACATATAACATTATGTGTGGAGGTATAAACATTTCACTCAGTGTGCGCTTTACGAGAGCGCACCAATACTAAAAAGACAAAAATAAATTTGACTGTGTTAGAATGCCGAGCCCTGCTCTAACCCTCCAGGAAAAATCGGAAGGCTTTCATCTAAAAGTGATAAAGAAACATTCCCCACCGTATCTTTTGAAAGCTTAAGGGTAGTTTTGTATTTATATTGATTCCCCACCGCATCTTTCGGAAGCTTACGGGTAGTTTTGTATTTATATTGTTTCCAAACCGCTTCTTTAAGAATGCATGTGGAAACATTTATTTATTGTCAAGCAATGACAATAGAAAATATTAATATCATTGTTTTCTAGCCGCTTATTGTAGAATTCGATAGTCTAGTGGTAGCGCGCTCGACTGTGGCTCAGGGGTCCCGGGTTCGAATCCTGGCCGAATCCATTTTCATAACAAGGGAGAGGAATGTTTCCACATGACTTTTTAACACAGCAGGGAGGAATGTTTCCCTCTAATGACATGCTATGTTAAAAAAGCAATGGAGTGTGCAACAAAAGGGGATGCTTCCTACATTCCATGGAATGTATCCTGGTAACATCCGGGAATGCTCACATTTCCTAGTGGGTCTATACAACAGGGCTGGGCATTCTAACACAGTCACATTTTATTTTGTCTTGATGGCATTGGTGCGCTCTCGAATAGCGCACACTGAGCGAAATAGTTGTCAAACTTATCAAGATTTGCAAGTTTGTATGGTATGGAATAACCATACCCCCACACATACTGTTGCATGTGTATATTTTTTATTTTTATTTTTAGACATCGATAGTCTTCAGTATGGCTTCTATGTCAACATCAAAGTTCCAGCATTTTATTCTAAGCAAATAAATTATATAAGCTTGCTTGCAGTGGAAAATTAAACATTCTGCTTCGCCGGAAAAATTATCTGCGGAAAAGAAATCACTTTCCAATTCTGAGTTAAACATTTTGGTATGTTTTTTTTTTGTTGTTGTTTTGTTTTTATTTTAATATTATAAAATCTTAATATATACGAATAATTAAAATTACAATCAAAAACTCAAAAAATTAAGCATCAGAAAATTAATACAAATATAAATAAATAATTTAAATAATCTTATACGGATAATATGAAATTTTACGAAATGAAAAATATATGCACACGTATTATGAATGTGCAAATCAAAAAGTTAGTTTTTTCAGAGTGTACATAAAATTTGCGACATAGGTCCTTACAGCATCATCGTCAGCAAACGACTGAATTACATTATCTTCTGTTGTGAGCTTTGTGTACATGTGGAAAGTTACGCTCACAGAGCGCTCAGTAAGCTATGGGGCGCCCAGCAGTGTTGCCGTTTCAAAATTTTTGAGTGAAGTGAAATTTTAAAAAAAGTGAAGTGAATCGAAGTGAAATGAAATTTCTTAAAAAAAAAAGTGAAGCAAAGCAACAAATATTAAGATGGCAAAATCAAAAATTGTTTTCAACGTTTAAAATGCACATCTTTATTTTTAACAAAAAAGAAATAGAGTAAAACGAAAAAACCCAACTGGCCGGCATGTCAGCAGCTTCCTGCAGGAGCAAAACGTCAGCACTTTATTTTGTTGTTATGCAAGCGAACAATTCAAAAAGCTTGAAAACAAAAATGAGCTTCTGACCCAAAGCTTTTCAAGAATAGCCTTTTAAAGCAATTCAAAGTAAGCTAAATTGGAGTGATTTTTTCCTATGACATACAAATTAACAAGTTAAAATATCAATGGTGTGTCATACGTCGGCCAGCACTTTCAGCTGACTTGTAAGCACTAAAAAAGGCCTTTGCTCCAACAAATTTCTTAAGCTATATATATAGCAAATTTCTAACGGCATTTTAAAATTTCCAAGAGAATTTTAATTTTTAGAAATTTATTTCATTTCACTTTCCTACTCTTCTATTTGATTTTCTTTAACCAAATTAGGAAAAAGTTGGATAGTTAGAATCACACTACTGGAACCCAGCAATGCCGGATCTAAAATTTCTACCTCTCTTAGAACAGGCCCGAGAAACAATTTCATATTTTGTGTCCGGTGCCCGTGTTGGTAAATGTCCGACCTCTGCACCGAAATAAGTGCTAGTTCTGGAACACCTTGAGAAGGCACTATGTACGAACCGAATCGGGCATTCGTCTGTTTGTGTCCAGATATAGTCGCTCGTATTTGAACACTTTATTGACAAATACACAATTACTACAGTACTATTTCAGGTGATTTCGAGGTACTTGTCGGGCATGTTTCGGGTACATTATAGTTAAGTCTCAGGCCAGTTTCGATGCTGGCTACTTTATTGACACAATATATGAATTCTTTTCTCGGGTCCTGTTCGCTGAGGCTCGTTTGCATTGGGCTTAATATCAATATGCAATCAATTTTTTTTTCATAAACTTCAGAGTTTTTCGTTACTTCGTTAGTCCGATACTCGAGACTTTTGTGTCTGAGTAGTTTGGTACGGACACAAATTGTTTCTCGGGAGGGTCTTCGAATTCACCTTCTTAAGTATTTCTTTAGATAATACTATAAACAAATTCAGGAAGTGTTTTCAAAAAAGGCCTAACTTGTACTCGGAAAAGCAGAAACATGTTCATCAATGGCAATCATTTCAATTTCAGTGGAGTCCACAAACTGCTTGCATGATTCAAGAGCAACTTTCTTGACGCGTGGAGGAGAATCCGTACTTATTAAGAACCTTTTTTGCTGTTTAAGTCAATTTTCCTTCAAAAAATTACGATTGTTAACACATTTTGATACATTTTACATAAATTAAAATTTAAATTATCTTGCCATGAATTCCAGCCAGCTTTTTTTTTGCAACGCGCCTTTTACAAGTGAGCCTTTTTGACAGTATGTTATTTCTAAAAAGAAATTGTACCTTGGACCAAATGGAAGTGTTCATGTCAAAGAGGAAGTGCCGAAGTGTAAGCCTCGAAAAAGAAGTGAAACACTTCAATCGAAGTGAACACGGCAACACTGGCGCCCAGCACTGCTATACAAGCATACTTTGTTTATGTATAAAAGCTCATTGAAAGCTTTGCACTGGAAAAAATACTACTTCATTCAAGGTGAAAGTGCGCTTGCTGGATTATTCTCATTATTGTGAACATCGTCGCTGCGCATAAAAAAATGGTTATGTGATTTTTGGCAATTTTTTTTTTATTGCATATTTTATTAACACTATCTATCTCCCATATTTCTGCATTTGCCGCTTTTTAGATCTCATTTTGTTTAGAAGTGATCAAAACAACTTTGTGCTCGCAATAGTAGAAATGCTCTGAAAAAATCAGTTTTTTTGGTCTCCTGAAAAACACATAACTATTTTTGTAGGCGCAGCGACGACATGCATGCCTTCAGTGTCGCCAGGTTTCCCTGTGCTGTATTACAAATTTAGGGGAGAGGTGTGAGGTGGAAATGTTTTAAAAAAAATAGCTTTTTACGTTTTCGTACTTATGTTCGTAATTCATATCAAAGAAACGTATGATCATTTACTGATTTATGCACTGTTTCAAATAAGAATAAAACTTTTAAAATAATGAAGGTAAATTTACCCTTTTCAAAAAAAATTTAAAAAGCAATATTTATTTAGAAGTGAATTTGTTATTATGTATTAAATAAAGGTTTGAATCCCTAAGAAGGTATGACTGGATAGAGAGGGCATGAAAAGTTTTATTTTTTTAATTTATTTTTGTTTTTGTGTAATCGGGATAAGGTATTTTTTACTTTATTGCTTTTTTTTAAAATTTGTGTTTTTTTTTTGTTCGTTTTTGAGCAAGGAATATAATTATTAAGTTTTTGCGTAAATATTTTTTATATACATATATATATATTTTTTTTTTTTTTTGTGAAAAAAATATGGAACGGATTTTATTTTTAATGCATTTTTCTTTGGACTGTTCATTTGCTCAGTAGCCAGCTCGCTACTGGCTTTTTCAATTTATTTTTTTTAATAAACTCTTTTTTTAAGCGAATTGCTAATTCACTACGTTCAGTTTCATTTAAATTTTGTATATTAAACTAATGACAAGCGTTATAATGCAGTTCAATATTATATTTTTTACGAACAGAAACATTTCGGTAGCAAACCATACACATGGAGTTCAGAAAAAAAATGTTCTGCAAAAAAAATTGTAACTCCCATTCAAGAAGAGACATTTTGCATAGAAATAACAAAAGAGTATATATTTAAGAGTGTAGCACAAGTTGCGTATGCCCAGCAACAACAATAATCTAACAAGCATGCATGTGACGCAGGTCCATTCAGCATTAAATCTCAATAGATACTGACGCAGTTAGTGCTCGTCCGTGAGTTAATAATATCTATACAGAAAGCTTTTAGGTCACAAAAGCTCAAATGCCTGCGGGCATAGGCTGTGAACAGGGTTGCCAGTTTGTTAATTAATTACCAAATTTGGTAGAAAATTTTTGACTTGGTAATTTGGTAATTTTTTATAGTTTTGGTAACTTTTTTCCTTCAGTTTTTCCAAAAAATTCAAAATAATATGTTTGTTTGCAAGATTTATATAAAAAATTGTATTTAATATTACATTAAACATTTTTTAGTGCAGCATAACCTTTATGTTTTGTATTGAACATTTCTCTAAGTTTTCCGAACGCATCATCTAAAAATATTGCGAATCATGTCAAAAGAAAATGTCAAAACATTTCAATCTTGAAATTTAACGTTAACAAAGAAGAAAAATTCTTATAAAAACGAAGCTACGAAACAAGTTGGGTTTTAATACAATAAATAGCATAATGATTTCAAAGGAGCTCTGCGAAATGAGAGACAAGCCTCATTATGTGTGGTCACCAGAAGATTTTTAGATTTAAAATTGAGATTTTTTTTCGCCATCAGCTATAGTTTAGGAGTTATAGGCAAAAATGTAAAAACCTGTTATGTTCTAAAGGAATAATACCTTTTAATTGCATCAGTCGATTTCGATCGTATTTGACAGCATTGATAAGGAAATATTCAGCCCTATCATGCTTAATTTTTTACGCGGAATCGGAAAAGGGAGTTTTAATTTTTAAGATAAAGCTATTTGTTCCTGAATATTTTTTTCCTTGTTAAGTTTCCTGGATGTTCTTGAAGTTTATCTTAAAAATATTCATAATAGGGCTGATTAGGTCTAACTATTTTTGTAAACAAATTCTTTTTCATCTTTTGTTTTGAAGATAATGGCCTTGAAAATCATAAATTTTAAAACTTTTTCATAATAAACATATTTGCTACCGTGAATTGTCTTAATCATAAATATATCTTTTGTCTTTGAAGTTTAAGCATTCATTTGACCTTTGCAGATATTGTGGACAATTCCAGATATACTTTGAAATAACGAAAATTGATTACATGAAAAATTTAAAGTAAACTTTTCTAAAGTAACTTACTAAAAAATTAGGGTTTTCCAGCCGCTTAAAATTGCTTTGAATAAATTTAATAAAATTTTCGTTTCTTTCACAATATGTTTTTCTAAAACGTAAAAAGATATCAGCAAAAGCTTTAAATACTTTGCAATAGTTTGCGCTTAGGAGCAGTTATTGGAAAAAGAACTGTATATCATATTTTTTTCATAACTCCTTAACTTGAGGTGATTGTGAAAAAGTTTCCTTATATTTAAAATCGGTGCCCGTAGCTAGAATTGATATCCTATAAAACAAACAAACTATGTAGTTTCTGATATTTAGTTACTAAAAAATTATTAAAATTTAAACTTGAGGAAACCGATAATTTTTTAAAGCATTAAATGCCACCTCTTTGTATTTATTAATTTAATTTCTTAAAATCAATATTCATTGCCAAGTTTTTTTAGTTATAACTTATTTCAAATAAAAAAGACAAGGATCTCATTTTTATACCATTAATTTATAATTTTTGTGACAAAAAAATTACGTTACCGTTAAAAAATTACCGGAATTTACTACTTATTTGTGATTTTTATATTAATATAATAAAAAAATTGAAACAAGAAAAAAGTTGTACGTTTTCTATATATGTTTTTATTTAATTCAAATAAAAGAGATATACGTCTCATTTTTATAAGTAAATAAATGCATATTTATGAATTTTACTTATTTTTTAATTTTAGGTAATTACAAATAAGTAATTTTTAACAAGAAAAATATAATACCTTATAATATTAACTAAATTTATTTTACCACTATTTCTGTTTATTAATTTTAACTATTTTAATGTTGAATAAATGTTTTTTATTAACAAAAATTATAATTTTATTGATTTTCTTACTTTAAAAAATGTTTGTTTATTTAATTAATTTTTATTTAATTTTGGTAGCTTTTTGATCAAATTTTGGTGATTAAATTTTTTTACAAGTGGCAACCCTGGCTGTGAGGATCCCTGTTCTTAACTGATCCAAGTTATTTTTACATGACAAATTTTGTTAGAAGAGTCAACCACATTCTACTAACCTGATCCACGTTACTTTCACCTGACGGATCTGGTTTAAAGAAATACATGTAGAAAATAGCGGAAATAACATGGTAGGCTTATAGGAAAAAAAACTATTAGCTGTCAAATTAACAAACATGATCAATGTAACAAAGGGTACCTCGGGAAAAGGTAGGTAAAGTGAATCTGTCTTTAAGTTTTCAATTTTATATGCTCGTAATTTTATGGTCATATTGGGCTAAAAAACAAAGTGCCTATTCATTTGCTCTAGCTCTCCATCTTTGACCCTCGCTGGGACCAAAATGGGTATTTTTTAGTCTTAATTTCGTTTCTCGTGAGGTGAGGTACGATCATGTAAGCCCAGAATTTGGTTAAATAAACCTGATTCAATTCACTTTTACTACAAATTCTGGTTGAAATTTGGTTAAGATAACCACATTTGTCACCCTAGATTTAGGGATTTTTTAATTGTGTTGAGGGATTTTAGGGGATCATTAGGGGTTTTTAAGGGAGATTTAATTTTTTTAGGAGTATTTGAAAAATTGACCTCTGGAAATAAAGTTTTCCTACTTTTCCTTAAAATGATGCTAAAAATTTAAGAAAAGAAGATATTTGGCTTCTTGGGTATTTCAGCAAAACTTTATAAAAACAGCTGAATTTTCAGCACTACATATACATTACCTATCATTTCCCACTTCAATTCAAGCTTGCTTCGCGCTTTACTTGCAATTGATTGATTCCTTGTAAGAATTATAAGCAAAGCAAGTATGGTAAAAACTATAGAAAAAAAAGATACGATCAAAAATATATGACAAAGTGGGAGACGGAGCCTCCTTTCAAAAGTTAGACTTAATTTTTAGGTCAATTTCACATTGGACAGTTGAGAACTATGAAGCAACTTTTTGCCCTTGCTAAAGACGTCCAATAGATCAGCCCTTTAAATACATAGCCTTGCATTGCAGTTGCACTACTTTTTAGTTGCCTCCTATGAAATTTTTACATGTTTTTCGAAAAAAAATTTAGGGGGATTTGAAATCCAATCCATGGTTAAATGGTCAAAGGCACCTGGCAGCACTGGCTACCCGACAATGCAATAGAAACAATGAGAAACACTATAGCAGAGGAAACGAGAGATAATACTTTATGCTGCTTGTGTGTCTAGCAGTTTAATGAAGCAATGATTTTAATGTTTATTTTTTTTTTTTGCTACTTTATAAATTTAAATTTTAATAACTTATAAAAGTTGTTTTAAAAAAATAAAGGACGCAAGACTTTAAGTTAAACATGTAGCTTTATATAAGTGAAAGAATTACTAAAATCGGTTCAGTAATTTTTAAGTTTAAGGTCGTCGCAGATACGTAAGAAGCCTTTTATATAATAGTATAGATTTATTATGACATTAAAGTGACTGGATCAAGTTGTAGATAGATAAGGCAAAACACAGAAGCACATATTAGATTTCAAGATTAGATTTTTCAAATAGGGTTTGGAAATTTTGTAGTTTATTTAATTTAAACATTTAATTTAAACATCGTTTAAGTTATGTAAACTTTTTTTGTATTTCATACATTTGAACTTTATATATAAAATCACTGAAGACTGGATAACTGGTATTTTATTTGAATTAATCGAAAAACTGATTTTGTAAAAATAGCCATATTTGTGTTATTCAACAAAGCAGTTTTTATATTTTGCCAAATTTATATTAGATTTTGAATAAGATCGCAATTTTTAGTGAACTGAATTTTTATACACCGAAATATTCTTTTTATTTAAATCTTTTCATATGCTTACCATGTAATATTAGAGACTATCGCCAATATCTGCAACTACTACGAAGTCACATTTTTTGGATCTACCCCCCCCCCCCCCCCCAAAAAAAATGGAGTGTCTGGATTCGCTACAGAACAGACCTATTGTCATGTGAATAAAGACACCCTTTCACAAAACGACTTTTGTGATGGAATTATATAATTTATCGAAAATTATGTTAATGGTTATTGATCCATTCACACACTCATGTTTTTCACACAGCCTTTATCTAGGAATTTCAAAAGCATCAACGGTATAACTAGAAGGAATAACTCAATAAATTGTTGTCAATGTAAAAGTTTCGTTAGGAAACTTCTGGTCAAACTTGCCACCTTGAATGTCTGATGTTGATAAAATAGTTATTGTTGTTAACCAATGATTGAGTCATTGAACAGCTTAGGGCGTTGTTACGGTGCTCGTCATATGATCCCTGGTCTTGTCACTTTTTACTCTTTTTTTCGTTTGATGAGTTGTGTGACGAAAGTATGTTATGCTGGCGGTCATATGATGCCTAAGCACCAGTACACTTTTTGCTACTTTTAGTATTTTTTCAACTGATGAGTGTTGCTATTAAGCAGGTTTCATTACTGTTTTCATACATTTCGTACTTAAAGTGTACTATTTTCGTGCCTAAACACAAATGTTGTAAATAATTCCACAACGCAACACTGTTTTGATCCCATGATTTCATATTTTTGTCGAATCATTTGGTGACCGTGGTGGTGAAAATTTACTCTTGCTCTCGCTCTCAAATTTTAAATTTACATTGAAACAACAACAATGCATGACCATGATGAGCCCATGACCACCACCATAACATGGGACTTAGCCTGATAACCCAATTATGTACTGATACATTTATAAGCATTACATGAAGCATTACATATGTATCTACTGACGAGTTTGGCGTCACGGTAACATTTGTTACATTTCATGGGAAAAAATGTGTGTTTTACATAGAATTAAGTTGGATTTTTTTCACTCATTTCCTTGAGATTGTTTCAAGTGGATTAACTTTAAAATTTTAAATCTATGCTTAGTACCAAGAGATTTTTTTTTCAAATAAACAGATGTTTCTTTGAGTTAAAGTGCCTTGATCATTAACACAACAAAAACACATGTGCTCATAAGCCCCAAACATGTCCCTAATTTACACAAATTCGGTTGATTTTATGCCCACATAATTTTGATACTTGAAGGGGTTGAAATTTTCTCAGAACTTCTTCAGCGACACTCTAAACAAATATTACGCCTGAGTAGCTATAATAAACAAACAGTAAGCATGTTGTTCTTTCAGATACGTTCTCCTTGAAATATACACAAAATACAGTTGAACAAATGAACATATTGACAAATATTATTATTATTATAGCCATCACAGTAATATTTTGTCAAACTAACTACATGCTAAATGCAGATGTGGGAAGATGTGGGGAAAGCATTGATTATGTGCGTTGCCATGACAGAATATCGGGGCATTTTTATAATTTTTTATACTGAGAACATTGATGACACATTCAATTGCACGAAAATGTTCTCTAAAGGCACCAGTCAAGATGTTGCAATACATTTACTTTATATTTAGGGTATTCACAAGGTGTGCTATAATGTCATAATGTCATATTGTCCTAAGATTTTACACTAGTTTAAACATTTTATTGTTGCCTTCCATATAAAAAAGTACTATTATATTACAACTCTGAAAGCTATGTTTATTGAAGTGTCGTAATCAAACAACTATTTCTTATTTGCATTTATATATCTTGTAAATTTTAGTTGTACAATTTTAGGGCAATATGACAATATGACATGATAGCACACCTTGTGAATACCCTAATTGTGAGTTTTATAAATCGTACGCAATAAAAACTCGAATGAAAAACATGTGTCTAGCATGAGATCCTTTGAGTTTTAGCTATATTTTCATTATCCACTAACAATATGAAACTATCTTTTTCGTTTCAGCTTTATTTCCACAACTATTTTGGCCTACTTTTAGGCAGTTTTAGAAAAAAACACTACATTTTTTTCTATTGCTTACAAGTAAAAATTCGAAATTTTCTATGCATTCAGTTTAAGTTTATGTTTTAAGTTCATTAACAAGAACCAATTCACGGTCAACTACAATAGCAACAGGTAGCTCTTTTGACCGATGCTAACAATTGTCACATCGTTTCTGTTGCCACTTTTTTTTGCACTTATAATATAAAGAAAGTTTTTTATTTGATTGTGTGTTGATTTATTACAAAACCAGCTCAACAAAACAACAAACACAAACAATCGATAGAAAAGCAATGAACTTAAAGTATCGAATGTATAAGAGTGACAATTGAACGGGTGGTAGTCGTTTGGTCAATCCATCGGTCAATAGTTGACGCCACTTCACTGTCCATAAATCGAAGCAATGTATGAATAGGTGGCGACAACAACAACGACACCAACGACGACGACGATGTCGTTTGAAAACACAGTGTTTAAACAGTGGAAATACATACCAAAATTCATAAACTTTTTTTAAAAAATTTTTTACTTGCTTTGTAAAAAAAATGACTAATTAGCGTGTTTTCAAAATATCTGTGCAGACGAATTTTCAGTGAATTAATGTAAAAACGCTCAAAAAAACTACAAATTTAAAATTTTTCAATATATGAGGCAAACGGAAAAAAGTAATGCACTCTGGATTTTATTTTCATTATTGGAAAACATTTAGGCAAAGGTGCTTCAAAACTGTTTTTAATTATCATTTTCGAAATAATTTTTTATACATACATATATTATAGCTATGAAAAAAATAGTTTCTTGTTAAGCGTAATATTCCAATCTATAGTAATAAAACGCATTTTCTGTTGGTTTGTTTGTTTGTTTGGCCTTTATACAAATCAACACGGCTCAACGGATTTCGCTCAAACTAGGTAAACATATTAAGTGCATTCTAGATTAAAATGTTACATACTTAGTTTTTTGCCATGCCCCCTCCGAAATTTTTCAACTAACAGCAATTTTGTTATTATAATACTTTTTATGATCGGAGTTTTTTGTGTACTTAATATAAAAAATGTTTTGTTATTGTGACATCAAAAACATTCACATATACTCAAAATTGAAGAAATTTTCAGTACAACGACTTTTTCATAAAACATCTTTACATAAGAATGAGAAAAAAACGACATGAAAATCAAAGTTTGGTCTTTCGATGCAAATATCTCCGCTGTCCATTAATATATTTCATTCAAATTTTTTTGTTCAATAGTTCAATAAAATCACTTCACAAAAATAGGTTGAACTGTACCGTTTAGTCAGTGTATATATGTTTTATGATTATGTCAAAAAGGGTTCAAAATATTGACTTTTTACTCAAAAAATGACTTTAAATTGTTTTTGTTGTAAAATTAAATCAATTAAAAATTGCACACCTGGCTGCCTTTCATATGACAGCATTTATTTGCAAAAATTCTTCCAGCAAAATTATTTACTGTTTTTGTCATCAAAACAACAGGGGTACCCCCTTTGATTTTTTTGGCAAAATTTATTTTTTCCACAATGCTGTTTTTATATTTTTTTCAAAAATTCGTCAAGTCCCAAAAATAGTTTATGTGAAAAACTACCCCAATATCTCTTTCCAATCAAAAGTTATGGATAAAAATATATTTTTTCATACCATATTATTAATAAAACTGAGTTTGTTTTAAAATTCTCTATATAATTTGAACGTCCCCATTTTTTCTAAGAATGCAGTTGTGTGTCTAGAGTAATTACAAACGTTTTGGTTTATACAAAATCTTCCTTTTAGTAATCTTAGTTTTTTGCCTCCCCGCTCCAAGCCCTCTCCTGTTAAATTTGTTTTGTTGTGATGGCTCTATTTCTTCTGTCACCGTTGTCACTCAGTTCTTTATCAATGGTACTTTAAATGTTGTATTTATATCACCATTTCATCGAAAAGATAACCGTGAATAGAATGCTGTAAAAGTTAATATTTTCATGTAACCAGTTAAAACTATATGGCGATATAATAAAACATATGCGCATCTATTCAGCACAGTTATTTCATTGGTTTTGATCTGTGCTTTAAATTCGCAGATAGATGGCGCCACATTTGTAAGTACTGTGGTTACAAACTATACTCCTTGCGGTGAATAGCCAAATGATGTCTACCACAAGTTTCTTCAAATTTAACCTCACACGTTTGGCTGGCTCAATAGCTGCGATTTTTTTTGAGATCAGATCATTTGTGAAAAAAACGCTTGAGATCAATTTTTGCTATGTTTTCTACTTACAGACAGATGGCGCTATTTTCTGCTTACAGATGAACATCTGATGTTCCTATGTAGCTGGCAGATAAGTTTTGCGAAATTGTTTGCGAAAATGCTATTGCTACCAAACTTTAAAAATGTCAAATAATGCAGTACTGCCAGTTTTTTCAGTCGCAGCGTCATCTAGCCGTCAATAACGGTGTTGTCTTCCTTTACAGTTGCGCCCTCAACACTTAAAAACATAGAAATGGACCAATTTAAAAGTTCAGCTCTCTTGCTGAATCATTTGTTGTTTTTGCTTTGCTTGCAAATGCGATGATATGATCCTGATTTCCTATGAAAAAACGCAGCTAATATATATTTTAGTACAATCATTTTTAGTACAAAGAATTTTTCATAAAACATTGATAGCTAAGACAGAGAAAAATATTATATGAAAATCAAAGTTTTTACTTTTAATGCCAATATCTTCGCTGTTTTTAATATATTTCATTAAAATTTTTTTTTTTAAATTCAATATATTTTTAATATGGCGGCCGTTTTTTTAATTCAATATATTTAAAGTGGCGGCCGTAGCCTAGTGGGTAGAGTGCGTGGCTCCTAAGCTAAAGAACTGCGGTAGCCCGGGTTCAATTCCAGCTCAGACAGAAAGTTTTTTCAATTGAATTAATTTTCTGTCCGGTCGTCACCTCACTGCAGACAATGGCAAGCCCCAGAGAGTAAAATTTGCCATGTAAAGCTTCTTGAGAACATAAGCCGTTCGGAGTCGGCATTAAGCACGTAGGTCCAGTTCTCGATCATTTGTGATCAAACATTTAACACGCACAACACAATTGATCAATAGAAGCTAGGTCAAAGTCCTTCCAAGGGCTGAAATGGCCAGTTTATTTATTTATTTTTATATTTTTAATATAAATTTTTGTTTAGATGTTAAAATGTCCATAACTCAAGAACCCATCTAGTCCCACCATTATTTCTATATTATTGATAAGGTTATTTTGCTAGCTTTAAGATTAACTAAATATTTAAATTATTTTTCATATTTAAAATTTGTTTTTCGTACCCCTTCTTTGAATTCAATTAGCTCACCACAAGAGATGGAACGCCCAACAAACAAAATTTTCCAACATTTTTTTGATTAAAGTTCGTTCAATTACATCTCGGTAGCTCAATCTTAAAATTCAACAAATTTTTCATTATTCCAGAATAAAAAGAACCATTTAATCGAGAAGTGTATATTACAATTTTTATATAAATGACTCCCGAGTAACACCGGGTATATCAGCTAGTACTAGTATAAAAGCCTGCCCTATGACAGGTCCTTCGCACACTTTATTTTTGGAGCCTTTTGCCGAAAGCCCTTTTTTCTCTTTTTAAAGCTTAATTTTTTATACACTTGATTTTTGCAAAATATAAATGTACCACTTTAAATAACACTTTGCGTATTGAAGCAGAGTTGAAAAATGAGTCCAAGTGCAAAAAAGTCGAGTTTGGTAACAATTAAAGCTCTGCAAAGAACCATCCAAGTACACCAGTTGTGTGTTTTTATTTTTTCTTATATCTACTTGTATCTGTTTCGCTCTCTAAGCATTGAGTATGCATGGAATATTTCTCTTTTAGATAAAGATGGAATAGGTATGAGAGAGTGAAATTACCAAGTATCAGAAATACTAGTTTGAGCACATACAGAACAAATAGATATATCGATAATACTGTTATCTTTATTTGGAACATCTGGAGTATGTGACGTAGCAAGCGTAAAGAATAAAGAGCGAAATAAACAACAAAAAAAGAAACAGTTTATATAAGTACAATGCTTTTAAGAACTTTTTTATGTTTTAAATTTGCGAAAAATACGAATACGTCCATTCACAGAAAGACACTCATCATTACTTTCTTTTAGTAGAATAGAAATAGAAAAGCACAACATCAATGCAAAGAGAACGATCTGGAATATCCATATTGAATGGATATATCCATTTAAAAAAGAGTTAAAACAGATACTCCACTTAGTGGAACAGATAAAGAAAAAAAAGCTTACACTATATTGAGAGCCACAGAAAGAGATGATAAGCTCTCTGCTCATTCCAAAGCATATAAGCATATGTTCTGTTCTACTCCTTGTTGTATTTGTACCAATATTATCAGGTTTTTACTTGTTATATCTGTTTGTACAAGTAGAACGGATGGTTCGCTGCAGACCTTTAGTAACAATCATATTCACACACAAATTTATAAACTGGCCTTGCAACCTTCAAATACGTAGCAACTCAAGTGTGTTTTTGTGGCTGATACAATTATATTTTTTGGTACAATCGACTCAAATCGACTCAAAAGAATTTCATTAAATTCGTCATAACTGTTTTATAAAAGGATGAAAAAAAGAGGTAATTAGATCAAAAACGCACTTTTGTAAAAATTCAATATTGTCACTGATAAGTATCAAATATATTTTCTGTGCATACTTTCAGGCTGAACATTTTTGAGAACAGTGTGACTAGTAAAATTACTTTACTGTCAAAAAATAATTACAATTTGAGAAATACTGTGTGCGGAGCAGCATGCTTGCCTATAATGTATTTAGATCGATAAATTTAGATCGTATTCTAAGAGGTCTCAAAAGTTGCATTGGGTCGTCAAGATCTCCCAAAAAAAATTTTAGAAAAAAATAAGGATGTGTTCTTCTCCCGCAAGGACAAAGTTGTTTTTTAAGAAAAACAGTAAAAAATCACGATCTCAAAATGCTTTGGTTTTTGTAAGACAAACGGCATATGTTTTAAAGCAAAAGTAAATATAGACTTTAACTAACAATATCCTGCCAAACACTATGCCGCTCTCGATTTTTACCCACAAGGTCCTGTGTGAAGGATATTCGAACCTAAATGTACACTCGAAGAAGCACAGAACTTTTGATTGCTGTATGATTGTCTTAATTTTGGCGATTTTGATTATAGTGTTGGCGTTTTCCTAAAATTTGGCGAATTAATAATTGGCATATTTTTTGCATATACATTTTCTTGTTTTTGAGCAATGTATACTTGAATGCAATTTTTTAAATTTTTCAAAAAAAAATAATATAAGGTTTTATATCCTGGGCACCAAAAGTGGTACCGAAGATAGTTTTATCTTATACAGTTTTATCTCGAAATATTGTTGAACACCCTGTCCAGGAGTATCAATTTACAACACCAGACCACGATTTTTTTTTCCTTTTCGATTTTGTAAAAAATGTTCCTTCCTAGTATGAAATTTATTATTACCTCAGCATTCACAAAAATGTTATATTAAAATTTTGAATTTCTGAGTTTGCCATTCGATGGGTCTCAATTGACTTAACAATTGTTGTCAAGAAGTGTTTTAATGAAATAATAACCATAAAGGAAATATGAGCAAAATTGTTACATTTCAAGCTTGAAGTAACTTTTTTGAAATAACATAATAGGAAAAATAATCGAGGCCTTTGCCTGCTGTTTTAAAAAAGATATTTTTAGATAGGGTTTCGTTCTAAACTATTTTCAGAATTCGAACTGAGAAAATTATCTTCGGTACCACTTATGGTGCCCGAGAACAAGAAAATGCTTATGCGAAAAATATGCAAATTATTAGTTCGCCACTTTTAAGGAAAACGTTAATCAATATCACCAAAATTTAGACAATCAGATAACAATTAAAAGTTCTGTGCTATCTCGAGTGTAACTTTAGGTTCAAATACTTTTTACACAGGGCACTGTGGGCAAGAACCAAGAGTGGCATCTTGTTTGCCAAAATATAGTTAGTTAAAGTCTATGTTTACTTTTGCTTTAAGACATATGTAGTTTTTCTTACAAAAACCAAAGCATTTTGAGATCGTGATTATTTATTGTTTTTCTTAAAAAAACAACTTTGTCCTTGCGGGAGAGGAAGAGATCCTTATTTTTGTCTAAAATTTTTTTGCGAGAATGTGAAATTCGATTAAAAATTGTAATTCGATACGCCCTATTGCCCAATATATTGGACACGTCAGAAAGTATTTTTTATATTTATTTTGCAACGCTGTTTTTTAATCAAATCGTTTGGTTCTATAAAAAAAAGATGAAACAACATGATCAAATTAAATTTAGAGAGATATTTGACATTAAAGTTAGGTAGATTTTAGATTTTTTGCCGAAGAAAAGCAAACAAAAATTTGTTAGCCTTTTTATAAGAAAAAATCAATAGGACAAATATCAAATTTATTTTTTTTTTTCATCTTTTTATCGCTTTAATTAGAATATTAAGAGGGTTTAAAAAACAAAGATCTAAAGAGTTGGAAAACCTTCAACGGATTACAAAAAAAAATGTTGTGCCGGACAGGAGCAAAACAATTTTTTTCTTTGTACAAAAGCTTGCAAGATGTAATTAGCGCAGGTAAAAATCAAAGGTATGCTTTTTTCATCTCTTCTGGGACCTAAATGAGAGGAATATTATCTCAAAAAAAAATTGTTATGTTCTTAATTTAGCCTAGCCACTAAAAGGGTTAAATGAAATGATTAAAAATAAAATCCGAGAGATATTAAATCCGCAAAATTAAAGGAAAAGTTTCTTTAAGAAACTGTCTTTTTTTGAAATATCTTTGTAACTCTCTATCTTTGTACATTTATCTCGAAATAAGCAACTGATGCGTCTTCAAAACAAAAGCCAAAAGTTCTTTGTCGATAAAGCAAGGAAAAAGTAAGTAACCGCAAAGATAAATTCTTTGCTATGTAGATTTAAATCTTTGTTAGCGAGCGACTGAAAAAAGTCGGTAAATTTAAAGGCTTTTCATGGCTTCGTCAAAGATTTTGTCTTCACCGAAATACTTTAATTAAACTATAGGGGTATTCACGATGTGGTGTATTAGTGATAAATTTTTACAAAATGTACAATACTTACAACTTATTGTGAACGAACCTTCACTAAAGCATTGCATTTTTTTAAATCAGCTGCTCTTTTATGTTCTTTTGTTTGGAAACATTAATTTAAATCATCATTTAGCTAAAAGAAATCATACAAAAATTGAAACGAAACACTAAACTAGGGATATTCGATATACATCGATGCATCGGATTTACTCGATGCTTACAATTCGATACATCGACTTGATCCGATGTTTTGAAAAGCTTTTGATATACTCGATGGATCGCTGTATTTTCATATAACATCGAATGAATTTTAACTACCTAATGAAATCATAAATAAATAAAGAAAAATAGTTAAAAAGGAAAACACTGAAAATAAGACATTAATACTTGAATTTCTATGATTGTGGAGGCTTTTTTCGTTTTTAATTTTTGTAATAATTATGACCAACATTCTTATATATTGACTTTTTTTTTAGAATAACCAATATTCTTTTGTTCATTGCATTTATTTTTTTTTATAATAAACAACAACTGAATCAGAGAATGATTGTAAAAAAATGTTGTTTTTCTTTTCCTTAATTAAGGTGCCCCCAGACTATATGTTTCATACAGATGACATGTCAAAAAAATTACATATCGAATTTCATCTGTGTGTCAAAATTGATTCAATTAATAATATTAAATTTTTTAATTAAAGTTTTTTTCCTAAATGACCTCTATATTTATTATGTTGACTTTATATGATTTAAATACAAATTCTAAAAGTTTGATAGTTTAAATCATACTTGATTTTAAATACAAATTCTAGTTGTTTGATAGTTTAAAATCGTTTATTGAGCTTAAGGTCAAAGTTAGAACAATTAATTGTTCTAACGGATCTTTCCAAAGAAACAACAATTATGATTTAAACTATCAAACATTTAGAATTAGTATTTAAATCATATAAAGTGAACATTAAATATTTTAAATATCTTAAAATTTGCCTTTTCTTCTATTTTCACATAAAAAATTTATCAAACTGGCATTTTGTACAGATGGAAAAACATACGAAATTAGAGACTGCTCTAATTCAAAAATTTACAGACGCAAATACAAACGACATTTCAAAACGACATTTTCATATGTTCCACACCATCTGTAGCCAAAAACTATTTGTAATTTTTGACGTGTCATATGTATGAAACATATAGTGCAAAGGCACTTTTACTGATAAAAGGCGTGCGAACAGGGACAGTGGTTTTGTAGAAGCTTTTTATAAATTAAAATAGTCATAGTTAAATTAATAATAGTAAAGGAAGGGGCTGACTTTAGTATTGTGATGCAATGCTAGAAAAAGTACTCGATTTTTAGAAAACATCGATGTTTCTCAACGATATATCGGAAAGCATCGATGCACTGTCTCGATGCATTACATCGAAAAAAAAACATCTATGCATTTTCTAAGTGGACACCCCACACTAAACTATATTAATTTTTATTAAATAAACTAACAGCGTTGCCGGTAGCTTCCTTCATGCTGAGTAGATATGCTTTTGCGATCAGCTGATCTAAAACGCAACGAAATTTATAAAAAATACTGTAGGGTTCCATCGTTGTATTTTTGCAACAGGGTTGTATTTTGAATACTGTACATTTTCTTTTTGTAATTTTACAAAATTTACTACAAATATCAAATTTATCAAAAATACACAATACAAGGGCAAATACATCACATTGTGAGTACGCCTTATGTTTTTCGTTGCTTGTATTTTTTGCATGTTTTAGTACATAGCTTTTTGTTGGCAAACTTCTGTTTATTCTGCACATTATTGACTGTTGGATTTTATTCTGTAGTTATTTTGATAGATTTTAGCTAGGATTTCAGGTAGGCGTGGTTGTGGGCTCATTTCATATATTCTTGTATGTGATCTAATTAAGCTAATTTCAACTCATATGCCAGATTTTATTGATCTACGGCAAATCTTTCAACAGTATTTATTGACAATTTTTATATGGAGCTCAACCACTGTGCGACGCGTCTTTTGTTGCATGCAAGATATTTTATGTACAGGCGTATTGCCACAGTATAGGGCAAGTTTATGTGAACACAAAGCAATAATTGAAATGGCTAAAGAATAGTGTAGAAATAATGACAATGGTGTTGTTTTAAAGTGCGCTCATTCGGCGCCAGAGATAAACAGTTAAAAGTGATTGAATGCACATTTCTGCCATACTCAATTGAAAATTTATGTAAGAACTTTAACCATGATGGTTGGTTGTTGTTTTTGTTTTCTTCAATTGCATTCGTCACTTTAAGTGAGCAGTTTAATTCATTTAAAATACCTACTGTTGAATAAATGTTTTTGAAATTAATATAGCAATATGTAATTAAAAGGAATGAATATCATTTAGATTAATTGATTAGAGTATTTGTGAAGGGCTGTTGTCAGCAATCGACATTAATTATATTTCTAATTGAACACAGTTTTTATATTGTGATGATACAAATATGAGTCTCATATTTCAACGAACAGGCAGTTATTTTGCCATGTGGATCTTTTTACTATGGAATGGCGTTTTATTTAACCCTTTAACGTCACAATTGCAAATTTCGTATAACTTAATTTACACGATGAGCCAATAAGCAGGAACAAAAAATAAAATTACTCAAGATTCACAAAATATCTGGATATTTTTGAGAGTGCTCTTTCAATTGGCATAAGTAAAAATAAGGGACCGAAAATGTAACATTTATTTTTTCATTTTCAAATTAGGGGTTGGTCCAACATATTGAACGCCATGTTGCACGATAAGTCGGATGGGAAACTAACGGGACAATTTGATTGAGCGTTCGACCGATCCAACTTGTGAAACAACATCATTATTTGCAAACTCTCAAGCAGAACACATCTGCCTAGTAGCTAAACAATTCTTAGATGCTCTTGCAATAGAGCTGTAATTTTACATATTTCAGAGAAACTTTAATAAACTTGAATTAATTATATCCAAAATTTATTGTTTGGAACGTTTTTCACTTATTTTTTCTGATATATTTTTGCATCATTGCTGACGCTTTAATTGAAACGAAAAAATGCATCAAGTTGGAGCAACATGCATTCACACGTCCAACATGTTGAACGATCGCCAGAAAAAATCAAAAATTTTTTATTTTCATCCAACATGTTGGACCGACTGTCGTTTTAGCGTACGCATGTTGCCCAATTTTCCATGTTAGTCCATGCGAAAGCCCCTATTAAAAGACCATTTGAAAAAAATGGCAACAAAAAAGATAAATGGCAACAAAAGATGAATGGCAACAAAAGATGAATGGCAACAAAAGTTTAAAATTTCCTTGAATACAGGGTGACTGATGTCTAGATGTTTAAAAAACCTCCTTTTTTGTGAGGGTTGTGTTTTTACCATTTTAAACTATTCCTCTCGCTGAAAGCTAAACGTATTTATATAAAGGATACAGTCATAGAGGATATCTATTTTTAATTGAACTATTTACAGCACAAGTTATATTTGAAATGGCACAAATATATGAAGAAATCGGGAAGGGTAATCTGAGCAACTTTTATTTATATAACATATATCAAAATTATTATCAAACGTTCTTGTTCGGTTTGTTTACGGTTTTCCAGAAAAATGGGTCCAAAAAAAGTTCAGTACAAAAAAGTCTGTTTTTAACTCATTTTCTACATCAAATGGCAACTTAGCCGCTTTATACACAGGAAAGTAAAGTATGAATTAATTTCTATTATTGGATTTTAAAAAAATTCAATGGACGTTTTTAAGATTTTTTCTTACAATTTTAAAGAAATAAGTCCTTATATGCAGTAAGATTTAAAAAAAATGTACCTAAAATTTTTATTTTTTGAAGGCAATGTTATTCATAGAACTGAATTTAGCGTTGGTTTAGGTCAGTGAGGCACAGCGTTGGCAAAACTTTCAACACAAGCACAAAATTTTTAATACAAGAATCTATCTTGGTATATAGGTACATATATATATAGGTACTCATAAATTGCTATATATATATATGTGTTGAAAATGCCTATAAGTTACACAAAAGTTGACGAAATTATAAAGTTACTTAATAGAATTAAATCACTAAGAACGATTTATAGATTTAGAGAAAAATTTTACTTTTTAGTTGAACTAAATTCACTGCTAGCAATGTTATACTAAAATTTAGAGTTTCTGAGTTTGCCATTCGATGAGTCCTCAATTGACTTAACAATTGTTGTTAAGAAGTATTTTAAAGAAATAATAATCATAAATAGCTGGGTTTCTTTAGGAAATATTTAGAGAATCCGAGTTGGGAAAACCATCTCTGGTACTACTTCTGATGCCCGAGATACAAAATCTAATATTATTTTTTTTTTTGAAAAAGTTAAAAAATTGCATTCAAGTATCTATTTCTTAAAAACAAGAAAATGCATATTCAAAAACTATGCCAATTATTAATTCGCCAAATTTAAGAGAAACGCCAACACTATAATCAATACCACCAAAATTAAACAATCTGATAACAATCAAAAGTTCTGTGCTATCTCGAGGATACCTTTAGATTCGAATATCCTTCACACAGATTGAGAGTAGCATCGTCTTTGGCAAAATAATGTTAGTTAAAATCTATATTTAATTTTTCTTTACGACATATGTACTTTTTCTTACAAACAATCAAAGCATTTTGAGATCGCTATTTTTTACAGTTTTTATCAAAAAACAAGTTTGTCCTTGCGGGAGAGGAAGACATACTTTTTATCTCAAAATATTTTTTGGGTGATCTTGGCAACTTCATGCATCTTTTGAGAGCTCTTAGAATACGATTTAAATTTTTCGATACGCCCTAATAAACATGTTATCGTAAACAACAATGTATAGGGGCATTCCACAGAAAAGTCAAGCGTGACCAAAAAATTAAAACTTATTAAAAACTTATTATTTTATGATATTATCTAAGAGAAACATTTTAATTTTATTAATTTAAGCAAGATACACAAAAACTCATTTACCATTATGATCAAATCGCCTGCACTGTTTCACATATGTAGTTTTTCTTTTTCGTAAATGTTTAGTAAATGCTTCATAAACTTTTTGTTTTAGTAATAATGGAAGGCATTGGCTAAAGATAATGAAAAAATAGATGATGGTAGGAAAGAAAAATATATTAAATTCTTTTTTTAATATATAAATAACGCAATAACTTAACTACCTAATTACTTAATTCCCAATTAAACTGCAACATTGTCAGTCACGTGACGTGATTTGTCTCCACGTGACAATATGTTAATATAATATTAAAAAAAAACTGCACTTTATTTAAAATCTTTTAACGCCGCAAGCATGTTTATGAGTAATAAAAATTTGGCTTTCAAATACCTCGTCCCCATGTTAGTTACTTTCGCTAAGATATGTAATCGAACACAACAATTTGCAATGTTGGTTGACTGGTCCCGTCCGACACGTGACAGTAGATGTCTTATTTTTTTCTCTTTCATTTAATAAAATTTAAAGAAAGTTTAAACGTACAATGAAGAAACAGAATGCAATCTACTTAATTAGACAAAAGGACTTCACTTCAAATGTGTAAATTTAGAATTGGCTGTACAATAAACTCAAAAAATAGTTGAATTTGTCTGTACATGACAGTGGAATGCTCCTATACTAAAACTTTTTAAAATGTTGTTTCTTAAATATGTATCTCTTTTATTTACGATTCATTTTTAATAATAATAGAAACGACGTTGAAAAGGTATTGAAACCTTCTGAATGATCTAATATTAATTTTAGTTAGAAATATTTCCGCAAGATGTCGCTTTTCTGCATTTTTCAAAAGTTTTGTAATTTTTGACACTCAGAAGTCAGATTTGACAGTTAAAATGTCTTATAAAAAGTTAGATTAGAATTTTAAGTTTCAACATTAAGTATATTAAGTATATAAAAAGATCTTTCAACAAAACAATTATGTATATGTAGCAACACAAGCTGAAACCCGGCGCGTTGCTGCCACACGCCCTTGTCCAAGTCCCATTAATTGTTATCAGTGAAACTGCATGTGTAAATTGAGTTCGAGAACTGAATTCCGAGGCTGTGCGACCTACACATCCAAAGCTGTTCGGTAGCACAAATTTGGGTTGTATGGGAGGTGCCACGCCCCTTGTTCAACGCCCATAAAATGTAACCAAAGAAAATAAATGTGTAAATTGATGTCGAATATATAGTTCATTCCAACACTGTGTGACCTATAACTCCGAAGCTATACGATAGCCAAAATTGTGGTTGTATGGGAGGTGCAACGCCTTCTTAACAGAAACCATAAAATGTTATCAGTGAAACTGCATGTGTAAATTGAGGCCGAATACCGAAGCTGTGCGACATATAACTCCCTCCAAAGCTATTTGATATCGCAAATTTGGGTTGTATGGGAGGTGCAACGCCTCCTTGTTCAACGCTCATAAAATGTTTGCATAGAAACTGCATGTGTGAATTTAGGTCGAATACTGAATTCCGACGCTGTGCGAGCCTTAACTCGAAAGCTATTCAAATTTGGGTTCTATGGGAGGTGTCACATCCCCTTTTATAAAGCCCATAAAATGTAATCAATGAAACTGCGTGTGTATATTGAGGTCGGATACTGAAATCCAAAACTTTGCGACCTACAACTCCACAACTGTTCGGGTTAAATGTGAGGTGCACGCCCCCTTTTAAAATGCCTTAAAATGTTATCAGTGAAACTGCATGTTTAAATTGAGGCCGAATACTGAATTCCGAAGCTGTGCAACATGTAACTCCAAAGCTATTCAATATTGCAAATTTGGATTGTATGGTAAGTGCCACGCCCCCCCTTGTACAACGCTCACAAAATGAAATAAATGAAAATTCATGTGTAAATTTAAGTCGAATACTGAATTCCGGCGCTGTACGACCTATAACTCCAAAGATGTTCAATAGCACAGATTTGGGTTGTATGGGAGGTGCCACTCCGCCTTTTTCAACACACATAAAATATAATCAATAAAACTGCTTGTTTACATTGAGGTCGAATACTGATTCCTAAACTTTGCGAACTAAAACTCCAAAGCTATTCGATATCGCAAACTTGAGTTCAATGGGAAGTGTTACGCCCCATTTATAAACGCCAAAACACGCTCTTAATGGCCCAATATACACTGTAGTGCTCAGTCTGCGTGAAACCGGGTTTAGTAGGCAAGGGCAGTGAGGCAGGCGACGTGAGGTGCGCGAAATTTCACTCACCGAAAAAGCTGTGGATGGACTGCGATGGACTGACACGCACACATAAGCGAAGTCTTCATATTTTATTTAGGGGATGCCTACAGGAATGCAATAATACACAGTTAATGTACACAAAAACAACTGGTTTCCCGCAGACTGACCAGTACAGTGTTTTTTTTTTTGAATAACTGATTCTTCACGCAGACTACAGATGAGCACTATAGTGTATTTTGTGCCATTAAAACTGCATGCGTAAATTGCGGTCGAGTACTGAATTCCGAAGCTATGCGACCTATAACTCCAAAGTTATTCAATATCGCAAATTTGGGTTGAATGGGAAGTGCCACGACCTTTGTCCAACGCTTATAAAATGTTGCCGATGAAATTTCAGTTGTAAATTTAGGTCGAATACTGAATTCCGACGCTGTGCGACCTGTAACCCCAAAGTTATTCAATAGCACAAATTTAGGTTGCGTGAGTGGTGCCACTCCCCCTTTTCCAACTCCCATAAAATATCATCAGCAAAACGAAACGTGTAAATTATGGTCGAATACTCAATTTTGAGGCTGTGCGACCCATAGTTCCAGAACTATTCGATGCCGCAAATTTTTTATAGTTTTGGGCGTTAAAAAGGGCGTTAAAAACATATCCATTGCCATAGTCTGTGCTCAATCGGATCAGTAGTTTCAAACTCTTTTTATATCTTCTTAAAAGAAGGCGTAAATATAATGAAACCACGCCCATTTTCAGTATAGTTACTTACAGATACAGTATAGATACTTATATACTAAATTTTAGTTTAATACGACCAAAACCGTCTTAAATATAGCATTTTTATTGATTTGTGGGCGGTTAATGTGGGGGTGTGGCAATATTTTCTTTTTTCCTAAACCTTCGCGTAGCAATTACAAACAAACCCGTAGAAGGAAGTATCAAATTTGGTCCATGGGTTTCCAAGTTTTTAGCATCCGAACAAATCACGATCCATTTTTATATATATAATAGATTATTTCAGATTATATTCAAATAACTTTCATAAAAAAACTCGTGCACAGTTCGCGGATTTTTTTTCGTTTGTATTGAAAAAATACTTCTATTTGCTGTTACGTAACGCTTCCTTTGTGTTTGCTTATATCGTTGGACCATTTTTTCGATCGCTTCCATCTTGTACTCTAAAAATGATCTTGTATGCTACTAGAGTGCTTTATAGAAATAAAAACGGACCAACAAGTTTAAATTTTCCTTTGCTTTTCTTAAGTTTTAGCACCATGAAAGGCATTACGTGCGTCACTATGGAAATATCCATATAATAAATTTTATTGGTGGCATTCGAAAGGGAAGGCTATTAAACTATTGATAGTGCTCTATCATGATTTTGTTAAATGTTTTGGTAAAAAATGTAAGCCTTGAAAGTGCAGAAAAAATGCTTATTGAGACACTTCTCTATGCTTGATTTTACTGTCGCTTTTTCGTTTCATCGAGTTTGAAATCACAACGGTGCTTAACCCATTTCCGGCGGCTCCTTAACTAACGGGCCAAAATCGAGTCTATATATGGACTTCGTTCAGAGTCTACAATATATATGGCCCTAAACTTTATCTGGCAAAATTTAAAATTTTTACCTTCACAGGTAAGAGCTGAACGGACTGATGCATTTTTGCACCACTAGCTGCATCACATACCTTCACAGCCGTACCTGCCCACTTTAAAATAGCAAGCGGGCTCGCAATTTATTTTAACATAAAATTTAAAACTTATAATAGTTAATATTGAAAAGCAATTTTCGATATTGCAATTTAAAATTTTTCCGGAATTTTGATGCAAAAACGCACCAATAGCTGGAAATGGATTAAGAACTTTCATTTCAAAAAACTATAAACGACAATTTTTACAATAAATAATACTCGATTGCCAACTGATCAGATGAGTTGAGCAACTCGTTTCACTTTGGGTTGAATGTCAAAACATTCGTAACAAGTGCAGACTTTCGTCAAGTTGCTATCGTCTCGTTTTGGTTGAGCCTTAACCCATTACAGGCTGCACATAGTAACCGCCGGCCTCAACATTCACATATTTTAGCAAAGAGTTCCTAGAATAGAAATAAAACAATTTTAGATCTCTTCCTGTCGGAACGCCTGAGATAATGATGGGGGAAATTTTCCCCTTCAGGTATATCATTTCTAATACACAGGGTAAACCTCCGATTGATACCAACATTTTACGAATTGAAGCCCCATTAATTCTCTCTTACTTTACAAAATTAGTGCTCAAACAAAAAGCTACGAGTATTTAATCTAGAACGATAAAATAATAAATATCTATGAAGTAGTGAATTTTCACACCATCCGACTGAAATGGGTTAATAGTGTTTGTTGGAAACTCAAAAAGCAACTTTTTTGTCCTATTTTCAAATAAAAGACTTGGAGCTTTTTCGATTCCATGATATTTATTTCATCTAAAATAGCTGCTAAGGTACAATATTTTGACAAAAAAAATGTTTGTTATATAAAATAAATAACATAAAATTGTATATTTAACGTAATAATAAGACAAACATTTTAAACGTGATCAAGCAGTTATCAAAGTTGTATAAATGAAATGAGTTAAATTTGTATAAAAGAAAAATATACGAAAAACGCTGACATTTAACAAATTTAAGAAAAAAAAAGAAGCAAACAGCTAAAAGTTAATAATTTATTGGAACTTAACGAAGAAATGCATATGTATAAAAGTAAAAGGTAGTAATTTATTTAAGCTAAATTTAATTTCAACAACTATTATAAAGACGAAATTCGAAACAAACATGATAAATTAAAGAATCGCGAAGAAAAAAAAATTTTTTTTTTTTGTTAATATTTTATGTAATAATTTTGTTTTGCATTGAGATTATTGAGCCAGATCGAGCAAAGTTACAACTCCAGCTATACAAACTTTTGGGACTGTTTAAGGAACTATATTAAGACTGTATTCGAATTTCCAGAAAAAGACCTTCTTTATTCGTTTCTTACGAAGCGCAGTCACGTGACTGATAGAACAATATATATCCGGTCTCCGAAGACTTTTGTATATCCGAGGTTAGACCGTAAAAATCTTCTATGGTGGAGGCTTCAATTTTATCAACCATGTCATCGTCGAAGAGCAGCCAAAGACCGTGACTCTTGACAATGCTGATGTAGTGCCCACGATTAGGTCCGGAACCACAGTGTATAACGACCGCCATAAGATCGTACAGACGATCCGGATTAACAGCATCATCTGAGGTGTTGAAGAGACGCAGTTCCAGTGGAAAAACCACACGATGCGACACCTTGATGTGCCGATTAAACTGTTCCATATACTTGAAGCGTTTAAGATGCAACGCCAAAATCATGGGCAGCTTCTTTACGCGCATGCGTTTTTGCGCCTCCTGGTAGCTGCAGCAGTTGTCACACTTGAATTTATTGTCCGAGCAGAGAGTCTCGGTGTTGCTGAAGCAACGCAGGCAGTGCGTGATGCTTGTATTCTGGTCCACATCCACCTGTAGATCAAAGAAGTTTTCGTCCTTGCTGCTCACCGTCTCGCAGTTGAGGCAACGCGTCTCGCTCGTTAGAATGCCTTGGAAAATTTCATGCACCCAAGTGGGTTCGGTGTTGGCGGCACCGTTATGCGTAGCAGAGCAGATGGAGGCTTCGATGCCATTCAACATGATGGAGCTGCTGCTGCTGTTATTGTTGGTGGTGGTGGTGGTGGTGTTAATGTTGGTAGTGGTGCTCGTCATATTGATGCTGCTCGTCATGCCAACGCCCAAGCCGACGCCATTGTTGGTGGAGTTGGAGGTGGAGGATGTTGTTGAAGATTTGCTGCTATTGCTGCCAATTTGTCCAGCACCACCACTGATGGTCATGCTCGTGTTGCCACCATTTTTGCTGATATTGCGTTCGGCCAAAATTATTTCATTTATATGATTAATGAGGAAATTGAGAAATTCGTGTGCATCCTGCTGCATGTAGTTATCAAACTCTTCCTTCTCCTTGCGCAAACGAGCAATAAATTTCTTGGGCGCAATGGAGCCCACCTTTTTCTTTTGCGTTGCAATGTTATAGAATAGATCGGCCAGGCAGGAGAGTAGCGTCTCTTTGGGACGCTTATTCTTGGCCTTGTACTCGAGAACCTTATCGCGAAAGGGTTTGCAAAAGTAGAGCGCCTGCAACACCGAGTTGCTGTAGCAAGTGTTGCCAAAATTCACCAGTCCAAAGTAGTGCTCGTTGGGCGGAAAAAGGTCTGAGCCAATTTCACGTTCCAGTTGCGAAACATTGGCGCCCATGTTAACGCCAAAGTCTTAGAAAGAGTTTTATTGCTGTTGTTGAGCTCTTTTTTTTGTGGTCAAGTTTTTCTATCTTCACTGGATCAATGATTGATGATCTTGCTTAACCATGCATGACCTCTTTGACTAAGTTTTTAGTATATATTTTAGTACATAATCTCTTCCACCACCAACATTAACATACTCATTTATACATAATCAATGCATATTTTAGACGCTCAAAGTAGGCATAAAAACACAAAATGGTCTGAAAATAAAATTTTGAAGAGGGGACAAACGTCAGTATTTAAACGGAACAAAAATTAAGCATTTTTTTTTTAAATAATAAACTTAGCTTATAGCAACAAATTTTTAAATTATCAAAACATTTTGCAACAAAAATTATTTGATATTTTAAAAACTAGAAACAAAAAATAGCTCACGTTACAATCCCCTCTCCAAAAATTTTAAATAATTTAAAAAAAAGTCATATTGTATATTTCATAATAGCACAGTAATTAAATGCCATGCAAGCAAGGAGAAGGAAGAACACAAAACTAAGAAAAAAATCCGTTGCAAGGATACGTATCAGTATTTAATATACAAATGTTTATACAAATACTTGGTGATTATTTTTTTCCGAGTTGTTTTTTGAGACTGATTTTTTTAAACATTTTTAGACAATTTTTAGTTATTCATTAATTTTAAACAAAATAATCGAATAAAAGCTTGCCTACGGATTGAGGCAGACAATGAGAAAGAAATCTTTTTGTAAGCAAGTATTTTATTTTCCATACTTATATTTTTTTTTATATCGAAAATAAATATCGCAAAACGACGGTAAGGCAGTTGAAACTTCCTTTTTACAATTCAGAGACAAAATTTTGTGATATTTTAGAAAATTACACTGCAAATACAGTGATGTGCAAAAAATAGGGACACCTGTATTTTTATATTTAAAGTAGGCCTGTGCGAGTAGTTCGATCTTCGAATAACTCGGCACGTTTCGAGTCGAATAATTCGAACCGAAACTCGTACCGAGCAACTCGATTTTTCGAGTAAAGGTCTCTGCCCACTTACGGCACGTAACGAAACGACTGTTAATCGGATTCGAAAAGGCAACGTAATGTTCAATGCACACTTAACGAAACGGCAACAGAAATTTTAATTAAACAAAACAATAAGCGCAAAATTCTCTAGTACACAATTAGCTTAAATAGCTTTGCTATTAGATGACTGTGTAGAAAACTGATAAAATCATAGATTTTAGATTAATTTTATGCTTTAAAAACGACCTATCGATGTCGAATTTTTACTTTGCACAATAAACTGTTGGAATCCATTGTAATTTTTGTAAACAAAGAGAACGACAAGCCGGTCAGAATTCTTTGAAACGATCACCACCGGCTTTTTCGTCGGCGTCAAAAGTCGTTGCCGTTTCATCGACGCTTAATGAGCATGTATACAAAAGAACACATGGTAGTTATATTTTGTAGTTTCGTGTCGTTTCGTTACGTGCCGCAAGTGGGCAGAGACCTTAACTCGATGGCTTTCGAGTAGCTCAAAGGTTTTCGAGTATTTTGAGTTTTTTCAGTTTCCGTCAAAGCTGTGGATCTCAATCAGTGTTGTGACATTTTACTTTTGAAAGTAATATGTTACTTATTGCATTTTACCGACATCTTAATATAATAATATGATTTCAAAATTAAAGTAATTAGTTACTTACTACTGTTATCTTTTGAATAAAATAGTAACATATAGAAAAACACGTTACATAAAACCAATTAATTTGTTCTTTTATATATTATTTTAATTAAGTTACTATCCAAAAAGTAATAACATTATACCTGATTCACAATAGTGCGTTCGGTCGTTTGTGCGTTGACAGTTCGAGTAGAAACAACGAGTTCTTATGGTGCAATTCACAATTCAACCTCAGCCATTGATCGTGCTTTATTCATTAATTATCAACGAAGGGGTAAAGTACGTTTAAAGTCCAACCTAAATAACTTGATCACAAAATAACTTGAAAGTATTGATTTTTATGTTTTTATTCAAAAATTAAAAGCAAAATTAGCATTTCAGTTTACGTTTGAAAAATTTATATTAAGGGATTTATATCATTTCGTAAGTGCTTCATAAGTGGCCGTTCAAGTATTATGTAATCAGATTCTTTGCAATTCTTAACCCCTCTGTCCCCCTCGTCAGCAAAAGTAAGAAAAGCTCTTGCGCCCCTCCCATTCTTACGTAAAAATTAGTAAATGTATTTTGCAATGTCTTCTGGTTTCTTTATTGATTGATTCATGAGCAGGAGTTGTAACCAGGGACCGTACCGGTTATGGTTTTTATCAAAAAAGTCAGATATTAACAGTTATTATTTAACTTTTATTTTTTCCGACAAAAATACTAGTTATTTAATCACTTTTATTTTTTCGGGCAAATATAACTGTTACTTTTTACATTTATTTTTTGGTCAAAAATATCAGGCAATTTGAATTTTTTTTAAGGCCACTTGAACGGCAAAAATAGATTTATGCAATTTTTATCGTCTCATCAGCGCGCACATTTTGAGCTATATAACTTTTTAGTTTTTAAAGTTTTTTATTCGGCCTTTGAAATATACAAATATACACAAATACACAAATATATACAAATTACCTGATATTTTTGACCGAAAAAATAAAAGGCACAAAATAACTGTTATTTTTGACCTAAAAAATAAAAGTCAAAAGTAACAGTTATTTTTACCTGAAAAAATAAAAGTAAAAAAAATAACAGTTAATTTTAATTTTTATAGTAACAGCCAAAATTTAAAAGGCATTTAATATTCGCGAAGCTGCTGCGGCTACGATAATAATGGTATATTTAAAAAAGTGCTCCGGCAACTTTTTCGTTATGCCTTTTTCATGTGAAAATTGTAAAATAACAGTTATTTTCGGTCCCTAGTCTCTATAAGGCATAGCACATGCCATCATATACACCAAAAATATGTTGGGAAAATTTTGCTTTTTATTTTTGCCTTAAAAACTAAAAATCAAAACTTAACAGTTATTTTTAGCTCAAAAAATATCGTGCAAAACATACCCGTTTTATTTTTTACTTTAAAAAGTAAAAATCAAAACATACCAGTTATTTTGTGACCAAAAAATAATCGGGCAAACTTCACTTTTTATTTTTGCTTTAAAAAATAAAAATCAAAACTTACCAGTTATTTTGTGCTCAAAAAATTTTGATTTTTATTTTTGCCTTAATTTTTTGCCTTAAAAAAAATAAAAAGGAGAAATAATTATTATTTTTTGCTCAAAATTTTAAAAGACACAAGATAACTATTTTTTGCTTTTTATTATAAAATGCATTCTTAGCACGGTCTCTGCATAAATCCGGTTGATTTTTTTTTTCTTATAAAATAGGCCAAAAAAAATGTTTTGCTTTTCTTCGGCACAAAATCGAAAATCCAACTGACTTTAATATCAAATATCTCTCCAAATTTATTTTTGTTATGTTGGTTCATCTTTTTTTCATAGAACCAAACAATTTTATTTAAAAAAAAGCAATGCAAAATAAATATAAAAACTACTTTCTGACGTGTCCAATATATTGGGCAAATCACTGAAAGGGTTATATTATAGATTTAAAGAACATGCATTTCTGGTTTAACCTGCAGTTTTTTAGCTAAAAATAATAATAACTAAACACATTCAATAAGATAAAGCCGATATTAAAATTAAGTTCAAAATTAGTCTGATTTTGACAGCTGAGGTAGCACATTGACACTAGAGATGTGGCAGATAAAGATGTTGTGTAGGTATTAGAATAAGAGTAAGATTTGATTTGGCAGAAGCCAAGCTGGTTTACGATAAGCGGTAAGTTGATGAAGGGTCTTTGTTAATTTATACAAGTAATGGCTTAAAAAACATTTCACAGATATCTATATCAGAACGCCATCAGATTGTGGAATTCACCGCCTTAACGTATAAAAAGTATTACAATTACTGTCTGACCAGAATCATGTCGTTGTCGTGTCGGTGAGAGAGAATCGCTAAGAGTTGGCCCAGAATTGTAGCGTTGGCTTTGTCGTTTTGCTTTTATTCAATCTGCCATTGTTGATTTTCTTGAACTTGCTTCAGTGTTCTCATCGTACTCCGATTGAACTAATAATTACTCCACTTCCATTTATTACACTACTTTTTGCAATACTCTTCATATAAATTTACTGCATTTTCAACTGAAGGCTACTCCTATCATTATAAGAGCAAGTAGGAACACTGTTTACTCGCTACATTGGTTGACAGATTCTTCAAATTTTGTTAAAATATGGCAACATTTTTAGAGAGAAGCTGAGAGAGCTATCAAATAAACGACAAAGTCGAAATAGAAATAGAAACATTTCTATCTTGGCGTTTTCGTTGTCGTATTCTGCCGCAATTTTCTCCCATAAGGTTTGCATTGTCTCTGCCAGCGCTCTGCCTGCCGACACGACAACGACATGATTCTGGTCAGACAGTAAACGCAACATTAAACATGTAATTTTCCAACATTTCTCTTAAGTCTCTCTCTTTCTCTAATTCTATGCAAATGTATTTAAAAGAAAACTTAATTTAATTAAAATTATTAAATCTTTATTTGTTGATATTCTTGATTTTGTCGATTTTTTCGATTTTTCTTTTGAATTAATTATTGGGGGTTGGAATTAGTTTTAAAGGTTTTCTAAGAGATGGCGTAACTATCAATAGATCGCATCGGGCACACCTGTGACTATATTCATTTCAAAGCACATTGTCTAAGCTTCATTTTTTAGTATGTGTCATTCCACTGAAGTGTAAACAACATATATTTTTTTCTCTGTGAACATGTCGACTTTCGTTCCAACAAAACGCAATTTGCGGGAAGGTTTACTTTTGTGCTTCCATTTGAAGAAAAAAGCGGTTGAAGCACAACGCACGCTTACTGAGGCTTACGGGGACTATGCTCCATCGATTTCTACTTGTGAGTACTGGTTCCGTCGGTTTAAAAGTGGTGATTTTGATACGGAAGACAAAGAGCGTCCGGGCCAGCCGAAAAAGTTTGAAGATGAGGAATTGGAGGCTTTGCTCGATGAAGACCCGTGTCAAACCCTTCAAGAATTGTCAGAATCATTGGGAGTCGACTTATCAACGGTCGGCAAACGCTTGAAGGCCATGGGAATGATTCAAAAGCAAGGAAATTGGGTGCCGTACCAGTTGAAGCCGAGAGACGTTGAACGGCGATTTTGCATGTGCGAACAACTGCTTCAACGGCATAAAAGGAAGAGTTTTTTGCATCGTATTGTCACTGGCGATGAAAAGTGGATCCATTACGATAATCCTAAGCGAAAAAAATCGTGGGGACCACCCGGCCATGCATCAACATCGAGGGCCAAGCCGAATATTCATGGCGCCAGCTTATGCTGTGTATTTGGTGGGATCAGAAGGGTGTCGTGTACTATGAGCTGCTAAAACCTAACGAAACCATCACTTGGGAACGCTACCAACAACAATTGATGCAATTGAGCCGAGCATTAAAGGTTAAACGGCCGGAATATGCCAAAAGACACGACAAAGTGGGTTTTCAACATGACAACGCACGGCCACATGTTGCAAGAACCGTCAAGGAAACGTTGGAGGCGCTGAATTGGAATGTGCTACCCCACCCGCCTTATAGCCCAGACATAGCCCCTTCCGACTACCACCTATTCAGATCGATGACGCATGGCTTGGCTGAGCAGCGCTTCACTTCTTACGAGGATACCAAAAAATGGGTCGATTCGTGGATTGCCTCAAAAGACGAATCGTTCTTCCGGCGTGGAATCCATATGCTGCCAGAAAGATGGGAAAATGTTGTAGCTAACGATGGACAATACTTTGAATAATATACATTGTACCGTTGTTTCTAAATAAATGCTCAAAAACCGAAAAAAAACCTTTAAAATTAATTCCAACCCCCAATATTTTGATTAGATCTTTCAGTTAAATTGTGTTAATTGTATTAAGTTAAATTTTTCATTATTTTTTTTTTTTTTTTTTTTGTTTATCACTTGCTATTTTGTTATGTATCTATTATATTCTTACTGCATTTTAAAGACTCTGTCTTATTTGTGAACATATTCTTTAAATAAATAAATAAATAAATGTAGGTCCCATACAAAGTGTTTGCTGGGAAACAGCAGTACAGTCCTGATGCCAAATAAAATAACCCAATGCGGAAACGATTGTAAAGTTTAAAACCAGTCCGACATCTACCATGTGGCCGAAAAAATCGGCTTCAGAGCAAGATATAACTAACGTGAAACGCCTTTGGAGACAGATAGAATAAGCATTAATGGTCTAAAAGCAGCTGCAGGAGAGAACAAGAAGACACACACTTTGACATTTTTAAGCTGTCATAACTTGTTTTATTTTTACTAACCATGAGAATACAAAACAAAAACTAAAACTAAAACTATTAAGTAGCTTTTGACGAATTATCGCTATACTATGGCTATAACACAAAAATCATATCAATATTAATGAAAATTTGAAACATAAACTTAAATTAAAGAAACAAGAATTTCTAGTTTATGCCTACAGTTTAGTTTTACAGCGAAAAAGCTAAACCTTTTATCAAATTAAACTGATATTAAAATTAGTTTGAGATTAGTTTGAATATGACAGCTGAAGTAGCAGTATGACACTAAGGATGACAGTAAGTATAGGTAATAAGGATAGCAGTATTATATGATGTGATTTTTAGTGTTATTTTAGAAAATGTTGGGACTCTTGCTGATCTTTGGAGTGATTTGTCTTTCAGGCAGTTGGGCAGAAGAAGAATTGGTTTACGATAAGCTGTGTGTTTATGAAGTTTTCTTTCTTTTAATTTCTTCAAATTATAGCTTAAAACATATTCCACAGATATCGAGTTGCAAAACATAGTTTTCGCTGGGAAACAGCAAAATATCCTGACGTCGAATCACCGAATGGCGAAACGATTATAAAGGGCAAAACAAGTGTAATATATTTAAAACCAGAAAAGAAGTATGCACAAAAACTAGTGACCTATTATGTGGCCGATAAAAATGGCTTCCGAGCAAAATATAACTTTGGTGAAGTGGAGTATCCAAAGGATAATAATAGACTAAGTAGTAATAGCCTAAAAGCATCAGCTGGATAGAAAAATATGACACAAAACTTGATATTTTTTAAGCTGTAATACATATACGTAATCTGTGGTGTTGTTTAAGGGGCAACACTAGTGTGACCATCAAACACAAAGGCAATTTTTGAGACATTTTCGCCCTACTGCTGCAGTCACTGCAACCTTCACAGACGAAATTTTGTAAAAATTCCTAATTTTGCTAAAAAAAATATGATTTTTGTTAAAAAATTTGTTATCGAGTTCGAACTGCAACAAATTTCAAAAACGGGTTCAAAGACAAAAGTAGTAAGATGAAAATGCTACTTTTTAAAAGCTCTAGATGAAAAACTATTTAAGATATACACACTTGAAATTTTAGTATGTTATTTTACAAAAGTATTAACTATCGGAAAATGCAAAAAAAAATTGGAATTTTTTTTTAAATTTCACACTAGTGGTGTTGCTTAATCAGCAATATGAATAAAAAAAAAATCTAAATTATGGTCTTCAAATTTAATATCCGGTATTTAGACAAAAACAGAATTTAAATAAAGCTTAACTAAAACTTGTATCTTTGTGTACGAGTTTACGGAACAAATAAGGTAGTCATAGTTTAAGTATATGTATGTATATATTGTCAAATATGTATGGTCAAACAAACAACAAACAAATAAAAGATAATCTCAGCTGAGATGAGCATAATTAAAGCTACGATGAAGCCGAAAACTACTGTATTATCAAACAAAAAATACCAACAATGAGTACACAAACTTCAAAATTCGCAAACAAGTTTTTCTAGTTTTATTTTTACCAAGCATTTGAAGTAATTCAGTTAAGTCTTGAATTATTATTTTAGTATTACCGTGACAGCACAGAACGAAGTATGAATTTCCACAACTTAACTTGTGTAAGTAAGCAAGCAGATGCAGAATCATGTACAATATTTATAGCATTGCAAAAGAGTTAATGACTATTTCGATTTTAGTGTTTCATAAAGTTACTGCTTGGCGTGGCCTTTATCAACAACATCTATGCACAACAACAACAACAACAACAACAAAAACAACAACAACCAAAAATTTATAACTTATAGTAAGCTATTTGACTACACAGTATTGATAAATATCCAGTTTTGATATGCCAAAACCATTATTGACAGTTTCAACAAACCATATATTCGTAATGAAACGATTGAAGTCATCAATCCTGGAACACCACAAGAAAACGTTGTAGTCAAGGGCAGCAAAATTGTCGTCTATTTAGTGCCTTCCATAAACGGAAAGCACTATACATTTAAAGAATTGAGCAGCTATACAGCAGACCATAATGGATACAGAGTGATAACAAGCTTTGACCTAACCTTAATAGACGATCTGTCAGATAAACTAGGACCAAATGTGCTAAAAGCAGGTGCAGGATAGACTAAGTTAAGGAGTTTTCAGGGTAGAAACAGAACACAGCTTAATATAAATTTTTGTGCATTATTTTTTATAACCTAAACAAAGAAGTCAACGAGGCCTGACATACGTTAATTCTGACATTTTTATAGTTTATTTATAGATAAATTATAAAATAATAAAACAATTTTGGTAATGTAATAATGAAACAATAAAAGCATCTCCTCTGTTTATATCTATTTTGGGATAAATTTAAAATTATTGGCCCATTATCATAGTCAAAATAAAAGTCGACTCTAAATTTAGTGCAAACCCAATCAATCATTTAGAAATAGTAGGGGGTATTCACGGGTTGTTGCGAATTGCAAGAGTGTAAAAATGCAAGATAATTTGCGCACTTACGCGTGAACATCAATATTGCAACTTAATTATGCAATAAAATTAAATGTCGAATGAACAGTAAATATATTGCCACCTTATTTCAAAATCATAAAAAGTTATTAAAATCGACGTACAAACTTAACCTTTTTAAAGTTTTACCCAGGTGGCAACTACGTTCAAAAACAACCAAAACACGAATCATCTGTTTAGCATCACTGCTTGTGCGTTCTCGCAATTGGTTTGAGCAGTGCATAATTCAAGAAAAGTTGCAAATTGCTTTCAATGTGTTTGTTGTTGGAATGATGCGAAAGTTCGCAATCATGCATTTTCGCATCGTCGCAACTGTGTTTCGCATCAACCCGTGAATACCCCTAGTGATTGAATTAAGTTTACATACCAAGCCAAAACCAAGCCTTTTCCAAGCACACTTGCGTAGGTAATAAATTTCCAAGTTGCTTTGTAGAATTATTGCGTAAAAACAAAAAGTAAGTGTTGTACACAAATGCTTGGAAAGACTTTGTTTAAGTAAGTGTTTTTCAATCATACGTGCAAAATGTTAGCCAGGGCTATAATTTTGCAACTGTTCAAAGTTGCGATTGCTTTTAACTGTTGGCCTGTGTAGTCTAGTGGAGAGTGCGCTGGACTATCAACCCAGACGTCCCAGGTTCGAGTCCGGATTCGGTCGTGGTTCTTTTCACTTTATTTGCTCTTTACTACATTTAAGAATTACGGAAACTAAACATAGAAATCCACGAGTTAATTGTGGAAAATATTGAATTTAAAGGACAATAACCAAAACTGAGGGCTTCAAATGCAACAAGGCAAGTTTTCTTCAAAGCAAGTCGAGTTTGATAGTGAGAAATGAGGACGGTACAGCTAGCTTCTCGAATTGGCGAATTTTCTTTTTTTATTCTTATTTCTCAATTTAAGATGGCTGCGCATTGTTTGGTAAATATATTTATACAAAAAAGTTACGTATTGAAATACTAATTTCCAATTGTTAAGAAACACTTGGAAAAAGCTTATTCAAACACTAATTTGCAATTGTAAAGAAACACTTGGATTAAGCTTATTCAAATACTAATTTCCAACTGTAAGGAAACACTTTGATTTAGCTTATTCAAATACTAATTTGCAATTGTAAAGAAACACTTGGATTAAGATTATTCAAGTACTAATTTCCAATTGTAAAGAAGATTAAGCTTATTCAAGTACTAATTTCCAATTGTAAAGAAACACTTGGAAAAAGCTTATTCAAATACTAATTTGCAATTGTAAAGGAACACTTGGATTAAGCTTATTCAAATACTAATTTGCACTTGTAAAGAAACACTTGGAAAAAGCTTATTCAAATACTAATTTCCAACTGTAAAGAAACACTTTGATTAAGCTTATTCAAATACTAATTTGCAATTGTAAAGAAACACTTTGATTAAGCTTACTCAAATACTAATTTGCAATTGTAAAGAAACACTAGGATTAAGCTTATTCAAGTACTAATTTCCAATTGTAAAGAAACACTTGGAAAAAGCTTATTCAAATACTAATTTCCAACTGTAAAGAAACACTTTTATTAAGCTTATTCAAATACTAATTTGCAATTGTAAAGGAACACTTGGATTAAGCTTATTCAAATACTAATTTGCACTTGTAAAGAAATACTTGGAAAAAGCTTATTCAAATACTAATTTCCAATTGTAAAGAAACACTTAGAAAAAGCTTATTCAAATACTAATTTCCAACTGTAAAGAAACACTTTGATTAAGCTTATTCAAATACTAATTTCCAACTGTAAAGAAACACTTTGATTAAGCTTATTCAAATACTAATTTGCAATTGTAAAGAAACACTTGGATTAAGCTTATTCAAGTACTAATTTCCAATTGTAAAGAAAAACTTGGAAAAAGCTTATTCAAATACTAATTTCCAGCTGTAAAGACACAATTTGCACTTGTAAAGAAATACTTGGAAAAAGCTTATTCAAATACTAATTTCCAATTGTAAAGAAACACTTAGAAAAAGCTTATTCAAATACTAATTTCCAAAAGTAAAGAAACACTTAGAAAAAGCTTATTCAAATACTAATTTTTAACTGTTAAGAAACACTTTGATTAAGCTTATTCAAATACTAATTTGCAATTGTAAAGAAACACTTTGATTAAGCTTATTCAAATACTAATTTGCAATTGTAAAGAAACACTTGGATTAAGCTTATTCAAGTACTAATTTCCAATTGTAAAGAAATACTTGGAAAAAGCTTATTCAAATACTAATTTCCAATTGTAAAGAAACACTTTGATTAAGCTTATTCAAATACTAATTTGCAATTGTAAAGAAACACTTGGAAAAAGCTTATTCAAATACTAGTTTTCAATTGTAAAGAAACACTTGGATTAAGCTTATTCAAATACTAATTTGCAATTGTAAAGGAACACTTGGATTTATCTTATTCAAATACTAATTTGCAATTGTAAAGAGACACTTGAATTAAGCTTATTCAAATACTAATTTTCAATTGTAAAGAAACACTTGGATTAAACTTATTCGAATACTAATTTGCAATTGTAAAGACACACTTGGATTAAGCTTATTCAAATACTAATTTCCAATTGTAAAGAAACACTTGGATTAAGCTTATTCAAATACTAATTTCCAATTGTAAAGAAACACTTGGAAAAAGCTTATTCAAATACTAATTTGCAATTGTAAAGGAACACTTGGAAAAAGCTTATTCAAATACTAATTTCCAATTGTAAAGAAACACTTGGATTAAGCTTATTCAAGTACTAATTTCCAACTGTAAAGAAACACTTGGAAAAAGCTTATTCAAATACTAATTTCAAATTGTAAAGAAACACTTTGATTAAGCTTATTCAAATACTAATTTGCAATTGTAAAGGAACACTTGGATTAAGCTTATTCAAATACTAATTTGCACTTGTAAAGAAATACTTGGAAAAAGCTTATTCAAATACTAATTTCCAATTGTAAAGAAACACTTAGAAAAAGCTTATTCAAATACTAATTTCCAATTGTAAAGAAACACTTGGATTAAGCTTATTCAAATACTAATTTCCAATTGTAAAGAAACACTTGAAAAAGCTTATTCAAATACTAATTTGCAATTGTAAAGAAACACTTGGATTAAGCTTATTCAAGTACTAATTTCCAACTGTAAAGAAACACTTGGAAAAAGCTTATTCAAATACTAATTTCAAATTGTAAAGAAACACTTTGATTAAGCTTATTCAAATACTAATTTGCAATTGTAAAGGAACACTTGGATTAAGCTTATTCAAATACTAATTTGCACTTGTAAAGAAATACTTGGAAAAAGCTTATTCAAATACTAATTTCCAATTGTAAAGAAACACTTAGAAAAAGCTTATTCAAATACTAATTTCCAACTGTAAAAAAACACTTTGATTTAGCTTATTCAAATACTAGTTTGCAATTGTAAAGGAACACTTGGATTAAGCTTATTCAAATACTAATTTGCAATTGTAAAGAAACACTTGGATTAAGCTTATTCAAGTACTAATTTCCAATTGTAAAGAAAAACTTGGAAAAAGCTTATTCAAATACTAATTTCCAGCTGTAAAGACACAATTTGCACTTGTAAAGAAATACTTGGAAAAAGCTTATTCAAATACTAATTTCCAATTGTAAAGAAACACTTAGAAAAAGCTTATTCAAATACTAATTTCCAAAAGTAAAGAAACACTTAGAAAAAGCTTATTCAAATACTAATTTTTAACTGTTAAGAAACACTTTGATTAAGCTTATTCAAATACTGATTTGCAATTGTAAAGAAACACTTTGATTAAGCTTATTCAAATACTAATTTGCAATTGTAAAGAAACACTTGGATTAAGCTTATTCAAGTACTAATTTCCAATTGTAAAGAAATACTTGGAAAAAGCTTATTCAAATACTAATTTCCAATTGTAAAGAAACACTTTGATTAAGCTTATTCAAATACTAATTTGCAATTGTAAAGAAACACTTGGAAAAAGCTTATTCAAATACTAGTTTTCAATTGTAAAGAAACACTTGGATTAAGCTTATTCAAATACTAATTTGCAATTGTAAAGGAACACTTGGATTTATCTTATTCAAATACTAATTTGCAATTGTAAAGAGACACTTGAATTAAGCTTATTCAAATACTAATTTTCAATTGTAAAGAAACACTTGGATTAAACTTATTCGAATACTAATTTGCAATTGTAAAGACACACTTGGATTAAGCTTATTCAAATACTAATTTCCAATTGTAAAGAAACACTTGGATTAAGCTTATTCAAATACTAATTTCCAATTGTAAAGAAACACTTGGAAAAAGCTTATTCAAATACTAATTTGCAATTGTAAAGGAACACTTGGAAAAAGCTTATTCAAATACTAATTTCCAATTGTAAAGAAACACTTGGATTAAGCTTATTCAAGTACTAATTTCCAACTGTAAAGAAACACTTGGAAAAAGCTTATTCAAATACTAATTTCAAATTGTAAAGAAACACTTTGATTAAGCTTATTCAAATACTAATTTGCAATTGTAAAGGAACACTTGGATTAAGCTTATTCAAATACTAATTTGCACTTGTAAAGAAATACTTGGAAAAAGCTTATTCAAATACTAATTTCCAATTGTAAAGAAACACTTAGAAAAAGCTTATTCAAATACTAATTTCCAATTGTAAAGAAACACTTGGATTAAGCTTATTCAAATACTAATTTCCAATTGTAAAGAAACACTTGAAAAAGCTTATTCAAATACTAATTTGCAATTGTAAAGAAACACTTGGATTAAGCTTATTCAAGTACTAATTTCCAACTGTAAAGAAACACTTGGAAAAAGCTTATTCAAATACTAATTTCAAATTGTAAAGAAACACTTTGATTAAGCTTATTCAAATACTAATTTGCAATTGTAAAGGAACACTTGGATTAAGCTTATTCAAATACTAATTTGCACTTGTAAAGAAATACTTGGAAAAAGCTTATTCAAATACTAATTTCCAATTGTAAAGAAACACTTAGAAAAAGCTTATTCAAATACTAATTTCCAACTGTAAAAAAACACTTTGATTTAGCTTATTCAAATACTAGTTTGCAATTGTAAAGGAACACTTGGATTAAGCTTATTCAAATACTAATTTGCACTTGTAAAGAAACACTTGGAAAAACCTTATTCAAATACTAATTTCCAATTGTAAAGAAACACTTGGAAAAAGCTTATTCAAATACTAATTTCCAACTGTTAAGAAACACTTGGATTAAGCTTATTCAAATACTTATTTCCAATTGTAAAGAAACACTTGGAAAAAGCTTATTCAAATACTAATTTCCAATTGTAAAGAAACACTTAGAAAAAGCTTATTCAAATACTATTTTCCAATTGTAAAAAAACACTTGGATTAAGCTTATTCAAGTACTTATTTCCAATTGTAAAGAAACACTTGGATTAAGCTTATTCAAATACTAATTTGCAATTGTAAAGAAACACTTGGATTAAGCTTATAGTAAGGAATATTTTTCCAAGGGATCATTTTCGTTTATTCCACAATTCGATTTTAGCAAATTTCAATAGCAATCTAAAGCTTTTTCCAAGCTTGATGCTTACGGTTCTAAGCTTGTTTAAAGCTTATTTCAAGCTTGTTTGGCTGATTAGGAGCTTTTTGACAACTTACTATATTAAAAAACTGTCAAAAATGCTTATACTAAATTTAGAGTCGACTTTTATTTTGACTATGATAATGGGCCATTGCTATCAATTTTTGTATTATTTAGCAAATTTTGAACTGATATTATCTAAAATGTATTGTAATTTACACTACTTGAATGGTTTTTCCCCTCGAAATTAGTACAAATTTTTAATTAAGAGTTCTTCAAATAACAGTTGAAAAAATATTCTTATACATTCCAATAGAATGTTATTTAGTTCCATATAACAAAGATAACGCCGTGTTAGCCATGAGTTATATTTCAATAATTTATTTCAGAAACCACCATTTCAGTTGGGCAAATTGAATTTTTCACTAATCAATAAAAAGTGTAAGTATAATTAACAAGCAAATGCAATTTTAAGTTTTTTTTATTTTTTTTATTTTTTTTTATTTTTTTATTCACTTTTATGGACTTTTTTAATTTGTGTATTCTATCTCGTTTGTTTACATAGTTTCTGTTGTTCTTGCGTACTTCTTGGGTACTTTTTGTGCTGAACTTTTCACCGTTTTTATGCTTTGTGTTTTCAAGTTCCTTTCATCTTTTATTTTTTATTGGTTTGTTCTTTCGTTGGTGATCATCGCGAATCTACATGCTCATTAAACCAAAAATCTTTCATTTACTTTGCAAAACGCAATTGAGAGCATTATTTTCCAAAGAGGCAAATGAAAACAAAGCATCTCAGTTCTAAGCATAAACCGCGAACTATGAACACCAATAAGCTCAATAAGCTACTTTGTGCAGCGCTGAATGAGCGTTCACTATGATCAAAAAATGCTCGACAAAGCAGCTTTATGTGTCAGCTTCAGCCAAAGCGTCTACTATGAACGCGGCCTTAAACCGGCTTACAGTGGCTTACAGTGCGTTTCAGCATCTGTTTTTCGCATTTTCGTATCTTCATTTGTTGTCTACTGGTTTTAGTAAAGCAAAAAGCACACACGAAATCACGGAACTTTTTTTCACTGCAGCAACAAGTCAGCGGCAGCAAGCGCTCACTATACGCACGACCAGCAGCTTTTAGCTTGACGCGTTTTCAGCTCAGCTCGGAAAAGCAACAAGCCGCCACTATAAACGCGCCCTTAGATGAGGCCAAGACCGATATACGATTGTAGCGCCAACTTAGTAAGTAAATAATTATAATAATTCTTTTATTTATATTTAAGGTATTTTTTGTAGAAGATTTTTTGCCTTCAACGATTATTTTTGTAAGGCTTTTAACCAAAACTCTGTAAGCAGTGCAATAACCCAATGTGCACAAAAACAGATGCGGATCCGATTCGAACCCGTTACGAGTTTGTCAGCGCGGAATTCGCACTTTTAAGTTTCGACGAACCCGTTTCGTATCCGTTACAAATCTGTCAAAACATGAACGTTAACAATAAAGGCAGTTTTCAAGTTGTTATGAAATCTTTTATTTTATTTTCAATGAATAAGGAAGGCATACGGCATACAATTCTGTGCTTATTTTTATTTTAAATAACTTGTTTATATCATAAGCTGTGTGGTCCTGACGCTCTCCTTCAAACCAAATAGAACTATTTGTTAGACTTTTTAAATACAAATAACAAAAAAAAATATTGAATCTAGCATAAATAAGCCTTATAATTCCGTTTCGAGACCGATACGAATTCGAAAAAGTGAAAAAAGCATTTCGCATTTTTGAGAGGAATTTCGTACGAAAAAGGATCAGTTCCGGATTTGAAACGCAACTCGTTTCGGATTAAATAAACGGTGAAATAAGCCCACCTCGAATTCGAAACGAATCTGTAAGGCACACTGAAAACTTAATGTTTTACAATGATTAACTTCCACTTAAAAACAAAGAAATAAATAGTCAATGGTTAATTTTGAAATAGCTTCAACTTTTTCTAGATCAATAAATACGTAACCAGTTTTGGTTTTTAGTCTAGAAAAGAACACACTTTTTTATTCAATACTTTTGTTGATAGATTAATATATTTTATATATATATATATATATATATCTTAAAAAGAAAATAATAAAAACCACAACGTTCAATTTAATGTATAAATAAATATCTGTTCCTTATCGAAAAATTGTGACTTATTGATAGTTTCAATTAAGTATCTGAAAAAAAAAAATCACTGTGTTGTGGCAATTTTCAACTATTTTAATACTATTATTTTTTTGGGTCATGACGATTAGGGCTTTAGTTTTATTTTTTCTTCAGTAAAATACTAATACTAATTTAAAGTTAACTGATTAGTATTCGTCTATAATTAGTTACATAGAAAGTGTGTAACATGATAGATTTGCGACATATTTTTTTAAGCAAATTTTGATAGAAACAGTTTGCACTCTTTATTATGTTTTATATTTATATCCCAATGTTTAGTTATATTTTAATTGCAATCTTGTTTAAATTTTAATGTTTATTTATATATTATTTGTTTTAAGTTTAGTCTTTGGTTTTCAATTCCATTTATCCTCCTCCTGCCATTAAGGCCTTAATTCCTATTTTGTCCTCTGGATCTGCCAACCTAACGAGTTTGAATTTGGATTTTACTCTGTATCCATTCTCATCGGCAACATATGAGTTCATTTCATTGACTGCATAGTCCACCTTATTTTTGGTGGGTGCTATATAAAATAGCTTTCTCTGACCCTTCACCACAACTACCTCCTCTACTGTGCCAGGGTTAATGATTTCACCAGTCTCCTCCACAATATATGGTGTTGAGAATCTGTAGAATACAATTTGCTTTTAAAACTGCGTTGATTTATTACTTTGATTTTTTCCGATTTTACTTAATGGTGTAAAGTGGTTTTTGGTCTGCCCAGATGCTGTTAAAACAGGTCCATCCTAAAGCTAGCAGTAGTGTGAAATTCTAAAACAGACTGTTTCATTTAACTTTCAGACGTTTTTAAAGTTTTTCAAATTGTTTACCTTGCGTGATAAAGTTTTCATTTTTTTTCTGTATTGCTGTATTCACTGACAAATCGACACTAAAATGTTGAATTTGCAGTCAAATGTATCTTTCTAGCAGCTAATGAGACAGTTGAGAAGCTGTAAGAAAAATTGCACGTTAACCCTCAGTCACACAGAGATGACTGTTAATGCATTCTTTCAAAATTAGATCTGCAATGCCAATGAAACTATCTTCGGAAAGATTTCCGAAAGAACAATCGATGTTTATTAAAAATAAACAAATTTAATTTTAAGATATAAATATTTCCCTTTCAATGACAGAATAATTAAAACATTGTGATTTTTTAACCACCTCTAACTTCAAAAACACCAGTATAAAGAATATGAAGTTTCTGTTTTTGAATGATACTCGTACAATATACAGCACTATATTTTTATTTTGATTACAACTGTTGAGCTAAAGTTGCAGTTGCTTCGTAGTGTTAAGACTAGAAAATCCAGTAGTTAGCATTGTGTTCCTCACATTAGCATTCTTGAGAATACACTTTTATTACATTTTTTTCTATAATTATACTCAATTATATCGGCATAAATTATGCTATCTATCACTTGCAATTTTTACTACATGAACAATGGCACAAATCAGCAAAATATTTTACATTTTAGAGAATGCATGCAACTAAGAAGTCGTGCTAAGAAAAAAGAAATCACTTGCAATTTTAAGCGAAATTTTTTTGTTTTTCTTTCATATTTTGACATTTAAGTGTACGTGTAAGCCAACTTTATCTTACATATGGGCATTTCCAACAAAAGGTCTACCGCGACTGAAAAATAAAATGTTACTGAAAGTTTTTTTTAAACCTTCATAACGGAGAAAAAATTTTAAAATTTATATTGTAAGAGTACTGAGAGCTGATCTCAATTTGAATGGCAGCAAACGTAGAAAAATGGTGACAAAAGTTGAAAAATTTTAACAAAAGTAGGAATTTTATAAGTACGGGTCCGCCATCTTACGTTTTTTTTTCAACTAGTGCTTATTTCGTGAATGGTAACACTTAGCTCATGTCTGATTTAACAGATAATTAGTTTTATTCTTCCGCTAAACGAATATGGTTGTGTATACGCTTAAACAACGCTGGGAAATATTGCGACATTACTTTGAAAATCATGGTAATGTTGCAGAATGTGTGCGGAATTGCGTACGGATTTTGGAAGAAGAGAAGCACCGTCAGCTCCGTATATCCGTTATCTTGTGAAAAAAGTGAAAGAAACTGGCATCCTCATCGATAAACCAAAGCGTGAAAAGCCAAAAGCCAAAAGCATAAACCCGAGAATATTGCTGCTGTGGCAGAAAGTGTGCGTGAAGCGCCATCAACATCAATTCACCGTCGTTCTCAACAATTGAACATTTCGGAGACATCATTGAGACGAATTTTGCATAAAGACCTTGGTATGACGCCATACAAAGTCCAATTGGTTCAGGAGTTGAAGCCAACTGACCATCCAATGCGTTTTCGCTTCGCTAAGTGGGCCTGCGATCGACTTACAGAAGATGCCGATTTTGCCAAAAAAATCATCTTTTCAGATGAAGCTCATTTTGATCTTGGCGGGTATGTAAACAAGCAAAATTGTCGCATTTGGGCGATCGTTATCGGGCCATGTTGAACGAATTTTTGTTCACAAAAATTCAAGAGGAGGATATTGGCAACATTTGGTTTCAACAGGACGGCGCTACGTGCCACACAGCCGAAGCTACACTCGATGTTTTGCGCCCTGTTTTTGAAGATTGAATTATCAGCCGCAGAGCTGATGTCGTTTGGCCACCTCATAGCTGCGATTTGACACCGTTGGACTATTGTTTGTGGGGTGCCCTCAAAGATAAGTGTTACGCCGACAAGCCAGAGACAATTGACGCTTTAAAGGACAATATTCGTGAAGCCATTGGTGAAATACAGCTAAACACAATCGATAATGTGCTTAAAAATTGGACCGATCATGTAGGCTACTGCATGGCCACACGCTCAAAAATCTTGGACTAAATTCTAATACATCCTGTATTGTATATATGACGACACCGAAACTGTATTAAAATTTAATACACTACATATATTACAATTGATTTTTATTCTCTCATGGAACTTAATTTTAATACATGCTTGTATTAAACTATTTTTGACAAAAAAAAAATTAACGAAGCATGTGGGATTCGAACCCAGTACGTTTAGGTTATAAGTTTTTGGCTCTACCAACTGCTCTATGAAGCCACATGTATAAAGAAATGATAAACATGCATAAGAGCCGAACCAAGCCGAACGCTGTTTTTAAAGACTAATCCAACCTGTATTAAAAATTATTCCAGGTTTTATTAAAAAATGTCTAGTATTTTGAAGAGTTTGAATTCTAATAGAAAAAGTATTAAAAAATGCATGATTTCAACGATTGGATTAAAATGAATTCCAAGATTTCTGAGCGTGCAGCCGAGGCAGCCATTTGAATGAATTTATTTTTCATTATTAACCGGAAAGATTGTTGAAACATGCCACACTGGTCCTGTCAACAACCACCAAAAGCTGCGTCATTTATAATAGGGATGGCTAACACCGGTCGATGTTTAAGAGTGGTCTTTTTTTTTGTAAAAACCGGTATTTTTCTGTGTTTTTTAAAAGGAAAAACACCGTAACACCGGTGGAAAATGTCAAAAACTTGCAACGAGAATTTATCAACCAGCAACCCTGACGAAAAGGAGGCGATGGTGAATGAACGTTGCAAACTTGCAAAAAATTGAACAAAAAAAGAAATTTTAAACGTAAGTGAAGAGTGAAGTGTGGCGATATTTTTAAAAAAGGAGATAAGGGTTTGGCAGAGTGTAACCTCTGCATAAAACGGTTGAAAATAGGAGGTGGCACTTAAAAATAGTGCCAACATCTACAAAACAATCACTCAGTAAAGATGCAAAAAAAGGTTTTCTTATAAACCGTTGGTTCTCTTCGGTTTTTATTTTCGGTAGAAAACCGAAATTTACTAAACCGGTTTTCCGAAAAGGAGTTTTTTTTTAAAAAGTGGTCATCCCTAATTTATAATGCCTTTGACAGCCATTGCAAGCAGACAACTGCGTGAATTTCGACGAAAATGGAAAAAGTTAATTTCGTGTATTCATCAAGCATTATTTTTTGCTTACCGAAATCAAGAAAAGGATTGATAAATACTATGGGGACTCTGCGCTATGAATTTCAATGGCAAAGAAGTGGTTTACTGAATTCCATTGTGGTCGTAGCAGAAAAAGTCACGCTGAACAGAAATCGTTGATAAAGTCAATGAAATGATATTGGACGATCGGAGAATGAAAGTGCTTGAGGTGGCTAAAGCTACAGGCATCTCAACTGAGCGGATTTTACATGAATATTTGGACATAAAAAACTATCCACGCGTTGGGTACCGTGATTACTCACACTCGACCATAAGCATAGCCGTGTGACCATTTCAAAGGAGTGTTTGACGATGTTAAACCGCAATCCGAGGGAGTTTTCGTAACAGTAGACCAGAGACCAAGGAACAGTCAAAGCAGTGAACTTCCACGGGTTAGCATGCACCAAGAAAAGCCAAAGTGGGTCTGTCAAAATTATGACTACAATTTTTTGTAATGCATTCGGAGTCATTCACATCGATTACCTAGAAAAGGATTAAACTCTGTTTGACATTTGACATTTATTTCAAGCAAAAACGACAGCAATTGTCCAAAAAAAAGTGCGCTTCCACGTTAACAACGCTCCGGCGACTACACGCGTCTGAAGTCGCGATGGCAAAAATCCATAAATTGGGCTATGAACCGCTATATTCTCCAGATTTAGCCACCTTCAACAAGGTTGATTAATATAGGTTAAGTTACTTGAGAGAAAAGCACTCTTTTTTTGCCTTTGTTCGAACTGTCAAAGTAGCTGTTAGCTAAAAATTGTACAGATTCAGTTTTTTTTTTTCTTGATTTACTTTCATCCATTCTGACAGTTCGACCGAGCATCTCTCAAGTGACTTAACCTATATTGAACCGCATCCATCCCTCAGTTCCATACACAAAAAAGTTCCTTTTGTGTCAATTTGACACAACGAATTTTTGATCACCATTACAATTTGAAAAGTGATTTTCACGACCAAATATTAATTTATATTGTTTATATGATTTATAAAAAATTAAAGCTGTTCAAGATATACAGGCTTATGATTGATTTTTATTGTGACTTAATATGCTGAACTTTTATTTTTTTAATAAATGAGGCAAATTGCGGAAAAATTGGGTTGAAAACAATTTTTTAAATTACGTATTACAGATCAAGAGTGCATCAATTAAGAACATGAAAATATGTTAGGAAAAGTTTTGTTCGCACAATATGAATCAATGACTTAGAGAATCATTTTTACGCATTTGTCACATCGAACGGAATGAACGTTTGCCTTAGAAATATTTGGACACAAATGCCATCAAGCACGCTTCCTTGATAATTCGACATGTTGAAGACGACTTCTCGATGTGCTGGGCTCATTTCTAGGTGGATTTTGTGAAAGATTCATGCTGTCACTCACAACAGTTATTGCGTTTTCTTCTCTCGGCAAACGCTGACGACTTGCAATGAATGGTTGTTGTACCAGAGCAGTTTCAACTCTAATAAAAAAAAACCACGACGAAAATTATTTTTGGAAGAGTTGCAGTTTGGATTCATATTGGTAAAGATAACGTACGCATTCAGAGCAGATATGTTGATCATATCTTTCGCCTTTCATTTGCACTGATATGCAACCAACACAGTATCAACGCCGCCTTTCGTGCTGTTATAAAAGTTGATAATTTCAGGCTTCTTTTTGCCGTCATTATAAATTGGTTTAGTGGTGTGCATGGTACTAAGCAAAGTGACAAAACGCAGCTTTTTCGGAATGTAAGATACAAGCGCAGCTCGAAAGTCATGATCAAACACAAATTCCGAGTGATATTGTGAATGCTGCTTCATGTTCAGCAGTTAAGGGAGAAGTTCCTTTTGATTTTTGCAAATCGTGCCAACAATTGTTATTTGGCGATGCTTCAATGAAACAGCCAATTGACGAGACGTAAAAAAGTTATCACATGCGACATTTCGGTCATTGAGATCTTCGTAAGTTGCTATAACACACTTTCACCTTGGGTATTACTATGTTTCATCATATGATGTCAAATTGACACAAGATAGACTCTTTTGTAACTTTTCATGCTAGCAGCATTGTATGCATGTTTTTGTTTCTTGCATAGGATAGTATGAAATTTCCCCGAAAAAACCCATAGAGCCATTTTGTTTCAGATTTGCCTTAGAATTTAGAGCACTGTTTCTAAATGAATTTGTAAATTGTGTCAAATTGACACAAGGGACGGATGCGGGTTAATCAACCTTGGCCTTCAACTAATTCTAAACTCGGCGGACAATGTGTGCTCAGTGCACAGTAGACTGAGCCCATACAAAAGATATACAAAAATAGAAGGAGTAGTCCAATCTACATGAAATTTAACATTTTAGTTATTTTGGTGTCGCTGATTTCAAAAATGAAACTAGATTTAATGCAAAAAAATGCTATTGCGAAGGCTGTTTGATAATTCCGTGAAAAATTAAACAAAGAATGATTTTTACGGCAAAAAAGTTTTATTTCTCAATATAGTCTCCTTTTAGCTCGATACACTTCGTTCAACGTTCCTCCAATTTTTTGATCCCATTCGAAAAATACGTTTTCGGAAGGTCCTCAAAATAGGCCTCTGTTTCAGTGATGAGCTCCTCTCTAATGGTGAATATCTTTCCGCCAAGCCATTTCTTAAGGTTTGGAAACAGAAAATAGTCGGAGGGGGCCAAATCTGGAGAATATGCTGGATGAGGATTAGGGTGGGGCGATTTGAACATCAAAATGGGCGCTTCGCGTTTCTGATTCTTAAGATTGCACTGAGCAAAAAAGTCTACTAGACCATACGTCCACGGTGAAAATCGAGCTTAAAGATTTTGACTTGCACAAAACGCAACCACTTCAAACACTACTTCAAACTACTTCAAACACCAAAATGCGTGAAAATCGGGAAAAGGATATTTTACGAGGCTTTTTTTAAACCCCCAACAAAACCCAAACACTTCTTATTTCCAACACCAAAATCGAGAGAAAATCGGAAAAATGGCTATTTTCTCATGGGATTTTTGAACCCCACTAACCACAAAAATTATTTCATTCCATGAAATGGTTTCTGAAATTCTCCTAAAAAAAAATCTACTTGAATTCTTTCATTTACATGCATATTTTAAAAGAATGCCTTCTGGGTATGAAAGTGGAAGGGATGAAATGCAAAACTTTCCCTTCCACTTTAAATTATTTTGGAAGCACTTTTTTGCTGGGTGCTTTCTGAAATTTTCCTAAAAAAACACCTACTTAAATCCTTTCATTTAAGGTCTGAAAGAAATCTTCCATTGAAAAAATTCTGGAAGCACTTCTAGAGAAGACTAAGGAAATCATTCCTCCCAATGACATGCATATGTTAAAAGAATGTCTTCTGGGTATGAAAGTGGAAAGGATGGAATTCAAGACTTTCCCTTCCACTTTACCTTCTTTTGGAAGCACTTTTTTTGCTGGGTAGCTTAATCGTTTTCTTTTCATGCGTTTGTGTTGCGAGAGTTTCAATTCACGTTTTGAGCTCAGCTGGCACAGCGCAACAAAATAAAAGCAGATAAGCCTCGAGCAAGACTAAAGAAGATATACATATAAATGCAGAATACAGGTAAATTGGCAACGAGATCCACCCAGTGGGCAAAAGCAGGACTTTGAAGCGCTTCTAGCAAGCCATCATATGGATTTCTTAGCCCTTCCGTACTCATTTCCAAGCCCATTAACTTTTTTATATGAAACGAGAAAATTTTCTAGGCTTTCCTCTCTCGCGACTCTAAAGAAGCCTGCTAAAAGCCAGTTTTGAGAATCTACATTAGAAAGAAAAGCAATATAAATATCAACTTGAAATAAAAAAACGTTTGACAATTTCCAGATTTGAACTAACGTCCTCTCATGAGGCAGTCCGGCATCTTATTCGCTCCTCTGTCGCAGTTCTTAACGAAATTCAGCTTATTTTGCATCATTACAAATGAAAGTAAGCTTTCGGAAGCGCGGGTTCGAGACCCAGCTCGGAACAAAAAAAATTTTTTTTGTATATTTTTTAAAATCTAAATTTTTTTACAAATTTTTCTGTTCATTTAAAAAAATTTGGAATTTTTTTGTAAAATTTCTTCATTCAAAAATAATAGAAGACTTAGAATTTTTCCATATAAAAGTTTTCATATAATGTCGGACAAAACGTGCGGTTTTACTTTTCCTATTCTTTTTCTTCAATTCTCCTAATATTCTTTTTTTAATCAAAATGATCTGCTCTTCTTGCGCAAAAAAAAATTGATCGTGCTGATTCAACAAAAATTACTTGTTCGGAGTGCAAATTAATTTTTCACTCGAATTGCGCTAAAATTAATATAAATGATATTGAGTACATGCGTGCAAATAATGTCGCTTTTCGCTGTAATAAATGCACTGCTATACGTCGCAAATCTGCTCAAATCGGTATTGCTCAAAAAAAAGACATCGTGAGTTCTGAAGTTGTCGTCGGCGATGAGAATGCTGCAGCTAACCAACAACATGCTATCAACAAAGTTACTACTCACTGCGCTCAACAACAACATCAAATTAGTACCGTTCCATCTGAAGGCGTTACTCTGCAGATGTTATATTCAGAGATCATTTGTCTAAAAAACATTAACGCCGAGTACTTGACGTCTATACAACGACTGCAAAATGATAATCAGCTACTCAGCAAGAAGGTCTCACAACTGGAGAATAAACTAAACTGCCTGGAGCAAAATAAATTAAAAAACTCAATTGACATTGTCGGTGTTCCGAACGCTACAAATAATAACGCGTTAAATTTAAGTCTCAAACTGTTTAAAGACTCGCTGTCTGTCAACTTAACAGCTGATAATGTTATCAACTGCTATGTCAAACAATCTCGTAAAAGGCAAATTGAAAAATCCAATGTTACAAGCAATAATAATAATAACAATAACAATGTAAAAAATCAGGTTTCTGTAATTTGTCTGGAACTAGCCTCAGCTGCTATTAAGAAATCAGTTCTACTGGCTAAAAAATCTAATTATAAAAAAATGAAAGCATCTCTTTATAATGTAAATCTTAAGAACAATATTTTCATTAATGAAAGTTTGACCAACTACTTCAGAGCTTTATATAATGCCTTAAGGGACTTTAAAAGAGAAAATAATTATAAGTTCTTGTGGTATGATAACACTAAATTTATGTTAAGAAAAACTGAGAACAGTAAGGTTGTGGTTGTTAAATCTTTTGAAGAATTTGAACTTCTTAAAAACAAATGTGTAAATTGATTATAAAATGACTAATGTAATAGATAATGTTAACAACCCTACTGTTCACTTAATTAATTATTGTAGCAATTTAAACTTTCAAATTATTAATAGCGAAAACTCATTGCTAATTGTTCACCAAAACATTCGTAGCCTAAGACGTAATTTTGATTTACTTCTATCAAACTTAAATGCATTTCCTAAACTTCCTGATATAATACTTGTCTCAGAAATATGGATATATAGCTATGAAATTAATGACTTCATGTTACCGGGTTTCAATTTTTACGCGTGTTGCAACGACTCGTATCCTGCTGGTGGTGTTGGAATTTTCGCAAGAAATAATATTAATTGCAAGTCAGTTTGCTGCAGTACTAGTGGTGCAGATATTTTAAAAATAACATTAAAGATAAACAATGATAATTATTCAATTTTGTGCATATACAGACTTCACTCTTACCCAGTACAAGACTTTCTTGTTGATTTTAATAGTTTACTAAGCAAGGAAAAATGCCAAAATTTAATTGTTATGGGGGACTTGAATCTTGATACAATGTTGAATAATGACTCTGTTGATCGTTACAATAGCATAATCGCAACTCACGGTCTTTACTCTTTTATTAATGATTGTACTAGGCCAAGTTCTGGTTCTTGCATTGATCATTTATTGGGTCGTTTTTCAAGTAGTCAGGAATTATATACTTGTATAAATATAGACTTGAATATTACTGACCATTGCATGACAGGCATCGTGCTTAAAAATAATGTCGCTACTTGCGTTAAGAAAAATGAAACAAAAACTATTTTTACAATTGACTATACATGTCTTAACAATTTGCTTTTAAAAGAGTCATGGTCTGATGTTTATAATTCACATAATGTATGCATAGCTTACAATAAATTTTTAAGTAAATTCAAATCTTATATAGATCTAGCCACTTCTTCTAAGTGCGTAAATAGCAAAAAAAATTTAAAACTAAAACCGTGGATTACAAATAATATCCTACGTAAAATAAAACTAAAAAATAAACTTCAGATGAAATCGTTAAAACATCCTTATAATAGTTCTTTAAAAAATCGCTTAAACAAACTGGTAAAAGAATTAAAACATGATATTCCTCTAGCTCGTGACAGTTTTTACCAAAATGCATTTCATAAGTCCAGAGGTAATTTGAAAAAAGAATGGGATTTAGCAAACAAAATTACTAGTAGTTATAAAAAATGTGACTCAGAAATAAACTTGAATATTAATGGTGCTCCTTCTTCTGACGAAAATTTAATAGCCAACTCCTTTAATGATTTTTTCGTATCAATAGCTAAAGCTGCTGCTCATAGCCATACAAGCTCAGAGCATTACGATATATTACCTGATCCGCCTGTAATGCATAGCTTCTTTTTCGAAAGTATTTCTGCAATGGAAATTATTAAACTTATAAATTCTCTCGATAACAGCAATTCTTGTGGTGTTGACAACATTCCTAACGCTCTGCTTAAGAAAGTTGCTTTCAATATATCCGATATATTAGCTTATCTCTTTAATTTCAGTGTCCAGTCTGGTGACTTTCCACCTGAACTCAAAAGCGCTGTGGTCATTCCCCTCTTTAAAAAAGGCGATCAAAGAAATATGCAAAACTACCGACCTATCTCACTGCTTCCATCCATTGCTAAAGTTTTTGAAAAAGCAATGAAAAAGCGTATTCTTAATTTTCTTTATAAGAACTCTTTTCTTAGTCATAGTCAGTTCGGCTTCAGAGAAGGTAAGTCAACGGAAGATGCTCTACTTGACTTTCTTACCTTCGTGAATAGAGCAATAGATGATAAAATGTTGACTGCATCACTTTTTGTAGATATCACTAAAGCGTTCGATATGGTGGATCATTCAATTCTTCTAGATAAGCTGAATTCCATCGGGTTTAGAGGGGCAATTCACAAATGGTTTTCTCAATATCTAAGTAACCGTATTCAAAGGGTGAAAATTGGTATCACTATTAGTAACCCAGCCACTACTAATATTGGTGTTCCACAAGGTTCTGTCCTTGGCCCAATTTTGTTTCTTATTTATCTGAATTCAATTTTTTTGCAAAATTGGAGCGGTCGTATTACAGCGTTTGCGGATGACTTGGGCATTTCATATAAAACATCTTCTATGCTTGAACTTACCGCAATGATAAACGCTGATATGGAATTGCTGAGAAAATGGTTTAGCAGGCACAAACTAATTATAAGTAACAAAACTAAATTGTTGTTTTTTAAACTAGCCACTCAAGATCTCTCAGAAATATGTTTTAAATACCACGACCCGTCTTGTAAAAAGTTTGTCCTCTATTCCAATGATCCAAATTCATATAATCCAGTATGTAACTGCGACATGAACTGCTTTGAAATTGAAATTGTCAATAATTTTAAATATTTAGGCATAATAATAGACTATAAATTGAGCTGGAACGAATATTCAAACTCTCTAAAGACTTATTTTCAATCTGTTGTAAGAAAATTTTATCGCCTGCGTAAATTATGTTCATTTAAAGTCCTAAAAATGCTCTACTTTGGTCTGTTTCACTCTAAACTCAGTTATGGTATCTGTTGTTGGGGTGGAGCTTACAATATCAAATTGAAACCATTGCTAACTTTACAAAAATGCATCATTAAACAAATTTTTAATGAAAGTCGACTGTCGCCTTCATTTGAACTATTTAAATCTGCTAATATTTTGCCTATTAAACACTTATTTTATTATAAAGTTTTGGAAGTATTCTCTAAAAAACACAGCAACCTAATTTCTTATACAGTGAGTCATTATAATTTCAGGAGAGTGAACTCTGTATTGATTGCACCCTACCGCACCACTGGTTACCGGAATAGCTTTTCAATTGTAGCTTGTCGCCTATACAACATGCTACCTGCTAGCATTAAAGTCATAAACTATATGAAGTCGTTTCTGAGGCACCTGAAGTCCTGGCTTTTTAACTTCAACTTGGATAACATTGATTTACTCCTACAGACTTTAGTCTAGTATCCTCTCCTTTCATCAAATTTTATACTTCTTCTATTTTTCATTCTATCTGTCTTTTCTCTTTACTCCGCACATATTTAAAATCTAATATTAAATGTAAGTAACATTTTAATATTAACTCGTGATGGGTAACACAGTAATTTATTTACTCCACCTATCACTGCCTTATCTCTTACCTTATTATACTTATTGATATTAATGTTAAACTTTTTATAAAACATGTATTGTATTAAATAGATATTTAAGAGAAATGTGAATAAATTGAATTGAATTGAAATGAATTGAAAACCAACTCGGACAAAAAAAAATTTTTTTATATATTTCTTTAAGTTTTGATTTTTTTTTTAATTGATCTGATCATTTATAATTTTTTCTACATTTTTTAAAAATTTTTCATATAAAATAACATGAAAAGACTCCAAACCTTCAAAAGGTAGGCCTTACAGAAGCACTTATCAATACAGCGAGCATGGAAGGTATATTGGCGCCAATAAGAGCACTACTAACATGCTTTCTTTTGCGTATCGCTAGCTTAAATGCCCACTGGGCACCCCTGCTCACGTCAGTTATTGAGTAAAAATAATTTGTAGGGTCCAAAATGTTCGTTTTGTGTCTACTTTTGAATGCTGTGTGTCTCTATTTTTGATTTAATATGGCAGCTTAAACCATTAATGTACGAAAGGTAAAACTTTACAAAAAAGATTTAGCATAAAAAAAATGCTGTATTTATTTAAATATTTCATCTTTTAAGTCTTCTGTTAGAAGTTGTTCCAATGGTTGCACACTCTTACGACAGAATGGGTGATTAAAAAATCAACGATGCGTAAAGATCAGCGCATATATAGTTACTCAGATGTGTTTCTGAAACTCAATTTGCCTCACTGTACAAATAAGCAATGAAATAAATAATTGATATCATAAATGAAAGTTAATTACTATAGAAATACTTACAAATATTTGAATGCATGAGAACAGAAATTGATAATTTAATGATAAACTGGTTTTTCTTGTTTTTTTTTTAATACAGTTTCCTTCCTAAAGAGTTTCAAGTTTCTTTAAGGAAAAGTTTGAGTCAAGTATCTAGAGCATGTGGGGGCTTCAAAGATTAGTGTCAACTTGACAGCGAACACAGCAACATGCAAGCAAATACGTCATTAGCAGTAAGAAAATAACTTGAGAATTTATCGACCCCTTTGCACGAATATCTCGTATGTGCCATTTTTTTGAAATTGACTTTTTGATGCAAATTTGTTCTACATTCCACAACGCATCACCTAGTAAAATATTGTAGCTGGAATTTTTAAAGTAAATTAGTTGTTTATATAAGAACAGATAAAATTTGGATTTGATATTGCAAGCTGAAGCACAGAAAAATAGAAAAAAACGCTATCCTATCATAGGTTACAATTAATTGTATAGAACTATCCCGTGAAATTTAGTCCCTGGCACATACGATAATTTCGCGCAAAGGGCTCGATATTATTGGATCAATAGTTTGTGTAAAAACCTTGAATAAAATGTCATTTATTTCAGATTTTCATATTCCTCATCAGTGGATTGGCTTGCTTAAACAGCATCAGAGCAGAGACAGCACCACTTTACAAATTTAGGTATAGTACTTCAGATTTTAATAAAAATAATAAATTAACTAAAAAAAGCGACTTGTACAGTCATGGCTCCCCTCCATGTCTCAGGGAAGAAAACGCAGAAATTAGCAATAGCGGCACACCAGACGAGGAAATGGTAGTAAAGGGCTTTAAAGTCTACAACTATTTGGAGCCCAGTAATAGTGGAGACTATCACGTTTATGAAAAAACTGAATACATGGCGGATAAGAATGGAAATAAAGTGGATTCCCGATTTAAGCTTCGTTTATCGCCGGTTATTGCCAGGGACAGATTGGGACTAACGGCTTTAATTTCAACCGTAGGATCAGCGTCAGGCTAAGGCTGAGGCAGATAAAACTTAACGAGAGAGAGGAAAAACTTAACTAGAAAGAATTAAACGATCAAAAATATTGTGAGTTGAGAAGAATTTGGGATACAATGAAATAAAAATTGAACGAAATATATAAAAATTTAGTTTTTTAAAATACAAACTTGTTTTTTCCCAAGATGTTAAACATTTATGTTAGATAAGGACAAAGTTCGTACAAGAAGAAGAATGCTTCAGGAATTATTTATTTATGGTGAAGATGATAAAGTTTTTGAAAAAATAAGAAATAAATATTACATAAAATAACAAATGATATTAAAATTAGTTTAAAAATTTGTGAAAACTGTCGAAAACGTAAGCTTTTTTTAATAAATTCTGTACCTGTACATTAGGTATATGACTTTTTGCATTTTTTGAAAAAAAAAAAATTATGCATGGCCGTATATGATGAGAAATGGCAAAACTATAATAACTGCGTTTTTAGTTTTTCATTTTATAAGAAAAAAATCCCGCACCGACCAAGATTAAAGTTTACATGTAAATTCTCAAAGAAAAGCATAACTACTGGTTTCTCGCTTACGTTCTCTGATTTGTTTTGCTTTTTTGTTTTGATTTTGAAACCCAACAATAGTGTTTGAAGAATTATTTGATGTAACCAATCCAGAAGGCATTTGGCTAAGCATGGAAGATAAAAAGTTGTACGCACTTGAAACAAGTACGAAAGGAGATGTTGTATACACAACAGCCAAGGAAATGATTATTCATCCATCAAAAGCTGCTTTTTTGGAAAGAAAAGTCACGACCGCCTTGGTCCCAGACAAATGTATCTGACACAACAATATCGTCCATAGAAAAAGACACAGAATTCTATGCATCAGACGATGATAGCTATGAACCAAGAGTTAAAAAAGTGACCACGAGAACGTGAGTACGAGAAATGCAGCAAAAATATGTAAAGAGTTGGTGAAATCGGGTATTGATATTCCAACACCCTCACAATCTGGTGTCTATAAGGCCTCAATAAAAGCAGCGGAACGTATGAAAGAAAAGTATATGGCTACATTAAAAGAAAAAAAATTGGTGTTTGCATTTTGATGGGGAAAAATATGGTAAAAAAAATGTTCAGGTAGTGGTGTTGACAAACGGGCTTAAAGAAGTCAAGTTGGCGGTCATGGAGCTTCATAATGGAAAAAGTTTGACAATTGAAGGTGCTAATTAAATAAAAAGTTTTTAAATAGATAACTAACTATGATATTATATTGCAGGCATCAAAAAAATTTTAGATACATTTAAACTATGGAATTCCATTAAAATATTTTTCACCTCCGTAATATGTTAGTTGTCAACATCATGTTTTAGATTTGATTCTAAAGCATGTCATGAATGAAATGCTTGTTGCAAAATCAACATCACCAAATATTTCGTACGATATTTTTACAGAATTGATTACCGAATACGAAAATCTTAAACAAAACTTCAAGCAAAGCGATATCATATTGGAAATACACAGTATCAAGTGGCGTGATGACATGCAATATTTGCACGAACTAGAACAAGCATTCAAATATTATGAGAAAAATTACTTATTTCCTTTTATCAAATTAAGTGTTTTACCAGCACTCAGTAACGCCGCTGGAATTCCAGAACCATTCTAGCACTTTTAACTTTTATACTCAAACCCGAACACAGGACAGAACTTTTGCAAATTTGTCAATTTATATGCAGCGCATGGTACGATATATGGTTTTCAGATCAACGTTTTCGCTACAATAACTTTGAAAATTTGGAAACATCTGTAAAGCCCTTCAAAAATGCTCATAAATGTTTACTTAAACACTGGGTGGAGGAAGATTCCGCTAATCTAAATTTAAAACGAACCAATATTTGTGCAGAACGAGCCATTAAAGTAATACAAAAAAATCTATACTTATTGTTAAACTGAACGAACTTTGAATTTGACTTTTATTTTATTTGATATTGAAAATAAAAAAAGTAAAACAGAACTCATAAATAAACCGAATATTTGTACATTACAAAAAATTTTAGGCCTTTTCAATTGAGTTGTCTTCTTCTTGCAGTTTAATACCCACAATTTTTACACTTGGTCGGTGCGGGATTTTTTTTTTTTAATAAAATGAAAAACTAAAAACGCAGTTATTATTTTTTTGCCATTTCTCATCATGTACGGCCCTGCACAATATATGTTACAAAAAAGTCATGTACCTACTGTACATTCAAAAGTTGCAGAACAAAGTGACAGTGAGAGAGTAAAGCATTTCAATTCATACCCTTCGAAAGTTGCAAGTTTTTACTAAAACAAAAAACGCGTTGCAGTACTTTTTGAAATTTTTCTTGTTCAAATACAAATTTTTTTTGTTTTTGTTATTTTCTCAATATAATATATAGAATTATGAGCGTAGCGAATATTTATTTGTAAACATAAAAAAATATTTTGAAGAAAGAAATTCATAACAGTTTTTCTAATAATGAATAAAGTACTAAAAAATTTTTATATTTATTAAAGCTCAATTTCTTTTTTTTTTATAAACTTAGGGCTGACACGACGGCGCATCGAATTACAATTTATTTTCGAATTTCACATTCTAAGTGGTCAAGATCTGCCAAAAGATTTTAGAAAAAAATAAGGATGTCTTCCTTTCCCACAAGGACAAATTTTTTTTTTTGAGAAAAACGCCAAAAAATAAAGTTCATTAAATGCTTTGATTTTTGTTAGAAAAACTACATATATCTTAAAGAAAAATTAAATATAGACTTTAACTAACAATTTGTGTCCGACCGAATATTCGGTTTCGGTTACGGACAGTTTCGGCCCTTTTTGCCAGTTTCAGCTAGTTTCGGCTATTCGGCCTAATATTATTATAGTAAACTTTAATTATTTTAAACTGCAATTTTCAAATAATACTTTTTTTTATATAAAATTATTTTCTTATTTGTATGAAAGTACTTTTATTTTTTTTTTTAATAAAAAATAGTATTTGTAAATACACCTAATCCTGTTTTTGCACGGTCTTTTTTTACACGATTTTGAAATAACACGGTCGACAGAAATAAACTTATCCTGTTTTTACACGTTATTTTCACGTTTTGATTTTTTTTTACACGATATTTTCTGGAACGTATGTACCGTGCAAAAACAGGATTAGGTGTACTTAAGTTTTTATATTAAAAACCAGTTTCGGTTACGGCCGAATATTATAAAATGGCCGAATATTCAGTTTTGGTTTCGACCAAAATTCCGGTTTCGGTCGGACATTACTAACAATATCCTGCCAAAAACGATGCCACTCGATTTTTACCCACAAGGTCCTGTATGTAGGATATTCGAATCTAAAGGTACACTCGAGGTAGCACAGAACTTTTGACTGCTATCTGATTGTCTTAATTTAGGCGATATTGATTAAAGTGTTAACGTTTTCTTTTATTTGCTATTAATAACTTGCATATTTTTTGCATATGCATTTTCTTGTTTTTGAGAAGCATATGCTTGAATGCAATTTTTTAACTTTTAAAAAGTAAATTTTTAAAAAAATCGATATACGAAAAAAAATCGTGGTCTTGACATGGTGTTTTAAAAGATACTTTAAGACAGTGTTGTTCCTTCATAAATATTTGAAAAATCTAAATTGAGAAAATTATGTTCGATACCACTTCTGCTGCCAGAGATATAGAACCTTATATTAATTTTTTTTTGAAAAAGTTAAAAAATCGCATTCAAGTATACACCTGTAAAAAACAAAAAAAAAAAATATGCAAATTCTTGATTCGCCAAATTAAAGGGAAAACGTCAGCACTAAAATCAAAATACCCAAAATTTAAACAATAACGAAACCAGATTTGTTTGTGCATTTTTTAGTTATAGTTGTTTTTATAAATGGATGTATAAGAAAATTTTTTGGTGGTAAGTTGATATTACGTTACTGTAAATTATTAGGTCTGTTTTTATTTTCTAATCAATTTGCTTTACAGTCAAAAAAAAAAAATTTAGTGACAATGAGAGGAGTTTTGAGTTGGTTGCATCCGCTTCCAAGCTTTTAATTGCAAAATAATCTACCAAATCCGCTTCTGCTAACACATGCAATAGTGACAGTTTCTACAAAAACGACTTGGGCAAGTGGGTTTGCTGATGTGTCTTATTGGCTCATCATATATCTTATGTTCATGCCAATAAAATCATCCTTACAACAGCGTTTTTATAACTTTTAAGCGTGCACAGAAATTTGGTGCAAGAGAAGCTGAATGATGAAATTTTAAACTGCTTTGCTCAAGAATCGCGCCGATCATTTCAATTCATATCCTTCAAAAGTTGCAAAATTTTACTAAAACGCGTTACAGTTCTTTTTGAAATTTTTCCTGTACAAAGTCAATTTTTTAAATTTTTCTTTTTTAATATTTTTGTAATTTTTTTTTATTTTTTTAAATTTATTTTTTTATTTTTTTAAATTTATTTTGTTTTGAAATTTTTTTTTAATTTTTTTTATTTTTGTAATTTTTTTTATTCTTAATTTTTATTTTTTAATTTTTTTTTATTTTTTAAATTTTTTAATTTTTTTTTATTTCTTTTGAATTTTTTCAATATTTTTTAATTTATTTTTTTATTTTTTTCTTTTAATATTTTCTAATATTTAATTTTTTAATTTTTATACTTTTTTATAATTATTTTTATAATTTCTTTATAATTTTTTTATAATTTTTTACAATTTTTTTATAATCTTTTTATAAGTTTTTTAAATTTTTTTAATATTTTTTTTAAATTTTTTTTAGTTTTTAATTTTTTTATTTTTTTATTTTTTATTTTTTAATTTTTTTTAATTTTTTAATTTTTTTTAATTTTTTAATAGTTTTTAATTTTTTTTTTTTGTTTTAAAATTTTTTATTTTTTAATTTTTTTTAATTTTTTTAATATTTTTCAATTTTTTTAATTTTATTTTAATTGTTTATTTTATAATTATTTTTATAATTTTTATAATTTTTAGATTTTTTAATATTTTTTTAAATTTTTAATATTTTTCAATTTTTCAAAATTTTTAAATATTTTCAATTTTTTTATGCTTTTTTATATTTTTTTATAATTTTTTTAAATTTATTTACAATATTTAATAATCTTTTTATAATTTTTTATAAATTTTTTATAATTTTTATACATTTTTTATAATTTTTTTATAATTTTCTTAAATTTTTTTCCATTTTTTTATAACTTTCATATAATCTTTTTTATAATTTTTTTATAATTTTTTTATAATTTTTTTATAAATTTTTTTATAATTTTTTTTAATTTTTTTTATAATTTTTTTTATAATTTTTTTTATACTTTTTTATACTTTTTTAAAATTTTTTTATAATTTTTTTTATAATATTTTTATAATTTTTATTATAATTCTTTTTCATATTTTAAACTTAAAAGTTTATACTACAAGAATACGGGAAAAGACCTAATTAATAAGTAACAGAAAAAATTAATTATGAATATAAAATTTTTATAGTATATGGGGCATTCCACGTGAAGCGGACAAGTAATAAATGTTGATGCTTCCGATTTTAGTAATATTTGATTATGTTATACCTACAGTGATGTGCAAAGAAATAGGGACACCTGTATTTTTATGTTTAAAGCTGCATGAATTATATATAAGGTGCCTCATATATAGAGTTAACTCCCTCGAGTGGTGATTCTTCTTGATTAGGCGAGTACAAAAATGCAAGGATGAGGTTCACCCCCTCACCTTTTGAGAGCTAGAGAGGAAAAACTTGATAATATGTGTCATTACGTCTTACTCTTTATTTAATTTATCTCTTGTATCTTGATCTCTTGATCTCCAATGTAAAAAACCATCTTGAAAAAGAGACTGCATGACCTTAAAACCAATGATACAAAAACGGTTTTCAAATCGTACCCCACTAAATGCTAACTATTTTACGTGCAATAGCTTAAAATAAAAAAGTAGTTATATTTGCGTTGAGTTCTCAAGTAATATGGCAAGATCAAAAACCAAGTCAACAGAAAACTTTATCATTAAAAATAAATTACATCATAAAAATTTTCAAAAAAATTATTTAATATTCGTGATATTTATTATCAAAAATGAATTCAAAAATTTTTCGAATTTAGTTACTCATAACTTTATTAATTGTGACTTTATGCAAAATGTTTTATAAACAACTTAATGTAAATTTTATTTTATTTTCAACAAAATATAAATTTTGGAAATCGGTTGAGTAATACACTAAATATGGAATAAAATGTAATGATACATATTTTCAAGTTTTTCCTCCCTAGCTTCCGGGGGAGGGGGTGAACCTCATCCTTGCATATTTTTACTCGCCTAATCAAGGAGAATCACCACCCGAGGGAGTTAAATCTATATCTGTGTCACCTTGTTTATAATTCATTCAGCTTTAAATATAAAAAAACAGGTGTCCCTATTTCTTGCACATCACTGTATTTACGTCTTCGATCCAGATACAAAATATTTTTACAGTATAAAGTCTGGTTAACGAACTAGGGGTCTTTAGAGATTGGACTAACCGGCAGGTACGCACTTCTTTTAATTCCATTACCCAGCTTAAAAAGTTACAATGAAATAAATCAAGGAGTCGAATTTATACTTCATGAAATAAGCTTTTCAAATGCATATTAGAATTTTTAAAAAAAAAATTTTTGAATAAAAAAATTTATTTAAATTTTTGAAACTTGAATTTCACAAAGTTGGCCTTTTTAATTTTTTTTATTTGTTTTCGAAAATAGCTTATAGTGTATAGATAATCCTTGCCAGGTTTCATAATGAGCGTGCAAGTTGTTTGCATCGAAACAAACAAACATTGCACAAACTTATATCTCATGAATAATTAAATAAATCAAGTAAAACTATCCTGAAACTGTGTAAAAATTAAAAATTCAAATGAAGTGAATAGGTTTTATTGTAAAAGTAGTAGTTTCTTTTAGTTTTTTTTTTAACTTCTTAGGCGGCGATTTGATATTGAGCGTAAAATTTTTAGAGTCTTGTAACGAAAAATATTTCGAGTCTCGTAACGTTTTTGTGTTGATGAGCAATGATATTTTTATTTTGTTTTTTTTTTATTTCTTGTAATGTTTGTATTGGAACCACAGAAGGGTGACAAATAGAGGGTAGAGTAGGTGTGTACAAGATAGTTTATTAAAATTTTTTCAACTGTACTAAAAATGGGTGTCCACGCTCCCTTTACGGCCCACAAATCAATGAAAATGCTTTATTTAAGACGGTTGTGGTCTTATAATTCTGAAATTTGATAATTTTGTTTCTATAGTTACTGTCAGAAAATGTACAAAAATTGATTTCCATGCCACCTTTTTCCGCCCACAAATCAACAAAAAATTTATATTTAGGACGTTTTTGATCGTATTTGACTAAAATTTGGAAATTTAGTTCATATGCTTACTTTCGGATACTGTTCTAAAAATGAACGTGGTCACCTTATAGTTACGCCCACTTTTCAAAGGATTAGAGTGGAGTGAAGCAAAGTGCGCCAGGTATAACCTGAGTTGAGCTGACATTTCGGACGGTTTTAGTCATATTAGACTAGCATTTAGTAATATATTTTCTATTTTTTGTGTGTTGTATGGGAACCTCCAGAAGGGTAGCAGATAGAGCTTAGGTGTGTTTAGAAGTTAAGAATTTTCAGTTCAGTACTGTATAAACGCTATACTGTGATTTCTAAGGTTTTAGGTATTTCGTCTAATAAGACAAATCTGTCTCGGTTTGAAATGGGCTGAAAGATAAGTTAGAAAGAAAGGACGTGTCGGATATTTTATGTTAGAAACATGTCCCTTGAGTTGTTTACAAGCGCTCTACCATTTATTTCAGCTACTAAGGCCGTAAATGTATGCCTCGGCAGAAAATTTTCTATCTTTATCAAAAAAAATGCAAACCTTTTGATTGATGATGATTTATTAAAACATTACTCAAATGTATACTTGTAACTAGAATTTTAGTCAAATATTAATATCCATAGGTGATTTTGTGTAAATTTTTATTGCATTATCTATACTATTGTATACAATTGAAGTGCAAATTAACATTTACCATTTTACTCCAAAAATACTGAAACGATTTTAACGAAAAAAGTTTTATAATATCATATTTGTGCTACAGCACGTTATAGGATTACTTTCCTTTTGAAATTTATATAAGAAATATATTTAATTAAAGTTTTAAATTTTTTAAGAAACCATTTCAGACGCCTCGCTTTGCTTAATCGTTTTCTTTTCATGGGTTTGTGTTGCGAGAGTTTCTACAAACTTCATGTATCTTTATGCTATTCTCTTTTTTGCTCAGCTAGCACAGCGTAACAAAAAAACAGATGAGCCTCGAGCAAGGCAAAAAGTGAGGTACACATAAATGCAGTGCTGCGCTCCAGAACAAAACAAAAAATAAATGTGTATTTAACATGTATTGTCTTAAGGAGATTAAAAAAAAAACTCTGTGGCGAAGAATACTATCGGGCGGACAACTGTGGCCCGATAGTATTATTTAAATTGACAACAGCGCCTTCTTTAAAATTCCCACAAAAACCTTTTTACCATCGTCTCGACAAAACAAATATATCGTGCAAATACTCAATATCATTGGAATCTACAGTATTAAAATGATTATAATTGTGCTTTGTTCAGATTGTATAAAATCTTTTGTTTTTGTGTCACTGTACAAATATGCAAATAAACTGTAATTGATACTATTAAATAAATTTTACTATTTTTAAGAATATGTACTTGAAATATTGTCAATGTCTCAACATGAGCTTTAAAATTGAGAATTTAATGATTCTAGCAAGTTGTTCTTGTTTTTCGAATAATGCAGTTTTCTTCCTTAAGAGTTTGTAGTTTCTTTAAAGAAAACTTTCAAGTATCTTGAACATGTGGATAGTTCAAAGATTTAGTATAAGCTTAACAGCGAACACAGCAACATGAAGTCGAAGTCTGCATTAACAGTAAGAGAAGTCAAGATCGTAGCTATTATAAAATAAAATATTGAATTATTCATTCACAATTTTTGTTCTAGATTTTCATATTCTTAGTCAGTGAACTGATTTGCTTGAGCGTTACCAGGGCAAACCGAAAACCACTTTATGGATTTAAGTAAGCTTCAAATTTCGATTAAGATCAAGGAACGAAAAAGTTTTAATATAGTTTTTACTTCATGACTCATATCTACAGAATTACGAAGCCTTTTGCTTTAGAAGAGACCGCCGAAATCATCAACCCCGGAACACCAGAAGAGGAAAAAGTGGTACAGGGCAATAAAAGTGTGATATATATAAGCCACAGTAATGGTCAAGACTACGGGGTTAATATATTTACCCAATACATGGCGAATAAAAATGGAAATAGAGTGAAATCAAGATTTAGGCTTCTTTTGTTGGATCCTTCATCGCCTAGACTTGGATTAACGGCTTTAATTTCAACCGTAGGATTTCAAAGAAAGTGATAAAGCATTCATTCGTTTTTTGTATAAATCAAAGTTTTGTGAGTAAAAACAAGGTTAGAATGGTTGTGTTTTAAAGTACTATAATTACAATACCGACTTTGTTACAGTGCATAGTGATAGAAAATAACTAATGATTTTACCATATATATAAAGAAATACAAATTACGTTTGTTGGTTTAGCGTTTAAAATTTGAAATTAAAAAATAAATTAAAAATTAATTTTCCTGCCATAAAATTCACATAGCAGAAGTAAAATGCTACTAAGAAGCAAAAGTTTAGATTCTATGAATAACCTCATTAAGACTTGGGCAGTTTCGAAATTTCACAAAGTACAAAACATTTGGCAGATCATAATGGAAGCAAAGCCAAGTGTTACTCCAATATGATTTTATTATATTTTCGTTTGAATATGATTTTAGTACAGTTATTTTTTTAGAAAATTGCTGAAAAGTAGTAATGAAAGAATTTTTTAGGAAAAACTTTCTTCTTTTCTACTTGTAGTGAAAACCAACAAACAATTTTATAATAATGTAAACATTTTTGAAGCGTTTTCTTTTCAAGTGGTTCTACAAACAACACACTAGTAACTATAACTAGGAATCAAGTTCAACATTTGAATTTTTTTTAATAACTGAATTTATTTATTTTATGACTGAAGTACTGAGTCAAAGCAATCTAGTTTCTACCGCCTACAGTTTTCTCGATTCATTGAAAACAAACGACGCAAAACAAATTAAGAAACTGCTAGTAAAACCAAGAATAGCCAAGAACTAAGAACTAGTTTTGTGCATATATTTTAATTGCTTTTTTTTAAATAAAAAAACAGTATAGCTACAGTAGAGTTTAATTAAAATTTTCATTTGTATATTAAGTTCCTAACCAAACCTTTGAGAGGCTAAAGTAGGCTTTTTGACTTTTTGGATTTCCCGCGTAGAAACATGCAACACTGGTCCTGTCAACAACCACCAAAAGCTGCGTCATTTATAATAGGGATGGCTAACACCGGTCGATGTTTAAGAGTGGTCTTTTTTTTTGTAAAAACCGGTATTTTTCTGTGTTTTTTAAAAGGAAAAACACCGTAACACCGGTGGAAAATGTCAAAAACTTGCAACGAGAATTTATCAACCAGCAACCAGCGATGGTGAATGAACACTGCAAACTTTCAAAAAATTGAACAAAAAAAGAAATTTTAAACGTAAGTGAAGAGTGAAGTGTGGCGATATTTTTAAAAAAGGAGATAAGAGTTTGGCAGAGTGTAACCTCTGCATAAAAAGGTTGAAAATAGGAGGTGGCACTTAAAAATTGTGCCAACATCTACAAAACAATCACTCAGTAAAGATGCAAAAAAAGGTTTTCTTATAAACCGTTATGATTTTATTATTCTTCCGTTTTTAGTTTCGGTAGAAAATCGAAATTTACTAAACCGGTTTTCCGAAAAGGAGGTTTTTTTAAAAAGTGGTCATCCCTAATTTATAATGCCTTTGACAGCCATTGCAAGCAGACAACTGCGTGAATTTCGACGAAAATGGAAAAAGTTAATTTCGTGTATTCATCAAGAATTATTTTTTGCTTGCCGAAATCAAGAAAAGGGTTGATAAATACTATGGTGACTCTGCGCTATGAATTTCAATAGTCAAGAAGTGGTTTACTGAATTCCATTGTGGTCGTAGCAGAAAAAGTCACGCTGAACAGAAATCGTCGACGAAGTCCATGAAATGATATTGGACGATCGGAGAATGAAAGTGCTTGAAGTGGCTAAAGCTATAGGCATCTCAACTGAGCGGATTTTACATGAATATTTGGACATAAAAAACTATCCACGCGTTGGGTACCGTGATTACTCACACTCGACCATAAGCATAGCCGTGTGACCATTTCAAAGGAGTGTTTGACGATGTTAAACCGCAATCCGAGGGAGTTTTCGTAACAGTAGACCAGAGACCAAGGAACAGTCAAAGCAGTGAACTTCCACGGGTTAGCATGCACCAAGAAAAGCCAAAGTGGGTCTGTCAAAATTATGACTACAATTTTTTGTAATGCATTCGGAGTCATTCACATCGATTACCTAGAAAAGGATTAAACTCTGTTTGACATTTGACATTTATTTCAAGCAAAAACGACAGCAATTGTCCAAAAAAAAGTGCGCTTCCACGTTAACAACGCTCCGGCGACTACACGCGTCTGAAGTCGCGATGGCAAAAATCCATAAATTGGGCTATGAACCGCTATATTCTCCAGATTTAGCCACCTTCAACAAGGTTGATTAATATAGGTTAAGTTACTTGAGAGAAAAGCACTCTTTTTTTGCCTTTGTTCGAACTGTCAAAGTAGCTGTTAGCCAAAAATTGTAGATTCAGTTTTTTTTTTCTTGATTTACTTTCATCCATTCTGACAGTTCGACCGAGCATCTCTCAAGTGACTTAACCTATATTAAACTGCATCCATCCCTCAGTTCCATACACAAAAGAGTTTCTTTTGTGTCAATTTGACACAATGAATTTTTGATCACCATTACAATTTGAAAAGTGATTTTTGCGACCGAAAATTAATTTATATTGTTTATATTATTTATAAAAAATTAAAGCTGTTCAAGATATACAGGCTTATGATTGATTTTTATTGTGACTTAATATGCTGAACTTTTATTTTTTTAATAAATGAGGCAAATTGCGGAAAAATTGGGTTGAAAACAATTTTTTAAATTACGTATTACAGATCAAGAGTGCATCAATTAAGAACATGAAAATATGTTAGGAAAAGTTTTGTTCGCACAATATGAATCAATGACTTAGAGAATCATTTTTATGCATTTGTCACATCGAACGGAATGAACGTTTGCCTTAGAAATATTTGGACACAAATGCCATCAAGCACGCTTCCTTGATAATTCAACGTATTGAAGACGACTTCTCGATGTGCTGGGCTCATTTCTAGGTGGATTTTGTGAAAGATTCATGCTGTCACTCAAAACAGTTATTGCGTTTTCTTCTCTCGGCAAACGCTGACGACTTGCAATGAATGGTTGTTGTACCAGAGCAGTTTCAACTCTAATAAAAAAAAACCACGACGAAAATTATTTTTGGAAGAGTTGCAGTTTGGATTCATATTGGTAAAGATAACGTACGCATTCAGAGCAGATATGTTGATCATATCTTTCGCCTTTCATTTGCACTGATATGCAACCAACACAGTATCAACGCCGCCTTTCGTGCTGTTATAAAAGTTGATAATTTCAGGCTTCTTTTTGCCGTCATTATAAATTGGTTTAGTGGTGTGCATGGTACTAAGCAAAGTGACAAAACGCAGCTTTTTCGGAATGTAAGATACAAGCGCAGCTCGAAAGTCATGATCAAACACAAATTCCGAGTGATATTGTGAATGCTGCTTCATGTTCAGCAATTAAGGGAGAAGTTCCTTTTGATTTTTGCAAATCGTGCCAACAATTGTTATTTGGCGATGCTTCAATGAAACAGCCAATTGACGAGACGTAAAAAAGTTATCACATGCGACATTTCGATCATTGAGATCTTCGTAAGTTGCTATAACACACTTTCACCTTGGGTATTACTATGCTTCATCATATGATGTCAAATTGACACAAGATAGACTCTTTTGTAACTTTTCATGCTAGCAGCATTGTATGCATGTTTTTGTTTCTTGCATAGGATAGTATGAAATTTCCCCGAAAAAACCCATAGAGCCATTTTGTTTCAGATTTGCCTTAGAATTTAGAGCACTGTTTCTAAATGAATTTGTAAATTGTGTCAAATTGACACAAGGGACGGATGCGGGTTAATCAACCTTGGCCTTCAACTAATTCTAAACTCGGCGGACAATGTGTGCTCAGTGCACAGTAGACTGAGCCCATACAAAAGATATACAAAAATAGAAGGAGTAGTCCAATCTACATGAAATTTAACATTTTAGTTATTTTGGTGTCGCTGATTTCAAAAATGAAACTAGATTTAATGCAAAAAAATGCTATTGCGAAGGCTGTTTGATAATTCCGTGAAAAATTAAACAAAGAATGATTTTTACGGCAAAAAAGTTTTATTTCTCAATATAGTCTCCTTTTAGCTCGATACACTTCGTTCAACGTTCCTCCAATTTTTTGATCCCATTCGAAAAATACGTTTTCGGAAGGTCCTCAAAATAGGCCTCTGTTTCAGTGATGAGCTCCTCTCTAATGGTGAATATCTTTCCGCCGAGCCATTTCTTAAGGTTTGGAAGCAGAAAATAGTCGGAGGGGGTCAAATCTGGAGAATATGCTGGATGAGGATTAGGGTGGGGCGATTTGTACATCAAAATGGGCGCTTCGCGTTTCTGATTCTTAAGATTGTACTGAGCAAAAAAGTCTACTAGACCATACGTCTACGGTGAAAATCGAGCTTAAAGATTTTGACTTGCACAAAACGCAACCACTTCAAACACTACTTCAAACTACTTCAAACTACTTCAAACACCAAAATGCGTGAAAATCGGGAAAAGGATATTTTACGAGGCTTTTTTTAAACCCCCAACAAAACCCAAACACTTCTTATTTCCAACACCAAAATCGAGAGAAAATCGGAAAAATGGCTATTTTCTCATGGGATTTTTGAACCCCACTAACCACAAAAATTATTTCATTCCATGAAATGGTTTCTGAAATTCTCCTAAAAAAAAACCTACTTGAATTCTTTCATTTACATGCATATTTTAAAAGAATGCCTTCTGGGTATGAAAGTGGAAGGGATGAAATGCAAAACTTTCCCTTCCACTTTAAATTCTTTTGGAAGCACTTTTTTGCTGGGTGCTTTCTGAAATTCTCCAAAAAAAAACACCTACTTGAATCCTTTCATTTAAGGTCTGAAAGAAATCTTCCATTGAAAAAATTCTGGAAGCACTTCTAGAGAAGACTAAGGAAATCATTCCTCCCAATGACATGCATATTTTAAAAGAATGTTTTTTGGGTATGAAAGTGGAAGGGATGGAATTCAAGACTTTCCCTTCCACTTTACTTTCTTTTAGAACCACTTTTTTTTGCTGAGAAGTAGCTAGAAATTATCGATATTTTGATTAGTAGCACTTTTAAGTAGTGTCCGACCGAAATCGGAATTTTGGACGAAATCGGAATTTTGGCCGAAACCGAATCAGAATATTCGGCCATTTTACAATATTCGGCCGAAACCGAAACTGGTTTTAAGCTTCTCAAAGTGGATGGTTACTGCAGAAGTCACAGAAGACTACTGATGAGTTGATGTAGCTATCAACGAAACAGCTGTCTAGTCTGCTTGGTGGTTTGTTCTACAAAGAACTTATTGTTGTTGCAACCTGTTGCTTCATGAACTTATTTGGCATTAAGCTTATATATAATTCTAAAAAATATTATTTTTTTAGAATTATTAAAAACAATATTGTAATTAAAATATGCCATCATTAACTTTTCATGAAAATATAAGTTTTTAAACATAATTTTTTTTTATTAAAACGAAACAAAAGTACTTTCATACACACTAGAAAAATATTGTATATAAAAAAGTATCATTTGAATATTGAAATTTATAATAATTAATTGAAGTTTACTGTAATAATCAATGAGATCATTTTTTATTTTATTTTTTATTACAAAATAATTGCATACTTTATATCTTTCGTACAAACTCAAAATAGTATGCACCTACAATGTACATTTTTATAGAACTACAAAACAAAGTATCTTTGTTTTTTTTTTACAAAAAAAAAGTTGTTTTTTTTTTTTTTTTTTTGTTAAAGGTTTAGTATTATAAAACTAGAAATATTTCGTTTTCCTTTCCTTTATTCCACACACACAGAATTCGTTCGGAAGTTTAATTATCAATTTTTGGCTTAAGTACCTATAAAACTTTAATATTAATTGCATAGAGTTGATAAAATCGAAAATGATAGCATCGAACGCATAAAATTAACCCAAATGTTTTGAGTTAACACGATAAATCAAATTATAGACGAATTCATAATTTTTCTTTTTTTACAATGCGTTGTAAATATTTTTATTAAACGAAACTGTATATTTGAATTAAATGACTGATTCAAGAAATTCGGCCATATTGAGGCCGGATAGCCGAAACTAGCCGAAACTTTTGGGGAAAATTTGTGAAACTGCCAAAAGGGGCCGAAACTGGCAGTAACCGAAACCGAAACCGAATAATCGGTCGGACACTACTTTTAAGTTAAGGATTCTTACAGACTGAACGCAAGGTAGAAGAACGTAGAAGGACGTAAGTAACACATGTAGATTTAAAATTTATTAGGAAACAAAATTTTTAGAAGAAATTTTGAGATTAAAAAAAGGACCTTTTGAAAAAAGCGTACTTTCGTACTGGCGGTAGTAAAAGTGTACCTCAAAAGGTACAATTGTACCGCTTGCGGCATCACTGATCGATGTAGATTATACCGCGTTTATCCCAAAATACTGTCATCATAACCTTTCCGGCCGATAACACTGTCTTGATCTTCTTCGGAGCACGTTTGGTCGGTGAAGTCCAATGTTTCGACTGTTCCTTTGTCTCTGGTGTGTAGTGATGGATCCATGTTTCGTCCACGGTTACTAATCGGCGGAAAATATCCTTCTTATCTTTTTTAAACATCGCCAAACACGGCTTTGAATCAGTCACACGAACGCGTTTATGGTCGAGATTGAGCAAACGCAGCACCCATTTTTCGGATAATTTTTTCATATCCAAATGATTTCGTTAAATGTTCCATACCCGTTCGTTTGAGATGCCTACGGCCTCAACAATCTCGCGCACTTTAGCTCTGCGATCGGCCAATACGATATTGTGAATTTTAGTGACCATTTCTGGTGTGCTGACCTCTTTGAGCGCCCAGAACGTTCGGCGTCACTTGTGCTTGTACGAGTGCATCGGAATTCAGTAAACCACTTGTGAATAATTCCAATCGATGGTGCAGAGTCCCCATAGTATTGATCAAGCCTTTCCTTGGTTTGGCTGATCGTGTTTTTGCGCAAAAAATAATGCTTCATGAGCACACGAAACTCACTTTTTTCCATTTTCGCCAAAATTCACAAGATCGAAATTTAGGCAGAAGTCTGTTAACAGATAGTAGTTGACAGGATCAGTGTTGCATTTAAAGTTACTACGCAGGAAATTAGAAATTCACTAACTTCTCAAATTGCCCTCGTACAAGACGAGGGCCATAACAGGCCCTCATTTAGTTTTTCAATAACCAAAATTTTTAATTTTGCCGCATTTTACTTAAAATGAACTACTTTTGATAATGAGCAAATTTTAATTACAAATAAATTTTATTCACATCACATTTAATCACATAGAAGCAGTCTATACTTGACTATATAAAAAAAAAATGTGTAAGCCTGCTGCATGTACAAATAATAAAACATCATTTCTTAAGAAACCATGTTTATTTGCTCAATTCTTTACACCTTTCACCTACTTAAATAGTTGCATTCTATTGCGGGACACCCTGTATATTCACGCATGTTACATACAAAAATGCTTATTGTAGGGTATCCGTAAGAGAAAGCGAAAAATGTCTGGAATGTTTTCTGTACATTTTAGCAATATTAAAAATTTCATCTTGCACCATTTTTCATCTCTTATAGTTTACATTTAATTTAAAAAATATTCTTTAAATGCTCATATTTTAAGTCAAAGGTCACAAAAAATACTCGATGCACTCCTTCCAACTACACATATTTATTTAAAAAAAAATATCAAAGTCGGTTGAGAAACCCGGGAGAAAATGGAACACAAGTGTTGTACTGGTACGTTTCCTTTTAGCTCTGAGCGCGTCATATATAAAGAGATTTTCAGGAGAACAAAAACAAAATTTGTTAAAATTCATATTGATCGTATTAAATTAGAATATACTTAAAGAAATATAAAGTTATATATATACATAAAAAATTTATATTTATATAACTTCAAGAGAATTCAAGAAATGTACACTACAGTGCAAAACAAACAATTTTTTATTTATTCTTCTAAACAAAGTTGATTTGCAATATGAGCACATATTTTTGAAAGTTTAGATCTTTCCCTTATTGTAATACTAGCATTTTTTAAAAAGTGAATTAAAATTCATAGCATACCGTGTTTAAGAGTTCCTTATTTCAATTGCGTGTGTTTGGTTAATTTTTTTAAGGAAATGTCGATTTTTTTCGTCTTTCTACTGCAAGCCTCCAGCACTAGTGATTTTCTATAACTTAATTAAAATTTTTTTACAGATGGTCTTATTTAATGTTGACAAATACGTAAGCAATGCCTACGAGAGCGACAATCATTAAAATCAAACGATGGTTTTTGATACATGTATTAAATCTTGTTTTTTATGTATAGAAATTTAGTTTGAAGCTTTGCCTGAAAAGAGACCACAGAAAAGAAAGTTATTATTATAAGTCATAAAAATCTTTAAAATATATAATTATTGCATTTTAGGAAGATTACAGTTTTGTTGAAAAGCACTAGAATAATGAAAGAATCTAAAATTTTTTAAATAAATAAGCTTTTTTGTTCAATACTTGCTGATATAGCCGGTGTTACTTGAGAAGATATACATTATTTTAAGAGCTCATCTGAAAGGCAATGAATTGACTTTTCTAACTATGTATCAAGAAACCCACCCGATATATCCATTACCGAGCTCTGCTCGTGTGAAGATAAAATCAATCCGTTGAAACTATTAAATTTCAAGTTTGAGCGCAATTTTTTTAGAATTACGCATAATAAATAAAATTTGTTTTATATTTAATTCTGTTACTTATTAAATTTTCTTCTTAATGACCCCAAAAACATCAACATATCCAAAAAAGAAATAATTTTTTTACTTAAAAAATTTAACTAAAGTGAAAACATAATGACATTATCTAATGAACATGTATATAACTTAAGCAATTTCTACATAAATTCATTAACCATATTGATAAAATCGTCGACACTGTTTCATAAATGTAGTTTTTATTTTTTGTAAGTGTTTAGTAAATGTTTCGTAAACTTTTTCTTTTAGTAAAAATTAAAAGCATTGGCTGAAGACAATGGAAAATTAGTTGAGGCAAGGAAAGGACAATATATTAAAAAAAATTTTTAATTTATAAATAACATAATTACTTAACTACCTAATTACTTAATTACCCAATTTAACTGCAATGAAAATTTAAGTAACGTAACGCTAGTAACTTAATGCCAGACCAAAAAGCCACTGGTCTCAATTGGATCATTCATAAAATAAACGGATATTATTTCAAACCCTTCTAAAAAAAAATCCTTATACAAAAAGTCATGCCCAATTCAGAGTTTTGCAAATTTTATAATTCTATTAAAAAATCACTTCCGTTTTTGTAACGTAACGCCAGCACATATTTTTGCTTATATCTTTAAATCCTTAGGGTCTATTGTTGTCATTGTTTTTACTTAATATAGTGCTACTTCATTACTTCGCAAATGTAAAAAACAACTTTTTAAAAATTAGACTTTTTCATTAATTTTTTTTTATTTTTTTCGTACAAATCGTACGTAACGCAAGTTTGGAAATGCCTATATTTGTACTGTGTTTTTTTTTGATGAATTGATGTTCAAAGTGTCCTTCATTGTTTCGAATGCAATACAATGAATTGTTGGATGTTGTTCTAGTAGTGAAGCAGATGTTTTTATCCGTTCGATCTGCTCCCTCGATGAAAGTTCTTCTGCATAAACACCTTCTTTCACCCTTCTCCACAAAAAAAAATTGCAAGTGGAGTCAAATCGGGTGATCTCGAAGCAGCGCCTGTCTAAGAGCTGTAGGCGCCCCCGTTTGAGTTCAATCATGCGCTCCAAAAATTAATGTAATACCCTACATTTTATTTAAAAAAAATAATTTCTGTACGAAATTAAAATTTTGTAAATTATGTTTTTTTTTGTTTTATTTGATGAATAATACGGATATTTTATTCTGAGTAAAAATAAAAAATTTTTAGCTAAGGCCAAACAGCGGGCGAGCAGCAATGCATAATTTTAAAAAATTTTCTCGGTCTACAAGGGTCGTAAAAATGTCGTTTGCAGGACTTTTAGGCCAAACTGCGGCCGTACAAGGGTCATACAGTAATTATTCTACAGTGAAAATATGTATTTTTTTTCCTAATTTCATACACAAAAGAAAATCTTTTGCGCCACACACTAGTGGGGAAATTATCAACATCGGCATCACCGAGAGAGGCTTGCTTTTGTTGTTGCGCATACGTTTGCTGTTGAATAAGAACTTTGCAAAATTTGGTGGCATACAACGAGCGTTCAGCGGCCGTACAACTAGATTAAGACCATGTAAGACCGTTGTTCGACCCAACTTTCGACCGCTAGGCTTTTTGGGTTATTTTTAGGCCATGTTCGACCCTTGTACGACTTTGTGGTGCATGTTCTACCACTTGTTCGATCAATCATATTTGTACTCGGGATGTTTTAAATGTAGAGATACTTGAAATTATTCAGTAGAAGGCACATTTCCAAGGCTTAATTTTAAAAAAAAAATTCTCGGCCTAAGAAGGGTCGTACAAGTTTCATTTGCAGGACTTATTGGCCAAACTATGGCCGAACAAGGGTCGTACAGTAATTATTCTACAGTGAAAATAGGTAGTTTTTCTAAAAGAAATTCTTTTGCGCAACACACAAGTGGGGATATTATTAGTGACCGACCGAAACCGGAATTTTGTCCGAAACAAAATATTCGGCCATTTTATAATATTCGGCCGAAACCGAAACTGGTTATTAATATGAAAATTTAAGTTTTTACAAATAATTTTTTTATTAAAAGAAACCAAGAGTACTTTCATACACATAAGAAAAAAAATGTTATATAAAAAAGTATTATTTGAGTATTGAAGTTTGCTATAATAATAAATGAGATCATTTTTCATTTTATTTTTTATTACAAAAGTATTGCATACTTTATGTCTTCAATACACACTCAAAATAGTATGCACCTACAATGCACATTTTTATACAACTACAAAACAAAGATTAATTTTTTTAAGGTTTTTAGTATTATAATAGTATAAATATTTAATTTTCTTTTCCTTTATTCAACACACACTGAATTCGTTCGGAAGTTTAATTATCAATTTTAGCTTAAGTCCCTATAAATTTTTAATATTAATTGCAAAAGAGATGATAAAATTGAAAATGACAGTATCGAACGCATAAAATTAACCCAAAATGATTTCCGTTAACACGATAAATCAAATTACAGACGAATTCATAATTTTTGTTTTGTACAATGCGTTGTAAATATTTTTACTAGACCAAACTTATATATTTGAATTAAATGACTGATGCAAGAAATTTTTACCAAAATTTTCGGCTTGTTTCGGCTATTCGGCCATATTGAGGCCGTACAAACTGACAAAAAAGGCCGAAACTGGGCGAAACTGGCCGAAACCGAATATTCGGTCGGCCACTAGATATTCTCAACATCGGCATCGCCGAGAGAGGCTTGCTTTTTTTGTTGCGCAAACGTTTGCGCATACTTTTGCTGTTGAATAAGGTCTTTGCAAAATGTTCTGGCCGTTTAGCGGCCGTACAACTTACTTTAGACCTTGTTCGGCCGTTGTTCGACCCAACTTTCGACCACTGGGCTTTTTGGATTATTTTAAGGCATGTTCGACCCTTGTACGACTGTGCGGCGCATATTCTACCTCTGTTTGCTCACTAATATTTGTACTCAAGATGTTTTAAATGTATATATACTTGAAATTATTCAGTAGAAGACACTGAGTAGAAGACTTTTTTCCAAGGCCTAATTTTAGAAAATTTTCTTGGCCTACAAGGGTCGTACAAATGTCGTTTGCAGGGCTTTTTGGCCAAATTGCGGTTGTACAAGGGTCGAACAGTAATTATTCTACAGTGAAAATAGGTATTTTTTTTTCTAAGTTCAAAGAAAATCTTTTGCGCCACACACAAGTGGGGAAATTATCAACATCGGCATCGCCGAGAGAGGCTCGCTTTTGTTGGTGGGCATACGTTTGCTGTTGAATTAGGGTTTTGCAAAATTTCGTTGCAAGCAACGGGCGTTTAGCGGCCGTACAACTTGATTTAAACCTTGTACGGCCGTTGTTCGACCCAACTTTCGACCACTGGGCTTTTTGGATTATTTTAAGGAATGTTCGACCCTTGTAAGACTGTGCGGCGCATATTCTACCTGTGTTCGCCCACTAGTATTTGTACTCGAGATGTTTTAAATGTTGAGATACTTGAAATTTTTCAGTAGAAGGCACATTTTCCTGTTTTGAAGATGCAAATTGTTTCTAAGCCATTTAATCAGTCTTGTTTTATCGAACTTCGAAGATAATTTTTTATTATCTTTAACTTAGAAAAATTTATTTATGCTGATGCATGCAACCGATACAGGACTTGTTAATACAATTCTATATGCAATTACAGCATTTGAAGAACTTTCTTAGAAAAACAAAACATGCAGCTGTGGAATACATAGAACTTATGTACATTAATTGTCTTTAAATTATTTAAATTTTTTAGTGAAATTAATAAATTAATCAAATAGAGATGAGTCAATTTATTGGTTAGGATTTGTGTTTAAAAAAATTTATTTCATCTTCACACGAGCACAGCTCCGGTAGTGGACAAATCGTGTGGTTCGTTGATACACCATTAGAAAGGCCAATGTATTGCCTGTCAAACGAGGTCTTAAAATAAATTTTCCGTTAGTTGGTTTTTCTGCTAAGAACAATAATGTGCATCAAAGTCATTAAATATCAATGAACTCTGTAGCTCCTAAGGGTGTGAAAATAGACCCACCCACCCTTCCAATTTTTACTCAACTCGACATCACATTTCACCTTCCTAAATAGTTGCACTCTATTGCGGGACACCCAATATGTCATAAATTTGATTTATCGCATAGCGTTCTTCATTGCACTTTTACAAAAGTGCATCGCTTTAGAAAAGTACTTTTAATCGAAAAAGTAAAATATATTGCAAAAATTATCCAAAATATATGAGTCATCAATTTAATAAGCAAACCTTATACTGATAAAATAATATTACAAAAGCTCTTCCATAGAAAACCGCAAAAAAGTCGAAAGGTCCATAGCATTAGTCCTAGCACATAATAATGACAAAAATATATAAGAAATTTGATGTCGAATAATAAAACTCACTCCTGTTAAAAAAACGGTTAGAAATCTTGTACTAAAACTGAAACTTTTCTGTACTATATAGATGTCAACACCAGCTTTGGTTTCAATTCTAGTATTTGCAAAATACTAAAAAATGGTTTTAATACAGCTTCGGTTTAAAATTTAGTACAAGCTTGGATTAAAATATTACAAAAAATAAAATAACAAACACCGCGAGATTCGAACGCACGGAATTCAGTTTGTTGTAAAGTACACACCTTTACATTATAAACGACTTATAAATCATATTAAAACAAACAACTATAAAACATATTCAACAGATACACACCTTTACGGTACGTATCACCTTATTCTATTTTACTTCATTATACTAAAATAATATTCTAACAATAAGAACATATGTTCATACTAAGCACTACTATCTATTTCATTCGCACACATGTACTCATATTGCTGAATACAAAATATATGACATTACATTTTTACTTTTACTCCTACACAAATATATTAACATATGATCATGTTTACGTTTTTTAATAATCTAAGTGTACTACTCACTCACACACATTATACTACTATTACTAAATTACAAATATGTATACGATATTCTACTATTACTTTTACACATGATTCAATCATAAAGTTTATGCAGCCATTTGACGTTTACTCACAAGAATGAACTTAGATACCCTAATAATGCGAGGAGAGCAAAAGAGCAATTTTTCATATCAGAATAAGAACTTGGTTGTATGAATATGAAACTTTTTCATAGTACGAAATATCCAAAAGTACATTTGACTACTACGTTTTATACTACATTTTCTATAACTTATTTGTTTTGACTCAAAATTATATTATGCGTTTTAAAAAATATAATTGCCACGTTTTTGTTGTAAAACAGCATAAAAAGAATAAAAGTAATGTGTGCACTACACAGTACACAGTACAAATGAATAATCCTTACATGCGAATATTTCTAAAACTTTAAACTTTGCATTAAAGAATGTATTGAAAACATGGTTTTCATTATAAAATTTATGCAATGCAAACTTTTTGTAGTTCTTGTTACAAACAGTATGAATATTAGGGCGGGTTGATTTTTTTATTTGTAAATCGTATAGCAAAAACGTAAACTACATAAAATTCTAAGAAGATTCTCCAAAGAAACCATGTTTCTAAAATAAAATCCTAATCCGCGCCTCTCGACTTGAAAATTTATATGCCCTCTTTTCTACACTCAAAATTTTTTTACATTAAAAAAATATTCACCCAAGTAAAAAAGTTTGTATATAATTTTATATTTAATATTTTTATAAGGAACATAGATAAACAATTCTTATTTTATAATGCAAATAAAAACAAACAAAAGAGGTGTTTTCACTCAAACAATATTTCAGTAATTTTTTACCATAAACAAATTTTGTGTCATTAAAACAAATGAGGTCTTTAATACATACAAAGAAGCAATTATAGAATACAAAGAAAACTTTACTTATTGGTTACATGTTAATTTTGTTAAGTCTTTTTTACTCTCCATTCTAGGTACGTTGGCATGACTTTCTATAGTTACTACTATTTGATCTATATTTCTATAGATCAAATAAACTGGATTAGAGGTCATGTTTTTTTCCTGTTTTAAGAAGTATGTTTTGCATATTTTATTACAAAAAAAATATTTTTTTAATTATTCTTTGTTTTTTGCAAAACGCAGTTTATGTAAAACGTGTACTAACTATTTTTCACATAGAACGCAAATAAGAGGAAATGCAAATTGGGGTTCAACTGCTTTTTTGATAATTGAATATTTTGATTAGCCCCAAAACTAAACCTGTATTGCATAAACTATAATATAATAAAACATAATATATTTTTTAAAAAAAAAATTGTTTAACAAAAGAAGAGGAAAAAAAATTTCAAGTCGAGAGGCGCGGATTAGGGTTTGATTTTAGACCTATGGTTTCTTAGGAGAATTTTCTTAGAATTTAAATAGATTACGTTTTTGCTATACGATTTTTAATTTTTTTTTTTTTCATCCATACAAATCAACCCACCCTAATGAATATATCTAGATGTTTAAATATTTTTGAAAATCACAAAAACTTCTATTACATATTTAGTTTTAATAAGAAAACACTAAACCTAATTTATTATTAGTCATATTTACACAGCGAATGGTATTCCTTACATAAATCTCGCTCATAAAAATTAAGCTTGCCTGTCATAAACGCTGTTCTTAAATCATCAAAATAATAATACAGGATTTAGGCTAATTTTTTAATACATCGTTTTTTAATTTATTATTGTTGTAAAAGTATTAAAAAATATGTAAAAAAATCACACGCAACAGTAGGGTTAAAAAATATCATAAATTTTACTACTTTTTCTACGCTTTATCATTTTCTTAATTTTCATTTCATTTTGGATGTGCATTCAAAAGTCTATTTTCAAATGCATTTTTTTATCTGTTTTAAAACAATCTTGAGCCGACCTATGATGTGGGTCAATTTTCACCATTTTTTAAGCACACCAACTTCAGCACCATCTTTACATATACGAAATGTATGTTAAAAAAAACAACATTTGTTTTGTTACATCAACTGATGTAAAACTAACACGCAAATTAAGTTTTTCGAGTATACCTTCATTTTAACCGATTTTACCTCCCTTAAGTGTATTGAAAAAAGCATGGTATTTTAAAAAAAGTGTAGCAAAAGAAGAGCTACTTTTTTAAAAAAATTCGCAGCAAAACACTGAAAAGATACTTTTTTTAAAAAAAAGACTACACAACCCCTTTTGTCATTAATTTCAGAAGGAGAATATGTGTTTGTTTACATAAAATAAGGATATGTCAAATATATACTTAGCCTTATTCTGATTGAATCATGACTTTTACACTAATTTAAGAATATATGATTCTGTTTACTTTTTAAATACAAAAACAATTGTTAACTAGTTTTAAGACAAAATAACGTTATACATACTATAAAAGGATGAACAAATTTCAAATAAATTTAATCTTGTTTTGAGCTCTAACAGCTGAAATCTATTTTCAATTTTTATAAGTCTTGAGCTTTAATAGCAACCGACTTAAACTGAACGGCATAAAAAGGATATTAAAAATAGCGCCAGTGGCGAACTTCGCCGGCAACCCATTAGGCAGGTGCTAGAATTTTTTTTATAGAACGCAAGTTCTTTTGTTATTCTTTTAAAAAAGGCGCGTACTTTACATTTTAAAGTCACTACTCTAACAACCAGGCTATTGGTCTATTCTTAACAAGCACGATAAGCAAACATATGAACCTAGTCGTCTAATATTGAGTCGCAGCATTGCCAGGCTAACTTTTTACTGGTCTTAATCCAAATTAAGTATCCAAATGTACTGGAATGTAGTATAAATTGTATTAAAAATAAAAAGTAATATAGAATTGTACTTAAATTTAAACCAAAAGGATAGAATTGAAAAGCTAAAATGGATGCTGCAATATTTATTGTGGTTTAAATTCTAGTAAAGAAGATTTTAAATATGAGTTAGTATTTGCAAGGTTTAAATTTGAGACCGAAAGGTTTAAAAATTTCAAGCTAGTGGGACTAAAATTTAGTCCAAATTTTCTAACCGTGTTACTATAAAATAAACTGGCCATTTCAGCCCTTGGAAGGACTTTGACCTAGTTTCTATTGATCAATTGTGTTGTGTGCGTTATTAAATGTTTGATCACAAATGATCGAGAACTGGACCTACGTGTTTTATGCCGATTCCGAACGGCTTATGTTCTCAAGAAGCTTTACATGGCAATTTTTACTCTCTGAGGTTTGCCATTGTCTGCAGAGAGGTGACGACCGAACAGAAAAATTAATTCAATTGAAAAAACTTTTCTGTCTGAGCTGGAATTGAACCTGGGCTACCGCTGTTCTTTAGCTTAGGGGCCACGTACTATACCCACTAGGCTACGGCCGCCACTGTGTGGTTGAAATTGAAAAATAATGGATTTCATAAAAGACCTATGATTTTAGAATTCACACCTTTGCAACAACAAAATAAGGTTACATTACATTGTTTACATAGCTGAAAGTGCCACAAAATAAATTCGATAAACGCCACCAAATCTGTACATCATGAGGAAGAGAGCATCATGATATGGACATTTTCTTGTACTAGAGTTTTCTTCTTTAACTTATCAGAATTAATTATGAAATGGATGAGTTTGTATACTATATTAAGGCATCGTCAAGGCTGCGATGGATCCATTTACGTTAACTTTTTTCCGATTTCACAGGTATACACGGTTTCGGACCAGAGAAGACAAAAGTGGTTTTATATGTATTTTCGCGCACTGAATTCAAATCCGCAGTGCGGTTTTTCTCTATCAGGTTGAGTTTAGGAGATATAGGTACAATTAAAAAAATTGCTTTTTCTGGTAACTGGACTAATCCTTTTAACGCATTAGCCACTTTTAATTGTCTTTAATAGGTTTGATTAAAAAATACTAGGCCTAACTAGACCTGTTTACAAAAATAAATTGCATTATGTAGTTTTCATAAAATTACTCAATTGAAGTCATTAATGTTTTTTACAAATTTTTTGTATATTTGTCTTTTTTTTATAAAATTTGCATTAAACTTATAAAAGTTGCAAGCAACGTAAAACATAACTAAAAGTAAAAATAGTTAACAACTATTACTTTTAGTTATGTTACTATAACTAAAACTTAAAAACATAACATAAAACGTAACTTTTATTAATTTTAAAGGAACATTAGATTTTTTAAATTTGTAATTATTATAAATGCAATAACATTGAAATACATTTTACAGGCACTTTAAGTCTGTTTTAACCCATTTAACTGTAAAGCTTTTGCTTTCAACAGTGTGAGAAAGCAAAAAAATATGCTGTTTCCATAAAAATTCTAAAATTGCCTTTTAAAGCCTTTTTGTTTATTTTGTCCAGCCAGTTTTTAGTGCAGTATTTCAAAGAAAAGTGAAAAATTCTACTAAGGTGAGTTATTTTTTTTTTTATAAACATTAAGAAGAAAGAAAGTACAATTTAAAAAATGCATTAGGTTACAGCTGAATGCCTGCGCTACGATATGAAAATTTTCCAATTTTTAATTTTTTCTAATTTTTTAAGTTTTTTATTTTTTTATTTCTTAACTTATGATTTTATAAACGTATAACGTAAAATTCCAAATCCTTTGAATTTTTTCTTAAACTTCAGAGTTTTCCATCTAACATAAATACAAATGAATGCCGAAAATTTCTAAAAATAAACTAAACTAGTTTTGGTGGTGCGGAGCATTAATGGGATAAGCTGTATAGTACACTCGCCTCAAATGAGGCTGCCCACTTCGAAATTAGATTCCTTAAAACAGTTTTTTATTTGCAAGTATTGATAGGCGCAAATTTTTAACAAATTATGTTAATAAATTTTTTAGTGATAAGTACATTTTTTTATCATTCCAAAATTTTTGACTTAAAATTTGGTGTAAAAAAGCTAAATCTACGAAAATTCTGTGAGCCACTGTTGTCCGTTTATCTGTGCATGGCTTAAATATCCGCAGAAATCCGTAATTTCCGTGTAGTTGGCACCATTGGCTACAACTATGAATTGATATATTCAATATCAAAGTGATACTGGAATGATTTCTTACAGTTGAAAAAATATTTCTAAACTGTTGATTGGAAAATTTTTTAATTTTTAAAAAAGTTATACAAAAATTTAAAATACCGCGAATATTGCAAAAAGGCCAAAATGAGTTTCATTTCAATTTTGATCAGTTGAAAATCTATTCAATAGCTTAAAACAAAATCTAGGTATGTTTGATTTTGGCTTTTTAATGCCACACGGGTTTACTTGTTAATATTAATCAATAACTAGTAAGGAATTATCTTCGACTGGGCCGAAGTTAAAATACCCCCACGGCCGAATTAGAGTACATATAAAGTCTTAAGCAAACTGTTAAATATATATAAAGAGATTTTCCCGTTTTGGTTAAGTCACTTTGTATGGGAGGTAGGTGTGGTTTTCATCTGATTTTTACAAATTTAATACTCAAAATAAATATTAAATATTTAAGACACTGCACTATGGGCAAAATAGCGATATTTTTGGCATTAATTGTAGTTTTAAAGCTAGACCTTTAAAATTTTGCACGAATTTAACTAACATCAAAATGGAAATTTGGTTTTTTTTTTATTTGGACCACACCTTCTTCCGCCTACCCATTAAAACATTAGGTCAGGTTTTGGCATAAATTCTGCATGGGTGCACCTCGGCTTTTTTTATTTTCGTTATTTGAAATATATATCACTGTTTCAAGAATCTGTAAGTTTGCATCTAAAAATATTTTATTATATTAACCCATTAGGGGCCAGTACTAAAAAAACAATTTCTTAACCTCACTTTTTGGAAAAACCACTTAAATTTTATGTGTTTATTTTTGGTAGAGTCAGATGATAGACAAGGCTTCAGCCTTTCTGTTAAGGTATAAAACTGCTCATTAACCCTTCAAAGACCGGGGATATTTAAATTAGGCGTACATTTTATTTTCCAAAAACTTTGTTAAAGCTTAAATTATTGAAAAAGATAGTTGAATAAAGGTAAGTTGAATTAAAGTAAGGTTGGCTCAACCGGATCACTGGAAAAAAAAATCATATGAGACAAATTCTAATATGCCTTTGTCATTTTACAAACCATATATGAATATAGATTTCCTAGTTAATCGTCTTCATTTTTTTCTTCCAACTCAATATTCTCCAGTCCAAAACTGTCAATTTCGTCGGCCTCATCGTCTTCTGCTTCATTTTCATTTTCATCACCTTCTAGTGTGTCTGAAAAGTCAATACCAGGTGTTTTGACTTCTGTTGAAAAGGGCAATGACTTCTCTGGGCAGGCTCTTCTTTTTGTTGGTATTTTTTCGTTTTGTTAAACTTAGGGTGGACATTAATGGGTCTGAAGAATCCAATGCTCTATTAAAAACGTCTGTCATATTATCCAATCGGCTACATTTTCTTGCATGCGATCTCCTGTCGCTTTTATACAGCTTGTTTCTCGCTTCTGATGCATTTTCTCCTAGAACTCCAACAGGAAGTATGCAAGTATCCATTATTTGGTGCCCATGTACCAAAATTTTGTGCACAGTTGGAGACATTGGATACCAAGAATACTTTTCAAAATGCATATTGAATGTTTGGCCACAAAAGTTTTTGAATTTTTCTGTATCAATCTTATATTCACAAGAGATGGCAATCAATATAATGTAAAAGTGTTTGAGAATATTTAAATCGAAATTTAAAATGGAAGATAAAATACTCTTCTTGCAGTATTTCCGTCGTTGCTATTTCCACTACCATTTTGTTTGGGTTTGTCTACATTGAGACCCATTTCCGTCCACAACCTTTCTTGAAGGTACTGTTTTCGCAAAGAGACTTTGACTTTGTCATCATTTTTAACACGACATATCTTTAATTCCATTCTATACGATATTTTTAATACAAATTCAAAAAATCTTATCCATGCATGTAAAGGGCTTACGCCATATTTAAGATTATTTGGTTTAACGCCAAAGATTTTCGAGTTGAAGTCATCGGTTTTTAACAGTTGATTTGGCTTAGCACCACATAGTGGGCAGGATTGACATGAGTTGGTACCAGTTAAAATATTCAGAACTTTACCATCTATAAGAGTCATATGTGCTTCATATTTAACAAGAATGTTTTTGCCCTTGTGTACATAGATGTGTTCTTGGATGTTTTTAATTTGAATATTTAACTTACTATTTTCACTTAAAATAAGTCCAGTAGTTTCTTTTATAAATTCCATTTTTAGAGGCCGACAGAATCTGACAGACTGTGGAGAGTTATTTAGCCAAATAACTTTATTTAGCTCATCTATTAATTTCAATGGAACTATGGTTGTCACAAAGAGTGAATGCTCTAGTCCAATATGTTCATCCAATTCAAAACGTTGTTTATATGAACTCTGTCCTGTCGAACCATCGAACCCATAACTTACAATTAATTTGCAATGTGTTGGTGCAGCAACATCAAGGACATCCTTCTGCATTTCAAGTATGCGATCAGCTGTATGGTCCAGTAAATTTTGCATTGTTACTTCTGTTTCAGTATCACAATAGCTGATTTCCTTAGGTCTGCATTTCAATTTTGATTTTACAATCTCAGAGTAAGGGGGATAAATGTCACATCCGTGCTGCTTATTTAATGCTTTCATGTTAATGTATTGCTGCTTTGTAAAGCCATTTTCAATTAAAAAAGCTAATGCTTCATTAGCACTTATTGGCAACGGATCACTCCTTTCCAGTTTCCTTATAATTCCTGTTATGTTCTCGTTTGTAACAGCTTTTTTCAACACAAATGCAGTTTGTTTTTCGTTTGATTTTTTAGCTGAAACGGAAGCAGCGTGTAATAAAAGAGGTGTTGAATGTTTTTGTTCTGCGGCAAGCTCAGATGCTAACTTTCTCTTCTAACGGGGCCCTGCATCAGTATAGTCTAAATGCCTCCGACCTCGTTTATTGCCGGGCAAGCTGCAATCACTTATTTCAATAGTTATATTGGATGCAAGCCAACGCGAGTGTTTTTTTTTTAAATCGGTCAAGTATTCGATTGCATTTTGGCAAATTTAATTTTATGAAAGCAATAAATTGCTTGACTTTTTCTGTAATTAACTGATGTTGCTCATCTGATAAGTTTTGCTGTTTAATGTTCTCCAAAATAAATTCTTTTACACTATCTGCTTGTCGATTTTTGCTACTCCAAACTTCAAGCAGTGTTGAATGGCAAAACTCGTATGAAACTACAAAATGAAGTTTTTTCCCAAATGGAACAAAAAGGAACAAAAAGTGTTAATGATGTTTGATTATATACAGTTTGATTAATAACTTTTAAAAGAAATATTGCAAATACCTTTCTATACACAGAAGTTATATTCCACACAACACACGTATGTTTGTTAGTTTCGACCAATAATAACACACCAACAAAACACTGAATTACTAGACAATAACACACAACTATTTTTTAAACAATATCACAAATTGTTTTACGTACCTTGTCTAACTTCTTCCATATTTAAACTTTTTCACAATGTTTACAATTAATGTTTTACTCACGATCAAAGTTAGTAAAAATTTCGCGCGCATTTTCTGTTCATAATGCAACCTTGAAACAGCTGACTTTTTCCTTTCATAAAATAACAGGGTGTAACATAAAAATTATAAAAAAACGTTTATATAACCGTTAGAGTATACGAATTCAAAAAAACGAAAGCAGATTTTAAATTTTAAACAAAAAAAATTGAATTTATGCCAAAAATAGCCACGTTTTACCCATAGTGCACTGTGCGAAATTTGAAGTCATTAAATTGATTTTTGTGGAATTTAAAGAGATCTCACCGTTATGGGTTAAGTCACTTTGTATGGGAGGTAGGCGTGGTTTTCATCCGATTTTGCTCAGATTGGAACTTGACCGCCATTTTTGTATAAAAAGCTTATATTTTGAATTTCGTTACGATAGCTCAAAAATTACGGCTGCTATCGGGGACACAGGCGGACAGATGGACAGACGGACAGACGGACAGACGGACAGACGGACAGACGGACAGACGGACAGACGGACAGACGACAGACGGCAGACGGACAGACGGACATGGCTAAATCGACTCAGGAGGTGATGCTGATCAGGAATATATATATACTTTTCTATACCGGCCACGCCTCCTTATCGGCGTTACAAACGGAGTGACAAAATTAATATGCCCCCATTACGTTTTTTAAACGTGGGGGTATAAAAACAATATAAAAATTCTTAAGTATACTTTTTACCTTTTGACCATATCTTGTACTAGGTTTACATACGAGATTAAAACAAACAAGATTAAGAAAATCCTCTTTTGTAAGCTACACTGTTTACGCTAGTGTGAAAAAGATTAATTTGGATATTTCGTTGCTTCCTTTTGTTTTGTTTTAGATTAGGGCTATGTTACGGTGGCGGTCAAGGGCACGTCATGAATTGTGGTTACTCCAATGTTAATGGGAACTTGTAGAACTTGTAGAGAGCAAGGGAATAAATGTTGACCAAATCATGGGGTAAAATCAGGTTGCGTTGTGAAATTATGCACAACATTTGTGTTTTAGCATGAAAGCACGTGACCGGGGATCATATGACCGCCACCATAACATAGCCGTTATTGAGCTTCAATAAGTCAGTTCTCTTTATTCCCACTTGTGTTGCAATTTTTAAGAAATTCCCTATATTTACGGAGTTTCAAACTTTTTTAAACTACTTCAAAATGAGGTTAAATTTTCTATGGCTCATCTTATAAAATTCTAAAAGATTTAGGAGTTAATCTCTCTAAATCTATTAAGGTATTCACAAGGCGTGCTGTCATGTCATAATGTCATATTGTTCTAAGATTTTACACTAGTTTAAACATTTTATTGTTGCCTTTTATATAAAAAAGTACTAATAGATTACAACTCTGAAAGCTTTATTTATTGAAGCGTCGTAATCAAACAGTTGTTTCTTATTTGCATTTATTTATCTTGTAAATTTAGTTGTACAATTTAAGGACAATACGACAATATGACATGATAGCACACCTTGTGAATACCCTTTATATGTAAACGTAGTAGTAAACAGTTTCAGAAATTTTTTAAGAAACTAGAATTTTTATGAAAAATTTCAAGCGGCTGAAAATTTAGATTTGCGGCAAAAAACAAAAAGTTTGTTAAAGCTAATAATATATTCTATCTGAAAAAAGTAAGTTTTTGAAAATAAATGGAAGGAAAAAAAGTTACACGGTTGCAAATATAAAAAAAATTTAACAATTTTAAAAATTTTGAAATTTGAAGGCTGATATCTTTAAAACTACAAAAGGAAATGAATATAATTAAAAAAATTTTAGTTAGACCAAGTTGTCAGAAAAAGAAATGTTTTTGTAATTTTGCCTATAACTCCTAAACTCGACCTGATAGAGGAAAACGTACTGCGGAATTGAATTCAGCGCACAAAAATACATATAGCACCACACAGAGTCAAAACAACTTAATAAAATAGAAGAAAATCAATAAAATTTCTCAATGGTTTTCATCCAAGAAGATTGTCTTATTAAAACCATAGAGAAAATCTTATTAAAACTATGAGATTTTTTTATTAGGCAAACCACTAATTTTAAGAAGAATCTTATTGTTTTTTATAAGAAAACAAATTATCTTATCAAAACTTCTTGGTTTTTAAGAAGAAAATTTATGGATTTAATAAGATTTCCGTTTGAAATTTTATAAGGACATCTTATTGATTTAATAGGATTTCTTTTTAAATTTTAATAAGGAAATATTTTTAAATCAAAACGTTGTCTTATTAACCTTTTACCTAAATATTAAATAAAAAGACATTTTTATGGTTTATTACAATTTATAAGGAAATAAAATTTGTATATGTATATATAAAATACATATGTTAAAATATAATTTCCCAAAAAGCAAAAAAAAAATAAATTCACAGTTGTTGCATAAATAAGTTTTTTTAACTTAACAAAATATTACTTTGTCACCAAAATACCCGGCGCTGTCGAGGCCTTCAAAGAAAGTGGCGATATCCTCCATCGCCATTTTTGGAAAAACCTCCTTCGAGTTTACTCCATAAATTTTTAGTAAAGTCGAAATTGAGTCACTCAAGCCCCACAACTGAAATATGGCTTGAGTTTCCAGAATTTTAGCCTCGTAAGGCTGAACATATGTACTAACATACATACTTAATGAACATAAGTATCATTATCCATTATCACATAGTATTTTTATTTTACTTTAAATAAATTAAATCCATAAAATGCACATAAACTTCATGGATTCACTTCACAATTACAAATGAAAGCTAAAGCAAAGAATAAGTAGCATTTTCAACGTTATTACCTTCTTACAAGGATGTTTTACCCATTAACGACTGCTCATAGATTCCGCCGTACGATTTTTTCAAAATTTATCAGGAAGCTTATATAGGCCATAGAAGTTGCTTTGTAAAATTTAAGGTTTGTAACTGTCACCGTATTTGAGATCTGCATTGGGTATTTAAATACCCAATCGGCTAATCCGGGATCTTGGTGTTAGTAAAAATTTGCATATATGGCAACATTCTTTTGTCATAACGAACACCTGATAAATAGAGAATACTAGAGGCAAACTGACCACGAATTTTTCCCTCGATCTTTCCATTTTCTAATTTTCTACATAGTTTTATATATGGATTTTATCATTTATGAATTTCGTTTCATATTGTAAAGACAATAAATAGTTTCATTTTTACGTAATGTTTTAAAAAAAATTATTTTGATATCTCCTACCACTGTCGAGATGTGGCCTTTTTCATAAACACTGTTTTATGGGTATTTAAATATCCATTAGTCATTAATGGGTTAATAAGAAAATCTTATAAAAGCAGATCAAAAAGATTTTCTTATTAATTTAAGGTGGTCTCTTCTTAAACTTTGGAGAGTGAAATAAAGATTTTCTTATTAAAGTAAAATATTAATAAGATTACTACCACATCACTTCATGCATTTAATAAGAAATCTTATTAAAAAATGTTTGATAGTAGTTGTACATTTTTAATAAGATTTTCTCTTAGAATTAAAAAGATTTCTCTATGGAAAATTCTTATTATTTGGTAGTTTTAATAAGAAAACCTAATAAAATAGCTCAATTAGGTGATCTTATTGATTTTATGTCATGGTTTTTGGCTCTGTGCACTTTTGTCTTCTCTGGTCCAAAAGTTGACCCTTATTTGTAGCCTGTGTTTTCGATAACATTGATATTTCCTAAAGATACATTTTTTAGCAAGTCAGTTGGTATATTATTTAGTTGAAGATGTTTTTCGGATGATGGTTAAATTGTAATACGCACCTTTACAAAAGAGCTCAAACTGTTTTAAACCAACAACAAAATTGTTAAATTTAGAATAATTTAAAAATTAAAAACAAACTAACTGCTGCAACAGTATTGAATACTTTGAAAATTAAAGCTTTTACACAATTAGGTCATACTTTATGGTAATCACCACAAATTGCTCATAACAGAGAGTGTAACAGATAGAGGAAGAGAGAGAGAGAGAGAGTGCCAATTAGTAAGAGCAAAAATTACTAAATTTAATTAAAAACATAAGCAAACATTTTCAAATCAAGCAAGCAATTAGCGGTGAGGAGCGTAAATTAATAGAAACAACTTGTTTAGTTGATGCCATGAAAGTAAGAATGTGATAAGCAATAATATTATTATTCTACACTACCGACGACAACGACTACAGTCAATTAAAAATTAAAATTCTTCAGTTTAATGAATTAAAAGATGAGACAAGATTCAGTTATGATTTAAACGACGACGGTAAAACAACACATCCGCGGGTAGAAATAAAAAAAAAAAAATAGTAATGCTTAAAATATTAAAGCAACTACTAGTAGTGCTCGTAGTGCTCCTGCAAGTCTGGGCTACGCTACAGAACCCAGCCAGCCAAAACTACACCAACGAAGTGCTGCGTATTGCTAAAGCGGCACACATTAAGGCCTTCATCAACGAGGATGTGCCGCCATGCAGAAACTTTTATAAATTTGCATGCGGCAAATGGAATCGTTTACATCCGGCCAGTGAAAGTGTGGGTAAAACGACGGTTCTTCAAGAGTTACAGGAGCTATACATAAGAAAAAGTGCCGAAATGCTCAAGGATGCCAGTCGAATTGACTCAAGCGTGGAAATAAAGCTGAAAGATTTTTACAGATCGTGTCGCCATGAAGTGAAAATGGATCAGCAAGATCTGGAGGCTATACACGAGGTGACAAATTTCAAGGGCGGCTGGCCAGTAATTGAATCGGCGACATGGTATGAAGACCAGTACGATTGGCTAAAGACAGTGGCTGATTTGCGCAGGAAACTAGGTGTCAATATTCTGATTGGCATGGAAGTTATACCTGATTTGGAGGAAATCAATACACATCGCATCATGGTGGGAGCACCAAAACTACACTTGCAGACAAAGGATGCTTACCTTAAGTCAGACTTCGAGGACACACGTGAGTCCTATAAGCGAGACATTGAGACCAAGCTGCGACGATTTTTCCACGAAATGCCCCAGAATTGGGCCAGCGAAGTGGCGCAACAAGTACTCGAGGTAGAGCGACAGTTGGCTAACGGTTTTCCAGACGAAAAAGAATTGACGCTGAAGCAGATTTCACGACTACGTTCGGCCGCAGATCTGAAAGCAGCCTATGGCAATTATGTGGACTTGAGTCGCTACTTGAATCTGATATTCAATCAAACAATTTATGTGCAAGTCTACGAGTCGCCAGTAGATTTCATGTCGACATTGGTTGACGTCATCAAGTTGACTCCAAAACTAACCATTGCCAATTACACAATGTGGCGCGTACTGGAGCATCTAGACTTTGCGGGTGAGGTCAACAAGCCGCACAACGACATCTGGTGCATAGAAAAGACCATGGAATACTTTGATCATCCGCTGGAGAGTGTGTTTCATCGCAATTACAACAACATGCCGTTGATTAATGAGCTTCAATCGGTTTGGGCTGATGTTAAGAAAACGTATCGTGAACAGCTGCAGTCAGCGACAAAACTCAACTGGATGACGCAGGAAACACGCCAGAAGGCGGTGTTAAAACTGGATGCCATGGAATTGGAGTTCATCGCGCACGATTATGAAAACTTTGCCGAACAAATGCAGAGCTTGAACTTCAAGAACGACTCGTACTATGAGAATCTTATACAAGCACTTCAATGGCACACCCAACGCAATCTAGCCAAGCTGATAGAGCAGCCGAAAACCGAGGAACCGGAATTGAAGCTGCCCATGTATGAGCAAAGCAAGAATAAAATTTTAGTTCCCGTCACCTTTTTGCAGTCACGTTTCTTCTGGGACACCAGCTATCCGCATGCGCTGAAATACAGTACTCTCGGTTTTCTTTTGGCTGAAGAAATGGTGCGTGGTTTCGATGCTGTTGGGCGCCGTTATGATAGCCATGGCTATCAGCGTTCCTGGTGGGACAATGTTTCGGAATATGCCTACTCGGAGCGTGCCAGTTGCTTCGACAAGCAATATTCCAACTTTAAGTTCCATGGTAAGGTCTTTACCGAAATACCAACACAATCTATAAGTATTCCCGATAATGGTGGCATCTCGATTGCCTATAAGACCTATCAAAAATGGTGGAATTATGTGGCTGACAATGAACTCTCCGCCTTGGAGACATTGCCTTTGGTGGACATGACACAAAATCAATTGTTCTTCGTTGGTTTTGCTCAGTTGTGGTGCGCAGATTATCATGAAACGGCATTGGAACATTTGACAACGGTACCGGAGCGTTTACGCGTCATTGGTGCACTGGGAAATATGGTGGAGTTTGCGAAGGAGTTCAAATGCGAAATGGGCGGAAAGATGAATCCGGAGAAAAAGTGTGTCATTTATTAAAACTGTACAATTATATATAATGTTAAGTTAAATAATGTATTTTAAATAAATGTTTGCAAACAAAACGATGGCACTTTGGGTAGTTCGATAGGTTGTGGATTCCTGATTATTTGAAGAAGACGATTTCAAAATCTGTCTGTGTTTTGATGAAAACGCGATTTATTGATTGTCTTATGGTTAGCCCATAACCAAGATTTTCAGTGGGTTGGTTTTGACTAAAAATATTGCATTACTTGTATGCACGTAAAGAACGCTTCATTCTCCTTGCAAATAGTGCTGTTTGTATAGCGCTATATTTGTAGCACTTTCTGTAACGATAACGTTGCACTTGAAAAAAAGTATTAGATTTTAATGTAAAAAAATTAATTTAAAAAACCGTAAAAATGCATCAAATCATTTTAAAAAATAAGTTTTCTGTTTTACCTTCATCATATGAAAAATCAAATAAATTGCATAAAAATCATACCTTTTTATATTGTCGCTCTAATTCTAATAGGATGTATGTCAAAATTGGGCAAAGTAACGTTTATTAGCGGTTTAGGTAGATTGGTCAAAACGACATCTATGTCCTTTTTTAGTTTTTAATGTTTGTATGAAAAAAAGGGAGGTAGAACGTTTGAAACAATGTATTATCGTATGAACTTCATACAAATAATAAACAATTTTCTTTCCCTCCTGAACAATAGATAATTTTGACTTACGTCGTATAAGAATTAGGCCAACCATATGAACTAATAGAGAAAACGAAGCCCTCGTTTCTCTCTACATTTTTCTCCAACTTCAAGGTAAACAAAGCGCTCGATTCTTGCTACGATTTTATATTAAATATAAGCAAACCAAAGCGTTCGGCTCTCGATACGATTTTATATTTTCTACAGCGGGAGCGGAGCGCATACATCTGATGGCATGACTATGTTAAAAAATGCGCTATACACAAGGAGAATGAAGCGCTCTACTGTTTTTTGGAACCCTTCATCACTTGTACTTTTCTCATCATTATTCATCACTAGCATACGCAAAAAGTTTAATTCGTGAAAAGGTGTTGCAGCAAAATAGTGAAAAATATAAGGTTAAATCGTTTATAAACTTTTTGAATGTAATGATTTTATAAAAACAAGAAATAAAATAAGTGGCAAGTGGTTTGGATATTCAAAACGTGAATGTAAACTATTAGTTCGGCCAAAAATATGAAGTTGCGCATGCAGGTGCGAACGAAGAAGGCGCTCTTTCAGAAGGAAGAGCAAAGCGCTTTTCTAATAACTTTTCGAAACGAGAGCAAAGCGCTTTTTTAATCACTTTTCATAGCGAAAACAAAGGTCTTCTTTTTAATGACATGAGAATGTTAAAGAAAGCTCTATTTGAAGCGAGAACAAAGCGCTATCTTAATTTTGTAAGTTGCTTTGAAAGTTGTTTCAAAGCGCTTTGTTTCCTAAAGGGTAACAGACAGGTGCGCTGTGTGTGCGTGCTAGTATTGAGATTTGAGCAGACTAACAAACAAGGAGTTAGTCTCTCTCTCTCTCTCTGTGTCTCTGTTTTTGATACGTAGAAATAGGATATATAACAATCTATTAGATAGCCTTAACATTTACCTATTTTCTATTGAATGTCAGACAAAAGAAAACAAAAAACATTTTGACACAAAACATTTTTTATATTTACATACAGTGTAACTTTCCTAGCTCGAACTTCCGTAACTTGAAATTCTCCATAACTCGAAGCAGTATTTGTGCTTATTGCTTTCTCAAGACATTTTCTTTATATTTTGATATCTATAAGTCGAATTTCAAGCACTCAAATTTTTCTTCAACTCGAACCGAAATCTCATTTGTATTAGGAAGAATTTCAGGCATATTCATCTCCATAACTCGAATTTCTCTCACTTACAACAACTTCAATGTTTCTGTGTGTGTAATAATCCGAATAATTGACTTCCTCGGAGCATCGCGCTGCGACAGCAGAAAAAATTTGCATGGCGTCTTTGTTCGCTTGCGTCGAAAGATATAAAAGTTATTGTATCTTGTGCTGTGTGTATTTTGTTAGTATATGTTTTGTGTAAGTAAAGAAGCTTTTTTTAATTTGCAAGTTAAGTGTGACTTATTTTACAGTTTTCAAGAAGATGCTTATTGACTTAACGACTATATGAAAGTGATAAATCTGCTGATGAAGTTGGAGATATTCCACCGTCAACAATTTTCGAAAGAAATCACTTCGCAAGAAAAAAATAAAATTATTTACTTAATATTTTATTCTATAACACGAATTTTCGTAACTCGAAGTTAAATTGTGGTCCCTTGACACTTCGAGTTAGGGAAGTTTCACTGTATCTCCATTTTACATCAGCTGCCATTGCACGATCTTGTTTTAATTTTCCTTTATTTGATAGTCGAAGACGGCCTCGATAGTCTAGTGGTAGCGCTCTTGTCTGTCGCTCAGGGGTCCCGGGTTCGAATCCTGGCCGGGCCTAAGTCCTAAGCTATAACCTTTTTTCCTTATTTATAATCAAAGGAACTTTAAAACACATCATTTTACGACGAAAAGTTGTAGTTGGTGGCAAAAGGAAAAGTTTGTGGAGGGGAACGTGATTTGACTGAGGCCAAGGCATAGCACTTGCTTCAGATTTAATATCACATGCTTCTACTGCTTCTGCCACATTAAGAACATCCTACATAAATTTTCACTTCGTTACTCCCTTATTCCATTTTGTGGTATCACAACGGACCAACAATATGGTCTAAGGACCTGCCGCCATCTTAACCTAACCATATTCGATGACCGTAGCTAGAACTGCCACTCCTACCTTCTAGTATTTTTATCATGGTTAAAACGCATTTATTTTCATTTGTGTGTTTGTTTTAAATCATACGTGAGAATCTTTATTGCAATTGAGTTTTAACAAATGGAAACTGCAGCAAATGTGTGTTATACAGTGTAATCTGATGTTAGAATTTCAGCAAGTTTTGACACTAGGGTTGACCCTACAAATGTGTTTATTGTTTTAAACTTTTTGTGTATGTGATGGTAGTATAAAGGGATCGTTGATTTCGAATCTGATGTTAGAATGCTTACAAAAATTTTGCCACTAGGGTGGACCCTAATTACTCTAGGGTGGACCCTACAAAAGTGTTTTCTTATACACATTGTACATGTGCTAGCAGTATAAGGGGTCGCTTATTTCGAATATGATGTTAAAATTTCAATAACTTTTTTGTACCCTAGAGATGCGTTTTTTATTTTATACTTTTTGTGTATGTGAAGGAAATATGAATTGGTCTCTGATTTCGAACCTTATGTTAAATTTTCTAAAAAATTTTTTACACTAGGGTGGATCCTAAAAATGCGTATATTATTTTAAACTTTTTGTGTATGTGCTGGCAGTTTTAAGGTGTCGTTGATTTCGAATCTGATGTTAGAATGCTTAAAAGATTTTGCCACCAGGGTGGACCTTAATTAATCTAGGGTGGGCCCTACAAAAGTGTTTTCTTATACACTTTATACACGTGCTAGCAGTAGCATATAAGGTATCGCTTATTTCGAACCTGATGTTAAAATTTCAATAAGTTTTTTGACACTAGGGTGTACTCTAGAGATGTTTTTTTTTTATTTTATACTTTTTGTATATGTGAAGGAAATGTGAACAGGTCGCTGATTTCAAACCTGATGTTAAAATTTCGAAAAGTTTTTTTACACTAGGGTGAATCCTAAAAATGCGTATATTATTTTAAACTCTTTGTGTATGTGCTGGCAGTATGTTGATTTCGACTCTGATGTTAGAATTCTTAAAAAAATTTTGCGACTAAGGTGGACCCTAATTAATCTTGGGTCGACCCTGCAAAAGTGTTTTTCATACACTTTGTACATGTGCTAGCAGTATAAGGAGTCACTGATTTCGAACCAGATGTTGAAATTTCAAAAAGTTTTTGACACTAGGGTGTACCCTAGAGATGTTTTTTTTTTATTTTATACTCTTTGTATATGTGATGGAAGTATGAATTGGTCGCTGATTTCGAACCTGATGTAAGAATTTAAAAAGTTTTTGACACTAGGGTGGACCCTAAAAAGGTTGTTTTTGGCTTTATACTCTCTTTGTAGATCCGCCGGTCGCTGATTTCGAATCTGATATTAGAATTTCAAAAAGTTTTTTGACACTAGGGTTGTCCCTAAAAATGTGTTATTTGTTTTATGCTCTTTGTATAAGTGCTGAAAGTATGAAAGGATCACTGATTTCGAAACTGATGTAAGAATTTCAAAAAGTTTTTATACACTAGGGTGAACCCTAAAAATGTTGTTTTTGTTTTATGAGTTTTTTTAAAGAATTTCAAAAATTTTTTGACCCTTAAAATGTGTTTTTTTATACTCTTAAGTAAGTGCAGTTTTCAGTCCAACTTTTCAATCAATTTAAGCTCCATACGAGAAACATGATGAACGTTTAATACTCAACGCCTTGTTGCGTCATGAAACAAACATCGCTGGCAACGGTTACTGTCTACTTTCATCTCTCACGAGAATTTTACATCTTAATTTTCAATAACTAAATCTTTTTTCCTTAATATAAAATTAAACTTTTTAATTTGATTGTTAAATATTTGCCAAAAAAAAAATATACAGATTTTATTTCGAATTACATTTGGAGTTGAAAAAAAAGCGTAAGAAACTTCGTTCCTGACAGGGGTCCCCCGACCGCACCACTTTTTTACTTCAGTATGTTCTGTTGGCCTAGTAAAAAATTGCTTAGGTGCCTGTTATTTTATTTGATTTTCCTTTACTAAGACAATTTTTTAATGGTTTTTCATGACGATATGGTTTTAAACAACCAATTTGTTGTTTTAAAAACTAGTCTCGATCAAGTGATTTTTTTCTCAAAAATAATTATTTATACAGCTCAAACAGTTTTACGTTGACACATTCAGCACTTGTTCGATACAATGCGCGACACTGTTAAGTTCTACAGACGAATTCGACACTAAGCTACTGAAGATAACCCGCTGAACTTCTAAACTGATCTAAACAGATTCTCAACAGCTCGTCATTGGTACACAAATCCATGTTGTTTTCTTTTTTTTTTTTTTTAATTATCGCAAACAAAACGAAGACGACCAATTCAAAAATATTCCATACCATTCAAATATAAACAGTGCCGAAAGTTACATCGTAGCAGGAGAGCAGAATGGTGGACTCGGCAAGCATTCTTCCGCTATTAATTTCTCTTATATTCGTCTTCAGCGGAAGTATTCAAGCAGAAACAGCTGATTTTCAGCCCATCTACAATCAAGATGAGATCGTACGAAATGCCAAGAGCAAAGAAATGCTACGCTCTATGAATGTCAAAGCTGATCCATGTGAGGATTTCTATGAATACGCTTGCGGTAATTTTGGAACGCAGCAGCAAGATAGAGAGCATGGCAAAAAAGCGACCACTATTGAGAGTATTTTAGACACAAAGATAAGCCATGACTTACAAAAACTGCTGGAGGAACAGGTGAAGCGTGAAGACGGCACCAGTGGGCGCAAGATTAAAGAATTCTACAAGTCCTGCCTCAGCGCTGAGCGTGATGGACAAGCCCAACAGGCCTATTTTAGTGATTTTATCAAGGCAAACGGCGGTTTTCCGGCAGTACCTGGCTCCAACTGGAATGTGCATCATCATAACTACAACTGGCAACAGACAATAGGACAGCTGCACTTTCGCTATGGCATGGATATACTCATAGGTCTGGAGGTGGACGTTAACTATCAGAGCAAGCATGAGAACAGCATTTATTTGGGTGAGCCAAAAAGGACGCTGATACCAGCGCAAATGTGTAGCCAAGAGAGTACCAAGAGGATTGACATACGCGACCGTGAATATGAGCACGTGGAAAAGGAGGTGTCTGAGCAGCTGAAGAAGTGGCTGACACTTAAGCTGGCAGATGCCCAGAAGCTAGCTGAAGAGATTATCTCATTCGAATTTGAGCTATGTACGGCCATGCAAGGCAGCAGCCGCAATGAGTCAGATAAGTTCCTCAACTTCAACTATCCTCGCAGGACTTTGATTGAATTTACGCACCAGTTTAACGATAGCATCGACTTTGATCTCTTTGTATCGAACAGTTTTAATCATCCCGTCTACAATCCAGTCTTCCTGCGATCCGAGCAGTACTTTAAACAACTCGTTAAGACGGTGGAGAAACATGCCCTACACACAGTCGTCAACTATATCATGTATCGAGCGCTGTCAACACTTGCCTTTCCGCCAGACGACCATCCCAGCAGGCGTCCAAAGCATTGCGTTGAGTTGGTAAAACGCTATTTTCCGCAAGTACTCGGCGACATTTACTACCGTCAGCATGGCAGCAATCATGTCCGATCCGATGTAGAAGCCATTTACGAAAAGATTCGAAAATCTTTTGAGATTAGTCTGCATAACAAGTGGATTGAGGAGAGCACAAGCCGGCTGGGTAAACATAAGTTGAACGAAATAAAGTTAGTCTTTCCCACCTACGACAAAATCAACTTAAATAATCTGCAAATAGTCAGCTCCAACTATTGGCAAAATTTGAATGCTGTATTGGCGCATGTACAACGGCGTGAATTTGATCGACTCTACGAGAATGGCGTATCAAAGCCACGCCTGCAAGTTGAAGCCTACGAACAGCGTTTGCAGTATCAACCGTTACAGCAGCAAATTGACTTTCCTTGGGGTGTGTTGCAGGATCCACTTTATCGTAGTATCTATCCAAACTCCTTAAAGTATGCTTTGATTGGTTCGATGCTGGCACGAGAACTAAGTGTGACCTTCGACGATATTGGTTGGAGTGCGGACAGTTTGGGTATCTCGAATTGGGATCGCTATACAGAAGAGCGTTATGCCAATCGTTCGGCGTGCTTTCGTCAACAAATGAGCAACTATTTGTACAATAATCCTGAACAATTTCGCAACAACAGCGAAGTGCGTAAACTGATTGCCGACAGCAGTGGTGTAAATGTCGCCTTCAATGCTTACCTCACCTGGTTGTCCTACATGAGTCCCAACAATGATCATGCAATACTCGTTAAGGAAACCTTGCCGGATCTTAATTTAAGTAATACTCAGTTATTTTTTGTTACTTTCGCTCAAACGTACTGTCGAGCAAACAGCGATGCAGCCAAACTGCGAACATGGGCTCCATTCTTGCCCATGGAACGTCACACTGTCGAACGTTATGCAGTCAATGGGCCTCTTATGAATTGTGTAGAATTTTCGAGAGATTTCAACTGTTTACCGGGCAATGAAATGAATCCCACCGATAAGTGTGTAATTTACTAGAATAAGTTATTAATTAATAAAGGGAAGAAAAAAATATGTTTAGAGATAGATCATTGCAATTGATACCTTTAAAATCAATTTTCATCTTTCTTTTTTTTTCGAGAAATTTCGCCTGCCTTCATTCCGTCGTCAGTATGGAATTATAAACGTCGCACACTGGGGCCGCTTCATATAAGCAGGTGCTCAAAATTCTGAAATCACTTTCATTTCATCAAACCCACTTGCTTGATCGTATACTTTTGCTATCTATACAAATAAAATAAAATAAATTACAAAAGATTCGCGACCTTGACGTAACCTATACGTGACCATGATTAACCCATTAGAAACCATTTTTTTAATAACTTACACCAATCGAGTTTGATCACTTCAATGTGAAAGTTTTAGAAGTCGATATTACTTAATTTAAATATTTTTGATTTTGATTAGATTTATTAATGAAAAATAAGTTGGTTTAGGTTACAATCATGGCAGAATTATCCAGGTAGTGTTGACAACTGCCTATTTTCTCTGCAAAAGGAAAACATAGCCTGTCAAAAACAGCTGTTAGTGAAAGAAAGCAAAAAAGAAAGCAAGCGTCGAAAACTAAAATCATTAAAATCAAATAAGAATTTTTGTGGGTTTTAATAAACAAATAAAATTTTTAAATCATGACAGTTCTAAAAAAATCGTGTGTGATTAGTGCGAAAAGCTTTTCAGTTCGTGATGTTAAATTCTATATGGTTCATATTCTTCATCAGCCGGCACACATGAATAGCTCTTTGATTTAATTATTATAGGTTGTCCATGCGGTTGACAACACCCGTAAATGTGTAATCAAAAATATATTCTCTCTCAAATATAAATAACAACCAGGGTTTTGTCATTTTTTAGAATTTTAAAAAAAGGTAGTCATTCTATATATTGCTTTAATCTATATTGCAATAACTGGGGCGCCACGATTTGAAAATGGTTTTTTGTTCAAAACAAAATAAAATATGTTTGGTTGAACAAAAAAGCGATACCTCAACTAATTATCGATTTTTTAAATTTTTTGCTTGGAGCAGTATCTGTTCAGTAAAATATCTATATATTTGCCATTATCTAAAATATTGGCATGTCATTTGAAAGATATTTAAATTATCTGTAAGACAAAATACAAAGAAAATAAATTAAGGCAATAGTTTTAATTTTGTGAATTATATTATTTTTGCTTTTAATAAGTGATAAAACCGTTATTTTGTAAAAAATTTGCATTATTAAGGTGTAAAAAATATATTTTATAATTAAAGCCTACAGTTTTATCTTTCATTTAATATATAGAAATCCATATTCGTTTTTTTGAATGGACTCAAAATTTAATACATGTGATGATCAACTATTAAATTTAATATAATGGAAGCTGTTGGCCAAAACTGATTAGCTAAAAGTTTCAAATTTTTTCCATTGCGCAAATTGAAGCGTCAAGTTTAAAAGTCTTGACGAGTGGAAACCAAGACAAAGTTGTCATTTCTGTAACCAACTGTGTATTTAGTTAGTGATAGACTAAAAAGAAATATAGTAAAACACATTAAAGTAGTTATCAAATATATAATAAGAACGTGCGGAAAAGTGTTGAAATTATCTCTGATACCCGCAATCTCCAAATAAAGAAGATTGTGTCATTTCTGTAACAACTAAAAAAATGCTTACAAATCAATTTCAGTATGCTCAAAATTAGCTCTCGAGCTAAGGGCTTTTTCAGCCATGTATAATTATATAAATTCTGGCGTCGCTAAAAAAATTTCAGTTTGCAGCATTGGCGTCAGAATTGGGGGGGTTAAGGGGGCCGTTGCCTTCCACTTTTTTAGCTAGATAAACAATTTAACAAGAAAAATTCAAAATTTATTCAAAATATCAGTTTTTTTTACAACGATAATATTTTTGTATTATATATTTTCCTCTTCTTTCTCTCTTCTTCATAAGCATGCTTGCGGACAACCATTTTCTTTCTCTGTGTTTGCAAAAAGATAGAACAAAATGTAGAGTTTCTACTGCAAACCCACCACTTCAGTTTAAAAGCACCCTTAAGTATGTAGCCTAATGCTTGTTAATTTTGCAACTCTGGTAAGAAAAAATTTGACATGTTCTTAGGGCCTTTCCATAGTGGACGACATGTTGTACGATAAGTTAGATGGAAAGCTAATGGAACTATTTGATTGAGCGTTCGAACGATCCAACTTGTAAAGCAACATCATTAATTGAAAGCTCTCAAGCAGAACACATCCGGCTAATAGCTAAGCAACTTTTAGATGCCCTAACAATTGAGCAGTAATTTTACATAGTTGTACAATATTGTACAATCCGCAGAAAAAAACCAAAAATTTCGACTATCATTTTAGCTTAGGCATGGTACTACATGTTGTACAATTTGCCATGTTGGTCCAATGTTTTGGACTATGCGAAAGCCCCTACTGTGAATTAGCTGATTGTAAAAATATAATTCGATATTTTCAAATTAAAGCTTTACGCTCGGACAAAGAATATCAAAAAATTATTAATGAAGCGAAAGACGCTGCTGTTGAGCTGAAACTTGAAACTCACCAAAACCGAGAATCAAAAATCCACCTCGACGCTTTGAACAAACATCAAATCCGGTTCCTTCAGTACAGCCGACATTATATGATCGGCTACAAAAAGATTATTTCAAAATTTTAGATCTTCTCTCAAATAAGATAACGGCTAGATTCGATTAAACAAGTTGATATTTGACTTTTTTTTATTTTTGCATGCTTACACCAGCTTCACTCAACCGACTCACATTGATTTAGTCGGTGAGTCGGTTGAGTGAAGCTAGTGTAAACTGGCACTTTGTAAATCTTATTGTACATTTAAACAGATCTTGACACTCTGAAATCGTTGGAAAATATTGTAATCGAAGCCTTCAACGGAAAAGTGCCTTTTGAACAAAATCTAAAAACAAAACTAAATCTTTTTGCAGATGACTTTGATGTAAGCGACCTCCACGCGCAACTTAAATTGCTGAAGCAATTGCCTGGCCAAACACCTTCAAATTGTAGTGGCATTGTATCCCAATTTGCAAAAAATTCGGATACTGTAAAAAAAATATTAAATGAAGTTGAAAAACTTATTGCTTTGCTTTTGACTGTGCCTGCATCAGCAGCTTCATCTGAGCGTTCTTTAAGTGCACTAAGACGACTTAAAACGTATCTTCGAGCAACTATGACACAAAAACGACTCACTCATACGGCACTTATACACATTCACAAAGATAAAACCGAAGAATTGAATTCGATGGAGGTGGTGAAAGAGTTTGTTTCTCGCAAGGACAGAAAGAAACATTTTGGAATAATTTGTACCTTATTGCATTTAAACCATGTAAAGATATACCTAGTCTTGCTTTATAAAAGCAACCATTATTTCTTATATTTTCATATTACCATATGAAAGATCCTTTAAAGAATGATCTCTAATATTGAAATTGGATGAACTTTTAAAAATAATGAAATTTTAATATTTTATATAAATTTTTATATTTGTTTTATTTTAAACTAAAATAAAAAATTTTTTATTCACATTCATGTTTCTTTGAAGAAATTTTGGTGGACTTTTTTTGCACCACCATTTGTAGTGCCCCCCCATTTGTGCTGCTTCCCAGATGAAATTCGCCACCGACGCGCTTGGTTTGCAGACTTACTTATTGAAGCTTCAGTTTTATTTTTACATTTACGCAAAATGCTACGAAAACATTCAATCTATATTTAAAAACATGTTTTCAATGAAATTTATTTCAAAGATAAAAAATAATACAAATGTTCATAAAATTTAAAAAATTTTTGTGCTGTGTGCTGCGTAAATTTTTTTTTTATTATTTCTGTATTGATTTACAATACAAAACATTGCCATTACCTTTTTAAAAACTGAATAAAATTTTCAATCAAAACAAACAAGTAGTGGAAAACGTAGTAGAAAAAGCAGTGGAGAAAAGTATCTTTTGATATTTAGTACTACCAAAAAGTATGATATTTAGGCAACTGAGCTATATTTTGTCATTAAGAAATAACTTTTTTGCTCTCTTCTTCAATTTTGAATCATGAATAGCTCCAGATTCTCTGACAAATAATTGACCACTATCTCCACTATAGCTGCACAGCTGCCCGCTTAAGCTAAGTCACTCAAACTTGCCGTAAAATAAGATAAAATGTAATAAATATATCATGGCACAAAATATATTCTTTAACTTCCAAAAATACACCACTTTTAATGAATATTTATTATATTTGGAACATACGCATCTGCAGCTGCTGAGGTTGTTCTATTTTTTTTTCACTTCAACATTTTTAGCATTGGTTATGTTTTCACTTATTGACAATGGACGATTGAAAATGCTCTCTTTTTGAGTAAATTTAGGTAGATGCGCTAGAAATACGCTCTCTCCAAAAACAAAACAATAACAAAGGCGTAATTATAACGTCAAAATGAGCTGTTTTGAAAATGTTATCAATGGCCGCATTCAGCGCAGACAACAGTTGGCAACTGTTGTGTAAAAATTCGCTGAATGGTACAAATTTGGTAGCGCTAACTAAAACTGATAAAGTAGCGAACGCCTTTTAATCGAGCGAACAAATTCTATGCTACATGAACACAACTGTTTGCTTAACTGTGAGATGGTGTTACTGACGCTGTTAAATTAATAAACGCAAAAAGAACGCAGAAAATTTAAGTGAGAAACCTTTGCATTGAATTAAATTTACACAAAAATTAAATTGAATCTAACTTCTGACGTGTAGAGAAGCAACACATTCAGAGAAAAACATCGTGAACTAATTACAGTTCACAACAGTTGTCTGCGCTGAATGCGGCCAATTTTTACTTACTTATTTATTCAGTTTTGACAATGGATTTTCTGGACTGCCTATAACTTCCTCACGTCGCGATAATTCGAAAACAGTTCATTAATTGTTAGCTTCCGTTCCAGCACGATAAAATCAACAAACAATTGTCGATATCATTAAATAAATTTTATGTTTTCCAACAGCAATTTCACTTGTCAAAATATATTTTGACAGTTTAAATCAGCCGTACATAGCTACACAAATAAATTGGTTAAGCAACACAATCGAAATAAGTAGTCGAATGAAAATTATATTAAAAGTAAACTTTCGTTTGCTTTATTTAAGGCCAAACTACAGTTAATTATGTATTATATCTTAAAACACGGCTCATTTTATGAAATTTGTAAGATTTTTGTTTAGTTTTTTTTACATGTTCATACATAAAATCTGGGTACTCAATTGATTTATACGGTTACAAGTAAATTGTACATCTCTATGGCTGAACGAATAAACATAAATTGTCAATAGTGACATTATAAAGGGTGTCCCAACAAGAACGCAATTTTTAAATTTGGCGCCATTCGAAGTGTCATTGTTTGAAATTTGAACAATTGTTATTGTTTGCTAGTAGAAGGTACGAGGTTAGTAAAAATGGAGCGCTACACGAATGAACAACGCATTCTCATTGTGAAATTGTTTTACCAAAATGGTGAAAGTTTTGCGGCTACAATTCGCAAATTGCGATCAATTTGGGGTCACAATAATGCTCCAAAAGAGTCAACTGTAAAGAGATTAATGGATAAATTTGCTGAAACCGGGTCTGTTAGTGATGTAAAGACAACAACGCGCCATCGACCAGGTCGATGGACCGAAAATGTCGCAGCTGTACGTGATGATGTCGCTCAAACTCCATCCACCTCAATTCGACACCGAGCTCAGCAAATTGGTGTCTCCAAATCCACTTTGCAGCGAATTTTGACGAAAGACTTGCATCTTCATGCATACAAAGTTCAAATGACTCAGGAACTGAAGCCAGAAGGGAGTTCGTTAATTGGGTATTGGAGAGGCAACATGAAAATGCTGATTTTGCCGCTAAAATCATCTTCAGTGACGAGGCACATCCGTCTTGAAGGCTTCGTCAATAGGCAGAATTGTCGCATTTGGGGTAAGGAAAATCCTCGAGTGATTCAGGAGAAGCAAATGCATCCTCAACGTGTCACTGTTTGGTGTGGTTTTTGGGCTGGAGGAATCATTGGACCTTTTTTTATGAAAATGAGGCAGGTCAAGCGCAAACAGTCAATGGTGTTCGGTATCGTGAAATGATAACCATTTTTTTCTTGCCTAGAATTGAAGAAATGAATATGGAGGGCTGTGGTTCCAACAAGACGGCGCCACATGTCATACAGCCACAGAAACAATTCAATTGCTGCATCAGTCATTTCCCGGTCGTGTTATTTCGCGTTTTGGATATCAGAATTGGCCGGCTAGATCGTGCGATTTAACACCATTAGATTTTTTCTTTGGGGTTTTTTGAAGTCGATGGTTTACGCGAATAAGCCGACGACGACTCAAGCCTTAAAAGAGGAAATTGGACTCTGCATTATACTATGTTCACACTAAGGCCGAAAAGCCGCTTTTCGGACATTAACGGCTTTTCAGCTGAAAAGCTGCATGATATTAAGTTTTTCGCCATAGAAGAACTGTCAAATGAAAAGCTGCTAATGGTTTGCTTTTCAGCGAAAAACTCTGAAAAGCTAAAAAACAACCCTGACTTTGGTTGATGAACAGACTATTTGTTGGGGTAAAGTCAAAATCTATTACTAAAATCCAAGTTGTTACTGATATTTGGCATTATGTTTGTCTGCTGATATTTTTTATTTGGTCAAACTCCAATTGGACATTTTATTTGTTGTATTGGATAAAAAAAATACAAAGACCAAGTTAAATGAAGTGAGCTGCATGAGGCCATGAGGCAGAAAAGTTTCGTGGTGCACGGAAAAATATGCATATATATATGCGGGAATGGCCAGCGACATGGGCTCTTGCTTAATGCAGCGGAAGCCAAAATAAACAATTTAACTATTAAATACAGGTTAGAATAATATATCTAGTATTTGATAATGTGGTTTAAAAGAATTTTATTTAATGCAATTAAAAGAATTAAGCCAAGCACAATAATAGCAAACATATTACTACAAGTTGAATGTCAAATGAAAAGTTATTTTTTCAGTGTGAACACCTTTTTTTGAAAAGAGACTTTTCAGCTGAAAAGCGGCTTTTCGGCCTGTGTGTGAACATAGTATTAATGAAATACCGCAGCATTTACGCAAAACGGTCATTGAAAATTTCATTAAAAGATCGCGTGTATGCCAGCAAAGCCGCGGCGGCCATCTGCACGATATATTCTTCCATACATAACCTCATTCTGTCTACTTTACGATATAATAAAGTTTCACGATTTTTTTTTTTTAAATATCAGTGTTTTATTTAAAATTTAAAAATTGCGCTCTTGTTGGGACACCCTTTAGCTACGCCAATGTTTTGCTCTCTCGTTTTTTGCTCTCCGAATTGCATCTACCTGGTTATTCTGCCATGTACCTGGGTAATTCTGCTGTGGGTTACAATATAGATACAAATTTTAAATTTTAAAAGTTGTTTAGATTACTAAGACAGTTTATGTTACAATGTACAGTGTACCACTAAAGTCTTCGCACAGCAGCTTGTTCATTGCATAATGGTTAATTAAACATTTATTTTCAATATAGAAATAAAAACAATTCCATTTTATTTATTAATTCAAAAGTTATTAACATAAAATAAAATAAAAAGTCAAGTAAATGCATCCAATGAAGTCTTCCTACATTTCTAAAGCAAATTAGTACAAAAATCTTAAAAACCATACCATAATTTTTTTTAATATTTTGTTGGGTAGCCCTTATTTTTAATAACGGCTTTAAGATGGTTTCGCATCGATTTCACAAGCTTTTGTGCATAACTTTGCTCGATTTTCGTCCATTCCTCCATTAAGCTGAACCCTGGAGCTTATGTGATGAGTCCTGATCCTTTTTTAAGCATATTTCGCACATGCACAATGGGATTGAGATCAGGACTCTGAGGAGGTGGACAATTCGCCATGTACATTCTAGTGTTATGAGCTATGTCTTTAGGGTTATTGTCTGGTTGGAAATAAAATTTCTCTGACAAGCCCAATTTTTCAGCACTTGACTTCAAATTTCTTTTCAGAATATCTATGTATGCGCGATGATTCATAATTCCCTCAATTATTTCCAAGTTTCCTACGCCATTGGCAGCCATACAGCCCCATACCATTATTCCGCCGCCGCCGTGCTTGGCAGTTTTGCCATCAGTCCTACAGATATTATATTTAGACTCATCAGAGAGAATATTACACTAAACCAGAATTCGAGCGAAGCGTTTTAATATTCGCGAGCGCTTTTTTCGATTAGATTAACTGCATTTACAAAAGGCTTTCTGCGAGGTGTACGAGACTTAAGCCCGGCATCAACTGCAGCTTTTTGAACGGTTTCGGGATGAACTTATATTTTATTGGATTGAAGGAGCTCTGCGCTAATTTTTGTCGCACCTCTGCATGGATCCTTGGCAACCATACCCTTGATTTGCAGCCGATCTTTATGTGTGAGAACTGTATGTTGTCCTGATTTGGGCTTATTCTCTACGCGGCCTTCATATTTAAAGCTCCCGAATATTGATTGAATAGTAGAACAGCTGCGGGACACAAGTTTCGCTATTTCTGAGTATGATTTTTTCTCCTTCACGTGCAAATTCAATATAATTTTACGCTCTTCAACTGACTGAGTATTTGCCGGCCATTTTTTAAAAATATTTTAAGCCAAATTTCTTAAAATATGTACCTTGAATGTGTGACACATTTTTCATTTGTTTATGCAATTTTTTCACTGGAATTCTTGACGATATTTTCATCGTGTCTCAAATATATCTCAAGAACCAGACGTTTTAGATAAATAAACAGTATACCAAAATATTTGCATTAAAATTGTCTACACTTATTTAATACAATAAATTTACATCACTTTACTAGTATGAATGCTATGCCGCAATCAAAGCAAAAAATCTTTTTTTTTCCGTTTACAAAAGGTCACGGTGCCGGGCCGGAATGGGTTAAAAAATGTTTGTATCTCAAACTTGTTCATTATCCATTCGCAAGTTTTTATCGCTAATAAAACTGAATCAGTTCCTGTAGTTACGCTGTAATAGGCAAACTTTGTGAGAAATGCTATAAAAAACCCGAGGTAGCTTTTAAAAAATACAGCTTTGATAGTAAAATTATCAGAAGGCGCTGGATGGCGCGCGCTAATTTTTTTTTTAAAACATTTCTTAATATCATTATTTGTAATGTAAGGTACTTTGATCCTGGCCCAACCTGGCCTTTTTTTTATTTTTCAAATTTAATATTTTTTTTTTTTTTTCATTTTTAATTTTTATTCCATATCGCAATAACGGGATAGCAAAAAACTTAAAAACAAAATATATGCTTGAAAAATTTAGAGTATACCCTTTAATAATATATAAACCCTGTTTAATCAAGCAGTTTAAAAAAATGTTATGGGACTTTAAAAAAGAATATATATTTTTTATTAATAACAAAATATCAACTTTGAGGCATTTCAAAAACAAAATTACGCACTTAAAAATAAAAAAACTGCCGAATTCAAATAGACTAAATATATTTCTATCGAAATGTATCAAAATATTATAATAATTGGCAAGTTGCACTTTTTTCTGAATGTCCAACCCTTTGTATGGGATCGCCCCACCGTGCTACGTCTGCTTTCTAAATGTATTGCTCTCTCTCACATGGAATGCTTTCGCTTTAAGTTTTTATTCTCGTTTTTACATAAAAAAAAAATTATAAAAAATATGTTGGAACAACAAGGAAATATGTAATAATGCTATCTAATAAGATTATAAAACAGGGTTAATGCAAATCATTGAGAATGCACATTTGGTATTGATTCCTGTGCGTCAAGTGTTTTGCCTTTGCCTCAGTCAAATCAAGTAACTAAGCTATCCTCTCCACAAACTTTCCTACAACCACTCACTTCAACTTTTTCTTCGCAAATTGATGTGTTGTGTTTTAAAGTTATTTTGATTAAAAGAAAGAAAAGAAAGATTAAAGTTAAAGAAGTAAGGAAAGTAAGTGCCCAAATTTTCCCCATCATTAACTTGTTTTGAGCCTCTATAGAGCAGCGGATTTGCCAGTGGCTACCACAGAACTAATACAGAATAAATTACCAGGTAAGGAAGCATTACTTTTTTCAAAAAGTAATACGTCTGCATATAGCAGAAGTAATTAACTCATACCTCATTACCTGTAATGTAGCATACAAGGAAAAGTAATGCAGTGATTTTTATAACTTAATACAAGTAGTATGTTACTCCATAACTTCTAGGTAATGCTGAAGGGAGGCGATCACTTACCTCCTGTCTCATTCAATGTTAAATGTAAGGCCTTTTATGCATAGTAAGGTAATGTAGTCGGAAGTAGTGGTCATTACAAGGTAATTGATGCTTCATATATTCGGAATATATTCCATCCGCTACTGGGATAGTAGGTATAATAACGTTGCAACAAAAAGAATCACGTTAAAATTCTTCAACTGTTTTTTGGGCTGTAGAATGGAATGGGTTAGTGCTGAGAAAGTGCGAAAAATTTTAGCAACTAAACTCTTTAGTTGTTGCGTAAAAAATATTTTTTTTGGAACAAGTTGGAACAGAACGATATATATTATATATATACCTATTGGAGTGGTGTTTTATTGGGTATGAGACCTTGTTTGTCACACGACTCCGCCGTATACAAAAATTGTTGCTGACTTGACCTTGTTTGTCTTGAAAACGCAACCCTGCTATGCTGTCTGATTTTATCGATTTTGACTTAACTTTTTTTCTATTATTTTTTATACTTTAATAAAATTATATACTTTAAGCAATTTACTAAAACTTTTTAGTTTGTTAATAATACATTATTTCATTCAAAATCATACTTTATATTTTTGAATTGTATTAAATATCTTATTTTATAATTTTAAATTTGCTATAAAACCTGTTAAGGTTTAGCAATCAAGTAAATAAATAAATAAATAAGTTTACTTTACGGGCTACGCACCGATTTTTTTTTTTTTTTTTTTTAGAAAAATGGGGTTTTACCCCCTAAAAAGGAATACGTAAGAAAAAAAGCCCGGACTCTTCTAGTTTTTTTTTTTAAAATCCCCAAAGTTTTGAAAAAAGTGCAAAATGGGTACATGTAAACAATACCAAACATGACATTTTTAAATTTTTTTTTTTTTTGTAATGTGTATTTGGAGGTAAAATAGGGAATGGTGAAAAAAGAAAAGGTCTATCTGAAGTGGTTTATAATATATAGTGGTTCAACATTGAAGAAATGGGCCCAAAAAGGAGTGATCTTTTTGTCCTTTAAAAGTAAACATTATGAGTATCAAAAGAATGGTATTAACAACAGCTATTGAAAGAGTTATTAATAATTGAAATCGATGCATAAATTTTGAAGATAATAGTGTTTTTATAATGTTTATAAGATTCTCAACGTTTCGTACAAGGCGAAATAACTTCATAATAAAAAAAGCACCAGAAAAAAATCAAGTAATTATACAAGAGCATATAAGAACTTTTGAAGAAAATATTGTTGAAGATGAAAATAGCGCCGCAGGCGAAAAATTGTTATAAAAAATCGCGCGATTTTTTCTAACAATTTTTCATTATGTCAGTATAATAAATAATATTAAGACGAAGTGTTAATTTTTGTGTAAGTAGGAAATAGAAAAGCAGTGTTTTCTTTAAAATTTATGAATGGATTTCAATGATTAATGCTTCTTTCAGTAGGTATTAACACAACCTTTCTTCTGATACCCATAATGCTTACTTTTATAGAAGAAAAAATACTTACTTTTTTGGGCCAATTTCTTCAATTTGGAACCACTATATCTTCTAAAATACTTGAGATAGAGCTTTTATTTTTCCACAATTCGCTATTTTACCTCCAAATACACATTACAAAAAAAAAATTAAAAAATGTCATGTTTGGTATTGTTTACATGTACCCATTTTGCACTTTTTTCAAAACTTTGGGGATTTTTAAAAAAAAAACTAGAAGAGTCCGGGCTTTTTTTTTTGCACGATCATGATCAGCGCCCGAAAATACATAATAAAAAGGCATAAGTGTAGTTTACGGGCTATCGCCCGTAAACTACACTTATGCCTTTTTTTTTTAAACACACACCAGAAAATAAATTTTCGGATTTTAAGTTAACAGTAGCAAAGTTTGTTTATTTATTTATTTATTTATTTATTTATTTATTTATTTATTTATTTATTTATTTATTTATTTATTTATTTATTTATTTATTTATTTATTTATTTATTTATTTATTTATTTATTTATTTATTTATTTATTTATTTATTTATTTATTTATTTATTTATTTATTTATTTATTTATTTATTTATTTATTTATTTATTTATTTATTTATTTATTTATTTATTTATTTATTTATTTATTTATTTATTTATTTATTTATTTATTTATTTATTTATTTATTTATTTATTTATTTATTTATTTATTTATTTATTTATTTATTTATTTATTTATTTATTTATTTATTTATTTATTTATTTATTTATTTATTTATTTATTTATTTATTTATTTATTTATTTATTTATTTATTTATTTATTTATTTATTTATTTATTTATTTATTTATTTATTTATTTATTTATTTATTTATTTATTTATTTATTTATTTATTTATTTATTTATTTATTTATTTATTTATTTATTTATTTATTTATTTATTTATTTATTTATTTATTTATTTATTTATTTATTTATTTATTTATTTATTTATTTATTTATTTATTTATTTATTTATTTATTTATTTATTTATTTATTTATTTATTTATTTATTTATTTATTTATTTATTTATTTATTTATTTATTTATTTATTTATTTATTTATTTATTTATTTATTTATTTATTTATTTATTTATTTATTTATTTATTTATTTATTTATTTATTTATTTATTTATTTATTTATTTATTTATTTATTTATTTATTTATTTATTTATTTATTTATTTATTTATTTATTTATTTATTTATTTATTTATTTATTTATTTATTTATTTATTTATTTATTTATTTATTTATTTATTTATTTATTTATTTATTTATTTATTTATTTATTTATTTATTTATTTATTTATTTATTTATTTATTTATTTATTTATTTATTTATTTATTTATTTATTTATTTATTTATTTATTTATTTATTTATTTATTTATTTATTTATTTATTTATTTATTTATTTATTTATTTATTTATTTATTTATTTATTTATTTATTTATTTATTTATTTATTTATTTATTTATTTATTTATTTATTTATTTATTTATTTATTTATTTATTTATTTATTTATTTATTTATTTATTTATTTATTTATTTATTTATTTATTTATTTATTTATTTATTTATTTATTTATTTATTTATTTATTTATTTATTTATTTATTTATTTATTTATTTATTTATTTATTTATTTATTTATTTATTTATTTATTTATTTATTTATTTATTTATTTATTTATTTATTTGGCCAGAATAAATATACCAGAATTTTAGGCAATATACTTTTCTAACAGGTTTTTATTTTTTTTTCCTCACTCCTTTCCTTGTTTTGGTGTACAAAGACATGCTTATCGAAGTGGGCGTAGTCCGCCCACCTGAATGACATGATTTCAAAAACACGTCAAAAAGAAAAGTCGGGAAGAAAAGAAAAGAAAAAACAGAAGGAACTTACATACTAACATATTTTATACAAAGTAGTAGAAAATATGACTGTTAAACTACTGTGCTATCTTATAATTAATAGGGAACAGTTAAAGAGGCAGGTGATTGGTGATCGTGATAAGGATAGATGCTTAGGGTGGAAAGAGGTGATTGGATCGGGTACGCTTGAATATGTATTTAGACATAGGTGGTAGGTAGTGCTCGCTGATGGTATTAAATATCATACATCTGTTAATTGGTTCGTTGAAAGCGTACGTTGTGTGGTGCTGTGATTTACTCAGAAATCTTGTATGCCCAATTCTCCTTATTGGGTCATTAATTGCTACTTTGTTGGAAATATATTCGCTGTCAATGTTTCGGGCAAAGACATCAAAAATAATATAAAACATGAACAGAGTAGCGATCTTCTTGGTGACAACGACATTAATTTAATGGCTTTCAGTCTGTGAGCATATGGTGACAGGTTTTTATAGTCCCGAGGGTTGTACGTGTCTCTCAAAGCAAAAAGTAAGAATTGTTTTTGGATAGATTCTATTCTATCACTATACACTTCAAAACTTGGCTTCCATACTGTGCAACAGTATTCAAGAATTGGGCGCACTAGTGTGCAATGTAGGATTTTAGTTACCCAGACGTTCTTGAATTCATTTTTTGCCCTGGATGTAATATGATCGAGGTGATCATATATAATATGATGTAATATGATCGGGTGACAACCTCAAGATCTGCAATGTGATTGATCCTTTTTAGTTCAACCCCATTTAGCTCAAAACTACTATAAAGCATTTCTTTTTTACGAGAATAACTTACAACATAGCATTTATTTTCATTTAGAGAAAGCTTATTTTGATTACACCAATTTTCCAGGGATACAAGTTTAGTCTGTGAGAAAACTGTATCCACATCAGATTTAATGACATAATACATTTTTAAGTCGTCTGCGTATAAGAGATGTGGGATATCATACAAAACTTCAGATATATATGCAATAAGTATGTTATAGAGGAGTGGACCAAGGTGACTTCCTTGAGGTACGCCTGATGAGACAATAATCTTATTAGATAGAGTACCCTGAAATTTAACATATTGGGATCTTCCACTAAGATAGGATATAAGCCATTTCAACAGAGAACCTGTTATACCGAATTTTTATAATTTTTTAGTTAAGACAACGTTATCAACTCGATCAAATTCTTTACTAAAATCGGTATATATAGCATCTATCTGATAGTTTTTTTCCATATTGTAAAGAACACCTGATACCATTATTGTGAGGTTTGTAGTGGTTGATCGTCTTTTACGAAATCCGTATTGTTGTTCATTTAAGTGTGGATTAACTATTTCAGTGAGCTAAGAACATATTATTTTTTCAAAAAGCTTAGGAATAGTTGACAATAAGGCAGTACCTCTGTAGTTTTCGATCGCTCTCTTATCGCTTTTCTTATAAATTGGTGTAAGATGAGATCATCTGTTTGCAAAGACTTATTAAAAATAGTATGTTATGATGTAATTAATTGAGCTAGGCACTGAACGAGGAGAATTAGTGGAATAAGGTCCGGACCGAGAGACTAGTAGGAATCTAATCTATATATATAAAAAAGGATGTACGTATGTGGATATGTGGGTAAATGGCTATATCACGTATAGACTCCAAAACCGCTAAAACGATCTTTATGAAATTTTCAGGGAAACTGAAGCCACATCTTGAGAGTGTTCGTGTGAGGTTTGGTACCGATTGGACAAGGGGGCGTGGTACCTCCCATACAAGCCAAATTTGCGCTATCGATCACAAACCAAAAAAAAGGATGTATATCTGACGGTTTCAATCGTAAAAAAACTAAGATTTAGTAATTTTATTCAGGTAGTTACTGTCGGTAACTGTACAAAAAGTGGGCGTGGTCGTAATATATATACTCCCATTTTTTCGAAATCGTGGCAATTCCGGAGTTCAACACATTTTTACAGTGAAACTTACTGTGTAGGTGCTCCAAGAGGCGGTCACTATACATAAATGTTTTCACGCCCACGTTACCGCCCACAAATCAATATCTATATATATAAAAAGCAAAGCGATGTGTGTCTGGCTGTGTGATACCTATAGACTCCAAAACTACTGAACCGATTGACCTGAAATTTTGGCAGTCGATTTGTTTCAGGTACGAGATGGTTGAGGAAAAATTTTTGCCACACCCCCTTTTACCGCCCCCAAATCAATAAAAATGTTATATTTCAGTCGGTTTGAGTCGTATTAGGCTAAAATTTTGTTATTTAGTATGTACGGTTACTGTCAAAAACTGTACTAAAAATGGATTTCCACGCCCCCTTTTACCGCCCACAAATAAATGACAATTCTTTATTTCAGACGGTTTTGGTCGTATAAGACTTAAATTTGGTACTTTGGTTTGTGTAGTTACTGAAAGTAACTGTACGAAAAGTTGGTTTCCACGCCCCCTTTTTGCGCCCAAAAATCAGTGAAAATGCCATATTTTTAAAACAGTTTTGGCCGAATGAGACTAACATGTGATACCTAAGTTTTTATGGTTACATTCGGCAACTGTGCTAAAAAAAGTCGTCATCGCTATATATAGCCACACCCACTTTTTGAGAAATCATTAAAATTGACTACTGGGTCGATTGAGCTAAAATGTTAACTTAGTTTGTACGGTTACTGTCAGCAAATGTACTAAAAATTGGTATCCACACCCCCTTTTAACGCCCACAAACCAATGAAAACGTTTTATTGTAACGGTTTGGGTCCTATTAGACAAAAATTTTGTAATTCAGTTCATATGGTTACTCTCGGCAAGTGCACTAAAAATAGGCCCACTTTAGTTAAACTCACTTTTCGGGGAATTAGCGTCGAGTGAAGTAAAGTGCGCCAGGCTTAACCCAAATTGAGCTGAAATTTGGGCAGTCCATTTGTTTCGATTAAGAGATGGCTCAAGGGAAATATTTTGCCGCACCCCTTTTTACCGCTTCCAAAACAAAAAATGCTATATGTGGTTATTTAGTGAAAATGGTGAATATATTTGGCATTTCTTGACATTTTCGTATATGGCAGTAAGGCGGTCTGTGGCAGAACAACGTCTGCCGAGGAGAGTGAGTATTCCTGTGAGGTTTGGTAACGTTTGGACGAGGGGGCGTGGTACCTCCCATACAAGCCAAATTTGCGCTATGGACCACAAACCAAATAAAGGATATATATCAAACGGTTTTAATCGTAAAAAACTAAGATTTAGTAATTTTGTTTAGATGGTTACTGTCAGTAACTGCACAAAAAATGGGCGTGGTCGCAATATATATACGCCCACTTTTTCGAAATCATGGCAATTCCGGAGTTCTACACATTTTTATTTCGAAACTTGCTGTGTAGGTGCTCCAAGAGACAGTCACGATACAAAAATGTTTTCACGCCCACTTTTACCGCTCACAAATCAATATCTGTATATATAAAAATGAATCCTGATTTGTTCGGATGCTTAAAACTTGAAAACGACTGGACCAAATTGGATACTTCCTTCTACGGGTTTGTTCGTAACTGCACCCACAAATCAATAAAAATGCTATATTTTAGACGGTTATGGTCGTATTAAGTTAAAATTTGGTAAATAAGTTCGTATGATAACCATCATTAACTGCAATAAAAACGGGAGTGTTACACTTCATCTACGCCTACTTTTAAGAAAATATCAAAATACTTCGAAGCTATTGGTCCGATTGACCTCAAATTTTGTAAGTGGCTTTGCTTTGAGTACGAAATAGTTTAAGAAGCAATGCCACACCCCTTTTACCTCCCACAAATTTATTAAAAATTTGTGTTATCAACTAGCTTTAAAGTTATGGGTCGCACAGCTTAGAAATTCGGTATTCGACCACAATTTAGACTTACCGTTTCAGTGATGAAATTTTATGGGAGTTGGACAAGGGGGAGGGGCACCTCCCATTCAATCCAAATTTGCGATATCGAATAGCTTTGAAATTTTAGGCCGCACAGCTTTGGAATTCAGTTTTTGAACTCAATTTACACCTGAAGTTTCAATGATTTTATTTTATGGGCTTTGGACAAGGCGTCGTGACATCTCCCATACAAACCTAATTTGTGCTATCGAATAGTTTTGGAGTTATATGTTGCACAGTTTTGGAATTCAGTAGTAGACCTCTATGTGCACATGCAGTTTAATTGATTACATTCTATTGGCGGTGATCAAGAGGGCATGGCACTTCCCATACAACCCAAATTTGTTATATCGAATAGCTTTGTAGATATAGTTCGCAGTCTCGGAATTCAGTATTCTACCTCAATTTAGACGTGCTGTTTAACTGATAACATTTTATGGGCGTTTGACAAGGGAGAGTGGCAGCAACGCGCCGGGTTTCAGCTAGTTCATTTATAGAATTAATCTTGTGTAATATTGACTGTGCAAACCAAAGGGGACGTGTTGAGACACAGTAAGGGGGTAGGAATGGGGGTTGAAGGAGGACGAATTACTTCTTTAAAATGATCTGCAAAAGAGATTACAGATCACTTGTGGGTTGGAAGAAAAAACATTACCTTTAAACATGGTTATAGGATATCCGGCCGATTTACGCTTGACGTTTACAAAGTTGAAAAAATTTTTAGGGTTATTAATAATTCTTTCACCAAACAAGTTGGTGTAAAATTTACATGCTTCTTCAGACTTTTTTGAAAACTCTTTAGACAGCTCTGCATATCTTGCCTTTACTTCATCACTTACAATGTCGGTGTTTTTAATGAGTTTATAGAGACTATTTCTTTGATTTCTGAGTTGCCTAAGATTGAGATCAAGCCACGGTTCAGATAGTTTATTTCGTTTTTATTATTTTTGGAACAAAAGTATAAGATACTCTGATAGAAAAATGAAACAGCATCGTCCAAATCCAAGACTGATAGTTGGTCCCAGTCCCAATATAATTCAGTTCATTTCTTATATTATTATAATCATAGATGGGCACTTTGCAGTACCAGTAAAATTGCAGTAAAAATAAATTTTTACTGATAATGAAATTCAATTTGCAATACCAGTAAAACTTTACTGATTACTGAAAAAAATTGCAGTAAAAATAAATTTTTGCTGATTACTGGGAAAAAATTGCAGTACAAATAAATTTTTACTGATAATGAAATTCAATTTGCATTACCAGTAAATTTTTACTGATTACTGGAAAAAATTGCAGTAAAAATAAATTTTTACTGATAATGAAATTTAATTTGCATTACCAGTAAATTTTTACTGATTACTGAAAAAATTTGCAGTAAAAATAAATTTTTACTGATTACTGAAAAAAATTGCAGTAAAAATAAATTTTTACTGATTACTGAAAAAAATTGCAGTAAAAATAAATTTTTACTGATTACTGAAAAAAATTGCAGTAAAAATAAATTTTTACTGATTACTGAAAAAATTGCAGTAAAAATTTATTTTTGCAATTTTGTTCAGTAATCAGTAAAAATTAATTTTTACTGCATTACTAAAAAAAATTGCAGTAAAAATAAATTTTTACTGATTACTGAAAATATTGCAGTAAAAATTTATTTTTGCAATTTTATTCAGTAAGCAGTAAAAATTTATTTTTACTGCAATCTTTTTCAGTAATCAGTAAAAATTTATTTTTACTGCAATTTTCTCCAGTAATCAGTAAAAATTTACTGATAATGCAAATTGAATTTCATTATCAGTAAAAGTTTACTGATTACTGCTTCTAGTAATGCAGTAAATATTTACTGCAGTGTGCCCATGTATGATTATAATCAGCGTTAAGAAAATCATACACTACAGAATTATTAAAGGATTGTCTAAAAGTTATACGGGAAGAAAGTAATTGAACTGTAAATGCAGTGTGGTGAAAGGTATTTGAGAATAAATGCTCTGCTTCACAGGTTGAAGTGACGTTGACTTAGTCGTATGAGTTAGTAAGAACTAAATCTAACCACCGTCCATTCTGGTTAGGGATGGGAGCTACTTGCAGACAATCTTGCAGACGAATTAGTAAGATTAATTGGAAGGAGGTGTTTGTCATTATCATCGGTAATAAAAGAAATATTGGGACGGTTAAAGTCTCCCAATATTATTATTTTATCTTCTTCGTTTAAGGCAGCTGTAATTGAAGTTAAAGTTTCACATAACTCATTGTATGAACTTTCTTTTGAGTTGGGAGGAATATATATTGCACCAATATATATATAATGATTTAGATCTAGCATTATTATCATTATTCGGAGTTCAAGGCAATTATGAGAGGATGTTGCAATTATCTCACTAGACAAGACATTGTGTGTGGCGATCAAAACTTCTCCACCACGAGAAAGACCTGTTTTTGTATAATCTCTATCATAACGGTATATTGTCCAATTACAATCAAGAATTTCCTCATTTTTATAATGTATCATTTTACCACGTTTCCGTACACACAAGAACATTGAAGTGACAAGATTTAGCATCAACAAAAAGTTTACTAAGTTTACATATCATACCACCACAGTTATGGTAGAATAAGTTTAAAGTACTTGACGGGTTAGGCTGGTCCCGCTTTGAATGTGTATGCGATGCGAATGCGGTGAGATCATTTTCAACATCTTTTGGGGATAAGTTGAAGCTATCATGGTAGTTTATGAAAATTTTCTTGAAATCATCTGGCTCCGTTTGTTGAGAATCGACTTAGGTAAAGGTGCTAAAGAACTCGTAGTTTATTTTAAGCTTAACTTGATTCAACAGTTTTTATTGGAGCTATGATGGCATTTAAAAACTTATCGCTGACACCTCTGTGATCCCAGTTGCTCCTGTTTTAGTATAAAGAATATTCATTTTTTGTATTGAGATCTACACAAAAGATAACAAACACTACAACTACTTCGATGTTTAATGTCTTTCAATTTAAGTAGTAATAGGTTTTCAGCGAGTCCGTGATAAGCTTTTCAGCTATAGATAACCTTTTACATTGAACCGTTTGGCTAAAGCTTTTTGAGCTGATTTTTTAAGTACAACGTCAAATTATCGCTAAAAAAATACGATTCAAAATTCAAATATATTTCAACTAACCTCAAAAGTTGTCTTGCTCCACTTTCCTGAGATTCAACGAATTCCTGTTTATTTAACTCTCAGTACGTATTCTTGCGTCGTTGTGTGTAAATGTTAGACATCACGGGAAAAACGCCGGTACTCGAGAGATGGTTCTGTTGTTGGCTGACGACAGCAGTCTGCTTAACCACTATCGTCTGTGGACAAATCAATAGCATCGGTGGAGCTATCTCTCCCAGCGCCGGATTACATCGACGCGATGAACAAGCTTTACGTCATGCCAAATCCAAAGAAATGCTCAAGTATATGAATCTCTCTGTAAATCCTTGCAGTGATTTTTATGAATTTGCCTGCGGGAATTGGCCCAAATATAATCCACCCGTCAAGTGCTCAGTGAAGACAACTCAGAGTCAGCTAGAGCTGCGTGTGAATAAAGATTTGCAGGTGATGTTGGAAGAAACGTACAGCTTACAAGACAGTCTTACCGTGCGCAAGGTTAAAGATTTCTACGGCGCATGCCTGGCGGCAGAGAGTCGCTCGGCCAAACAAAAAACGTTCTTTCTGAATTTTGCTAAAAAGCATGGTGGTCTTCCGGCTGTACCCGAGACTAACTGGCACCATCAATACAATTGGGCTAAGGTGCTGGCTTCGTTGCGCTCCAACTTTGGTCTGGACATATTAATTGGGATCGATATCGACACAAATCTGCAGACCATGCGTGGAAATAGCATCTATTTCACCGAACCCACGAGTACCTTGTTGCCACAGGAATTGTGCAGCGCTGAAACCATGAGTCAGATGGACATTCGCGAAGAGCCTTATGTCTTGATACAGAAACAGGTGGCGGAAAATTTGCTAAGCTGGTTTTCGATACGCAACAGCGAGGCACATCGTATAGCAGGTGATGTAGTGAGCTTTGAATTTAATCTATGCAAAAAGATGCGTCAGCATGAATTGATCACGACATCAGAGCCAACAGGCGATGCTGATTTGGCAAATTTAGGTGCTCAACTCCATGGCGTGCCGTATCGCATTGGTCAGGGAAGACTTAACAACAATCGACATGGGAACGTCGGTCAGTTTGCCCGACAGAGCTTACAACAATTTACTCAGCAGTTTGGTGGGCTCATCGACTTCAAGCAATACGTGGATGATAGCTTTGATACGTCCTTCAATGACCAGGTCTACATGCGGGACGAGACATACTTTACACACCTGGCGCACCTTTTGAAAACAACAACTAAGCCGACACTGGCCAACTATATCATGTATCGTGCTCTCAGCGCCTTGACTTTTCCACTAGATGATCGTCCCAATAAGCGTCCCAAATATTGTGTCGAGCTGATTCTTCGCTTCTTTCCAAAAAACATCGGCGACATGTACAGCCGCAAGAACTATCGCAGTGAATCAAAAGCTGATGTGGAGTCAGTCTATCAGCAGATAAGCAAAGCATTCGATGACAGCCTTACAGTCGAGTGGATGGATGAGAAAATCAGACGCGCCGCAAAACAGAAAATTACTCAATTCAAGGTTCGCTTTCCGCAATACCAAAACCTAAACTTGAATGATCTGCCTATTGAGCGTTTGGACTATTGGCACAAGTTGGAACACGTGATGAAATACAATGCCAAACAGCAGTTGAATCGTTTGTACAGCACCGATTACAACAGCAAACCTGCTGAAGCGCTGGAGGCGCCCGATGTGGACACGCGTCTACAGTACGCCGACAGTGAGTTGCTCATGGGTTGGGGTCTCTTGCAGACGCCATTCTTTCATCATCTTTATCCTAATTCGCTCAAGTATGCAATGATTGGACAGCGTTTGGCACGGGAACTAACGTACGCTTTTGATGAGCAGGGATGGAATAGAAATCCACTGAGTCCCATGCACTGGGATGAATATACAGCCGAGGGCTTTCGCAATCGTTCGCAATGTTTTCGCGTACAGTACAGCAACTATTTGCACAACAATCCAGAAGTTTTTCGCAATGGCACCAAGTTAAGGCAGCTGATCGCCGATAGCTGCGGCTTAAATGTGGCTTTTAGAGCATATCTTGGCTGGTTGAATTTCATAGATCCGAGCAATCGTGCCACTTTATCCAAGGAGACCTTACCTGATGTAAATTTCACAAATACACAATTGTTTTTCATCAATTTTGCCCAGTCCCGATGTGCTGCAATTTATAATCAACAGCTCACGCCGGAATTTTTACCAATGGATAAACATACACCTGAACGCTATGATGTCAATGGACCGCTTTCAAACTTCGATGAATTTGCTCGAGAGTTTAACTGTGCCGCTGGCACCGAAATGAACCCGGACGACAAATGTGTTATTTATTGATGCAGATACAAAATTTGATAATTTAATAAGAATATGAGATACTTTGCTAAAAAATAACGAAGGAACTATTTTGATGTTTGTCAAAGGTTTCTTTTTTTTTAAATATTGTTTGTGATTGGTGATAGTGTTATGGTTAAACGAAAAATAATAGAGGCAGAGTGCTAAAGAGACATTTTATTTTTTAAATGTCCACCAGAAAACATTATTGAAATATACCATTAGAATTGCCCAAGAATATGTAAATTTTATGTACTGAAATTAATGCAATATATAATAAACAAAATAAATTTTAGTTGCTACGGTTTTGGTTTGCGGGAAACCTGTCAGAATAGAAAAAGTTAAATCTTTAAGATTAAGAAGATTAAGAAAGAGATAATTTTTTAACTTGAAGTTAATTGAAAGAGTTTTTTTTACACAATGTTCAAGCTCGAGAGAGAAGAGATCAACAATCAAGCAAAACACCACTCTATCGAGGACGACCCTAGCTTGAATTTCCCCGCTAGTAAAAAATATTCGATAATGACATTGTAATGCATCATGCATCACGTAGGTGAGATGTAAAAAAATCTGATTTAAATAAATATAAATTAATATAAATTTATATAGATAAATATGAATAAATATATATAAATAAATAAAAATATATATAAATAAATATAAATAAATATACATAAAATCAAATATATACAAAAAAAATATAAATAAATCTGAATAAATATAAATAAATATAAATAAATATAAATAAATATAAATAAATATAAATAAATATAAATAAATATAAATAAATATAAATAAATATAAATAAACATAAATAAATATAAATAAATATAAATAAATATAAATAAATATAAATAAATATAAATAAATATAAATAAATATAAATAAATATAAATAAATATAAATAAATATAAATAAATATAAATAAATATAAATAAATATAAATAAATATATATAAATATTAATATAAATATAAATAAATATAAATAAATATAAATAAATATAAATAAATATAAATAAATATAAATAAATATAAATAAATATAAATAAATATAAATAAATATAAATAAATTGAATAAATATAAATATTTACAAATAAATATAAATAAATATAAATAAATATAAATAAACATAAATAAATATAAATAAATATAAATAAATATAAATAAATATAAATAAATATAAATAAATATAAATAAATTTAAATAAATATAAATAAATATAAATAAATATAAATAAATATAAATAAATATAAATAAATATAAATAAATATAAATAAATATAAATAAATATAAATAAATATAAATAAATATAAATAAATATAAATAAATATAAATAAATATAAATAAATATAAATAAATATAAATAAATATAAATAAATATAAATAAATATAAATAAATATAAATAAATATAAATTAATATAAT